>JALAZF010000093.1:2697500-3947500 GCA_022829125.1 Lathyrus tuberosus
AAGGAAGCGAAATTTGAAAATTAAAATAAAAGGACTGGGGTGAGGGGGATTCGAACCCCAGTCCTAAGGGTTAAAGGGCGCATGTGCATGTGTGTGCTTGCCACTGGGGTGGCTGTTACATCCAGTAATAAACTTGATTCAATAAACATATAAACCTCGCACGGGTAAATAATCAAAATTAAGCAAGGCAAACAAATCCATACCACGGTCAGCTCAAACAAAGCAACACGCAGACAAATATCAATAAGCAAGGGCAGAAGCATTAGATCAAATCCTCAACATCACATGAATTAACAAACAGATGGAATACTAAAAAATGCCAAAACATACAAGCCAACATCCAAGCAAGTTCCCACTTTGGTAATGCAAACACACGTCAAAGTAATGCAACAGCTATGAACATAAAGTATAACAGATTCAAGCACATGTATTGCACAAAGATTCAGCAAACACATTACACACTCGAATGGAATCCATGACAGGACACGACTTGGATGCAACTAAATAAACAATCATATGGACTAAGCAATACAGTATGGAAAGGAAAGAAAAATTACATAATAGCAGCACCAACCATTGAAAGTATCAGATGACAATAGCATGATGGTGTATCAGACAAATATATGGTCAGACATGATGCAGACAGTTTTGATAGCATGTTTTAATGTTCAACAACAACTCAAACATGTCAGCAGCATAGAGCATATTATTTCAGGTATTGAAACTCAACAATGACAGCATTCAATATAGAAGTTCAGAGTAAGCATGATTGCAGCAACACATCAAAGAAAAGACAACATAAGGCATACAAAACATGAAAGATTTAGCAAAGTTCAATGCACTGGACTTTAGAAGATATCAACATACCAAATTGGTTCAGATTAAGCATGACATTTAGAAGACAATCAAGGGAAATGGCATCAAACAAGGAGTTCAGTAGATTCACAAATTTGTCTAAGGTTGTTTGTCCTAGGAGCAACTTGGTTAGGGCATGGCATGGTTAAAAATGCAGCAGGAGTATGCTCATTCATCAGTCATAGCCACAAAATACATTAACTCAAACAAACAGCATGACAAGAGTTAGAAATGTATCATTATGAGGTAAACACACAAATCACATTGGTTTAAAACAAAAATATAGCATGGATAGAGATGTGCCAAAAATGATAGTCAAATGATAGTTCAAATAGATGGAAACAGTATGATAACATAAACATAAATTCAGGAGAAAAGCTGTGAGGCATAGTCATAGCAGGAAGGTTCAACATTGATTGACAGCTTATGGCAAAGGCAAAGATAAGTTATGCTACATGTTCATGGCATTTTAGACACACAATGCTGCCACAAAACATAGATTCAAACAGAGATTGTACACATATAGTGACATCCAAATCAAATAGTAGCTAAGTACGAATATAAGCATAAACAAAAGGCTACACACTCCTCATGTTGATACAAGTATGATCAGACATGCTTCTAATGATAAATACACAACAAGAATAACATCCATATGGTCAAGGGTCATATAAGCTAACACATGTATTCAAGGCAAAACAGGGCATAAGGCATGGCAGCATAGTAACAAGTTCATTTAAGTAATACCATTCAAAACAGGTAATGGCAAGGCATGGTAAAAACAAATACTTGTTGCACTATGTAACGCCCTGTATAATATATATCTAGAATAATACCATACAAGCATAGAGTATTCCATTAATCCAATTTACCAAGGATAGAGCACATAGATGCTCATCTGATCTCATCTGTTATCCAATTGAGCATTTAGATAATACGGGGTATTACACACTAACATTCAATGGATGTAAAAGCAAATTTAAGAGCATGAGACAAAACCAATCCTGATTTAAGACAAAAGGCATGGCAAACAAACACACCTCATACTTGGCACTTTAAAACTTGTACATAAATTAGAGATACCAAAATGTCAGCAGTGGCACATGGACAAACAGTTAAGCATAGCAAGGCATATCTAACATGGATTCTAAGTTCACAAATTGGTCACAAATCACAATGACAGCAAAGTAAACATGGCATATTATGGACCAAAATACTGGTGGGACAATGATGAACATGCTTGGAAGAACATTCTTAAACTTATCATGGCAGCAAGTAAACATCAAATAAACATTCAGCATGCATTTAGCTACTTAATTCTGACAGGACAATAGTTTTAATATGTATCAGTTTAGGCATACCAACAAATAACCAAGTCATGAGATAATGCACAAATCCAAACAAGTGATGAAGTGTTCACAAGCACAAGGTTAGAATATCAAACTTAACCTAAAAGATAGCAACAAGTTTTAAGTTAAACAAAAGGTCAATCAACAAGCATAACCAGTTGTGTACTTTAGTAATTCAAACACTTAAGCACATAAGTCAAGAAAACAAAGATCATACCATGGACAGAAAGTGCATACAGGATGTAGTTAAATACAAGAATACCAAAAGTAACCTCTGTGATAGAGTAGGTCAAAAATAGTTTCCATGCTCACAAACACAAATCAACAAGTATCAACGCCTAAACAGATCTTTGGATACCAAGCAAGCCAATGATTTTAAGTACACAAACTGATCATACATTAGTGACAACATAAAAAGAACACAACTGACTTTTAGTGAAAGTAACTTCCAATCTAGTATTACACACGAGCTAACAATGATAAATAGGTTTAACAACCATAAAACACATGAGCATCTCAGAAACGAGTATGGAACTAAAATTCAAAGATCTCAACTCATCCAAGCATCAAGACATACATAGGTAAGCTAACATTTCTATCCATCTATGTTTGACAGTACAACACCAAAGTGCAATCTTATATACTTACAGCCAGTCAATGAACAAGACCTATGCATTATCATCATGATGACATCTCAGGCATAATAACTTAAAACAAAAAAAAAACAGCATACATGTCTATCTCAACATATCAGTAAAGCAAACAAAATCATCCTACAAATGATATCAAGCCATGAACAAACAGTCAAACAGATTCAAATATACACTAGCAAGTTATAGATGTATGAAGAACTGGATATGATTATATCAGTTGAGCATGAGTATCAAAAGGGAAAGTGTAGTTACCAAGTGGAGTAATGTCCACTGCACCTTCAAGTGTGTTGAATGTTCTCCTTTCTGAACTAGCAAGAGAACTCCAAGGCAACCCTTCTCCTTTCTTTCTCGTGGAACTTAGAACTCAGAGACTATTTGAGTATTTTTGTGAAAATTGTTGGTTAGTTCAAGTGTTGAGGTGACCTCCTTTTATAGGCTGAGCAGATTGGCTTTGGTTCTTTGAGACCAATGGACAAACACATGGTATGCTGAGTAGATAATTAGGGTTTGCAACGTCTCCTTTCAAATTCAAATTTGGTCAATTTCTTGGAGACAAACGCGCTTCCCCTGCTGCACAAAAACCTCAGAGGTGCAGGGAAAATTTCATGACTTCGTGCATTGCTTAAAAACTCCTTCTTTGTTGTCATAAGAGTGGGTATCAAATGAGGCAATGGTTGGGATTGCACAAAGATATCTGCAGGCGAAGGTAGTCCCTATGCTGAACCGAGTAACTCTTCAGAGCAACTTTTAATGAACCAAAGCAATGAAAGCTCAAAAGGGAAACGATTTGGAGATTTCAAAAGTGTGAATTAACGCGCCAAGGATTGGATAGTAGAAGTGGTTTACGGTGAATTGATATGATTTGTCTTGAATCTTCTTCTTCTCTTTTGAAACATGAATACATGAAGAAGGAGAGGATATGTTCTTGGTTATTTTGCTTCTTTCCAAGCCACGCGGCATCCTTTCATTGGCTGAGGGGATTGAGTTGAAAAGTCAAACTATATTGTGCGAATTCTATTGGTCCTCAACAAATGATTTTCAATTCAATTATAATCTTGTAACATGGTTTTGTAACATGATGGGCTTATGGTGATGGTCTGAAAGACCAAATGTTTTTAGGATTTGTTTTTTCTCTTTTTGTTACAAAAAGAAATGGTTTAGAAAAGAAAATAAATAATAGGTGAATTTTGGTAAGTGAAATGGTTATAGTTTAGGAAAATTGATTTTACCAAATAGAGATGAAATTGGACAAAAATTTGGTTAATAGATGACTATTGAAATTGGTTTGGAATTAAAAGTGACAATTGAGGGTGGATAAGGTGGATAAAAATTTGTTATGGAGATATCTCTTTGAACATGAGAAACTTGCTTGATTCAATGCTCCATCCAACATCTTGACTGATCAACCCTTGAATCCTTTTGAAATAAGACCTGATTCACAAATTAAACAAAAGCAAACAAAACCTGATAAAAGGGTTAGCTATGCAACATGATTGACCTAATATGACATGCAAAAGATCAATGAATCTAAGGGTAAAATTTGGGGTGCAACAGTTGCCCCTATTTAAATATCTTCACCGGATGACATGAGAGATGAAAACCCTCATGAAATCATGGTGAAAGATATTTAAATACAGATAACCGAAAATTTTGCCCTTAGATGCAAAGATATGCAATGCTACTAATATGATGATATGATGCCATGATAGTGCAAAGACGCAGACAAAACAAGACACCGAAAGACAAAAATAAAGCAAACAAACACAAGCGAGCCCCGAGGGGAAGGATGAAGGTTAGTATCCATGAGGCAAACTCACTGGGGATACAAACTAACCAATAAAAGAGACTCAAGAGGAAATACAGGGGATAGAAAAATAAAATGGGGAAACCCTACAGATCCTCACTGGGGGTAGGAGCCAGAGAGGTGTTCTCCACTGGGGAAGGATCCAAGGAGATGGACGACAGGTTCATATGTGACTGGACGACACTGGGAAAAACGCCTTCTTACTGGGCATGGAACCAGAAAGAATACATGATCCACCGGGGATCAGTTTGAAATAAAAGGAAAGACACACGCTAAAATATCTTCTGGGATTTTCTTATGCTGAAGAGTTCAAACGGGATCTTCAAGAAAAGCCAGAAAAGACAGAGATGAACTCTGCGCGCCAGATGATAACTGGAGTTTAATTGGGCATAAGGTTAATGAGCCATGAATGGACTCTGATACTCATATGAGTTGGTGTAGATAACAACATGATTTGTTTTATGAAGAGAAACAGTATGAGCTGGATTTTAAATTTGGTTTAGGTTCACATCTGACCTGAGTTTAAACAACGGGTTCACGATAACCTGAAGTTTAGGTTCACGATAACCTGATTTCAAACAACGGGTTCACGATAACCTGAAGTTTAGGTTCACGATAACCTGATTTCAAACAACGGGTTCACGATAACCTGAAGTTTAGGTTCAAATCTGACCTGGTTTCAAACAACGGGTTCACGATAACCCGAAGTTTAGGTTCAAATCTGACATGGTTTCAAACAACGGGTTCACGATAACCTGAAGTTTAGGTTCAAATATGACCTGGTTTCAAACAACGGGTTCACGATAACCTGAAGTTTAGGTTCACATCTGACCTGGTTTCAAACAACGGGTTCACGATAACCTGAAGTTTAGGTTCAAATCTGACCTGGTTTCAAACAACGGGTTCACGATAACCTGAAGTTTAGGTTCACATCTGACATGGTTTCAAACAACGGGTTCACGATAACCTGAAGTTTAGGTTCAAATCTGACTTGGTTTCAAACAACGGGTTCACGATAACCTGAAGTTTAGGTTCACATCTGACCTGGTATAAACAATGCCAGCGATTACTGGGCTTTAGGTATCCAAATGAGGTGATTAAGTATCAGATAGGTTAATACCGGGGTTGCATAAATGAAGATTAGACCTCTTGGGGAATACTGCACAAAGGGCCAAAATCTGGTGCACAAAGGTTAAAACCGGACGCAAGCAAAGAAAGACAAAGATCCAAAGACAAGCAAAAAGGGAAAAGAGAGAGAAGGATAGAGACCCCACAAACAAAACACCCAAATGCAAATATGCTCAATGCTATGGTATGATGCGAATGCTTAAAGGTATGCAAGAAACGACTCCGACAAGAGACGACAGACCGGGAACAGCAAAAGGGAAGACACCGTGTCTTCTACAGGGAATCACACTAAAATCTGAGCAGGTAGTCAGTCTTAAAGCCAATGTGAGAACATCCTTAATTCGCTGGGGAATTAACTTTTCAACAAACATCTTGTGTAGATACTGGTGAGAAGTCCTTTGCATTAGTGGTCAGCCATTGTTGAAATGTTTAATTCAGGGAAGTATTGCCAATCCTCTTTTAGTAACAAAGAAATGAGAGTTCAAAGTTTCCAAAACATTTTCCGCTTTTAAAACTGTTATTAACGAATAAGTGAAGTTTTGCATAACAAGGAAAATATCAGAGTAATGATAAATATCAAACAAAGAATTGGCTCAAAAAATCTGATTTCATTAGAATGGTAACTTGCCAATAGCGAAGTTCCATGGATCATTACAATTGAAAAATGGCGATTTGGGAAAGGATTACATCATATTCAATGACCACCACCCCCTAATGAATAAAAAAAATCCTAGGATTCTTTGTTGCTGATGTGGACAAGAGGGCCTAGATTCTCAGGCGTAATATTTTCGTACTGCGTCGGCATTTATAGGGTGTGCGAGCTGCTCACCATCCATTGTTGTCAGGAGTAAAGAACCTTTTGAAAATACAGTCTTTACCACAAATGGACCCTCGTAGTTGGGTGCCCATTTTCCGCGAGCATCCCTTTGAGATGGCAGAATTTTCTTGAGTACAAGCTCTCCTTCTCGAAATTCCCAAACACAGACCTTCTTGTCAAATGCCCTCTTCACTCTTTTCTGATACAAATGACCATGACACATAGCAGTTAGTCGCTTCTCGTCAATGAGGTTCAGTTGGTCATATCTCTCTCTAACCCATTCAGCTTCGTCAAGCTTAGTTTCCATCAGGATTTTCAAAGATGGTATCTCTACTTCAATGGGGAGGACAACATCCATTCCATATATAAGAGAAAAGGGAGTTTCCCCTGTTGAGGTTCGAACCGAAGTTCTGTATCCGTGCAAAGCAAATGGTAACATTTCGTGCCAGTCCTTATAAGTCTTGACCATCTTCTGCACGATCTTCTTGATGTTTTTATTAGCAGCTTCGACAGCTCCATTCATCTTGGGACGGTAAGGTGAAGAATTGTGATGCTCAATCTTGAAAGTGTCACATAACTCTTTCATTGTCTTGTTATTCAGATTGGTCCCATTGTCGGTTATGATCTTGTTGGGGATTCCATAACGACAAATGATATTATTCTTGATAAAACGAGCAACTACTTGCTTGGTCACATTGATATAAGAAGAAACTTCAACCCACTTGGTAAAATAATCAATGGCCACTAGAATAAAGCGATGGCCATTAGAAGCTTTTGGTTTAATAGCTCCAATCATGCCAATGCCCCACATGGAGAAAGGCCAAGGAGATGACAGAACATTCAGCATGGTTGCAGGAACATGCATCTTGTCAGCATAGATTTGGCACTTATGACACTTCCTGGCGTATTGGATGCAGTCAGCTTCCATAGTCAACCAATAATATCCATCCCTCAATATTTTCTTAACCATGGCATATCCATTGGTGTGAGTGCCAAAGGCTCCTTCGTGAATGTCGTGAATCAATAGGTCTGCTTCTCGTTTATCAACACATCTTAGCAGGACCATGTCATGATTCCTCTTGTAAAGTACATTATTGCTGAGGAAAAACTTGGATGACAATCTTCGCAAAGTTTTCTTATCAAGACTGGAAGCATTGGCAGGGTACTCTTGAGTCTTTAGATAATTCATGATATCGTGAAACTATGGTTTCCCATCTATCTCTTCTTCAACTGACTGGCAATAAGCGGGTTCGGTCTTGCGCTCGATACTGATGAGAGGTGCTTCATTGTGAAACCTGACTTGCCACATTGAAGCTAACATGGCTAGGGAGTCAGCTATGTGATTTTTGGTGCGAGGTACATGACGGAAAGTGATTTCATCAAAACACTTAATCAATTCCATAATGTAAGCACGGTATGGAATGAGCTTTTCATCCTTGGTTTCCCATTCACCCTTGACTTGGTAAATGACTAAGGCATAATCACCCATAACTTCAAGAATACTGATTCCAAGGTCAATTGCAGCTTCTAGACCCAAAATACACGCTTCGTACTCGGCAATATTGTTCGTGCATCCAAAGTCCAACCTTGCTGTGAAAGGAGTATAACCACCATCGGGGTTTATCAATACAACACCTACACCATGTCCTTTGAAATTGGAAGAACCATCAAACATCATCTTCCATCTAAAACCGGTCTCAGGACCTTCATCAGGGCCAGGCCCTTCACAGTCTTTTACTACCATAATGTCTTCATCCGGGAAATCAAACTTGAGAGGTTCATAATTTTCAACAGGCCGATCTGCAAGGTACTCCGATAATACACTTCCCTTGATAGCCTTCTGAGGTACATATTGGATATCATATTCTGACAATAGCATATGCCAACGGGAAAGTCTTCCTGTTTGAGCAGGCTTCTCAAAGATATACATTATTGGATCCATTTTCGAGATCAACAAAGTAGTGTGACATATCAAATACTGCCTCAAACGTCTGGCGGCCCATGCCAAAGCACAACAAGTTTTCTCAAGCAGTGAATAACGGCTTTCGCTATCAGCGAACTTCTTACTCAAGTAATAGATGGCGTGCTCTTTGCCACCAGTTTCATCACGTTGGCCCAATACACAACCCATGGATCCCTCTAAAACAGTCATGTACATAATGAGAGGCCTTCCAGGAACAGGAGGAATCAGAAGAGGTGGTTCTTGCAAATAGTTCTTGAGTTTTTCAAAATCTTGTTGGCAATCAGAATTCCACTCTACAGTCTGGTCTTTGCGGAGCAGTTTGAAGATCGGCTCACAAATAGGAGTCATGTTGGATATAAATCTGGATATGTAGTTCAAACGACCCAGAAATCCTCTTACTTGAGATTCGGTATGCGGAGCTGGCATCTCTCGAATGGCTCGTACCTTGTCCGGATCTACTTCAATTCCTCTTTGACTAACGATAAAACCAAGCAATTTCCTTGACCTGACGCCGAAAGTACATTTGGCTGGATTCAACTTCAACTGATATTTCCAGAGTCTTTTGAATAACTTCAAGAGATGGTCCAAATGTTCCTCCTCACTTTGAGATTTTGCAATCATATCATCCACGTACACTTCAATCTCCTTGTGGATCATGTCATGGAATAAAGTCACCATAGCTCTCTGGTAGGTTGCCCCTGCGTTTTTCAAACCAAAAGGCATGACTTTGTAACAGTAGGTTCCCCATGGGGTGATAAATGTGGTTTTATCCATATCATCTAGGTCCATTCTGATTTGATTGTAACCGGAGAAACCGTCCATGAAGGAGAAGACTGCAAACTTGGTTGTATTATCCACAAGAGTGGTGATATGCGGTAGGGGAAAGTCGTCCTTGGGACTAGCTTTGTTGAGATCCCTGTAATCTACGGACATTCGCATTTTACCATTTTTCTTCATTACTGGCACGATGTTGGCTACCCACTCCGGATATTTCGAAACTGCCAAGAATCCTGCATCCAGTTGCTTCTTAACCTCATCTCTGATTTGGAGAGCCATATCGGGTCTACTTCTACGGAGCTTCAGTTTCACAGGCGGACATTTAGGCTTGAGTGGTAGCTTATGAACTACTATGTCTGTATCTAAGCTAGGCATGTCTTGATAAGACCAAGCAAACACATCTACATATTCTTCCAAAAGCAGTACTAGTCGTTGTCTGACTTCTGCCCCAAGTGTTGCCCCAATCTTGACCTCTTTCCTCTTTTCTTCAGTGCCAAGGTTGATGACGTCAACTTTTTCTTCGTGTGGCTGGAGATCCGTGTACTGATACTCACACATTTCTGCCAAATCATCGGGGACCTCATAATCCTCCTCTTCCTCAGCTTGGTAAACAGGCAAATCAAAGTCGATAGTGGGAGTAGGGTCATTGACTACAGCGGGTTTGGGATTTACTCTGCATGATGGAGGGACTTATTTTATTAAAAATGCACAAACACAAGAAAGAGAAATTCGTAGTTTTGAAAAGATTGCCATTTTCCTTAAAGAAAAAACAAGAATAAAGATAAGGAATTTTAACAAAACAAACAATTTCATTGATTAATAAGATTTAAAAGCGGTGGTCCATACAAAATAATCCAATAGCCTTGGGCAAGGCTGCGGATTTGAAAACATCAACAAAAGCAAACAAATTACTCTGGCATAGGGTACAAAGTGGGGATCTCAATAGCTTCCCAATTGCTTAAAGCGGTGTCACACTGAAACACCAAGTGGTTGATATCTTCGTCTTCAGCATCTTCAATGATGGCATGGACCTGCTGTCCTCCACTGACAAACACCTCTTGAATGGTCCTTGGTCTTCCCTTTGTTGGAGCAGCTTTTCCCTCAAGAGTCGGTTTGTAACCCAACCCTTGGTACTTCTCTCTCTCTGGGACTTCGACGATCTTGCCCCAGCCTTCAGGTACTCCTCCTCGTAGAGCAGATTGAATGCTTTTGAAGGAAACAAAAGATGGACAACCGGAGGCTACTGTCTCCTTATCATCAAGCATAACGGCATTCGCTATTTCAAGAGCCTAGAAAGAAGTTTCCAAAGCATCTTCATCCGCTTCAATGTAATGAAACGAGGACAAGTTGCTGACCATCAGGTCTTCCTCGCCATGTATAATAACTAATTTCTCTTCGGCCACGAAATTCATCTTCTGATGCAAGGTGGAGGTCACAGCGCCAGCCTCGTGGATCCATGGTCTACCCAACAAACAACTGTAGGCAAGGTTGATGTCCAAGATCTGAAAAAGGATATCGAATACTTGAGGACCAATCAAGACAGGTAGCTCAATCTCACCCATCACCGATCTTCTTGAGCCATCAAAGGCTTTGACAATGAGTGAAGTGGGTCTCATTATAGCTCCTTGGTAAGACAGTTTCTCAAGAGTTCTTTTTGGCAAAACATTCAAGGATGAACCGGTATCTACAAGAACCCTGGCCATCGTATCCTCCTAACATTTCACTGACACATGTAAGGCAAGATTATGGCTCCTTCCGGCTCGAGGTAACTCCTCGTCTGAGAGTGTTACAAGCTGTAATGTTGGCAACGACATGGTCAAATTGTCCAGCTGTTATATCTTGGGCCACGTGTGCCTGGGCTAATACCTTCTGCAAAGCAGATCTATGAACAGGTGAATTAACTAACAGAGACAATATTGAAATCTTGGATGGGGTCTGATGGAGCTGATCTACCACCTTGTAATCACTCCTCTTGATAATCCTTAGGAATTCTTCGTCTTCTTCTTTAGAAATTACCTCTTTTCCTTTGTCTTTAGGCGGTATGGGGACAATGGTTTCCCTGGGTGTGGTTTCTTTGAAAGAAGGAGTGTATACTCTGCCGCTTCGGGTCATCTTTCCAGTTCCAACTATGTTTGTCACATGTTCAACAGTAGTTCCCACCTATTTCCTTGGAATCACGTCTTCTTGTCTTCTGCTACTCATGACATTCTCATAGACCCATGGTACGGCCTTGGTCCCTCTGAACCTAAATGGAATAGGTTGTCGGGTGTCATATTGCTTGGAATGATTGATAGTGGAAGTATCAGTTGTTCTAGAATTGTTGAAAACTGGTACTAGTTTTTTAAATACAGGAATTACAGACCCAGACTTAGGTGTGTTGGACCCGGATACCTGCCCTCTTGTCTTTGGTAGGTTAAACACAGGTTCGATTGCTGCAACTTTGTTTTCCATTTCTCTGCTGAATACCTGTAGGAACCCTTCATTGATCAGATACTGAACATCGTCTTGGACTAAACGACAACCTTTGATACTGATATTACATTCTTCCCAGTCATCATGGCAAACTTTAACTAACCCAGTTTTAAACAGCTTAGCATGAAAAGCCTTGATAGGGGTTTTGATCTTTGTTGCATCCAAAACTAATACCTCATCCTTTTCATCTTCGATGGTATTAGTAACCCCATGGGTAGGCAAATGATTTTTTTTCACATTCGGTTGATTATCAGCAAATGAAAGGATATTCTTCTCAATTAACCCTTTCACTACATTTTTCAATGCTAAACAGCCCTCCAAATCGTGACCAGCCCCACCTTGATGAAAAGCACAGTTCGCATTTGGGTTGAAGAAAGGCATAGACTTCTCGGTTGGTGGTCCCAAAGGTCTAGTAACGATCAACCCTTGCTCCACTAAGAAGGGTAGAACTCTGTATATGACATCGGTATAGGTGGAAATGCTGGCTTTCCCCCTTGCCTCTTGTGGGGAGAATTCTGATGTGGAATCTGTTGTCTCGGTTGTTGATAATTTAGGCCATTGCTGATAGGCTGCTTGTTGATAAGTTAGCGCCTGCTGCGCTGCTTGGTGGTTGAAACAATGGACTTGGGACTGGTCTAGGCTTAGATACCACTTAGCAGCAGCTCTCTTTAAGCTGTCTTGGAAACAATGGATCATTAGCTTGTCATTACGTACGTGCGCGGCCATTCTCCGATAGTACATGATTAAATGAGACTTGGGACATGTGGCACCTGAGTACAACTCAAAATTTGGCAATTTGAATTTGGGTGGAATTACCAAGTCTGAAACCAAGCACATGTCCTTAATATCAGTGTTGAATGCATTACTTAACTCCATCACCTTCATCTTCCTCTGCATTGTTTCAACACTTTCTCTCAATTTCTCGTGTCGATCATCCCCTTCTTCTGACACATCAGCGTAATTGTAGGGATGATGGTTTTGGAAAACCGGATGCACTTGTGTTTGTACTGCTGGCGGAGCAAAAGTTGGGATAGCTTGCAGAGTCTCATTGACCAGAGGAACCGTTTGCTGAGTAGATAAAGGAACTGTAGCATGGATAAAATCAATGGGCATGCCCAAAGTGTGGTTCATGACAGAGATGATAGGAGGTTCTACTATTGTGGTGACGATTTCGGAGACCACAGTGGCCTGGGTGTCCATCTTTGCTCTCATAACATTGATAGCCTCGAGGATTTGTCCCATCCCTCCTCGTATCTCATTCAGTTCATTGTTAACTCTATCCATTTCTCCGTATGCCTCTGACATCCTTAATCGAGCTTGGGCCCGAGTGTTGTAGTTATGTCTGGGATTCAGTGTGACGATTCTGGAGAGAACACGATGACATGAGATAAAGACAAGGAAAAAAATGCACATGGAGACGCAAATGAGGATGCAAATGCACATGCAAGCTAAACTATCAAGAAACGAAAAGTTTTTACAAATAATGTAGACAATAGAATCTTTTGACAAAATAAACTTTTTCATTCAAGAGTCTGGTGAGCATTACATTAAGAGCAGAGTATCTTCATGCTCTAGGTACAAAAGAAACGGGGATACACCCACAACAGAAAGGAATAACAACGACAAAAAGGAAACAACATTAATAGCAGCAACATTAAGATTCTAGAAACTAGATCCACTGGTGGATGATCCTTCTCCTCCATTAATTACCCTCATCAATTTACTGATACGCTCTTTTGTCTTCTCTCTTGCAAGAACCAATTCTCCTAAAGCTTCCACCATCCTCTGCTTTGTCTTTGAGGGTGATTCGTGGCGAGGAAGTGGCTTCCTCATCACACGGGCTATGTCACGAGACCATTGTAAGTGGGCCTCTGTGACTGGGCATTCAGCTTTCCATAGTTGTCTGTTAATTTGGCGCCAAGCGCGCTCCAATTGCATCTTCATTTCAAAGCCTCCCCTCTCATCATAAAACATCATCTGCATATCCTCATCATCTGGAATTCCCTTCTTCAGATGACCAGCTGACAGCGTGCAAGGACAGGGTTGTAATTAATACAACCGTTTCTCCCCATGAGAGGCACATTGGGGCAATCCCCACAGCTATGGATTATAATAATTCCTTCTTCAGTTGAATCATACCATTCAATGTCGGTATGCTTCAATTCCATCAGCTTTTTGGACCATATCTTACAATCTTCAACCTCCCAGAAAGTTGGTGTTTTTGGCAGATAAGAGATAAATCACTTGTAGAAGAGGGCTACACAGCAGACAATTGGCCCATATCCTCTTGAGTATCTGGTCTGGATTGAGTGGTAAACATCTGCAAGCAAAGTTGGGACTGGATTGTTGATTGTGAAGATCTGAATGGCTTGATCATCCACAAAGTTCTTGGCGTTTGGAAACAGAAACAAACCGTATATCATCAGAGTGAGGGTTGATTCAAACAAAGCCTTGTTTCCTCTGTTTTTGAAGTAAAGAGCCTTTTCCAGCAAAAATTGGGCGGGCAATCTGTGTTTTCCTCCTTTGTTAGTCAGATTAGCCTGGATGTCAGACAATCTGATCCTGGTTGCTCTAGCGATATCTCTGGCGGAGGGCAGTTCTTCAATCCCAGAAAAGATGGGAGCTTCTCTGACAGGAATCCCTATCATAGCGGAGAATTCCTCTAGGGTCGGCACCAACTGGAATTCAGGGAACACGAAACAGCGGTACGCAGGATGATACAACTGGACCAAAACTTCAAGGGGCCCTACAGTCACTGGTACTCTCATCAGTGGAATGATACACCCATATCTATCAGCAAAAGTTGACTAGTCTTCAACCATCTCTCCCAACCACAACAACCTCTCTAACTCTGGTAGTTCAAAGAAATAAGGCCAAACTCTTTTCCCTGCAGCATCCATTTCTACAAAATCTGCAAAACAAAATTAGTATCTTGATAGTTTAGCAAAGAATGCAAGATGCAATGCAAAGTTTCATGGAATTCAGATACTCGCAGAATATCAAGAGATATCAAAAGACCTCATTCTCATTAAATAAAAGGTGAATTACAAGAGTTGGTACACTTTCAAAAGCCCTAAACATGAAGCTAAATAAAAGCTAGAAAGTCCTAAGGAGATTCTCCTAAGAGTCTCATGTTGAGTTTTCTGATTTCTTTCTCCATCTGATCCCTTTCTGCGACAAGGTTGTTGATGATGGATTTCCAAGCGGGAGGTTGAGTGCTAGAGGAACTTGTATCTTTCTGGGCTTTTCTCTTCTTGTATGAAAGTAACTCTTCGTTCTTGGCTTGTAGTTGTTTCTGGAGTTCCAGGTTTTCTTTAACAACCACCTAGTATTTGAGTTTCCAGGCTTCCTCTGACCGTTGGGCTTGTCTTAAAGAAATCTCCAGCTCTTCCTCTCTCGACATAAAGTATAAGACAGACTCACACTTCAAAGCAATTGGTTCCTGCCTCTTGTAGGGCATCTTTAACTCTATGGCTCTTCTTCTAACCCATTGGAGGTAGGGTTCCAATGACACACAATTAGGTTTTCCCAAGGAACTTCTTCCTCTTTTGCGCTTGCTACCCCAAGCGTTTAAGATCAGCTTCTTCTGTTCTTCGTTCTTGTCATACTCTTCAAAGTAAATGTTTTCCAAATGAACACTAAGAGGTTTATCTTCCAAAGGGTACCCTAATTGGCGTCGTGCCAATACAGGGTTGTAGCTGATTCCACCTTTAATGCCAAGGAGAGGTATGTTGCCATAGTTTCCACAACTATCTGTAATCAGAATTCCATCATACACCCGATTGTACCAGTCAATGTCTGCATGGGAGAGTGCCATGATTTTCTGGGACCACCATCCTTTCTTGGAATCCCAGAATGCGCCTGCCTTCGGTAGATATGAAATAAACCATCTATACAGTATGAGGACACAGCAAGTAATTTGTCCATTACTATGAGCATTTCTTGTATGGACTGAGTGTTAAGCTTCAGCAAGTAGAGCAGGTACCGGATTTTGTTTCAAGAAGATTTTGATTGCATTCAGATCCACAAAGTTCTCAATATTTGGAAACAAGAAAAGTCCATAGATGAGTAATGCAAAAACAGCTTCAAAGGCATTCTGGTTGGAGTGTTTAGCAAAGTAATGGGCCCTTTCAAATAAAAACTTAGCAGTTAACCCAAAAATTCCTCCTTTGGAAGTTAAATTGCTCTTGATGTCAACTAACTCCAGATGAGTTTTCTTAGCTATCTCTTCCTCTTTAGGATCCTTCTCGAAGATAGGAAATGAGGACTCATCCTTGATAGACAAACCAATTATCTGAGAGTGTTCCTCAAAGGTAGGTAAGAGTTGATAGTCAGGAAATGTGAAGCATTGATACTTCAGATCGTAAAACTGAAGCAGAGTCGAGAGGAGTCCTTCATCAATGTTTTTCTTTAACAAGATCCATAACTTCCCATATCTGTCTTTGAATCCTTCAGGATCTGTTAGCAAATCTCCCAATCTTCTTAGGTCATCCAATTTTGGACTCTTGAAAGTGTATTTGATGGTGTTCCTTCTTGAGTTATCCATGATATCCCTCTGATATTTCACAAGAAAAGAGATCTGAGTTCCATGAAACCGATGCAACATGAATGCGTATGATGTATGAATGCAAAACACGCGCAAAGATACACACAAAACACAAACAAAGGGGATAGGTCTGAGCATGGAGCTAGGGTTTACCCTTCCCATTGGTATGTACTACTGGTTTTTGTCTGTTAAACAGGGTTCTAAGAAGTTCCCAGAGTCAATAACCCATCTTTCGGATTTTATCGACTTCCCAAATGACTTGGTAATCAATAAAATTCTCAAGAGAATCTCATCTGAGCGTAGTATCGCGTGACAACCATTTCAGAAATAGACTCCATCATGGTCACTGCACTACATCCTAAAAGGCCAAGTGGGTTTGGTAACTACAGTCCTCAATATCAAGGGAACCTAGGTCGAGAGTAGCATGTTTTCACGAATAGACTCGTTCAACATGGCTAGACTCTCAAGAGGGCCTCAACTGAGTGATGGTGTCTCAAGTCAACTTTTTCAGGAATCGACTCCCTCAAAGCCTCCCTGAATATACCATCATCCTATCAATAAGTGCACTCAAATCCGAGTTAGGATTTATCTCACCACTCAAGAACCATGCCAGCAAGATCTCAAGCAAAGCATATATACAGGTAATCGTACAGATATATAGCAAACAAACATAAATAACACAAGCAAAAACAAGGTGGGCTTAACCCTAAAAAATAAAGTCCCCAGTGAAGTTGCCATTTCTGTTGCGGTGAGAATCGGATAACAAGCTATTAATTAACTTGCATCACAAAACTTTGAATTCACCACCGACTTTGATTTATCCAAAGGAAAGGTTCAAGATCGAGAAAACCTAAAGGGGGGAGATCTAAGGTTCGGGGGTTGGTTACGCCTAGGGAAGGTATTAGCATCCTAAACGTACGTAGTACTCTACGGGAACCTCTTGTTTTAGCTTGTTATGTCTTACTCGCTTGCTAAGGGTTCTATGCTAAAGGTTGAAACCCTAAGGGTTAGTATCTAAGTATACTCGACAAGGTATCGCACCTTGCACCTACGTATCCTGACGGGAGTGGAATCAGAGTATCCGTAGTTCACCGATCTAAGGGTGAAGAAGGAACTATTGACTATGGCCAAAGTTCTAAGGGGAAATGAGTGTGAGCTCATTTTAGAGTTCACGATAACTCTCTAAGTCTAAGTTATAAGGGGAAAGTGAGTTCTCATGATGGTGAGAATCACATAGAGTTCAAAACTCTAACCTATTACTAAGTTATGATTTCATGGCTCTCATGAGGCCAAGAAAAAGGGATAAGCTCAAATAAGGCTAAGGTAAGGTAATTGTTTAGTGACTCATGAGTCAATTTAGGAGGACTTTCCTTTGGAATGGGGGAAGATGACAGTTTTAAAACTACTATGAAATAAAGAGTTATATGAATTATATAAGATGATGTAAAAAGACAAAAACAAGATATTAGGATGAAACAAAGTTTATAATATCATGCAAGGTTAGAATTACTCATATTAGACCATGCTCAAACAAGGTAAACAAAGATAACCTAGCAAGATAAATAAAGTAGTGCAATAAACACCTAAAAGATATTTCCAATTTCAACATGAATAAAAGCCATCAAGATTAAATATTTTCAACCATTTATTTTTATATTCAACAAGTGGATCCAATTAGAAACAAATAGCAAAAAGAATGGAAGAAAAAAGATGAAAAATAAATAAGTTATGAAGGTTTGAAATTAAAGCATAAACTTAAAAATAAAACAAATTAGTGGTAAAAAAAGAAGGAAAGGGCACTCCTAGGGATTGAACCCAGGACCCTGCGTGTACAGTCCTAAAATCAAAGCCAACTGAACCATGTGCGCATTTGAACATATAATGAGAGCAGCGATATATATGTAAAGGAAGCAAAATTTGAAAAATAAAATAAAAGGACTGGGTCGAGGGGGATTCGAACCCCAGTCCTAAGGGTTAAAGGGCGCATGTGCATGTGTGTGCTTGCCACTGGGGTGGCTGTTACATCCAGAAATAAACTTGATTCAATAAACATATAAACCTCGCACGGGTAAATAATCAAAATTAAGCAAGGCAAACAAATCCATACCACGGTCAGCTCAAACAAAGCAACACGCAGACAAATATCAATAAGCAAGGGTAGAAGCATTAGATCAAATCCTCAACATCACATGAATTAACAAACAGATGGAATACTAAATAATGCCAAAACATACAAGCCAACATCCAAGCAAGTTCCCACTTTGGTAATGCAAACACACGTCAAAGTAATGCAATAACTATGAACATAAAGTATAACAGATTCAAGCACATGTATTGCACAAAGATTCAGCAAACACATTACACACTCGAATGGAATCCATGACAGGACACGACTTGGATGCAACTAAATAAACAATCATATGGACTAAGCAATACAGCATGGCAAGGAAAGCAAAATTACATAATAGCAGCACCAACCATTGAAAGTATCATATGACAATAGCATGATGGTGTATCAGACAAATATATGGTCAGACATGATGCAGACAGTTTTGATAGCATGTTTTAATGTTCAACAACAACTCAAACATGTCAGCAGCATAAAGCATATTATTTCAGGTATTGAAACTCAACAATGACAGCATTCAATATAGAAGTTCAGAGTAAGTATGATTGCAGCAACACATCAAAGAAAAGACAACATAAGGCATACAAAACATGAAATATTTAGCAAAGTTCAATGCACTGGCCTTTAGAAGATATCAACATACCAAATTGGTTCAGATTAAGCATGACATTTAGAAGACAATCAAGGGAAATGGCATCAAACAAGGAGTTCAGTAGATTCACAAATCTGTATAAGGTTGTTTGTCCTAGGAGCAACTTGGTTAGGGCATGGCATGGTTAGAAATACAGCAGGAGTATGCTCATTCATCAGTCATAGGCATACAAAATACATTAACTCAAACAAACAGCATGGCAAGAGTTGGAAATGTATCATTATGAGGTAAACACACAAATCACATTGGTTTAAAACAACAATATAGCATGGATAGAGATGTGCCAAAAATGATAGTCAAATGATAGTTCAAATAGATGGAAACAGTATGATAACATAAACATAAATTCAGGAGAAAAGCTGTGAGGCATAGTCATAGCAGCAAGGTTCAACATTGATTGACAGCTTATGGCAAAGGCAAAGATAAGTTATGCTACATGTTCATGGCATTTTAGATACACAATGCTGTCACAAAACATAGATTCAAACAAAGATTGTACACATATAGTGACATCCAAATCAAATAGTAGCTAAGTACGAATATAAGCATAAACAAAAGGCTACACACTCCTCATGTTGATACAAGTATGATCAGACATGCTTCTAATGATAAATACACAACAAGAATAACATCCATATGGTCAAGGGTCATATAAGCTAACACATGTATTCAAGGCAAAACAGGGCATAAGGCATGGCAGCATAGTAACAAGTTCATTTAAGTAATACCATTCAAAACAGGTAGTGGCAAGGCATGGTAAAAACAAATACTTGTTGCACTATGTAACGCCCTGTATAATATATATATCTAGAATAATACCTTACAAGCATTTTATTTGGTACTGACACATCAAAAGTGCCTAATGACATAGTTCACATACTTGTCCATTTCTAAAACCTAAATACAACACATGACACAAGTCATGGAAACTAGCCAAAATAATCAAAGATAAGAACGATATACAATATCCTCAATTATATACAACAAAAGAATACACAACGGAATAAGCTTAACTAAGCTTCTCTTGAAACATCCGAGCATCGCTCCACTTGTAACCAAACCTGCACCTGAAATAAAGCAACTATAGTGGGGTGAGATACATCAAATCTCAGTGAGTTCCCTATCCTATAAGTTCTCTCGGCTTTACAGGGTTCTATCAATCCTAACTCAAGTCAAGGGGAAGGGAAATGACCTTGAGTGCACAATCTCACAATCTCACAATCTCACACTATATGGAAACATGTCATGAGTCTGTTAACTCATAAAGTCCGCACAGAAGGAATTACGTCCTGAGCCTGTTAACTCAAGATTCCTTACGAATCGATAACCGTACCAAGGCATCCCCTTTTCCGTCCGCTTCTACGTCTAGAAGTCGACCCAAGTCATGGATCCTTGTAGTTACTTGGCATACGAAATGGATTCAGGATCATCGGCCTGTTAACCGTGAATCGTCACTTCTCATGGCCTGTTAACCATCACAAGTCTCTTTACCATATAAGCTCCATTCGTACTACACGCGGGAATCAAACCTGCCAAGTAATTGTGCATACGTTTCAGAGGAGGAGCTCAAGTCTCATGAAACTACACCTCAAGATAAATGGTTACGATTACGTGATCATATACATAAATGTGATTGTATTCGACAATCACTAGGCCACATTAGCCTTTAGGCCTCTCATGCCTTTAACAATAAAACATAACAATTACACATGTTCCATACTAGTGTTTCACTCATTTCTATACCATTCGGTAATGGACACACGCCTCGGCCTCTCATGCACGAGCATTGTCATTACGTTATCTACTCTAGGCCAGAACTCGTCAGTGAATGCACGAGCGTCGCCATCCAGAGTTTCTATCACAATTCTATCCACAACCTAGAATTATACCATTTTGTTTTGGGACAAAGTTTCCTCACTCTTTCTAATTTCATATTTTAACATGCATACTCTCTCGATCAAGTTAAACATCAATAACAGGCAAAGCATATCACAATTGCACATATAATAATTCAATCACAAGTTATACAAAAGCATAATAGAATCACATAATGGTTCATCGCATAAAACATCCCTTTTGGGGTCCCCCCGATTCATTTAATCGGGTATCAGATCAATATCGACCACTGTTATCCTATAGGATATTTCCACAGCTTTACATTGGCTACAACCATGCCTCAATCGGATTTACGATCCAAAAGGTGTCAATTCCAACATTTCACAAAACATTACTTTCCTTCATTTTCCACTAAATCATTTATCCCACATCATACCCAATATTTTCACTTTTTATCGGATAGAGGGTCGTCATAGCTTTCTAATGACACCAAGAACGTCCTGATCCGAGTTACGGATCAAAAGTTATAAAAGAAACAAGTTGGAGGATCTGCTATGTTCGCAATGTGAAGCAGCCAGCGAATGCTCGCTTTCTCATTCGCAGTGCGAAGCTCCCAGTGAATGCCTAAATACACTGGGTTCGCTGTCCCATTCACAGTGCGAACGTCTGGCGAACCGTGGCAGAACCAAAACAGGGTAATGTTCGCAGTGCGAACCTCTGGCGAATGTTCGCCTTCACCTTCGCCGTGCGAACAACCAGCGAATGTTCGATTTCCCCTTCGCTAGGGGGTTCGCAGTGTGAACCTGTGAAAACCTAGAATCTCAACAGCGTAACAACTGGGGCCTTTAGGTCCAAAACCCATTCCAAAGACTACCCAATGCACAAATAAGCATCAATAGATGATTCTATACACATATTGATCATACCACACAGTTTATAACTCATTTTATCCGTTAGATTTCATTGATTCAACAATTTATCATTTTCTCTCAAATTCTAACCTAAGTTCCAAACATCTATTTCTAGAACTTAGAGTTTCTAACTAGAACCCACCTGATAATCGAAGAGGAGTTTGAAGAAGATGGTAATGATGATGATCCATGGGTTTCTCTCTTCTCCCTTCTTATTCTCTTCTTCACTTTCTCTTCTTTCTCTTCTTTCTTTCCATTTCCTCTTTTCTTCTTTTTCTTTCTTTTTCTTTCTTTTCCTTTTCTTAACATATATATATATATATATATAATACTATTATTATATAATATAATCCAATAGAGTAAAACATCTCCAATTGATATTTTGTCATCTCAACCAATTGATCAATTATTAGAGTTATCATAAAAGTCTCTCTTGAACTAATAACAAATTGATCTCTTCAGAGTTCATTAGCTGCTCTATTGGTCCCAATTGATAATGCTTAGAGTACATAGAGTATTCCATTAATCCAATTTACCAAGGATAGAGCACATAGATGCTCATCTGATCTCATCTGTTATCCAATTGAGCATTTAGATAATATGGGATATTACACACTAACATTCAATGGATGTAAAAACAAACTTAAGAGCATGAGAGAAAACCAATCCTGATTTAAGACAAAAGGCATGGCAGACAAACACACCTCATACTTGGCACTTTAAAACTTGTACATAAATTAGAGATACCAAAATGTCAGCAGTGGCACATGGACAAACAGTTAAGCATAGCAAGGCATATCTAACATGGATTCTAAGTTCACAAATTGGTCACAAATCACAATGACAGCAAAGTAAACATGGCATATTATGGACCAAAATACTGGTGGGACAATGATGAACATGCTTGGAAGAACATTCATAAACTTATCATGGCAGCAAGTAAACATCAAATAAACATTCAGCATGCATTTAGCTACTTAATTCTGACAGGACAATAGTTTTAATATGTATCAGTTTAGGCATACCAACAAATAACCAAGTCATGAGATAATGCACAAATCCAAACAAGTGATGAAGTGTTTACAAGCACAAGGTTAGAATATCAAACTTAACCTAAAAGATAGCAACAGGTTTCAAGTTAAACAAAAGGTCAATCAACAAGCATAACCAGTTGTGTACTTTAGTAATTCAAACACTTAAGCACATAAGTCAAGAAAACAAAGATCATACCATGGACAGAAAGTGCATACAGGATGTAGTTAAATACAAGAATACCAAAAGTAACCTCTGTGATAGAGTAGGTCAAAAATAGTTTCCATGCTCACAAACACAAATCAACAAGTATCAACGCCTAAACAGATCTTTAGATACCAAGCAAGCCAATGATTTTAAGTACACAAACTGATCATACATTAGTGACAACATAAAAAGAACACAACTGACTTTTAGTGAAAGTAACTTCCACTCTAGTATTACACACGAGCTAACAATGATAAATAGGTTTAACAACCATAAAACACATGAGCATCTCATAAAACACAATGATAAATAGGTTTAACAATGATAAAGGGTTTTCAAATGATTCTTGGTTTTGTAACATAAGTTTGTAGCAAAGAAGTAAATTAGAACAAAGATGTTGTAAGTTTTAGAAAAGCATGTCAAGACTAGATTTTTCTAATCCTTTTCATACGTATCCATTTAATCAAGCATATGAACTTAGTTTCGATCAATACAATCGCGTATCCTCGCAAATAAGTTTATGTCTAAAGCAAATTCGTGAGTATTGTTGTTTAAATCGTTAGATGATGTCTCACGCTAACAATCGAAACAACAAACGTTAAGATCAATACAAAGCGAATATTAAACCCCAAATCTATATCTAGAGTTTGGTTTTTAAGAGATGAAGATATTAGGTCAAGGTTTGGAAAATCTATGTCTAGAGTGATTCAAACCACAAATATACCATTAAAAGCAAACAACTTCGTCATATATTGATCACCATCCTTGTTCATATACAAAAGATCAAAAGAAATACATACAAGCAATATTAACTACCTCTAATGTTGACACAAAATGTGTTTAGCTACACATATTCATGGTAGTTTGTTTCACAAGTTTCGTGAGGAGATGAAAAAGCATCCGTGTCGAATAATCGAGATTGGATGCAAATCCAGCTTCTCTATGTGAAGAATCTCTCTTAGATGAAGAAATATCGGAAAAATAGGTTTTGGTGTGATAAAGTGAAGTTATGATCCCAAGAAAATTCACAAAATACATTTATAGTACACTTGAAATCAGACACGTTCGCACTGCGAACTTTTAGTTCGCCTAGCGAACTACACTTTTGGCACCTGAAGTGCCTTCTGATAAGCTAAACCGCCTCTGAATTTCTGCATAAGTTCGCAATGCGAACTTTTGTTCGCAAAGCGAACTATTCGCCTACAAGTTCGCAAAGCGAATTTAGGCCCTTTGCTTCTGCCATCTCAAAGGTGTCCTTCGCCAGGCCCTCGCAAAGCGATGAAATTAGCGAACATTCGCTGGGAGTTCGCAAAGCAAACTTTAGTCCCTTTTCCTACTGCCATAATTCCGGGACCATTCGCTGGGACTTCGCCAGTTGTTCGTAAAGTGAACTTGCTGATGTTTTCCTCCTTTCTTTGGCAACTTGTATCATTTCTTTGTGTTTTACATCTTTGATCATTTAGTGCCTTTTTCTGCACAATAACACACATATTACAAGCACCAAAGGTATATTCACAATGTTTGAAGAACAACAACAATTAATGAGTGAAATCCATAATTTGTCATAAAAGAGTTGAAAAATATCAAGTATCAAATAGAAATATATAGCATGTTTGATATCTAACAGTTGTTATTGTTGTTGTTATTGTTCTTGTTGTTTTTGTTGTTGCTCTTGTTGTTATTCTTATTTTTGTTCTTGTTCTTGTTATTGTTGTTGTTATTGTTCTTGTTGTTCTTGTTGTTCTTGTTGTTCATGTTATTGTTCTTGTTGTTCTTGTAGTTCTTATTATTGTTGTTGTTATTGTTCTTATTGTTCTTGTTGTTATTCTTCTTTTTGTTCTTATTGTTGTTATTGTTGTTGTTATAATTCTTGTTGTTCTTGTTATTTTTCTCGTTGTTCTTGTCGTTCTTGTTGTTGTTTTTGTTGTTCTTGGTGTTCTTGTTGTTATTGTTATTGTTGTTGTTCTTATTCTTCTTGTTATTGTTCTTATTATTCTTGTTAATCTTGTTGTTATTGATGTTGTTGTGTTAAAATATTTAATATTGTATTTTTTGATGAAAGTTATAAATGTAGTCAGGAAAAACATGTGGAAAAATATAAAAAATGCTGACAGACCTTTAATAACGGGTATTTAAAACAACTGTGATTATAGGTAGCGTGCTTTTCAGTTTTCTACTATGGTCATACGACAATGATTGTAAGTAACACATATACAACCACACACTACGCAGCAACGATCGGTCTTGCGTCTTTTTTAACCGTTGTTGTATGTGCTTTTTGTAGTAGTGGTTGCCACGTAATTTTCACGTCGCTAAATTTTTAAAATAAAAAAAAATAAATTCGCCCTCTCATGTGAAAAATGAAACATATCTCACTTTTTCAAAAGCTTCTCTCTCTCTCGTAAAACAAATCTTGTGATATATCATCGTAAAACAAATTTTGTGATAAATAAAAAACAAGATAAAATGGTGATGTTGTTGCTCGGCGACGCTGGTGTTACAACGATGATGAGGTCGGACGCGCAGATAACGTGTTTCACATGGTGTCCGTCAACATATTAAAATCGTTTATGCTGGAATTTTAGCTGCAGTTCGTCACCAAGTATTGAGATTTTCAAATGATTAAAACTGCGTTATTTCGTTTGTGTTTTTTACTCTTTGTTATGGTTTTGTTTCTTCTTTTGATTTCAGAGTAATTCAGGAACTAAAGTCAAAGAAGATCTTGCATTCTTAGTTGTGTTTTTAGGCCTTTTGGTTTTGTTATGTAATAACTTATATATAAGTGTTAGTTCTTGGATTGGCTGGAATTTTGGTAAAACAAGGTATGTTCAATGTTGATGTCAAGGTGCTGATGTTGCAACATTGAAGTCTTAACACTGGGCTGTGTTAAGTAATTAATTGCTGAAGTTGGATGTCTGATGTCACATAGGTGATGTTGTGACATCAGATCTGTAGAATTAACAACAGCAGGCTGTGATGTTGTTAGGGTTGCGTATTAGCTGGAATTGTGGAGAGCAAGCTGTCTCATTGGATGTGAATATCTTGGGATAGATATTTGCTGCTGCATAGGAGATCTGGTGCAGATTTGTAGGAGATTTAAAAGGTTGAAGATTTAAAAAGGTTTTAGGAGAAAATCTGTTTTAAATATTCAGTTTTAAATAACAAATCTGGGAGATATTGTAGCAAGTCCAAGACCAATTCAAGGAGCTATATAAAGCGCACAAAACCAAAAGAAAAGGTACAGAAAACATTCAGAAGATCAGGAGCTGGAGGCTTAGTGTCTAGAGTTTGTTTAGAGTGCTTGTATTTACACTATTCTAGGGTTTGAATAGGTGTTGTGTTTATGTCCTCTCTAGAAGCTGTGAAGCAATAGAGAGTGGTTGCTTGATCGAAGCTGTGAAGTAAGATCAAGGGTACTCAAAGTGCTTTCTTTGAGAGTTTGTAAGGGATTTAGTGGTGTTCTCATACCTAAGTGGTTTCTTAGGTAGGAAGTCATTAGTAGAGTATAAGTTTAGGAGATTGTCAACGGGTTGTTGAGTCTGTAAATTATATCTACAAGTAGTGAATTCCATCCCTGGCTTGGTAGCCCCCAGAGTAGGTTGGTTGTAACCGAACTGGGTCAACAATTCTTGGTGTTATTTTACTGTTATTGCTGTCCATTGTGCAGAGTGTGTTGTTGTGACATCGCACCTTAACATCACACGTCTGATACCAGAATTTCAATAAGATTAGAGAAATCAAAACTAAGGTTGTTCAGAGTGATATTTTCAAACGTGAAGAGAGATGGTGGTGGTGAAGGAATGTGGTGGTGGTGGTGGTTTATGCACCTATCCCTATGTACATATTAGTGATGTGATATCACGTGGCAAATTTGCAACGTATTTTCACGTGGCAATTGATTGCGACTTGCGCTCATGCGGCGTGTTTGCTCATGTCGATAATTTGTATTTTGCGACGTGTTTTTTCTGTTTGTGGCGTGAATATCACGTGACTAATGAGTTTTTTTGTAGTAATTTAAACAAGGAGGAAGTTGTATTATTTAATTTTTTTATATAGGTTTGTTTAAAGTTTTTAGTTAAAATTAGGAATTAGTTTAATTATGATATAATGATAATCTTAATTAATTTAAAATTAACCTAATTCCATTAAATTACTATAAAGTTGAATATAATTATTTAAATGAAATTTTTATTAAGGATTTTTAATTAAGGGTATTTTGATATTTTAAAAAAGAATGCACACTTCTTCCTTCTTTATTTTATATATACTTCTTTTATACGAATCAATACATCATATCAACTTTATTTTTTACTTTTCTTACACTCTCACCTATTTCTCTTTTTTCAATTTCTTTCATTTGCCAATCAAACCCTTATAGTGTAAAAACATCCTCTTTTAAATCTCTTTTTTCAATTTCTTTCTTTTATACTAATTTTGTTTATATTTTGGAAAGAGAAGTGTTAAAATCATCCTCTTTTAAACACTCTTTCTAACGCTTCCACTTTTATTGGATAAAACACATGTAGTTCTCTCACTTTAAAAATCGATTCCACATAAAATGGTAGAATTCACATCTGTTTCAGCCAATAAGAAAGTAAATGTTGAAAAGTTATGTAACACCGACACCTCTGAAAAATAGCGTATCTGTGTTCGTGTTAGAGACCGACACTTATATCGACACTTGTAATTACATTTAAGGGTTAAATAAGAATTAGGTCCCTGAAAATAACCCAACATTCAAGTTTGGTCCCTATAAATATTTTCTTCAAGGTTTGGTCCCCCTAATGTTTTTCGTTTTCAACTGTAGTCCCTCTCGTTAGTTTTCACTAACGGAGGATGACATGGCGTGCCATGTGTGCTAACATTCCTTGCCAACTGTGTATAATTTCTTTGACCAGTCAGGGACCAAACTTGAATGTTGGGTTATTTTCAGGGACCTAATACTTATTTAACCCTTTATTCTACTCTCCACTCACGCTTCAAAATCTGCATATATGATATATTTTGATCGTTATACAAAATGTTATAGCTTACAAATCTCGATATAAATAACATAAATAAACTGAAGAAAAAGACCTATAATAAAAACAGCAAACTATGAGAGATCACAGTTCTAAACGGAAATCATACATATACATCAGTTGCACTTTCACAAGATTATCGCTAGCGGGTCATGCTTGCTGTTGCTTCATGATGGTTATGAAAGTATTGCAGTATGTGACTTATTGGATTGCCCTTGTCGGGAGTAGTAAAAACAGAGATAAAACTTGAAACAACCTTCTAAACTGGCATGTGAAGGCTTGAATTCTGAACCTGATCGAACTCAGACATCCTGGATCACTAGGGCTGTATTGGTATGCACGCATTTTCTCGTCACAGTTTGCATTATATTGTAAACCAAATGATTCATACCTCCTCTTGTTAATTGTTGAATGCAACTTGTCTTGCTCATGTGATGATTGTGTGTGATGCTATAGGTTAGGTTAGCTTGAGAAACTGTTATGGTTGATATGTCTGAGGCTTGAATAGAATAGTCAATGAAGTGAATTCTTGGATTGGTTACTTGAATTGGTTAATTGATACAGTGGCAGGTTTCGCAATAAAGCTAAAACAATTAGGATGGTTTTTTGTAGTCAGTGAAATTCAAGTTTGATTTATGGGTTGTCAACTGTTTCGCAACTGATTTTTCAATTAGTTGCAGTTGGTTTTGAATGTACAAGGCTGCTAGAAGTTGTTTGAGAATAGAATTCGACTCTGTTTTCAATTAGTTGCAGTTGGTTTTGAATGAATTCGACTCTGTTTCGCAACAACAAGTAGCGGCATCGAGACTCAATGGCCATAACTTCAAACATTGTTTGGTATGGTGTTCAAGCATATAAATCAAAGAGAAGAGTAAAATAAATGGTTAAATAAGTATTAGGTCCCTGAAAATAATCCAACATTCAAGTTTGATCCCTGACTGGTCAAAGAAATTATACACAGTTGGCAAGGAATGTTAGCACACATGACACGCCATGTCATCCTCCGTTAGTGAAAACTAACGGGAGAGACTACAGTTAGAAACAGAAAACATTAGAGGGACCAAATCTTGAAGAAAATATTTATAGGGACCAAACTTAAATGTTGAATTATTTTCAGGGACCTAATACTTATTTAACCCTACATTTAATTTATTCATTTTTCAAATTATTATCAATGTTGTCATATCGATCTAGTGTCGTATTTTTTGTGAGCATGCTTCATAGTTGAGAAAAGAATGTTCATAGTATTTATCCTTTTGAAAAAGTTGAACCTCGTCTAAAATTATTGTCTTTTTGAAAAAATCGAGCCTTGTCTAAAGTTATTATCAGGCGTTAGTTTATTGTGGGTCCTAAAGTTATCTCATGTATTTTTATGGTCTGTATATCGAGTCTCTTTCTCATTTATTTGATAATCATGATTTTATTTTTTAAGTTCGGTATAATGTGTTTAAATGGTTAGGTGAAAGTTATTGATGCCTCCAGATTTGTTGTGTTCTATCAAATTTTGAATCTTTTCATAGAATCTAGATTTAAGAATGGGTTGGCTTTTGCTTTGGTATGTAGTTGTGTGATCCTGATCCATTTAGAAATTTCATAATGATATCTTTTTTTTTCTAATAAGAAAGGAAGTGTTGAGAAATTGACATATAGAATAAAGTTCTACTCTTTGAAATGGTATTTGAATAAGACTTGAATCATTCTTATTCTTTAAAATGGTTTGAGTACTCCATACTCTCTTATTAATATATTCTATAATTAAAATAAATTAAAATTGAATTACCAATAACTAATCTTCGTTATGGTTCTACATTTTAATATTCACCAATGTATAGTCATAGTAAATTAAACAAGACTACGGTGTAGACAAATTAAACTACAATGTAAATTTTGTGCAGTCTCAAATTTAGTGGATTACATGAAGATGATACACACAAAAAAAGTCGGTTCATTCCAAATGTTTAACTGAAAAAAATGAACATGGATTAAAAAAAATTTTAAAATTTAATAAAATAATCGAATTCTAGTGTTTTTTTTTTTTTTTGAACAGCCAATTTAATTAAGTGGGGTACTAGGGGTACCCCAACCCAATTACAATCAGTAGAAAAAACAAAAAAACCAACCAAACCAACAGAAATAACACAACACCAATTACATACAAGACCCTAGTGATCTGTACCAATCTAACCACAGAGAATCTTTGCCCAAATTAAAAGTAGAGAAACCTTCCCAGCTTCTAAACTTAATCAGTTCCACCACATCTTCTACATTCACTACTCCTTCTTCAAAGAGCATCCTATTTCTACCAATCCATAGATTCCAACAAGTCCACGACCACACCAAACTACCTATCTGACTCATCTTCGTCGTCCCCAAACCAGCCATAAACGCCTTACAATGCTCACTCGGATTTGAATAGTCGCCAGGTAAAACAGAATTCAACCACAAACAAACTAACTTCCAGATTCTAGAGCTAAACTCACACCTAAAGAATAAATGATCGATGGTCTCATTCACTAGTAAACAAAAGGGACATACCATATCGTGGCTAGAATTCAGAATCTGTCTCCTCTGTAATTGGTCCTTTGTCTGCAGCTTGTTAATGAGAAGCCTCCATAAAAAGATTTGGATTTTAGAGGGAATTTTCCACTTCCAAACCTCCTTGATCATCTGCAAAATTGAGCTCTCGATCGCCTGATTCTCCCAATCATTAGCAGCCAGCAACTCATAACAATTCTTCACCGAAAATCCATCACTATTCCTCCACCAAATGTGACAATCCTTGATCTCAACCGATGGCCAAACCTCAACAAGAATTTCTGAAACCAGAGCATATTGTTGGACTGCTACCATACATTCTCTGTAACTTTCCGTGACTTGAAGTTTCCAAGACCACTTCCCGTCGCGCCAACCTCTTGCATCCCTCACCAGAACATCAGAATTGACCGCATAAGCATACAATTTCGGGACCATCAACGAGAACGGAATCCTACCACACCAAGAATGTTTCCAAAACCGAATAGTATTCCCCTCACCGATTCTAGTTGTAACCGCATTGGAGAACCAATTGTTACTAACAGCATCCCCCGAGCCCAACCCCACCACATCATTCCACCAGTAAGAGCTCCCTCTTACTTTCTTTCCACTCACCTCATCTTTCATCAATGCCTGAACGTCACCATAACGAAACGCAAGAATTTTGAACCAAGGAGAATCCGTTTCATTGAGAATTCGCCATTTCCATTTACTAATAAGAGCCGTATTAAATTTCCCGCATTCCTTCACTCCTAAACCACCCAAATTCCTCGGCTTGCATACCTTCGACCAACTCACCCAGCTGATCTTCTTCTTCGACTCAGAGCCACCCCAAAGAAATGATCTCTGAATTTTAATTAATTCATTAATCACTCCTTTTGGAGCTTTGTAGAAGGAAAATTGAAAAACCGGAATATTAATCAACACCGCGTTAAGCAAAACCACTCTTGCTCCAATCGACATATGCTTTCCGTTCCATTTACAAAGCCTTTTCTTCATCTTCTCAATAACATGCTTCCATGTTGATTTCCTTCTTGGGTTAGCTCCCACTTGAATGCCCAAGAAGTTGAAGGGTAAAGATCCAGTCTCACACGCCAAGAAATTCGAAGCAGCCCTCATGATATCTTTGTGGACATTAATCCCAAACACCTTACTCTTATTCAAATTCACACACAGTCCAGATGCAAGTTCAAAGCCTCGAAGAATCGTCTTGATTGTCCAAAGGTTACTGAACTTACCATCACAAACCATAATCGTGTCGTCTGCGAACTGGAGTAATTCAACGTGAAGATTATTATTGAAGCTGAAACCATGAAATTTGTCACCAGTAACAGCATTATTCATAAGTCCAGTCAGTCCTTCAGCCGCTATGAGAAACAGAAAAGGTGAAAGTGGGTCACCTTGCCTTAATCCTCGATAAGCCTCAAATTCCATAGACGGGTTGTCGTTGATAAGGACCGACATGGAGCTTGTGAACACCAACATCTTTATCCATCTCATCCAACGATTCCTAAAATTCATTCTTCTAAGCATATAGCCCAAGTAATCCCACGCTACTCAATCGTAGGTTGTTGTGAAGTCAATTTTAACTAACAAACATTCCCGCTTCTTCTTTACCGCATAGTCAATAATTTCGTTAATTGTAATAACCCCATCCATCATCGTTCTTCCAGCTATGAATGCAGATTGAGTAGAAGAGATTAACTTATCCATCACCTTCCTTAATCTCAGAGCTAGAACCTTAGAAGCAATTCGATAAAGCGAACCAATGAAGGATATAGGTCTAAAATCTTCTAACTTTTGAGGATTGGACCCCTTTGGTATAAGGGACAGAAAGGATGATGTTACTGCCTTTGGCATCCTTTTATTCCCATGAAAATCCTTCATAAAATGCAACACCTCCTTCTGAATAAACTCCCAGCATGTCTTGAAAAACAACATATTGAAGTCGTCCGGTCCAGGGCTTTTCTCCCACGCACAACACCAAACTGCATCCTTAAGTTCCTCCATCTCGAATGGTGCCTCTAAAGAAATAGAATCCTCAACAAAAAGTGTTTTAAGATGAACCCCATCCAGCTTTGGTCTAGTATATTGCTTCTTCTCAAATCTCTCTTTAAAGAACGCATGAGTTTCCTGTTTGATTTCATCACTCTGTTCGATTCTACCCCTGCTTGTTTCCAACACTGTCACCGCATTTCTCCTATATCTATCCCTCATAGAATTATGGAAAAATTTAGAATTCCTGTCTCCCTCCAACAACCACTTAACTCTCGATTTCTCCCGCAAATCACATTCTCGCCTTTGTAACGCTAACCAAAATGAAGAAGATGCCAACAATCGATCCTCCATAACCTGTGTACAGGCATGCCCGTTTCCCTCTGCGACCAAACCATCTAGATGGTTAATCTTCTGCCTCGCTTCATCCACCTGCATATTCATCACTGAAAAAACAGATTTGCTCCACAACCTGAGCTGTGATTTTAATATTTTCAGTTTTTCCTTTAACACAAAAGCACCTCTACCTTTCACAGCATGAGACTCCCAAACCTGTTTCACAAAAATTAAGAATTCAGGATGTTCCATCTAGCTTGAGAAAAGCTTAAAGGGTTTTGGACCCCAATCAATCTCCTTGCCTTTGAGCCAGATTGGATTGTGATCCGAAACGTCCCGAGTTCCCACCTCCTGTACTCTCACCTTCCAAAGATCCAACAAGCTATCAGAGATTAAAAACCTATCCAGACGACTCATCGCCGAACCATCCGTTTTGTACCAAGTAAATTTCCCCCCAACAATAGGGATATCCACCAGACCACTATTATCAATGAAGTTCCTAAATCCCCTCACTTCTGCCTTTCTTCTAACCAAACTAATACCTTTCCTTTCCTTCTCCTTCTTAACCGTATTGAAGTCGCCACCCACGCACCATTCACCCTTCTCAAAGTTGAGCTTGCAATCCAAAAATTGTTGCCAGCACAGACGTTTCAAGGCAAGTGTGCACGACGAATAAAATTTCACCAAGTAAATCAACGTATCTTTCCATTTGACTGCCACCCCAACAAAGCCCTCTCCACAGAAACTATATAGACTATATAACACACCTGATCTCCACATTATGAGCGAGCCACCTGATCTTCCAATTGCCGGTTTAATAGTCCATTCAACATCTTTTCCTCCCCACAACCTCCACACCAATTCCTCCTCCATTTTCACCAATTTAGTCTCTTGGATGAAACACACATCAAAATGACCCTTCCTAATCAAACTACTTACAACCTCCTTCTTCACCGAACTTCCCAACCCTCTGATATTAAGAGAAAGACAATTCATTTCCCACCGTTTCTTTTTGCATCCTTCGTTCTAACCCCTTCTTTATCTCTTTCCTCCAAATCTCGTATGGCCGCAATATGCATTTCAACCTCATCGCCTCTATAAACCCCCAGATCCTCCGCCCTCTTCCAAATTTGAATTGCCACATTATCCACAGTTTCATGCAAGAACCTTCTATTCCCAATTTCAACATCCATATACGAAACTTCATCGCAACATAAAACACTTCCACCTGAAAACTGTGTTGACGCCGACGAAGATTGAGTTTGAGTCTCCAGCACCACGGTGGTAGAATGAGAATGAGAAGGTACCAACGGAGGTTTCGACGAAGACCAAGGCACCGTTTCTCCTGAACCCACCGTATTCCTACTGGATCCGTTGGATTTAGAATTTTCTTGGGCTTTAGGCGAGAGGAACACCGAAGGCCCAGACACGTATGGATCCGGCCCAACCCACTTGTAAAACCCTCCACCTAATCTTCCCACCTCATCATCAAATGAAATATCAGTCTTCTTAGCTTTTTCCAAAATATCCACCAACAATTTGACTTTTCCTTTCTTGGAATTCACCAACACTTTTCTAGACCTTTTAGTCTCCTGACACGTGATCATATTTCTGTTATTCTCGTACTCCATGCTCGCAGGTATATACTGAACCACGCCCCCTATCCCTACCTCATCAATATGCTCAAAAGTCAACGCTTTCTTCAAAGTAGCCACCTGATCCTCCTCAACGTCTATATCATCTCCCATAACAGGCTCCCCTCTTACATCAAATACCTTTGCACCAATAGGATTGTCAGGCTCTTCTAACCTAGACTTTGAGATGTCCCTATCATCTTTCCCCCAGTCTTCTGAATCGTCCTTTGTTTGTTTCTGACACAGCAGCTCCTCGCCTTCCAACTCACTTGCATCCCCGTCGGAGGAAAATTCCGACTCTTCCGAATCCGATGACTCCACCGGCCGCTTTCTAACCCCAGGAAGGTCAATTCTCAACGGACCGTAGGAATCTTCCATAACCTTGATGTTGAAAAATAAACCATCTATCTTCACTCTCAGAGCTTCTTTAAGGACGTTGGTACATCTTGTTCGAACCAATAAACGAGCCACATCCATCTTGGTTTGAAGTCTTGTATTGTCATCAGAACAAAGAAACGTACCCACCGGTTTTGATATGAATTGAAAGAAATTAACATTCCATGCGTGAGCAGGCACTCTATAAATTCGTAACCATGTGACCCTCTCTCTATCAACCTCACTCGGCTTCCATCTTCTTATCTCTTTGAACCATTGTCCTATCCAATCTTTCCCCGTAGCTATCAACTCTTTTATCTCTCCCTCTTCCCTTTCTTCCAATAAGCACAGGTTCGCTCCTAAAGGAGTTACCTTGATAGCAAAATAACCTTCCGTTTCAAACGTAGTTTGCATGTTGTAAGCCATCCCTGCCACTAACACTTCACCAATCCACGCCTTGCTCAATCTGGATATAGAATCTTCGTCATCGGAATTACGAAACGTGAGAAACGGACTTTTGCTAGTTAAAACATAAAACCTAAACCAACTAATGAATTCTTATTGATTTAAGGAAAATAATTGGGTGATGTTAAATTAAAAAGCCCTCTCCTAGTTGGTTTGTTGCTTTGCTAGCTTAATATCTTTCTTTTTTTCCTTTAAAAGAATTAAATAATAAACAAACATATTTGAGTTTAAGTGATCAATTAATGAACTAATTGTGATTAGTAACCAATGTTTATGAAATTCTGGCATAGCAGACACCAGTTATCCTAACATAAGTCAAGACATTGTTCTGTATAATCGTTTAAACAAAGAACAGAACAGCAGACTGATACCTTGAATATCAGAACTGCAGAAACACAGATGTTACGACATCTGATCCAACATGTTTATCAAGACCAATATCAGAATATGTAAATCTGCAGAATGATAAAAGAACACAACAATTGTTAACCCAGTTCGGTGCAATCCACCTACATCTGGGGGATACCAATCCAGGAAGAAGACTCCACCATCTGTAGTAAACTTATAAAGTTAAACTCTCCCGTTTACAACTTTATCTCCTAAATACCACCCGATGAACATCTTTATAAAAGACATCTCCTTTGATATGAGAATCACCACTCACTTCCCCTAATCACAATCTGTGATATCTAAACCATCCCTGTCAATACAGACTTCTGTCAAGCATACTTGACCAACACGTTAACTTGGATTTGCTTCAAAGCTTCATCCAAGAACAATACAAGATTCATTACCTAAAGGCTTCTGAATCTGTACAGTACCTATGTCTTCCACAATATATCAAACCAATACAGAGGGAGACTTACAAACCTAGAGCCAACGACTCTCAAAACCCTAAACCCTTAGTTTTACACAAGAGAACTAGGTTACAATTGTTACATACAAGGTACATCTGAAAAACCTTAGGACTAAGTCTTCTTTTATAGTCTTCAGTTGGGCTTCAAATCTTTCCTTGATCCACTGCTGAGCGCGCCTAGGATCTTGGAACAGATTTGAAACAAATTTAAAATAATCTGTTATAACAGTCCAGGATGTCGAGTCTTTGAGTTGAGGCATCTTCTTTGACATCTTTGTTCTTTGGCATAGTTCTTCAGCTTTTTAGCTTTGGTCTTCATGTTGGAACATCTTCTTCAGCACCGAGTTTTACCAAAATTTTGTCCAAAACATTTGAGCTTTCAACCTCCCCCTTTTTGACAAATTTTGGCTAAAACTCTTTGTACCATAAGACCAGGATGTTCCTAACGTCTCTTCACCCTGAGTGTCGGCTATGATTAGAATACTGAAATGACTCCCCCTGAAGCAATGAGGTATGTAGAAGTACACATCTACATACACATCCAAGAGATTAGAGACTCATAAGATTCCTAGGTATAAATCTTAACTCAGGATACAAGACACAAAAGAGACTGAGGCTCGAACCTTTCTCCCCTTTTTTTGCCAAAAATTAACAAAAAAAAGTCCCAAGCCAAACCAGACACACCACAACCAAGAACCAATTCTGAATAATGCCGTGAGAACACATATTAGATACACAAAAGTGACCAAGGCTTTCCTATAAATACCTAAGCGGTCTTCATAAGAATTAACGGACCAAGGGTCAATTCAATAAGAACATTTATAGCGAATGAGACTTCTCCAGCAACGAGAGTGCATCGTCCAAAGATTTTTCAAAAACCGAAGATCATGTTTTGCACGCGCAAGTTTTCCACTGTCCAAGGTACACCGTCCATAATGACTCAATTACTTTTAAAACATGTCCTTAACAATGTCCTGACATTATGTCAGACATGGTCTACAAAAAACTTCTGTATTGATCAATACCCTCACAGTCTGCAGCAGCAGAACAATGTCAAGACATCCTTCTAGACATCTCATCTTCAAAATAATCACAGATTGCTTGACCTCCAACCAAACTAGATACAGAACTGCACCCCTGCAGTAATACATCTTAGATCAAGGAGAAACTCCCCTATCTAAAATAACCAGTGCTCCTCCAATGAACACTTATGTTGATGAATGGAAAACATAAGATGCATCTTCATGTCTTCAAGAGCTCACCCTCTGTCCAACCCACCTGCTGAACACAAGCATCAACTGCACTTATTGCTTCTTCTGACAAGAAATAGTAATCACTCACACATGAACATTATCATGCTTCCCGTGAGATCACATTAGGATCAACATCCTAAATTAACAAACTCTTGGATTGAGACCAAAACTCCATTGATCCCTCTCTTCTTGAACCCATCTATACACCACATGAATTCCTCTTGAGTTCTCATGTATAGACCTCCATGTTCCTTGAGATGAAACCCAATTGATCTGGAATGCTTCACATTCCTCAAAGAGATACCTTACCTCTTAGTTTGTTATCTTTTTAACGATGTCAGATATCGTATACATGCTCCAGAACATCTCAGCACGCCAAACTGATCCGCTTCTCTCTAGCATGACTCGTAGCAGGGCGGTATCCCCTTCACAAGCTTTTCTACTGACCTTAGCAAGGCCAACTAATTAGATAGATGTTGGTTGCAGAATAGGGCAAGCAACAAAAATATTTATTTTAGGAAAGAATTCCCTCCGGGATTTATGTCGTGTCCACAGAGATCGGTTCGAGGGAAAGAATGTTGTTTGACAGTCTCTCGCATTTATGAGTTTGGGTTTAAATGGTTCAAAGCATAAAAACGGAAAAGTAAACATTAAAAGATAAAACAAATTCATTCTTCAGACAGACAAACTTATCCGGCAGACACATAATCGACTGTTCACAAACTTAAACTTACCGACCAGTTATACTCCACCTACAAGACTCCTCAATATCACCCAGCATCGCTCACAACAAAGGTTATGTCTAACGCAAATTTGAGAGAACAACCGTGTTACCCTCGCCGACACTCTCGCAAGCGACTCAAGGCACAGAGGCATTAAGCTTCGACGCATATTGAAGATTGTTAGCTCTTAAATCTTCTCTAGAGTCCATAAACTAACAGATAATCATCCCTAATCGAAGTTTGCGGGGATTATCTCTAACGCAACTCAAAGGCCGCGCATAAAGCAAAAATCAGAGACAATCACCAATAGAGATTTGTAAAGCAAGTTTTATACAACGCCATGAGCGACAAATATACATGAGTTCATAGTCAATACATATACAAAACGCAACAAAGAAGAAAAACACAAAGAAGAAGAGAAATGAACCAAACATCTCGCGGTTTGTCAGAGCCGATCGACGATCCATCCACCCCAGTTCATCCGTATGCAAGCTTCCATGTTGTTTTCTAAGCTAATCTACTGAAAAATGAAGTTTGATGGAGTTGGGAGCAAAAGTCCCAAAAACCATACCCTAAAAATGCTGAAAAGTGACTTAAATAGGGGCTGAAAAGATGCGAACCGCGCTAAGTGCGATATGAGGGCGCTTAACACCATCAGCAAAGTCACAAATCTTATTTTCTTCATAACTTTCGAACCGCAACTCCGATTGACGCGCCGTCGGAAGCGTTGGAAAGCTTATTCAATGCTCTATATGAAAATGAATAGAAATCAAGGCTTGAATACCTACAAAAATGAGATAAATTAAAATTAGAAAGAATGAAATTTATTAAAACCGTGCTCAGCGCAATCTCATTTAAAATACACGCTAAACCGACTTAAAGCGCGCTAAGCGCGGTCCTGCACGTGCTAAGCGCGGTAAAGAAACCTTAGCTACTGCCTCAGCATCAAAACTGCGCTAAACCCGCGCCAGAAAGCGCGCTAAGCACGAGTTACCGACACGACTTCTCAAAAATCAACTTTTAGGCCTTCTTTCCTCACCAATTGTTCCTATCATCCAATATAAGCAAGAAGGCCTGTCAAAGAACATCAAAATGATCAATATTCACAATATTTACAATAAAATCGGAAACTTACATATTTACACTAAAACATATGTATTTACTATTAAAATATCAAGGAAACCATTGAAAAGGGCCACAAACTACTATCTAAAATATGCACAATTTGGCACCTAACAATAGACACCCCATAATCCAAGACAGTCATTCCTTCATCATTCTTCTGTATGATAACCTGGAATACTTCTGATTCTCCTGGTGAATATCCACTTCCATATTCTGAATGCATCAGAATCCAGACCTTTATGTAATCAACTTGTGATCAATTACAGTCTTACCAAAACCTTCACATCAGACTTCCAAGACAGCCCTCCTACTCCATCATTCTCCCGTATGACAATGTAGATACTTCTTAGAAACGATGTAAGTAACAAGTTCCTCACAGAACTTAGAATCCTTCTCCAAGGATAACTAACCCAGAAGATGTTCTAACATTAGTTAGGACATCCTTCACATATCAAAGACACCAATCAACATAGTTCTTGATATGCTCCACCACTGGACTTACTATCTGCATAGTAATCCAACTGAAGATCTTCAAACAACACTGCGCCACTAGCTTGATCAACAAGAACTCCCGATAACCAAAGAGAGAAATAAACTCTCATCCACCAAAATAAGGTAATCTTCCATTATCAACTTAGAACTTCTACCACAAGCTCCGAGATAGACCTGAACCAGAACCTCCTCACGTCTTCAACCAACAACCCTTCTGCCCAAGAGTAATTAGTTCCAAGCACCCTGCATGAATACACACTAAAGATCAACCAAATGCCACTGTTTGATTCATCTTAAATTTTTCAGAACTCCCACAAGATACACTGATCCACCAATGAAGTCTGATCTTCAAGTTACATGAACTACTTGCGCCATAGCAAGACATCTTGGATCCACCAAGCCTTAGACATGTAACATCTTCTCCATCCACAGCTCCCGTAAACTGCATGAGATAGACCTTTTTGAAGCATCCATAACTTCCATTCTCCTGTAGATCACCTTATCTTAAGCTGATGTGCCATATCACCAGCTGAGATCCTGATGTTAAGCTTGATGTCAGAACATTCTGATACGACATCCAGCTGCTGAATTTAGCTCCTCCTTCTGCCACTTAGAAGAACCTCCTCCCTATTACAGAACAAGAGTTCCATGCTCTCAGAGACTTGATTCAACAACCAAGTTTGAGTAGACAACCTCAATCCTGCTTAAACTTATCACAGGTATTCCATTCAAGCTCACACCTTGATGAGTATCTGCTTTGAAACTCCAAAGACTTCACACCTACCACGTCTGAATCTTCAGAAGATAAAGTAGTCATAGACTACACCATAGCCATACCAAAGAATGCCACTTTCCTTAGTAGAGCAGTCTGTAGAAAGTCAGAGATAACTGCCACTTAACCTTGACCTCCAAGATGTGCAAGATCCCATGCTCCTAAGTACCTAGATCAGAAATAAACTGATCCAAGTTGTGCCATCACTACCACTCCAATACTCCTAGATCAGAAATAAACTGATCCAAGAACTATACATCAAGATTATGATGTCTTCTTCTTCATCTTCCACATCACCATTGTCTAGACCAGTTTCTTGCCAAGAAAGTTTCCAGAGATCAGATGCTTCTGCCACACCGACTGAAGCAGATTCTTAGGTCAACACCTAAGAGAGCTAGATCCAAAAGCTTATGCAATACCCCTCCCATGATTCTGCACAAACCAGATGAAGAGATGTTCAAACATCGTGTTGAACATCAGCAATCTTGAACTTCACATTCAAGGATAATCAATTAAATACTTGTGAATAACACAAATAGCAATTGATCTTATATCCCTGTTCAATAATCCTGTTTCACTGTTGAAGCCACACTCCACCAGATCACTTCATGAACACTTATCTAGTATTCAATCTTTTGTAAGTATCTTCTTTGACAAACAAATTGTTGAGATACCAAGGGTGCCACCCTTGACTCAAGTAATTAAGATTCTCTCTGAACAAACCCTATTTACCTAAACAGTTCTGAAATCTCCATTCATATTAGATCCACCCTTAGGATTAAGAGAGGTGAATCCTTCCTTGCTGTTTTGGATGGTGAAAATAAAGCACCTCCACTTTCTTCAGGTTTGTGTTTCACAGAAACACCATCTAGTCAGAAGAATAACTAGAAGACTCCAGATGCATGACTGAGACGCCTTTATGAGTGGACTTGAGAGAATTCTCAAGTATCTTTGACAACTTAGCCAATCAATAATTTATCAAACTCCCAGAGCAAGAACTTGATAAACCTAAACTCAACTCCTCTCCTCTTCAACTGACTTCAAACTGCACCATGGAACCAAGCTTCCAAGTACCAAGTCACCATAACAGACATCTTCCAACAACTCTCTTCATTCCATGGCTCCCGACTTTGGAATAAAAAGATGTTTATATCTTCAAATATAGAGGCCGACGATTGAGATCTTCCACCATCTGTCTTCAGCAACAACTCCAGAATCCTATAATTCTAGAGCTCTTCCATCAGAAACATATACAGCGGAACCACCAAGGAAGAAATTATGCTTGCCCTAATAAGATGTCAGAACATCTTATAAGACACCCCAACAAGAGAACTAGCCACTTCTCCTGCAGTTATTGTAGAATCTCCTCAGCAACATGAACAAGCACCGGGTAGTTACCTTCGATCCAGAACATCCATCTCATCCATTAATACCCTTGAGTATGTCTAAGTTGATTGATCTAATCTTCAAAACTCCTCCTTGTTTTAACGCCAGAAAGTATCTCCCAAAGATCTCATCCAGAACAGACATGATGCCTGCTCTGATGCCAATTGAAATTCTGACATAGCAGACAGCAGATGTCCTAACAAATGTCAAGACATTGTTCTGCATAATCGTTTAAACAAAGAACAGAACAACAGACTGATACCTTGAATATCAGAACTGTAGAAACACAGATGTTACGACATCTGATCCAACATGTTTATAAAGACCAATAACAAAATATGTAAATCTGCAGAATGATAAAAGAACACAACAATTGTTAACCCAGTTCGGTGCAATTCACCTACATCTGGGGGATACCAATCCAAGAAGAAGACTCCACTATCTATAGTAAACTTCTAAAGTTAAACTCCCCCGTTTACAACTTTATCTCCTAAATACTACCAAATGAACATCTTTATCAAAGATATCTCCTTTCATATGAGAATCACCACTCACTTCCCCTAATCACAATCTGTGATATCTAAATAATCCCTGTCAATACAGACTTCTGTCAAGCATACTTGACCAACACGTTAACTTGGATTTGCTTCAAAGCTTCATCCAAGAACAATACAAGATTCATTACCTAAAGGCTTCGGAATCTGTACAGTACCTATGTCTTCCACAATGTATCAAACCGATATAGAGGGAGACTTACAAACCTAGAGCCAACGACTCCCAAAACCCTAAACCCTTATTTTTACACAAGAGAACTAGGTTACAATTGCTACATACAAGGTACATCTGAAAAACCTTAGGACTAAGTCTTCTTTTATAGTCTTCAGTTAGGCTTCAAATCTTTCCTTGATCCACTGCTGAGCGCGCCTAGGATCTTGGAACAGATTTGAAATAGATTTAAAATAATCTGTTATAACAGTCCAGGATGTCGAGTCTTCGAGTTGAGGCATCTTCTTCGACATCTTTGTTCTTTGGCATAGTTCTTCAGCTTTTCAGCTTTGGTCTTCATGTTGGAACATCTTCTTCAGCACTGAGTTTTACCAAAATAATTGTGAGTAATAAAAAGGCAGAAACAATTTTTAGTAGTAGAACAATACAAATCTCAAAGGTGTAACTGGTTAACCTTAGACGTTAATCGGTTACCGCTGAAGTTGTTTTAATGTCAGCTGTAATCGGTTACAGACCTGAGTTTTGCATTTTTTATGTTATGTAATTTTTTGTTTTGGATCCAATCAGTTTATAACACTTGTATAAATATGTTGGATGTATTCTCATTTAAGTGTAATGTAATATTGATTCTCACCCTCAATTATCTCTCTCTCTCTCTCTCTCTCTCTCTCTCTCTCTCTTCGGATTCCAATTTTCTCTACCATTGTTCACTATTCTTGTGGTTAAAAGTTCCAACTTTTGGCATCAAGAGCCTGATTCTGAGCCATAAACACCTAGTGTGCAACATGAATTCGGTCTCCAATGAAAGAATCCATGCAAACCTACCTATTCTTGATGCTAAGAATTACAACAAATGGCGCAAGCAAATAAAAGTGTTGTTTGTCTACCAAGATGTTCTTGAAGTGATCAAGAATGTGGTGACTCCCATTGTCCAAGGTGCAACGGATGCATAACAAGCAACACATAAGGAAGAGAAGAAGAAAGATTTGAAGGCGCTGTTTTTGGTCCATCAATATGTGGATGGTGATAACTTTGAGAAAGTTGGTGATTGTGAATCTTAAATCAAGCGTGAGAGATCTTAGAGAAGACCTATATTAGGGCCTGATAAGGCAAAGGTGGTGAGGTTAAAAACTCACAAGCATTAACTTGAGTTGATTCAAATAAAAGAAAATGAGACAATCAACGATTTCACAACAAGAATCACTCGATTAGTGAATCAAGTGAATGCATGTGGATAAATAGTCGTGAAGCAGTATGTTGTCACAAAAATCCTGTGTTCTTTAACACCAAGATTTGACAATGTAGTTGTGGCGATTGAGGAATTGAAGGATCTTGCGACGATGAGCAAAAACGAGCTACAAAGCTCTCTTGAGGCTCATGAGAAAAAGATGGAGGAGAGAAATAATGATAAGGCCAAGCCGGAGATTGCATTGCAAGCTTGCTTCAATGAGAATGACAAGAGATTAAAAGGAAATTCGCCCATGTAGAGAAAAGGGAATTTTCATAATTTTGGTGGAAGAGAGTCTCAAAATTTCAAGAATTCCACTTGTCAAAGGGGTGAGAGCAGATGCAACAAAATTAGTGGTCAAGGAAACTTTAGAGGTAAAAAGAAGACGTTTCACAAAAGCAAGGAGCAATACTTTAGGTGTCAAAGATTCGGTCATTTTGTAAAAGAGTGCAATGCGAACAAGAAGGAACCTCAAGGAGATGAAACCAAGGTTTCAAGACGAGTTAGATGAAGAGAATACACTCTTGGTCATGATCACGGAAGGAGAATACAACAGCAGCAGGCTAAGGGGCAACAACAGCAGGATGAGGGACAACATCAGCAGCAATTTAAGGAATGCTGCAAAATTGAGCTATAACCAGTTAAATGATATGGTTAACCGGTTACATGCAGAAGAAAACGCCATGATGAGTATGAAATGAGTTCAATGTAGCGAGTAATGGTACTTGGACTCACGTTGTTCTACTCATATGAAGGGGAGTAAGGATTTGTTTATTAAAATCAATCGTGCCATGAAGAACAAAGTGAAGTTCACGGATGACACCACTCTAGCGGCCGATGGAATTGGTGATGTTTTGATCATGAGAAGGGATGGTGGACATACTATGATAAAAAATGCCTTGTACATTCCAAGAATCAAATGTAAACATCTAAGTATTGGCCAATTACTTGAGAAGGCTTACAAGATTCACATGGAAAATAAGGGGTTGCGCGTTATGGATGCAAATTGAGCTTTGGTTCTTAAATCTCCTACGGCTTCCAATAGAACCTTCAAGGTTGAGCTGAAGGTTATTGATGACTTCTCGGCAAGTGTACCGATAATGTCGTAGTAATAAAAAGATCAAACCTACAGGTTCCGTGTTTGAACAAAATAATGATTTTTGCAATATTAAATAAAAACAGTAAAAGGGTAATTTTGCAAATTTTTAGTGCAAAAAGTAATTAAACGAAAAAACTATGTCATGAAAGCGGTCAGGTTGTGTTTTAGAATCCCCTTATCCCCTCTTGTTGATGTATGATGCCTTGTATGAATGATCTTATCCTTATAATTTTACGGTGAATTAACAAAACCGTTATAGCCAGTCCCCCACGAAATAACTCACTAACAACTACTCGGAGCTTTCTATCCCTAGTCCGCCAGTGTAAGCAGTTTTAGGTGATGTACAGACTATTAATTCCCTGTGCCACTACTCAAGATCTCCTATCCCTATTCAACTAGCTTAAGTAGAACAGTTGCCCTAGGTCAAACGCATAGGCTACGGGTCAGGAATCCCTATATGTCTAACACCAGATTAACATAGTATCTCAAATAATAAGCATTAAGCATAAGCAACAAATGAATAAAATTATAATTCAAATGATTCATACAAAGTAAAACTGTCATATAATGCCAATAAGATTGAATAAGGTTCATCATAACACAACCTAACCTAGAGGAGCTTTAGCTACTCATAATGAAAATCACAATACCAATTGAATAAATAAGAATAGCATATGAATGCCCTTGAAGAATTGACCTCCAATGGCTTCCAATGCTCTCAAAATCACCCTTTGATGCTGTAAAATCGTGCTCCCATTGCCAAATTTTGTAACCCTTGCAAAAGTGCATAAAATCCCCTTTTAAAGCTGTCAGAATGCGTCAGAAAAAGCAACCATCACGCGCATTATGAAAGCATCGCGCGCAATACAACCTTTTCGCCTCTATCGCACACACGATGACGCACGATGTTGCTCGTGATTATTCTAGTAGCTGAGTGTTTTCACCCTTTTTCAGCAGAATTTTCACTAAGTCCCATTCTTCCATACTTTTCTATTTTTCACTCATCCTTGGGCCTTTCTTCATCATTTTGGCTCCTCTTTCGGTCGTTTTCCCTAATTCTTCGGCCAATTATATGTAATTACTGATTGTCATCACAACCCCAAACTTGAATCTTTGCTTGTCCTCAAGTAACTCACCTGCAACTGCACATTTCAAGAGACAACAAGTCACATAATAACAATCAAACATCACCATATCTTTATAGTTACCTGACCATTATTTCGGCTTCCAATTTGCATTCAACAATTTCAGAAAACGTCTTCAACATTGACTAGTACTCAACCCAACTCTCAGCTTGTTTAACTCGCTCAATGAATAGGGTTATCACTCAATCAACATGCAAAATTAATTTAACGTAGCTTGATCATGTTCTGATAAAGCCAGTCATATAAATCACAACACACACATTTAGAGGGTTTTTTTTTGTTGTAACTTGGCTTATGTCAAGCTAAGATATATTTAGGAAAGTAGGGTTAAACCTTTGGAGTTAGGTTCCTAGTTATCCCTCATTCATCATACCCATTTGTTGGTACTAGAGATTTATGATTCATATTTCAATGTCATTCTTTTTTCCTTTTGTCACTTATTCATCATTTTGTTTTGAAGAAGTGTCATTTTCCACTTCTTTTTCTCAACAAACTTTTTAATTTAGGATCAACTTCTCTAGTACCCCCTGATAAGTGTCATTTTGTAGTGTTTTTGTGTATATAGTTTTGTGACACTTATCGAGTTTTAGTGTAATTTCAGTGAATAATTCTCCAATTTTATGTATAAATACATTAGTTAGTGTATACTTGTGTTTTTAATTCAATTATGTAATGAGTAATAGTTTTCCATTCATTTTATAGGTAATTAAGCATTGTTGGAGCAATGAGGAATAAAAGCTCCAAGATGTGCCAATTGGATCAATAAATGGAAGAAAGCAAATAAAGAAGTGCAGCAGAAAAATCATGTTCTGTCAAATTCGATAGGCAAATTTTCCTTTCGCCGGGCGAGTTTGAGAATTTCGCTGGGCGAGGCTGAGGCGAGAGAAAAGTTGGAAATTCCAGTAGCTGCTGTCTTGTGTTCGCGTCTTGTTCGCCGGGCGAATGTAGATATTTTTGCCATGCTGTTTTATTGAACAGCTGGTGTGAGAGAAAAAGAGGAATCCGCCGGGCGAATTTTCATTTCGCCGAGCGAATTTTCATTTCGCCGGGCGAATTTGTCTGAACCTGAATTTTGTATTTAATTCATTTTACTTCATTTTTGTTAGGTTATGTTGTTTAGGGGTGATTTTTGCTCTCCCAACTTCATCAACCTCATTCTTTAGTAGATTAGCTTAGAAAACATCATGGAAGCTTGCATTTGGATGATCCGGGGTGGATTTCTCATCGATCGGCTCTGACAACCCGTGAAGTGTATGGTTCATTTCTGATTTTCTTCATCTATTTCTTCTTTGTTGGGTTTGTATATGTTTTTACTTTGATCTTATGTACATTTGTCGCCCATGGCGTTATATTTAATTTACTTTACAAATCTCTATTGGTGATTGTTCTTGATTTTTGCTTAAATGCGCGGGGTTTGGGTCGTGTTAGAGATAAACTTCCAAACTTCGATTAGGGATGATTATCTGTTAGTTTCTGGATGCTAGAGATAGATTTAGGGCTAACTATCCGTATGGGTGTCGAAACTTAATGCCTTCGTGTCTTGATTCGAGTGCGAGAGTGTCGATGAGGGTAGCATGGTTGAGTGTGCCAGAGATGGACATGTGCTTTGAACGGTACCGGGTGATATTGAGGAGAATTGTAAGTTGAGTGTAACTTGTCGATAGGTTTGAGTTTGTGATGAGTAGAATATATACATGCTTGATAAGTCTTTTTTCTCCGATGAATGATTTTTCTTGTGTTAATATTTACTTTTCTGTTTTTATACTTTAAAGCTATTCTAAACCCAAACTCATTAACAATTAAACTGTCGAATGGCAGTTCAATCCCAATCTCTGTGGACACGATAATTCCCGAAAAATTACTTCCAAATCTTTTTCTGCTTGCCCTATTCTGCAACCAACAAAATGGCGCCGTTGTCGGGGATTGGTTTATTGTTCTTGTATTGCGATAGTTTCGTTGTTTTTGAGTTTTGTAGATATCATACATATTGTATATTTTCACTTGTTTATTTTGATACTTGTATATTTTAACGTTTGTTCAAGTGTTTGGTTAGGTCGCTTGCTTTTGGTTGCACGGTGAGGCATCACCATGGCATGAAGAGAGGAAGTTTCTAGCTAAGCACCGTAAAGGCGTCGAGCTTACGACGTAAAACAAGCATGTTTTATTTTCTTTTGTTGTTGTTTAGTTTAGGTAGTATGGTGCAATTGTCTAAACAAATTTAGATCGGACCAGCTCTTAAATTTCAAATCTTCACTTTTAAATTTGTTTAGACAATTTTTTCCGGTTTTTAGTTTGTGTATATTAATAGTTTGTGTGTTTGCCTTTGAGCTTGTTTTGAGTAGCTTGAGGAACTTTTGGTGATGTTCCAAGTTTGATCATTTCAACTTGCGGATGTAAGGTAATGATCTTGTTAAGTTTTGTGCACGTCCAAGGTATGTGTTTATTGCTTTCTATACTTTAGCATATTCATGATACTTAGGTTTTTTACAAACTTCCATGCCATTCATTCTTTTGTATACCTGTTCTTGTTGTGAATCACTTTAGTTCTCAACCTTTTTGTGAGGTAGCCTTCTATTGTTCATATATGCGCGGAGTTCCAACTTTCTTATTCTAAGTGGATTTTATTATGTTGAATCTTTTGTTTGTGTTGATTGTATGAAAGCATTAAAAGGATCACGGCATTTTGTTTCATTTTGAGCACAACTACCTAGCCAAATAGTCATTCACCTTGTGAGCTTGTTATCATTCGTAACCCCTTTGAGCTTTTTGATCCATATTTTATTTGAACTTAATGCTTGTCTATGAGTATTTAGTTCACTTATTTTTGAATGGATTTTGTTTTTACTTGAACCCTCAACTTTTTGTGTTGTTGTATGAATTTTTGCCTTGCCTTAGAAAGTAGGGAGTATTCACATGATGATGTGGTTGAATTCAAGTTAGGGAGAGAATGGTTGTTTACTCATTGGTTGGATTCTATGAGGAAAGAAAAAGAAAAGAAAAAAAGATAAAAATATGACAAAGAAAAAGAAAAGAAAAAAAGAAAGAAAAAGAAAATCCTTGAGAAAGGAAACAACAAGAGTTCAAATAATTGTGTTAAATAAGTAGTGTTTTGTGTAACACTTGGGATTTTGGAAGAAGTTGATTGGAATTTTGTGTTTGAGTCTTTGTGAGTTGATCACTCCCTTAGGTTTAGGCAAGTTTTTGTTACAATTACCTTTAGAAATTGCCCCTTGTTTGTTTACCCGACCACATTACAACCTTGAAAAGTCCTTGTGATTCTTGCCTTTGTATGTTCAATGTGAATTTTTGGATGGATGCATAATTTATTCTTTTGTTTGCAAGATTGTTGTGTGAGTAAAAGTACCTCATTTTGTGTTTTTCATCTACCGATGATTGTTTTTGCTAGGTGTGATTCACATTTGAACTTGTGTTGTTTTAGAATGTTCGGCGTGAATTTTTGTATTTTGCATTTGTTTCGTGACTATGTTATCGTTGTAGTGTAATGGTAAGTATTTACTTTGTGTGTACCGTTTTTCATTTGAACCATACCTTTGTTTCCATTTTTCAAAACCTGTTGATTCGTGATTCTTGGGTTTTTACATTTGTTTCCTTGAGTTACATGATTCTTGTTTGAGGACAAACAAGTTTAAGTTGGGGAGAGTTTATTAAGTGTCATTTTGTAGAGTTTTTGTGTATATAGTTTTGTGACACTTATCGAGTTTTATTGTAATTTCAGTGAATAATTCTCCAATTTTGTGTATAAATACATTAGTTAGTGTATACTTGTGTTTTTAATTCAATTATGTAATGAGTAATAGTTTTCCATTCATTTTGTAGATAATTAAGCATTGTTGGAGCAATGAGGAATAAAAGCTCCAAGATGTGCCGATTGGATCAATAAATGGAAGAAAGCAAATAAAGAAGTGCAGCAGAAAAATGTTGTTCTGTCAAATTCGCCAGGCAAATTTTCCTTTCGCCGGGCGAGTTTGAGAATTTCGTCGGGCGAGGCTGTGTCGAGGCTGAAGCGAGAGAAAAGTTGGAAATTCCAGTAGCTGCTGTCTTGTGCTCGCGTCTTGTTCGCCGGGCGAGTTTTGAGACTTTCGCCGGGCGAATGTAGATATTTTTGCCAGGTTGTTTTATTGCGCAACTGGTGTGAGAGAAAAAGGGGAATCCGCCTGGCGAATTTTCATTTCGCCGGGCGAATTTTTCTGAACCAGAAATTTGTATTTAATTCATTTTACTTCATTTTTGTTAGGTTATGTTGTTTGGGGGTGATTTTTGCTCTCCCAACTTCATCAACCTCATTCTTTAGTAGATTAGCTTAGAAAAAATCATCGAAGCTTGCATTTGGATGATCCGGAGTGGATTTCTCATCGATCGGCTTTGACAACCCGTGAGGTGTTTGGTTCATTTATGTTTTTCTTCATGTCTTTCTTCTTTGTTGGGTTTGTATATGTTTTTACTTTGATCATATGTACATTTGTCGCCCATGGCGTTATATTTAATTTGCTTTACAAATCTCTATTGGTGATTGTTCTTTATTTTTGCTTAAATGCGCGGGGTTTGGGTCGTGTTAGAGATAAACTTCACAAACTTCGATTAGGGATGATTATCTGTTAGTTTCTGGATGCTAGAGATAGATTTAGGGCTAACAATCTATATGGGTGTCGAAACTTAATGCCTCCGTGTCTTGATTCGGGTTCGAGAGTGCCGATGAGGGTAACATGGTTGAGTGTGCCAGAGATGGACATTTGCTTTGAACGATACTGGGTGATATTGAGGAGTATTGTAAGTTGAGTGTAACTGGTCGATAGGTTTAAGTTTGTGATGAGTAGAATATATACATGCTTGATAAGTATTTTCTCTCTGATGAATGAATTTTCTTGTGTTAATATTTACTTTTCTGTTTTTATACTTTAAAACCATTCTAAACCCAAACTTATTGACAATTAAACCGTCGAATGGCAGTTCAATCCCAATCTCTGTGGACACGATAATTCCCAGAAAAATACTTCCAAATCTTTTTGTTGCTTGCCGCTTTACCGCACCAACACCCCCACCCCAAACTTAAAGTGTTTCTCACTCCCAAGAGCAACCCCAAACTTAATCTTTTTCATACACATGAATAACTATACTTCTACCTAACTCCAAAGAGAGGGTTGAAAGAAAAACTTAGGCTCAAAGTGTTTAGTAAAAGATAGTCATACTACTAAAGGGTGGTTTACAAAGGCTCAGACTTATATAGAAAAAAATTGCCTCAATGTGTATTGATCAATCATGATAATTTAATCTGAAATAAATCAAACCAGATAAAAGAATAATACATGGATACACTCTAAGAAAGAAAAAGTGAACTCTGGGAATATTTAGGCAAAACCTTACCAGATGAGGTATCTGAAGGTTGAGTACAAGTCGGTTGATTCTTTTCTCTTCCATTGCCTTCACCTCATCGATTGCTTTCATTATGATCAAGTCATTTCTTTTTGTTCTTTTCTTGGATCATGTGTTCAATGCTAAAGCTAAACTTTGTAAATCTGAAGAAAAAAACACAACCACACATAAGTCTATTAAGAACATGGGATCTTCTTGACAAGGTTCTTCTTTGGTAGCTAATTATTCTTGTGGTAGGTTTTGAAAGAAAAAAATAAAAATCTGCATAACAAAACAAATTGATTAAAAATTTATGGGTTGCCTCTCATCTAGCGCTTCTTTTACATCAATAGCTTGGCGCTCAATCCTCAAAACATGTCATGCGCAAGGGAGACCCTCACGCTGGTAAAAACTCATTTTCCCATTCCCTTGTTAACTCTACCACCTATTTCTCCCAATGTATAGCACGTCTCTAGTTCCTCCACATATGGCATTCATTCATATGCATTAAACCCCACCTCCTCCTTATTAAATTTCAACACCAATTCTTCGGTCTCCACATCTATCTTTGCCTTTCCATTTGCCAAAAATGGGCGTCCAAGAATCACAGAACCTTTTGAATCATTTATCATGTCAATCACCATAAAGTCTGCAGAGAAGGTCAAACCATTGACACGAACTAACACATCTTGTACAATACTCAACAAATCAGTTTCAGATGAATCAGCCATAATAAGCTTCATGTTGCTCGACTTGATCTCTCCTATATCCATCTCCTTGAATTTACTCAGTGGCATAACATTGATGCTTGATCCCAAATCACATAAAGCATGTCAGATTTTTATCCCACCAATGGTGTATGCAATGTTGAACTACCCTTGATCCTTCATCTTTTGTGGCCTCTTCAAAGGTTCTACCGCCTCAACTTTCTCTGCCAGGTTGACTTGTTAGTGAGTCAACTTTTGGTTTCCACCTTTTAGCAATACTTTCATAAACTAGCAAACTTTGGAATTAATTCTAAAATTTCATGAAAAGAGATACTTACCTGAAGTTGTTTCAACATCTCTTTGAATTTTTCAAACATCTTAGCTTTATCTTCAGGTACCTATTTTTTCTTAATAATTGGGTAAGGTGCCTTAATGTAATAAGGTAGTGGAGGATTGGGATCATTAAGGATTTTCTTCTTTGTCCTTCACCACAGAGAGTTTTTGTCTATTAACTGATCAATGGTGACTCATCTCCCTTCTTGGTCACTTTGGGGTTCATTCACCTTGTCCAATGGCTCCTCTTCAACTATCTCATCTCTCCATTTAGCAACACTTGCCTCAATACTTATGCCCACAGCCCTGCATGACTCATTCATATGGTCATTAACATTTTTCACACAGAATCCTCCACTAGAGCTTGCTATAGTGGTGACTTGTTTTGTTAATTGGCCAATCTGTGTCTCCAAATTCTTTAGGGACACCTCATGGTTTCTACTCTTGGTCTTATGATTACTTTTTTCCTGTTCCAAGCCAACTTGAGTGGACTTCATAAACTTTTTGAAAGTCTCCTCCAACTGAGATGGTTTCCTTTGGAAATTGAAAGCTTGTTAATTTTTTTGCACAACTTGGTTACCACGTTAATTTTGGTTGTTGCTACAATGAACATTAGGGTGATCTCTTCATTCCGGATTATAGGTATTGAAATGAGGGTTGTTATGTTGAAAATTAGCATATTGAACCTCTTCACTTGACCCTTCCAATGAGCACCTTCCGTTCTCATGTCCTCCGCCACAAAAATCACACCTAAGTGCTTGTACCTGGCTCACGTTAGTTTTATTTAAGCAGCTTTCAACTAGTTGCTTATTTAACAATTCAATATGAGCTAATAAAGCATTTTGAGTGTCAACATTTAATATACCTTTGGGTGTACCTACCATCTCAACCTTTAGTGATTTTTCACTCTTGGTGCGGTACTTATTCATGCATATATTTTCAATTAAGTCCTTCACTTTTGGCTCAGTCATTTGCTTAATTGTGCCTCCCACGGAAGCATCTAGCAACACGCACGTCTGACTCTTTAGGCCTTTGATATAACACTGCATTTGCTCCATATTATTCAAATTATGGTTGAGGCACCTACGCATCAATAATATGAACCTCTCCCATGAGTCATATAGGGACTCCGCATCTTTTTGCTCAAAATTCAAAATCTCAGCCCTTCTCTCAGTAAATTGGGTGGTGGTAAAAAATCATTCCAAGAACTTATCTTCTGGCTCCTTCCATGTTCGAATGGTTCCATTTGGAAGGCATAACAACCAATCTTTTGCCCTTGCAATAAGCGAGAAACCAAACAACTGTAACTTCACTTGATCCTCCGTGACATTATCTGGCTTGAACATCGAAACGGTTTCGTAGAAGCATGCAAGATGAGCCCACGAATCTCTGATAGTATTCCCATCAAACTGATTGTCTGTTAGCCCTGAAAGCATAAAATTCTTAATATCAAAGTTAGCAGGGTCTGCCGGTACAAACCCTCTAGAAACCTGACTGTCGTCGGTCCTTTTATAGTAATCTCCCATAGTTGAGAGTTGTGGAGCAGCCATGTTATTCTCGCCTTCTGAATCTGAAGAATGTGTTGGTGGATCTAATCCGGGTTGGTCTCCTTCAGCCATAATTGCTTCTCTAGATGATTTTCTGAGGGCACGTGCCATTCTTTCAATTTCTGGATCGAATGGTAGTAATGTCGATCCTGAACTACGCATACACAAATAGAAAATACCTCAGTAGCACTATGATAAATAATAAAACAAACAAAAGCATTAAAACTAAAATTAAAATAAGAAAAATATGTTGCATAAAGCGGTGCCCTGTTGCAATCAACAGTCCCTGACAACAGTGCCAAAAACTTAATGACTTTTCGACAAGTATACCTATAATGTTGCAGTAATAAGAAGATTGAACCCACAAGGACTGTGTTTGAACAGGACAATGATTTGTGCAATATTAAATAAAATCAATAAAAATGGGGTTTTTTTTCCAGTTTTCAGTGCAAAACGTAATTAAACGAAAAAAACTATGTCACGAAAGCGGCCAGGGTGTGTTTTAGAATCCCCTTATCCCATCTTGTTGATGTACGATGCTTTGTATGAATGATTTTATCCTTATAATTTTATGGTGAATTAACAAAACTATTATAGCCAGAGTCCCACTAAATAACTCATTAACAACTACTCGGAGCTTTCCATCCCTAATCCTCCAGCGTAAGCAGTGTTAGACAATGTACTGACTGTTAATTCCCTATGCCACTACTCGAGATCTTCTATCCCTATTCAACCGGCTTAAGTAGAACAGTTGCCCAAGGTCCAACACATAGGCTACGGGTCAGGAATCCCTATATGTCTAACAACATATTAATAGAGTATCTCAAATAATAAGCATTAAGCATAAGCAACAACTAAATAAAATTATAATTCAAGGGATTCATACAAAGTCATATAGCCATATAATGTCAACAAGATTAAATAAGGTTCATCATAACATAACCTAACCTAGAGGAGTTTTAGCTACTCATAATGAAAATTACAATACCAATTGAATAAAGAAGAATATCATATGAATTCCCTTGAAGGATTGGTCTCTAATGGCTTCCAATGCACCCAAAATCACCCTTTGATGTTGTAAAATTGTGCTCCCAGTGCCAAATTTTGCAACCCTTGTAAAAGTGCACAAAATCCCCTTTTAAAGCTGTCAGAACGCGTCAGAAAAAGTAACCATCGCGGGCATTATGAAAGAATCGTGCGCACGATGTAACCTTTTCGCCTATATCGTGCACGCGATGGCGCGCGATGTTGCACATGATTATTCCAGTAGCTGCATGTTTTTTCACCCTTTTTCACCATAATTTTCACTAAGTCCCATTCTTCCATGCTTGGCTATTTTTCACTCATTCTTGGGCCTTTATTCATCATTTTGGCTCCTCTTTCGCTCATTTTTCCCTATTCTTCGGCCGATTATATGTAATGACTGCCAGTCATCACTTATGAAGCATATATGTCTTGCTACAGAGGCAAGTCGAGAAGAGTGGATATGACACTATCGTCTTAGGCATCTCCACTTTAGAGATCTCAAAGACTTAAAAAAGATCAAAGCGGTAACGGGGCTGCCATTAATCAACATACTAGCTAAAATTTGTGAAGAGTGAGTGAAAGCAAAGCAACATAAGGGCAAATTCAGCAAGGATGTAGATCATAGAACCATGAATCACCTTGAGGTAGTGCATTCATATGTATGTGGACCGATGCAGGTAGATTCTATTGGTGGCAATAGGTACTTTGTCACATTTATCGACGATCATAGTATAAATTTATGGACATACCTAATCAAGAGAAAGGATGAGGTATTTGAAGTGTTTAAGAAGTTTAAGTCCATGGTTGAGAGGCAAATTGGTCATAAACTCAAAGTGCTCAAAACAGATGGTGGAGGCGAAAATGTCTCAAAAGACTTTGATAGGTTTTATGATCAAGAAGAGATTGTACATGAGATAGTACCACCTTATACACCGCAAAAAATGGTGTTTCCAAAAGTAAGAATCAATTGATCATGAACATGGTGAGAAACATGTTAAAGGGGAAGAACTTGTCGAAAGAGTTATGGGGAGAAGCGGTATCCACAGCTTCCTATTTGTTGAATAGGTGTCCAATAAAGAAGCTTAAGAAAGTAACACCGGAGGAAGTAGGGTCGAGGTTCAAATCGAATCTGAACCATTTAAGAGTTTTTGGTTTTGTAGCATATGACATGTTCCGGGATAGCGTAGAAAGAAGTTGGATGATAAGGGGAAGTGATGAAACTTATAGGGTATCACACTACTGCTAGTTACAAGTTGTTTGATGAAGCAAAGAGGAGGGTTGTGATCAGCCGAGATGACATTGTTGACGAAATCAAGGAGCTGCAGTAACATGTAATCAGTTATGTAAAAGTTGTAACCAGTTATAGCTTTGAAAATTAAGTTTTTGTAGAAACGGAAAAGCAGAAACTATTGTTGCTGAAGCCCAAATCAAAGAAAATGTTAGAAGATCAACAAGGCAAAGAGGGTTTCCTCAAAGACTCCAATATTGTGAGTTATTCCGAGACAACGAAGTCAATGATGATGGTAATTTCTTTCATTTTGCACTTATGGCCAAATTTGAACCCATTAAAATGGAAGAGGCTTTAAGTGATCTAAAGTGGATTTGTGTTATGAAGGAGGAGCTAGAATCCATTGAGAAGAATAATACTTGGGAGTTGTTGATCTACCGGATGGAAAGAATCCAATTGGTGTGAAATGGGTGTTCAAAGTGAAGGCAAATACCAAGGGTGAAATAATCAAGCATAAGACTTGATTAGTTGCTAAGGAATTTTTGCAAAGAGGAGGCATAAATTTTGAAGAGGTATTTGTACCGATTTCTATGATTGAAACCATTATGCTTGTTGGTATTGCAAATGACCACAATTGGCCCATTTACCAAATGGACGTCAAATATGTGTTTTTGAACAGACCGCTTGAAGAAGAGGTATATGTAGGACAGCCCTCTGGTTTTGTTTTGAGAAACTAAGAGCTGAAGTTTTACAAGTTAAAGAAAGGGTTATATGGTTTGAAGCAAGCTCATAGAGTTTGGAACAAAAAGAATAGATGGTTTCCTAAATGAGGTTGCTTCAACAAATGTGTATCAAAACATGGAGCGTATGTGAAGACGGATACGAGTGAATGAATGATTATCCTTTGTCTATATGTAGACGACTTGTTGATAACGAGAAAAAATGGAAAGTGCATTTCAAAGTTCAAGAGTGAACTTATGAAAGAGTTTGAGATTACCGACCTTGTCCTCATGGCATACTTTCTTGGCATTGAGTTTCATAAGTCAAAAAGGGGTTGCTCATGCACCAAAGAAGGTATGCTCTTAAGATATTGAAGAAGTTTGAAATGGAGCATTGTAATGCTGCCATTACCCCAGTTGAACCAATGGTGCAGTTGTCGAAGAATGAGGATGAGCAAGATGTTGATCCAACTCAAAATAGGAAGTTTATTGGATCCTTGCGTTAATTATGCAAAACACGGTCGAACTTGGCATTTAATGTCGGTATTGTGAGTAGACTCATGGGGAGACCGAAGGTGTATCACTTGGTAGAAGTTAAGAGGATCCTAATGCGTGTCAAAGGTTCTGTTGGCTGCATAATTTTCTTTCCCGCAGTGGATACAGGCAAAAAATTCAATTTGCTTGGTTTTACCGATTCCAATTGGTGCGGAGATAAAGATGATTTAAAGTCTACAGTTGGATACATCTTTATGTTAGGTGCAACACCAATCTCATGGTGTTTGAAGAGAGAACCAGTAGTTGCACTCTAATCTTGTGAGGACGAGTACATTGTTGCTTCACTATGTGTGTGTCAAGCCGTATGGCTTATGAATCTATTGGAGGAGCTGGGAAACAGTGAGGGTGAGGCTGTTACACTCCTGGTTGACAATGTTTCTGTGATTAATCTTGCTAAGAACCCAATTAAACATGGGAGGAGAAAGCATATTGAGATAAGGTTTCACTACTTGAGGGAGCTTGTTAGTGAAGGAAGGTTATGATTTGGATATTATAGAAGTGAAGACCAAGTGGCTGATTTGTTGAATAAGGAAGTTATAAATGAAGTGTTCAAGAGGTTGAAGATGAACATGACTGTGAAAAATTTGGATCACATGAATTAAGATGGTGTGTTGAAAGCACTGTGAGTAGTTCAAGTCATATAACCGGTTAACATGGGGGTGTAATCGATTATACCAAAGGCAGAAGCACTTCTAAGTAGCAAAAAAGTGAAAATCTCGAAGGTGCAACCGGTTAGCCTCAGACGTTAACCGGCTACCACTGAAGTTGTTTTAATTCTTCATTCAGCTGTAACCGGTTAACCAAATGGTGTAACCAGTTACAGGCCCGAGTTTTTCATTTTTTATGTTATGTAATTGTTTGTTTTGGATCTCAATCAGTTTATAACACTTGTATAAATGTGTTGGATGCATTCATATCCAAGTGTAATGCAATATTGATTCTCTCTCTCTCTCTCTCTCTCTCTCTCTCTCTCTCTCTCAATTTTCTCCACCATTGTTCACTAATCTTGTGGTTCAAAGTTCCAACCTTATCAACATCGTTCAGTCTATGTAAAACACATTCAATTCAAAGTCAATACAACAATATTGCATTTATCACAGTCAAAGTTACTATTACAACACTATGCACATACAAACGAATTATTCTTACAACACTTTTGGTTTAGACTTATTCTTCTCCAAACGAATTATTTTTCTAAGTTATTTTTCAAGTGTCTCAACTTATAACTTCATCTTTAATTTCTTCAAGATGGTCCTTTTATATTCTCCTAATTTTGAGGGTTTCCTTTAGTCATTGGATTTTGGGCCTTATTATTATCCATTGATTTCCCCATGAAAATCAGCATATTCCTTCTTCTTATCCTCTCGTACCAATATTAGGTAGTACATATCAATGTGCAAGGGACAACACGTCCCGAGGCAGGGTTGCTGCGCATATAGACCAACAGTGTGTTCATTTCAATGCTAAGCAACATTTGCATGTGTTGTGAATTAGAATGCCTTAAAACAAAGTATAAACAGTTTCTTTATAGGCAAGAAACACACAAGGGTTAAGGTTAAGGAAAAACAAGGAAAAACAACAAGGATTGATTATAACTGCTATTCTTTACTTTCTCTTTAAATCAGATTACAAGTACTCAAGAATAACAATAACCCTCTCACCCTAATTAGGTTTTGTCACACCACTTATGATGAGAGACTAGTATGCTATTTATAATAAAACCTAACATACTAAACTAATGGGTTTTTTTTAAAAATGACCCATTAAAAGCTAACTTAGGGTACAAGCTAACTTAAACAATTGGATCCTTAACACAAGGCCCAATCCGACAACTACATACTTGAACACAATTCGACTACAACATGTAGATCTTCAACAAGAGCATGTGAACAGACTTCAACGACATTCTTAACTAGAGTTCGATCCAATATCTCACAAATCTCCACCTTGGATCTAACTCTATAATATCAAGAAACAAACTATCTTTCTTGATGCAGCTTTATCAACTGCATACAGGAGAAAAACTTGCAACTGGGCAACGTCTTGGTGATCATATCAGCAACATTATGATTTATCGAGACCTTCAGCACTTGGACTTCTCCATGCCCGATTACTCCTCTAACGATATGCAGCCTCACATCAATGTGTTTGGTTCGCTCATGATAGGCTGAATTCTTCGATAGGTGTATTGCACTTTGACTATCACATTTAACAGTGACAACTCGACCTTGAAGTTTTAGCTCCTTAGCAAAACCTTCAAGCCACAATGCTTTTTTTACAGCTTCAGTTAGGGCAATATATTCTACTTCAGGGGTTGATAAGGCAACAACCTTCTGAAGTGTTGCTTTCCAGCTAATTTCTCTCCCAAACATAGTGAACACATATCCATAAATAGATTTTCTGGAATCCATACAACCTGCATAATCAGAGTCGACATATCCTTCGATTGCTGCTTTACTATCTTCACCCAAGGCTCCACCATAAATTAGGACTCTATTCAAGGACCCATTTATGTACCTTAGAATCCACTTCAATGGTTGCCAGTGAGCCTTTCCAAGATTCGCCATGTACCTGCTTACAAGATTTACTGCATATGATATGTCAGGTCTAGTACAGACCATAACATACATCAAAGAACCAACTATATTAGCATATGGAATACTATTCATATAAGCCCTTTCGACATCAGTACTAGGACACTGATATATAGTAAACTTGAGTTGAGGGTTTGTCGGAGTCACAACATGCTTTGAATTCGACATACCATACTTTTCGAGAATCTTCCGTAGGTATGCCTCTTGAGATAAGCATAATTTTGACTACTTTCTATCTCTTCAGATGTTAATCCCAAGAATCCTAGACGCAGCTCTCAGATCCTTCATGTCGAACTCCTTATTGAGTTCAGCCTTCACCCTCATTACATCTTTGACATTGTTGCTTGCTATTAGAATATCATCCACATAGAGCAACAAAATAACAAATGAATTTCCCTGGTCGAAATCTAAAGTAAACACAGTGGTCGAACTGACTTCTGATGAAACTTATGCGTGCCATGAACTTGTCGAATCTCCTATTCCACTACCGAGGAGATTATTTCAGTCCATATAATGATCTCTTCAATTCGCACACATAATCTTCCTTCCCCTTTTGGACATACCCTTTAGGTTGCCTCATTAGGATTGTTTCATCCAAATCACCATACAAGAACGTTGTCTTCACATCCATTTGTTCTAGTTCAAGGTCAAACTATGCCACCATAGCAAGCAAAATTCGAATGGACATGTGCTTCACAACAGGGGAGAACACATCATTGAAGTCGACGCCTTCTTTCTGAGTGAAACCCCAGCGACCAATCTTACCTTGTATCTCTTCGACGCCACTCCTTCGATTCCTTCCTTAACTTTGAAAATCCATTTACAGCGGACTAACATGCTCCAGCAGGTTTCTTGATCAGTTCCTAGGTGTTGTTAGCACGGAGAGATTTCATCTCATCATCCATGGGCTTCAGCCATTCAGTCTTCTTTCGACTCCTCATAACTTCCTTATAGTCTCTAGGTTCTTCGTCGAGAACCTCACTTGCAGAGTTAAGGCATAAGCTATAAGATCTGCATACCCAAGTCTTTGAGGTGGCTTGATGACTCTCCTCGACCTGTCTCTTGCTAGCAGGTAGTCATTATCAGTCTCCTCATCTTCGACAGTAGCTTCTGCTTCTTCTTCGACTTCATCTGGGATACACAATTCAACATCAACATGCTCCACCTCAACAGGAATCTCTCCCTGTTCCATCTCTTCGTCAGCATCATCAGTTTTCTTAAAAGTCATCTCAACTTCATTAAAAACTACATCTCTATTGGTGATACACCTCCTGTGACCTGGCTCTAGGCACCATAGCCTATAAGCTTTGACTTTTTCAGGGTATCCCATAAACATATATTTCAGAGCTCTAGGTTCGACCTTGTCTTGCCAAATGTGAGCATAGGCCACACAACCAAATACTCTCAGTTTGTCGAGACTAGGTGGATGTCCCGACCAAACTTCTTCAGGTGTCTTCATATCTAACGCAGTCCAAGGAAATCTATTTATCAGATATGTTGCTGTCGAAACAGCCTCAGCCCAAAACACATTCTTTAACCCAGCACTAGTCAACATGCATCTAACTCTTTCCAAAATAGTTCGATTAAAACTCTCTACCAAACAATTTTGTTGTGGAGTACCTGTAGTAGTTTTGTGCCTTGCAATATTTGAGGCAGCACAAAAGCTGTCGAACGCCTCAATGCAAAATTCAAGGCCATTGTCAATTCTCAACCTTTTGACCTTCTTGCCAATCTGATTTTCGACTAGAGTCTTCCAACCTTTGAAATTCTCAAAAGTTTCATCCTTAGTCTTCTGGATGAATACCCATAACTTTCTGGAATAATCATCGACTATGGATAGAAAATACCTTGCTCCTGAATGTTATGGACACCTTGCAGGCCCCCAAAGATCAACATGGATGTGTTAACCCTCACTTTCGATGCTAGAAGGAATCAAAGCTATTTTAAGTTAAAAAATTATTTTTAACATAAAGAAGGCTTCAACCCAGTTTTGGTGAAGCTTGAGTCGAATAGGGGTTTTGGAAGCCTAAAAAATGGCTAAGTGTTGGGAGATGCTTCGACCGTGAGAATACTGAAACGCGCGTTGCAGTTATCACATTGAGGCTGGAGGGAAATTTTCAAATGTTTGAATTTCAAAAGGATCAGTTGCTGAACGTGGGAGCAGTTGAAATGGAGAAAGGCGCCAAGAGGACACGTTTGGAAGCATAACCACCACTTAGTAGTTATTTCTTAGCACTATAAATAGGAGTTATTTCTATAGAATAGGGGTGTTCGTATTTTTGTACAAGTTACTCAAAGAAACTCAAAGTACCCGCGTGTAGAGAAACGAGTTCGTGAGAATGTACGCAATGTAACACCACTTCCTTTCATCAATGCAATTTATCTTCATCATGTTTATGTTTCAGCACTTTACATTTTCCTGAACTTTACCTTTCATGTCTTAACTTTTCCTTGAATCTTTATTTTCAGTCAAGTTTATTTTAAACCTTGTTTTTACTTTCATTTAAAAGCTTTCGACATTTATCTTCTTGCATCTTTACATTCAAGCATTTAATCTTCAAGCCTTTACTTTCAAAGTCTTTTATCTTCAAGTCATTTATTTTAAAGTCATTTATCTTTCCGCATTTACTTTCGACTGCACTTTTATCAATTCCAGTCTTTATTTTCAAGAACGTGGAGTTCATTGCATTTTATCTTCAAAAGCTTTTACATCATTGCATTTACTTTTAAAGTCATTTATTTCCTGGTCATTTACTTTCGACAATCACTTATTTTTCTGCATCTTTTACATTCAAGAACGTGGAGTTCAAGCACTTTTACATTTTTTGTCATTTACCTTCGACAGTAATTTATCTTCCTGCATTTTTTATCAATTCAAGTCTTTATCTTCAAGCCTTATTTTCAAAGCTTTTTACTTCTTGTCTATTACTTTCGACGCCTTTAAATTCTGCATTCTTTATTTACAGCCTTTTAACTTCCAAGCTTTTACTTTACTGCAAGTAGTCGAACGTGGAGTTCACTTAGGTTTCTTTTTTCAGCATTGTCGAACGTGGAGTTCAGTTTACATTTCCTTTATTTCAAGTTATATTCACTCTCTCTTAAAATTTAGCACATGTCCTAGGATTTGTGTGGTCGATCCTGCAAGTTAGTCAGTTTTATTTAAAATTGATAGACCAGAGGTTGTTTACCAAAATTCACAGTAAACAAATTGGCACGCCCAGTGGGACCTAGTGCTAAGTTTTATACTTTTTGTTAACCTTATCTTTCTTGGTGAAGAAATACTTTCGTTGTATGTTATTGAGAAGTGGGAAGTTAGCCACAACAAACGAAGGAATACCAAAGAGAAGATACACTAAGAGAATGGCAACTAATGCTAACCAACAAGTTGATCCTCAAGGGAGTATTTCAAACACTCAGTCAAGTAGCAGTATGGGGTCTCAAAGCACACCATCACCAGTGTCTTCGACAGGAGGACAGACGTCACCTTCATTAGTAGTGTCTGAACCAGGATCAACATGCACAAAATCATATACTCAACCTGTGATAGAATACATAGGACCACAAAGTCCTAATTCACCAACACCCCCAGTAGGAAATTCAATGTACCGGCATTTCCCTCCTCCAGGTTTTCCACATCCAGGGTCAAGGAGCAACCCTATGGTATGCCTACATCAATGTTGCAAAATCTGCAGAATGCTCCACCTGTATTTTCAGAGAATGTAGTGTCTTCGCCATTACAAAGATCAGGATCAGGGGGTCGAAACAATCAGAGTATAGGTGTTGGTTACTCCGTGCAAGCGCCTAGTCTTACAAATACATCCATAAATTATTTGAGACAGCAGATGGATGAAAGTAACATGCAAATGGTGCATACGTTGTCTCAGACAATGGGAGAAGTTTTTCAACCCTTGATTCAGAATACGACTCAAACTAACCAACAATTGGCCACACAATTGGCACACATGACTGATTTCATGGGAGTACCAGCGGTGGATCGAAGAGCAACTGTTGTCGAAGATATCCCAAGACGTCATCCACGTCATGTACCTGAGGTGAACTTGGAAGATCAAGAGATGATTGATCATTTTAGAGTCGAACCACCAAGAAACCAGATGCCAATCCAGATAGAGAAAGAGCCAGTAGTGAGGGTGAACAGGAACCAAAATGCTGATCAGTTCCTTAGACAGGTTCGACATCGAAATAAAGCAGAAGAAAATAATCTCGCAGCCATGGTTGAAAGGATAATGACCAGAAATGGTGTGAATCTTGGCTTCACAAGGCCAAATTATACTTCGCCTATAGTGGATTATATTCTCCAAGCAGAATTACCCCCTAGGACGAAGGTTCCAAAGTTCAGCAAGTTTTCAGGAGATACTACTGAATCTACTGTCGAACATGTGGCTAGGTATTTGATTGAAGCAGGCGAAATTGCAGCTGACGAAAGCCTTAGGATCAAATACTTCCCAAGTTCCCTTACCAAGAATGCCTTCACATGGTTCACTACTTTGCCTCCAAATTCCATATACAATTGGACCCAGTTAGAGCATTTGTTTCATGAACAGTTCTACATGGGGGAAACTAAGATTAGTTTGAAAGAACTGGCTAGCATCAAATGCAAAGTTACTGAGCCAATTGATGATTACCTGAATAGGTTTCGACTTCTTAAAGCCAGGTACTTTACACAAGTACCAGAGCATGAGTTGGTTGAAATGGCTGCTGGGGGTCTTGATTATTCTATTAGGAAGAAATTAGATACCCAATATCTTAGAGATATGGCCCAGTTAGCTGATAGAGTCCGACAACTAGAAAGGCTAAAAGAGGAAAAGGCTAAATTCAGCAAGGGTAAAAAGGTAGCCTTTGTCGAATGTAATGAAGATGTGGAGAATTTGTATGATGAAACATCTTATTTCGACGGAAATGAGGTTGACGTTGCTGAGTTAAAGCAAGGTCCACCTTATGCCTGCAAATTATTAGCTCCTTCAAATGGAAAAAATCCTGTCGAATCTAACGACAAATTTCCTAAGAAAACATACACTTTCGACGTCACTAAATGTGACGAAATTTTTGATTTGTTAGTTAAAGATGGGCAAATGATAGTGCCTGCTGGTGCTAAGATGCCACCTTTAGAACAAAGAAAGAAAAGAGGGTTTTGTAAGTACCATAATTTTTTGGGTCATAAAACTTCTCAATGTTTTCTTTTCAGGGATTTGGTGCAAAATGCTATTCAAGAAGGGAGGCTGAAGTTTGGTGACAAAGGCAAAGCTCAGATGAAAATTGACTCTGACCCATTGCAAGTTGTAGAGGCTAACTATACAGAGCCTCACGAGGTTCAGATGGTCGAAGCCACAGAAGGATTTGATCAGTCAGTCAACATGGTGGAAGTCATTGAGGACGTCGCCACCAATCCTGTGGTAACTGAAGGTTTTAATAAGGCTGCGAATGGCTTGAATGCTGATGGGGCCAGTTTAATGTTGGTGACCAAAAAAGCTGCTGACAAGTTTGGTGAGATGGATAATGCTGCCAAAATATTGGATATGGCAGTAAGCGAATTGAAGATAAATGGCACTGAGGGCATTAACATGGTCGAATTGGTTGAAGAATCTGACGCTAGCTCAGGCAGTATCAGTACCAACGAGGCTATGGGCAGGAACGCCCCCAAAGTCCAAGTTGTTAAAGAGTTGGAAGATGACATGCTATTGGTAGGAGAGATGATAAACATGGATGGTTGTTTGGTAGAAAACGGGATATGTATGGCTGCTGAACAATTCTTCAAGACATCTCCTGATGTTGAAAGAGTCAATGCTGAGAAAATGGTCGAAGCTGAAAAGACTGCTTGGCAGAAGGCTTCCCAAAAAGCTGCAAGAGCAGCAGCAAATGGTGGGTGTCTGGCGAAGACCACTGAAAGTCTTGAAGCTCATTTCTCCAAGATGCGCTTAAAGGATAAAATTGATCTCAATATGGTTAAAATTACAGATCAAAAATCTGAACAAGTGAGTAAGGCAAATGAACAAGAAGAGCGCAACAAAATAGCTTATCCTAAGCAAGAGGAGACAATTGTGGATTTTCTGCACCGTTGCCAGAAGAAAGGTTCTGGAGTAATGTTATGTCCTAGATGCAGCGCCATTTTTTATGAGAAAGCTGCCCACAAGTTAGAAGGTGTCAAAAAAGCTGGTGGAAGCTGGGGGCAGAAGGTAAATAAAGGTCCCAGAAGTTTTGACCATAGACGACTTTCGACAGGGTTGAAAAACCAAGTACCAGGAGTTAGGCAAGGTACATTCAAACCAGCTGCGAATGTGCCAACAGGTAGTTGGATCAAGCCTATCGAAGGAAGAGGACAGAAGAAGAAGTGGGAGAAATTTGATGTGGAAAGAGGTTCTTCATTTGAGTATAGAAAAGAGAACCATACCACCAACAAGTCAGCATACATTTCTCAAAATTACAAGGGTAAAAATCCCATGTCTAGATCACAATGACGAAGAGAGCAACGTAGGCGAAAGGCTATCAGGGAGGCTCAGGTACAAGGAGAGTCAAGCACCAATATTGATAATCAAGCTGGGACAATTGAGAAGATGCCCATAAGGCGAAAGCTGTTCAATGTTCAGCCAGAGAAGAAAGTTGAAGATGATGAGAATATGACTGATAATTTCGACAGTGAGTCAGCAGCTTCTCTAGATATTATTGTGAATGTGGTATCAGTGATGCCAAAAGAATTTGGTCAAGTTTCAGAGGTCGAAGATTTGGATCAAACTGCTGAATTAGAAATGTTGGCACACAAGCCTGTGTGTTATTACATCATGAACAATGGGTGCGTCGAAGAACATAATGCTTTTTTTGAACGCCCCACAGAGGCAATGAAGGGTCATCTGAAGCCTCTCTACATTACTGGCAAAGTAGAAAATGTTCCTGTTAACAAAATCTTGGTGGATTGTGGTGCAACTGTTAATTTAATGCCAAGATTTTTGCTGAGCAAGATTGGGAAGTTTGAGACTGATACCAAACCCCACAACATGGTTCTGTCGAACTATGAAGGAAAAGTTGGTTCCACTCTAGGAGTGATTCAAGTGGATCTTACTGTGGGAACCATTACCAGACCAACAGTGTTTATGGTCATTGAGACAAAAGCTAACTACAATCTACTCTTGGGTAGGGAGTGGATTCATGGAATAGGTGTTGTACCTTCATCTATGCATCAAAGAATCACCATTTGGAGACCAGATGGGATAGTTGAAAATATTGAAGCTGATCAAGGGTACTTTAAGGTTCCTATTAATCATGTGGATAGTAGACAGTTTGAGAAACATTTGGCGAACATTGCTCCATGTCCTCCAGCCGACTTTGAGTTTACGCCTGATGAAGAAATGTTTTATTCATTGTATTTACACCCTGTCGAAGGTTTCAGATGGGACAGAGAAGTACCAGGAGGAAGGTTGCCATGCTTAGGCTGACCTCCAATAGAGCCCACAGGATGGGGAAATGAATTCAGTGATCATGACTGAGTTCGAAGCTTTAAAAAGGATTTCGGCCTATGTGGCTGAAACAAAACTACAAGCGGATTTGGAAGCTGCCAATGACTATATGGCTGGCGAAGCCATTTCTGAATTTTATCAAGAAACTCCTGGTAAGGACTTCGACCCAAAACCTCCAGCGAAGGTTGAAACTGGAGAGCAAAGCCAGAGGATCGACGCCATCTATGAAGATGAGCCTTTGGGATTTGAGAAGGATCCGTTGGCGAATAATATCAAAATGCTAGTACAAGATCCTTTAGAAGAAGTTGACCTCAGTGAGGGGACAACCAAAAGGCCTACCTACATCAGTGCCAACCTTGATCCCCAGTTGAAGGTTGAAGTGGTTCAGTTGTTGAAAGAGTTCAAGGACTGCTTCGCCTGGGATTATGATGAGATGCCTGGTTTGAGCAGGGAGTTGGTCGAACACAGGTTACCTATGACACCTGGAAAAAAACCAGTCAAGCAAAATCCAAGACGGTTTGCACCAGAGATATTGTCAAAGATCAAAGAGGAAGTCGAAAGACTGCTTCGTTGCAAATTCATTCGCACGGCAAGGTATGTCGAATGGTTGGCTAATATAGTACCTGTTATTAAAAAGAATGGGTCTTTGAGAGTTTGCATTGATTTTAGAGATTTAAACTCTGCAACTCCTAAAGATGAATATTCAATGCCAGTAGCAGAAATGTTAATAGATTCTGCAGCAGGACATGAATATCTTAGTATGCTGGATGGATATTCCGGCTACAACCAAATATTCATTGCTGAGGAAGATGTTCATAAAACTGCTTTTAGATGCCCTGGAGCCTTAGGCACCTATGAATGGGTAGTGATGCATTTTGGTCTTAAAAATGCTGGTGCCACTTATCAAAGGGCGATGAATTCCATCTTCCATGATTTTATTGACACATTCATGCAAATTTACATTAATGATATTGTGATAAAATCTATTTCTGGGAAGAGTCACATTGACCATCTTCGACAGTCCTTTGAAAGGATGAGAAAATATGATCTTAAAATGAATCCTCTCAAATGTGCTTTTTGTGTGCAGGCAAGGGATTTCCTAGGCTTTGTGGTCCACAAGAAAGGGATCGAAATAAATCAGAATAAAACCAAAGCCATAATGGAGGCGAAAACGCCATCAACTAAAAAGGAGTTGCAGTCGTTGCTGGGCAAGATCAACTTCTTAAGAAGGTTTATATCCAACCTGAGTGGCAAAACACAAGCCTTTTCGCCATTGCTTCGTTTCAACAAAGATGGTTTTGAGTGGGGGCAATTACAGCAGGAAGCCTTCGACAAAATCAAGGAGTACCTAAGCCACCCTCCAATTCTTTCACCACCTTGTAGAAACAAGAGTATGAGATTGTATATAGCTGCATCAGATAAAACTCTAGGGAGCATGTTAGCTCAGGAGGATGAAAATGGAGTCGAAAGAGCCATTTATTACCTTAGACGAGTTTTAAATGATGCAGAAACTAGGTATAACATGATTGAAAATTTATGTTTATGCTTGTATTTCTCTTGTACTAAATTGAAGCAATATATAAAGCCAGTTGATGTGTATGTTTCTTCTCACTTTGATGTTGTAAAACATATGTTATCTATGCCTATTTTGCATAGTCGAATTGGCAAATGGGCATTAGCATTAACATAATTTTCTCTAACATATCAACCTTTAAAAGCTGTGAAAGGGAAAATAGTTGCAGACTTTATAGTTGACCACTCCATAAATGAAAATGATTTGAATTATGTTGAATTAAAATCCTGGAAGTTATACTTTGATGGATCAAGTCATAAAAATGGAACAGGAGTGGGAATATACATTATTTCTCCTGAAAAAATTCCAACAAAATTCAAGTACAAGGTCGAAGGACCTTGCTCTAACAATGAGGCTGAATATGAAGCATTAATTGCTGGCCTTGAAATTTTCTTAGAATTGGGGGCAACTAGAGTCAAAATAATGGGAGACTCAGAATTGGTTATAAAACAAATCACAAAGAAATATAAATGTGTTAAAGAAAATCTCATTATGTACTTTGTGATAGCCAATAGATTATTAAAGAAATTTGAGGTAGTGGCCATCCAACACATACCTAGAATAGAGAATCAAGTTGCTAATGACTTGGCTCAAATTGCCTCTGGATACAAAGTGTCGAAGGAAAATCTTCAAGAAGTAATTGAAGCAAGAGGGAGAGTGGTGGCTGTTGGATTGTGCCCATCAGACTTAGAAACAACTAAGCTTGGATGCATAGATGGCGAAAATTTTGAAATTTTTGCTATAGATAATTTGACAGATGAAGACTGGAGGAAGCCTATATTTGAATATTTGCAAAATCCAACGGCTTCGACAGAGTGAAAAATCAGGTATCAAGCTTTAAGCTATGTACTTTTGGGTAATGAATTGTTTAAAAAGACCCCTGAGGGAGTCTTATTGAAATGCCTTAGTGAAGCAGAGGCATATTTGGCTCTTTCGACAGTACATAGTGGGGCATGTGGAGCACACCAAGTTGGTCAGAAGATGAAATGGTTGTTGTTTCGACAAGGCATGTATTGGCCTACTATACTGAAAGATTGCATAGAATTTGCTAAGGGTTGCCAAGAATGTCAAATTCATGCTGGCATACAGCATATCCCTGCAAGTGAATTACATTCCATAGTGAAACCATGGCCTTTCAGAGGATGGGCTTTGGATATAGTGGGAGAGATTCGACCAGCATCTTCAAAGAACCAAAGATATATTTTGGTGGGAATTGATTATTTCACCAAGTGGATTGAAGCAATACCACTGGCGAATATAGGTCAAGAAGATGTTATTGAATTCATTCAAAATCACATTATTTATAGATTTGGTATTCCTGAAACAATCACTACGGATCAAGGATCAGTGTTTACTAGTCGAAAGATGCAGGAGTTTGCCAAAGAAATAGGTTTTAAGTTATTGACTTCTACACCTTATTATGCTCAGGCCAATGGGCAAGTCGAAGCTGCCAATAAAGTAGTGATTGGACTAATTAAGAAGCATGTGGGAAAGAGGCCTAGAAATTGGCACAAGACATTAGACCAAATTCTTTGGGCATGTCGAACATCCCCTAAAGAGGCTACTAATACTACCCCATTTCGACTTACTTTTGGTCATGATGCAGTATTGTCTGTTGAGATTTATTTACAATCTATAAGAGTTCAAAGACATCATGAGATTCCCTCTGAGGATTATTGGGAAATGATGATGAATGAATTAGTGGATTTGGATGAAGAAAGGCTTAGAGCCTTGGAGTTGTTAAGAAGACAAAAGAAAAGGGTCGAAGAATCCTACAACAAAAAGGTTAAGTCTAAATCTTTTGCATGTGGGGATTTAGTTTGGAAAGTGATTTTGCCTATGGATCGAAAGGATAGAACATTAGGCAAATGGTCTCCTAAGTGGGAAGGTCTATTCCAAGTCATACAAGTTTTCTCTAATGGAGCTTATGAAGTGGAAGAGTTAGACAAAGATAAAAGAATCTTGAAAGTAAATGGCAAGTATTTGAAAAAATATAAGCCTATGTTGCAAGAGATTCATATTAAAACGTAAGTTTTATTTTAAGAAAGGAAAGCCAAAATAGGCCAACTCAAGCTAATATGGCATACAAAGCAAAGGAGAATCAACATAACATCTTTCAAAGATAGGAAAGATTATTCATAATCTCTCCAGTCAATAGATTTGAGGAAGTCCATGTAGTCTGCGTCTGGCTCATTATCATCAAAGTCCTGGGTGTTGGAATGCCCTTTCTTAGAGATCCTCATGTTGGTTTCTCTCTTTTTTGCTCTGGAAGTCGCTCCAGTAGAGGGTTCAGGTTTCTTTGTTGCCTCCGTTTTCTTGGTTTCTTTAGTTTCTTTTGCCTTATCAGCTGTCTTCTTGGCTGATGACTTCTCTGAATTGTTCATAGTTACTTTGATGAATGAACATGGTTCAGATGTAAGAGAATTTATAGAGGCGAAGTATTGATTGGATTGGCCAGTCAAACGGTGAAACCATGTGAATTATTCTTGGAAGTATGCCTGAGGGCTATGCTATAAATGTCAGTTTAAAGCTAGAGGCTTATGCATTGGAGTTTTAAAGTTGAAAAGTTTGGCTTTCCAAGAAAAGGATAGAATGCCTTAATTGCAAATTTGACTTAGATGTAAGGCAATAAATAAAATGCATCATAATTTAATACGAGTCGAAAGCAGTTAATGGCGAAATACTAATGATTACTTAATCAGTGCCAAAGGCATAAAAACTGTCATTACATAAAGGCCTAAAAAGGCCAAGAAACAAATGATGGTTAAACAAATAAAGGTTTCGAAAGTATCAGAAGGGAAGCCTCGACACCAACTGAGAAAAGGCTTCTATGTGATGTTTGAGGCGAGCATTGCACAAAGATTCATCATTTTTGGCTGCTGCGAGCTCTTTTTCATATCTTTGGGCTGCCTCAATACGATCAATAGCATTCTTCGTTTCTTCAGCCATCTTAGTGTCGTCGAAATGTTGCAATTCACGATTGCGTTTTTCAGCATTTTCAATTTTGGCTTGTAGCTCCGTAATTTGTTGCTTCCAGGCTTCAATATCCTTTTGGTTGGAGGCAATCTCATCTTGTTTTTTCTTTTGATCAGCCTCCATACGTTCGACCTTTTCATACGACTCTTTTGCACCACACCAAGCTGAACTCTCACGACCAGATGTTTCTTCTATGGTATTCCTGATGGATGGAAGCAGCTTTATTTATGTAGCTATTTGGTTCACCACAGCGGTTAACTCTATCAGAAAACCAGAAACGTCTGGATTAAGGGTGGTGAGCTCAAGCTTTTCAAGGGTGTCCTTCAGATAAGTGGTTGCAGTGGGGTCTGAGGCCAAAACTCTGTGAATGTCCCCCCTGAAGAATTTTTTCTTTATGGCTTGGAGGATTGTTTTGGTGAAATCATCTGATGCTGGAGTCGAAGAGCCAGAAGAAGAAGAGCCATACTTCTGCCCGAGTATTAATTTCGAATACTCACGTGGGTTCGACCACTTGAGTGTTGTCACTGAGTCTCCAGGATTTGGAACGTTAGCCAAAGGTTACTGGACCACGGGCAAATAAGTATGGTGAGGGGTAGGATCTGGTTGGTCTTCTTCTTCTTCTTCTTCTTCTTCTTCTGATTCTTCTCCTTCATCTTTTTCTTCTTCAGTTTCGACTGCCACTCCTCCATCATTTTCTTCAGCAGTTGGTTGGAGGTTGGCCTGGTCATCAGCTGGTTCAGGATGTGGTTAATGTGTTTCTTCAGGGGAAGCTTGTCCAGGATTGTCGTTTTGAGGTTGAGCCTCAGGACCACCTTCTTCTTCGACAACCAGTTGATCAGTATCCATGAAGTTAGCCAGGACGAAAAGTGGTGGACTTGAAGCATCATCATCATCAGAGTTAGAGCCCTTAGCCTGTGCATCTTGTGTAGTAGTTTGGGCAGGAGGATTGGTGGGTTCTGCAGCTAGAGGATTAGGTTGATTAATTTCACTTAAACCAGAGCCAAGATCAGATGATGGATGGTAAGTTGGTTCACCTTGGTTGTTAAGGAGTGTAGTGGTGAAACTTCCTGCAGCTTGTTGAGGGGTGGGATTGTTGATTATGTGGGTAGCAAAATTTCCTGAAGCGGGTTGAGGGTTAGTATTATTGATTATGTTTGCCTAAAAAACACAAGTGAAGAAAATGAGATTGAAAGAATTTGGGCGAAAGACGTCAGTATAATGAAAAAATGGTGCACATACCTGAGCTTGTACAGCAGCAGGACTTGAGTTACCACTTTCATGGCCGCCAGGAGGTGTTTGGGTAGCTACCGTGGAAGGTTGTTTTTCGACACCACTTGTTGTGGGTGCCTTTTCAAGTATTTTGGCCACCTTCGAAGGAGGTGGGCCAGCAGGTCCAGATGCTTTGATTAGTTTTCTTCTTTTCTTTGTAAGAACCTCCTCAGGAGATTCATCTGAAGCATCTGAAGATATAACAACAGCTAGGGCATCCTTTTTACCTTTCTTTGAAGGTGTAGGAGGTTTTCGACCAGTTTGAAAAGGTGATGCAAATATGAGAAGTGATTCACATAATAAGAACATAGGCAAGGGATGTGAAACATACCTGTTTGCCTTCTGGTTCTTTGCTACTTTGTGCAGCAGCAGCCCTGGCTGAAGGAGCTTTCCTAGGCAGCAGCCTTGGCTGAAGGAGCTTTCATATATTTCAGATTTGACACGAACATCCTGAATTCCTATATGAAGGTGTCCTTTAAAACTGTCAAGCGTATGCTTAGTCGGAACCACTCGTTGAGCTTTTAGCTGAGACTGCTGTCGAAGAAGTTTTAAATGGTCACCACAGACAAACCAATCTAGAAATAGAGGGGCAAATGCCACTCCAAAATCAGCATTAGGCAGTCGAGGGAACTTTGGAGGGAAAAGTTCAAAAGCTACCTCATAACGTTTCTCACGAGGGACGTCTGAAGGGATTTTTAGTTGATCCAACTGTTGTAGAAATTTTCTCTTTAAAGTAATAGTAGCTTCGTGAATGGTTCGAACAAGATCATCTGGTCGATAGACAGTTTCAAAGTATTTTTGGAAAGCCTGTATTTCTTGGAGGTGAGTGAACTTACTCTTCTTCGTCTTATCCTGCACATCAATAAAAGCTTGGTCAAGTAATGAAGAAAATGTAGCCACATCAAGAAAATGCTCATGGTAATGCTTCGACCACCAGTGGTGGAATGATGAAGTGCATAAGAAAGAAGGCTAAAAAAACACGGGATACAGAACTCCTCCTCTCTCATTCCAGCTGACGAGTGTACTGGTGACATCTTCTTCACCAAAGCTTGCAGTATGAAGGATTACTTGGCCTTTCCTCTCATATAAACATTGAGGAAAGCTCTGGGCCAACCCAAGTTGTCGAGAGACAAGATTTGGTTGGTAAGCAATCAGTGCTGATAGGCCTCTCCCCAAGTTCAGCCTTTGGATAATGAATCTGGTAATTAAAAAGGCCTCCCAAATAGCAACAGATTCACTGTCAAGAGTCTTGTGAGGGTTTGGAAATGGCCTTGTAAACCACACAGGGCCATATCTTCTTTGAGCAAAGGGTGCCATGCTGGGAGTAAACTCATAGCGCTTGGCAAACATCATGATATAGCTGGTGAAGGCCCCTTGAAGGGTTTCACCATCATCATTGGGCGTAAGTTTGACCAAACGGGTCCATTCGACGCTCCTCTCCCTTATCTCAGCGGAGGCTTCGTCAACTAGCCCTTTTTTGGGAAGGCTAGCTTCAAATGTTGCATTGAGCCACAGTTGAAGCAGCCAAAGAGGTCCACTCAAGTGTACAGAACCTTGAGCTTCCATGTGCCTCAGTCGAGAAGCCCCTTCACTGATGAACTCATAAAGGTTCGCCAGGATGAGTTCACTTAAGCAGATCCCTCTGTTATTGTGAAGCTGGTTAGCAAGGGGCAAGTACTTCTTAGCTACTTGCAAGGATTTCGTACAGAAAACATATCTCGACAGCCATACGGTGAGAAATGCAATGTGCTCTTTATCAGATACTTCATCATGACCTGCGTCGAAGTAGTGTTTGATGAAGTGGGTGTAGGTGAGTTTGGAACTTGAAATGCCTATGATATCCTCAGCATCTTCTTCAGGGTTGTAAATAAGGCCATCTGGGCGAAGCCCGGTGATGGCAGCCAAGTCGAACAGTGTGGGGGTAACCATTCCACATGGCAGATGGAAGGTGTAGTGGGTGCTGTCCCAAAAATATAAGGACGCTGCCAGCATGTTCAAGCAGTATGGTACGCTGGTCTTCGACAGCATGAGAAGGTCATAAATCCCTATGTTTTTCCAATGTTCAGACTTGACCTTTTCCATCTTCGCCATCCATTGGTCAAAATCCTTCAAGGATTAACAACTCTTACTAGCCTTGTGCCATCAGTGAGATAACTAACATTGATCTTGGGCAGTGGAATTTCTTCAGGAGAGGTTTCATCAGAAACGTTAATTTTGGAAAAGCTTTTTTACCCTAATGGCCTTGTTTTCCGTTAAGAGGGGAGAAACTCACTTAGTTTCTCATTAGAAATGTCAACATCAGCTAGAGGACCAGACAGTGCATAAGGTTTGTCAGAAATGACTAAAGGAATCATTACCTGAGACTTATATATGGCTTGTGCTTCTTTAGTGGTGGGTTCCGGCAGGCAACGGCGATTATCCACTATTTAGGGGGCTGGGATGTTTGCAAATGGAGGAATGGCTTGTTTGAATTGAGTAGCCTTGCCTCTTTGGGTTTTCTTTGGTTGAGGATTCACTTGGGAGGACGCAATTGTTAGAGAAAATGAAAAGAAGTGGTGCTTTTCTGGGTTTTGCGTGAAGAAAACTGAAAGAGAAAAGAAGGTTGCTTGAGAGTATGAGAGTGTGAAAAGTTCACCAAATGGTGAAAATGGATATTTATAGACGTTTTAAAAATCCCAAGAGCCTTGGATCCACCGTTGAAGTTGAGAAGGTAGTGGGACGCGTGTCTTTCTCTTGGAAGTGTGATGAGTGGTAGCAGTTATGTTCAGACTGCAAACATATATTTTCAAGAAAGGAGTTATGATGAGTGCGGCTGAAGAGACGTTTAAGGATTTGTCATGATGGCATGATGTCATAAGCGTGGGTTAGAGAAACTGAACAGTTGAGCCACTGAGTGATTAGTGGATTATTCAGTTGAAGCCATGCAAACAAGCGTCGAAGTGGGTGTTGAATCAAAACAACGACCTTCTCACCAATTCTGGCGAAAGGCATTTCTTGGGGGGCAATTTGTTAACCCTCACTTTCGACGCTAGAAGGAATCAAAGCTATTTTAAGTTAAAAAATTATTTTTAACATAAAGAAGGCTTCGACCCAGTTTTGGTGAAGCCTGAGTCGAATAGGGGTTTTGGAAGCCTAAAAAATGGCTAAGTGTTGGGAGATGCTTCGATCGTGAGAATGCTGAAACGCGTGTTGCAGTTATCACATTGAGGCTGGAGGGAAAATTTCAAATGTTTGAATTTCAAAAGGACCAGTTGCTGAACGTGGGAGCAGTTGAAATGGAGAAAGGCGCCAAGAGGACACGTTTGGAAGCATAACCACCACTTAGTAGTTATTTCTTAGCACTATAAATAGGAGTTATTTTTATAGAATAGGTGTGTTCGTATTTTTGTACAAGTTACTCAAAGAAACTCAAAGTACCCGCGTGTAGAGAAACGAGTTCGTGAGAATGTACGCAATGTAACACCACTTCCTTTCATCAATGCAATTTATCTTCATCATGTTTATGTTTCAGCACTTTACATTTTCCTGAACTTTACCTTTCATGTCTTAACTTTTCCTTGAATCTTTATTTTCAGTCAAGTTTATTTTAAACCTTGTTTTTACTTTCATTTAAAAGCTTTCGACATTTATCTTCTTGCATCTTTACATTCAAGCATTTAATCTTCAAGCCTTTACTTTCAAAGTCTTTTATCTTTAAGTCATTTATTTTAAAGTCATTTATCTTTCCGCATTTACTTTCGACTGCACTTTTATCAATTCCAGTCTTTATTTTCAAGAACTTGGAGTTCATTGCATTTTATCTTCAAAAGCTTTTACATCATTGCATTTACTTTTAAAGTCATTTATTTCCTGGTCATTTACTTTCGACAATCACTTATTTTTCTGCATCTTTTACATTCAAGAACGTGGAGTTCAAGCACTTTTACATTTTTTGTCATTTACCTTCGACAGTAATTTATCTTCCTGCATTTTTATCAATTCAAGTCTTTATCTTCAAGCCTTATTTTCAAAGCTTTTTACTTCTTGTCTATTACTTTCGACGCCTTTAAATTCTGCATTCTTTATTTACATCCTTTTAACTTCCAAGCTTTTACTTTACTGCAAGTAGTCGAACGTGGAGTTCACTTAGGTTTCTTTTCTCAGCATTGTCGAACGTGGAGTTCAGTTTACATTTCCTTTATTTCAAGTTATATTCACTCTCTCTTAAAATTTAGCACATGTCCTAGGATTTGTATGGTCGATCCTGCAAGTTAGTCAGTTTTATTTAAAATTGATAGACCAGAGGTTGTTTACCAAAATTCACAGTAAACATGATGTAATCAAGGGATCAATGTGTTCTTTGCTTTCCTTTGTTGAACTTCACTCTGCAAGATTTTCCAAGTACACAGGGTTCACAAAACTTCAGCGTTTCGACTTTGTCTCCACAAAGCTGATTTTGTTTCCCTAATTCGACCATACCCCTTTCACTGACATGGCCCAATCTCATGTTCCAAATTTCTGTCTTCGACAAAGGTATCGTGGATGCAATATTTGTTGAACCACTTACAACTTCAGCCTCAAGGGTATACAAATCTTGTTTCTTCACGCCTCTTAAGACTTCCTTCGACCCCTTCATGACTAGGATATTTTTCTCTCCTTGAAAAACATATCCCTTTTTGTCGAATTCACCAAGAGAAATCAAATTTCTCTTCAAAACAGGTACATACCTAACTTCAGTCAATAACCTTATTGACTCATCATGGAGCTTGAATCTCACAGATCTAATACCTGTAATTTTTCAAGCTTTGTTGTTTCCCAGCAACACTGATCCACAATCTTGATCACATAGCTCCTCGAACAATTCTCTGTTTGGAGTCATGTGTCAAGTGCAACCTGAATCCATAATCCACTCTTTTCTTGAGTCACCGCTTGAAACCACAAGAACATCAGATGATTCGAAGTCATCTTGAACCATGGTTGCGTTGCCATTATCTTTACCTCCATGATCTTTCAGGCGTAAGGGCACACCTTTCTTGTGTAACCCTCATTCTTACAGTGATAGCATCAAATACCAAATGATTCGCCACTATAAGACTTCTGCTGACTTTTACCTTTCTTCTTGTCGAACTTACCATCCTTTCGCAAGAATTTTCCCTTAACGGCCAATACTTCACCAACCGTCAAAGGTTTATGCCCCTTTCATTCGTTCAGGTCCTTAGAATACAAGGCTGATTGAACTTCTTCAAAGCTCAAGGACTCCCTTCCATATAAGAGAGTTTCTTTGAAGTGAGCATGTGTTCTGGGCAAAGCGCACAACAACAACAATGCTTGATCTTCATCATCGATCTTCACATCAATATTTTCAAGATCAAGAATCAGCTTGTTGAACATATCCAAGTGCTCAGCCAACACTTTGTCTTCACTCATCTTGAATGAATACAAAGCTTGTTTCAGGTAGAGCCGATTAACCAGAGATTTTGTCATGTACAAACTTTTAAGTTTTAACCATAACCCCGATGTCGTCGTATCCTTTGATACTTGTCGGAGAACCTTATCACCAAGGCTCAACAATATTGCGTTGTGGGCTTTCTCTATCATGGTCGTCTTTTCTTTTTCCGTTAATGCAGCGTCCATGGCTGCCTCTCCCTTCAACGCTTCCAAACAACCCTGTTGTACCAGTAGGGCTTTCATCTTCAAGCGCCACAGACCGAAGTCATTCACTCCGGTGAACTTTTCAATCTCATACTTTGTTGAAGGCATCTTTTCCACGCTCACCGCACCAATTTGTTGTGAATTAGAATGCCTTAAAACAAAGTATAAACAGTTTCTTTATAGGAAAGAAACACACAAGTGTCAGGGTTAAGGAAAAACAACAAGGATTGGTTATAACTGCTATTCTTTACTTTCTCTTTAAATCAGATTACAAGTACTCAAGAATAACAAATAACCTTTTCACCTTAATTAGGTTTTGTCACACCACTTATGATGAGAGACTAGTATGGTATTTATAATAAAACCTAGCATTAATCTAAACTAATGAGTTTTTAACAATTACCCATTACAAGCTAACTTAGGGTACAAGCTAACTTAAACAATTGGATCCTTAACACAAGGCCCAATCTGACAATTACATACTAAAATACAATTCGACTACAGCATGTAGGTGTTTGACAACATCATGTGAACAGACTTTGACGGCATGCTTAACTAGAGTTCGATCCAATATCTCACAACATGTTTTTATTATGTAGCGTTCATCTTTATCCATTAAGATTTCCAGCTTAGCTAGTGTTTCTATCTTCAAGCTCTTGTCACATTCGCTCTAGTGTTGAGATCATTCACTCCTTATAGAGCCTTCTGGCTCTAAGACCTACTGAGAAGTGAGGTTGCATTGATGCAACATTTGTGTTGTGGCAAACCTTGTCACCGGAGTAGTCATACACAACTAACAAACACATAAAATTCACAAAAGAGAGTACATAGTGTGCTCCATGCTAACTAAGCTAAAAACATCAAAACCAATTTAAATTAACCTCATAAATCTTGTTACCACCAAATAAAATCAAGTACTAAGAGCTTAAATATCTCAAAAATAGTGAATTATCAATAATGGTGAAATGTTTCACGTACCTAGTGGGGTCAAATAATCAAAAAGAAATTACCTGATATTCTTAGATCTACCTTATCTCTAATAATTTTGGGCAGAGAGAAATATGATTATCAGTCTTAGTTGTAGGTAGTCCTCCCAACCTCTTTCCTGAATAGTATACATATCTTCAACTTTCCCTCCATGAAGATTCCAACTAATGTGTAGAAACAGATGGTCTAGCTATAAAAGCACTTCCTTTGGGACAATTCAAAAAGAACCAAGAAGTTTAATGGGTTTGGTGGGCTGATGTTGGTAAGGAAAAAAAGAGTATAAGAGATATTGAAATTAGAGATCTTTGGTTGTTTAAATTGACTCACTTTGGTATGAGAACTTAATTATAAAGACTTGTTTGGGATGTCGTCTTCGTGTATCCCCTGCTTATCTTCTCTTTGTGAAAATATATCTCTTTGTGAAACTTCTTAAAATGGGTTGTGAAGATGGTTCATAATGGTATGTCAATTTCTTTATGGAAATAACATTTATGGGAGAGGGGTGGTTTAACTTTTGTTCACGAATATTAAAGTCATTTTTTTATTTCTAATCAGCGTGACTCGATGGTGGGAATTATGGACTATTGAAAAAGAGACAGTTAATTTGGAAGTTCATGTCGAGAACTTTTTTTTTTTGTGTAGGAGAAAAAATTAATTTTAAGATTTTGACTTGTTAATATCAAGTTAGAATTTTTTGAGGTAGGGGAACAATTCAAAGAGGATTATCTCAACTAGGGCTGAATAATCGGTCGGTTTTTGTCCCAAAACTTAAATTTAACGTAAATCACATTTTTATAGCCCGATTTCGACCGATAAAATTTTGGTTTTCGTCGGATTCGATTAAGTCGATTTAGTGGTTAAATCGGATCGGTTTAGTTGGTTTAATATTTATTAGAACAAACTTATAAAAATGGTTTTTCGTTCCCACCAGAAATCGAACTCGATATTCTCTGAATCTTCGTTTCTTAATAGGAGCTCTTTTACCACTTGAGCCAAAGTGCTTAGTTTGAAAAAATTTATTATTACGGAATAATATTTTCAATATTATTTGAATTTTTTTTTAATCATTATCATCTTTTAAACTATAAACTAAATAATACTTAAAATTTTATTTTTCATATCGTGTATTTTTAAAAATACACATTGTCATCATTAAATTATAAAAATGATAATTTAAATAAACTATATTATGGAAAAGTTGGGGATTAATAAAAATTATTGTCTTTTTTGTGAAATCCGTCCTAATAAGGTCATGAATACTTATCACAATATTCTTAAGTGTAGGGTTATTGTGGATCCTAAAGTTATCTCATTTATTTGTTATTTAGGATTTTATTTTGTAAGATCGGTATTATGTATTTAGGTGGTTAGGATGCAAGTAATTGATGTCTCAAATTTTGTTTTGTTTTCTATCATTTTTTTAGTTTTGGTATTGAGTCTAGATTTAAGAATGGGTTGGCTTGGGTTTGATATCTAGGTGTGTGATCCATTTAAAAATTTCATAATAATACTAGTTTTTTTTTCAAATAAGATTGTACGTGTTGAGAAATTGATATATATATATATATATATATATATATATATATATATATATATATATATATATATATATAAAATCAAGCTCTACTCTTTGAAATGGTTTGTGTATAAGACCTTGAATCATTCTTATTCTTTGAAATGGTTTGAGTACTCCATACTCTCTTATTAATATATTTTATCATTAAAAAAATTAAAATTGAATTATCAATAAGTAATTTTCGTTATGATTGTACACTTTAATATTCACCGATGTACACTCATAGTAAATTAAACAAGACTATAGTGTATTATTAAACTACAATGTATAGAACGAAAGGTTACATATTGTAAATTTTGTGCAATCCCAAATTAATTTATTTGATGAAGATGATACTACAATAAAAGTCGGTTCATAACAAATTTAACTGATAAAAAAATTGAACATGGATAAAAAAATTTTAAAAATAAAATAAATGAATTCTAACGTTGATAGTTAAAACTTAAACCCTAAACCAACTAATGAATCCTAATTGATTTAGGGAAAATAATTGGGTGATATTATTAACTTAAAAAGCTCTCTCCTAGTTGGTTGTTGCTTTGCTTTCCTTTTCTCTTTAAAAGAATTAACTAATAAACAAACATATTTCAGTTTAAATGTTCAATTAATGAACTAATTGTGATTAGTATTCAATGTTTCCTCTTCACGAGCTTACGCTCTTCTTCTAACTCCAACAAGTTCATGATCACTGCTTCCGAAGCATCTCTTAACAACACCGACCAGTCCCTGTAAAACACATTCAATTCAAAGTCAATACAACAATATTGCATTTATGACAATCAAAGTTAATAGTACAGCATTCCGCACATACAAAACACCGACACAAGACACACACAAATACCTCAGACACTAACACGTAACCCAAAGTGTCAGCATCGCCATGGTATCAACTGTCTGATACAAAGACACAAACACCTTATGATACTGATAAGTAATCATAAGTATCAGTGTCTGTGTTGGTATGAGACACTGACCCATGTTAGAATATCAAATATATCTTTGTTTAAATGTGTCTAAAAATTTATGTTAATTATTAAGACAAACCTATTGGAAGAATCGAAGGTTAATCCGACAGTGAATTTAGCTTCCTCTAATGCAGCACTAAACCTTCGAAGCTCTTTAGCGGGACAAGTACCATTGTCCTTAACAACAAGCTCAGAAGGTTTAACATCATAAAAAATTGGGATAACTCTCTTTTTCGACTCCATGAAAAGAGCAAGTTCATGGAGACAAAAATAAGAGTCACAATAAGTTGGAGAAAAAACAGCAACACCAACTTTGCAACCAAGAATTCCTCTATCAATATGATCAAACAATCTATCCCCAGGTTTCATATTCTTGCTGTCCAAAAACGACCTCACTCCCATCTTCGTCAATCGATCGTAAAGCAACCCTGCGATGTTCCTCTTCGTGTCGATTCCTCGATGATTTATGAACACGTCGCATGATGGTCTAGGAGCTATTTTACGGTACAAGGTAGCTGGCAAACGTTGCATGGCTTCTTCAACAAGTTTAGTTTTTGTTATGTTATGTGTACAGTTTTATTTAGTTTGTAATAATATTGTCTCTTTGAATTTGTCTCCTTCTCGAAATGTTGGTGTGTGTATATATAAGTAGTTAAGGGGTTTGAATTTCAACGTGATGGTCCATGTTTTGATTGATGTTAATTTGGACTGGAGGAAAATACGAGGTATTTCAACGAAAGAGTAAAAGTGTTTGAAATTTTTGACCAACATGAAACAAAAGGAGAAGTGTCCACAAATGTGCATGTCCTTCAAACACGTCTGTATACTCGGTAAATATAATCATGACAAAACAATAACTATATATATATATATATATATATATATATATATATATATATATATATATATATATATATATATATATATATATATATATATATAATCATGACAAAACAATAACTATATATATATATATATAATCATGACAAAACAAAAACTATATATATATATATATATATATATATATATATATATATGAAGGACTATTGTAGTGCATTATAAATCGTTAGTTGATTTAATAATAATTAACATTTGATTTGGTAAGGATGATTACGGTTCGATCTTTCACAATATCAAAAGGAAGCTGAAATCATTTGTGTACCTTTTACAAAAGTCTGATTTAAATGTTATCATCCTATTTTTATAAGGTCTTCAAAATAAAATAAAAAAGTTTTGTTTTTGTAATTTAATTCAAATTACAATATTTAATATAATAATAATAATAATAATAATAATAATAAAATTATTTATATTTATTTAAATCAATCGATCTGATAAATTTAAAATACTATTTTTATGGCCTAAGGTCTAACCTATTTTTATTAAGTAGACTTGTAAAAAAGTATATTCCTATTAGTTGGCTAAATTCTTTATATGAAAAAATTTGTTTTTATTAATTGAACTTTTTTAGAAACCACATATTTCACAAAATTTTTATAAAAAAATATTTAATAAATTTTCTTCATATGACAAAGCTTTTGATGTTTTTCTTATCCTAGATGTAAGAAAAAGAGTATAAATTTAAAAATATATTAATTGTTAAAATTATTTTGTTATAAAAGATTTTAATATAAATATATAAGCGAGTCAAAATAATTAATGGCATTGCTTGAAAAGTTAAATAATAACATGTAAAAGTTTATTTCTGAAAATCATATCTACTGCTTGAGTTAATAACGACTCTCAAAGTTTTAGCATGATTTTATTAGAACTATGACTTTAAACTGTCTTTAAAGGATATTGTTATATTGACAGTGATTTTCTTTATGTGTTCTAATTTGTTTTTTCCTTGTAATCGTTTATTACAAGAAAATTGTATTTTAGCATCGGTTAAAAGCCTTCACTAAAAGCCTAAAACTACGCTAAAGGATATTAGCTTCAGCTTAGCATCGGGATCGGAGCGGACACTTCGAAGTTGGAAGCAAGACGTAGCGTTCAGTCGATGCTAACTATAACGTCGACTAAACGAAATGATAATGAACACTGATACACAAAGTCGACGTTATAGCACAAACATATTTAGGTTTAAGGTCGACCATTTCGAAACTATAATTTATGTAACATCAATCTAAAGTGACACTATTGTGTTTTTTTTCATTTGATTAGTGTTGGCCGTGTGCGACGCCACTATCTAGCTATAACCATATAACGTCGGTCTCAGCGCCACTATAGTGTTGTATAAATTTATGTATTGTCGACAAGAAACGATACTAACATTTTATCTATACCCATGTAGTGTCGGCCATAGCTAAAATTATCTATCTTGTACATGTTCCACAGTGTCAATTTTTGGTAATAAGAATATCTATCACAAATTCAGTCTAAAATGCATAAATTCAAAAACTTACACTATATTTGATATTTTAGACTATCACTAAAGGAAAATATGAAATTATTTACTATGTATGTAATCAAACATGCTTCCCTAAAAAATATGATTCTTTCATACCATAGAGCCACAAACATCATAACTGCGTGATCGCTAATTGAACATCTTAAAATAAGTTTTTTTTCTCTTGATCACCCCTATCAACAACTGGTAACCAAAAGCTGTAAACACAATAAACCTACTTCATTTCAATGAATTTAACTTCATTTGAAATGGTAAGGGAATAAAAAAAGTGAATTATTGACTTTTTTTCCTGACAATTGCATGCTTTTTTTTAATTCTTCCTAAAGAATAGAGGAAAGTATATGTCGATTTACCAAACATATCATGTTAACTTTGAAAATCTCTTCTGAAGTGTTTTCTTGGAACGATTTTCTGAAAGCGATTGTTCCGAAGTAATTTCTTAGATCGATTTTCTGTAAGCGATTGTTCTGAACCGATTTCGTGGAACGATTTTCTGAAAGTGATTGTTGTGAAGCGATTTTTCAAAAACTTTTGATAGAAAAAACGTTTCAGGAAAACTAGGAATCAATTTCATTTTTTTAATTTTAGTTTTATAAATAGTTTTATTTTTTAATTTCAATTTTATTTTTTAGTTTTATTTTTTACAAATAAATAATTAAATACAATTAAGGAATTGTTTTAGTTTTATTTAGTTTTATAAATAATTTTGTAAATAGTTTTGAAGGATTTTTATTTTTATTTTTATTAGCGTCGGCATCTGATCGCCGCTAAGTTAAATAAATAAAAAATAAAATAAAAAATAAATGAACTTACATGTAGCTATATATTAGCGTCGGTCTACACCGTTGCTAATATTTCAATAAATGAATTATTAAAAGTAAAATAAATGCATACATATAAGGTCATTTTAAGCCGCTAATATTTCAATAAATAAATTATTAAAAAATAAATAGTAAAAAAATTAAAACAAATGATTTTATTTGTTAGCGTCCACTTCTAGAAACAAATAATCAACGCTATTACCAACGGAGTTGAGGTCGACGCTAAATTCTTAAAGCTAAAATTTGATTTTCTAGTATTAGTTAGAAATTTGTCCTTGTTTTCTACCCCTTTGCTTTTGTTTTGTTTTGGTTTTCTTTTGTCGCGCTTTTAGCACAACTTGTGTTGATTGTTTAGCTTGAGGTATTCCTTGATTACTCTTCTGACTTGTATGTGTTCTTTATCAAGTGAGAATGATGTTTCTTATGTGACAGTGAGAGGAAATTTCTAGTTGTCAAGTGACGTTATCTCTCTTCCTAAAAAATTGTGAGGCATTCAAATTTTATGACAAAACTTTCACCTCGTCCAACAAAAATCAAGGTATAAACTATTGCATGCCACATTTTTAAAAAAAAATATTATTTATTCTCTCGGTTGCTACTCACAACCAAGGGGTAAACTAACTAAGGGACACATTTTGAATCCCAACAACCACAATTTATGTTTTATTTCTTTTATAATGGCGACATTCTTTTTTTTTTGTTTAAATATTAAGTAATCTATTTCTTCAATTAACCTATCAGTCGAAAGGAAAACACTACTACAAATAATATATTTCACAACGGTTGGAAACAACATTTAATCACTGTTGAAGATCTGTGATAACTTAGGGTGTGGTTGTTGGTGAGATACTAAACTGAAAAACACGCTACATATCACCACAATTGAAATAAACAAACATAGTGAAAAGTTTAAAGGTCATTGGTTCGATATGCAATAATGCCATTTTTTCAGTTTTATTAAACTAGATAACATGCTACATATCACTATGTTCACCATAACCAATCGTGATAATATGTATATATATATATATATATATATATATATATATATATTATTTTTTTTATTTTACATAGTTCCTATTTTTAACATGTATTTTTGTGAATCAGAAACAGACCAGAGACAACAACATAATACATTTGTGAATCAAAAACAAATTGGCAACTATTAAGAACCAAATAGTGTATTACATAAAAACCAAAATGACATCAAAACAACATACAATTTACACATCTTTACATCAAATAAGAAATCAATGAACATACAAAAATATTGTGAAATGCATTAATTATGCAATACATTCTTCAAATAAGATCCACAACGTGACCAGGGACGTCTTTTGGTGTATTGTCCCTAAACACGTATAATTTTAAACGATAATACTTGTTAGTATATAACACTTAGAAATTATAACATACAATAAATTATGAATAAATAATAAAATATAATTTACTTGTTAATTTTCTCATATGCTTTCTTCATGATCATAATGAATAACATGCACATCATCTGTATCAAATTCTTCATATGAAGTAGGCATATGTGTTGCTTAAAAAGAAGTTATAGTAATATCAAAATTTAAATCTTGATTTTTCTCTCTATGATGAATGTGTTTTACTTGGAGAAAACTTGACTATCTTTTCTTATAAGGGTCAGTGACATGATGAATGGTTCAGTCATATACGTTGTCTTGCCAAGGTCAGCTCGTGTGAATCCTAAGTCATCAGTTTGTACGCCAATTATATTGCCAACCCACTTGCATTTAAATAAAGAGACTTAGAATAAAACATAATCAATATCACAAATCTCCTCAATGACCCCAAAGTACGCTATAGAAGCCATGATAGGATTCTTATCTTTCGAACTAGAGAAATACATGGATTCGTTCTAAACCATAACCCCGCTATTTTGTATTGTACTACAATCATCTTTTGATATTTTTTAAAAGGAAAACTTACTAATGTCGTATGAAGTTCAAGTTACTACATTAAATTTAAGCATGTATGACATTCATTTAATTGTCTCGGATGCACTACCATCATTAGAAATCCTTTCATTAAACCAACTTATAAAATTCCTGTTATGCTCTTTCAACAACCACTTGTCACTCATTCGAGGATATTTTTCCTTAGTAAGTCTTTTGTGAATAGATATGTAAGGTTGAACTTCACCAACATGATTCAATATATACAAATGTGTTTGATGAACTATATCCCAAGTCATTAACATAAAATTTAAACCTTGAGTATCTCTCTCTACCTTCAAATCTGTCATTATGACGAGACTTTGGAATTCCAATAAAATCTGTTTCTAACAAATAGTTTGAACAAAACTCAACAGCTTCTTCAGTGATGTACCTTTCAACGATCGAAGCATTCGGTCAGTGATAATTCTTCGTATATCCTTTAAATATCTTCATGTATCACTCTATTGGATATGTCTACCTTAAATAAATTGGACCACAAAATTTAATTTCTCTGACTAGGTGAACAATTAAGTGAACCATGATGTCAAAAAATGATGGAGGGAAATACATTACCAATTGACACAAGATTATTGCATCCTTATCTTCGAATTCATCTAATTTTTTAAAATCAAGTACTTTATTACATATAGTATTAAAAAAGCACAATCTAGTTATATTTTTTTTTGTAAGATGCCATAGATAGCCACTGGTAGAAGTTGTTGCATCAAGACATGACAATCATGATATTTTAAGTCAATTAACTTGAGAACTTTCATTGATATAAGTTTCTTGATGTTTGATGAGTGCCTTTGGGTAACTCTGATACCATGCAAACAGTCACACAAACTTTTCTTTTCCTTTTTAGACTGAGTGTGACATGTTGAAGGCAAATAAGTTATTTTTCCAATTCTTCTGGAGCCAACTGTTGTCGCATATCTATTGCCACCATATCTACACGGGAATTCTTACCATCTTTAGTCTTGACTTGAATGTTTATAAGTGTTCCATTCAAACTATCACACACATTTTTCTCTACATGCATCACATTAAGATAATGTCTTACATCGAGGCTAGATCAATATAAAAGATCAAGGAATACAAACCCTTTTTCCAAATATTTTTCTCAATGGGACCTTTTTATTCTTTCTAAATACAATATTAATGTGTTTTTATCATTTATAAACTACTCCCCCAGTTAAAGGCTTAGGAGTGATATCAAACTTTCGTTCTCCAATAAAAGTCTTCTGTAATCTACGATATGGATGGTTGGCTTTTAGAAATTTCTGATGCCTGAGGTAAACGGTCGTTTTGCAAACTGAAGTTGGTGGGAACACATATTAGATTCACATATAAGACACATTTTATGTCCCTTGACATTGTATCCAGCCAAATTAGCATATGCTGGAAAATCGTTGATTATGTAAAATAACATTGCACGCACCTTAAACTTTTCACCTGAATACATATCATCAACATCAACGCATTCTCCCCACAAAACTCGTAAATCTAAAATTATGGACTTAGATAAACATCTATGTCGTTTCTAGATTATTTTGGCCCTGAAATCATCATAGATAACAACAAATATTTCTGCTTCATGCACAACCAATGAGATAAGTTATAAATCGTGAGAAGAACAAACTATGAAGTATGGTTAGTACTTATAAACCAAAAAGTTTCATTCCATATGTGCCAAGTCAAAGCCTAAGGTTCTTGGCTCATGGAAAAAATTCGGAAACAACGAATGTATTTTCTTCCATCGCAAAGGAACAGCTGCATGGTAAAATTTTCCATCATATTTTCTTTCAATTGCATGTCATCTAATATTCTTTGCGTCATTCACATTAGCAAACAGTTTCTTGAACCTTGGAATTATTGGCAGGTAACATAACACTTTGGAAGGGGGCGCTTCTTGGTATCATTGTCATCGTCATCACCACTGTTGTCATTCACCTTGTAGCGTGACGCACCACATTTTGGGTAATGATTCAATTTTTCATACTCTTTCCTGTATAATATGCAATCATTACGACATGCATGTATTTTGATATACTCCAAACCAAATTTACACAATATCTTCTTGGCCTCATAACTACGGTTCGACAAATTGTTATCTTTTGGCAGCATTTATTTCAACATTTCAAGCAATTATAAGAAACTTTTATCTGTCCATCAATTTTTTTGCTTTTAGATTAAACAATTTTAACACCTCAGACAATCATGTAAAATTTGTGCACCCCTTGTATAATGGTGAATCCTTGCCACTAGATAAAGTATCATAAATATAGCCTTTACTAAAATAAGATTCTCCAATATCATGGATTATATCTTCTAGTCGATCACCCATATCTACATCAACTTCATGTCTCTGTGACGTCGCAATTTGTTTTCTACTTCACTATGTCACATCCATATTGTATAATTTTGATCAATTTCATCACAACATAAGTGATGGAATATTTATTTCTTTGAAAATTTTTTAATATTTCTGCATATAACACAAGAACAATAAAAGATTTCATTATTGTCAAGAAGATTTTGTTCCACGTATTCAAGGAATTCAAAATCTCTGTCATACCCTAATTTTTTTACCCCTAAGATGTCACATCATTTGCATAAAATTCATCATTACATATGTGTGTGTCTTTATGCATCACTAACTTTTTTACAAATACAAGATGTGTGTGCTTGACTGCTTTACAAGTTAGGTGGTCCCTCAAGGACTCAAACAGATGAATTATCAAAGGATGGGCATCATATTCAACTTCTCAAGTCCCTTATTTATCCATGAAGATCAAGAGTTTCCTTTCATCAATAATCAAGTACAAAGTTTCATTGAATCAAGATCATCAAGCCCCAAGTCATCAGATGCATCCAAATTAGGGTTTTGACCTAGTTCAGTCCTTGGTTGACTTTTGGAGCAAGGCATGATCCAAAACCTCAAGAAATGTTTCAAGGACCTCAAATGGATCATATTAGTCCATTCATCTTATTGGATTAATCCAAGGAGCTTAATTCATAAGCAATGCAAGAATTCAAATTCATCTGGTCCACAAACTAGGGTTTCTGATGAAAAGTCAACTGCACCTTTGACTTTTGACTAGTACATGATCTCAAACCTTGGGACATAATTTAACATACTTAAGAACACCTTTGGAGTCCATCCATAGTGTTCTATTAGCTCAAGGGTTTAATTTCATTAAAGATCACAAAGTTCAAGTTCATCTGATGAAAAGTCAACTACTGATCAAAGTCAAGTTTGACTTTTGACTTTTTTTGGTCAAACATGGGTTCCTCAAGTCAAGAATAATTATAATATGTGATTTGGATCATGATCAATCAATAGAAATCAAGAAATATGAGGTTACTTGCAAAAAGGGCAACATTGAAGAATTTGAATTTTTTCTAAGTTTTGAAATTCAATGGTTTTTACTCAACTTGCCAAGGCCATAACTTCCAATCCAAGTAACCATTTCCTTTGCTCCAAAGACCAAATTGAAGAGCTTATTACATAATACAACTTTGTCCTTGACGATGATTTTCCAAAAAAATGCATAGATTGAAAGATATGAAGCCATGAAGTTGGAGGTTCCATACTTTTGAACTTGTGCACTTAGAGAAATTTTTAGACAGAATCTGTCTTATGTTAGAGCCAACTTTATAGCCATTTTTCACTATGATCCACATTAATTCAAGGCAAACCTTGAATATCAAACTTGAATTATGTTATCTCAGCTTTCCAAAATGGCCAAGAACATCCATTTATCTTACTTGAGCAAGGAGATATGATTTTCACAATAGGCCTTGTTGCAACTGTTTTGCAAGACATATTTGCTACACATTTTGTTGGTACACGATTTGGATGACCTTGTTTGGCTGCATTTCTTCACAAGATCAATAACAAAATAATCATGCCCCATGTGCTCTGTAAGATCACAACAGAAATTTCAAAGTTCTATCCCTTGGCATGTGATAAAAAAATCATTCAAAAGCTATAAAGTGAGGTTTTGTCCTCTAGCATTAAAGTGCTATAGTGAATTTGCCAAAAACCACTCCAATCTGTCCAAGGATGATCAAAACACCAAGGGATAAGATGCAATATGAGGGAATCAAACTCAAAAGATCAAAATTGGTAGCCATGTGAGAATGGAAGCTATGTACCTTGACACTTAAGTAATGGATACATGACATCACCTATTGGACAATAGCATGTATCCTAATCCAAGATTTTTCACAAATATCTGAGACAATCTCCTATAAATAGGGCTCAATTTGATTATTCAAAACACACCAAAACATTGCAAGAAGCTTGTTTTCTAAGAAACCCTTCACTTCTCCAAAATTCAAAGTCCAAAGAAGTGAAGATTTGGAACTTCAACTCCAAGTCATTTCCAACCAAACCAATGATCAAAACACTTCACATACATCATGGGTAAGTGATCCAAACACTCATCTCCCAACTGTAATGCCAGAAAAAAATCCTTCATACCTCACTTGCATCAAGGTTGCAGATTGATTTGGCCAGAAATTTCCAGAAGGTTTCAATTCATTCTAAGCATTGCAACACATTCCTTGAAGGTCAAGGAAGCTGTTGGCATCAACAAATTGCTTCTGTAATACCTCCAAGCAAGAATTAGATTTTCACTTGTGCAAGGTAAGTTGCTCTAAACTAAACTCTATGATTCATGCATCATTCTTGACCATTTGAGTTACAGATATATTTGTCATGATGTGGTGATTGTTTTCCCTCAATTAATTGCATTATATCATGAATATATAGGATTTCATTTTGAATATTCAAATTAGGGCTCATACTGATTTCAATTTAATTATGTGAGATACACTAAATATAAATGAAATTCAATAATACCATTCAATTCCTTGTTAAAAATCCAGCAACTTTCATGTTTACATCGTGCCATTTCATTGAGTATTCAAAGCGATAGGTTTTCCAGAAATTGGAAAATTGGAGGAAGAAGATGAAGATGGCCATGGCGTCATTTTTCAATATAAAATGTATTTTTACTATATTATTATTTTGGTGAAAATAAAATAATGGACGTCTCACCACCACGTTGGTTAGAGCGTGTGTTTTCAAGGTTTGTGTTTGTCCAAGGTCTGGGGTTCGAATCCCCCTCGCCCCAAATCTTTTGCTTTTATTTTTTGAACCATTTTCACATATAAACTCTCTATATTATTTAACACATGTGTTATTTATCAACCCATAGCGCGTGGCTCAGATGGTAATATTTTAAACCCATCACCCCAAGGGCGTGAGTTCAACACTTGTGCGGGTCATTCCTTCTTTTTCATCACTATTTTTCTCACTTTTTTTCACAACTTCATTAAATTATTTCAATAAGCAAAATTAATTATTTTAAGCCAATTTTTTGTAAACTTCTCATTTATCTTCCCTATTTTAAGAATCCATAAAAAATCCCAAAAATAATATTTATTTTTGACATTTTTATTAGGATGAAAACTAATACCTTTTAAGTGTTTTTCATGCCTTTTCTTGATTTTTTTTATTCTTTTCTTGACCTAATGGTACATATGTGTCTTCATGGTCATAATGTATTTTGTTTAAAGTCTTTTTTAATATACATAACATGTTGTCTTGACTTATACACCATTCATATACCATAATTAAATGTTATTTCTTTGAAAAATCTTTTGATTAATGGTTGTTTAGTTGAAACCTTAGGGTTTTGTTCAACTAATCTTTTGAAAACATCTTGATACATGACTAGGGCTTCCACTTGAGTTTGGATTCCCCAAAGCCCTTGATTCAATCATGCTTGAATATCTTGTTAATGTGCTTATCTCCATGAATTTGCATTAGGGTTTTGTTTACCCTTTGCTACATTTATCTCATCTTTGATTCACCTTGAATACATGCTTACTTGAACTTCTTTGTGATTGCTCATATTGATCAAATATTTGCTCATATTCAATTATTCCCTTCATAAACTCCCACCATGATGAACATATCTACTTGTCTGATACTCATTCACCTGTTGATATACCATGCTTGATCAATATCATGTTCATGTCATCCTTGATGATTACATTTATTTAACAGCTTAATCAATCTTATCTTGTTAAGTTTCTCTTGACATTTACATTGATAACACTTGCATTCATATAAATGTTACATTTCAACACTCATCCTTAAGTTTAGACTCAGTTCAAACTTTAGGATCCTCTTCAAACCTCAAACCTCAAGTCAAACCCTAGCCAAACTTTGGCTTCAAATTTAAAACTCTCCAGAGATGAGACATGAGTCATCTCTGTAAAAGAGATGTCTCTTCTATTCCCCACAACATAAATCAAACATTTCAAACTCTTTTTCCCATTTAAGTGATGTAAGCGGCACACTTGTTGATTCAAAATCCAAGCTGAAGTCATTCTCTTATTATGGTACAAAAATACTTCTTTCATTTAAGTGATATAAGTGGCACACTTATTGATTCTATATCCAAGTCAAGCTCATTCTCTTAATATGCAAAGGCTCGTTTAAAAGAAGATGTGGCATTGCTCTATATTTTCTACATCCAAGTTTAAAGCTTCTTCCTTTATTACCTTCTTTATCAAAATGTTTATGGTGAATAGGTCAGATATCTCCCTTAAGATGACAATTTGTCTCTTCTAAAAACCCAACAAACTCAATTTCACTCATTAGAAGGTGGAACTACGAATGCTCTGATTTCTCAACTTCCTTTTGAGAATACGTAGGCATAAGATTGTGAGATCTTAGCGAGCACAATAATAAGTAAAACCTTTAGGTTCCTACACTTTTGGCTTAGTTTATTTCAACATACCCTACAAAAACAACAAAAATATGTCCCAAATACACAGCAAATGATTCAATTAACAGTAACACAAATATACACAAAAGGTTCCTATAGGATACTATAGATACTTAGCTTGCTAGTACCTTCCTATTATATAACCAACCCCGATTCTCGATCTCTTATTTGCATTGTTTCACACTTTGCATCACTCACGGGTTTATTTAGATATTTTTTCTTCCCTACCCTTGGGATAAATTAAAAGTTCATATGTAAAGAGGGCGACCTTCGAAAAAATCGCTCGCGTACAAACTCCTTTTTCACACACCTGACCTAATTTACTAGTTTTCATCCGACTATTATCCATAATACATTATGAAATTTATATCGAAAGTTTGTAAAATCATTTATCAATTCAACAATATAACAAAACAACAACACAACAACAACTCTCTCAATACAAAAAAATTACTAAATCAATTTTCAACAACTATCACAACAATATATACCATATTGCAACCATACAACAACAAGATTATCAACAACACCATAATAATCTCAATATAACAACACAATAAGAATGAAACTACTACAACAACAATATATAACATTCTCCACAACTCAATTTTTTTTCAATCTCACTCAATCACAACAATATATAACATTAAACAACAATAAAAACATATTACTATCTTAACAAATAGCAAAAACCTATAACTCAACATGAATGGTGATGAAGTAAATAATGTATCGTGACTATGGAGAAGAGTAAGAGGCAGAGAAATGATTTTCGTGTATGCTTCTTGAAGTTTCGTCTTTCCACTCCTTTATTCGAACCTGAAATGATGGAGTTAGGTTGGTATTTGCTATCACTTTTTTCAGTTCTTTCGCTAGGGCACTTGTGTTATGAAGAAAATAAACTAAAATGTATTATGTTTTAATTTTTTATAAATACTTTTCACCACAGTTGACAAAAATAACCGCAGTGATATATTATACATATTACCATGGTTTCTCTGAATAGCTGTGGTGAAATTATTTATGGATTTGTCTATAAAAAAGAACAAATGTGTCATTAAACTTTTTATTAAACCTAACTCATTCCGCTTTCAACCCGGATGTTCAATTCTTCAAAAGTTAATACATTATATTAAAAAACTTGTTTTAAAGATTAATGTTAAGATTCACTTTATCAAGTAAACAATATGTTTGAATCTTAACATTGATCTTTAATTTTAAATATTTGAAGGTGTAAAAAAGAGAATGAAGATATTGCACACAAAGCATGTCTGAGAATTTAAAAACTATGTTTGTGAAAAATAAGTTATGTTTTTGTGAAAACAAAACTCTCCATGAGTTTGTAAAAACTAAACTCATTGAGATTGAAAAAATGACTGTCACATTTCACTACACTAAGGATGAAAAAAAACAAGTACCCGTTGGGTACCCGCGGATGAAACCCGTCACGGGCACGAGTAAAATAAACAGATATTTAATTACTTGTTTCCTTACATGCATAGATACATATTTGTTGCTACCCGTACCCGCGGATTACCCCTATCAGTTAATAATTAGAAAAATTATTTAAATATCCTTTAAAATTATTATACTTGATAAATTCCTTTCATTAATAGCCGCCTATTTTAACTTGGTAATATTCTTTTAACTTAAAACCCTACTTGTGTATGTTTTTCTTCCGCATCTTGCCTTGCGTCTTCTTCAAACGTTATTCACAAAATTTTCTATTTACATCATATAAGAAAAATTAGTAAATTACAATTTAAAAACAAGGTATTTAAAAATCTATGGATAAACAGTGTTAGGGGGAGTTTACTAGAGAGCATTGATACATAGTGTAGGACTATGCACCTTTGTGAGAGACACACCACTTGTCCACCTAAAACCTTAAGGTGATAGGTGAGTGGGTTCTCTCACTTATAAATGCTCAAGTCACCAAATTCCTATCCAATGTAGGATTGGGACTATTTTCCCCACTTACTCACAATTGCTTTGTGAATCCATAATGCTCCCCCTCATGTGGAAATTCTTTTGTCCACATATATTTGTACCGCCGTTGACACCTATTACTAGGCACCTTGAACCAGGCTCTGATACCACTGTTAGGGGGAGTTTACTAGAGAGCATTGATACATGTGTAGGACTATGCACCTTTGTGAGAGACACACCACTTGTCCACTTAAAACCTTAAGGTGATAGGTGAGTGAGTTCTCTCACTTATAAATGCTCAAGTCACCACATTCCTATCCAATGTGGGACTATTTTCCCCACTTACTCACACTTGCTTATATTATTCCAACAAACAAATCATCTGACAGATATCCGCACAGATATGTGACGGGTGTGGATATCATATTTACCAAACGGGTCGGTAGCGGAGGACTAGTACCCATGCTCATGGGTACACATTGTTATCCCTACACTACTGTTGGTTAGATTGACCGTGAAAAAAGTGTTTTATTTTTAATATAAATATACAAATTAAGGGAGATAGCCTTTTTGTAACAAACAAAAATAAAAAAAAATTGTTGATACTGTGAATCGAAATTTGTAATCTTTAATCTATCACCACGGTTGATATATTAGACTGTGGTGAAAAGTGTATTATTAAATAAATAAACAATTAAGGCGTCTAAATACTATTTATCTACTTAATATAAGTCCAAAGAAATCATGATGGCAACCCTAGCCGCATGTCATCTTGGTAACAATCATCGCCACGTGTCATTTGGTAACAATTCTAAGTACAAACCCTAATTATACAAACTCTATACTAAAATAAATAATAATATTAATTATAATAATAATAATATAATAATAATAATAATATTAAAATAATAATAATAATAATAATATAATAGCCAACAACTACAATTATAAATAATAATAATAATAATAATAATAATAATAATAATAATAATAATAATAATATATTTAATTAACACTATTATATCTTATTATCCTAATTCTCATTTTTTATACAAAAAAATTTTAATTATCAAATAATAATAATAATAATACAAATTTTTTAATTAACACTATTATATTCAATTAACACTATTATATCTTATAATCCTAATTCTCTTTTAATTATTTTTTTAATTATTCTATTTTAATTATTATGTTTAATATTAAAATTATAATTTTGTATATAAATTTTGAATTACTTAGTTTTTCTAAACAATAAATACAAATCACAAATATAATTATGTTTAATAAATTTTATTTTAATAATTATTAAAATTATAACCAATACACTATAATTATATAATTATGATAATATAAAAATTTTTAAAAAGTAAATAAATACATTAATAATTACTACTCAACAAAAATTGCAAATGAAAGAAATCAAGTAAGAATAAAATTATTTACTACTTTATACATATTTTTATATAAATTTTGTATTACTTAATTTTTCTAAATAATAAATACAAATCACAAATAAAAAATATAAAAATTAATTTAATAACTAATTATGATAAAAATTGTTTGTAGACAATAATGACACCTTAATATCACATATTTATTTGTAGGATGATTATGGATAGAACAATAATAAATAATAAAATAATAATAATAATAATAATTTAAACTATTAATTAAAATCTATATTAATACAATAAATGAGTGAATGAATATAATTAAAGAATAGGATTTACAAAATAGCAGAAAAAAGTAATTCAAAGGTTTATGATTATGGATAGAACAATAATAAATAATAAAATAATAATAATAATTCAAATTATTAATTAAAATCTATATTAATATAATAAATGAGTGAATGAATATAATTAAAGAATAGTGGTTACAAAATAGAAAAAAAAAAGGTTTATGAGTTACATAATAACATATTTTGTAACTCCTTTTAATTATACGTAGTTCAAAGGTTTATGATATTTTGTAACTCCTTTTCTTTAATTATATTCATAATCATATATTTTGTTCTATCCATAATCACTCTACATATAAATATGTGATATTGAGTTATCATCATTGTTTACAAACAATTTTTCTTTGAAAACAATGATGATACAATGATAATTAAAATTTATTCTTTGAAAACTAAATCATGTATTTTATCTAGAGTGATATGGATATCAATTTTATGATAGTCATATATTTAGTTTTTTATTTTTAATTGATATTTTCAGATTTTATCTATTTTCTTTTATTTTTGTCATTTATTTTATTTTTTTCTTTCATTTTTTAATATAGTGGGATACGAGTCGCCCTTCCACTATTGTAATTTTCTTCTTCTTTTTGCTAACTAAGATTGTATTTATAATAACAAATATTATATGTTTTGTTAGTAAGATGTGATTGAGTCTAATATTAATTTAAATATAATTAATATTGATATTGTATAAATTAATTTAATGAATAAAAATTGTATTATCATAATAAATTCATAGTATAGGAATTCTTTATATTATATGCATTTTAAAGTTTTAATTCACTTTTTATGTTAATTGTTTTGAAGAGAATTATATTAATATTTATCTATTTTTTGTTCAATATTATGTACCAATTAGATATTATCAGAGATTTAGATGTTTGTCAAGTGAAAAATAAGTGGTATAAGAAGAAGGATATTTTTTTATAATGTTTATTATTATAATAATAAATTTATGGTATTGAATATATTTATATTAAATTATATTATACTTTATTTAAGATTTTTTTTCACTTTTTAAGTTGACTGTATTGAACATAATTAAATTTTTGGAATAAAATATCTATTACTCTAAAATATTGTATTGTATAGAATTAAAAATATTATTTAAAAAAGATATTTGATACTAATTTTAAAATAAATACTTGAGCTCTTTAAATATTTATTATTTCCTTAAATAAAATATATAAGGTATGTTTTTGAAGATATTGACTAATTATTATATCATTTGAAAATATTATTAACTAAAAAAATCTCATCATTTTTTCTTTATTATTGACTAGCCACTATTTATTACCATACTTATGATTTCTTTAATTTTTTGTTTGCTGAATTAAAAAAATTCATTGTATTAAAACTTATTAGTTAGATTTTTTATTATTCATATTTTAAATTGATAATTAAATGTGAAATAATATACTTTTATGTAATTTAGACAAATTTTTTATTTTCCATTCAATAGTAATTAATAAATAATAGTAATTGATAAATAAGTTCTTTGATGGTAATTATTTAATGTTTAAAAGGGAGCCAATTATATATATATATATATATATATATATATATATATATATATATATATATATATATATATATATATGAATTTTGAATGATATTGATTTTCATGTTGTACCTTCTAATTTCACGGGAAATATTATAGTATAAATTTATAATATTTATTATATTATTATTATTATTATTGTTATTATTATTATGAGTATACATTATATGTAACTATATTTACTAAAATATATTTATTTATTTAAAATAATATTAGAGGTAAAGATTCAAATCAATCCCGTGCGGAGCATGAGTAGGCAATCTAGTTACTTCAATTGATTTAAATGCCGAGTTAATAAGAGTTACAAAATGTATATTTTGTAGTAATAAAGATTACTCTATTTTTTCTATAAAAGCATTCATTCATTAAAATCTTGATTAGAGAGGGATGTCCCGTGAAAAAAAATAATAAGTGAAATTTGAATCAATCATTAAGGGGAGAGAGGGATGTCTAAAATATTTAAAAAACCAAAAAATAAAAGATTGATTAGATTTTGATGGTGCAGATTTACGGTGTTCCACATTTGAGACGATCTTTAATTCTTTATTCAATTGAAAGTGTCAATAACTCACAGAGATCTTGTTTGATAAAAGATAACCGATAGTTGAACACCCATGTACATTAGGTTAAATATCATCTTTAATATTAATTTATTTAAATAAAATAAATGAATTTGATTTTAAAATACCGGTGTCCAATTAAAACGGAAAGTACCTAAGAATCTATCTATTTAAAAAATCACTATTCCTTTCTTATTTTTATGAGCTCAGACATTAAACCTATTAGAGATGTTTGTATGAAATTTATTAATAATTTTTTATAATTTAAAAATATGTGAATTTTATCGGTAAACTCATTAATTAAAAAACAAATGTATCACAAAGTGCATTCAACAACCCTAACGGGGGGACAAAGTGGTTACCTCAATCAATTGGTCGGAATCAACACTTTCAAAGTAGTTACCACTACTTTGATGAATTTTTTATATATAACAGTACTGTGATAATGAGAATAACAACGAATTCATGCATCACGAGCGTGACTTGATTAAAGCTAGTGTTCTAAGAAACAGATACATAGTCTTCGAAAACGCGGGGGCCTTCATAATATTATATATACTTACTTGATAAATAAAGTGATTTGTAAAACCGACTAGACACCACTACTCCTACTTACCATGCTTTTCGTTAACAGGATGCTTCTATGTTCGTAATCAAACCACCAACAACTCCTAGAAGATGATAATTGGTTCAGGTCATATAAGAAAAATAAATATACTCACAGTAATATGACTGATGTAATGAGTTAGTAAATATATGATGTATTGTTATTATAATATTTAAATGTATTGAGATAACAAGCACATTTTCTATGTTTATATTTTGGGTTTAATGGTAATTTACTATCAGTGTAAAAAAATATTACACATACATCTAATTAAAATATTTTAAAATGTCAAATCATTTAAATAATTTAAGATTTAAAGGCTGACTTGGCGGGATACATGATTATCATTGATTGACAGTATAAAAATAATTTACAGTGTGCACCATTCCTTTTTTTCTTATATTTTTATAATTTTATGAATTAAATTAATTAATTATTTAAAAACAAATTACGATAATATGTTATAGTTTAAGCTGTTATTTTTCCACAAATCTAAAACACTAAAATATTTATTATCACTATCTAGAATATAAAGTCTTTCATCTAAATAAACTTGCAATTTTGATTTTATTGGAGGAATGACTTCCGTTTCACATACAATATTTATGGTTTGGTCAATTTAGTTATGGTTAAAGCTTGAGGCTGCGACGAAGAGGTTGAATTGTTGCCACCATTATTTCCTTTAGTAAAAGATGACTTTTGTAAACTCATAGATACATATTCATTGTATTACTCTTCTAATGAACTTTTCAATTTGTTTGTATCTTCTTTTGCAACTTATTCAAGTTTAGATATCATAGAAAAAAAATATATTCACAATATGAAATTTGCACCTAAGATTTAAAACACCAGAACAAAATTCATTCCTCAATACTTGTCAAACTTTCTTTTCATTGGAGCTTCCATATCTGCCATAAATTGTTCTTCATCTTCACTTGCATTATCAATCAATTGTTTTACCCTCCAAAATTCAACAAGATATATATTAGAAGTAGGATACTCACTATCTGAAATCACATGAGTAACTAGATTAAACACTTCTAGAAATTTGCAAATTTTGTCAACTTTCTTCCAATCTCCAAGTGTATGTACATAATCATAATGTGGCTCTCTTTCCTTATAATCTACGAAGATAGTATTAAACTTTGAAGTAGTTGACAACATAAGATAGGTTAAATTCTATCTTGTGGGAAAATCTTAATAAGCTTACATAAAAATATGTCGAGATAAGTCTAAAATAGGCTTTTAAATTAATAGACTTTTTAAAATTCCCGACTATATTCTCACCTCTAATGGAGTATATAAAACTTAACTCATCAAACAACTAGCAAAAACTACAATAAGACATTCTCAATCTATCCCTCAAAAAACTTTCAAAAACAAATAAGAAGTAAATTTTATCAAGTGTCATAATAAAAAAGATCTGCATTATCTAATATATATGTACATGCATTTCTCTAAAAGAAAATGTGAGATATCTTGAATATTGTATAAAGTTTTGTTTCATTTAATTTAAAGATACCAAAAGACAATATTCATATAATAAAATGCAGAAATAACTAACAATAAGTCAACCACTTCAGCTCCAGCCGACAACCAAGAATAGATTTCACTCCTTCCAACATCTTCTCAGAGCACAAGGATTATCATAATAATGATCACGAGAGATCTCACAAAGGCAAGTACATCCAATGGCTCTCCAGATTTCACCATTAACAAATAACAAGTTATATATATATATATATATATATAGAGAGAGAGAGAGAGAGAGAGAGAGACGCGTTAAATTGAGTTAACAAAATTCAATTCCATTTCACTATTCTGCCCACATATTGATTTGATCGCTAGAGTGTTAACCTTGCACGCCCTCACTCCACTCTTTTAGACCATTTTTCTACTTCCATATTCACACTCAACAATGTCTCCTTCCTCCTAGGCTTTCAACTTGTATGAGTCCCATGAGATTCATGTGAAGTAACTCAAGAACTATGGAGGTGTTAAGATATTTGATCTTTTTATGTGACATCTTGGTCGCCTTTCCTACTTTATATTCCTCGTAAATCTTGTCTTCTTCATTCTTGAAATTCGAAAGAACAATAATGGCATTTCTTGAGATAATCTTCCTCATACTTCTAAGATTTAAATGACCAAGATTCCTAAGCCATGGTTTAGTTTCATCAATATTGGAAATCATGCAAGATTGAGGTTGATTTGTTTCCTACGGACGCCACATATAACAATTATCTGATGATTTGGATCCTTTCACTAGTTGAACTTAATGTTTGTTAGTGATTATGCATTCAGAATGATTGAAATTGACACAAAAATATTGATCACACAATTGACTGATACTGATGAGAATAGTGGTGAGACCTTCAACAAAAAGTACACTGTCTAGACTTGGAAGGCATGTGTAGTCAAATTTTCCTTTTCTAGTGATTTTAACTTTGGCTCCATCACCGAAAGTAACATGGTTGTTGGAGTAAGACGTTAAGTCTTTCAAATAGTTCTTTTCTTCTGTCATGTGTCTAGAGCAGCCAATATCAAAATACTAGTATTCTAGAGAAGACTATATGACTTAGATTTTCCTTCTTGCCTTTCCACACCTGTTGAGGGCACATATCTTTGCAGTAGTTCAGGTAGGGCGAGGGTGATAGTGGTAGTAAGGTCTACCATATAATTTGTTGTAGAAAGGTCGTATATGAAATTGTCGACCACAATGGTGACATACCCATGAAGCTCTAGCATAAGCATTAGAGTATTGGTTGTGATGTGAAACAAGATGTTAAGACTTGTAGTTTTATATGATGAACTCGGCCTTCTTTGTAAGAGGGACAAACTTAGTGTTAGAGTTTAATGTATCATAATTGAATCCTACTCCTTTCATATCTCTTGCCATCTTGCCTACCCTTAGAACTTCATAAAGGGTTTTAAAACCAGAATTTAGCATGCAAACAGATTTAATAATACCTTCAAGTTTGGAGTTTAAATGATCATATTCTTCCTTTAAGTTAGAGATTGTAGCTATGAGATGTTTTTTTGTCTTTAAGCATAACATTAATTTTCTCTTTTTATTTTTCATTGTCTTTGCATTTTTCTTTCCACTTGATATATAACATCTTATATGCTTTAGCAAGTGCATCACCAGCTAGTTCTTCATCACTTAAGCCACCATCATTATGCACATTAGATTTAGATCTTATGTGTGTTGTGAAGGTAACCACAATGTTGGCTAGTTCACTTTCACTTTCTTCATCTTACTCATCATCTGAAAAAAATAGCAGTATATCCCTTCTATTGTTTCCTAAGAAAGTTGGTGCATTCTTCCTAAGTGTGCCTAAAACATTCACATTCATGAAATTATATTCCTTTTCCCTTGTTTTGTTTATCCACGCCTTTTCTTTTGCAATGAGGATTAACCCTGTTGGAATTCTGAGGTCGATTGTCTTTACATTGTTAGTGACATTTTTCCTTGATCTCCTGCCAAGTCTCCTCATGACCTTGCCAAAACTTTTGGCTAGAAAAGGAAATAGATTCAGTTAGGTTATCATTAGTATCACCTTCTAACTGGTCCTCATCTTCTTCAACATCTGCTTTGAAAGCCACACTCTTGTTCTTTTTCTCCGACTTCTCATTAATAGCCATCTCAAAAGTCATAAGAGATCTGATTAGCTCATCAATTTTTATTGTACTCGCATCTTGTGCTTCTTCATGGTCATGATTTTAATAAATCTCTTTGGAAGGGATCTAAAAAAAATTCTAGCCAACTTTTGTTTTGATATTTTTCCATCAAAGGCAAAAGAGTTATTCACAATGTCATGAAGACAAACATTGAACTCAACAATGGTTTCATCCTTCTTCATATTTATATTTTCAAATTTTGTTGTGAGGTGTTGAAGTCTTAATATACAAACCATGGAGGTTCGTTCATGATCAGTTTGGAGAGTTTCCCAAACTTCTTTGGCACTAGTTCATGTGTTGATGATTCTAAAGATATTATTGTCAACTCCATTGTAAATGTCATTAAGGGCATGAGAGTTGCCATGTTCTTCTCCAGTTTCTTCCTTTTACCAGCCCTTCTCGGGCTTTAAAGTTTCAGTGTTGTCTTCAGATGTAACCTTTAGAGGAGTCCATCCATTTATGACTACTTTCCAAGTTTTGATGTCCATAGGCTTTAGAATGGAAACCATGGGAGCCTTCAAATAATCATAGTTCATACCATCATGAATAGGTTTTCGATTCACAAATCCTCTTTCTTTAGCATTGTCCATTATGAATAGAATGTGGAGAAAACCATGGAGATCACCCAACTAGAACATGGTGTTTGCTCTGATGGCAATTGAAATTTTGTTATACTACCGTCAAGATGTCAGACACAATATAGGAACAATTTATATCATAATAAGTATGCATAACATAAAGGATAAATTCATAAACTAAATAACACGTGAATTGTTAATCCAGCTCGGTGCAAAGTCACCTACATCTATGGGACATCAACCCAATGAAAGCAAATTCAATTTTAATAGTCATAAGTACAAATTAGTCTTATATTAACTCTCCCAATTTAAATCATTTTTTCCTAATACTACATGTGGATTTCTATACAGGCTCCCCCTAAATTTGAGATCCTCTCACTTTCACTCAAAGATTCTCCTGAGTGTTTGTGTAATTACAAAAGTATATGAATGATGAAACATTAATTCAACTCAAATATTATATTCTCCTAATTTAGACTAATGAACCAGAAATAGAGTATTAAAATAAAAACAAAGAAAATAAATGACTCAATAACTATTAAACACACCAAGCTTAGTCGTGCAAGGTATGATTCTTCACAAAGAAGAATGACTCCTTAAATACTAGTCCAGCTAGAAAGCATAGTACGATTTATAACATTAAGGAGGATGGAAATTAAAGAGCACTTGCAATCAATCTTCTTAATGTTGATTGAAAATCCTGATTTAAACAAATATTTAATAAATATGAATCTCTTCAGAATACAAAATTCAATCTTGTTAAAACAGATTCACGTTAAATCTTTGTTAAACCAAAATGTGCTTAGTGAATCATATCTTTGATTCGATATAAAGGAAACAAATATCCAAAACATGCGAGATATACTTTAATCAACCTTGACCGCCAAGAAAATAGACTGAGACATGATGTCTCACATAATGCAAGACAGTTTACTAAACATGTTGCTTTCCACTAAAGTGTCATAAGAATTTTGAGACATGATGTCTCTCAAGTTGTCAGAACATATTGCTTTACATGTTTCCTACAAAATATTTCCAATCGCATATAATAAAAAAAATGGTAGGGGAACTTCATTACTTCCTTAGTCTAAAAATACATAAAACAAAATAATGAACCTTCATAAATCAAGCAAAGTATTTCAAAGAACTATTAAAAATATCCGGAAAGGAAAATTCCAAAGAAATATCAACTCCCATAAGCATATCATGTTACTTAGATCAAGATGAGGGGTGAAAATTAGTGGAAGAAAGAAAATATAGATGTATGATTGGTTTCATCATTTATCTTACTAGTTCTCATCTTAGATATGATGCTTTTTGTTTGTATGTATGCATATTTTCAAGCAAGCACCAAAGAAACACACCTTTCTAGGGTCAAATGTATTATGAGGTATATCACTAGTCCATAACTTACGGGATTATGGTATCTCAAAGAAATAAGCAAGTTTCGTGTTAACCATAACTTAAGTGGAATACTTTGATGCGGGTAGTTATTACGCATATGTAATCTAGATGAAGCAGCAGTCAAGTGAGTACGGTATTAATCTCAGAATTGTCATGATTACATGTGACAAAATTAACACCATAAACCTCGTTAAAAATATGATACTTTACTCTCAAACTAAACACATTGAGACACTACTACGAAAAACCCATTTAGCAACGGTTGGAAATGACATATAATGACGCGGGCGAAGGCATTGTTATGTAGAGTGTTGTTGTATATGCGGTACGTACAATGACGGTCCTGGGACCGTTGTTGTATTCTAGAAAGCGCGCACCATTTCACAACGGTTAGATTACACAACCGTTGTGATATAACTAAAGGTGATCTGGTTCGATTCTCAGCAACAACATTTTTTATATATATTATTCTGGTCAGCGTTTGACATACAACTACGGTTAGGTTTTATAACCGCTGTCGAAACAGCCTGTTTTAAATATAAAAATTCTCTGCTTATCAAATTCTTCCTATATTTTATCCTGTCAAAACAGCTTCTGTTTACATCAAACACAATATGTGCATCAAACACAATTCTTCCTATATTTTATCCTTATAAATGAATCAGAGAATTTACATCAAAAGCTAACAGCTAACATTGTTTAAATTAAATACAATACGTGCATCAAAAGCCAATATTATTGATTTCATTATATGCATCAAACACAATATCCTGTACATCAAAAACAATATGTGCGTCAAAAGCCAAAATTATTGTTCACATTATGTGCATCAAAAGCCAAAAATATGTGCGTCAAAAAATATGCTGAGGAATGTTGTTGATATATCAAACAGCAGGAGAACCCTTAAGCGCATTGTTGATATACGCTCAAGGTTTACGAAGATCTAGAAAGTCCTCAACGGGGAATGGGGTTTGGTCGTTAAACATCTACATAAGAAAGAACAAAAAATTGAATATCATGCATGATAATAATTCAATAGTCAACTTATATATTAATATATGTAAACATTTTATGACATATATACCTTATCCCATGAATCAACAATGCCGGCAAGGACAATGTTTAACATGTGTTTCATGACATAATACCCGCACTCGAAACTTCCGGGTTGTTTCCTCGTCTACAAATTGCATGAATATAATAACATGAATATAACCACACATGAATGTGAATGAAATAAACAGGTAATGGGGCGCTTACTTTAGGAGCAATTCATGTGGGCTTTTTTTCTAACATTCCTCATTATATTAACTTGCTCCACAAGACTGTACATTGAAAATTGAATTAAACATATTACATGATAAACTAATTACAATTAATGTCAAAGAAATGATATTAAACATAGACACTTACTTTAGAATAATATCTTTCATTGGTTTGTGGAGTGGGGCGTGCAAGGAACACAGTAATGTCACCGTATTTGTCCTAAATGATATTATGATCAATTGTCAATGACCACTGAATGAACACGAGAATATATATATATATATATATATATATATATATATATATATATATATATATATATATATATATATATATATATAATTAGTTTTTACTAAGACAAAACTAAATATAGAATATATAAATAAATTACAACAATACTTACCTACAAAGGAATGGTGCAAGGTAACATTCTTTTCCTCCCTCATTTAGCCATTCTTTCAAGTGCCTTTCCATGATATTTTTTTCATTATACGCCCAAGCAATATAAGTTGGCTCCAAGATTCCATAAGTACTTGATTTATTTAACTCTATGCAAACACGGTGAATGTACCTAAATGGTCAAAGAAAATGAATAAATTAAGGGAGAAAATACAAAAAATTATAATGTTCTATAATGACATGTATATTCGACTATATACTTACGTGCACCAAACTTGCAAAATCGCTATGTCAAGACAGTTAAATCCTGCGAGAAAATCCGTTACATCTTCAGGAGTGTAATACATTACATCCAATTTTGGGCAATGTTCTAGCGGGAGAGGTTACGAAAGGTTTGTTGTTGCAATGGACAAGTATAAATTGGTTATTTCATTTGGACTAGGGTCCAATTTCCCATTGCGGTTATCTAAAGGGGGGAGGGGCTGTACAATTACTTCCTTTTGTAGAAGCGCGATTTACAACACTTCTACTTGGAGTTTGATCATCACCATCAACGTAATGTTGATCTTCATTTGTTCGTTGTTCGAGGTTTTTACTTAATCTCTACATCATAACATTCAATTAGAACATAAAACAAAAATAAGCACAATATATATCATACATTTCCGATAAAACACTAACATCTCAAGTAAAGCACATACCGAATATAACTCCACGTCTTTCTCCCTTTTTCCCCTCTCCTCTTTAAACATCCTCCTTTGTTCTTCCAATTGCTTCTCAACATTCTCAATATTTTGTCGTTGAGCATGAAATTCAGTGGTTTCAGTGCTTCTTCTTTGAGATCCAAAGTATGACCTCAAGCCGACACCTTCTCCAACACCACAGACACGACCTCCATGCTCAGCTATTCCGATATCTTCCACTAATATGTCATGTCGTGCTTCCGGAACAAATGTACCTTCACGGGCCGCCACAACCAAATTATCCTACACAACATGAGCAACTTACATAAGCGAACGCATTTAAATAACATAAGCAAAACAAAACATATACTTATAATTTTCTCAGCAACTACTCTTGAAGCCTCAGAGGTGTACTCTCCATTAGGTCTTAATCGAGCCATCTTCCATTTCTCATGTCTTGATGGTGGAGATGGGATGTGACCATCTCCTCCTTCTTGTTATTTTTCCTGCATGATTCACTTCTCAAGTTTCCTGTAACCCCTACGAGACAATTTATGGGGGTACATGTTTTTCGCCTTATTTTGAATTCCTACTTCGCTTTTAGCTTGTTATTAACATAGTGAAAAATGTGTATGATTAGTATCTATAACTCATTAGCATAACATTATAGGTTACATAAGACTAGTACTAACCTTGAATTCCTCATAACGACGTTTCTTCGCAAACTTGTGCCACACCTTCTTTGCTAAAAAACTATACCGAATCCATGGACGTTGAAGACCGCTCTTAGGCTTCGTAATGTAGTCAGCCATGAGCTGTGACTTAAATCCCCTCCAACGAACACCGGCATAAGTTATCCACTTTTTTTTTTCAATTTTGAGTCATCGGTAAACTCAAAATTCAACTACATTAAATCAATATATAAGTATGAATTAGAAACTATAGGTAGTGATATCAAATATATGAAAATTGTAGTATATAATACCTTAACGCCTGTCCATATGTTGTCTTTGACATTAACATCCACTTCTCTCCAATCATCTATCAGTATACTCACTTTGCTACGTTCAAGGAACGCAACATAACTCTTAAAAATAGAGTAATGTGAATAATCTACTAATCTGTAGAGCGAATCAAACTCGATCGAAATTTTTACACCTAATGAGTTACGGACTGGTGTGAATTGGGGGATAATTGTGACACTTCTTTGTGATCTTTTTGATTGAGTATCAATCGTTTGATTTGTATTTGCAGAACACTCAATCGTTTGAGCATCTTCACTGCTTCCTGATGTAGAACTCGACAAGGTCGACATCTATGTTCAAAAACAACAACAACAACAACATGAACAATAAGAACATAAACAACAATGGCAAATGAGTTTACTGTAGAAGCATGGGGAAAATATTTTACGTACCCTAAACGTGATGACTAAGTAAACGATGTTGGTGTTGGTGTTGTTGTTGTCTTCCTTCCTTATGACAACGACGATGTTGTTGTTATCTTCCTTCTCGACGGCGACGATGATGACGACGGTGTTGGTTGGTGCGTAATCTTCCTTCCGTAACGATCGTGACGATGATGACGAAAATGACAACAACACGGTGAAGAATGGATACTGATGATGCAAGCTTTGGTTGAAATCGTGTATTGTTTCACAGTATTAAGCGTTAGGGTTCAGGGTTGAAATCGTGTATCGTTTAGTCTAGTTTCTATTTTCAATGGAAAAAAAGATACTGAAGAGACAATGAAACTAGCTAGCTTGGAGTATATTGAAAAGCTACTATGACGGTCAACACCATAAACAGTTATGATATATTACTTTCATAATGAAATTTCATATTAAAGCGCTAGAGCTATATTTAGAATTAAAAATTAAAAAAAAAACATACAAAATATATCACAACGGTGTAAATAAACAACCGTAGTCAAACTTTTAATTTTTTTATTTAAAAGTAAATAAAAAATAAAAGGTGCGCCTTAACATAAAAGGAATAATATATATGATGGCGCTGAGGTTCAAACACATGAAAGCTTGATGGTATCACCACGGTTGGATTATCAACCGTTGTTATATAAAGATAATTTTTATTCAAAAAACAAATAAAATACAACCGTGCCTTAGTTTAGATATGTCACAATGGTGTAGGGATGAACCGTTGTGACCATGGCGTCATTGTTTACGCGTTTTGTAGTAGTGAGATTAGATAATACTTTATTAGGGATCATGTCGAAAAAGTGGATTGTGTAATTTTTTTTAAAGACAGAGAATTGTGTAAATGAGTTAGTGAGTTCATCTTGTCGATTGGAAGACATTTTTACTAAACTTCTTCCCAAAGAAATGTTTTTATGTGAATTGAGTTAGAAATATTGAATTAATCATGCATTAATTAAATTGTTCTATGTACTTTGTGATATTTTGGGTCGAACTCTAGCTCTGTCTAGGAATAGCTTTCATGTGTTTCGACAGGAGACAAGCATGAAGTCGAAGCTGGGTCACATGTTGATGTCGAAGGGTTACATACTGTAGTCGAAGCTAGTTTTAGTATATAATGTCGAAATATAATGTTGACTTATTATGTCGAATTAGGCCTTGTGCTAAGAATCCAATTGTTTTAGTTATCTTGTAATGTAAGTTAGCTAGTTAGCCTATAAATAGGCTAGATCACTCAGGTTGTTGAGTGAGGCCAATTGTGATATTCATTTGTAATCATTTGTAAACCCTTATGAGAAAGTGAATAGTAAAAAATTAGCCCTAATCCTTCTTCTTCTTTCTTCTTTATCCTTTCTTTTTTGTCTCTTTGTTTTAACCGTTTTCATTGTTCGCCCAAGAATTCCGTTTCTCAATATTTATATGTTGAAAGGTATCGTTTGTGATCACAACAAACTGGTGCGATGTGCGTGGAGAAGATGTTGTCAACAAAGTTTGAAATTGAGAAGTTCACCAGAGTTAACGATTTCGGTTTATGGCGTTTGTAGATGCGAGCCCTTCTTATACAACAGGGTTTGCTAGACGCGTTAAAGAGAGGAGATGCCATGGATGCTGCATTGACAGAGAAGGAAAAGACAACGATGATCGAGAAAGCCCATAATGCAATTGTTTTAAGTCTTGGTGATAAAGTTCTCAGGCAGGTTTCGAAGGTGACGACGGCAACTAGTGTTTGGCTGAAACTCGAAGAATTGTATATGACAAAATCCTTGGTGAATCATTTGTACTTGAAGAAAGCTTTGTATTTATTCAAGATGACTGAAGATAAAGAGTTGACGGAGTAGCTGGATGTGTTCAGCAAGTTGATTCTTGATCTTGAAAATATTGATGTTACCATCAATGATGAAGATCAAGCGTTGTTATTGTTGTGTTCTTTACCTAAGTCTCATGCTCAATTCAAAGAAACCCTCTTGTATGGAAGAGAGCCCCTGATCTTTGAAGAAGTTTAAGCAGCCTTAACCTTGTATTTGAAGGATTTGAACGAAAGAAATTAGCAGAAACCATCATCATCAGTTGGCAAAAGGTTGTCCGTGAAGGGGAAATCCTTGAAGAAAGTTGGTAGGTTTGAGAAGAAGAAAGGTAAAACTCAGCAGAAGTCTTATGGTGGTGATATTTATGGGATTAAGTGTTATCATTGTAAGAAAGATGTGCCCTGAGCGCCTGAATAATCATGGAGGTAAGGACAACGGCAATGCAACTATTGTGCAAGATTATTATGAATCATCTGATGTCCTTGTGGTATCGAGCAACAACTCTTGGAAAAAGTGGATTATGGATTCTGGATGTACTTGGCATATGACTCCAAACAAGAATGTGTTTGAAGAATTATGTGATCAAGATGGTGGATCAGTGCTGCTGGGAAACAATAAAGCTTGCAAGATTGCAGGTATTGGATCTGTAAGATTCAAGCTCCATGATGAGTCAATAAGGCTATTGACTGGGGTAAGGTATGTACCTGACCTAAAGAGGAATTTAATTTCTCTTGGTGAATTCGACAAGAAAGGATATGTCTTCAAAGGAGAGCAAGGTATCCTGAAAGTCATGAATGGGTCAAAGGAAGTCTTGAGAGGCGTGAAGAAATAAGGCTTGTATACCCTTGAGGCTGAAGTTGTAAGTGGTTCAGCAGATTTTGCATCCACAAACCCGGTGTCGAAGACAAAATTATGGCACATGAAATTGGGCCATGTCAGTGAAAGAGGCATGGTCGAATTGGGGAAACAGAACCTGCTAGGTGGTGACAAAGTCGAGAAGTTAGAGTTTTGTAAACCTTGTATATTTTGCAAATCTTGTAGAGCGAAGTTTAATAAAGGTAAACAAAGAATACATGGATCCCTTGATTACATCCATGCTGATCTTTGGGGGCCTGCAAGGAATCCTTCACATGCAGGTGCAAGGTATTTTCAAAAGTTAGAGGGTTCTGGTCGAAACTTAAACTGGCAGAAAGGTTAAGAGGTTGAGAACCGACAATGGCCTTGAGTTCTGCAATGAAGCTTTCGACAGTTACTGTGTTGAGTCTGGGATTGGAAGGCATAAGACTGTAGCAGGTACTCCTCAACAAAATGGCTTAGCTGCGATATTCAATAGAATAATCCTTGAAAGGGTTAGATGCATGTTGGTTAGTGCTGGATTGAAGAAGGTGTTTTGGGCGGAGGCTGTTTCGACAACAGCTTATCTGATAAATAGATGTCCTTCGACTTCCTTGGGAATGAAGACACCTGAAGAAGTTTGGTCGGGTCAACCACCAGATCTCAACAAACTGAGAGTATTTGACTGTTTAGCCTATGCTCACAATATGCAAGACAAGGTTGAACCTAGATCTCTGAGATGCGTGTTCCTTGGATATCCTGAGGGAGTCAAAGGTTATAGGTTGTGGTGCCTAGAACCAGGTCATAGAAGATGTATCACAAGTCATGATGTAGTTTTCAATGAAGTTGAGATGGCGTTCAAGAAAACTGGTGATGTTGGTCAAAGTACAAAACTCTCTTAAGAGGAGCTGGAACAGGTAGAGATTCCTGTTGAGGTTGAGCATAGTGATACTGAAGTGCATAACCTAAATGAAGTCGAAGAAGAAGAGCAAGATGCTGAAGAGAATGAGGAAACTGTCGATGACTATCTATTGGTAAGAGATAGGTCGAGAAGAGTCATCAAGCCACCTTAGAGACTTGGTTATGCAGATCTTGTAGCTTTTGCATTAATCTCTACAAGTGAGGCACTTGAGGAAGAACCTAGAGATTACAAGGAAGCTATGAGGATTCGAAACAAGACAGAATGGCGAGGAGCCATGGATGACGGAATGAAATCTATTCATGATAATAACACTTGGAAGCTGATTAAGAAACCTGTAGGAGCAAGTTTAGTCAATTGTAAGTGGATTTTCATGGTCAAGGAAGGAATCGAAGGAGTGATGTCGAAGCACTTTATGGCAAGGCTGGTTACTAGGTGGTTTACTCAAAAAGAAGGTGTCGACTTTAATGATGTGTTCTCACTTGTTGTAAAGCACAAATCCAATAGAGTGTTGTTGGCCATGGTGGCGAAGATTGATTGGAACTTGAGCAAATGGATGTGAAGACAACATTTCTGTATGGTGACCTAGACGAAACGATCCTGATGCGTCAACCTGAAGGGTATGCAGAAAAGGATATGGAAGATTATGTGTGCAAGCTCAATAGGTCTTTGTATGGCCTGAAACAATCTCCTCGGCGGTGGAATAGGAGATTCGACAAGTTCATGGCACGCATTGGTTTCACTAGGAGCCAGTTCGACCACTAAGTTTGCTTCAGGTTTCGACCTGGAAACTCACTTGTTATTTTGTTGCTTTATGTGGATGATATCCTCATAGCTAGCAACAGTGTCGAGGATGTAATAGAGGTGAAGGCTGAACTCAATAAGGAGTTCAAAATGAAGGATCTTGGAGCTGCCACCAGGATTCTTGGGATTGACATCTGGAGAGATAGAAAGTAGCCGAAGTTGTGCTTATCTCAAGAGACATACCTACGTAAGTTTCTCGACAAGTTTGGTATGTCGAATTCAAAGCTTGTTGTGACTCTAACAAATCCTCAGTTTAAGCTTAGTACTACTCAAATTCTGAGTACTGAAGTTGAAAGAATCTATATGAGTATCATCTCATATGCTAGTGTGGTAAGTTCTTTAATGTATGCTATGGTCTATATAAGGCCAAACATAGCGTATGGAGTGAGCCTTATAAGCACGTATTTGGCCAATCCTGGAAAGGTGCACTGGAAAGCTTTGAAGTGGCTTCTCAGGTACATAAATGGGTCTCTGAAAAAAAGAGTTTTGATATATTTTGGAGCATGTGGTGATGACAGCAAAGTCGAAATCGAAGGATTTGTCGACTCTGATTATGCAGGTTTTATGGATTCCAGAAAGTCTATTTCTGGATATGTGTCCACTATGTTCGGCACATTAATCAGTTGGAAAGCAACACTTCAGAAGGTTGTTGCCTTATCAACCACTGAAGCAGAATATATTGCCCTCACTGAACCTGTGAAAGAAGCATTATGGCTTGAAGGTTTTGCAAATGAGCTAAAACTACAAGGTCAAAGTATCACTGTTAAATGTGATAGTCAAAGTGCAATACACCTGTCGAAGAACTCAACCTATCACGAGCGAACCAAGCACATCGATGTAAGGATGCACTTCGTTAGAGAGGTAATCGAGCGTGGTGAAGTCCAGGTGCTGAAGGTTTCGACTAATGACAATGTTGCTGATATGATCACCAAGACGTTGCCAAGTTGTAAGTTTTTTCACTGTATGAGGTTGATAAAGCTGCATGATGAAAGCTAGTTTATTTCATATCATTTGTAGAGTTAGATCCAAGGTGGAGATTTCTGAGATTTTGGGTCGAACTCTAACTCTGTCGAGGAATAGCTTTCATGTGTTTCGACAGGAGACAAGCATGAAGTCGAAGTTGGCTCACATGCTGATGTCGAAGGGTTACATACTGTAGTCGAAGCTACTTCTAGTATGTAATGTTGAAATATAATGTTGACTTATTATGTTGAGTTAGGCCTTGTGTTAAGGATCCAATTGTTTTAGTTAGCTTGTAATGTAAGTTAGCTAGTTAGCCTATAAATAGGCTAGATCACTCAGGTTGTTGAGTGAGGCCAATTATGATATTCATTTGTAAACCCTTATGAGAAAGTGAATAGTAAATAATTTGCCCTAATCCTTCTTCTTCTTTCTTCTTTATCCTTTCTTCTTTCTCTCTTTGTTCTAATTATTTTCATTGTTCACTATAGAACTCCGTTTCTTAATCTTTATTTGTTGAAATGTATCGTTTGTGATCATGCCATACTTCTTTTGCGTTTATATTTTTCTCAATTTTTTATAATTTCAAAGAAGAGAAGTATACTCTTACGAGAAGTATATTCACTATATCTTTCATGGGGAGTTAAAACATCGATTTCTCTTCATCTTAACCTATTTTCTATGCCACCTCCCTGAGAGATGTTTTGTCATCATAAAAAGGGGGAGTATGTGGTTTTATGTGCTTGATAGGCTTAACATGTTTAGATGATGACAAATATGATCAAAGTAAGATATAATAAACATCATAAAATGAAGAAGAACTATTAACTTAAATAAAAAAAATGATAACACCAACAAATAACCCCACGTGTTCTAGAGAGAGAGAGAGTTTGTCCTCTCTCTAAAACTTAGCGTGTCCCCATCCCTCTTGTCTTCTTCAGATTAAGAGATTCCTTTCCCCTTTGTTAACCCCAGTCTAGGTGCTGGTTTTTTCACTACTTGTTGTGGTTTTGTCCCTTTGGGTTGTGTCTCTCCGTCTCTGTGGAGATCCGATTTCCAGATCTGGCTTCAGTGTCGCCGGTGCTCTTGGGGTTTTGGTTTTGGTAGTTTTGCTTAATTCTTGGATATCGAGCTTAGGTGGCTATGGATAAATGGAAGAACATCCAACTGTCTAAAGAGGAGGAAGAAGGGATTACGGCTGAGATCGATGAGGTGTGTGAAGGTGAGATTTTTCATCGAACCCTTGCTGGGAGATTATGGACGGACAACGGTTTCAATGTGCGGGCCTTTACGACTACAATGCTAAGTGCTTGGAGGCTCAAAAATCCAGTTGAAGTTCAAGAGCTTAGTAAGAATCTTTTTCTGTTTCGATTTGCAACAAGGAGAGATTTAGAAGGAGTGCTCAAAAATGGTCCCTGGAGTTTTGATAGGAATCTCTTGGTTCTTAGCAGAATCTCAGGGGAAGAACAACCATCTGACTTAAATATGCATTTCGGTACCTTTTGGGTACGTGTTTATGAACTCCCTCTAATGCTTAGATCTGAAGCCATGGCAAAGAAAATTGGAGGCATCCTGGGCCAGTTCGAGGAGCTTGATTCAAAGGAGGCTCATAGGAATGGTCGATTCTTGCAAACAAAAGTCACTCTGGATCTGAAGAATCCTCTCAAGAGAGGTACTGTAGTGCATTTTAAAGATAAAAATCTGAGGGTGCATTTTAAATATGAGCGTTTACCGACCTTTTGTTTCGTCTGTGGGAGACTGGGACATCAGTTAAAAGACTGTGAAATGGTGGGCGATATAAGTGAAGAAGGTTTTGAAGATCTCGAAGAGTAGGAACTTTCCTTTGGGGCTTGGTTAAGGGCCTTTCCTTTGCCAAGGGTTCAAGAGGATGGTAGGAAAAAAGAGTCGACTTCGAGTTCTTGCAGCAGGAGTCTTTTCAATATTTCATCCAGCCAAAGTAGGTGTGAATTTAAAGGAAAAAGTAAGGAAATAGAAGATGGTGTCGTGGAGCAATGCAAAGATAACATCCCTGTTGGGCAGAGGAACGAGAATGATTTGATTGACAAATCCGGTGACCAGGTGAGCCCTTTGCAAGAACAAGAATCGGCACAAAAAGGCCTTAATTCTAGAAAGGCTTTGTTAGAAATTGAGGCTATGGCGGAGTCTTTAGGAGCGGTCGATATATCAAATATTGGAAAAGGGAAGAAAGGCATGGCAGCTGAGAATAAAAGTAAAAGAAGAAAGTGGACAAGGCGTCAAAATCTGAGAAAGAACAATCTAACAAAGGAGGTGGAAAAAGAGGTGGAATGGGGGAAACGGAATTTGGTTGAGGTGATGGTCCTGGATGACACTGCCTTTGAGTGTGAAAAATGAGAAAAGAAACTAAGAGGCCCGGGTGAAATCAACAACATTGCAGCAAAAGTACCAGAGGTGGTGTTGGAACTGCAGGGGTTTGGGGAGTCCCCGTGCAGTTCGAGCCGTGCGAAGGCTCTTACGTAACGAAAATCCCGACATGATATTCTTGATGGAGACAAAATTAAAGCAACATGAAGTTTTAAATCTGAATTTGAGAGGAGAGTTTTCACGGTGTCTTAGTGTGGATTGCAAACGTAGTGGAAGAGAGCGTGCGGGGGGAGTGACTTTGTTCTGGAAAGATTCTTTGCAGGTTACTATATCCTCCTACTCCATAAATCATATCAATGGAAAGGTGGATGATGATCATGACGGACAGGATTGGAGTTTTAATGGCATCTACGGATATCTGGATGAGCAGAGAAAATGCCTTACTTGGTCTTTACTGCAAAATTTGATTAACACGGGGAATTCAAGATCTATCAGTTTTGGGGATTTCAACGATATTATTTCGGAAGATGAGAAGAAGGGTGGTAATGTACGTTCTTTAAACCAAATGTCTTGGGGCAGATTAACTATGGATAGTTGTGGCATTAGTGATCTCGGTTTCGAGGGGTATCCCTTTACTTGGACAAGTGGTAGGAGAGGGGGAGAAAATATTCAATGCAGGCTGGATCGGGTTTTGGCTTCTGACTATTTTTCCCAAAGGTTTGATCCAATCAGAGTGACTCATTTATCTAGATACGAGTCAGATCATGTTGTTATTAAAATTGACTTAGAGGCGAACGTGCCAAATTCTGCCAGAAAGAGAGTGTACCAATTCAAATTTGAGGAAAGCTGGAGCAAGGATCCCAAATGCTCAGAGATAGTGAAGCAAATCTGGAATAGCAGCACTTCACATACAGTTGGGAAACTTAGTGATTTACAAGGCCTTAGCGATCATTTCAAAGAATATAGATTGAGTGAGGTTAGCAAGGAGCTTCGTCGGATATAAAGCATGCTTAATAGAGAGGAAAGCTGGGACTCTAGCGAGGCGTCCATTAATCTTCAAAAGGCCCTCGAGAATTAAAGGAATAATTTACTGAGAATTGAGGAACTTACGTGACGTTAAAAGAGTCAAGCGGTTTGGTTGCAATATGGAGATAAAAACAATAAGTTTTTCCATAAGAAGGCGGAGCAGAGGCGAAAAACGAATAGTATTGGCAAGCTGAAGGATGGTAATGGGACTTGGAGGAGGGGTGAGGATCAATGTGCAAAGTTGCTGCTTGATTATTTCGAACATTTGTTTACTTCTTCAAATCCCAATGCTATAGACGAAGTGTGCAGCGCCATTACTGGTCGTCTTCAGCAAGATCATGTAACCTTGTGTGCAGAACCGTTCACGATGATAGAGATCAAGGAATCCCTCTCCCAAATGCACCCCTTGAAGGCTCCTGGGACAGACGGATTGTCGGCTCTTTTTTACCAAAAGTACTGGGATGTTGTAGTTGTGGAGTTGGGCAGTTTGGTCCTTAAGATTTTAAATGGTGGTTGTGATCCCCAGCCTCTCAACACCACTAATATAGCTGTTATTCCAAAGGGGAAGAATCCGTCCACTCCTAAGGACTTTAGGCCGATCAGCTTGTGCAATGTGGTTATGAAGCTGGTGATAAAAACTATTGCTAATAGACTTAAGCGGATTTTACCAGAAATAGTGAACGAGGAACAAAGTGCATTTATTAAGGGGCGTTTGATTACGGATAACACGTTGGTAGCTATGGAATGTTTCCATTGGATCAAGAAGAAAACTAAAGGAAAGAGAGGACACATGGCTCTTAAGCTCGACATGTCTAAAGCGTACAATAGAGTGGAGTGGGGATTCGTTAATCAAGTATTGGTCACGATGGACTTTCCTCTTCAATTTGTGAGCCTCATTGATAAATATATATCCACTGTTACATACAGAGTGCTTCTCAATGGTCAACCTGGTAGAAGTTTCTCACCAGGAAGGGGTCTCCGTCAAGGAGACCCTCTCTCACCCTATTTGTTTATTTTATGTGCAGATGCTCTTTCAAGTCTAATCAAAAAAGGCATGCAGGATGGATGTATTCATGGTCTAAAGATTGCGCAAAAAGCTCCAAATATTTTGCATTTATTCTTTGCGGATGACGCGCTTCTTTTCTCTAGGGCAAATATCACTGAGGCTTCTTGTATTTTGGATGTGTTGGAGAAGTATCAAAGGGCTTCCGGTCAGATGGTAAACTTAGATAAATCAGAGGTCTCTTTTAGTCGAAATGTGCGCAAAGAAGAAAAAATATTGATCCGGGACAGGATGGGTGTAAAGACTGTCGAGGGACATTCAAAATATCTAGGATTACCTGTTGTTTTCGGAAGATCCAAAAAAGAAGTTTTTACGATGGTGGTGGAGAGAGTTTGGAAAAAGATTAAAGGATGGAAATAGAGGTTTTTATCTAGAGCCGGAAAGGAGGTTTTAATCAAAGCGTTGCACAAGCCATTCCCAGCTATGTCATGAGTTGCTACAAATTACTGGAAGCCGTCTGCAAAGATATTGAGAGTCTGATCGCAAAGTTCTGGTGGGGGTCGCATAATGGGGAAAGGAAATTACAATGGATGAGATGGGATAGGCTGTCAAGATCTAAAGGAGAGGGCGGTATGGGATTCCGCGGAATAAGCGAATTTAATATCAGCCTCCTCGGCAAACAATACTGGAGGCTGTTAACTATGAAGGGGTCATTGGTGGAAAGCGTTTTAAAAGGAAGATATTTTCCTAGGTGTAGTTTAGACGAGTGCAATCCTGGATTTGCTCCCAGTTTCGCGTGGAAAAGTATTCTTGGTGCAAAATAGTTGATGCAGTTGGGGTCTCGGTGGAGGATAGGTAATGGAGCGGATGTCCTGGCGTTGAAGGATAGATGGATACTTTGTCAACCAGGTTTTAAACTGGTCGAAAACTGTGGTACTCTGAATCCAAGCACAAGAGTTTATGATTTGATTGACCATGATCTGAATTGTTGGAAGAGGGAACTGATAGAATCCAGTTTTGGGTACTGCGAAGCGACATCAATAGCAAGCATTCCTCTATCTCTGCGAAATGTAAAAGATGAGCTGATTTGGCACTACGAAAAGCATGGAGATTATTATGTACGGTATGTGTACCATCTGTGCATGAGTGGTAAAGTAAGTTTTCAACCGGGACCGTCCTCTGTTCCTAATAAAAAGTTGTGGAAGTTGATTTGGAGGATCCCTCTGAGCAATAAGATTCGAAATTTCCTTTGGAGAGCGGCTAAGAATATCCTCCCGACTCGGGGCAATCTGTTGAGGAAAGGTATGCAACTTGATCCTTCGTGCCCTTTTTTCCATACTGAGATAGAGACTGTAGACCATATCTTACTCAATTGTGAGTTCTCTAGACAAGCATATTTCTCCTCCCCGGTTGGACTCCGCGTGCAGAACAATACTGAGCTTTGTTTATGGCTGGAATTTATTCTCTGTGTGAAAGATAAGTATGCTGTTCAGGTGGTTTACTCCTTGATTCATAGTATTTGGTTTGCAAGGAATCAACTCATCTTTAAGGGTACTGAACAATCCCCATTGGCGGTGGCGCAAAAGGCTGTGGATGCAGTTACGGAGTTCAACAGGTGGAACCCGTCGGTTAGTCAAAAACTCTGAATTCCTGAACATCAGCTCGTGGATGATAGAGGGTTTCATGTGTTGCGAGTTGACGTTGCTGTTTGGACTGATGGTACCGTTTCGTTCGGATGTGTTCTCAGGAAGGACGATACAGTTGTGTTTTCGGCGTGCAAAACTGATAGGATGTCCACGAATTCGATGGTCGCGGAGTTGTTGGCTATTAGGTGGTGTTTGCAGACTGTGAAGCGCGTTAATTTGGAGGAGTTGGTTGTTCTTTCGTATTCAAAAAATGCAGTAGACTGCATAAATGGTGTTTGGAAGATGCTGTCCTTGCCCCCATTGCCGAAGACTGTAGGTCTATTATGAATGGTTTCAAGTTAATTTCTGTAATTTTTGTTAGCAGGTTTGTTACTTTTGAAGCTCATAATTTAGCAAGACTTGGCCATTTTGTTGGCAATAGGACTTGGTTGAGGGAATGTCCCAATCAGTCCCTCCCTTCTGTTGTTTCTGGTTCTGCTGTTTCTTTATGAAAGTTTCTTTCCTATAAAAAAAATATAAAAAAATGATAAGTTTTTAATGATTGACTTAAAAGAATGAATTGCAAAACAACAAACATCAAGAGACAAACTTATTTGCTAAAATTTCCTATGTTTCTAGGATCTTTTCTATATAAATTATGTTTGTGAGTTTCCTAGTAATAAAATCTTGTCATACATCACAAAATTATATTTTAAAATATTCATCTTTTTCTAAAATTCACTTTTGAAATTGTCAAACCTTTTGTAAAACCAAGTATAATCCATTTATTTTTAATAATTGAATATGAAATGTAACTTGGTCTGTAATCAGTTATGGAAGTTGTACAATTGGTTATGAGGAAAAATTATCTCATTAATCGATTATGAAGACCTAGTAATCAATTATGTTTTTTTTTAATACTCAGAAACTTTTCATTAAAAATGAACCCAACACAATTACATTGAGACTGGAAAAGTGCAGCCCAACATTATTTACATATCCCACACCAGATCAGCAAAAGATACAAGCTTCCCTAAAGACCTATAGCAGAACAAAACATGTTCCACCACCAACACACCAATAACTCAATTAGTTGTTGGAATCCAAAGGCAATTTGGTCCAATCATAAAAGCTTCCTCGATAGCCATTCTTCTGTTTTATCCTCTTCCAGTTCCAAGAGAACAGTTGGATGTCTTGAAACAAGCTCCTCGAATCCGGTATTATGTCGTTAAAGATAATCTCATTTCTGGTTTTCCATATACACCATGAAGAAACCAGCCACAAGTAAGCAAGTGAGGAACCAATCATGCCATCCTTTGCCCAATTTACAAACATTTCACACCTGCTCACGCCTCCTTGAAGTTTCACACCAATCCAATCCTCCATGAACCTCTAAACTGCTTTACTAAAATCACAACCAAGAATCAAATGATTACTGTCTACAACCTCCCTAAAACAAAACACACAGGATGATTGGAATGGATCGGAAATCACTCCTCTTTTCCTGAGATTCCCACGCGTAGACAACCTGTGCAAAAGCAATCTCCATCCAAAAACCAACACCTTCAATGGAGCCTTAACCTTCCACAAGCATTAAAGAGCTTCCTTAATATTATTGTCCATAATATCCGTATCTCCTCTCTTATTCCACAGTTTGTAGCATTCTTTGACACTAAAAGAATTGTGAATATCACTTGGCCACTTGACAGTATCTTCCACCTGAAATTGAAGAGTAATTTCCTCTATTTGCTGTTAGAGTTCATCGACTAACTCATCATCTATCCCAGCCTGAACACATTCCTCCCAACAATGTCCCACTTCCACCTATCCTCAGACCAGTAGCCACAATCCCTCACCAGAATATCCTTGTTTGGGGAAGATTCAAATAGAGAAGGATATTGCAAATAAAGTGCATTACCACCAGTCCATCTAGATTACCAAAATAATGTATTTCTTCCATCACCAACTTTCCACAACAACATCCTAAATAAACCTTGATTATTAGAATACTTTGCAAGACGAGCCAAATCGTTCCACCAGCATGAATTGTGTTTGTTTGGATAATCTGGTTGTTTAAGGAACAGACTGGAAAATCCACCATCATACCTTGCCTTAATAACCTTAGACCAAATTGCATCCTGTTCATATGAAATTATCCAAAGCCATTTTGCCACCAGAGCTCTATTAAAGGTATAAATGTCTTTCAAACCTAAACCTCCTTGATCTTTAGGTTTATAGACCAAGGACCACTTAATCCAAGCTATGCTCACGTTATCTCCATCTCCTGACCACAAGAACCTTCTCTGGATAGATTTAATTTCCTTGAGAACCACTGCAGGAGCTAAGAATAAAGCAAGGTAGTGAATAGGTAAGTTAGTTAGAACAGAATTAATCAAGGTGACTCTCCCTCCAATTGATAACGTTATCCCTCTCCATGAAACCAGTCGGTTCTTCAAAGAAGAAATGACAGGTTTCCAAAACTCAACATTTTTAAATCTTCCTCCAACAGATAGCCCTAGGAACTTGAAAGGGAATTTGCCAACCTTACAGCTCAAGAAAGAAGAAACCGCTTGAATCTTACCCTCCTCCAGCCCAATACCCATGATACTGCTTTTGAAGTAGTTTATTTTGAGTCCTGACAAAGCCTCAAAACCCCTAAGAACATCTTTAATTCCCCAAATATTATTCCAAGAATCATCACAAATAATCAATGTGTCATCCGCAAATTGTAAGAGAGATGTGGTAATATTATTTTCCATTACAATTCCTTTAATCCAACCAGTCGATTCAGCCTTCCTGAACATCAAAGCCAAACATTATGTGATTAAAACAAATAGGAAAGGGGATATGGGATCACCTTGCTTTAAGCCCTTCTTGCTCACAAAGTCCTTTGAAGAACTCATGTTTACTACCACTGATCCATAACTTCTGCAAACTAAACCTTTAATCCAACTGATCCACTTAGTACTAAAATTCATAGAAGCCATGACCTTACATAGAAAATTCCAATTTACACAATCGTAAGCTTGTGCAAAGTCTACTTTAAACATAAACCCTTTCCTTTTTCTCTTTCTGGCATAATCTAAAATTTCATTCGCCACTAGGATCCCATCTAACAATTGCCTGCCTGGTACAAAAGCTGTTTGATTAGTAGATATCAGTTTACCTATCACCCTTTTTAATCTAGCAACAAGTAACTTAGATAAAATCTTGTGAACACTACCAATCAAAGCTATAAGTCTAAACTCCAACAGACTTAGAGGGTTTTCAACCTTAGGTATAAGAACGAAAAAAGCTGAACAAAAAGATTTAGAAAGGTAAGCTTTATCATGGAATTCAGCAATGCAGTTATAAAAGTCTTGTCCAACAATCTCCCACGTTTTCCTCAAGAATTTAAAGTTAAAGCCGTCTGGGCCAGGACTTCTATCACCTTCGCAAGAGTTCACTTCTTCCACCACTTCATCATATAAGAATGGCTCTTCTAACATAACTTTATCTTCTTCAGACAATTTGTTCAAAAGAGAAAGATCCATGTCAAAACAATCATTTTCCTTGTTCTTGTATTTCTCTTCAAAAAAATCATGCACAACCTGTTTAACACTCTCCACACTAGCCTCTTTCTCCAACCCAACACACGAAGGTGAAATAGAATTCAGTCTCCTCCTCCTATTAATGGTTGAATGAAAAAAATTTGTGTTGAAGTCACCTTCATTTGTCCATTTTATTCTGGCTTTCTACAGAAGAATACTCTCTTTAGTGTGCAGTTTGCTCCACATCTCCCCCACAACTCTACTCCTTTCTTTTAAGACCTCCTCAGTTATTGCATCTTCATCCTCAGCCATCGCTTCTTCCAAAACATTGATCCTATTGATATCTTCTTTAATTTTTAGATCACAAATGCCAAAGACCTTCCAGCTCCACTCTCTCAGCTTTCTTTTTAAATGACTCAGTTTCTGAACCAAAACATTACCCGCAGACCCTGAAGTTTTCACAGAATTCCAGCTTTCTTTAACCAACTTTAAGAAATTTGGATGATCCAGCCAAGCATTTAACGACTTGAAAGGTTTAGGACCCCAATTCCTATTGTTCAACACCAGAGATACAGGTCTGTGATCAGATATATCTCTCAACCCTAAATGCTTTTAACAAAGCCATGATCTACTTTTTTACATTTTGTTTCTTGTAACAAAATAAACTCAATATTGTCTTTCTCGATCATCATCTTGAGCCTTCTTCTTTTAATCGAAGAATTGCACCCTCTAATGTTATATGTTGTCAAATTCATGGTTCAATCATTTGTACCTCCCTCTGAACCTGTCTTTTAGTAAAATCTCCTTTTTCCATCTTCCTCAAGATCCCTTCTAGGACTTCATCGTCTTCCTCACCTTCTATACCCAGGGATTTAAGAATGGCCCAAACTCTACCTGGAACATCTTCAGCTCTCCTTAGAATTCTCTCATTACCCTTCTTCACATCAAGATCTGAAATAAAATCACAACATAGAATGGAACCACCAGAGTACCTAGAACCGTTTGTGCCAGAATGAGAAGAATTAACCACTGTCGTATCAGCTAATCCCGTTCTTGTGTTATCCACTTTCATCTCGACTGCAGAGTGTAATAATGTTGCAAAATACGAAGGTTCATATGGAATCTTCACATTCTCATAAATCTCTTCCAACGTCTTCTTCCTTCTTATGATTTTTTGGTTTGTTTCCAAACACCTTAGTGGCCCAGTTAACCTTTCCTCAATAGGCCCAACCCTTAGGCCCAACACAACAGACTTAGGTGAGCCCAATATCAAGGCCTGATCCTCTAACGCTCCATCACCAACTTTTTTGTTAGTACAATCTAAACCATCCCCCGTTACCCCTATACTGACTATCCTACTCCTCACTGCCCCTGTCTTAATCATCTGTCCCTTCGCATGACCTTGGGACCCCAAATCATTAAAAGCTCCCTCTCCTACAACCTCCTCAAAGATGTGATTATCTATGATATTACCTCCAAAATGCAACTTTTTGGATTTGTCAGAAAAACATCCCAAGTTGTCATCGAGATACAAAATATTTCCACGTTTTTGACCTGCCACCAGTTCTAGACCCCTATCCTTAGGCCTAGACGACCTACTCTCACCATCCCTAGTACCATCTTCACCATCCTTGGATGATCCAATATCCTCTGGTTTGTGTTCCAATGAAGGATTACCATTTTCAGAATCTTCGTCAAGATCTTCGTCCCCCATATCATCCTCTGTTTCTTCCATAACAGACTCATCTGAGTCAACTGATCTCCTACTCCTCTTCAATGCCTTATGGATGATACATTTAGGTCCATGGTTATCTTCCACTAATTTAATGATAAACTTCAACCCATTAATCTCAATGTTTAATATCTCATTCAAATTGCTAGTATATCTAGTCTTAATCAGGATCCTTGCTATGTCAAACTTAGCTTGTGATGCAGTTTCTTTGTCACATCGAATAAACTCTCCAATCCGACTAGATATATATTTGAAAAAATCATTCCTCCACGCGTGACATGGAATGCCAAAACACTTGACCCAAGTTAGCCTTTCCTTATCAACTTCGGCAGGAGTCCAACCTCTAATGTCATAGAACCAGTTCTTCAGCCAAGCTTCTTCTTCCTTCACTAGCGTTTTCAGTGCATTCATTTCCAAGTCTTCCAATAAGCACATATTGGCACCCATTGGAGTCACTTTGATCTGGAAAAAACCTTCTTTATGAAAAATTTCCTGAATATTATAAGAATTCCCAGCATCCTTTAGCTCACCAACAAATGCTTTTTCAAACCGTTTAATCTCTTCCTCTTCTATATCGAACATCAATCCCTTCCAGTGTGCTGTAGATCTTCGTCCCTCCATCTTTTTCTCCGAATTCACATTTTTGAAGTACTTATATCCTCCACCTTCTTCTCCTCTAATAACCTCCACAAACGACCTCCCTTGCCTCACCGGTTTCCATGAATTATTGACACCTCCATCAATGTTGTTTACTCTCCTTTCCATAAGTTTTGTCTTAGACACATTGTTGACCACCTCCCTTCTTCTCTCGAACCTCGGTATATTGACAAAAAATTTATGCCCATTGATCTGGATATTATCAAGTTCAATGGCAAATCTTCTTTCATCCTCAACCTTCTTGAACCTCACAAACCCATACCGCTTCCCTCTTTTATCCTTCCTAGCCGGGATAAACACCTCCAGAACAGTCCCAAACTCCTTAAACACGTTTGCCATCTCTCCTGCATTGTATTGATTCGAAATCTCCGTGAAGAAAAATGAAGATATTGCCTCATTGTTACCCAGATGCTTTCCAGTTCTTTCTTTCCAAACAGAATACCTTAGATTCTCAGCTCCTTTTTTCTTCCTATTTACTTCAATCCATTCCATGATTTTGCACAGTGGATCTCACAACACTGTACCTCCAAACTATCTGGGAAAATGGATGACAAGTGCCAAGGCCCCCTAGCCCTAAGGCTAGGAGTTTAAGCCAAAAACACTAACCAGTATAATCCCAAATAATTTGAATATCAAGATGAAAATGAGACGAAACTCAGTTAAGAAAGTTCAGGATGAAACATTGTTACCAACATGTAACATAATTGTACCGATTTAATAGCTTCATTTTTAAGATGGATCTTATTGTCTTTCTCCGTTTAGGTAGGAATTTTATTTAGTTCCAACTTAATACATCTATCTTTTTCTTAATGAATATCACATCAATTATGTTTTTAATCTATTAAAACTTTTCTAAGTTACTAGGTCATAATAGATTATGATCTTAGAGTTTCCAAATTTGTAGAAACCTTTTTACTATAAAATGAGATCTTGTGTTCATTTTAAAACACACAATTTTTCTAAAAAAACTCATTCTTCTCTACTTTCATGTTGATCCTAAAAATTCTTATACTCTTATAGTTTTAATTTTGAGAGAGTAACATGTAAAAAATAGAACTAATGTAATTCGTTGTTTTTTTTTATAGGCAATCAGAAAATAATATTAAGGGAGTACTAGGGGTACTCCAACCCAATAAATACAAACAAAATCAACACCACAACAACTATGTAAGACTACAAAAAATCCGTCGGACATTTAAACCAGTCATAGAAGGTGCAATTTGACTTATGTTTATTTCTAATAGGAAACCACCACCAAGCTGTAAGTATAATTCTATCGACAATGACGTCTACATTACCGATGTCATCACTAAAAATGATTTGGTTTCTCGCACGCCAAATGGTCCAACACGTCGCAAACCAAATGATATAGACCGTGGATTTCGAAGTATCTTTCAACAAAGACAGCACCCAACCAAGAAAATGACGGTGTAAATTATCTTCCGGCGACCAAGGAATTCCTACCTAGGCCGATATTCTCCTCCAAACCTTCATGATTTTAGGACACGCAAAGAATAAGTGAGAGTTGTCCTCATCACACCGAAAACAAAAAGCGCAAACCTTGTCATGCCTATTATGAATAATTCCTCTACGAGCCAAAATATCTCTAGTCGGCAATCTATCTAACAGTAAACGCCAAGCAAAAATCTGGACCTTCAGCGGAATTTTTGAAATCCAAACTAAATCTAAGCACACTTTGTGTTCTTCCTCTAATTCAGAAGTGCCAGAATAATTCGACAGAAGATCATAGCAGGTTTTAACAGAAAACTTACCAACAGGACTGCAAGGCCACGACACTGTATCCTCACCATTACGCTTTGGCTGGAAATCCTGCAGCAGTACTACCAAATGTAATTCGTTGTTCTAACTCTGTTATAAATTTGTAAAACAATGTGAGGGATGCTATCTTGAACTGGTATAAGTATAAAGTTTGGATGCTGAACCTGAGAAAAATGTTTGGTGTAAGAAAGTTGTGTGTTAATTATGTGTTTATAACTCTATGATAGTGGAAATCTAAAGGATAAAACTCGGCGTGTTCTTCTATTATCTCTCAACTCTTTATTTTCTTGTATATATTTATTTGTTTATCTCTTCTTTTTCCACAATTCTTCTTCAAATCAATCTAAAAACAATTTATTTTCTGAAGTTTATATAAACTGTTTATATCATAATTCACCCTATTTTGTTTGAATTCATTTGGTCAACACCTCCTTTCGTCAAGACTTGATCTTCGCCCAACTTTTTTCCACACTCCATATCGGGCAATCCCATAGACAGTTAGAAATACCCCTATTAAGAGACACACTCATGTACACTTTCCCTCGTACTTAGAAATGTTCCACCCATTCATTTATTAACTTGACTATCATAGTGTTAATTTTTTGCAGGTAGCCTATATGGTGACCAAAGAACTATCATCATCGACCCAAAATTCTTTCTACGAAAGTCATCATCAACTTTTCACCAATTCTGTATTCTAATATGAATTATATATATATATATATATATATATATATATTGTATTTCAGGAACAGTGTAGAGTATTAATTAGAAGACATAATTAAAAGAAAGAGAATTAATTTTAGTATGAAATTTTTAAAAATCTTATTCATTTTAAAATAAAAATTATTTAGTAAATGATACTCAATCATTTTAAAATAGATAAAGATAAAATATAAGTGTTGTCTCATCATATTCATAAGTAATTAGGTTGAGTGTCAAATTCTTTGTTTGAACAATGAAATTTATTAGTATCTTTATTTTTACTAAATTAGGATTTCTTTTCTAAAAAATTAGAAACTGACGCGTGTATCTCGCGGGTTGCCTCTCGTTATTGGTTCTTGAAAGTTAAAGATAAGTATTCATTATTTATTTAAAGTATTAGTTCTATATATGATATTAAAGATGAAGTTCGGAAACATAAGTTAATATTAATGAATATTATAAAAAGAGTAATAGAACAAAACAAACATATAGTAAAAAAGAGTATAGTGTAATATAAGTAATAGACACCTTGAAAAAGAAAAAAGTGTCATTGTAAAAATAATGTATTCCTATATATTGAGAGAGAATTAAAAATCTTTTATTCCTATACAATTTAATTTTTGCAAAAATTATCTAGTGTCAGTGAAATATAAAGAATCTTATAGAAGACAATGTTGAAATCTAATAATTAAATAGAATTTAAAAGAATTGTTTTAAATAATAGCAATTATAATAACGTATTGACTTATTTAAATAATAGTAACTTCAATTTATAGAAAATGAGGATTTAAGAAAATGTAACATTTTACACAATATGGTGATAGGCATAATTATTAAGATAATAGTTCATCAATTGATATGGTTTCAAGAGTAATAAATTGAAAGTTAAATCACACAAATCATATACGATAGTTTGATAAGTAAAAATAGTTATAAATAATAGATAGTGAGCTGAGTATGAGGTCATAACATTGGTATTAAAACAAAACTAAGTGAAAGTATTAGTAATGTAAGTAAATGAGTACAAATCAAAAGTAGACTAATAGGAATTACACTATACAGAAACTAGTAAGACACCCATGCTCCCGCACGGGTAAATTTATTTTGATATTGCAGAAATAGTTGTTTTAGATATACCTCTTAAAATGTCATTTTAATTGAGAAAGTACACGAAAAAATTATAAATGAAAATATTAGGAAAAAAAAACAATATTATGATACAAAATGTAATAGAACATTTGACATAGAATTTCAAAGATCAATAATAATAAGAAATATATAAATAAATATAACGACTTGATAAAAATAATGGCATACGATGAAAGTGACCCGTGAAACAACGACAACAAACTGTGTTGCAATACTCCCATATATGACTGTTTATGGCAGTAGATTATATCAAAGTTTATAACAGGCTGATTATATAACAGAATTTCTCCTAGAATTTGCTAGTTTCACTTCTTGTCCATTCCAAAGGTGCTTCACGGTCTCCACAGCACCATGAGCCATGTTGTTCACTTGTCGTCAACAGTTTACAAAAGGGAAACTGCTTCCTCTTATTGAAGACCATATTGGAAAAATAGTATTGATTTAAACAAAAAAATATATATGGAAACCTAAATAATAAATTAGTATAACTGATATGATTTACACAAAAACAATATTGATTTCCTCAATTCATTTATGATTGTTGAATTATTGAGTCTAACTGATATGATTTACTAATTATGACCAAACATGAAATTTCAAAAAGGAAAGGCATTAAGCAGGTTTTTCAACATCGGGCATTGCCAGAGGATCATACAGCTCCTCCCTTTGCTCCATGGTAGGCACCAACAAAGCTGATACATCTTGAACACCTTTAACCTAAAAGCATGAGTAGTCCAATATAGTTATTGCCTTCAATAAATAAAACCAATACCATGTGTAAACTGCTTTTAAAATTCGATAACTTACCTGTTGGGGATATTGTTCATAGCCAGCATACCCGACATATGCATACGTTGAAGGATCCTGAGCAGCCCCATATGCATAAGCTTCATAACCCTGTTGTCCATACCCTGTTGGCCAAATGTAGAAGTCATAAGAAAATACATAATTAGTTGGGATACAACGATGAATAACATACGACATAATTAATTTAACACAAAGTAACATGCATAGTTTTACCGATTCGACATCCTATTGAAGGGTATCCTGCTAAAGCCTTGCTCGTCTATTAAGCAAAATTCTGAACATTGTAAATAAAATATTAATTAGGACTTTCAACTGTATGGTGCAAAAGCTTGAAAACGATATTGCACGAAGAGTTTCCTTACAAACTTTAACCTAGTCTCATAATTTAATACTCAGAATGTGTAAGCTTTCCTAAAGCACAATGATGAGCATTGTTAAAACACAATTAGTTAAGATTTTCATATGTATGGTGCAAAAGCTTGGAAACCATTTAACATCATTATCTCCATACAAATATTAACTTAGTTCCATAATTTTATTTACAGAATGTGTAAGCAACCTATATGAAGGATCCTGAGCAGCCCCATATGCATAAGCTTCATAACCCTGCTGTCTATACCCTGTTGGCCAAGTGTAGAAGTCATAAGAAAATACATAATTAGTTGGGATACAACGATGAATAACATACGACATAATTAATTTAACATAAAGTAACATGCATAGTTTTACCGATTCGACATCCTATTGAAGGGTATCCTGCTAAAGCCTTGCTCGTCCATTAAGCAAAATTCTGAGCATTGCAAATAAAATATTAATTAGGACTTTCAACTGTATGGTGCAAAAGCTTGAAAACGATATTGCACGAAGAGTTTCCTTACAAACTTTAACCTAGTCTCATAATTTAATACTCAGAATGTGTAAGCTTTCCTAAAGCACAATGATGAGCATTGTTAAAACACAATTAGTTAAGATTTTTATATGTATGGTGCAAAAGCTTGGAAACCATTTAACATCATTATCTCCATACAAATATTAACTTAGTTCCATAATTTTATTTACAGAATGTGTAAGCAACCTATAGTATTGCAGCCATAAAAGCATATAGTAGGATTTTCTAGTGTATAGCAGTATTTTCACAATGTTTAAGCAACCTACAGCATTGTTGTCATAAAAAACTATAGCTTTGCAGGATTTAATATCCAACATTAGTCAGGATTTTCAAGTGTATGTTGCAAAAGCTAAAAAACCATACAACAGGATTTTCAAGTGTATGGTTCCTCTCAATTAAAACATGAAAAAACATATAATTTGAGACCAATGAAGACAGAACAATCTATGGCATAACTGAATGCATCAACCATTGAAAAATTCCATTGCTGTCATCAAAATTGAAAAACGTGTGTTTCATTATACAATGTTAATGAGATTCATAAAATGTTGCATCAACCAAAAAACAATGAAACAGATACAACACCTACAATTCGAAATGAGAACAAAACTGTAACATAAATTTTCCATAAGGACTAACTACTATTATAATCAAACAGAAATTGTATCAGTGTAATTTTCAAATATGAAACAGTGGTATTCAAGTAATCCAAGAAGGACATGTAGGCATCTAGAGTACGTGTAGTGAAATAACTTCAAGGAGGGTATGAGTTTGACAAATGAAAATGCAATAGATTCTAAGTTGGAGAAAGTTACTTTAACAGAATTGTAGACATATTTATTTGAAAACATCAATCCAACAAAAATCAATAGAAATGGGCAATGGAAAAAGCAATACCTGTAAGCATGTATTTTCAGAAAGTTAGTTGACTTGAAACCACACAAAAAAGTCAATTGTATTGTGATAATAAATTTTAAATTATTTGTCCAAGAGTAATGTGACAGAATCAAATCACATGTAGAAAAACAAAGATTTCAAATCACATAGTTTATCGAATTCAAACACGAAACCAGCAGCAAAATAACGATTAGCAATAAAAAATATTTGCAAGTTCACAATACTGTAATCATAACAGAAATCAGATATGCAGTTAACAATCAAGTAATCCAACATCTGTATGTTCAACATTTCGAGATACAACAACACGGAACATTAACAATGCCACGAGATCGAATAATAAGCAGTACAACAAAATAACCTCCACGACACCAAATCGAAACATTAAGAAATGATAATACAGTGTACACAAAACAACAGATATAAGAATCGGAAAAGAAAACTGTACCGTTACCGCAATACGATGTCGGTAGCTAATCAAACCACATGACTCTTCAAACCCTATAATCGATTACCCTTGAACTCTACCCTCAAAGTTCCTATTTCCAGACAATACAGCTGCAGCTACTATATCTGGAAATTTCAGAAAACCAATGTTTAGATAACTTCAGATTCATAAGTGGCTAGTTCTAAAATACCATTTTTTAAAAAAGATCTGTACCATTCTCGGTAATTGCATATGCAACATCTTCATCAATATCCCATGAATTTCCAATGCATGTGGTGCATCCATACCCAGCTATGTGAAACCCTAGCTGATTCAAATACTCCTGCAAGCCATTGCATCTGTATTCCAGTTTGGCAGTGGGAATAGCAACCGTCGATAAACATTCCTTTAAACGGAGAATTACTAACCAAGCTAATTGCCTTTAAGAATTAACCAGTTTAAGTGCAACACAACTCATGATCATAGAATGTTCACCTTATGTCATATTTTCACCTTATGTCATATTTCAGTACAACAATTAACAATGCAAAGGAAAGGAAAGAAACAAAGAGTTCCTACTTTATGTCATATTTTCACTTTTTACCATTCAGAACTTTTAGAAATCCTTTAACCAAATTAAGGCATGCAAAATCCCAACAACTAACAAATTTCTATTAAGCTGAAAATTAGCAATGATATGCTTGGTACTGACCTGCCATTTTGAAGCTTTAGAAAATCTGCTTTGTCAAGATGTGGCACGACAGTAGAAGATGCATAAGCTGCAAGAAAATTCCAAATGGAAGAAACAAACATTCATTAGAAAACAAAGAAGTTAAAAAATGTCAAAATGGATCATGTGACATAAAAACAGTGACATAAAAACATTTTGAACAATCTTCCCAAATGTTGCCGCAAAAAAACATTTACACTTTTATCAGATTTCTAGACTCAAATTCAAATCTCTCACTCTGTCTAGTATTGCCATGTAGCTGATTATATAACATGAAGATATAACAGGATTTTAGGCGATTTCAACATATGAACATATGAACCACACACACAAATTAACATATGAACCTTTCCTCATTTGCAATGAATCAGCACGAGATGGTTCCTAACATCTAGAGAAAGGAAAAAGAAAACAATTTGGTTAGAATATCATGAACAAATTATGCTATTAAGATAGTGAAGTTCAAGATTTTGTAATACTGAACACTACTACAAAAGCAACATTCACCATCCAAGATAAAACATTTAGTATTCAAACAACAACGCATACCTGAAGGAAAGAACCAATTCACAGTGATCAGGATCTGAGTTCAGGATGAGAGTGTGTAGAATGTTGTCTCAAAGTAATAGCCAAAAGCACCTTGATACAACCTCTAGAATGTGGCTGCTCAAAGATCTGTGACCATTTACTGTCCATATCACTGCCATCATTCTTGCTGACAGGTTGAAACTCTTCAATTGCACCCTCAACTTCAGGTGCTCCCCAAAGCTCCCGTATCACTTTGTTCGCATCACTTATTCTCCCAGCCTAAGCAGAAAATGTCAAAGCTTTAGAAACAGTGGAAAAGCAGAGAGATAAGGTAAGGAAACAATGAAGTCATATACCTTGCAAAGCTAGCATGGGCTATCGATAGCAGATTGCATACCCAGACCAACAATAAAACCAGGGACGCTTGCAATATACAGCATTGTCCTCCACCTGAAATATATTTTGTTGCTACCAGTTAGCCATTATTTGGAAAGTAATTACGTCACCCGTGAAGTCAAATTGGAAATGACAGAAAGGATACGTGCCATGGCATTTCCATTTAAATCATTCAAAGAAGCACATAAGTACCTCACCCGTGAAATAAGCACATTTAAATCTCAAATTGGATTCTGGACATGCAGAGCCTGATGCAGATAACCAATAACAAAATATGGTTAGATTTTTGTTTTCATGGAGATAAATAGTAATTTATTGCTTCCTTAGATTATAGAGTGGCTAATACAAATCAAGTTAATGCAGGCTTACCTTGATTTTCCAACAGATCCTAGACACGCAAATGGCTAACGATAGATGGAGGGACACCGATAGCCGCAATGGAGGGAGTACTGCTGCTGCTGAAAAAGAGAAATTGAGAATTTTTCAACTAACAGACCTATAGAATTCGAAACCGTAACACGACAGTTGGCAGCCACAAATTTGTTTTCACGATTGGTACATCAGCAACTGCAGAATCACAAAACAATTTCAACACAATTCAAGCTGCACAATCGCAGCCGTGAAAATTAAAACAATTCCATAATTTCGCAGAAACGTCAACAAATCACAGCAACATAAGCATCAAACCAGAAACAACTGCAATTCTTAATTCAGATTTCAAACATAAACAATTTGTTTCAACGAATCTTCAATTACCAATTTATCAAATTGCAAGAATCAAATCTTAACATGTTCAAAATTTTCACAAGATAAAGAACAGGGGGATCAAGGAATTTATTTCCTAACCTGAGCTATTTAAACCCTCTCGCCGAAAATTAAAGTTGAAGCTGAAAAATGATGAACCATTGAGAACAGGGCGAGAATTCGTGAGGAAGAGCGTCGCCCCGCTGCTGTGGATATCACATCCGGAATCGTCTCCAAAGTCACCTCCATTGTCTGTCAACGACGTCGCCGCAGAAGGAATCGCCAGGAGAGGATTCACGATTTGAAAGGGCAGAGAGAAAGTCACGCATGAAGGTAACTGAGGGAGGTATAAATCTCACGATCATTTTAGCTAAAACAGCAATGGAAGAATGAGAGATGAGAATGTTTTTGGTGGTGGCCGTAATAGGGTGGAGAAAGAGGGTGGCGGCCGGTTAGGGTTTTGAAGGGGGGGGTGGGTGAAGAGAAAAACGGGAGGGAGAGAGAGAGAGATAGAAGTGTGAATGAGCACCTTTTGAAAGTGAGGAAACTATGTATGGAGGAAAAAATCAGAGTAGATTTGGGGACCAATGAAAATATAACACATGGCAGGATGTGGGGCAAAGGAAGAATGAAATTGTGTAGAATTGTCTAGTTACGTTTTTAACCCTTGTGTAGTGTAAAATATTTTTTGTGAAAAGGCATAAATGTCAAAGCATTGACCTTTCTTCTAATTGTTTTATAGTATACTACAATAAATCACACAAACTTGAAAGCTTACTTAAAAGTTGTCAAAGTATAATACATATGTCCTATATAAAAGATTCAAAATTAATATTGAGACCACTAAAGTTTTAAGGCAAAAAACACAGTTCAACAAAAACAACATCATCTTTAAAGCAGAACGTGAAATAAACTTTCAACATCAAACATCAATTCCTCCTTAAATGAACATACATGAAATTTTAAAAGTGAGGCATTCTAAAAGACAAAAAATCACCATACGAAACTTCTTTTTTTTAGCGTATTCATATCAACCATGTCCAACGAACTTTTTATGATTGTCCCTTTAAGAAACAATGTAGAGTATTAATTAAAAGAGATAGTTAAAAGAAAGAAAATTAATTTTACATTGAAAATTTTTAAAATCATATTTATTTTAAAATAAAACTTATTTAGTAAAATGATACTCAATTATTTTAAAACAGATAAAAGATCAAATATAAGTGTTGTCTCATCATATTCATACGTAATATAATTTAGATTGAGTGTCAAATTTTTTGTTTGAACTATAGAACTTATGAGTATCTTCATTTTTACTAAATTAGAATTTTTTTTCCCTCTTAAGAATAATATTTAGGCTTTTATGTTGTTATTTTAAAGGCTTAATTGCAATTTTGGTCTCTCTGTTTTTATTTTTTTTGAGTTTTGATTCCTCTATTTTAAAATCCGGAATTTTTGTCCCTCCATTTTTAATTTTTTTGAGTTTTGATCCCCCTATTTTAAAATCCAGAATTTTGGTCCCTCTATTTTCATTTTTGTTTAGTTTTGGTCCTCTATTTTAAGTTTTGTTTTGGGTTTTAGTCCCCCTTTTAATTTGAAACTAATTTAATAGGGGGACCAAAAGTTTAAAAAAATGAAAATAAGGGGATCAAAACTATAAAAAAATAAAAATGGAGGGACAAATTTTCGGATTTTATAATAAGGGGACCACAACTCAACAAAAAACTGAAAACAGAGGGACGGAAATTTTGGATTTTAAAATAGGTGGATCAAAACTAAAAAAATAAAAATAAAGGGATCAAAATTACAATTAAGCCTATTTTAAATTAATTTATGTAACATTTAGGTTTTTTTTTTTATAATTAGCTCATGTCATTTAAAGTTTGTTTGGGTTAGTTTATCTAAACTTCTTTTTTTACTTAAGTTTTGTGATATACTTTTAAAATGAACTAAAATGTGACGAATATATAGACATTTTAAATTTTGAGTTGTTTTAACTCAACTTTTACAAATCCAACTTTGGGTTGTTTTAACTCAACTAATAAAAATTGGAATTTTCTTAATGCATTTTAAATAGCTTTTAGCCACCACTCAAAATTATTTAAATGCTCTTAAATTTCAGAAATGTAACTTCGGACGCATATATTTTTGAATAAACGTTGACATAGTTCGTAGATACATCTCTAGAACCATTATAAACATTCAAAACATGTCACTCAAAAGTCATTTACATTTAAATTGTTCTAGAGATGCATCTACGTGAATATTTCGGAGATACATCTCTGAAATGTATCAGAACAAATATTTTTTTATTATAAGTTGTGTATTTGTGTTCAGATAAAGTATAACGCACGATCCAAAATAAAAAATAGACATACAAAATAATAAGAGACTAATAGTGGGTCTGTAAAAAATTAAATAGCAATATATGTAAAAAAAAAGTTGTAGTTTCGAGATCCAAAATGTAACAAAACCGTCAAAATAAAGTAGAGAGTATAGTACTATAACAAAATAATAACAGGCTACTACTATGCATGTATGACTGTAACACCCTAAAACCCCCACATGAAATAATACAATTATCAGAGAAATGTTCAAGTAAAAATTCAGCAATTAGGATGTTACTTCCAACATACATATGCTAAGTAAATGACATGTAACATATATTTATTACTATAAAAAATTATTTTCAATAAGCAGCGGAAAACTTCTTTGAATCGACAATCAAGATTTAGTATGTTTAAATCACATGTTCATCAATAATTAGAACAAAATATCCTAACTATAACGGAAATAAAACGCCAAGCGCTCTGTAATTCCCAGTGTTACTTATCAGAGCAGACACTAACTCGAAACATAAAGTGAAGGACTCCGTCTTCACTAACCGCAACTCCGCATTATTCTTGGTCATCTGCACGTTACTCACATGGAGGCAACATTCAAACAGAAGGGGTGAGATTCTCAATCAACATAAGATATGCATAATGTAAATATGAAAGAACATAATCCATATACAATTCACCCTTTCAGTACAACATCAACACGAATACAATTCTCCACCCAAATAGACAACAGTACAATTCATCATACAACACAACATAATGCAATGCAATGAGACCCACGACTCGACTCAATGCATGTGGCACCAATTCGATCCCTTTTTCATGATCACAATTCCCGTCGGAATTTCTATATCAGTCGCTCACACCCCATATGGGCACACGATGTCTGTGATCGTTCACACCCCACATGGGCACACGATCACCTCAACAACAACAACAACAATACGATTCTATTTCAAAGAATCCCGATAAAACGCTCACACCCCATATGGGCACACGACTTATCGCACAACTTATGCAACATGGAATGCATACAACGACAACATACAACGACAACTAAATGCATCAATACATCATATTACAACTATCCAACACACAACATATACCTGCCAACACATACCACAACAGTAATCCACAACGACAACACGCATACACATAACTGAATTCATCGTTTTAACACACAACACATACACGAAAACCCAACTACTGCATCAAATAGTTGGATTCTGACCTTGAAATTAGTTTTATCAAAAAGTATATGAAACCAGTTTTCCAATGATTCGAACGGAGACTGAAACGGACATACGGATTAAAAGTTAGGAATTTCTAAAGTTAGGAATTTCTAAAATTTAGAAAAATTTTGTATGTAACAGCAGCAAACAACACTGTCATGTTCGCTGCGAGTTCACTCTGTGAACTACCCTTCGCTAGGAGTTCGCTTATCGAACTTGCCAGCGAACAACTCCTCCCATACAAAAACAAGATAGTCATCTTTTCTCCCCTCTACTCGCTCTTTGTTCGCTTAGCGAACTGGAGTTCGCCAGAAGTTCGCTTTGCGAACCTGGGCGAACTTCCCCACCACGTATCCCAGAATTTTTCTACTTTTCCTTCGTTCGCTGCCTTATTCACTTTGTGAATCTAGGGCGAACATTCGCCCAGCGAACTTTTGTTCACACTACGAACAACGTGATTCTGCAATTCTGCAGTTGCAATTTCAACACAAACCAGTCCCAATCCTTCCCCGATTTTACCCACAAATAGCCCCAAAAATACATATATAATCACAGATTATCATGCATACAATTAGGAATACATAGGCCGCAATTTAACCGATCAATTTATGCATTTTTCCTCTTATCAAGGCCTCCGACATACACAAACCCCAATCCCCATATCAACAGAAACAACACATAGGATGGTCCTAAAGATTTATCTACCCTTATACAAATATTATGCAACCATTAGAGATTAAAGAACCCCACTCTTACCTTAGAGTTCTTGACGAAAACCTCGGCCTCAACAATGGCTTTTTTCTTCCCTTTGGCCCTAGCTCTCCTCTTTCTCTTTTCCTCCAAAAATACGTACTGAATGAATTCTCTCCCCTAATTCCCTTTTCTATTTTCTAATATTCTTTTATTCATAAACTTATTATTATTATAATCATTATTATTATTTCATTATTATTATTATTATTTTATTAATTAAATAATAATAACAATATCTCTTAATAATTTAAAATAATAATATTAATCAATTAATCATTTTCACCACACCACCAAGTCTCACATAACTGGTCACACACCCCCAACACCTTACTTCCTATAATTCTAAGGTCACTACCCCATACTAAGGGTAACCCCAAACACAACAAAAACACGCACAACCACACACATATACACAACATCATACAATTTCTAATTACGAAAAATAATAAAATAAATTGGGGTTTTACAACTCTCCCCCACTTAGAATATTTTCGCCCTCGAAAATTTATCTCATGTGAACATCTCCGGATACGACTCTCGCATCCCGCTCTCTATCTCCCAAGTCATAAAAGGCAACACCACGAGTAACACAAAACAACCACCACCTCATCAATAACAACAACAAGATGCGATGCTCACGCCATGCACTCGACGACCAACTCAAGACGCAAAGAATAACTGAGTTACGCACACACATGTTCACTCTTGAACCAGAACACAACACAATCTTTACAATCGCCACAGGTAACACTCCCCTAATCCTCCATCATCGGAATTAGCTACTCGCACTCGAACTATCACCATAGGAAGCGAGGCAATAACAAAGATAAGAACATAAAGTTCCACGACAGAACATCATTTTAACCATATCGACATAACCAGGATACTAACCTCGTTGTCACACAACATCAAGACAACAATTCTATGATTCACCAATCAAATATGTAACTAGTGGCACATGATTAATATTTAAACCTTTCACCATATTACTTCCATTCTGGAACGTCCAATGGTCGCGTCATTCTTCCAGGTTCTAACGTTCAACGTTTGAACTCTTACAAGTCACACACGCATATACGAACTGCGCTACATCACGCTTCTGTTGCGCACTCTGATTACTCTCAACTATCAAATCTACCAATTTCACATCCAACTTTTGACACTCTCTAATATTCACCAGAAAATCATTGTTCACTTTTAACATACCCAACCTCTCACTCTACTACGTTATCTCACACACCAGACACAAGGCTCTGAACTGCTAACTCAATTCCAATTCTCTGACCATCAAACCAGACATATGAAAAGACTTTCGACTTAACTCATCAGGAACAACATTAACTTTATCAATAGGATACTTCGAGCCAAGGTCATAACTCATCAAAAATTCCAACCATCCTCGTCGTCTCATACTCTATTCCTTCCGACCAAACCGGTATTCTGCACTCTTGTGATTACTAAACACTTCGAACCTAGATCCATAAAAATAATACCTCCGGATCCTCAACACAAATGCAATCCACAGCCAATCCCAAATCTTGAACAGGATAGATCCTTTCATGAATCCTCAATTGTCGTAAGGCATAAGCTACGACTTTACCATCTTACGCTTCACACCGTCTAAACTCATCATAAACACATCCCTATACCCCAAAAACCATTTATTAGGATCATGCAAAATCAAAGTTGGAGTCGTAGTCAACTTCTACTTCAGCTCTCTAAAACTTTCCTCACAACGAACATCCCCAAACAAATGACTTACCCTTCGCAAGGCAACTGAGATAACGGAAGTGCTAACTTGGAAAAGCCTTCCATAACCTACGGTAATAACCAATTGAGTCCAAAAATCCTCTAATCTCCTTAACCAACTTCGGAGCTTTCTCATTGTAGAACTACATCTACTTTGGATAGATCCATGGCAACACCTTATCTGAAATAACATAACCAAGAAAACTCATCCTTACCAACAAAAAAATCACGCTTTGATAACTTAGCATAAAACTTCATCTCTTTCCATATTTGTAACTCAATTGTCAAATACTCTACACGCTCTTCTTCTGATTTTATAATAGATCAGAATATCCCCAACGAACACCACTTCAAACTTATCTAATTAAGTATGGAAGATACGATTCGTAATCCCCACACACACCCCAAGTGCATTACAAGCACCGAACAACATCATCATATATTGTAATACTCCAAACCGAGTTCCAAAAATTCCAAGTCATCTATTCTTGAAATTAGACACTTATCCTTAAGCACTTTGGAGAGTTATCAATCGGCATAAAAACACACTTATCCACTGGAGTGCCTACCCATCAAATGGTACACAAATCTCATTTATGTTCGTCAGTAGAATAACCTCCCTGTCAACAAACAACCGTTTAGTATAGGTTCAACACTCTCCAACGATAGAGATGCAGGAGTAATACTAGTACAACCATAACATATACAACCTTCAAAATTCATTATGAGCTAGAAACAATTTATCCAAAACAGCTTAACAACCTTTGGCTCTGGTTACCACATTCTATATCAATTCTTCTTACGAGGTTTAAACTCACTCAAGGTTTCTGTTGACACGAGATTTCCAACCCATAACAAAGTAATACCATCAAGGAACTTCAATTCATCCGCAATTCGTCACAATTCAAAACTTAAGCTATCTAGAACACAACTGTGGTTTTCCATATTACCCACCGATTAATACGCGACCTCATGCTATCATCCATTTCTCTACTAACAATACTAAAGCTCTCCAAGGCGACACCCTTGGTCTCACAAATCTCATTTCTAGTAATTCTTGTAACTGCTCTTCCAGTTCTACTAATTCTAGCGTCGAGATCATGTATGGCGCCATAGAATATGGTACCAGGGACAAGATCAATAGAGAATTCCACCTCTTTCTTTAGCGGCACATCTGATATGTCATCTAGAAACACATCTGGAACTCACACACAGCTGGCAGTTCATCGTTGCGACTTTACTGCTAATTTCTAGAACACCATCCTCGCAACCGTGGCAAACATCTGAGCATCATCTCTTGAGAGTTCTTCTACTTACTTAGCAGGTATAACCTTAACTCCTCACTGTCGTCAAATTTAAGTTCACTCTATACTCTCTAAGAAGCAACCATCAATAATATCAAATCATTCCCTCTCAGAGACATCCCAACTTATCGACGTATAAAACCTTAAATCTGCCTCATCTTCAGATATATATGAATCTGCATCGACTCGTCAAAACAACCTGTAAGCATTTGGCTTAACTTCGAACATTTCACTGAACATACTATCTAAGCTGACAAGATACGTCTATTCCATCCCGCATGATTCCGTCTACTATCAACAAGAGATTAAGGGTGATCAGTTCCTTAATTTGTCAATAGACAGTCGACCATCATGATGGGGCATAAACCATCTTTACCAACTCTAATAGTGTTCCTTGCATCTGGTGCACAAGCTACCTAAGGCACAATCCTTAGTTGACATAAGCATTCTTTCTGTATTTCCTTCAGTTTCGAAAATAACCCAACTCTCACAACTCCTACATTCTTGAAATCAGCAGCACACTACCCTACTCACCCAAACGATTGGTAAACACAGGGTTTAGCCCTTACCAATCCGTCTCAAGAATAACATTATCTTGTTCCAACTAAAGATAAATTATGCCCATCCTTAGGAAACACGTCAGGGTACTCCACACATCGCTGACCAATCTCTAGTCAAAACATTGCCTTCCCCCTCACAAGGAAGCGAGCAACGAGGACACCTGGCCGTCTTTCCTCGAGGATCACACCATTCTCCAACAGGTTAACAATCCAATACTGCACTCCCTCGTGCAGTAACATGATATCTAATCTCTTCAACCACGGGAACAACATTGTCTCAATCAACAATTGCACTTTTGCAATCAAAGACACACTGAGCCAACACTCCACACTTGAAGCATCTTGGAGAAACACAAGCTTCTCCCCCACTTGTCTCACTCTCATCCTGAAGACAAGGGATTAGAAAAACAAGAAAGCACTGATAGTGTTTCACACACATATCACGTACTAAGGAACAAACAACATTGACAGTATTCAACTGTCACACGACTCGACGACTTGGCCGGACGGGTCGACCTGCTCTGATACCACTTTGTAACACCCTAAAACCCACGCGTGAAATAATACAATTATCAAAGAAAAGTTCAAGTAAAAATTCAGCAATTAGGATGTTACTTCCAACATACATATACTCAAGTAAATGACATGTAACATATACTTATTACTATCAAAAATTCTTTTCAATAAGCAGCAGAAATCTTCTTTGAATCGACAATCAAGACCTAGTATGTTTAAATCACATGTTCATCAACAATTAGAACAAAATATCCTAACTATAATGGAAATAAATCGCCAAGCGTCCGTAATCCTCAGTGTTACATATCAGAGCAGACATTAACTCGAAACATAAAGTGAAGGACTTCGTCTTCACTAACCGCAACTCCGTATTATTCTTGGTCATCTGCACGTTACTCACGTGGAGGAAACATTCAAACAGAAGGGGTGAGATTCTCAATCAACATAAGAGATGCATAATATAAATATGAAAGAACATAATCCATATACAGTTCACCCTTTCAGTACAACATCAACACAAATACAATTCTCCACCCAAACAGACAACAGTACAATTCATCATAAAACACAACATAATGCAATGCAATGAGACCCACGACTCGACTCAATGCATGTGGTACCAATTCGATCCCTTTTTCATGATCACAATTCCCGTCAGAATTTCTATATCAGTCGCTCACACCCCACATGGGAACACGACATCCGTGATCGGTCACACCCCACATGGGCACACGATCACCTCAACAACAACAACAACAACAATACGATTCTATTTCAAAGAATCCCGATAAGATGCTCACACCCCACATGGGCACACGACTTATCGCACAACTTATGCAACATGGCATGCATACAATGACAACATACAACGACAACTAAATGCATCAATACATCATATTACAACTGTCCAACACACAACATATACCTACCAGCACATACCACAACAGTAATCCACAACCACAACACGCATACACACAACAGAATTCATCGTTTTAACACACAACACACAACGCATACACGAAAACCTTACTATTGCATCAAATAGTTGAAATTATGACCTTGAAATTAATTTTATCAAAAAGTATATGAAACCAGCTTTCCAACGAGTCGAACGGAGACTGAAACGGACATACGGATTAAAAGTTAGGAATTTCTGAAGTTTAGAAAATTTTTGTCTGTAACAGCAGCAAACAGCACTTTCATGTTCGCTGCGAGTTCGCTCTGCGAACTGCCCTTCGCTAGGAGCACACTTAGAGAACTTGCTAGCGAACAACTCCTCCCATACAAAAACCAGAAAGTCACCTTTTCTCCCCTCTACTCGCTCTTTGTTCGCTTAGCGAACTGGAGTTCGCCAAAAGTTCGTTTTGCGAACCTGGGGCGAACTTCCCCACCACACATCCCAGAATTTTTCTACTTTTCCTTCGTTCACTGCCTCACTCGCTTTGCGAATCTGGGGCGAACATTCGCCCAACGAACTTTTGTTCGCACTGCGAACAACGCGATTCTGTAATTCTGCAGTTGCGATTTCAACACAAACCAGTCGCAATCCTTCCCTGATTTTACCCACAAACAGCCCCAAAAACACACATATAATCACAAATATTCATGCATACAATTAGGAATACATAGACCACAATTTAACCGATCAATTTATGCATTTTTCCTTTTATCAAGGCCTCCGACATACACAAACCCCAATCCCCAAATCAACATAAACAACACATAGGATGATCCTAATGGTTTATCTACCCTCATACAAATATTTGCAACCCTTAGAGATTAAAGAACCCCACCCTTACTTACTTTAGAGTTCTTGACGAAAACCTCGGCCTCAACATTGGCTTTTCTCTTCCCTTTGGCCCTAGCTCTCCTCTTTCTCTTTTCCTCCAAAAATACGTACTGAATGAATTCTCTCCCCTAATTCCCTTTTCTATTTTCTAATATTCTTTTATTCATAATATTATTATTGTTATTATTATTATTTCAATATTGTGATTATTATTATTATTTTACTAATTAAATAATAATAACAATATCTCTTAATAATTTAAAATAATAATATTAATCAATTAATCATTTTCACCACACCACCAAGTCTCGCATAACTGGTCACACACCCCCAACACCTTACTTCCTATAATTCTAAGGTCACTACCCCATACTAAGGGTAACCCCAAACACAACCAAAACACGCATAACCACACACATATACACAAAATCATACAATTTCTAATTACAAAAAATAATAAAATAAATCAGGGTGTTACAATGACAACATCTCCTCTACGTCCGATGCCTGTTCTACCCTATCGACAATCAATCCCCCACGTCTTCCAGTGATGTCTCCGATATAATAATGCCCCAAGTACCTTCATCGTGATGGCATCTAGGACTTGCATGACACCAGACCCATCAGAGAAGATACCCTCGTCAATGCTTGCCCGCGCAATCTCCACTATGCAACAACGCCTAGGCAAGACATCGTCAATATGATCTACCTAAGCATGCTCTTCATCTAGTATCTCCTTATGAGTTGGTCTCGACACATCTCCTAGAGCAGCATGCACCATATACGGATGTGACACCCTGAAGAACCATCTAATACACTCCTCGACGTAGCTCCACTCGCTCAGGGCTATGGTGGCTTGTGCCTCCTCTATTTGTCTACGAGTCAAGGCAGGAGAAACAGAGACAACGGGGTGTCTGGGGATGGTCTAGGTGTAACCGAACTGCCGCATGACACACTCGGGCAGATGAGGAGAAGTGAGACGCGATCCGCAGGCCAACCATCCAGAGTATAACGTTATCTCGTTAAATGCATGTCCTCAACAACCAAACGATCAAGATAAACTCTGAAAGGCTCGACCGCTTGGTTCTCTCTGAGCGAGATAAAAGCACAGACACGCGCATCTCCTCTATTTACTCAGGCACACTCGCCCAGCCAACAATGTGCGGTATGTGCTAGAGGATCCAAACGTGGAATAAAAAAGTTTGGAACACATGAATCATCGGGTATAATTTCGCAAATAAATAATGAAAATGACAAAAAAACATTCAAGGATCAATAATTATTATCACCAGTAGTGTCACGCTTCCTGTGACCTGCTTCGTCTTCCACATGTAGCCCTCTCTTAACTTCAGATAAAGATAGACCAGGAAAGTCGCCCTTAAATGTACCTATGGATCCACTGTAGATCCAAGAAGTATTGTTTGTAAGCAATGTCAGTATAAGTGGCCCTCGTGTCAACAAAAAATGCAAGTGCTAACAAAAAAAAAGGTATGTTTTCAAAGCATGTGTCTTGTGCACCACCACCTGCTCATCATCACCATGAGCTTGTTGTGCCTTCAGAATCTCAGCCTTGTAGAGCTTTCTCAGGAACTCAAATCTAGCATGAGGGCCCCTGGTCTTATCCACCTCCTCCATCGTATCCCCTGGATTAGCCCCCAAATACTCTATCATTATCTTAACTGCCTCGTCTCTGGTCAACCTCCCATGATCGGGGAATCTTCCCCTGATCGAAAGATACAAAAAACACGAGACATCGTCTAGTGTGATAGGCATCTCACCATGCGGGAGATGAAACAAAGAGATTTCAAAGTGCCATGTCTACACGAATGCATTAAGCATTCCGTAGTTGACCAGAGTGTAACCGGTCATGCAAAGGTCCTTCAGGCCAGATAAGGATAGTACCGACTGAAACCAATCCTCATTCGGCTAAGGAAATGCAGCAATCTTCATCCCGTGGTTAAAAACTTCTAGGGATCACACTCGTGAAATTTGTCATAAATAATTAATGTCAGGAATAATAAATGTCAAAAATTATAAATGTCAGCAATTAAAATTAACGCATAACAAAATATAGAGTCCAACTAATGCTACCTCTCTGACCCTGATACGTTTGGTAGTGTGGTCTGGAAAAGAGGAAGTAAGGACAAATCAAATAGACCTCCTCAAAAATCCTTTGGCTCGGCATTCGCAGTAGCCTCACCCTTTAGAGGTGACACTGGATTAGTAGGATCATCAGTGGGAGGTGGGTCTAGAACATCAACATCATCCGTAGGAGGTAGCACTAGTGAATCCAGACGCCTACGAGAAGGGGAAGTGATGCGTTAGATGGTGAATCTCGTCTCCTACGAGAAGAAGAAGAAGAAGAAGAAGGTGGAGTGGCTTGAGGTGAAGCGCGAGCCCTAGAAGTAACGACACCCAAGAAGTCGACGACTCAGCCTGACCAAATGTATTTGGAGCCTCCGGAACCTGCTGGCCCTGCTCCCGCTGAACGGATGCATGTTGAGCAACCCTGCCATATCATTAGTGCTCACATATAACATACACAAGTAAGAAAATTTATAAAAAAAATATACTGAAGGAAACTTCGAAGATGCTTCTCTAGAAGCACCAGTAAACTAAAACGTTGAACACTTACAGAGATGCATCTCCGGAAGCACCATTAAACTAAAACATTGAACAACTCCAAAGATGCATCTCTAAAATTTCATACAGTATATGAAACGCTGAACAATTCTGGATATGCATCTCCGGAATGTTCTACAGCATAGAAGTTGCATCAATGGCGAATGTACCACATGCAACTTGACAAAAATATGATCTGATCACAAATTTCAGCCAACAAACAAGTTATACACTAAGTCTAAACTATGTTACACATGATTCCTACACATTTATAACCCTAATCATTGATTTCTACACATTTACACTAAAACTCAAAATTTACCGAAAACTCAAAAAACATACTTGAAATTTATGGTTTTAGATGATGCTTGATGTTCCCTTGAGTTCTTTTGAGTCTTACTTGATGAAATTTGATTTGGTGAAGTTGAAGTGTATTGAGAGGCTAAGTTGAGTTTGAAGAAAATTGTGAAATGAGGAAGAAGAAGAGTCTAGCACAACTTATGCTCCAAAATATTCTGAAAATATATCTCTGAAATATTTCAACGTCCACTTATATTTGGGTGCATCCGGAATGTATCTCCAGAATCAGAGAATATTTGTGTAATTTTACATGATGCAGTAGAAATATTAAAGGTTCTATAAGAAATTTTCTAAAGTCCAACTTGTATGGAGATGGATACTCATCCCTTAGAAATTTACTTTTTAATCTTATCTCATTTATTGTAGGGCTGTTAACTTATCGATAGGGTAATTTGACAGTAAGTGGTTCAACATATTTTAAATTAAATTATGATATTATTAGATTTGTCAAAAACATCCCTTACAACAACGCAGGACAGTCATACACAATTTTGAGGTTTAGTTAAAATTTTAAATTTTACAGAGAAAATTTTAAAAAATTTATCTTTAAAATAGTAAATAATATTTATGTTTAATTAAATTTTTACCCATATTTCACATATCCCCATAGTGTAATGAAAGAAAGAGACTCATAGTTGAAGAATATATTTTTGGATTCACGTGTAAGCAGTTTATATCATATTAATACTAAATAAATTAGATGTTAGATATAAAGTTGGCGCATGTTCTTAATATTTAAAATCTATTAGCATATATTGTACATAGCTTACATGGTTTACTTTATTCTGTAGCTAGTAGCCTTATGCCACATGTATGTATTTTAGTTTCATTAGAGCCACACATTACTTTGTATAAATACTGATACATTATATCCATAATGTATGAATGAAAAGCATCTTTTTGTTACTCATTGCAACTACTTTGTAACAAACTTATGTTAAGCTTTCATCTTCTTCCATGAGCATAATGCTCATCTTCATCTTCTTCCCCAAGATGCTTCTTGGTTATTGCAATATTGATATGGTATCAGAGCTTAATAAGCTCTGGTAGCCATCATTTTTTGCATTTTGATCGCCTTTGGTTTCACTATTCGATTGCTTTGTTCAATCGCTTCCTTCTTCCTTTTCTGTTGGTTGAAATTGTTGTTTCTTTCAATCATCTTTCCCTCTACTATGGCTAACCAGAGCTTCACCGATTTTTCAACAAATTCATCGAACCCTTACTATTTGCATCTGAACGAAAACCCTTCTCTTGTTCTTGTTTCACCATTACTAGATGACAAGAATTATCATACTTGGTCAAGATCAATGTACATTGCATTGATTTCCAAGAACAAGGACAAATTCATTGATGAAACCCTCACGAAGCCTCCTGTATCTGACCTGTTGTATGCTCCATGGATTTGGTGTAATACTATGGTTCTGGCGTGGATTCATCGATCAATTTCAGAATCTATTGCAAAATCAATTTTGTGGATTGAAAGTGCAGCTAGCGTATGGAAGAATCTGCAGCTCCGTTTTTCTTAAGGTGATGTTTTCCGCATTTCCGATATCCAAGAAGTCTTGTATAAATTTCTCCAAGGTACTCTTGACGTTTCTAATTACTTCACACAGTTGACAGTTATGTGGGTTGAACTAGATAACTATAGGCCAATTCCTCCGTGTTCCTGTGTTATTCCTTGTGTGTGTGGCGCCATAGCTTCAGTTCGAAAATACCGCGAGCAGGATTATGTTATCATGTTTCTCAAGGGGTTAAATGAGAAATTTTCCCATTCCAAGTCTCAAATAATGATAATGCAGCCTCTACCAGATGTTGACAAAGCCTTTTCCTTAGTGACCCAACAAGAAAGAGAGTTGAACTATGCAGGTTCTGTTGTGGCTCCACCTGCATCTCTAAGTGAAGACGTGATAACTTTTCAGACTTACACAGTTTCAGGCAACTCTACTGGTAAGACTGGCCAGACTTCCTTCAAAACCAAGCCACAAGGTCATGGTGTAACTCGAGGGAACAATCGTGTTTGCACCCACTGCAATAGAACTAACCATACTATTGAAACTTGCTTCCTTAAACATGGTTACCCTCCTGGCTTCAAGGGCAAAGGTAAATCTCAAAATACCAACTCTTCACATCAATCTGTTGCTTCTGTCAATGCAGGTTCTGATGAATCCCAACCAAGTTTTGGTTTTACTCAAGAGCAATACAACAACATTATGGACTTGCTTTAGCAGTCAAAAACCACACCCAAAGCCAATTCCATATCTTCATCTCCCTTTGTGTTGAACTCTCATTCCTCTCATGACAATGGTAAGAATCTTAATCTTTGGATTCTTGATACAGGAGCAACTAACCACATATCTTATGATTTAGCTTTGAAAGCTCCTGAGGTTTGACTAAATTTTGGTTATAACTTAATGAAAAATGATGCAGAAAAAGATGTCGAAGACAATGTCCTATCATTCTGACTTGACAAATATAGCAAGTTCTAAATCTGGTGCAAGAATCAAGGAATTATTACAACAGTGGATCAAAGGGTTGATAAACAGAAGACTCGAAGTCCAAGGAAGCAGAAGAGTATAAAAGGAGATCAAGATCTAGGACTGAAAAACAGAACCTATTGTAATACGTTTGTAAAGTAGAAAATAGGGTTTAGGGTTTTGAGAGTCGTGGGCTTTCTTGTAAGTCTCCCTCTGTGTCAGTTTGATACAGTGTGGTAGACATAGGTACTTGTACAGATTCAGAAGCCCGTATGCAATGAATCATGTAGTGTTCTTGGATGAAGCCTTGAAGCAAATCCAAGTTAACTTGTTAGTCAAGGATGCTTGGCTGAACTTTGTATTGGAAGGGGTGTCTTTCAATAGGGATGATAAAATTATGAGGTATTAACTGTTAGATATTCACAGGTTGTGATTTAGGGAGTGAGATGGGTTTCTCTTATCAATTAGATGTGACTTCTAATGATAAAGTCTTCATTGGGTAGTGATAGGTTAGCATGGGTGCATTCTGTAAACCTGAGGTTTTTTACATAAAACTATACTACTGATAGTGAATTCTTCTTCCTGGATTGGTATCCCCTAGATTTAGGTGAGTTGCACTGAACTGGGTCATCATATTCTGTGTTATTTATCATTCTGCAATTTACAGTTCAGTTTTGATTAACATGTTGGATTAGATGTTGTAACATCTGTGTGTCTGCAGATACTGATATTCAAGGTATCAGTCTGCTGCTGTTATGCTTTTTTGTTTAAATGATTATACAAAACAATGTCTTGACATGTGTTAGGACATCTGTTGTCTACTAAGCCAGAATTTCAATTGGTATCAGAGCAGGCATCCTGTCTGTTTTTGGATGAGATCTTTGGGAGATACTTTTTGGCATTTAAACAAGGAGGAGTTTTGAAGATCAGATCAATCAACTCAGATATACTCAAGGGTATTAATGGATGGGATGGATGTTCTGGATCGAAGGTAACAATCGGGTGGTTGTTCATGTTGCTGAGGAGGTTCTACAACAACTGCAGGAGAAGTGGCTACTCTCTTGTTGGGATGTCTTATAAGATGTTCTGGCATCTTATTAGAGCAAACAAAATTTGTTCCTTGGTGGTTCCGCTGCATATGTTTCTGATGGAAGAGCTCTAGAATTATGGGATTCTGGAGTTGTTGCTGAAGACAGATGGTGGAAGATCTCAATCGTCGGCCTCTATAGTTGAAGATATCTGCATCTTTTTATTCCAAAGTCGGGAGCAAGGGAATGGAAAGAGTTGATGGAAGATGTCTGTTATGGTGACTTGGTACTTGGAAGCTTGGTTCCATGGTGTAGTTTGAAGTCAGTTGAAGAGGAGAGGAGTTGAGTTTAGGTTTATCAAGTTCTTGCTCTGGGAGTTTGATAAATTATTGATTGGCTAGGTTGTCAAAGATACTTGAAAATTCTCTCAAGTCCACTCATAAAGGTGTCTCAGTCGTGAATCTGGAGTCTTCTTGTTATTCTTCTGACTAGAAGGTGTTTCTGTAAAACACAGACCTGAAGAAAGTGGAGGTGATTTATTTTCACCATCCAAAAACAGCAAGGAAGGATTCATCTCTCCTAATCCTAAGGGAGGATCCAATCTATATGGAGCTTTCAGAACTGTTGAGGTAAATAGGGTTCGTTCAGAGAGAATCTTAGTTACTTGAGTCAAGGGTGGCAACCTTGGTATCTCAACACTGTGTGTCAAAGAAGATACTTGCAAATGATTGAATACTTGATAAGTGTTTATGAAGTGATCTGGTGGAGCTTAGCTACAACAATGAAGAAGGGTTATTGGACAAGGATTTAATATCAATTGCTATTTGTGGAATTCACAAGTATTTAATTGATTATCCTTGAAAGTCAAGTTGTTGATGTTCAACAAGATGTTGGAATATCTCATCATCAGAGTTTGTGCAGAATCATGGGAGGGGTACTGCATATGCTTTAAATTCTATTTTGGTCTTGGGTGTTGACCTAAGAATCTGCTTCAATCTGGTTTGACAGAAGCATGTGATCTCTGGAGAGTTTCCTGGCAAGAAACTGGTATGGATAATGGTGCTGTTGAAGATGAAGATGAAGACATCATAATCTTGATGGTTATTTCTTGGATCAGTTTATTTCTGATCTAGGAGGAATGGAGTGTTGGTGGTAGCACAACTTGGATCAGTTCATTTATTATCTAGGTACTTAGGAGCATGGGATCTTTCTCATTTTGAAGGTCAATGTTAAGTGGCAGTTATCTCTGACTTTCTACAGACTGTCCTACTCAAGGAAAGTGGCATTCTTTGGTATGGCTATGGTGTAGTCTAGACTACTTTATCTTCTGAAGATTCAGACGTGGCATGTGTGAAGTCTTTGAAGTTTCAAAGAAATTATTCATCAAGGTGTGAGCTTGAATGGAATACTTGTGATAAGGTTAAGCAGAATGGAGGTTGTCTACTAAAACTTGGTTGTTGAATTAAGTCTATGAGAGCATGGAACTCTTGTTCTATAATAGGGAGGAGGTTCTTCTAAGTGGCAGAAGGAGGAGCTGAATTCTGCTCCTGGATGTCATATCAAAATATTCTGACATCAAGCTTAACATCAGGATCTCAGCTGGTGGAGTGGCACATCAGTTCAAGATAAGATGATCTACAGGAGAATGGAAGTTATGGATGCTTCAAAAAGGTCTATCTCATGCAGTTTGCGGGAGCTGTGAATTGATAAGATGTTACATGTCTAAAGGCTTGGTGGATCCAAGATGTCTTGCTATGAAGCAAGTAGTTCATGTAACTTGAAGATCAGATTTCATTGGTGGATCAGTGTATCTTGGGGAAGTTCTGAAGAAGGATGAGGCAGTCAAAAAGTGGCATTTGGTTGTTCTCATTTGTGAAATCAAGATAATCAAACAATGGCATTTGATTACTCTTGAGGAATGTCTTGGAACAAATTACTCTTGGGCATAAGGGTGGTTGGTTGAAGACTTGAGGAGGTGTTGATTCTTTTCTATTGGAGCTTGTGGCAGAAGTTCTAGGATGAAGATGGAAGATTACCTTCTTTTGGTGGATGAGAGTTTATTTCTCTCTTTTGGTTACTGGAGTTCTTATTGATCAAGCCGGTGGCGCAGTGTTGTTTGAAGATCTTCGGTTGGATTACTATGCATATAGTAAGTCCAGGGGTGGAGCATATCAAGAACCATGGTGTGTGGTGTCTATGATGTGTGAAGAATGTCCTAACTGATGTTAGAACATTTTCTGGGTTGGTTATCCTTGGAGTAGGATGCTAGGTTCTGAGTGTAGAACTTGACACTTACATCTTGTCTAAGAAGTATTTATCTTATCATACGGGAGAATGATGGGTAAAGGATTGTCTTGGAAGTCTGATGTGAATGGGACATGATAGAAATGGATCGGTTTGGTTCTTGTGGAGCAAATGGGCTGAAGATTTCTGGAACATGTATACGATATCTGACATCGTTAAGAAGATAACCAACTAAGGGGCCCTGTGTGTCTCTTTGAGGAATGTGGAGCATTCCAGATTAATTGGATTTTATCTCAAGGAACATGGAGGTCTATACATGAGAATTCAAGAGGAATTCGTGTGGTGTATAGATGGGTTCAAGAAGAGAGGGGTCAATGGAGCTTTGATCTCAATCCAAGAGTTTGTTAATTTAGGATGTTGATCCTAATGTGACCTCACGGGAAGCATGATGGTGTTCATGTGTGAGTGATTATTGGTTCTTGTCAGAAGAAGCAATAAGAGCAGTTGATGATTGTGTTCAGCAGGTAGGTTGGATAGAGGGTGCGCTCTTGAAGACATGAAGATGTGTCTTATATTTTCTATTCATCTACAAAGTGTTCATTGGAGGAGTACTAGTTATCTTAGTTAGGGGGAGTTGCTCCTTGATCTAAGATGTTTTACAGAAGTGGTGCAGATTGTTTATCAAGATTGTTTATGGTTTCAAGCAGTTTGTGATAGATTGCATCAGGTGAGGTTGATATGTCAGACAAGATGTCGTGACATTGTTCTAATGGTACAAGTATCTGGGAGTTTTCGCTGCAAATTGAGAGATGTTTGAAGAAGTGTCTTAACATCTTGGTCAGTTAATCTTGGTCTTCTGGTTGAAAGGGATTAAATAGATGCTACAAGAAAGACTATACAAAGTCTGACAAGATGTCAGAACATTGGTTAGGATGTACACTTAATTATTTTGGACGGTGGAGAATTTGTGTCTTAAGGAACGTGTGTTAAACATGTGTTTTAGAAAATGCGCATTCCTAGAATGGTCCTCGTTAAAAAGAAGAAATAGTCAAATGAGGTTTGGTCGGTGCACTTTTGTCTCTGAAAATACACAATGTCATTTAATGCTCACATTGAATGGATATGTGTTACTTCCAATGGTTCGTTACATCCTAAGAGAAATGCTCTTGTATATAAAGGGTGTTCTAGTCGTCATCTTGTCGCAGGTTGTCTTTTCTATAGTGCTGAGTTCTCATGGGGTTTGTTTAGTTGTGGGTTTCCTCAGTTTGGGTATGGGTCTATCTTGGACATGTTTGTCAATTTTTGGATAAAAAGGGGGAGAAAAGTACAAGGGTTGAATCTGTTCTTGCAGTTGGTTTGCAAGGATGTTGGACAGAATGTTCTGACATTCTGACTAAGTCTCAAGTTTCTTTCCATATGTTTTGAGTCCTTCTTTCGTGTCCTGTGATCTGAAATGTGAACACAGCCGTGTTCTGTGTTCTGAGTTACCCAGGTTGGTGTTTGGTTTCTTCAGTGGCAAAATTCTTGCCCCCAGGTGAGGAATTATCGATTCATGGGAAAAGGGGAATGTATCATCAACATAATTGGAGTCACAACAGTATTCTAATCATAACTGCCACTGAGGGTGAAGAGACGTTAGAAGCGCCCTGGGTTTATTGTCCAAAATAAAGTTTTAGCCAAAATTTGTCAAAAGGGGGAGATTGAAAGCTCCTGAGGTTTGACTAAATTTTGGTTAAAACTTAATGAAGAATGCTGCAGAAAAAGATGTCAAAGACAATGTCCTGACATTCTGACTTAACAAATATAGCAGGTTCTAAATCTGGTGCAAGAATCAAGGAATGATTACAGCAGTGGATCAAGGGGTCAATAAACAGAAGACTCGAAGCCCAAGGAAGCAAAAGAGTATAAAAGGTGATCAAGACCTAGGACTGAAAAACAGAACCTATTGTAATACGTTTGTAAAGTAGAAAATAGGGTTTAGGGTTTTGAGAGTCGTAGGTTTTCTTGTAAGTGTCCCTCTGTGTTGGTTTGATACAGTGTGGTAGACATAGGTACTTGTACAGATTCAGAAGCCCGTAGGCAATGAATCGTGTAGTGTTCTTGGATGAAGCTTTGAAGCAAATCCAAGTTAACTTGTTATTCAAGGATGCTTGACTGAACTTTGTATTGGAAGGGGTGTCTTTCAATAGGGATGATACAGTTATGAGGTATTAACTGTTAGATAATCACAGGTTGTGATTTATGGAGTGAGATGGGTTTCTCTTATCAATTAGATGTGACTTCTAATGATAAAGTCTTCATTGGGTAGTGATAGGTTAGCGTGGGTGCTTTTTGTAAACCTGAAGTTGTTTACATAAAACTATACTACTGATAGTGAATTCTTCTTCTTAGATTGGTATCCCCCAGATGTAGGTGAGTTGCACTGAACTGGGTCATCATATTCTGTGTTTATCATTCTGCAATTTACAGTTCAGTTTTGATTAACATGTTGGATCAGATGTCGTAACATCTGTGTGTCTGCAGATACTGATATTCAAGGTATCAGTCTGCTGCTTTTGTACTTCTTTGTTTAAATGATTATGCAGAACAATGTCTTGACATGTGTTAGGACATCTGCTGTCTGCTATGCCAGAATTTTAAGCTTCTTTTAAGTCTTGCAAAACCATTGTCCTAGTCTATGTGAGTTTACCAGATGGCTCTCAAGTTGTTGCTTCAATGTTTGGTAGTATTTTCATATCACCTACTTTAACCTTACACCATGTACTTTACATTCCCACTTTTCATGTCAACTTGCTTTCTATTGCTAAACTTCTTACTAGTAATGATTGTCATGTTACTTTCACTGCTAATTCTTGTAAAATTCTGTAGAACCATTCCAAGGAATTGATTGGTATAGCTAGCCTACAAAGACGATTGTATGTGCTTGATGCTACAAATCATTCTCAAGTTCATCACTCTAGTTCTCAATCCTCTTGTAATATCTGGCATGTGAGATTAGGTTATATCTCTAATGATGGTTTAAGACACATTTCCAAAGCTTTTCCTTTTATTCCTTATGAACATAATACATTTCCTTGTGATTCTTGCCATTTTGGTAAACAAAAGAAGTTACCATTTCCTAATAGTACCACTTTTACTACTACTCCTTTTGAGATATTACATGCTGATGTGTGGGTCCTTTTCTACTACATCTATTCTAGGTCATAGATATTTTTTTACTTTAGTAGATGATTATTCTAGATACACTTGGATCATATTCCTTAAATCCAAAGCTCATACTTTAATTTATAGCTCTTATTGAAAACCAATTCAAAACATCTTTAAAATGCCTAAGATCTGATAATGGGACTGAGTTTATTGCTCTTACTGATTTCTTCCTATCTAAAGGGATTGTTTGTAACACCCTAAATTGATGAGAAATATTGATTTAATTTTTTTAAATATAATATTTGTGAATATTCCGTGAATTTTGGTGGTCCGTATCGATGTCGGTGTGTTTGTGGAGTTTTGGTTATTTTAATTAAATAATACTATATAATATGAATATATTAGTATTATTATTAATTTAAAATAATATTAGAGGAATTAAGGGCAAAGTGGACAATTCAAGAGAATTAGTGAGGGCATTATGGAGAAAGCCCATATTTGAGGCCCAAGAGCTAAATTAACCACAAAGGATGAATTAAGGAGAATTAGGATTCATTTGTGGAGATCGTGAAAATAAGGAGAAAGTGCAGAGCTCTGAGGAAAAAGGGAGAAGGCGAGGATTTTTGTGACGGTTTCCAAAGGCTCAAGAGAGAACACATCGGATCGACAATCTAAGGTATGGGGAGTAATTGCCTTTCATTGTTTTCATTATAGGATTAGATTGATTAAAGTGGATTTTGGGGTTTTTGAGGGTTTATGGGTTTTGAGGTAAACTGATGATTTTAAGGGCATTTTTGTGAATCGATCAATAACGTGGAATTGAACCGCTAAAGTAGACCTTGGGGCTAATTTCCCCGTCGTTGTTGTAGTTTTAAACTTGTGGGAAGGATCTATGGAGTTTATATGAAGTTTGAGAGTTTGTGAAGGTTTAGGTGATTTCGAGTTGGAATAGTGAAATTAATCGACCTAATAGTTGTAGGTTTTGTGTCCTTAATGGTTGTAATGCCTTAGGAATGTTGTAGGGATGTTTTTGGGCGAACTGAGGTTGAATTCGTAATGTAATGGGGGTCTGGTATGCTACTGATGCGTAGCAGAGATTCCCTGCAATCGCTAGTTCGCAAAGCGAACGAAACACTCGCAAGGCGAATGTTCGCCTAGACTCACAAAGCGAGTAGCGCAGCGAATGCGCGATAAATGTGATGATTCTAGATTGATTTCTGAGAAGTGGTATCGTGGGTTCGCACAACGAATGTCCCAGCGAAGGGCTTCGCAAAGCAAATGAAGAGGCGAAGAGAGGCAGAATGAGGGCTTTGTTGGGATTCTGGGATTCACTAGAGCTTCGCAAGGCGAAGGTCCCAAAGAATGTGTTCGCACAGCGAACTCAGCAACGAACTGCTGCTATTTTGTAAAAAAAATTTATGATGCTGTGATGTTCTGAGGTTTTGGTGTTGTGATATTTTGATGATTTACTATGATGTTATTGATGATATTGATGATGATGATTTGTGATGTTTTGATGAATATATGATGACGTGATTAACATGACGTTTTGGTGAATGATGATGCACATAATGATAATTTTTACGATGATGATTAATGATGTTGTGTATCATACATTCATATGCATACTCTATGACAGCGCTTCATTCCCATTGTGCGGATATGAGGTAATTATGACGTGCTCCGGTTCCGATTGCAGGATCGATCCTATTGACGGGGATCTTTGGAGGGTTGATGGCCTAGTGTCCATCTATTATGATGATTGGTACCACATGCATGAGTCTTGTTATGCATTGCATTTTATGTGGCATTGATGAATTTGTGATGGGGTGTTTCCTGATGTTTTCCTTGATGATGTCGTTTACGAAGTTAAAGCCATTTTATGTATATCTTGTTTTATAATGATTATTATGAATTGTGATTATTAACCCTGCCTGTTTGAATGTTGCCTCCACGTGGGTAACGTGCAGGTGATCAGGTTTAGCTGTGGATGCTTCGAGGACCTTGAAGTTTATTTGCTTTTGGTCGATTTAGAGGGTCTTGCTCTGATAGTGTAACATCGGGTTGGGGTCCCTTGAGTCGAACTATGTTTTTCCTTATTTTGTTGTCATTTGATGATATGGTTTTATATGTTGAAAACCTTTTTGGATTATTACGATGTTTGTTGAAAACCTTTTAATTGAGAATTTTGAGTTCCGCTGCCATGTGAAGGCTTTTGAGTTATTTTGAGGAAATCCCTTGTTTATAGGGCAAGTGTATTATTTTGAATTAAATGAGAAATGTGCACCCTTTGAGGGAACTTTTATGTTTTACTCTGATATTTGAGTTGTTTCTGGTGCAACATTTGTGGGGGTAGAAAAGGGTGTTACATTAGTGGTACCAGAGCAGGTCGGTCCGTACGGCCAGGTTTTTACTTGATGTCAGTCCCCTGTCAGTCGACGAGTGTGTGTACATTGTTGATGTTTTAGTTCTTCTAACCTTGTTGGTGGTGTGCAGGATGGCTGGAAGAAATGATCGTGCGAATGCTGATGCATTGGAATCAGTTGCTAATGTGGTGGCGCAGCTGAATCCAAATGGTGGAGCTCCTGATGAGTTTCGAGCTTTGGGTAAGTTCCAGAGGAATAATCCACCGACTTTTGTGGGTACACATGATCCAGCAAGTGCACACAAATGGCTGAAGGCGATCGAGAAGATTTTCCTAGTGATGGGGTGTTCTGATGAGCAACAGGTTCAGTTCGGAACGCATATGCTGGAAGAGGAAGCTGAGGACTAGTGGGATAACACCCGTCAGAGACTTACGGATGTTGGCACTGTGGTAACTTGGGCTGTGTTTAAGCAGGAGTTTCTGGGAAAGTATTTTCCAGAGGATGCTCGTGGCAAGAGAGAAGTGGAATTCATTGAGCTGAAGCAAAGAGATATGATTGTGGCAGAGTATGTCGTGAAGTTTGAGAAGCTAGTGAAGTTCTGTCCGCACTACAATCGTGCTGATGCTGAGATGTCTAAGTGTCTCAAATTCAAGAATGGGCTGAGACCAGAGATTAAGCAGGGTATCGGGTATCAGCAGATCCACATGTATGCTGAGTTGGTGGACAATAGCAAGATCTACGATGAGGATAACCGAGCTCGATCTGCTCACTATAAGCTTGACAAAGGGAAGCAGAAGGCTTCAGATGGGAAAAAGACAAGTGGGGGAGCAGCTCCCGCTTCTGGAAAGTGTCATAAGTGTGGCGAGCAAGGTCACCGTGCTGATGCATGTACCAATAATGTGGTGAGGTGCTATCGATGTGGTAAGAAGGGGCATAGAGCTACTGACTACAAAAATGAGGGTCCGACCTGCTTCAATTGCGGTGAGAAAGGTCATATCAGTACTCAATGCCAGAAGCCGAAGAAGACTACAACTGCCACTCAGACCAGTGGCAGAGTGTTTGCTTTGAGTGGTGCAGAAGTGTCAGAGAAGGACAACCTGATTTGAGGTACTTGTTTTATTAATAATATCGAATTGGTTGCTATTATTGATACTGGTGCTACTCATTCTTTTAACTCGCTTGAATGTGCTAATAGATTGGGTTTGAAGTTATCTGATATGAATGGTAATATGGTAATAGAAACTCCAGCTAATGGTTCTGTTACTACTACCCTTGTGTGTTTAAGATATCCTGTGACGATTTTTGAGAAGAGCTTTATGATGGATTTGGTGTGCCTACCCTTGCACCAAATTGACGTGATCTTTGGAATGAACTGGTTAGAGTTCAACCGTGTTCATATCAATTGTTATAACAAGACTGTAGAGTTTCCTGAGATTGATGATAGTGGGGAGTTGATGTTCTTGTCTGCAAAGCAAGTAGACGAACTTGTGGAAGACGGAGCTTTGGTGTTTGCAATGTTTGCATTGTTATAAATTGATCGTGAAGCTGCGAGTGTGGAGTTGCCGGTTGTCTGTGAATTTCCAGATGACATCAGTGATTTGGCTCCAGAGCGTGAAGTAGAGTTTGTAGTGGACTTAATACTAGGTACGAGTCCAGTGTCGATGGCTCCTTATCGGATGTCAGCTTCTGAGTTAAGTGAATTGAAGAAACAGTTGGAAGAATTGTTTGAGAAGAGTTTTGTTCGACCAAGTGTTTCTCCGTGGGGTGCTCCTGTATTGTTAGTGAAAAAGAAAGATGGAAGTATGAGGTTGTGTGTTGATTATCGGCAGTTGAATAAAGTGAGGATCAAGAATAAGTATCCACTTCCGAGAATCGACGATTTGATGGATCAACTAGTAGGTGCTTGTGTGTTTAGCAAGATTGATTTGAGATCTGGTTATCATCAGATTCGAGTGAAGCCTGATGATATTCCGAAGACGGCTTTTAGAACGAGATATGGACACTATGAATACACTGTGATGCCGTTTGGTGTATCTAATGCACCTGGTGTGTTCATGGAGCATATGAATTGGATCTTCCATGAGTATTTGAATAAGTTTGTGATGGTGTTTATCGATGATATCTTAATATATTCTCGATCTGAAGAAGAACATGTCGAGCATTTGAGGACTGTGTTGCAAGTGTTGAAAGAGAAGAAGTTGTATGCAAAGCTGTCGAAGTGTGAGTTCTGGTTGAAGGAAGTGAGTTTCCTTGGCCATGTGATTTCAAGTGGTGGTGTTGTTGTTGATCCTTCTAAGATTGACGCGGTATTACTGTGGGAGACTCCGAAGTCTGCTACTGAGATACAAAGTTTTATGGGATTAGCGGGGTACTGCCGCAAGTTTATTGAAGGCTTTTCTAAGTTAGAATTACCTCTGACTCAGTTGACTCGAAAGGGTCAAACTTTTGTGTGGGATGTAGCTTGTGAAGAGAGTTTTGTGGAGTTGAAGAAGAGGTTGACTACTGCTCCAGTGCTGATTTTGCCTAATCCAAGTGAATCTTTTGTGGTGTATTGTGATGCGTCGAAGATGGGTCTTGGTGGAGTGTTGATGCAGAATAGACAAGTCGTTGCCTATGCTTCGAGACAATTGCGAGTTCATGAGAGAAATTATCCTACACATAACTTGGAGTTGGCCGCGGTGGTGTTTGTGTTGAAATTTTGGAGACATTATTTGTTTGGCTCTAAATTTGAAGTGTTCAGTGATCATAAAAGTCTGAAATACTTATTTAATCAGAAGGAATTGAATATGAGGCAGAGAAGGTGGTTAGAACTGTTGAAAGATTTTAATTTTGATTTGAGTTATCATCCGGGCAAAGCAAATGTAGTGGTCGATGCATTGAGAAGAAAGTCATTGCATATGTCGATGCTTATGGTGAAATAATTGGAGTTGATTGAGCAATTCAGAGATTTGAGTTTGGTATGTGAAGCGACTCCTGACAGTGTGAAGTTGGGAATGTTGAAGTTGACTAGTAGTATTCTGGAAGAAATCAGAGTGGGACAACAATCTGATTTAAAGTTGGTTGACCAATTGATTTTGATTAACCAAGGTAACGAAGGTGACTTCCAGATTGACGAGAATGGCGTGATGATGTTCAGAGATAGGGCGTGTGTTCCGGATGTCCCAGATATTAAGAAGAGCATTCTTGAAGAAGGACATTGAAGTAGGTTGAGTATTCACCCCGGTGCTACGAAGATGTACCAAGATTTGAAAAAGTTATTTTGATGGCCAAGTATGAAGAAAGAGGTGGCAGAGTTTGTTTATGCGTGTTTGACTTGTCAGAAGTCGAAGGTTGAGCATCAGAAGCCTTTATGTATGATGCAGCCGTTGAGGATTCCAGAATGGAATTGGGATAGTATTTCCATGGATTTTTTGGTGGGATTACCGAAGACTGCTAAGGGAAATTATTCAATTTGGGTGATCGTGGATAAATTAACTAAGTCGGCTCATTTCTTACTGATGAAGATTAATCATTCCATGTAGAAGCTAGCCGAGATGTATATTGAGGAGATTGTGAAGTTACATGGGGTACCTTCGAGTATTGTGTCAGATAGAGATCTGAGGTTTACGTCGAGGTTTTGGAAGAGTTTGCAAGATGCATTGGGTACCAAGTTGAGGATGAGTTCTGCCTATCATCCGCAGACGAACGGTCAGACAGAAAGGACGATCCAATCTTTAGAGGATTTGCTGAGGGCTTGTGTGTTAGATCATGGAGGATCGTGGGATAGCCATTTGTCGTTGATTGAGTTCACGTACAATAATAGTTTTCATGCTAGTATTGGAATAGCGCCCTATGAAGCTTTGTATGGGAGAAGGTGTAGGACTCCGTGGTGTTGGTATGAATTGGGCGAGAGTGCTGTACTCGGGCCTGAAATTGTGCAAGAGACGACTGAGAAGATTAAGAAGATCCAAGAGAGGATGAAAGCTTCACAGAGTCGTCAGAAGAGCTACCATGATAAGAGGAGGAAAGCACTTGAATTCCAAGAGGGAGATCACGTGTTTTTTAGGGTGACGCCAGTGACTGGTGTGGGTCGAGCTTTGAAGTCTAGGAAGCTCACTCCACATTTTGTTGGTCCGTATCAGATATCGCAGAGGATATGAGAGGTAGCCTATCGAATTTCTTTACCGCTGTCACTTGCGAATTTGCATGACGTGTTCCATGTGTCTCAGTTGAGGAAGTACATTCCAGATCTGTCTCATGTGATCCAGATGAATGATGTACAAGTGCGGGATAATTTGACGGTGGAAGCATTGCCTGTGCGTGTCGACGGTCGAGAGATGAAGCAATAACGGGGGTAAAGACATAGCCTTAGTGAAGGTGTTATGGGGTGGACCAGCTGGCGAAAGTTGGACTTAGGAACGGGAAGATCAGATGAGGGAGTCGTATCTGACTCTATTTCCTTGAGGTAATTTTTTAGGGCGAAAATTCTTTAAGTGGGGGAGAGTTGTAGCACCCTAAATTTATGAGAAATATTGATTTAATTTATTTAACTATAATATTTGTGAATTTTCCGTGAATTTTGGTGGTACGTGTCTATGTCGATGTTTTGTGGAGTTTTGGTTATTTTAATTAAATAATAGTATATAATATGAATATAATAGTATTATTATTAATTTAAAATAATATTAGAGGAATTAAGGGCAAAGTGGACAATTCAAGAGAATTAGTGAGGGCATTATGAAGAAAGCCCATATTTGAGGCCCAATAGTTAAATTAACCACAAAGAAGGAATTGAGGAGAATTAGGATTCATTTGTGGAGATCGTGAAAATAAGGAGAAAGTGCAGAGCTCTGAGGAAAAAGGGAGAAGGCGAGGATTTTTGTGACGGTTTCCAAAGGCTCAAGAGAGAACACATCAGATCGACAATCTAAGGTATGGGGAGTAATTGCCTTTCATTGTTTTCATTATAGGATTCGATTGATTAAAGTGGATTTTGGGATTTTTGAGGGTTTATGGGTTTTGAGCTAAACTGATGATTTTAAGGGCATTTTTGTGAATCGATCAATAACGTGGAATTGAACCGCTAAAATAGACCTTGGGGCTGATTTCCCCGTCGTTGTTGTAGTTTTAACCTTGTGGGAAGGATCTATGGAATTTATATGAAGTTTGAGAGTTTGTGAAGGTTTAGGTGATTTCGAGTTGGAATAGTGAAATTAATCGACCTAATAGTTGTAGGTTTTGTGTCCTTAATGGTTGTAATGCCTTAGGAATGTTGTAGGGATGTTTTTGGGTGAACTGAGGTTGAATTCGTAATGTAATGGGGGTCTAGTATGCTACTGATGCGTAGCAGCGATTCCCTGCAATTGCTAGTTCGCAAAGCGAACGAAACACTCGCAAGGCGAATGTTCGCCTGGACTCGCAAAACGAGTAGCGCAGCGAATGCGCAATAAATGTGATGATTCTGGGTTGATTTCTGAGAAGTGGTGTCGTGGGTTCGCACAGCGAATGTCCCAGCGAAGGCCTTCGCAAAGAGAATGAAGTGGTGAAGAGAGGCAGAATGAGGGCTTTGTTGGGATTCTGGGATTCGCTAGAGCTTCGCAAGGCGAAGGTCTCAGCGAATGTGTTCGCACAGCGAACTCAGCAGCGAATTGCTGCTGTTTTGTGAAATTTTTTTATGATGTTGTGATGTTCTGAGGTTTTGGTGCTATGATATTTTGATGATTTACTATGATGCTATTGATGATATTGATGATGATGATTTGTGATGTTTTGATGAATATATGATGACGTGATTAACATGACGTTTTGGTGAATGATGATGCACATAATGATAATTTGTACGATGATGATTAATGATGTTGTGTATCATACATTCATATGCATACTCTGTGACGACGCTTCATTCCCATTGTGCTGATATGAGGTAATTATGACGTGCTCCGGTTTCGATTGTGAGATCGATCCTATTGACGGGGATCTTTGGAGGGTTGATGGCCTAGTGTCCATCTATTATGACGATTGGTACCACATGCATGAGTCTTGCTATGCATTGCATTTTATGTGGCATTGATGAATTTGTGATGGGGTGTTTCCTGATGTTTTCCTGTATGATGACCTTGATGATGTCGTTTACGAAGTTAAAGCTATTTTATGTATATCTTGTTTTATAATGATTATTATGAATTGTGATTACTCACCCTGCCTGTTTGAATGTTGCCTCCACGTGGGTAACGTGCAGGTGATCAGGTTTAGCTGTGGATGCTTCGAGGACCTTGAAGTTTATTGCTTTTGGCCGATTTAGAGGGTCTTGCTCTGATAGTGTAACATCGGGTTGGGGTCCTTTGAGTCGAACTATGTTTTTCATTATTTTGTTGTCATTTGATGATATGGTTTTATATCTTGAAAACCTTTTTGGATTATTACGATGTTTGTTGAAAACCTTTTAATTGAGAATTTTGAGTTCCGCTGCCATGTGAAGGCTTTTGAGTTATTTTGAGGAAATCCCTTGTTTACAGGGCAAGTGTATTATTTTGATTTAAATGAGATATGTGCACCCTTTGAGGGAACTTTTATGTTTTACTCTGATATTTGAGTTGTTTCTGCTGCAACATTTGTGGGGGTAGAAAAGGGTGTTATATTGTTCATCAAAAAACTTATGTTGAAACACCCTAACAAAATGGGGTGTTAGAGAGGAAACATCAACACATATTGAATGTAGCTAGAACGCTTGCTATACACCTTATTAACAGGCTACCTACACCTTTACTGAACCTTAAATGTCCATATGAGTTGTTCCATCAAAAACCTCCCATTTTAATTCACTTGAAAGTCTTTGGCTGTTTAAGTTTTGCATCTACTTTACAGGCTCATAGAACAAAATTTGAACCTAGAGCTAGAAATGTTATTTTCCTTGGTTTTAAGAAAGGAACTAAAAGATACATACTATATGACCTCCAAAATCACAACCTGTTTGTTTCTAGACATGTGATATTCTATGAAACACATTTTCCTTTTAAACCTCATGTATCACCTTCAACCACAACACCTAATGTGTCCTCAAACACTCAGCCTGATATTCATAATTTTGTACTATATGATGACCCCCTACTTCATTTTCATCTTTACAGCCTGATGTTGCCACTCGTCCTTTTACTGATATTCGGTCTCATCTTGACCATAATAGCTCCACTTTACAGCCTGGTGCTAGTACTTCCCCTAGCTCCACTTTACAGCCTGGTGCTAGTACTTCACCTCATACTCTCTAGCCCAGCCCCATGCTACATTAGATACCTTTATGTCTAGTCCTGTCAGTCATATTCCAATAAGAACTTCTTCTAGTCATCATCCTACACCTTTAATTCTATCTAATGGACAATCACAAGTCACTACAGCTGGACCTGATCATCCTAATCCACCTTTACTTGATATTAATGTATCTTCTCATAATCCACCTTCACTTGATACCAATGTATATGCTCCTCCCTTAAGACACTCTACCCGTGTTACACATCCTCCAAGCTATTTAGCAGATTATCACTGCTACAATGCCACACACGCCTCTTCATCACCCAAAACCAAAAATTATAATGTTGCTTATCCTCTTTCATCTGTCCTTTTCTATGACAATTGCTTACCATCTTATAAACATTATTTCTATGTTATTTCTTCCAATATTGAACCTAAAACCTTTAACCAAGCCATTAAACATGACTGCTGGAAAAAGGCCATAGATGTTCAACTACTTGCTCTTGCAGAAAATCATACTTGGGATGTGGCTAATCTTCCTCATGGAAAAAGCCCCATTGAATGCAGATGGGTTTATAAAATTAAACATAAGGCAAATGGATCTTTAGAGAGATACAAAGCTAGGTTAGTGGCAAAGGGTTATACACAAATGGAGGGCATTGATTATTTTGATACATTTCCCCTGTTGCCAAAATCACCACAGTTCATGTTCTGTTATCTCTAGCAGCCATTAAATGATGATGCTTGGAACAGTTAGATGTTAATAATGCATTTCTCCATGGCAACTTACATGAAGAGGCGTACACGACTCTTCCTCCAAGTTTATATGGCTTTAGTGAATCCAAGGTGTGTAAGTTACAAAAGTCTCTTTATGACCTTAAACAAGCGAGCAGGCAATGGTATTCCAAGTTATCATTTTTTCTTATTTCCCTTGGCTATAAGTAATCTCATGCTGACCACTCTTTGTATGTTAAACATGCCAATCATAAACTCACTGCATTATTGGTATATGTAGATGGTGTTGTTTTGGCAGGTAATTATATATCTGAGATTCATCAAGTTAAACACCTTCTGGACCAACAGATCAAAATCAAAGACCTTGGTCAGTTAAGATTCTTCTTAGGTTTTGAAATAGCTAGATCATAGGCTGGTATTTTTATTAATCAAAGAAAGTATACACTTGAGCTTTTAGAGGATACTGGTCTCCTTGGAGCAAAACCTTTTGTAGTGCCCTTTAATCCCACTACTAAGATATTAATTGATGAAGGCCCTCCTTTGGAAGACCCTTCTTCATATAGAAGATTCATTGGTAGATTGATCTACCTCACCAATTCAAGACCTGACATCTCCTTTGTAGTGCAACACTTGAGTCAGTATGTGTCTCAACCACGCATTTCTCACTACCAAGATGCACTACATGTTCTCAGGTACCTCAAATATGTACATACTATAGGCATCCTTTTCTCATCTTTTTCATTAGAGCCACACATTACTTTGTATAAATATTGATACATTCTATCCATAATGTATGAATGAAAAGCATTTTTCCGTTGCTCATTGCAACTGTTTTGTAACAAACTTCTATTAAGCTTTCATCTTTTTCCATGAGCATTGTGCTCATCTCCATCTTCTTCCCCAAGTTGCTTCTTGGTTATTGCAACATTGATAAATTTTTTAAAATTTTAAATGAAAATATAATGACTCCATCTTCTTTTTATCCTTGATCATTTGACATGTACTACTAATGCTCCTTTAGAATTTCTAACAAGTGATATTAAATCCCTCGTTTGATTTGACGCGAGAGCGATAATACGATCCTAATATTTTGAATCATTGTATTAAAAGTATTCTTGGTGGTGTAATCATGAGGCAGTGTTCATTGGTGATAAGTGATAACAATAGTGCAAGTATAAGATATAAAATATTCATACTTAAGGAAAAATTGTTGGGTTCAATTGTGAATAATTAACTCATATTTTACCATAAATGGGAACAAAATTAAAATATATAATAAGTCCATGTTTTCTCAATGCCTTAAGGTTTCGTGTGGAAAGATGTAATGTCATAATCTCTTGTGGTCCTAAATAATTGATTTGTTATTGCTCTCCGTTCTCACTTGAATTCTCCCAAAAATGTATTCTTTAAACAGTCTAGTTAACTGATACTAGCGGGATACCCATGCTATCGTACAGGTCCTGTCTGTATTCACACGTTACATTTCGAAACATCACTTGTCAATCTTGCAATCTTTTTATAGAGTCTAAATTTTTTACAGCGTAACCAAATTAATAGGTTATTAAATCAAATAATAATATAATACGTATAAATTACAAAATATAAAATTAATATCTATGGTATTCAAAAATTTATAGTGATATCATTCAATACACAATATGTGACTTGAACATCGTACTTCACTGTTGCAACAATAATAAGTTCCTGATAGAATTTTTCATTCCTATAATAGCATGAGTAAATATATCAAACTTAATTCAATGTATGAAAAAATAAAATTCAAATGATCCGTCTATAGTTAGTATCTCATTGATTTAATATATGAACATTAAAATGATCAGTCTACAACTGATATCTCATAGATATGTTCACATCTACCCGTTTGTAGTCACACGCTATGTTGTGAAATATCACTTGTAAAATCTACAAACCTTTTTTCAGACTCTAAAAATTTTACATAACCAACATAATGGTTGATAAATCCAACAACAATATTTATATCAACACGTAAACTTTTTTCGTTTAAAAAAAAATTTATTGTAACTTATTTCTGTATATAAAAATATTTATGTCAATATGTAGACTTTTTCCCGTTTATAAACGCCTTGAATCTGTGTGACAATATATAAAACAATTTTTAATTTATTCATGTTAAAAACAATTATTTTAATACTTCAATTTTTTTCCTTTATAAAAATATTTGTAACTTATTCCTTTTTATAAAAATAATTGTAACTTATTCCCGTTTATAAAACTATTGTAAATTTTTTCATTTATAAGCACCTTGAACCCGTATGTCAATTTATAAAAATATTTGTAACCTATTCTCATTTATACAAATAATTGTATAAATAGTTGAATTTATTACGATTATAAAATTATTAGTAATTTATTCTCGTTTATAAAAACAATGGTAACTTATTCAGTTTTATAAATAAATGTCTCCTATTAGTGATTAATATTGAATTTATTATTTTAATGTGTAGTTAATTTGATTAAAGTAAAATAAATATTCTAACTAATTAAAATAAATATTCTATAGAAAAAAAACAAACATAAAAGACAATTTTTAGAAGTTTTTTTTTAATATAACATAGTATTTTTCTTTTGAGTCAAAACATAATTGTAACTTATTCCCGTTTATAAAAAATGATTGTAACTTATTCATGTTTATAAAAAATAATTGTGTTGATGATGTAAATTTTTTCCCGTTTATAAGTTTCTTGTATCCGTGTGTCCATTGTGTTGATGATGTAAACAATTGTTTTAATACTTCAATTTTTCTCCTTTATAAAAATATTTGTAACTTATTCCCTTTTATAAAAATAATTGTAACTTATTCCCATTTAAAAAATTATTGTAATTTTTTTCCATTTATAAGCACCTTGAACACGTGTGTCCACTTATAAAAATATTTGTAACTTATTATCATTTATACAAATAATTGTATAAATAGTTGAATTTATTACGATTATAAAATTATTAGTAACTTATTCCCGTTTATAAAAACAATTGTAACTTATTCAGTTTGTAAAAATGATTGTATCAATAACTTTTTAGTTTTTATCATTCAATTTTTATGATTACCATTTATCATTAAATTTTCATGACTACCATTTAACATTTTTTTTATCATGATTACAATTATAAAGTTAATTTGAAAAGATTTGAATAAGTTTTAATTATTTTATAAGTTTAAAAAAAATTACAAAATCTCAATTGGTTTTGTTTTATTTTATTAACTTTTTTATAAAAATCTAAATAATTTCAAAATATATTTTATTTCAAATAACGATCTAAATAATGACAAAATAATTTTTATTCTTATATTTTTAGAATGATAAACTAAATATGTATATAAATAAATGTCGCCTATTAATGATTAATATTAAATTTATTATTTTAATGTCTAGTTAATTTGATTAAAGTAAAATAAATATTCTAACTAATTAAAATAAATATTCTATGGAAAAAAACTTAAAAGACAATTTTTTGAAGTTTTTTTTAGTATAACATACTATTTTTCTTCTGAGTCAAAAAATAATTATATTCCCGTTTATAAAAAATGATTGTAACTTATTCCTGTTTATAAAAAATAATTGTATCTACATGTAAATTTTTTTCTGTTTATAAGTTTCTTGTACCCGTGTGTCTATTTATAAATTTAATAACAACAACCTCATAAACTTTGAATACTAAAAATAAAATCATATTTAAAAGATTAAATTTTTGAACATTAAAGGTAAATTAGGTTTAATATTAAATAATATTTACTTTTATTTATTAGATTTGAAATAAAAATAAGTCATATTAAATTCGAAAGAGTTAAGAATTTTCTTTTTTATTATATCATGTCATAATATTATATATGGTATGATTTTTCCCGTTCAGGATACTTTTTAAATAAATCCATAAATATCATTTTTAATTATTATTTCTACATCAATAAATTTTATATGACATATAATTTCAATTGACATTTTTAATTATCATTTTTATATATTTGTACCAATATATAAATAATAAGTAGTCATATGAAATATTTATATGACATTTATAACATTTATTTTTATATGAAATATAATAATTTAACATTTATTTTTTTACAGTAAACTTAATACATATTTATTAATTTCTTATAAAAAAAAAGCTGTGAATCTAAAAAATAATATAAAAATATGTTCAACTTTACTATTTTAATTAAAAATAAATAAATTAAAAATATTAATCTAATTACTATGGTAATTCTAAGTATTAAATTTTTTAATATTATTCTAATTTAATATACTTTTTAAATTACAATTTATTTTTTAACTTAGGTTAATATTTACTTAAAACTCAATTCTACAATAAAAATTCAAAAATTTAGATATAAATTTACTAATAATACCCGACTTTTAATTGTATTATAAATATATTTCAAATTAAAAAATTATTTTTACTTATAATTTAACGTATAATTAAAAATGACTATTTAATATATAGTTTTACATATAATTTAACAAATAATTATCTATAACAATTTAATATATATTTATAAATTCTACAATAAATATTCTAAAAGTAGTTTTAAGTAAAATTTTAGTTTTTTTTTTTCAAATAAAGAAGTGACATTTCAATAATTATCATTTTTTTAATTAAATAAGTCAAATTTTATTCTAATTATTTCACTCATACCCCTAATTATTTTTCTAAAATATTTTCTATAGAATAACTATTTTCAAACAAAAATTTATGAAAAGTATAATTGTCATTATTCTTTTCAATTTTCATGCATACATTAATTATATGATTAATTACTCCATAGTCTTTTCCTATGAAGTAACTTACTTTTTGATAAAAATAATTAATGGAATATAATTAAATGCAATCAATTGCATATCATTAATAAATAATAAAATTGAATTAAATATTTCTTTTTTGAATAATTAACTTATTTGAATTCTTTGAAATTTACGCTTATTATACCATCTTTAGATGTTTTAGCAAAGTAACAATATTCAATTTCTTAACTAATTAGTCAATAAAAATAATTTTTTGAATAACTAATCAATAAAAATATTTAGAAACTTTTTTTAATATAACAATTTTTTTCTGATTGAAAAAAAAAAGATTTATTTTAGTTTTTAATTGATTTTATTTTCAGTTAAAAAGACCCATTAGGAGAAGATTTGATTAAAAAATCAAATAAAATAAGATTTGATTTGGGGTTTTATTATTTTTTTTTGTCCAAAATTAATTGATTACCATTTTCTTAAGAAGAGGAGACCAATTCTTTTTCACGTAAGAGATCAATTTTTTACACATTTTGAACCCTGATTCTTTTAGTAGCCAAAACCTTTTCACCAACAACCTTACACCATCTTTTACATTTAACCAATTCTTCTAACCAATTTTTTAAACCAATTTCATTAATCATAAAATCAAATCAAACCATAACATACATTTTCATACTAACACCACCACCATTATTTCCACTGCAACTATATACTCTCTACCTAAAGTTCTTCACATGAGTGTATTACTAACACTTAATTGAGAAACAACTGATAATTAATTAAAAGACAGAAAAGACCAACATCATGGAAAGCAGAAGAATTAAGTGTAATATGTCTTAGAGGTGTGAAATGTCAATGCCTCCAGCATGCTGCACAAACTCAGCAGGGGAAAATGTGATTTCATGACAGACACAAACAATGCTAACTTCATCAGATTTTGAATATTTGTATAAAAATCCATTCACTATTTTTCTATTTGGTCCATTCCCTTTGGTTGATATATACGACATTTGAGACAAAGACAATGGCTTCTTAACTGGAACCGACATCTGAGAGGCATTTCACTTTAGCTCCTAGCGAGAAAAGAGATCGAAAGCGGTCACATTGAAGTATTGAAGTTAAAATATCTTGAGATAATAGCCTGCAGTTGCAAGTTTTGGTGAGTGATTTAGCAAAATGATAAAGAAGAAAAAAGTGGCAAATCATTAATATTTTCTTACATTTTGAGCATTTTTCATTCCTTTTGCTAGCAAATCCTCCATGACAGCATTAAAAACTCTTGCTCCTATGAAATGCAACTTTGTTACCTGATTTACACATATTATTAAAGTTTCATCTCAAAGAAAAACCAAAAATATTAAAAACTAAAGATTTTGCTTTTCCTCAAGTTTTGTATAACTTACCGGATTTACAGCTTCCACATCACCAGTAAACGATGAACATATATTTCCCGTAATTATCAACTCTCATAATTGCTATTGATACAATAAACTGGATTGAATTATACTATACACAAAAATTATTCCTCCTATTGAGGAACATTACCTTATGTAACATACATTTCCAGAATAGAGAGATAGAAAACTGTCCAACAAAGTATTACTTCAATCAACTTTCAATCATTAAAAATGTAAAATTCAAGAAACAACAACAACAAACAGTAATGGAAAATCAGTAGAAAAGAGAAAGCAAAGTAAAAAAGAAAGAAGAAGAAATTTAGCTAGGGCATTTCATCGAACACTTGGTGTGCAACAGTGTTCCGACAATCTTTCCACCATTTCATAAGCTGTAACTTGAGCATAAAATCAACAACAACAATCCATAGCACATGAAACAACTAAAATGAAATCACAAACTAATCAAGATCGGAAAAACTCTGAACAAATCGAAGCTGAAACTTACTGTAAAATTTTCTTCTTCAATCGCTCTTTCTGTTTTTTGAAATGTAGCAACGATCTTCAACCTCAAACGCACGATGTCCGCCGTTCTCCTCCGCATTCAACCGTGTGTACCAAATCTGTTAGGGTTTAGGGTTTAGATACAGATTCAACAATATTAAACAAAGAAGCATCATATATTCAAAGCAAGTGAAGATGAGGTAAACATAAATGGAAGACGAAAAAGAAGAATGTATCGATAACACAAATATCACGTAAATGGAACTCAACGATAGGTATGAGTAAGACAAACATGGAAGATGAAAAACATACAGTGTGGAAGAAGATGGAAGATGGAATATCCATGCAGAGAGAGTTTGTGTAAGAGTGGAAAAATGCTATGTGATATGCAGAGCAATTTATCATGTGAGAGTTTGTTAATCGTGTCAATTGATTACAAACATGGAAAGTTGTGAGACTTTCCATTGTCCAGGTAATTAAGTTTGAATTGTATTATGTTTCCCACAATTAGTAATAGTCATTTAAATTAGACATTAAAAAAATAAAAATGCTATAAAAAAATGTTGGAGTGACACATCAGATGCATTTAATATCAAATGCATATAATTGAAGCAATGGTGTAATTAGTCACTTTTATCCTTAGAATCAGAAAAGTTACAACGTGATCCCAAAAGGGTATGAGTGGTTTTTCCAAGTACTTTAGTTTTTTTTATATTTATAATATATTCTTTTAAACATTAAAATCTAACATGTTAACACAAACAACACACTTAGATATAGTTGGAATAGTAACAATTGGTTTTAATAATTAAGAGTTTTTCTAATAACGTGTTTCTACTTAAATCAGTACTTTATAAATCCATACCCAAATTTAAGATAAAACAGAAAATAGAAATATACATTCAGAATTTACATAATTTTAATAAGAAGATGATGATGATAAAATAGAAAATAGAAAATAGAAGTGTACATTCAGAATTCATATAATTTTAATGAGAAAATGATTATTTTAATAGAATAATGATCTTTTCAATTGTAGATTTTTTAATTTATTGATTTCTTAAATTTTCTTTTATTATGATAAAAAGAATAAATATTTTATGATTATTTTTAGTGTTTATAATTGGGAATCATAATCCTTTATTTATAAGAATTTCATACCCTTTCATAAAATGTCATAATTAGACTCTGTTTGATAAAATTAACGGTTGATTGATAAACTAGCTAATAGCTTATAATTTATGACTGATGGCTGATGACTTATAATTTATAGTTTATAGTTGATGGTTGATGACTTATAACTGATAAGTTAATTAAAGTGTTTGGTAAAACTAGCGGTTCAATTAGTTGATAAATTAAAATGACATAAAAAACATTTAATATATAATTATTTTATTTAAAATAAAATAAATTATAAAGGGTAGTAGTGGATTTTAGTTAAAATAATAAGGATAAAAGTGGAATAAAAAATGATAAGCTATAAGCTAAAATGCTTTAAAATAGCGTCTGAAAAATAAGTTATAAGCTAGTAAAATAAGGTATAAGTTCGTGATAAAAAATTGTTACCAAACAGATCTTTTATTGTCATATGAGCTTCAAACCAGCTTCATTAAAGTCATCAGCTTATAGCTTTAAATAGGAAGAGTATGGACAACCAACTTCATATATTATGATCTAGGGTAGGAAGTTACATGCCAATATACCTAGATTTCAAAGGGTGGAACCAAATAGGAAGAGTATGGACAATCAACTTCATATTAAGAGAGGGAGTAACCGGATCATTACTGGAAGAGGAAAGGATAATAATGGAAGACCAACACTGCCTATCGGAAAACGTATGCCCAGGTCGTGAGGTCTGAGTCGTTGATAGGGAAGAAGCGTAATCAAGTCAAGCAGAAAGAAGGAAATCCAAAACCTCAGTTTGCACATATCCAGTTCAATATTGACAAGAAGGCAATGGATAGATTTAGCAAGACATTTGTGGGTGAAGTCTCGTTACCAGGGAATACCTACAATGTTCAACAGCCATTGAATGAGCATAGATTATTCAACATAAAAGCCACTCCACTTGGGGCCAATCTATGTCTCCTTGAAGAAAAGGAGGAATGTGATATTGTATCGATCATTGAACATAATAGGGGATATGTTGAGAAATGGTTCGATGATATCAGACCGTGGAGTCAGGGGGAAGTAGACAACGAAAGGGTAACATGGATGAAAGTTTACGGTCTTCCATGTCATGCCTGGGAGATGGATCTATTCAAACTAATAGCAGGAATGGTGGGATCCTTCATCCGTTGTGACGAAGATACGGCCAATAAGAAGAGATTCGAAGTTGCAAGATTCTTGGTGAAAACTAAGTTTGCTATCAACATGAATGAAGTGGTGAATGTGGAAATAAATGATAATATCTATAGGGTTAAAATCGTGGAAGATCAACATGGGCCGTTGAGGGTGGGTAAAAGATACGAAGATGATGAAAGTTACACATGTGACAAATCGTCTAATGATTCGGAATCTATGGGACGGTGGCGCGTGGGAGAATGGTGAGGAAGTGGAAGAAGACAACCTAGAGAACACTAGTAGGTTATGAGCAGGTGAAAAGTTGCAGGAACATGGCAAGATTGATGAGGCTAATGGTAGGTTGCAGATGGATAATTCCTATGTCAGTGAAAGTATTGGGAAAACAAACAACTTTAAGGAGGCTGGGTCAGATCAAAAGAAAGATATGGTTGGAAAGTTGTTATCTGAGAAAAAGCCTAGTTTTGGAGGCTTACTAATTCATGATAGCGTTATGGGGTGTGGAGATTCATTCAATGCGGAGGTCAACTCAATGGGAAACGATCAACGTGGAGTTATGAGGTCACAATCAATATTTCAAAGGTACACCGATCAAGGAAATGGTGACTCAGTAAAAGTTGTACCTATTGAAGCTGATGTGGCAAAATCAAGTCTTGATAAGAACCAAATTGATTCTGATCCAATTTCAACTAGCCTAGGAAGCCCTGTTGGGCTTATGGCTTGGCCCAAACTAAGAAAAAAGATACTGGTGAAAGAATTATACATAGAATCTAGATTCCTTTTTCTGCCTCATATTACTCAACTCTGCTTCACAATTCAATTGGCAAAATTAACCAACCTAAAAAATAAGGAAGGTGCATGATGATGTCCAAACTGAGCTTGCAGTAGGAAGAGACCTCTTCAAGATATTCAGGTGGTTTTGTACTGTGTTGTGACTTTATAATAGATACGGATATGGTGCAGAGTAATTTGAGATGCAAGAAAAGGTTAGATGATGTGCCAACCAAGGTCTGGCAGATGATAAAACAATTGGGGATTGAGGGAGAGGAAGATGAGGAGCTATTTGAAGGTGTGGTTAGGGAGATGGAGTTAAGAGATAAAGCCAATTATACCAAGAGAAATGCTGAAAAAAAAGGTTCCATGAATATGGTATCTTTCAATGTTCATGGATGTTGTAGCTCTCTTAAAAGAAGAAAAATCAACCAAATTCTCTTGAGAGGGAAAGCTGACTTATGCCTCTTGCAAGAGACCAAAATCCAAAACCTCAATGAAAGCCTGGTTAGAAGCATGTGGGGAAATCGTGAGTGTCATTGGTCTGAATCCAAAGCATCTGGTTTAGCAGATGGGCTACTAATAATATGAAGTAAATATATATTTCATGTTGTTTCAAGTTTCAGAGGAAATGGATATGTGGGAGTTAATTTTATATGGGGAAAAGTTAATTGTTATGTGGTAAATATTTACTCCCCGTGCGACTTGGCTGGTAAGAGAGAGTTGTGAACTGCCCTTCTAAACTTAAAAACTAGAATGCTTGAGGGTAGTTGGATCCTAGGTGGGGATTTCAACTTAATAAAGGTGGTGGAGGAAAGGAAGGGTTTGGTAAGATCAAATGGTGAAGAGTTGACTGAGTTTAATCATTTTCTAGACAATCTGATGCTAGTTGACCTGCCAGCAACTGGATGTAGGTTCACATGGTCCAGTTATAATGGGAGATGTAGAAGTTGAATAGATAGATTCTTGGTGGATGAAGACATTATTAAGATGTGGGATCTGAAATCACAACATGTGGGGGATAAAAATATTTCTGATCATCGCCTTGTGTGGTTAAAACCTAACAAGATGAATTGGGGTCCAAAACCCTTTAGATTCTTTAACTGTTGGACTGAACAAAAAGTTTCCATGAGATTAGTGTCTGAATTGTGGTCTACCTCAAAGGTTAGTGGGAATGCTAGAGATAGGTTGTATTAGAAGCTTAAAGATCTCAAATGGAAGCTAAAGTGGTGGAACTCCAATGTTTTTGGATGGATGGACTTAGCCATTGAAAAAGGTGTTGACAAAATGAATGCAGCTGAAAAATACCTAAATGAGGTTAATGAGAGTCAGTGTGAGATGTATACTATGGAATCTTTGACAGCACAAGAGGAGATATGGAGTAAACTAAGAATTAAGGAGAGCATGATACATCAAAAGTCAAGAGTCAAATGGACTTTAGAAGGGGACCTAAACACAAGCTTCTTTCATTCTTCTCTTAATGACAGAACAAGGAAGAACTCAATTTCAATGATTAATCGGGGAGAGTTAAGATTGGAGGATCCAAAGAGTATAAAAGAAGGTGTTGTGGAATACTTTAAGAAGAAATTTCAAAGGAAAGTGAGGAAGAGACCAAGATTGAGATTGGAAGATGTATCCAAACTCAACAACACTGAAAAAGATATGCTTGAAGTAGAATTTCTAAGAGATGAAGTTACTGAAGCTGTTATGGAGTGTGATAGTAATAAATGTCTAGGTGTGGATGGTTTCAACTTCAAGTTCCTAAAGCATTGCTGGGAGATTGTAGGGAGTGATTTTATTGATGCAGTATTAGAGTTCTTTGATTCTGGTCTTTTACTCAAAGCCTTTGCTTCCTCATTCATCTCCCATGTGCCAAAGGTGGAAAACCCTCAATGCTGTGAAGATTTCAGACCTATAAGTCTAATAGGATGCATTATGAAGGTGATTTCAAAGATGTTAGCAAAAAGAGTGAACAAAGTCATTGGAAAGTTAATTTCTCCTACACAAACAGCTTTCATACCAGGAAGGAATATGTTTGATGGAGTTGTATTGGCTAATGGGTGTGTAGATTTTGCCAGTAGAAGTAGGAGTCGGTGTTTATTAATGAAAGTGGATTTTGCTCAGGCCTATGACTGTGTAGAATGGGATTTTCTTGAGACAATGTTGGAAGCAATGAATTTTGGACCTAAATGGAAATGTTGGATTAGAGGTATAGTCCATAACAGCTTTATGTCAGTACTTATAAATGGAAATCCATCCAAGGACTTCAAGGCATCAAGGGACTTGAAACAAGGGGACCCCTTATCACCTATGCTTTTTGCTATTGTGGTTGAAGGGTTAGCATTCTTAGTTAAGAGAGCTAAGGAACTCAATTTGTTCAGTGGTTTCAAAGTGAAAGACAAAGAGGTAGGTAGCATACTGCAGTTTGCAGATGACACCCTGCTAATGTGAGAAGGTAGCTTTTCCAACCTGTGGGAGATTAAATCAATTCTGAGAGGCTTTGAGCTCGTATCAGGGTTGAAAATAAATTTCTTGAAAAGTTGCACTTTTGGAATTGGAATTGATCTTGATTTCTTGAAGGCAGCAGAATAATTCTTGTTCTGCAAATCAGGAGTCATACCTTTCAAATTCCTAGGGTTGATCGTAAGGGGTAACCCTAGAAGGACTAAGTTTTGACAGCCTGTTATGCAATTCTTGAGGGATAGGTTATCTTCTTGGATAGGAAGAAACTTATCTATTGGTGGAAGAGTAACATTACTAAATTCTGTTCTAACCAATCAGCCAATCCATTATTTATCTTTCTAAAAAGCTCCAAAGCAGATGGTGAAAGATATAATTAGCTTACAAAGGCAGTTTCTATGGTCAGGAGCAGCTGGATCCAAGGGAATTCCGTGGGTGAGTTGGGAAAACTTATGTAAACACAAGAAACTAGGTGGCTTGGGAATCAAACATGTGGGATATTTCAATATGGCATTGCTGTCTAAATGGATGTGTAAGTTTATTCATAATGGCAAGGAGATCTGGAGATATATAATTGAAATCAGGTATGGCATTGTGAGTAAGAGGATTTGGAATGAAGAGAATGAAGGCAATGGTGATGTTGTGTCATTTTGGATGAGGGATGTGATGTCAATTACTAAACCAGTCAATGAAAATTATTTCTAAAACAATGTCTCAGCTGTGCTTGGGTCAGGTACAAATATAAGTTTTTGGACTTGTGTGTGGATTGGAAATGAGAAATTCAGTTTATTATTTCCAACTCTATTCCAAGTAACATATACCAAGAACTGGTGTGTGGCTGATATGGGGGTCTGGGATTCTGGTGTGTGGAAGTGGAATGTGAAACCTTTGCACCCTACAATCGATGAAGTGGCCAGAAGCGAATTACATGAGCTGGATGATCTATTGGCAGAAATCCAACCCAAGGGGGAGTCTCATGATTGTTGGACTTGGAAGCTGGAAACTTCAAAGATGTTTTTTGTCAAATCTTTGTACAAAAAGCTGGCAGCAGGGAATAACATACTGGAAATAGAGGAAGCTTTAACAACTACACTGGATATTTTATGGAAAACCAACATTCCAATCAAGGTGAATTTTTTTTCATAGAGACTACTTTTGAACAGACTTCCGACACGTAAGAACCTCATAGATAGAGGGATAATACATACTTAGTTCGAAGAGGTATGTGTGTTTTGTTTTCATGAAATTGAGGATGTAGATCATTTGTTTCTTAACTGCCCTAAAGTAAAACTGATTTGGTTCAAAGTGTTCAAATGGTTGGGGATACAGTGGATTAATGAATCAGAAAGTAGAAATCATGCCATGGTGTGGTTCCTTAGGTTGAGTGGGAGTTGCAAGCATGAAAACGTTAACGTAATATGGTTTATTACGTGCTGGTGTTTATGGAGATCAAGAAACGACATCCTATTCAATGACGAATTTTGGGATGATGAAGCCATTTGCCGATCCATCATTGTGTAATCTTGGAGGTGGATACCGTTATTGTCAACACGTCGACGAATGTGCAATTTGTACGATTGGACCAAGTTTCCCTTAGATTTCATATAGATGTATCTAGGGAGTGGTTGAATTATTTGCTATGATTGTATAGGATTGGTGATATATTTAACACATTAATACAATTTTTGCATATAAAAAAAATATAGTTTTGTTTAATTTTAGGAAAAAAAAATCATTCAAATACTTATTCATAAAATATTATTTTAAATATTTTATCCTTTTATTATAATTCATTTTAAATATCACAACTTTAAATAAATATCCTTTTTAATTTTAATTCGGTATCTTAACTTTAAGATTTATTTTGATCTCTTAACTTAAAAACAAAATTTTATTGATTTCTTAACTCTTCAAAATATATCATGTTAATCTTTTTTTTTTGTCAAATTAACGACTAATGTAGCAACCAATTTTTAAATTATTATGTCATTAATTAATTGAAAATGACTTAACAGGGTACATTTTCAAAAGTTAAATGATCAATATGAAATTTTTTGAGTTAATAGACCAATTGAAACTTCAAAATTAAGATACGAGATCAAAAATAATATTAAATCTTTAAAAATTATTTAAATTTAAAAATACTTCAAATAATTTTTTATAAAAATCATTTTTGAAATATATCTTTTTAAAAAAATTGCAATTTCAACTATACTTTAGTCTTAAATAATATATATTTATGTTATATGATATTAAATTTTTTCTTTTAATTGAATTTTTTTTAAATTTTTTATATTTAAAAAATATTTTATAATTAAATAAAAAATAATAATTTTTTAAAGATAAAACAAACATACCCAAATTAAAATGGAAAGAATAGACCAATTTGGTGAGGAAAGTAGCCAAAAATTCATGAGCATATTTTTTATATATGTAACCAATATATATATATATATCACCACAAAAATGCAAATGTGTATTCATTCAGAGTTGAATTTGGTCAGCAAGTCATCAACATGTGATTTCTTTTGTTTTAAACAGTTGGATGGTAAAAATAAAGTGTGACTAAGAGGAATCACATTCACGTTGTACCTATGAATTTAGGTATTTTTCATCTTCTTGCTCTCATCTGTAAGTGCTTTTGTTTGGTTATTTTGTCATTTGTTACTATTTTTGTACCATATTTAAACTTTTGTGAATTCAAATTTGACTATATTTCTCTTCACTTGTTCTTGCATGTTGGGGAAATTTTGTTTCAAGTTCATAGTATTTTATTATTTTCTTTATGTGATAATTCCCTATTAGAGTTAAAAATGCTCTTGGTTAGGGAGGGGTATTTAACTTGTTTGAATGGTACATGAAAATAAAAAAATAAACATAAAGATAGTATGCTTGAACAGTTTTAGAATGGAGAACCCGAGAAAGTTGGCCCAGCGGAAGGGAGCTCGGGTTCCGAGGGTTTGCTTCCCTTGGGGTCGCGAGTTCGAAGGAGCACGAGTCCAAAAAACAACTTTCAAGGACTACGTGGGGGGCGAAAGCTCTCTCTATGTAAATTAGTCGGTCTGACTGATCGGATACCACATATATCCACACAAAAAAAAAAGTTTTAGAATGGAGTGATGAAGGATTTTCGATATTTGATAAATATGCTTCTACCTATTTTTTGTTCTAAAAATTCATATTTTCAGTCAAAAGAAGAATAGTTCGAATATAAATAGATATGTGGTTTTATTCAACAATGTTTAAAAAAAAAAATATTTATAATCATGCTATTAACAAAAAAGAGAAAAAAATGTGGGAGAAGATATATTTTGTATTCTAAATTAGAAGATAATAATTTTTTCTTGATGAATAGCTTCATTAATTTAATGCACGAGAAAAAGAATTCTAATTCAGATCATATACAAAAAAAAATTTAAGGAATTTTCTATCTGATATTAAGAATGGATATCAAGTTCGATGATGAGTTTATGTTACTATTTCAATTGTTGTCTTTACCATAATCTTAAGAGACATTTGGATTTCCATCGAGAGTTCAACCTCTAGAGAATTTTTATTCTTTAAAAATGGTTTAGGATGATATTTTTAATGAGAAAAGGAGAATGGAGGCACAAGATTCTTCATCTTACTATGAGCTACTATTAGAGAGAAATTAGAAAAAGGAATCAAAAGGGTGTTGCAAGAGAATAACATAAAGCAAGTACAAAGTGTGATATAAGAACGTGGAGTGACATTGTGAGATATTGGATCAAACTCTAGCTTAGCATGTCGTCGAAGTCTGCTCACATGTTGTTGTTGAAGACCTACATGCTGTAGTCGAATTGTGTTCTAATATGTAGCTGTCGGATTGGGTCTTGTGTTAAGGATCCAATTGTTTAAGTTAGCTTGTACTCTAAGTTAGCTTGTAATGAGTAATTGCTAAAAAGCTCATTAGTTTAGTATGTTAGCACTACTACGGAAAACCCCTTTAACAACGATTCAAAATACATATAATAACGCAGATCAAGACGTTGTTATGTAGAGTGTTGTGGTAAATACGCTACTTATAATCACAGTCCTGGGACCGTTGTTGTATTCTGGAAAGCGCACAGTATATTACAACGGTTATTCTTAACAACCGTTGTGATACATAAGGTACTGAGTTTGAAACCCAGCAACAGCAAATAAATTACATTAGATCACGGTTAATGTAGACAACCGTCGTGGAAAGTACCCATAGTTTATTATATACCAATGTATATTGCTTTTTAAAGAAATACAACCATTCAAATTGGCAAAGAAATATATAATCTGAAAATTAAACTATTCTTGAAAACCAACTTAAACACACCAATTTTTTTCGAATTGAATCTGTCTCATTCTGCACATTTTATGTTCTTTAACACATATACGGTTCAATGATCTGATTCATTCAATGCATCGATATCTTTTATTATAGTTTACCTCATCATCGTCGCTTATCAACGTGATTGTAAATTATATCGATGAATTGAAGCAAACAGACCATTGAACCATATATTATGTGTTAAGGAACATAAAATGTGCTGAATGAGACGGTTGTGATTCGAAAAACATTGATTGATATAGGTTGGTTTTCAAATACATCTTAATTTTCAGAATATAAGTTTCTATGTCAATATAAATGATTGCATTTTCATTAAAAGGTAAGTGAAGCAAACAATATACATAGTATATAATAAACTAAACTTGTCAACCTGTATAAAAATTTAAAGAACAAAACATTGCTAAGTCACAAGAAGCCTCTATCTTGTGACTTAGCAATGTTTTGTTCTTGTTTTGAGAATATTTTTCAACAACAACAACATACAACAAATCCATGCAACACAATAAAAAAACATTCATTATTTAAGCAACAAAACCACAAGTGGGACTGTAACAAATCAAGATACATTGAGTCAATAACGCGCCTCTTATTGAAAATAATCGTGGAACTGTAACAAATCAAGATATATCAAGTTCATCTAGTTTGTGAAGCCATGAAGAAGAAATATAAGGTGGATGAAGTTTATACAATAACTTCATACTTCTTATATTTTTCTTCACGGCTACAAAAGTCATATGAAACTTCACCATAGTATACGCTTGTTACCACTATACGCTTGCTACCACCATCATCACCATGTATCTACAAGGAAACACAACAAAAATCAAACTTAACCCTAAAACATCAATAACATAATGTTTTCCACAACATCCTAAAACCAAACCCTAAAACAATAATCCTAAATTCTAAACATCAACAGCATCCACAAGAAGAGTAGAAAGAAGAGAGCAGGAGAACATATCATCTTCGCCGCCGTAGGAGTTTGCGCCAGACGTTGCTTTCGTCATATATCCTTTAAGCTTCTTTTCTCCATTCACTTGTAACAGTATTGGTTAAGATTCATGAGAGGAGAGGGTTGTGTTAGGGTTTTCTTTAGAGAGAAACGGCAGTTATGAACTGGGCAACAGATAGTTTTGTTTATATATTAAAAAATATCACTTTTCGTTACGGTTTAAAACTATAACCGTAATTATATTTTATATTTTAAAATAATAGCAAACTATATCACGACGATTACCCATAATAACCGTAGTGATATCCCTTATTTAAAAATAAATGAAAAAGAAAGGAGCGCCTTAACCTTAAATGAATTTTTTTTTTGCCGCAGCTGAGGTTCGAACCCATGAAAGATTGATTCTATCATATCGGTTATAATAATGGTTATTATACCCTATAAATTTTTAATTAAAAAATATAATATAAAGTTAGAGCCTGAGTTTAGAGATATCACCACGGTTTTTGGAAGAACCGTGGTGACTTGGGCGTTATTGTTTGCGTGTTTTGTAGTAGTGTAGGTTTTATTATAAATAGCATACTAGTCTCTCATCTTAGGTGTGATGTGACAAATCCTAATTAGGGTGAGAGAGTTATTTGTTATTCTTGAGTACTTGTAATTTGTTTTATAGAGAAAGTAAAGAATAACAGTTATAACCAATGCTTGTTGTTCTTCATATTTGTTTTTCCTTTAACCCTAACCCTAGTGTGTTTCTTGCCTACAAAGAAACCAAATATATTTTGTTTTATGGCTTTCTAATTCACAACAAATTGGTGCGGTGAGCGTGGAGGAAGATGCCTTCAACAAATTATGAGATTGAAAAGTTCACGGGAGTGAACGATTTCGGTCTGTGGTGCTTGAAGATGAAAGCCCTACTGGTTCAGTAGGGTTGTTTGGAAGTGTTGATGGGAGAGGCAGCCATGGACGCTGCATTAACGGAAAAAGAAAAGACAGCCATGATAGAGAAATTCGACAGCGCAATATTGTTGAGCCTTGGTGATAAGGTTCTTTGATAGGTATCGAAGGAGACTACGACATCAGGCCTATGGTTGAAACTTGAAAGTTTGTACATGACAAAATCTCTAGTGAATCGACTATACCTAAAGCAAGCTTTGTATTCATTCAAGATGAGTGAAGACAAAATGTTGGCTGAGAAGTTGGATATGTTCAACAAGCTGATTCTTGATCTTGAAAATATTGATGTGAAGATCGATGATGAATATCAAGCACTGTTGATGTTGTGTGTTTTGCCCAGAACACATGCTCACTTCAAAGAAACTCTCCTGTATGGAAGGGAGTCCCTGAGCTTTGAAGAAGTTCAATCAGCCTTGTATTCTAAGGACCTGAACGAATGAAAGAAGCATAAACCTTTGACGGTGGGTGAAGGTTTGGCCATTAAGGGAAAATTCTTACGAAAGGATGGTAAGTTCGACAAGAAGAAAGGTAAAAGTCAGCAGAAGTCTTATACTGGCGAAGCATCTGGTATTCGATGCTATCTCTATAAGAAGGAGAGTCACACAAGAAAGATGTGCCCTGAAAGCCTGAAAGATCATGGAGGTAAAGATAATGGCAATGCAACCATTGTTCAAGATGACTTCGAATCATCTGATGTTCTTGTGGTTTCAAGCGGCGACTCAAGAAAGGTGTGGATTATGGATTCAGGCTGCACTTGGCACATGACTCCAAACAGAGAATTGTTTGAGGAGCTATGTGATAAAGATGGTGCATCAGTGTTGCTGGAAAACAACAAAGCTTGCAAAATTGCAGGTATTGGATCAGTGATATTCAAGCTCCATGATGAGTCAATAAGGTTATTGATTGAAGTCAGGTATGTAACTTATTTGAATAGAAATTTGATTTCTCTTGGTGAGTTCGACAGGAAGGGATATGTTTTTCAAGGAGATAAAAGTATCCTAAGAGTCATGAAGGGGTCGACAAATGTTGCATCCATGAAACCGTTGTCGAAGACAGAAATTTAGCACATGAGATTGGGTTATGTCAGTGAAAGGGGTCTGGTCGAATTGGGGAAACAAAATATGCTTGGTGGAGACAAAGTCGAAAAGCTGAAATTTTATGAACCCTGTGTACTTGGAAAATCTTGCAAAGTGAAGTTCAAAAAAGGCAAACAAAGAACTCACGGATCCCTTGATTATATCCATGCTGATCTTAGGGGGCCTGCAAGGTGTCCATCACATTCAGGAGTAAGGTATTTCCTATCCATAGTCGATGATTATTTCATAAAGTTATGGTTATTCATCCAGAAGACTAAGGATGAAACTTTTGAGAATTCTAAAGGTTAGAAGACTTTGGTCAAAAATCAGACTGGCAAAAAGGTCAAGAGGTTGAGAACCGACAATGGCCTTGAATTTTGCAATGAGGCGTTCAACAGTTTTTGTGCTGCCTCGGGTATTGCAAGGCACAAAACTACTGCAGGTACTCCACAACAAAACGGTTTGACGGAAAGGTTTAATCAAACTATTTTGGAAAGAGTTAGATGCATGTTGACTAGTGATAGGTTAAAGAAGGTGTTTTGGGCAGAGGCTGTTTCTACAGCAACATATCTGATAAACAAATGTCCTTCGACTGCGTTAGATATGAAAACACCTGAAGAAGTTTGGTCAGGAAATCCACCTAATCTCGACAAACTGAGAGTATTTGGCTGTGTGACCTATGCTCATATTAGGCAAGACAAGGTCGAACCCAGAGCTCTGAAATGCAAGTTCATGGGATACCCTGAAGGAGTCAAAGCTTATAGGCTATGGTGCCTAGAGCCAGGTCATAAGAGGTGTATCACCAGTTGAGATGTAGTTTTCAATGAAGTTGAGATGGCTTTCAAGAAAACTGATGATGCTGACGAAGAGCTGGAACAAGGAGAGATTCCTTTTGAGGTGAAGCATGTTGATGTTGAATTGCGTATCCCAAATGAAGTCGAAGAAGAAACATAAGATGTTATTGAAGATTAGGAGACTGATAATGACTACCTGCTAGCAAGAGACAGGTCGAGGAGGGTCATCAAGCCACCTCAGAGACTTGGGTATGCAGATCTTATAGGTTATACCTTAATCTCTGCAAGTGAGGTTCTAGACGAAGAACCTAGATACTATAAGGAAGTTATGAGGAGTCGAAAGAAGACTGAATGGCTGAAGGCCATGGATGATGAGATGAAATCTCTTCAAGATAACAACACCTGGGAACTAATCAAGAAACCTGATGGAGCCATGTTAGTCAGCTATAAATGGATTTTCAAAGTTAAGGAAGGAATCGAAGAAGTGACGTCGAAAAGATACAAGGCAAGGTTGGTTGCTAGGGGTTTACTCAGAAAGAAGGTGTCAACTTTAATGATGTGTTCTAGCCTGTTGTAAAGCATATATCTATTCGAATGTTGTTAGCCACGATGACGAAGTTCAACCTTGAACTAGAACAGATGGATGTGAAAACTGCGTTCTTGTATGGTGATCTAGATGAAATAATCCTGATGAGGTAACCTGAAGGGTATGTCGAAAGGGAGAAGGAATATTATGTGTGCAAGCTGAAGAGATCTTTATATAGACTGAAACAATCTCCTCAACAGTGGAATAGGAGATTCGACAAGTTCATGGCATGCATAAGTTTCATCAGAAGTCAGTTTAACCATTGTGTTTACTTCAGATTTCGACCGGGTAATTCATTTATTATTTTGTTTCTTTATGTGGATGATATTCTAATAGCAAGCAATAATGTCGAAGATGTAATGAGGGTGAAGGCTGAACTCAATAAAGAGTTCGACATGAAGGATTTGGGAGTTGCGTATTCTTGGGATTAACATTCGAAGAGATAAAAAGCAATCGAAATTATGCTTATCTCAAGAGGCATACCTACGAAAGATTCTTGAAAAGTATGGTATGTCGAATTCAAAGCCTGTTGTCACTCCGAAAAACCCTCAATTCAAGCTGAGTATAGATCAGTGTCCCAGTACTGATGTTGAAAAAGCTTATATAAATAGCATTCCATATACTAATATAGTGGGTTCTTTGATGTATGTTATGGTCTGTACTAGACCTGACATAACATATGCAGTAAGTCTTGTAAGCAGGTACATGGAGAATCCTGGAAAGGCTCACTGGCAAGCATTGAAGTGGATTCTAATGTACATAAACGGGTCTCTAAATAGAGTCATAATTTATGGTGGAGCCTTGTGTGAAGATAGTAAAGCAGCAATCGAAGCATATGTCGACTCTGATTATACAGGTTGTATGGATTCCATAAAATCTATTTCTGGATATGTAATCACTATGTTTAGAACAACAATCAGTTGGAAAGCAACACTTCAGAAGTTTGTTACCTTATCAACCACTGAAGTGGAATATATCACCTTAACTGAAGTTGTGAAGGAAGCATTGTGGCTTGAAAGTTTTGCAAAGGAGTTAAAACTTCAAGGTCGAGTTGTCGCTGTTAAATGTGATAGTCAAAGTACAATACACCTGTCGAAGAATTCAACCTATCATGAGCAAACCAAGCACATTGATGTGAGGAAGCATTTCCTCTGAGGGGTAATCGAGCGTGGAGAAGTCCAAATGCTGAAGGCTTCGACAGATCATAATGTTGCTGATATGATCACCAAGAAGTTGCCAATTTTCAAGTTTTTCCATTCTATGCAGTTGATAAAGCTGCATGAAGAAAGCTAGTTTATTTCTTGAGTATATAGAGTTAGATCCAAGGTGGAGATTTGTGAGATATTGAATCAAACTCTAGTTTAGCATGTAGTCGAAGTCTGCTCACATGTTGTTGTCGAAGACCTACATCTTGTAGTCGAATTGTGTTCTAGTATGTAGCTGTCAGATTGGGCCTTGTGTTAAAGATCCAATTATTTAAGTTAGTTTGTACCCTAAGTTAGCTTGTAATGGGCAATTGTTAAAAATCCCATTAGTTTAGTATGTTAAGTTTTATTATAAATAGTATACTAGTCTCTCATCTTAGGTGTGGTGTGACAAATCCTAATTAGGGTGAGGGGATTATTTGTTATTCTTGTGTACTTGTAATATGTTTTTTAGAGAAAGTAAAGAATAATAGTTATAACCAATCCTTGTTCTTCTTCTTGTTTATTTTTCCTTTAACCCTAACCCTTGTGTATTTCTTGCCTATAAAGAAACGGGGTATATTTTGTTTTAAGGCATCCTTATTCACAACAGACATAATGTAATAAAATAATGCACAAACAAAATTATTTTATGTGTAAAATGAAGAACAGTAGAAATAAGAGGAAGTAGATATAAACAATGATCGTGTTATTTCTCCCACTAATGATGATATAGTTATTCTCTATGACTACAATTTAGTTAATCTTGTATTAGATGAAAGCATGTGGATAGTATACTATAGTATTACACTCATGTTAGGGTTATATGTCTAAATAGGTATTTATTATTGACCTAAGAAGGTCAATTATTCTAGATATCATCAAAGAATGAACCTGAATCAAAAAGTGTGACATAAATTTTTAGATGATTGACTCAACAAGATCATATATTATGAACAACATCAAAGAAATGGACTAATATCATAAGGCATGTTCGTGATCCAAAGCTTATGTGATTTTATTTTATTAGGATAGTATTATAATTAGTAGTATCTCTCTCTTAAATCTAAAAGATATATTCACACACACACAAAAATGGTTTTTTGAACTTTCCTCTAAAATTCTTTGGAAAAGGCCATGCCCCAGAAGTAGGGGAAAAGTATTTGATTTGTTGTCACACACGGGTCAAAAACGAGTTTAATAAACGTAGTAAACGGAAGCGACACTCGACTCATATCGCAAGGACTCTTGAGTATTTTAACCAATCTATTGAAACAAGGAGGTTTGCAGTTTCAAAAACATGAATCACAAGTAAATAAGTTGAAAACAAATTTGATGAACAAGTTAATCTACTGGTTCAGTTTCTGACTTATGATTTATTAATATAATTCCCAAGCCCTAAGAGGTTTTTGTTCCCTTTTTTATTACAATATCAATCAAACAAACGCAATTGACACTATATGATTTACGTTCCTAATTATTAAATTAAGCAAACGGTTAAAGATTGCGCGAAATAATGAAAAAGCTACACTAAATCGTGATTATCATTAAGGAACATACATCAATCGAAATAAATCAATCTACTCTATCAAATATCAAATTAAGCATTTGAATATCTGAGAGAAAAATTAAAAGGAAAATAAATTGAATTGGAAAATATAAAAATCTCACAATATGATGGAATCCGAATTCAGTAGATCAACAGTAGGTGGTTTAGTTATCCATAGAATATGTAACTGTCTAATGTAATTTCGTTGATGCTGAATACCTTAATAGTAACACTGCATTTTAGTTTAAATATTACAAGAGAAATCGGCCCAAATAGAAACCGACCCGAAAAACATAAAATTTGGCCCAAAACTAATTATTTTACTAATCCTGGCATGAAAATGCAATATTTTACTCTTCTGCACTCCGAATTAGTTTCTAACTTCAACACAAAACTTGTAGATTATTCTCTCAACTTTCCAACGCATATTATAACGCTTCAAATGACATCTTGTAGCTCAAGTTATGACATGCACATTGAGAAGTTGTCAAATTACTAGATCTCAATAGGGGTGTAAATACTAGATCTCATGCTAACAATTTCTATAATTATTCTGCTTTCATTTCCCAAATTGAACCTATGAATATATTTGATTCTTTACGTGACCAGGGATGCCTCCTTGCTATGAAAGAATAGCTCATTCAATTTAAATGTAATGATGTTTGGGATTTTGTCCCATGTCCTACAAACAAAACCATCATATGCACTAGATGGGTGTTTATGAACAAGATGGATGAAAACATCATAATTACTATAAATAAAGATATACTAGTGGCAAAAGGATACAATTAAGCTGAAGGAATTGACATGAGGAGACATATGATCTTGTAGCCCGTTTTGAGGCGATTCAACTCCTTTTTGCATTTTTATGCTGCTTGGATTTTAAGTTGTACTAGATAGATGTTAAATCAACTTTCCTTAATGGATTTATAAACAAAGAAGTCTATGTCTCTTATAACCTCTTTGATTTGAGGACCATGAAATTTCTGATTTTGGTTTTAAACAAAAATGAGCTCTCTATGATCTTAGAAAGGCTCTTAAAGCTTGGTATGAGCGTGTAATGGCTTTTTATATTAATAAAGGATTTCAACTTGGTAATATGGATACTCCTTTGTTTACCTAATGTAAAGGAATGCACATCTTATTAGTTCAAATTTACGTTGATGATATTTTTTTTTGGATCCACTAATGAATCTCTATGCAAAGAGTTTGCTAGTATCATGCAGGGGGTTTGAAATGTCATTTGTAGAAGAGCTTAATTAATTTTTAGGATTGCAGATCAAGCAAACATAAACTAGCACATTGATTAGATAGACAAAGTATTGCATGGAGCTTCTAAAGAAATATGATATAAAGGACTCAAAGAGCATTTCTACTCCTATAACTTCAAATTTTCTAAATGATAAAGATGAACAAGGTGTGTAGATCATGGTTGCTAAATATAGAGGTATCATAGGATATTTACTCTATTTAACCATGAGTAATCTAGATATTATGTTTAGCGTGTGTATGTGCGCTTAATTGCAAGTGTTGATAAGTACCAAAATTACGTAAAATACATAGGCACTTACTAACTTATTTTACAAGCAATCAATATAAAACCCATGATTTATCAATGAAAATGATAAAACACCTATTTGAACTTTTTTCTTGCATGTTTAAGAAAAACAGGTGAAAAGAACTGAAAAATCACCAAGCAAAACACAAAGACCTTACCAAGACCATTTTCCTACAAGCAAGGCTTGATATGCCAGATCCATGGGCACGCTAGGCAAGCACGGGAAAAAGATGACTTTAAGACTAAGTTATTTCATTGTAAAGGAAGGATTTGTGTGTTAGTCAAAAATGGCGGTTTACCAAGCGAGCTAGGTTGACTAGGGCTAGCTATAGGGTGAGCTGACATTACTTAACAGGGAAGAACATGGGCACGCTAAGCAAAGATGGTCGTGGGCCTAGTGAACCTTCCTTTATCAAGCCTATAAATAGGGGTGTTAAGTTCAGCGCTCAAAGGGAGTTTCAGTGAATTGAAGGTAGTACAAAAAGGTAGTAGGTTCACCTTGAATCTCAACAGGAGAGAATAAGGAAAGGAAGATTGAAGCAGAAGTGATGCTCGAGGGATCACTGCAGATGGTGCTAAACCTATTTCTTCTAGGGTTTAACTATAAAGCTACGATGAGTAAACATAGCTCATTCTCTTATGTTAGGGTTAGGTGTAGTTATCTTTATACTCATGTATTAATTGCGGTAATGGCGTTTTATGTAATTCTACTTAAGCTTTAATATTGATGATTCTTCATTCTTAGTGCTTGTTTTGGATTAGCTACCTAAAACATGCTCTCATGGTACGACTTTATATATGAAAGGTGTTGGTCATTACTAGATCCAAGTCTACATATATTGGATGTTAAGGCCTAGAGATAGGGTAGGTTTAATATCCGCATAATATCTATAACTGGTAGCAATATCTTTATTCGCTATTGGAACTTAATGTTGTTGTATTTAATAGAGTGAGAGATCATATATTAGGCAATGCAACTGATATCACGTAGTTGATGTCTGAGATGAGTTGTGATGAGAGCAACATGTGGGTGTATTAATAGCCGAGTAGAAAAACATACTGTTGACCAATGTTTATACATGAGAATAATGATGATGAAATCTAACCCCAACAAGTTTTCTCATTATTAACACTAAAATCTCAATTTATTTTATTATATTTTATTTTACGCAACCAAACAACTATAAACAAACCTTGCTTAGATTACAAAAACTATTAAACTAGTCTATAAAATACAACCAGTCTATGTGGATACGAAAATATCGCCCTTGCTATTTACATTGAAACAAAATTCATCGAGGGAATCTCATTTTAAGATCGTTAAAAGAATTTTAAGGTATCTTGACAAAACCTTGTATCTTAGTCTTTGGTTTCCCCATAAGTGAGTGTAACTTAGTAGGATTCTCTAATTCTGACTTTGCTGGGTGCTAATTGGATAGGAAGTGGTACCTATCATTTGTTTGGAAATTGTCTATTTTCTTGGCATAATAAGAAGTAGCATAGCGTTGCTCTTTCTAGCCTTGGGGCTGAATATGTAGTCGCTGGTAACTATTGTGCACAAGTATTACGATTTAAGGAACAATTGTTAGATTACGATTTAAAACTTGGTTATGTTCTAATCAACTGTGATAAAACTAGCACTATCAGTCTTTATAAGAATCATGTGTTGCATTCACACACTAAGCATATATATTTGGCACCATTTCCTAAGGGACCGTGTTGAAAAGGGGGATGTTGTTTTTGATTATGTAGATACAAAAAATAAATTAGTTAATATCTTTACAATACCCTTATCCACCTAGCCCTTTCACAAGATTCATAGGGATCTAGAGATATGGGATTCTTTCTTTCTTACTTCTAATCAACTCTATTGGCATGATCACTTCAACTTTTATCTTTAGCTTTATTATTTTCTTAATGTATTATATATGTATATGTGTTTACATCTTATATGTCAGTTTACATGCATAATTTCTTAGCTGATTAATGACTTTTTGTTGTGCAATTAAAACTTTTTTAAGTGCATATTTATGTGTATTTTGAAAATATTTTGGAATTGTTCATGCAATATTTATATTTCATTTTTGTATGTCTTAATCATTTAAGTTTTTTTGTTGTATATTTCATGTCGTGTTGTGCATATTTTCTGCATTTGACATGTTTTGTATATTCTGTATTTGTGATATATGCTTCTTATTTGACATGTAAACTTATTTAGCTATGTTTATCTTTGTTTCTCTAGATTATTTTTTGTATTTTCTAGTTATTTTACATTTAGGCTCATTACCATTTATCTCTTTTTGATATTGTCATTGGATGAGATGTTTTAATGTGAGTCAAGATTTGATTTATGTGTTATATGCTATTTTGGGTAGTGTGCAATGTTCCAGGGAAAGAACAAGAAAAAGGAGGAAAGCACTGATCATACTTTGCTTTTGCTCAACATCGACTCAATTCCAATTGCAAAATTTTCAAGTTGTCAAACATCAAAAAAAGGGAGACCTAAGTTGCTTTGTCTCCTAAGGTTTACACTGATTAATGTTTTATTTTTTGTCAATTTAGTCTTTTGGTTTTCTTGTCATAATTGAGTCTCCTCACATAGTTGTGCATTCTAGAGTTGAGTGCTAAATCATTTTTACGCATGCATAAGCAAGATGTTTGCTTAAGTTTGGCGCAATATGGTTGTAGTATGAGGTTTGGATCAAGAAACACATGAAAGCATAATTCAAATCATGCCAAGTCTGGATTCAAATAAGCACTTAATTTTTCCTAAAATTTTAACTTTTTAAAGTGTGATTCGAATTAGATAATTGGCGTACTCGAATCAAAATTTGAATCTTAAAAATAGGATTTTTCCTTTGTATTTCTGATTTGAATCATAGAAAAACCTAACTCAAATCATGGAGTTCTTGATTAGAATCATAATATGGCATGAATCGAATAAAAAATTGCACGCAAATTTTTGGATTTTGACTATGTATTTCAGATTCGAATTATAGATTTTTCTGCCTCAAATAAATGACTTGAATCATGAAATAATCGGATTCTAATCATAGATTAAATTTTGTGGGTTTTTAATTCTTAATTCAAATCATTCATTCACTATAATTGTACTATTTTCTCTTGACTCAGATAAATTGGATATTTTCTCTAATTTATGTGCATTATCTGTGGTATTTTGGATCGAATTCTAGTATCGACAAGGGTAGCTTCATGGTCCGATAGAAGGTTTAGTATGAATTCGAAGTATGTTCACATATTGATCTTGTATATTATAGTCGAAGTATGCTCAAGCATGTAGTAGTCGAAATGCTAGGATTGTTGGCATGTCGAATTGGATCTTGCTTGTAAGCCTAATTTTTAAGTTAGCTTGTAATCTAAGTTATCTTAGTAGTCTATAAATAGACTAGTTCTCTCAAGTTGTTAAGAGAGGTTAATTGTTGGTATTCACTTGTAATCTTTGAACCCTTATTGAGAAAGTGAATAGTAAAACATATTTAATCAATTCTTCATTCTTCTTCCTTCTTCTCTTTTCCATTGTGAAACCTAATAGGGTTTCTTGTGTTTGTTCAAGAAACTCAATCTTTTCTCATAAATTTGTTCTGTTATTGACAACATCAATTCACAACAAACTGGTGCGGTGAACATGGAGAAGAAGATATCATCAACAAAGTATAAGATTGAGAAATTTACCGGTGTGAACAATTTCAATTTGAGGCGCTTGAAGATGCAAGCCCTTCTTGTTTAACAGGGTTTGTTAGAAGCGTTGAAAGGATCAGAGAAGATGGATATTGCCCTAATGGAGAAGGAGAAGACAATGATGGTATAAAAATCCCACAGTGCCATGCATTGAGCCTTGGTGATAAGGTTCTCCTGCAGGTTTCAAAGGAGGAAACTACAGTGGATGTATGGACGAAACTTGAAGGTTTGTACATGACGAAATCATTAGTTAATCGTCTCTACCTGAAGCAAGCTTTGTATTCATTCAAGATGAGTGAAGAAAAGCCTTGGCTGAGCAGTTGGATATGTTCAACAAGTTAATTCTTGATCTTGAAATTATCGAGGTCAAGATTGATAATGAATATTAAGCGTTGCTGTTGTTGTGCTCTTTACCTAAGTCTCATGCTCACTTCAAAGAAACTATCTTGTATGGAAGAGATTCATTGATCTTTGAAGATACTTAATCTGCCTTTTACTTTAAGGATTTGAATAAACGAAAGGAGCATAAGACATCTTCTGTTGGTGAAGATTTATCTGTTAAGGGGAAATTCTTGAAGAAAGATGGCAGGTTTGAGAAGAAGAAGGGTAAAGTTCTACATAATTCTTATGGTGGTAATGCTCATACTATTAAGTGTTATCATTGTAAGAAGGAGGGTCATACAAGAAAAGTATGCCTTGATCGACTAAACAATCATGGTTGAAAGGATAATGGTAATGCTACCATTGTGCAGGATGGTTATGAATCATCTGATGTCCTGATGGTTTCAAGCAGCGACTCTAGCAAGGAGTGGATTATGGGTTTAGGGTGTACTTGGAACATGACTCCAAACAAAGACGTGTTTGAGGAATTGTATGATCAAGATGGCGGATCAGTACTGGTGGGAAACAACGAAGTTTGCAAAATTACAGGTATTGGATCTGTGAGATTCAAGCTCCACGGTGAGTTAATAAGGCTATTGACTGATGTTAGGTATGTACCTGACCTTAAGAGAAATTTGATTTCTCTTGGTGAATTCGACAAGAAAGGATATGTTTTCAAAGGAGAGCAAAGCATCCTAAGGGTAATGAAGGGGTCGAAGGAAGTCTTGAGAGGCGTGAAGAAACAATGTTTGTATACCCTTGAGGATGAGGTTGTAAGTGGTTCAGCAGATGTGGCATCCATGAAACCTATGTCAAAAATTGAGCTATGGCACAAGAGACTTGGCCATGTCAGTGAAAGAGGCCAGGTCGAATTGTCAAAGACTGAAAGGTTTAATCGAACCATTCTAGAAAGGGTGAGGTACATGTTGGTAAGTGCAGGATTGAAGAAGGTGTTTTGGGCAGTTGTTGTGACTGCAGCTTACCTTATCAATAGGTGTCCCTCGACTGCCTTGGGAATGAAGATACCTAAAGAAGTCTGGTCGGGACATCCACCTAGTCTCGACAGACTTAGAGTATTTGGCTACTTAGCCTATGCTCGCATTAGGCAAGACAAGGTAGAACCTAGAGCTTTAAAATGCATGTTCCTTGGATACCCTGAAAGAGTCAAAGCTTATAGGATGTGGTGCCTAGAGCCAGGTCACAGGAGGTGTATCACATGTCGAGATATAGTTTTTAATGAAGCCCAGATTGCTTTCAAGAAAATGACATTGGTAAAATTTCAAAGATTTCTGAAGAAGAGCTAGAACAGAGAAAGATTACTGTTGAGGTGGAGCATAGTGATGCTGAATTGCATGACCCAGATGAAGTAGAAGAAGAAGCAGAAGTTGTTGTCAAAGATGAGGAGACTGATAATGACTACATGCTAGCAAGAGACAGGTCAATAAGAGTCATCAAGCCACCTCAGAGACTTGGTTATGCAGATCTCATAGATTATGCCTTAATTTCTGCAAGTGAGGTCCTTGATGAAGAACCTAGAGATTATAAGGAAGTTATGAGGAATCGAGACAAAACTAAATGACTGAAAGCCATGGATGATGAGACAAAATCTCTTCATGATAATAACACTTGGGATCTAATTGAGAAACCTGTAGGAGCCAAATTATTTAGTTGTAAGTGGATTTTTAAGGTTAAGAAAGGAATCAAAGGAGTGATATCGAAGCGCTTTAAGGCAAGGTTGGTTGCTAGGGGGCTCAAAAAGAAGGTGCCAACTTCATTGATGTTTTATCACCTGTTGTAAAGCATAGATCCATTATAATGTTGTCAGCCATGGTGGCAAAGTTCGACCTAGAACTTGAACAAATGGATGTGAAGACAGCCTTCTTGTATGGTGATCTAGATGAAACGATCCGGATGAGGAAACTTGAAGAGTATGTAGAAAAGGGAAAGAAAGATTATGTGTTCAAGATGAATAGGTCTTTGTGTGGCCTGAAAAAATCTCCTCGTCAATGGAATATAAGATTCGACAAGTTCATGGCACACGTATGTTTCACTAGGAGCTAGTTCGACCACTGTGTTTACTTTAGATTTCAACCTAGAAATTCACTTGTTATTTTGTTACTTTATGTGGATGACATCCTCATAGCAAGCAACATTGTTGAAGATGTTATGAAGGTAAAGGCTGAACTCGATAAGGAGTTTGACATGAAGGATTTGGAAGCTGCCTCCAGAGTTCTTGGGATTGACATCTGGAGAGATCGAAAGCAGTCGAGATTATGCTTATCTTAAGAGACATACCTGAAAAAGATTCTCAACAAGTTTGGTATGTCGAATTCAAAGCCTGTTCTAACACCGACTAATTCTCAGTACAAGCTGAGTACGACTCAAAGTCGTAGTATTGAAGTCGAAAGAGCCTATATGAATAGCATCACATATGCTAGTATAGTAGGTTCTTTGATGTATGATATGGTCTATACAAGGCCAAACATAGCGTATGGAGTGAGCCTTGTAAGTAGGTATATGGCCAATCCTGGGAAGACGCACTGGTAAGCATTAAAGTGGATTCTTAGGTACATTAATAGGTCTCTAAGAAGAGTCCTGATTTATGGTGGAGCCTGTGGTGATGATAGCAAAGTCGAAATTGAAGGATTTGTCGACTATGATTATGCAGGTTATGTGGATTCGAGAAAATCTATTTCTGGATATGTGTTCACTATGTTCGGCATAACAATTAGTTGGAAAGCGACAATTCAGAAGGTTGTTGCCTTATCAACCACTAAAGCATAATATATTACCCTCACTGAAGCTATGAAAGAAGCATTATGGCTTGAAGGTTTTGCTAAGGAGCTGAAACTTCAAGGTCGAGTTATCACTGTTAAATGTGATAGCCAAAATAGAATACACCTATCGAAGAATTTAGCCTATCATGAGTGAATCAAGCACATCAATATGAGGCTGCACTTCGTCAGAGAGATAATCGAGCATTGAGAAATCCAAGTGCTGAAGGTTTTGACTGATGACAATGCTGCTGATATGATCACCAAGACATTGCCGAGTAGCAAGTTTTTCCACTGTATATAGTTTACAAACCTGCATGATGAAAGCTAGTTTGTTACCTTGTTTTGGGTAGAGTTTGTTCCAAGGTGGAGATTTGTGGTATTTTGGATCGAACTCTAGTGTCGACAATGGTAGCTTCATGGTTTGATAGAAGGTTTAGTATAATGTCGAAGTCTCTTCACATACTGATCTTGTATGTTGTAGTCGAAGTATGCTTAAGCATGCAGTAGTCGAAATGCTAGGATTGTTAGCATGTCGAATTGGGCCTTGCTTGTAATCCCAATTGTTAAGTTAACTTGTAATCTAAGTTAGTTTAGTAGTCTATAAATAGACTAGTTCTATCAGGTTGTTGAGAGAGGTTAATTGTTGGTATTCACTTGTAATTTTTGAACCCTTGTCGAGAAAGTGAATAGTAAAATAGATTTAACAAATTCTTTATTTTTCTTCCTTCTTCTCTTTTCCTTTGTGAAACCTAATAAGGTTTCTTGTGTTTGTTCAACAAACTCAATTTTTTCTCATAACTTTGTTATGTTATTGACGACATCAATTCACAACATTATCTCTAACACATATATATAAATAATTTTTCAAAGTATATCTCCTAACATGCATATGATTTTGATAATCATAGCACACAGAACACACTTTTCTCTCAAACTTTCAAAAATTATTTTGAGTTTTTATTTTTAGATTGCATCTGGATTTTCACTTCAGCTTCGACCTCTAGATTTTACCATTGTCGTTTTGGTTTAGCTTCTCAACCTTGGGGATGAGATCTATGTGAGGAGGTTCATATTGTTTTAACATTTGGTGGAGTTTTGCATATTTGAGGTTGACGGTTCTTCTATGGCTATGGTTAGGATTGCCAATCTAGCAGTGAAAAAGAAAGACTTTATATTCTTCAAGATTTCTTCAGTAGAACTATGTGGAAGATTTTACGCACGAAGCTGGAGTTTCTATTGCCTTCAGACACATCAACGCTCATATAAGGAACCGATAGGACTTAGGAGAAGTTGTTACAGAACCGACACTTGGAGCATAATTCTTGAATCTGGAAGGTGGAAGTCAAGATCGAGTGAAGATCTTGCAGAGATCAGTTTAAGATGTTGTATGCATTCAAAGAGAAGATTTGTATCAAATATTGTTTAATTTTCATCATTATCTTGATTCTTGTGATTGTATTAAAGAATTTGTAAAACAAATGTAAAATCATAGTGGAAGACTACGAATTTTCAATGGGAAACCATTGGAGAGAGGATTAGACACAAAGAAAAAATGAATGTGTTAAACAATTATAAATTGTGTACTCTCTCTTTCCATTTCTGTTTTATATTTAGTTTAGAATCGTATGCTTAGAACATTAAATATAATTAAGAGACAGGGAAAGATATTTCTTCTATTTTGATATTTTAGATGTGACCACAGAAGACTCAGTCAAGGATAATGTACCAAAAGTGGATCCTATAAAGAATGAGGACATTAAAGATGATGAAGAGGAATAGAACAAGAGGATGATAAACAAGAAACCACAAACCAATATTCTCAAAATTGGATCAACTTAAAGGACCATTTTTTGGATAACATTTTAGGAGATATCAAAAAAAGGATTAAGTACATGTTTATAATTAAATCATTTCTATAATTACTTTGCTTTCTTACCTCAAGTTGAACAAGAAGCTTTTGGTGATGTTATGACTGATGAAGGTTAGCTTCTTGCTATGCAAGAAGAAATCAATAAATTGAAAAGGAATGATGTATAGGATTTATTCTAACATCCTAAAAACATAAAAATCATAGGCACTGAGTAGAATTTTTCAGAGAAAAAAAAACTAGATGAGAAGGAAATAATCATAAGAAAAAAGGAAGGCTTGTGGTAAAATGATATAATCAGACTGAATGGATGGACTATAAAGATACTTATTCTCTTGCAGTCTGCCTTTAAGCTATTAGACTCCACTAATACAAAACGGCCAAACAACAACGCCAGGTTTACAACGGCATCCTATACACCGTTCTTATAGTGCGTACTGGATGCGCGCGCATTATTTTAATTAGAAATCTCAAGGGTATAATAACGGTTTTTATGAAAACCGTGGTGATACAATCTAGCTATCATGGGTTCGAACCTCATCGCCCTCAAATAGTTTATACCTTTGATGTAAATGCTCCCTTTTTAAGTTTTATTAATATTTAACTAAAAAATAATAAGGATATCACGACGCATATTTCTCAAAACCGTTGTTACAAATTGAAGCTTCTTTTTATGTATTTTAAACTTTAAACACCAAGTATATATATATCAATTATCCATTGGAACAACCCTAACACCAACGTCGTCACCATTGTCGGGAAGAAGACAACAACAACAACAACAACAACAAAGTGTTCTACTTTAAGGTGTTGCAATGTCACATTTGAAGACAAAATCATCCAATAGGTGTTTCTACGTCTTGTTCCAGTGTAAAATCTCGATCTGGAAATTTTTTGTGGTTGTGGATGGTCATATGGTTTCGTATCAATGCAAGAAGGGACAAAATAAGGAAGGCTTTTTTGGAGATGTCCATTTTGGAGGAGCGATGAAACATGTAATTTGTTCATATGGGACGAAGACGTGAGCGAAAGAGATGGAAATGACGATGAGAGCATTATGAAGTCAGAGTTGGAAGTTGTGGGCTATCTGAAGGTTATGTATGAGGATTTAAGAAAAAGAACAAGCTTTGAAGAACAAACTGAAATCAAGATATTTTCTGGAAATATCAAGATGTTCTGGTTTTTTGTCCTCCTTTATTCTGTATATAATGAAATTAATAGTTGAATTAGGTCGAAATTACCATGTAATAGCTTAACCTGCAATGCATTGTGAATTACATTGTTGATGTTTAAACCTGCAAGATTGCATTAAGTTAAGAAAAAGTTAAGGCGCACCTTTTCTTTTTTGTTATTTTAAAATTCATAAATAAAAGGGTTATCACCATGGTTCTTCTGGTAACCGTAGTGATATATTTATAATAAATAAATACATATGTATACGGTTTTTTATTTATTTTAAAATTCACAGAATAAAAGGGTTATCACTACGGTTATTCTGGTAAACCGTATTGATATATTTATAATAAATAAATACATATATATATATATACCGGTTGGTTGTTGTGAAATAGTTTACCCATATATAAGCGAAATAACTTTCACTTAATTGACAGTAAACGCCGTTGCCCTTCAAAGTGAAACCCTAGAACCCATTTTTTCTCTTCGTTTCACCATTAGCCGTGAATCTTGTGCTTCATACATTAAGGTATTCTTCTTCTTCCATCTATTGTTAGATATTTCCCATTATCTTGTTTGTGCATGTTGTTTTTGTTGATTGTTCTCATTTTTTCAGATTCGTTTTCACTGCCTTAACAAAGACCATACTTTGGAAACTTCATAATGTTTGTGTTGCTATGAAAAAATGTATAAGAAGCATGAAGCTATGATGGAAACTTCATCCACCTTGTACTTTTTTTTTTCATAGCATCACGAACAAGATGTTAGTAAATGAAAGAAACAACAGTGTAAGCAAACTTTATCTAGTTTTAGAAGCAATGAAAACAAGTATGAAGCTTTTTGTGTAAGCTTCTTCCTCCTTATATTTCTTTTTCATGGCTTCCCAAACTAGTTCAACATCATAATTGATTCCTGTTCCGTGATTAGTTTCATTAAAAGGTGTGTTATTCCTGTTCCTCTCTTTACTCATCACTGGATTATGGTTTTAGGGTTTGTTTTCAACTGAGGATGCTCATATTTAAAGTTTGCTTTGTTTCCTTTCAGGTTAAGGGGATGATACAGGGTGATGATGCTGGTGGAAGCAAGCGTATTATATCAGTTTATAATTTATGGATCTGGTATAGAATGTTGTTTGAGTTTATCATATTCTATTTACATTGTTTGTTTAACTAACCCTCACTATAAAGTTTGTGGTGGTAGTAAGCGTATATATGAGTTTATAATATCTGGATCTGGTATAGAATTTTGTTTGAGTTTATTATATTCTATGTAGATTGTTTGTTTCACTAACCCTCACTTAAAATACATTCAGTTCATTTGACATAGATACTTATAATCTGCAAATTAAGTTGTATTTGAAAACCAACTTAAACAAACCAATGTTGTTTTCTGATTGCATGCCTCTCATCATTTATCTCACGTTCTTTTATATATAGATTATGGTATAATGATCTGGCTCCTTAGATGCATTGCCATCTTCCAATATAGTTAAATCAAAGATGAGGCAAATTATCCAATGTCTTGTTATGGAAATTTAACTATAATCGAAGATAGCGATATATCGAAGGAGTCATATCAATAAACCACAATATATGTAAAAGAGTGTGAAATGCACGATGAGACGAATGCAATCAGAAAACAACATTGGTTTGTTTAAGTTGGTTTTCAAGAACAGTTTAATTTGAAGATTATAGACATCTTCATCAAATTTAATCCATGTATATTTATTTAGTGAGGTGTTTAGAAAACAAGCAATCTACATTTAATATAATAAACTTAGGGTACTTACAACAACGGTTATATATTGTAACTGATATCATAAGTAATTTATGTTTTATATAAATTCGCTACTGATAGGTTTCGAACCCAGAACCTAAGTGTATGTATATCAACGGTTTATTATCATAACCGTTGTGATATATGGCGCGCATCCTGCCTTTCAACAACGGTTTCCAGACCGTTGTAGAAACAACGAACTTACAACGACAATTTACATAACAACGCCTTCGCCTGCGTCATTATATGTCATTCTCAACCGTTGTTAAATGGGTTTTTCGTAGTAGTGCTCATTTTGGAATTAGCTTGTGTCCTTGATTTCAAGCTATATCACATGGACTTTAAGACTGCTTTTCTAAATGGCTTTATAAATGAAGACATATATGTTTCTCAAGCTCCGAGTTTTTTGAGTTCCATAAAAATTCTGACCTTGTTTTCAAACTAAAAAGAGACTTTTATTGTCTTAAACAAGTTCTTATAGCTTTGTATGAGTGCCTTAGTGGTTTCTTAATAAGGAAAAAATTTAGTCTTGGAATTGTAGACACTGCTTTATTTATAAAACATAAGGGAAAACATGTTTTATTAGTTTCGATATATGTAGATAATATCATTTTTGGATCTACTAATGAATATCTGTGTACGGAGTTTTCTAAGACCGTGCAGGGCGAGTTTAAAATGTCGTTTTATGCGTGAAGACGGGTTATAAGGTATTTTATTGTCTATTCAACCTCCCTTCGATACAATTAACCCTATATTCATACAAATAATATTTTCTAAGAAATATTATGATGAAAGATCGCCTTTGGTAAGGAGCTTGAAACTTTTTTACTATGATTTCATGTTATGAGTCAATTTCTACCCTTTCATCCATGATGTTTTTGTTGATAAACTATGTCACTTACAAATGTTATAGAAATGTGTGTATGATACAAACCTTTGATGTTTTTCAAATAACATCTTGTTGATAGAAAATAAAAAGGTTATATTGAGATTTTATGAGGTATTAGAAGGAGGGATAATTTGATAGAATGCTGATTTTTATTGTTTAAGAGGATACTTTAAAAGCTTCTTTACTTGCTTCTACATGTTTGTTACTTGCTATTACTAGCTTGGTTTACAAATGACAAGCTCTTGCTTTTATTAGCTTTGTTTACAAATGACAAGCTCTTTTCAAGAGTGATTTCTACAAACATATCTAGATTATTCTAGCCACTGTGAGAGAGAGAGAGAGAGGAGAGAGAGAGAGAGAGAGAGAGAGAGAGAGAGAGAGGAGAGAGAGGAGAGAGAGAGAGAGAGAGAGAGAGAGAGAGAGAGAGAGAGAGAGAGAGAGAGAGAGAGAGAGAGAGAGAGAGAGAGAGAGAGAGAGAGAGAGAGAGAGAGAGAGAGAGAGAGACTTTTACACACTTCTCTGTACTAATAAATATATACACCTCTCTAAAACTTTCTTTAGCGTATACCTCTAAATTAAAATGGGCCTAACACTTTATTAGTCCAGTATATCAAAACAAATATGGATAGCTCAATTCACCATAAGTGGTGCTCGCTTACACACCTCGGTGAAAAACCAATAATGCCCCTAAAATTCAGAATTTTACTTCCGGACGCACCTAAAATTTCCACACCTCGTCACTTTGTAAGTGAGTCACCATTGGTTTGCCAAAAATTAGTCTACAAGCATACTTCCAGACTATTTTTGTGGCAAAATGGGGTGGATGGCTCACTTACGAAATGTATTTTAGGTGTGTTACGAAAGTATACATCCAAACTTTTTTTTTGTTGCAAAATGATTGTGTAATACACGGATAACAAAATGAGAAAGTATGCACATGCTAGGGAGACAAACATGGTAAATACAAAAGAATAATTAATACAATACTTTCCATTATATATGTTCGTTAAGTGCAAATTGTAATCATGCCACCAATAATCATCATAGGTATAACCATCCATGATTTCTAATTTTTTATAACAGGTAATAGTACCAACTTACCTATTCTTTCTCCTTTGATAGAAAGTCACAAATGAGCATCTTGGAAAAAATATTATAGTAGTAAGAGTTCGTCTACAATCTACATAATCTAAAATGAAAATTATCCTTTGCTTTATATGGGACTCAACTTATATTTAGTGTACTAGTAGTTAGACATGATCGTTCCCCTTAACAAAAGTTAGAATACATTGGATTTGGTGGGTTGCAGCTTCACATAAATTCTAAACTAGCACATCACAAAGAGGTGCAATGACAAAGTGTTGTCATAACCATACATATGAAGGTTTAGTTGAAAAAATATTCCAAAAGTATATTTTTGGATTTAGTCTAGAAATATACTTCTAGATGATTTTTTTTTTGGCAAATTGGAGTTGATGACTCACTTACGAAGTGTTATTGTGTATTTTTGGGTGTGTGCGGAAGTATACTTCTAAATTTTAAAAGGATAATTTTGGTCTTTAAAGAGGTGACTCTTCACCACTAAGGATCTGAAAAGAAACCCTAAACAAATTTTATAATCCAACACTTAGAGCACAAGAGAATACAAAGATATTACACTTCTTATGAATGAAGGTGTAACATCAACGTCAAAGCTAATTGTGTAACTTATAAATATTTCTCACGAATCAAACTTAAATTTAAGGTAAATATGAAATTCCACTAATGTGGTATTTTCATGGAATAATTTACATTTTGCAAACTTATTAATATTTTGTTCATCAAGTTTTTTTATTTGGCTCTAATCTGGCTCTGTACTGCTCACATGAAGAAATGATATTAAAATATAGCTTAAATAGTCAATTGGTCTTTGTAAGTTAGTGTGTTTTTTATTTTTATTTATGTATCTTTGTTTTTTTTTTAATAATCTCTAAATGTTAAAATCTTTTTGGTTTTAGTCTCTAAAATTAAAATTTGCAGGAAAATCCATATGAAAATCCGCATGAAACTTGCATATTTTTCTAAGGATTTTAACTGTAGGGATTAAAACCAAATCAAATTCAATATTTAAAGATTTGTTCTAAAAAAAGATATAGGGACGAAAAGCAAAAACACGTCAACTTACATTGATGAATTTACTATTTAAGCCTCAAAATATATTTTATTTTAGCCTAAAATAGAACTTCGCATAAGTATATGTTTTTTTTTGTTTTAGTTCAAAAGACACTTTATAAAAGAAATATGTCAATTTGGATTCATATAAAACACATTTGTTACTATTTTTATGATTTTAGTTATTTATTTTTGTAAGAATATAATTCTCTGCCTTTCATTGATAGGATTTGTGAATTATATACAACTCTTATTAATCCTATATGGATACTAATAATAGCTAATAAATATAATAGATGACTAATAAATATAATTAAAACCTAATGAATATGATATATACAATGAATATAGATATATTCTAATATTCCATGCGGTTGAAGCGGGAGGATGACAAACGTTGAGATTGTCTCTAAAATCCTGAAACAGTATCAAGGGAAGACCTTTTCTAAAAATATCTGCAATTTCATATCGTGACGGGACCTGAAGAACATGGATATGACCTCGAGCTATATTTTCACAAACGAAATGAATATCCATCTTGATGTGTTTCGTTCGTTGTTGTTCAACTTGGTTACTAGAGAGATAGATTGCACTAACGTTCTCATAGTACACAGTGGTGGATTTGTGAATGAGACAATGTAACTCAAGAAGAAGGTTATGCAATCAACATGATTCGGATACCACATTGCCAAATCTACCCTATTCGGCTTCAGCACTAGAGTGAGATAACATGGATTGGCGTTTTGATGACCAATATAGCGAATTATCACTAAGAAAAACACAATAACCAAAGGTAGATCTTTGGGTGTCTGGGTACCCCTCCAATTGGCATCCTTATATGAAATTAATGTGGTAGTACATAAGGTATAAAGATGTAAACCATAATTTCATGTTCCCTGGATGTAGCGCAAGATACATCGAAGAACTTGCATGTGCTTGTCCATCAGGTTGTGGGTGAAAAAACATATATGTTAAACTGCATATGAAATGTTTGGTAGAGTAAAAGTTAGGTACTAAAGGGAACCAACAAGGCTACGATATAGAGATGGATATTCATATGGAGTGATATGCGTGATACTGGTCTTTGGTTTTGTATCGACAAGGGTTGGACATGATTTGCAAGAAGGCATTCCCACATGTGTAAGACTTTCTTTGGCATATTTTTTTTGTGTGAGAGAAATAAACATTTTTGGTGGTGATTTACTGCAATATCCAAGAAGTTTCTCAGGTGTCCCAAATATTTCAAAGCATATTGGGAACTGAGAAGTGAAATGATAGATTATCGCAAAGCATCACAATACATAGTAAGGACAATATCATCAACAATACATAGTAGGCCATGTGAGTATCTTTCTTGTAGATGAAAAGGGAGTGATCACACTTGTTTTGAGAGAAAACAATGGATGAGATATAGTCGGAAAACCGCTTGTACCAAGATCGAGGAGCTTGTTTGAACCCATATAGTGATTTAAACAGACGACACGCATGATAAAAATTTGATACTCCTTAAAGCTTAATGGTTGATACATGTAGACGGTTTCTTTGAACTCACCATGTAGAAAAGAACTCATGACATCCAACTAATGAATTTTCCAAAACATAGAGAGAGAGTAATACTAAGAATTTTTTGAATAGTAGCTTGTTTGAAAATTGGGCTAAATATTTCTCCTCAATCAATGTTGACCTGTTGACCTACACCATCAACTACAAGTTGGGCTTTATGACTCTCAAAATAAGTGTCAACTTTTTCTTTGTGTCAAAATCCACATAGACCGAATAAATTTAACATTAGGTGGTTGGGGCACTAAATCTAATGTCTTATTTTTAATTAGAGCATTATATTCATCATCCATAGACATTTTCTGATTTGGATCTTTGAGTATAGACACAGGGTTTCTAGGTAAAGCAAATTCGGGAACATGGGTGTGTAGGCTATAATATTTTTAGTTGGGTTTAAGAATACCATTTATGCTCATAGTAACTGGTTTGGTGTCTGTTGGAAAAAAGAGGTGGAAATGTGAGGAACAGATTAATTGTTGGTTTGTTGATGGTGTGATGGTGTATTGGCCAATAGTATGGCATCGAAGATTATGTTGGCCGACGATGTAAGAGAAGTTTGTTTGGGTGGTCGACGTGATGGGCTTTGGTTTGGGAGAGTTGGTGGTTGGTTCGAGGTTAGTGGGAGGGGGCGATGGAGTTAATGATTCAGTCAGCTTGGATGTTATTCTGAGGTTAGTTAGGGGACTGATGGATTAGATGTGTTGATTGGCTTGGATTTGGGTTGGGCTGAGTTTAAGTTAAGAGGTCGTTTATGATGTAGCGGGATAAGTCATTGTCTAGGAAGGTGCATGTAGTGGGTTTGGGTTATGCATATTTGAATAAGGGAATGAGGTTTTGGCAAATATAACATGGCGACAAATGATAATTTTATTTGAAGATAAATATAGATATTTATAGCCTCTATGATTTGACGGGTATCCAAGAATGACGCGTGGTGTAGAGCAAGGTTGGAGTTTATGTGATGTAGTGGATGGAAAAAAGGGGATAGCATAAACACTAAAATACGCATAAGTGATAATAAGTGGATGGTTTTTCTAAGTAAAATATTCAAAAGATATGTTGCCATTTTTATAGCATGATGCCAAAAAGATGGGGATAATGATGCATGAACTAATAATGTTCGAATAATATTGTTAATGGGACTTATTTTTCATTCATATTTACTGTTTTGAGACGATGAATAAGGGAAAGATAGACAAAGACGGATTTCTGATAAATGATGTTTACACTAGGGGTGGCAAAATGGATGGATTGGATGGATATGGATTGGACTGTTAGTGGATGGATCAAAACAATCCATTAATCCATTAACAATCCACTAAAGCTTCTTTAACAAAATAAAATTCAATCCATCCATTAAGAATAAAATTCATTCAATCCATCCATTAACCTCTTTTTAATGGATGGATATCCATCCATCCATAAAAAAATGTTGTGTATTTTAAATTTATAAAAACTATTTTCTAAAATAAAATGTTGTGTATTTTAAATTTATAAAAACTATTTTCTAAAATAAATTTTTTTTCAGTGATTTTTCTCTATCTCTTTCAAAATCAATAACTATGGTCTATTAAATAATTGTTTTTATTAATTTTTCTTTCTATCTATTAAATTTCTCTCTCTAACTAAAAAATAGTCAAATATAATAATTCATTTTCTTAAAAAAAATTGTAATCAATATTTATGTAGGTTATTAAAAAATAGTCAAATATAATAATTTTATTTGTGTAAGTTCATATTTTTAGTGGATTTATAAAAATTCAAATCCATTGCAGTCACTATTTATCGTATTCACAATAGTAAAGTTTGCATATTTGAAAAAGGAAATGGAGGAGGGTAGTAAAGAAAGGTTTCAGACATTTCCATAAAAATGGATGGGATACGTTTATGCGAGCTGGGAGCAAGATTGAAGGAGAGATGAACATGCAGTCTTTCTACTTTTCAGAAATTCCAGACACTGTGAAGGCGAAAGACATTTTCCAAATTTTTGAGAAGTATGGAAAGATTGTTGAGGTAGTGATTCCACCAAAGAGAAACAAGTTTGGGAAGAGATTTGGCTTTGCTAGGTTTCAAGAAGTGGAAGATGGACGGATTCTGGCGGTAAAGTTGGACAATATCTTGATTGAAAATGTCAAAATTCATCCTAACCTACCCAGATTTTCAAGAAAAGACAAACCCTTTGTAGAGAGAGGTAAAGGAAAGACGAAGGTTACTGAAGAAGGCGTCGTCAAAGCAAAGGGCAATGTAGGCGGGGACCTTGCAAGAGGAAACGTTGTGGGAAGACAGAGTAGAAACTTCTTCTATCAGATAGGAAGACCAAGGTCTTATGCAGAGGCATTAAAGGAGGAGGTAAGGTTTAGAAGACCAGAGCTAAATCGAGAAGAACGAGTTTTTTTGAACTACAGGGCGGAAGAGGAAGATATGATCAGGATGAGTAAGGCTTATGTGGGGGTGGTAGTCAATCCAGGTATGGCTTACAATATTCAAACATGTTTCGAAACGGAAGGGTATTTTTTATCAAAGTGACTCCTTTAGGGGCCAACCTCTGCCTTCTTGAAGAAACTGAAAAAGGGGAGATTAGAGATTTGATCAGGGAGGGTGAAGATTGGTGGAAACAATGGTTCAGCGAAATTAGACCTTGGAGTAAAGAAGATATAGATAAAGAAAGGGTGTCCTGGTTACGTTGCTATGGGATACCTTGCCATGCATGGAACTTCAAATTTTTTGAGTTATTAGCCTAAATGGTGGGGACTTATATCTGTGGGATGATGATACTTTGAAGGGCAGAAACATGGACATTGCTCGAATTATGGTTAGGATAAGATGTTTGTCGGCTCTCAATGAAAGTTTCAAAGTTAATATTAATGGCAAGAGTTTTGATATTAAGATGATAGAAGATTCTTACGGTCCTCTACGCATTTTCGGACCTGTTAACAAAAATGTTGAGGCTGATTCTAGTTCATCTGATTCGGAGCCCGAATGGTTTGGCTATTGTTAGTTCTTGTATTGGCTGGAATTTTGGTAAAACAATCTTGAACAATGTTGATGTCATATGTCTGATGTCTTAACATTGGTTCCTAACATTAGTTGTTGCAGGGTTGCAGTTTTGAGGTCTGATGGTAAACATGATGTCTTGACATCAGTTGACAGAACATCAGAAACCCATCTGTTGTGTTTTTTGTATTGCAGGATGTTGGGTGAGATGTCCTAACATGGTTAATCAGACATCAGTACAGATATGGAATATTACTGTCATGACAGTATGTCATAACATCTTGGTTCTGGCACAGCAGTTGCTGCTGTTATGTGACAGATGTTGCAGGAGATGTCATGACATCTTAGTCTGGTATAGCAGGTGTTGCTATTTTGCTGTCATGTGATGTTATATGTCTGATGTCTTGACATCAGTTATCAGAACATCAGGCTGTGATGTTTTAGGGCTGCGCGTGAAAGTTTGTTTTGAGAAGATCTGTTAGAGAGATTGTATGTGAATATCTTGGAGAAGATATTTTCAGGTGCAATCAGATTTAAAGCAGATCCTGTTGTTGTTTTAAGGGCTGAAAGATATGAAAAGATTTGAAGATAAAATCTATTTTAGATTCAAATCATATCTGGTTTAATTTCATATCAAATCTGATATTTTCAAGGAGTTGATTTATTCTGAAGCAATCTTTTTCAGTTGTGTTGAAGATTAGTTTGTTGCTATTTTCATGCAAAAAGATATAGAGAATAATTAGATTTAATTATGAAGATTTGATTGAAGATTTAATTGAAGATCTATTTAGTAGCAGAATCTTTTGCAGATTTGTAGCAGCTATTATGTTGTGATTTGAAGGCCCAAATCCAGTTAGGAAATATGTTATAAATAGAAGCATTATAACCTAGTTTTAGGAAGCCAGCCATCATGTAAATTAAGGGCTGTGTTGGTTGATGAACCACCCGGTTTTGTGGGATGGTCATCATGTTTATCTCTAAGCCTGTAGGTAAGAGATATATTGTTCTTAGAGGAAGCTGTTAAGCAACTCTAAGTATTGTTCTTAGTCATGAGGGTCATGTCTAGGTATTGTTATAGGAGTGTGTCTCCTATGTGTTTGGAGAGTTTTTGGAAATTAAGCTGTTGATGCAGTGACTGAGATGTTGACTGCTAGACATCATTGCGATGATTGAGAGTGAGATGGAGTCTCTTATCTAGGGAGGACTTAGATAGAAGGGTCATTGGGTAGTGATTAAATTAGGTAGATTGTCAACTGGTTTGTTGAGTCTGTAATTTGATACTACTAATAGTGGACTTCCTTCCTGGCTTGGTATGCCCCCAGATGTAGGTTGTTGAACTGAACTGGGTGAACAATCCTTGTGTGATATTCTCTGTTTTTATTGTCTTATTCATACTGCAGATATTGATGTTGTGACATCACACTTAACATCACATATCTGAGACCAGAATTTCAATTGGTATCAGAGCAGGCATCCTGTCTGTTTTTGGATGAGATCTAGGGAAGATACTTTCTGGTTCATGAGCAAGGAAGATAGTTTTACTGAGTTATGGACTTGGTCAGTTCATATAGTTATTTGTATGATCCCTTGAAGAGAAGGATGGACTATTCATGACATGGTATCAGGAGAACTGTTGTTGTGAGTTTGATTTGTTGGCACTTGGTTTATGGTGATGGTGTGCAAGGATTACTGAGTAGTGCCTGAAGGTTGTTGTGTGTTCCGTTTCATGGTATCTGATGTAACCCTGGTTGGTTCTTGTATCTCTGGTGGTGAGATTCTAGGAAGGTAGTATCTTGGAAAGACATTAGGGTTTGGTCTCCTCGGCAGGATACTCTATGATGTTGTAGGTTATGCAAGACAGCTTCAACCGTTTGGTTAGAGATGCCAAAGATACTTGAGGATTATCTCATATCTTTGTTTTGGGAAAGAAGTGTTTAAAAGGTGAATGGATCTTATTAAAGACTGTATGACATGGAAGTTTCAGAAGAATATATTTCAAATCAGGCATTGAAGACCAATCTGTCCAGAACAATGATTCCTTTTTTTTCATATTTTTTGATGGTGAAAGAAGAGGGTAGAGCCAAAGCAAAAGAGTAGCACTGTCAAATCTTTCATGCGGGAGTGAAGATCTTGATAAGTTATCTCTTAAGCTTAGTTGTGGTGACCTAATAAGGAGGATCTTCCTAGTTATGATAAGATACATGCTTCTGATCATGAACCGAAGGAAGTTTCATCAAGAAAGAAGCTGAGCTTTATATGTCTATCCTAATGTCTCGACATCGCGCTACACATCAGTAGTTTATGGTAAATGCTAAGTCAAAAACCTATTAGATTGTAGTTGTTTTGAAGGTTCACTGAAGCTGTGAAGTTGAACAATTTTTGAGATGCTGTTCAGCAGGAGCTGGTTGAAGAAAAGGTAGTTATCTTGATAGCAAAAGAGAAGGAAATGATCCTTGCTTAAACTAAAATGTCTGAGAAATTGCATCCAAAAGATTGTGGGCAGTAGCAGTGTAAATCAGCCAGTGGTTATCTAGTGTCTGCATTCGTTGTCATTCAAATTGATAGAGATGAGCTCTTCCAGTTTTGTGGCTTGAAGGGTTGGAAGTAGCAGATTGTTTATGGTATGTGCTTCAGATACCTGTTAGAGGGAATTTCTTCTTTAGATGCAGAAGAATGACAGTTATCACTCTTAAGTTAGACAAGAGGTCTGAACCTTGTTCTTAGAAGAAGAAGCTTCTGGAAGAGTGAGTTATGCAAGTTACTGCTGTTTTGTTGGTCTAATCTTGGAAGTTGATCAAAGGTTGATATGTTCTCGTGTGTTCGCTGCAAGAGATATGGGTGAAGTGAAAGATCAAGACACTGACTTAACCTGGAAGACTTTTGTGGTATTAATGGCTGTCATGAAGAAGATTCAGAAGATGCTAGAATTTGAAGAAGGGTTAAACCACAGGGATTTAAGATCAATTGCCATTCACAAGTATTTAATTGATTATCCTTGAAAGATAAGATTAAGGATGTTCTGTCAATTGTTTTAGCATCTTTTCATCAGAGGTTTGGAGAATCACGGGAGGGGTTCTACATTCGCTCACAAGTCGCTTAGGTGTTGACCTGGGATTATTGCTTAGCATCTGTTCCTAGAAAGTATTGTGAATGACTTGTCCAGATGGTGGTGCTGTTGAAGATGAAGACGGAAGACTATGAAGGCATCATAATCTTGTTGGTTACAGCTTGGATTAGTTTATTTCTGATCTAAGTGGTTTGGAGCATGGTGTTTGCTCTGGTTGTGAAGGTCAAGGTTAAGTGGCAGTTATCTCTGGCTTTCTACTGACGGCTCTACTAAGGGAAGTGACTTTCTTTAGTATTGCTATGGGGTAGTCTTGGACTACTTATTTTCTGAATATTCAGATGTGGTAGGTTTGAAGTCTTTGGAGTTTCTAAGCAGGATGGAGGTTGTCTACTCAAACTTGATTGTTGAATCAAGTCTATGAGAGCATGGAAATCTGTTTCTGCAAAGGGAGGAGGTTCTTCTGAGTGGCAGAAGGTAGAGCTGAATTCAACAGTTGGATGTCATAATATTCTGACATCTAGCTTAACATCAGAAGTCCCAGCTGGTGATGTGGCACATCAGCTTATGATAGGGTGATCTACATGAATGAACAATTGGATGCTTCAAAAAGATCGTTCTCATGGCAGTTTGCGGGAGCTGCAGGAAGGAGAAGATGTTACATGACCATGGCTTAGGGAGTCTAAGTGTGTTTGCTTTTGAGCAAGTGGAACATGTGACTTGAAGATCAAGTTTCCTTGGTGGATCGAGATATCTTTGTGAGAGTTCTGACATACGTGAAAAGGATCAAAATGTGGCATTTGGTTGTTTTCATATGAGGATTCATAAATGAGGTGATCAAACTGTGGCATTTGGTTGATCTCAGAAGTGGATTCGAAGAATCAAGATAATCAGAGTGTGGCAGCTGGTTATTATTGAGGATTGTCTTGGAACAAGTTACTCTTGGGCAGAAGGGTGATGAGTTGAAGACTCAAGGAGATTATTCTTCTTGAAGGTGGATGAGAGTTTAATTCTCTAGTTCTTTGGATTACTATGCAATAGTAAGTCCAGTTGGTGGAGCATATCAAGAATCATGGTGATGATATCTTGGTGTGTGGAAAATGTTCTAACGTGTGTTGGGACATTATCTGGTTGAATATCCTTGGTGAAGGATGATTTTGTTCAGGTTCTGATTTTTGGTGCATACATTATGCCTAAGGAGCATCTACATAGTCATACGGGAGAATGATGAAGTAGAAGGTCTGCCTTGGATGGAGAATGTAGAGAAGACTGAAATAGATCAGGTATTGATTGATTAGAAGTCTGAAGATGAAGAGTATGATAGGGAATGACTGCCTTTGGAGAAAGGGGCAATGGTACCAAAATGCATGTGCTCAGCAAGTGTGCTCAAATGTTCATCTTCATCTAGAGCATTAGTTAACCATGACTGGGGGAGTATTTGTTTATGGATTTTGCTGCAAAGGTGCATATATTGTGAAGATTGCATGCTAATCAAGATTGTGAAGATTGGTTGAATCTTATAAGGATATAATGTCAGATAACATGTTATGACATTAGGCTGTTGGATGACATGTTGGTGTGGAACAAGAATGTCTATGGATGTAAAATTCAAGGTGTATTTGTACAGGGTATGGATGCGTTCTGGATGAGAGGGATCAATGATGATTTTGGTCTCAATCCAAGAGTTTGTTGGATGTGATCCTGGTACATTCTTACTATATGATCATAAAGGTGTCATGGGATATCATTGGTGATTTTGTGGTGTTTCTTGTTGAAGGAGCAACTTTTGTCAGTTAAATGTATTAGTGTTGTTTGAGGATCAAGCATTAAGTGAATGCGTTCAGCAGGTGTGTTGAACAGAGGGTGCGCTCTTGAAGACATGAAGATGAGTCTTATGTTTTCCATTCATTTAAGGTGTTTATCTTGCAATAGAGCACTGATTATCTTAGATAGGGGGAGTTGAACTTTTGTGTTATCCAAAGGTTGTGTGGATATTGCTCTGGTGTGCTATTGCTTGGCCAATTGTGGCTAAAAAGGGGGAGAGTTAGCCTATGTGTTGCCTAGGTGTCAGCTGTGGTTCTAGGCTTGAGGGGGAGTGTGTTTTTTGGACAGCTGGTATGCTGGTTTTTGTTTTGAAGGGGAGCTTAACTGTGTGCAGTCTTTGGTTGTGTATGCTGATGCTGAAGTTTTTTCCGCAGCTGAAGTTTCTGATATAGGCAGAGTTTGTTTTAGCCAAAATTAGCCAAATGGGGAGATTGTTAGTTCTTGTATTGGCTGGAATTTTGGTAAAACAATCTTGAATAATGTTGATGTCATATGTCTGATGTCTTAACATTGGTTCCTAACATTAGTTGTTGCAGGGTTGCAGTTTTGAGGTCTGATGGTAAACATGATGTCTTGACATCAGTTGACAGAACATCAGAAACCCATCTGTTGTGTTTTTTGTATTGCATGATGTTGGGTGAGATGTCCTAACATGGTTAATTAGACATCAGTACAGATATGGAATATTACTGTCATGATAGTATGTCATAACATCTTGGTTCTGGCACAGCAGTTGCTGCTGTTATGTGACAGATGTTGCAGGAAATGTCGTGACATGTTAGTCTGGTATAGTAGGTGTTGCTGTTTTGCTGTCATGTGATGTTATATGTCTGATGTCTTAACATCAGTTATCAGAACATCAGAACATCAGGCTGTGATGTTTTAGGGCTGCGCGTGAAAGTTTGTTTTGAGAAGATCTGTTAGAGAGAATGTATGTGAATATCTTGGAGAAGATATTTTCAGGTGCAATCAGATTTGAAGCAGATCCTGTTGTTGTCTTAAGGGCTGAAAGATATGAAAAGATTTGAAGATAAAATCTATTTTAGATTCAAATCATATCTGGTTTAATTTCATATCAAATCTGATATTTTCAAGGAGTTGATTTATTCTGAAGCAATCTTTTTCAGTTGTGTTGAAGATTAGTTTGTTGCTATTTTCATGCAAAAAGATATGGAGAATAATTAGATTTAATTATGAAGATTTGATTGAAGATTTAATTGAAGATCTATTTAGTAGCAGAATCTTTTGCAGATTTGTAGTAGTTGTTATGCTGTGATTTGAAGGCCCAAATCCAGTTAGGAAATAGGTTATAAATAGAAGCATTGTAACCTAGTTTTAGGAAGCTAGCCATCATGTAAATTATAAGGGCTGTGTTGGTTGATGAACCACCCGATTTTGTGGGATGGTCATCATGTTTATCTCTAAGCCTGTAGGTAAGAGATGTATTGTTCTTAGAGGAAGCTGTTAAGCAACTCTAAGTATTGTTCTTAGTCATGAGGGTCATGTCTAGGTATTGTTATAGGAGTGTGTCTCCTATGTGTTTGGAGAGTTTTTGGAAATCAAGTTGTTGATGCAGTGACTGAGATGTTGACTGCTAGACATCATTGCGATGATTGGGAGTGAGATGGAGTCTCTTATCTAGGGTGGGTAGTGATTAAATTAGGTAGATTGTCAACTGGTTTGTTGAGTCTGTAATTTGATACTACTAATAGTGGACTTCCTTCCTGGCTTGGTATGCCCTCAGATGTAGGTTGTTGAACTGAACTGGGTGAATAATCCTTGTGTGATATTCTGTGCTTTTATTGTCTTGTTCATACTGCATATATTGATGTTGTGACATCACACTTAACATCACATATCTGAGACCAGAATTTCAGCTATGCTGAGGAAGATGAGGTTCAATGTGTGGAAGATAGCTTGAAGGAGATGGAGGAGATGGAAGAGGGAGAATCCGTACTAAGGCAGGGGTAGCAGTAGGCAGTTGCAGCAGAGGAGCGAAGGTTAATGATGATGTTTCTCAGCAGAACTCTGGGGACTCAAGGTGTACAGTGAGTAGTTCCCTTCCTAGGTTTGACGAAGCTATCGAGGCAGTAAAAAAGCAGAGGGAAAAGAGTCCTTTTTACGAGGATATTAACACATGTAGGTCTGCGCAGCAAGAGCTGACAGGGGGGAAGAAAAGGGTTATCCTTAAAAGTCTTGCAGGGGCTGGTCACATCATTCCATAAAAATAGTTAAAGTATAAAAAATTAATTGAGATTTGTGGGCCGAAACAAAAAAGATGTAAGAAAAAAGTAAGAAGGTCTTTGGGCCCAATACCTGTTGATATTGTGCAGGCCTCGGAAGATCCAATTGAGGAATTCTCTGGAAGTCAAGCCCAAATGCAAAGATATAGGAATTCTCTCTTTATAGGCGGGGAGGGCGAAGTTACCTCGTGTTCTATGGAATCGGCCAACTTTTCTGCAGGAGAAATTCTTTGTTGTGATTCTATTTCAGATGGTGATGTCAGATTGGGTAATAGTAGATTTTGGGAGCAGATGGACTCTAATGTGGGACAAAGATTGTGGAAAGGAGCGTTGGAATTAGTAGTCAAAGAGGTAGATGGTTCTTCAGTAGTCCTGAAGAGATTAATGTCAATGGAATCCAATAATAAGGTCAGAACAGAGGTCAGAAGGAGCCTTCAAACAAGTTGCCATGATTATAGGTTCCCTTAATATTAGGGGTGGGGGAACATCTCAAAGAGGAAAAGAATACAAAAAATCATTTCTTCAGGTAAGGCGGATATCTTCTTTATTCAAGAGTCCAAGTTGAAGGTTGTTGATAGTAAGATTATGAAGAGTTTCTGGGACGAGCGTAATATTGGTTGGTCATTCAGTAGTTCGCAGGGAGCCTCAGGGGGTATTGTAACTGCTTGGAAGGAAAGTACTGTGACTCCAATTATTTCGTTCGCAGGTAAGGGTTATCTGGGCACCAAGGTCTTTTGGAATTCTGATATTTTTTACCTTATAAATGTGTAATCTGCTTGTGATTATGCTGCTAAAAAGAGATTATGGAAGGAGTTAATTGATCTAAGAAAGACTCATACGGATGGAAGGTGGATATTGGGAGGAGATTTTAATTCCATATCAAAACCTTCTGAAAGGAAAAGTAGGAGTCTTAATTCTAGAAACTCTGAGATTAGGGATTTTGATGCTTTTATCAGGGAAATATGTTTGATAGATCTGCCTGTGAGTGGTAAAAGATACTCGTGGTTTAGTGGTGATGGTCGTATGATGAGTAGAATCGACAGATTCTTAGTTGATAATTTAATTATGGACAAATGAGGCTTAATTGGTCAATCGATTGGGAGAAGGGAAGTGTCGGATCACTGTGTCATATAGCTTCAAATCAAATGCACTGACTGGGGAGCCAAACCTTTTAAGTCGTTTGATGGATGGTTTGAACATCCTGATTTCTTAGAGTTTGTGAAGAAGGAATGGAAATCTATCAAAGTTGTTGGCAGAAGTGACTACGTTTTAAAGGAAAAGCTCAAGGTTCTAAGGGAGAGGATTAAACAATGGAGCACAAAAGTGTTTGGCTGGCATGATCTAAAGGCTGAGGAAGGCTTTTTTGAAGCTAACAGAATTGATGAGAGGTTGTATAGATGTGAAAGCGCTGCCGTGAGTTCTCTGACTGCTGAGAGAACTGAGCATTTTTAAAAGGCTTGGTTGAATCTCCGCATTAAAGATAATCTTCTCATTCAAAAGGCTCGAACCAGGTGGTTAAAATACGGCGATGGAAACTCTAGATTCTTTCACAATTATATCAAAGGCAGACAGAAGAAGAATTATATAGGGTCTATGGAAACTGAACACGGGAGAGTGGAATCGGTGGAAGGGATCAAAGACTGTGTTTGGAATTTTTTCAAGTCTAGATTCTCTGAAGATTGGAAGCGGAGGCCTAGCCTTCCGGATAGTTTTTTCAAACGATTAACTAAGGAGGACGCTGATTCATTGGAGGTACCTTTTAGAGAGGAAGAGGTTAAACAGACTGTTTGGAGTTGCGATAGCTTGAAAAGCCCTGGGCCCGATGGCTTCAATTTCTTCTTCTATAAAAAATGTTGGGATATTTTAAAAGAGGATATTATGAATTTTTTGAATGATTTTCATAGGAGAGATTTGTTACCCAAATCTTTTTCTTCCGCTTTTATTTCCCTGATTCCTAAGGTGGATATTCCTCTGCACCTGGTGACTATCGACCTATTTGTTTGGTGGGAGGGCTGTACAAAATTCTCTCTAAAATATTGGCCAATAGACTTAAGAAAGTGATAGGAAAATTAGTTGATCAAAGCCAGGCTATTTTTATTCCGGGATGTCAGATGTTGGAGGGCGTCGTAATAGCTAATGAGATTATAGACGTTGCTACGAAAGATGCAAAGGAATGTTTGCTTTTTAAAGCGGATTTTGAGAAGGCTTGCGACTGCGTGAATTGGAACTTCTTAAGGAAACTTTTTGAGGTTATGGGGTTTGGAGTTAAGTGGAGAGGTTGGATGGAAGTTTGTCTCTTCAGGTGCTTTCTTTTGATTCTTGTTAAAGGTAGTCCCACAAAGGACTTTGAGGTTGAAAAAGGTCTCCGCCAAGGAGATCCTTTATCTCCTTTTGTATTTGTATTAGTGACTGAAGGCTTAACTCAACTTATGAAAAGAGCATCTGAAACAAATGTGTTTTCTGGCTTCAGAGTTGGACCTAACGTTAAGGTTGACATAATACAGTTTGCAGATGACACGTTAATATGTGGGGATAATAGTTGGCAGAATTTGTGGTTGATAAAAACGGCTTTACGCAGTTTTGAAGTTGTGTCGGGTTTAAAAGTTAACTTCAACAAAAGCAGAGTGATGGGTATCAGTTTGAGCCAACATTTCTTGGCTGCTGCTTCTAATTTCTTGGCTTGCAGAGTTGACTCTCCTAGTTTCCGATTCTTGGGGATCCCAGTAGGAGCTAATCCTAGAAGGATTTCTTTTTGGGATTTCTTGATAGATAGATTTAAGAAGAGACTGGCAGGGTGGAAAGGAAAAGATGTCAACATGGCTGGTAGGATTACCCTAATCAATTCGTGCTTGACAAGCTTGCCTGTTTTCTGGTTATCCTTTTACAAAGTTCCAGTCACAGTCATCAAGAGGATTGATAAGATTAGGAGGGCATTTCTGTGGGGAGGGACGGAAACGAATCACAAAATACATTGGATGGATTGGAGTTTATGTTGAAAACCTAAAAATGAAGGGGGATTGGGAATTATAGAGTTGGGAACTTTCAATATAGCTTTGTTGCTGAAATGGAAATGGAAACTTATTGACCATAAGCAGGCATTGTGGAAGGATGTTCTTAGGGAAAGATATGGATTTGTGGAAGGGGACATTATGGCTGGAACTCACACACTGCAGGGCATTTGGTGGAAGGACATTGTGAAGAATGGAGCTGGTTTTACTAATAATAATTTCTCTTTTGCAGGTAATGTCAACTTCGAATTAGGTGGTGGAAATCATATTCCATTCTGGTTGGTTGATTGGACAGGTCAAGGGTCTTTGGAATCTAAGTTCAACATTCTCTTTCTCAAGAGCAATCAGAAGAAAGCTTCGGTCGACTCAATGGGTCGATTTGACGCAGATGTGTGGGAGTGGAGCAACTTCGGTATTCACATTTGGCTTTCTGCAGAGGAGAATGACGCTATGAACTCTTTGAAGGAGATGTTGCAGTCCCTGAGCCCATCTAGAGACAGACCTGACATTGCAAGCTGGAATTTGGATGACATCGACATATTCAAAGTCAAGAAGGTGTATGATTCAATCAGAGGTGGATTGTCTGTGTCCATTGGCCAACCTATTCAATTGCAATCATTGAACTAGTTGTGGCAGATTAATACACTGCCAAAACTTAAAGTGTTTGCGTGGAGACTCCTTTGGAATCGCCTACCATCGAAGGACAACCTTCTAACAAGAGGAATTCATCTTATTAATACTCTGTGATGTTTCTGTTCTGAGGAAAATGAGTGTTTGTCTCATCTGCTATTTACCTGTCCTTTTGCGAATTTGATTTGGAGAAAAATGGGAGATTGGATAAGTTGTGACAAAACTTATACAGGTTGCCAATGGGATTTCTTCTCGTCGTGGATTCGTAATGGCAGGACCAACATTTTGGCAAGAAGGCTGGGAATTGCTTGGATTGTTATAGCCTGGAATTTTTGGAAGGCTAGAAACAATTTTATTTTTAAGAATGAAGCTGTCAATTTTAATAATCTTTGCTGGGAAATCAAGTTACAAGTTTGGAAATGTTTGATGTTGGGTAATATTTCCTCTCCCAACTCTAGTTTCTTCTCCTTTTCTTTGAATCCAATGAGTGGATAGGGTGGAGTTGGAGGAAATATTATGTTTCTGGGTTTTGTTTTGTATTTGGGTGAATACCCCTTGTATTCATTTAATATAATCCTAATTGCCTTTCAAAAAAAAATATTTAATGTAAAGTAATATAGTTGTAACAAAATAAAAGTAATCTAAAGTAGTAATAAATAACAACTTAATTAATAATTAATGTACAGTAATTTTAATGAACAATGAATATGTATAAACTAATGATAAAACGTGTTAACCGGAAAAGATTGTTTCAACTTTCAACACCTATTAAATAAAATTTATGCGGTAAAATTAAAAGAGAAAGACTTATTTTTAAATAATAATATTTTTTATTAGAAAATATAAGAGAAAGAAAAATTGTGTGTTTTTTAATTGTTTTTTTATGATATATATTTTTTGAAATAATAAAATAGTTTTTATTATTGAAATTCTGGTATCAGACGTGTGATGTTAAGGTGTGATGTCACAACAACACACTCTGCACAATGGACAGCAATAACAATAAAATAACACCAAGAATTGTTGACCCAGTTCGGTTACAACCAACCTAATCTGGGGGCTACCAAGCCAGGGATGGAATTCATTACTTGTAGATATAATTTACAGACTCAACAACCCGTTGACAATCTCCTAAACTTATACTCTACTAATGACTTCCTACCTAAGAAACCACTTAGGTATGAGAACACCACTCAATCCCTTACAAACACTCAAAGAACCCACTTTGAGTAACCTTGATCTTACTTCACAGCTTTGATCAAGCAACCACTCTCTATTGCTTCACAGCTTCTAGAGAGGACAGAAACTCAACACCTATTCAAACCCTAGAATAGTGTAAATACAAGCACTCTAAACAAACTCTAGACACTAAGCCTTCAGCTCCTGATCTTCTGAATGTTTTCTGTCGCTTTTTCCTTTGGTCTTGTGCGCTTTATATAGCTCCTTGAATTGGTCTTGGACTTGCTACAATATCTCCCAGATTTGTTATTTAAAACTGAATATTTAAAACAGATTTTCTCCTAAAATCTTTTTAAATCTTCAACCTTTTAAATCTCCTACAAATCTGCACCAGATCTCCTATGCAGCAGCAAATATCTATCCCAAGATATTCGCATCCAATGAGACTGCTTGCTCTCCACAATTCCAGCTAATACACAACCCTAACAACATCACAGCCTGCTGTTGTTAATTCTGCAGATCTGATGTTACAACATCACCTATGTGACATCAGACATCCAACTTCAGCAATTAATTACTTAACACAGCCCAGTGTTAAGACTTCAATGTTGCAACATCAGCACCTTGACATCAACATTGAACATACTTTGTTTTACCAAAATTCCAGCCAATCCAAGAACTAACAATCTCCCCCTTTGGCTAATTTTGGCTAAAACAATCTCTGCACTCTGCATCTTCAGAGACTTCAGCAGCGGAATAACTTCAAAAATTTGAAACTCCATCAGCAGCAGTTTGACAACACTCATAGTTTTCATCACTTGATCTGCTGCAGCACCATCTTCATTCTTGACAACAGCCAATTGGTGCTCCTCCTTAAGGATATGAACCAGCATCACAGCTGTTCAGTAGCTCACAATGTGCAGCACTTTTCTCCCCCTTGATGTTTGCACTCTTCTGCATCACTAGCTCAGTCTAAACACGTTTTACTTTTAGCAGCATCAATTTATCTCCCCCTTAATATCTGCATCACATTAGCAGCATTTGGCAGTAACACTCTTTGATACTCTTGACTATCTTGGCTACTCTTGACTCTCTTGGCTATTTTCTCCCCCTTTTTAGCCACAATTAGGCAAACTTCAGTTAGAAGCCCTATTAACTATAGTCAGTACACCCTAGCTCTCATTGTTAGCCTCACAGTTAGCAACCAGGCAAAACAAATCATAGAAGGAAACTAAAATAGAACTAGTGCATATAATAGCACAATATTCAAGTTACAAAACCAAGCACAAAAAAAACAACATTGCAAAAAAAACTAAAACTACTGAAGGCAAAAGAAAATAAGCTAGTCTTCTTCTGAGCTTGCTTCATCTGTACTATCTTGTCCTTCATCTTCAGAGTCAGCATGATCATCTTGTTCCAAACTTTGGATCATCTTCTCAATCTTTTCTTTTCTAGTCAGACTAGTATTAATCACAACATCCAAGTCTTTGCGGGTTGCCTTCACCTCTGCTAGCAAATCAGCCTTGGAAGTTTTCTTCTTGATACCTGCATTTGATGTTGACACAATATCTGCAACATGGCTTCCCATAAACAATTTCTGATGCAAGGATAATGGAGACTTCCTATTGCATGCTTTATCTGCACAAGTCAATATTCCTGGTTGTTGACTCAGAATGACTCCACTAATGAGAGAAGGAAATGCTATGGGAATTTTAATAGCATTTGTTGTTGCATGTTTTACAGTCTGATTAAATATGTATGTGCCATAGTCAAACTTTTTCTGTGTACCAACAGCATAGATAAGTCTTCCTAATCCCACAGCTAGGGTGGTTTTATGATTCGTGGGCACCCAGTTTGCAGCTCCAATTCTGTGTAGTATAGCATACTTCACACTCAGTTTGCTAGTTGGTAGCTTTTCTTTTAATGGCCATACTCTAACCTGTCCAGCAGTAATTACCTTGCACACTTCATTATCTGTATCCTCCAGTTCTGAATACTCTGCATCCTCTCTTCCTAAGTAGCTGTTGACAATCTTAGGAGAGAACTCAACACATTTTCCTCTGACAAAAACCTTCATATAATCCGGACTGCTCTGGTCAGAGATATTTATAGGAAGATTTACTATGAATTCCTTTACCAGACCATCATAGCACCTTGAAAATCCACATACAGTTTTCATTAACCCGGCAGATTTAATTCCTTCCATCACTTCCTTAATCTCCATGGCTTCTTTGCCAATCTCTCTCTCAAGAGCAATTCTCCTTTGGCAAATGAACTTCCACATATAGGCATTGCTAGCATGGTGGAAGGAGATGTTATCCACAGGCACATCTGGGACTTTGTCTGCAATCCTTTTTGCGATAGATTTTCTGACATGAGTGATGTTCTGAACATCATCCTCATCATCATGCTCAGACTCAGATTGTTCCATAATCTTCCTCTTTCTTGGAGTCACTTCGACCTTGCTCCAAGCTTTAGTTGGCCCAACAACAGTCTTTTTCTTCTTATCATCTGAAGCCTTTTTTGGATAAGATTCACTCTGCTTTTCCTTCCTTATTCTCAGTCTCTTAGCCAGTCCAGACACTGCTCTTCCAATGACTTCATTATCAGATAGGTCATCAACATTAATCACATCAGTACTCTTTTCTCCTCCAGGAGTAGTCTCATCACCCCTACTAGGCGATGTTCTGACATCCCCTTCAACATGAGTATCATCTGCTTCAGTGTTACCTTCAACTTCCTTCTCAGCATCTTCGATTACGGAGACCGCCAATCTGTGAAGATTTGTATCAGTAGATTGCATGTCACTCTTTTCTCTTGTACCCTGATCAACAGCCATTTGTCTCAGGGGTCTAGATATACCCTTAATAGGAAGTCCTTTCTCAAAAAAAATTTCCACTATCTGCCCCATGCACTTATTCACATCTACCCTTTCCTCAGTAGTTTGTGGATGCGGGTTAGTAGTTCTAGGTTTGTCACCAAATAACACGCTAGTAACAACTTTCATTATTTCAGGATTCTTAAAGACAGTAGCAGGTCTCTTGGGAGTAAGTTTAATGGGTCTCGTAGTACCTGATTCAGGAAGAATGGTTGAGAAGGGCTCAATGTCCATAGGATCGAATGTTGAACCTTCGTCAGTGGAAACCCTAGCTCTTCCTTTTGTGGAACTCTGACACTCAGATTTCTTGGATGGATACGCCATGACTCTTTTCAATGAGGGTTGATTCTTGAAGACGAAGAAGTTAATTCGTTGCGAGAACAAGGCTTTGAAAAAGCGTGATGTTGCAACACCGGGAAAGGGGGGTCTGAGGCAAGGAGCTTGATTTGGAGTGTCAATGACTTTTTCCCTCCATAAATACTTTCCTTTTAAACAATTCACATCAGGACTCACTAACTCTGAGTGACCTTTCAGCATCCTGATGTCATAGTCTGATGTTATAACATCGACCTGAACATCATTAGTTGAATTATCTTCAAGAGAAATCCACTGATAGCAGTTGTCCTTGGTTCTAGTACCCTTCATAACAATCTAATTATGCTCATCAGAAACCACACACTCATGCTTAGTGTAGCTTACCTTGTAACCTTCATCACACAACTGGCTTATGCTGATCAAATTTGCATTTAAACCACTGACCAACAGAACATTGTCAAGTTCAGGTCTACCATCACCTTTCATTTTCCCAACTCCTGCAACAACACCTATTTCTCCATTGCCAAAAATAACCTCATGAGAGGGACAATGACTGACTTCAGCAAACATGGATCTACACCCAGACATGTGTTTGGAACACCCACTGTCAAAATACCATGTTCCTTCTTTAAACTCTCTATCAGCCATGTGAGCCAATAAGCACTTAACCTTCTCCTTAGGTACCCATTGTTTAACAACTTTGGGCCTGTACTCTCTCCATCTGTTTTGAGGTTGAGGGTATCCATGCAGCTTGTAGCAAGAGTACTGTATATGTCCAAACCTTCCACAATAATAGCATCTCACCCTTTCATCTCTGAATCTTCTGCCATGATGAGATTGCTTAGGCTGCCAGCCATAATGAGGTCTCCTCCTACCATAACTGCCTTGCCATCTATTATGCTGGTATCTTCTCCTATAAAAAGGCTGAGAATGCTGTTTCCTGGATTGTCTCCCATGATGGTGTGGTTTTCTTCTTCCATGAGGAACAGCATTGGTGTATCCATATCCATAACCATACCAGTTGTCCTGATGTTGAGACACCTGATGAGACATGTGTTGTTTGAACTGAGCAGCTTGCATGCTCTCCTGGTATTGTGGGGGCATATACTGACTAGCTCCTTGTGGCTGCTTTCTCTTCTGATAGGGACCAGTCTTCTTCTCAATCTTCTTAGGTTGTGAAACATCAGCCTTCTTAGGGGTAGGATCCTGCTTCTTTGGCTCATGTTGAGATGAAAGTTGTGACACTTCCTTCTTTGAACCTGAAGTGCTTTCTTCTGAAGTTCCCTTATCATCAGCCACATAACCTATCCCAGCTTTGTCTCCAGCAGCTTTTTCTGACTGAAGGATCTTGTCAAGTGTGTCTGTACCACAGCTCAGCATCCTAACAGACTTGGTCATTTGATCAAGGTGAGCTCTAACTAGCACCACTTTATTTTCCAGATCAGTCTTTTCATTCTCTAGCTGTGCAATCTGTTGCTTGTGGCACTTGTTTTCTTGACAAATCTCAGCACTTTTTAAACACAGCTCTTGATAGGTAGATGTTAACTCCTTATAAGTTACTTCTCCATCACTAGAATCATCATCAAAAACAACAGCTCCTGTTAGGGCTCTAACATGCTCTGCTGACTCACCTTCACTTTCACTATCTGAGTCAGACCAGGAAACCGTCATGCCCTTCTTCTGATTTTTCAAGAAGGTGGGACATTCTTTCTTGACATGTCCATACCCTTCACACTCAAAGCACTGAACTCCTTTATCTTGGGTAGTTTTCTCTTCATCCTTCTTGCTGGTGTCAGAAGTCATGTTCTTGACATTAGGCCTGGAGTTATTGTTCATTCTCTTGAACACTTTGGTGAACTGTCTTCCCAACATAACTATGGCCTGAGATATATCCTCGTGAGATTCAGAACTCTTTCCTTTTTCTTCTGCATCATTTGACACCAAGGCTATACTTTTTGGCTTCTTTTCTGGTTCTTCCTCATTCAACCCAAGCTCAAAAGTTTGAAGAGATCCAATGAGCTCATCAACTCTCATCTTGCTGATGTCTTATGATTCCTCAATGGCAGTTACCTTCATCTTATACTTCTTAGGTAGTGACCTAAGGATCTTCCTAACAAGCTTTTCATCTGACATCTTCTCTCCAAGAGCACTAGATGCATTGGCCAGCTCAAGAACACTCATGTGGAAATCATGAATAGTCTCATCTTCCTTCATCTTCAGGCTTTCAAATTTTGATGTTAAAATCTGAAGTCTTGACATCTTGACTCTAGATGTTCCTTCTTGTGTAGCCTGCAAAATATCCCATGTTTCCTTAGCAACTTCATAGGTATTGATTAACCTGAAGATATTCTTATCCACTCCATTGAAGATTGCATTCAGAGCTTTGGAATTTCCAAGGGCAAGCTCATCTTCCTCCTTGGTCCACTCTTCTTCAGGCTTTGGCTTAGAGGTGCCTTCTTTATCTTTGCCAGCATCATCCTTCTCACACACGACAGGAGCTTTCCATTCTTTAATAACAGCCTTCCAAGCCCTACTGTCCAAAGATTTTAAGAAAGTTGTCATCCTTGGCTTCCAATAGTCATAATTGGATCCATCCAAAATAGGGGGTCTGTTGACGAATCCTCCAACTTCTTTGTCCATCTTTACACCAGAAATTAACTTCCCTAGATCTCACCCAGAGACAGACAGGATGCCTGCTCTGATACCAATTGAAATTCTGGTATCAGACGTGTGATGTTAAGGTGTGATGTCACAACAACACACTCTGCATAATGGACAGCAATAACAGTAAAATAACACCAAGAATTGTTGACCCAGTTCGGTTACAACCAACCTAATCTGGGGGCTACCAAGCCAGGGATGGAATTCACTACTTGTAGATATAATTTACAGACTCAACAACCCGTTGACAATCTCCTAAACTTATACTCTACTAATGACTTCCTACCTAAGAAACCACTTAGGTATGAGAACACCACTCAATCCCTTACAAGCACTCAAAGAACCCACTTTGAGTAACCTTGATCTTACTTCACAGCTTTGACCAAGCAACCACTCTCTATTGCTTCACAGCTTCTAGAGAGGACAGAAACTCAACACCTATTCAAACCCTAGAATAGTGTAAATACAAGCACTCTAAACAAACTCTAGACACTAAGCCTTCAGCTCCTGATCTTCTGAATGTTTTCTGTCGCTTTTTCCTTTGGTCTTGTGCGCTTTATATAGCTCCTTGAATTGGTCTTGGACTTGCTACAATATCTCCCAGATTTGTTATTTAAAACTGAATATTTAAAACAGATTTTCTCCTAAAATCTTTTTAAATCTTCAACCTTTTAAATCTCCTACAAATCTGCACCAGATCTCCTATGCAGCAGCAAATATCTATCCCAAGATATTCGCATCCAATGAGACTGCTTGCTCTCCACAATTCCAGCTAATACACAACCCTAACAACATCACAGCCTGCTGTTGTTAATTCTGCAGATCTGATGTTACAACATCACCTATGTGACATCAGACATCCAACTTCAGCAATTAATTACTTAACACAGCCCAGTGTTAAGACTTCAATGTTGCAACATCAGCACCTTGACATCAACATTGAACATACTTTGTTTTACCAAAATTCCAGCCAATCCAAGAACTAACAATTATAAAAATTGTCCAATGGATTTGAAAAATTTAGTGGATGGATTGGATCAATCCATGAATCTAATTGGATGGATTGCGTCCAATCCATTAGCTAATTTTATGAGTAATGGATGGATTGGATAGATTTTTTATTGGATAGATTGGATGGATTTTTACTTAATGGATTCAATTGTCACCCCTAGTTTACACCACTTATTGTGTGTCTTTATGCACGTCTATTATGCCTTATTTCCTAGTTTTCTTCCACTTTTAGACGTTTTTGGTGTGTTCTTACTAATCCCAGGTAATAAAAGAATGACAGACTAAACTGAAGCGAAAAAGATCAAGAAAATAACAAAAAGGAAGTCCACTCATATAAAAGACTCGAGGCCAACACATTTGGGTCGTGTTAGCTGACACAGGCTTTGTTTGCCCAAAGAGTTGTGCTTATTCAAACAACTCAAGAACAACACTGGTTGGTCGTATTCCCTGACACGAGTCGTGTTGTTCCCAGATTCCCCCATAGAACAATATGGGCATACAATGTTTCATAACACTTCTCGTGTTCAGCCCAGCTGCAGCTACGAATTTTTGATGTTTTGGACGTTTTGTGATCTTTGGTGCCTCCAAGCTGTTTCAATTTAAGTACAAAGGGTGTATTTGGTTCGAGGTAGATGGAGATGAGGGGATGGGGAGGGAATATTTCTAACTAAATATGTTTAACAATATAAGTTTTATGTTTAATTATTTGTATATGTTATAACCAAAAAAATATTGATGAATTTTTCACATTTTTAAATATCATATGATTTATATAAGATCACAAGAATACAAATATAAATTATTAATAAAATCTCTCCCCTCCCCTTGTGAACCAAACATATTTTTGATGAAAACATCTCTCTTCCCTTCCCCTCCCTCTTTTGATCCAAACATATATATAATTAAAAAAATCTCTCACATCTCCTCCTCTTTCCTTCCCTTCATTAAAATCCCTCCCCTCCCCTCTCATCCCCCCCCCCCCAACATTTGAACAAAACAGACTCTTAATGACCATTAGTATCATTTACATAAACTTAGGGCCATGAATGTGGTTAGTTGCTATAAAAGAGCCTTGAATCATTGTTAATCACCATCAAACTTTATTCTTTCACTTTCTAAGTTTTCTAAGTTTAGTTTTCAGCATTAAGCTCTTGTTCTAAGTTTCTTTGTTACTTTGTTGCAAATTCTACTTTATCTATTTTTCTATAACTCATCCTGTTTTTCTCGTATTTGGTTTTGGAAATCCAATTAGTATGTCGAGATAGATTAACATGTACCCCATGTCTTGCTTTGTTATTTTGTTAATTTTATTCATTTGCATTGAATCCCCAAAAATTTTGATCGCTTTATCTACACATTATTAGAGTAAAAGTTGGTACTCCAATATATTTCATTATGGTTCAATATCTTTTACTACTTCGCATTACCGTGCACTTGTGACTTGCATCAATTCCTTTATTTTCACATACTTTTCGAAAGTTATTAATTGACATATTAGCGACCATTGTCACGTTGGATTGTTTTATTTCCATTGAAAATATGTGTTTATGTAAGCTCAGAGTTTTTGAAAACATGAATATACTTTAGACTTATGTGAGATAAGAAATGTCCATAGAAAATTTGAATAATTATCCAAAAATAGAACATAGTATTCGTGACCTAACAAGTTTAAAACGGAAGATGTCCATACATCGTTATGTAAAATATCAAATGGCAACAAACTATAATTATGAGAATTCAAAAACGGAAATTTGACATGTATACCAAGAAGACAAGAATAACAAAACCGAGAATGTAACTTCCTAGGATGATTACATTTGATCAATTTATTTTGTCTAAGATAATTTAAAACTAGTTCTCCTGGGTGACCTAAACGGTCATGCCAAAAAGAATATGAAAATCTGCAAAGGATGATGTAGGCTCGACTTTATTTTTAGAGGTGGTGTTAGTGGTGATATGGTATAGATGACCTCGACTCTCACATCTTATGATAGCCATCCTCGTCTGAAAATCCTTCACAGAAAAACCAAACAGATCAAATTCAATTTAAACTTTATTAATGATAGTAAATTTACAAACATATACTAAAGTTTTAACTAAGTTTAAGGCATGTAGTACATTTTTTAGGATAAGAGGAGGGAGGGTGAGGGTATGTATGCATTACCAAGACCATAAATAGGAATAAAATGACCATTTTTTAAGATTATTTTATTATTTTTGCTTAATTTGAAATAAGACGAGAGATTACCTTGCGAGGAGGTCATGTGAGGAGTAGCACCAGTATCCATATACCAAGATTATTTTGGCAGAACAAGATTGAGGATGTGAATAGAATTTTCAATGTCATTTGAGTTGAGTGCATTCACATTTAGAGCAATTTATGGTCTTAGTCCAATCATTCCTCCTTGCTGGGCAACATTATTGAATCGATTCTAATTGTAAGATTGGTATGGACAAGATGGAATGTTCCAAGTAGCCCGCTGCTGCCGAGGGCCCATTGTTGCCAATGCGGACATTGTTCGCGACCGCTGGTCTTGCCACCTCTCATAGAGTTTTGGCCATCATCGTTGTTATAGTTATTCTTCCCCCGCTAACGATAGTTATTGGTTTTATTAGTTCAGAGTTGTGTGCTGTTTTTCGAGAAGTTTAATGGAGGGAGGAGATCAGAGGTTGGTGTGGTAATGTTGACCAATGACCACGAGCGCCGCTTATGTGGATGAGGAAGAATCGTGAGCAGCCTTTTAAAGAATAGTTGATTCTTCGAGATCTAATATGTACATTATAGCATCGAATGTTGGTAAGGATCATGTTGTTGGATATAAGTCACAAATCCGATATAAGCATCAGTGAGGTCGGAGATCATTTTCAACAATAAACAAGTATTAGAGATTGGAGAATCAACGTTTTTAAGGTGATCTGATAGAAGTTTGAGACGATTATAGTAAGCTTTGTTAGAAGGAAAATCCTCCAGGTTAGTATTGGTAGACTGGTTTTCAAGTTGAACAACCCTTGAATGTTTGTTATCATTGAACATGGCAGTGATATGATTCCAACACTGTTCTGCATAATCGTTAATTACCAGGATGGAATTGAGGATATCTTGTGAGACGGTTGCATCCATTGCAACACAATAACATCTAGATAATTACAAAGATCGAAATTGCTAGCTTTCAGTGGTTTCTGTTTGGATTGCTTGTTCATCAGATTGAGAGATGTTATGATCGAGCACGTTGGGACTGCGTGCTTGCACCTTATAGAAGGTCGATCACGAGAGATAAAGATTTGAGTCATTGTCCAACGTTATCGGAATGATGGTTTTGAGATTGTTGATAGCAAAAGCGGAGTGAAATTTAGTTTTCGTCGCTGTTGGATTTTAGGTTGACGTTGACGAAGTGTCATCAACGTTATTTGTGGAGAAATGATTTCAGCTAGGGGTGGCAAAACGGGCCGCCCGCCCCGCCCCGCCAAAAGCCCGCCAAAAAAAAGAGCGTGGCGGGCATGCCCGCCAGGTGAAATGGGCATGAAATTCATGCCCGCCCCGCCAAGGTGGCGGGTTGGCGGGCGGCGGGCCGGCCAGCCTTTTTTTTTTTAATTTTTTAATTTTTTTTAAATAAATTAAAATGCTTTGTTTTTTTTACATTTCAAAGATTAACACACAAACTCTCCTTACATATTACCAAATTAGATTAATATAGCAAATTAGCAAATAATGATAAAATAGCAAATTAGATTAATATAGCAAATTAGAAATATAGCAATAACTAACATTAATGTTCACCCTAACCACATAATTCAACACTAATTTCATTACCCTGCTATGAGTATACATGCTACCTTTTCAAAAATGCAGTAGAATAATTGGACTTGTTCCAAAGGTAAACACACCAACTCTCCATACATGTTATCAAATTATATTAAAACAATTAAAACAAATATAATAATATCATGACAAGCTAAACTAAAACTAATATAATATAAAAATTTAAACTAAAACTAAAGACTTCCATAAATAATAATAGTTTAAAACAAATATTGGGCCATATTTTTTTTTCTTTCCAAATGGACCATAGACATTTTTTAATCTATGTAGTTTTTTTTTTTAGCGGGCTGGCGGGCCAACCCCGCCCCATTATGTATTATGCCCGTTGGGTTTGGCGGGTTGGCGGGGCGGGCGAAATAGGTTGGCGGGCCCAAAATCCATGCCCAGCCCGCCATTTTTTGGCGGGTGGCGGGCCGACCCGGCGGGCCTCGGCCCGTTTTGCCACCCCTAATTTCAGCCACAGACGTAGTGAGGAGGAGGCAGCGGTAAGAGTTTAGTGGTCTAAGATCGAGAAAACAGATACCATATAAGAATATAATTTCTGCATATAATTTGCGAATTATATACAACCCTGATCAAATCTTATAAAAATATTAATAGTATCTAATAAATTATTTAAGAGATTAATTGTTATACACTGTCAGTATAAAAAGTTTTATACAGTCAATTTATCACCATCATCAATTTGCATTACTTTATGAGCGGTTAAAATAAAAGTCAAACTCTTCTTAACATCCCACGTCTCTGATTAAGTGTATGTGTAAAATATTTTTACACTGACAATGTATTTCAATTAAATTCATTATTTAATGACTAATCAATATAATTAAAACCTAGTAATAAATATGATAACTACAATATTGACATATTCTAATTATTTGGTTGATGGACAATGCTTTCCATTAACATTCGTAATAGTGACGGTGAGTTAGTTGTCCAACAATTTTAAAATATGAAATATATAAATAATAATTTTAAAACATGTGTGTAACTTTTGTAATACAATGTAATTTTTTGAGTTTCTTACTTTTATACAGTTCCGGTCTAAGGGGAGGCAAGCTAGGCAATTGCCTAGAACCTCAATTCTTTTTACCAAAATTCATAAGAAATAGTGTAATATTAATGCTGTATATGTCAGTCATCTTAATATTAATGTTTCATTATCAATAAATGTACTAAATATATTTAATACTAAATATATTTAATACTAAACATATTTATTACAATGTAATGTACATGTGACGTTTAGTATATCATCACATGTTTACTGAAGCTTAAAATTTCTAACTTCTTAAAAAAAAAACCAAAAACCAGCATCATTTAATGTTTTGTCCTTATTTTATGAAGTTCTTTTTTTTTTTTTATCTTTAAGAGTATATATTATTAATTGTATTCAAAATAATACACCAATTAATATATTTAATTATATAAAATATTGTTGTTTAATTCTTATAATTTTGTGTATGTTAAAAAGACTTTTCTTTTTAAAGTTGAATTGATTAGAATAATTTAATAAATATTTTACATCACAACAAATATATAAAATAAAAATTTAATTAAAAGTATAATTATTAAATTAAAAATTTTATTTTAAAATTCGCCTTGCGCCGCAATATGTGTTGGGTCGGCCCTTCTTTTATATAATTGTAATTATTTATAAAATTTAACGACCTTTAGACCAGGATCTTTGATTCACAGCTACTAATCTAATTACTATTACCGAATAAAATATTTTGTTTTTAATTAATATAACTAATTTTTAATTTTTTTAAATTGTAAAATTTAAATAAAAACATTTAGAATACAATATATAAAAAATGTTTAAAAGTAAAATGAATAATTTAGAATATCGGATTATCCACTAAAATAGAATACATTAATTATTTGTTTTAATGAGTTTAATGAAGAGTGTAAAGAAACATCTAATAATAATATATTATTCTATCATACCATATAAATAATTTAAAATTTTCAAAATAATTTAGCATAATACATTAGTATAAAATTAATTTACACTTTTAATATGTCATCCATTTTCTCTATTTTAATGCGTTCACATGTTTTCATCTAGTAGCTTCTGCGTGGAATTATTGATTCTTGCCCAATTGTGTTATAATTGGGCCATGCTGTCGGAACTTTTCAACTACACATACATCATTCAGCATTCAAACTTCAAATAGAAGCCAAATTTGAGTCACCAAGTCGTAAGATGGTGCTAACGTGATGCCTAATTAACCTGTTTCATTACAACTATTTACATTAACTTTTTTTATGCAAATCTATTTACATAAATTTACTGCTAACGAATCTTGTAATAACATTGATATATAAGGGTTATGTTCAAATTTGTTATTCCTCGGTTCTTCTATATTTAAAGTGTATGTAAAGGTTGGGTTCAAATTTGTTATTCCTCAGCTCTTCTATATTTAAAGTGTATGTAAAGGTTAGGTTTAAATTTGCTATTCCTCAGTTCTTCTATATTTAAAGTGTGTGACTCAATTGCTAGATTATTTGATTTAAAAAAAAAAAAAATAGTGAACATCTTTGTTATCTTCCCTCTACGCCGAGCGATAATATTTCACCTTGATCAGACAACTTTTCAATCAAAGACGTAATAATTGTTTGGATTAATTTGGAGAGTCAACACGACGGAACATTTTTATATTGGAGCTTTTTTTTTTGTGAGCGACATATTTTGTGAGAGAGAGACATCACATACCTATAAAAAAATTTCTTAAGATAATAGGTCTGTGAGTTCTCTCATTTATAAATACTCAAGTCTTTACATTTTTAATCAATATAGAACTTTCTCACACTACACACACCTGTAATTCTTTTTCAACACTCTCCTTCAAATGTAAGTCTATCCACAATGTTCCTAATCAAGTGGAAACTCTTTTTTCCACTTACACACTCAGGGACGGAGCCAGAGAATTTAAGTTGTGGAGGCAATATTTTCTTTTGTAACATAGAATGTGTATCACTTAATTATTTTTTAAAGGATAAATATATTGTATACTCCCTCCCGTCTATTTTATAAGGAACACTTCATCTTTTTAGATTTATTAAATAATTAAAGGTTAATTATACGACCCCCTGTCATTAGGGCGAGTTTTGTTTTGCCCTTTGAAGTATTTTTTTTAACGCCCCTCACCAAACCAAAATTCTATTTTCACTCCCCCTGCGCTGACTTGACGAATCTGCACATGTGGTCTTGCTGATTGGATGGAATCTGTCACGTGGCATTTGCTGACTGGATAATTTTTTTTTTTTTTATATTTTTTTTATATTTTTTATTTTTTTATTATTATTATTATTAATTTTTATTGTGCATTATGTCCATCAACTTATTCCAAAAATATTCATTTAAAATTCTACTAGTCACTTAAAAAAGTAATTAGTTTTTGTATTTTAAAATTAATTTTTATGAAAACTTAATTATCATAAATGAATTTTACTGGCCATAAATATTCATTTGAAAACTTAATTATTTCCTTTTAAAATTTATTTTATTTTAATTGTCATAAATATAACTTAATTTGAATTTTAAATTCTTTTTCTATTTTTGTTTAAATTTAGAAAGTGTTATGAATCAAAATGAAAGTAAATGATTCTAGAGAGTGCTTTTTTTTCTCCTATTATGTATATAAATGTGGTGCAAACTCAATAGAATTATAAGACTTTTATATGTAAAAGAAGTTGGAAAATATCTTACTGGTGTTTATAGCTTTGGAACATAATTTCTTGATTTTGGAAATTTCATTGATATGAATTTATTGGTAAATTATTTTTTTGTTTTCTTGATTTTGGTAAATTATTTTTTCTCCTATTATGATATGAATTTTGGATAGAATATATTTTTGTCATTTTTCCCAATATGAGAAGATTACAATTTTAAGGGCTATGCTATTTTGTCGGGGAGAAAAAAAAATCACGAATGAATTACACAACAGTTAGGTTTCTTGTTTTCCACAATAAATGAGTGGCAAAAATTAAAAAAGACAACACTAGTCCCTATTTAAGAGTAGTTAATCAAATATGTATCTTTAGTACTCATTGTATGTAAATATGTAGCATCTCATCCTTCACTCTATTAAAGATAGAATAAAAAATGTTTTTGGTTCTTTTTATGATTTCATTGATTACTATATTATTTGATATGTTCTATCCAAATTTTATTGTGAGTTACTTTATCTTAATAAATGTTACTTAGGATGTATTTGACTCACTCATGATTAATTCTTAAAAATATATACACTTAACATATACATTAAAAAAAATGAAAAAATAAATAAATAAAAAAAAATTTAAATAATAAAAAAAAATTTAAAATAAAAAAAAAAAAAAAAAAATTTTAAAAAAATTCAAAAAAAATTCAAAAATATATATAAAAAAATTATCCAGTCAACAAATGCCATGTGGCAGATTCCACCCAGTCAGCAATGCCACATGTGCAGATTCCTTCGTCCAATCAGCACAGGAGAGTGAAAATAGAATCTTGGTTTGGTGAGAGAGCGTTCAAAAAAAATACTTCAGAGAGGCAAAACCAAAATTCGCCCTAATGGCAGGAGATCGTATAATTAACCCAATAATTAATGTATTTGGTCTATATTATAGATCAGATACATTAATTATTTAATGAAACTAAAAAAGTGAAATGTCTCTTATAAAATGAACCGGAGTGAGTATTTATTTTTATGAGAATTATTTTTAAAATTATTAAATGATTTTTTTAATTTTTTATATAATTTTCTCAATTTTATTATCAATATTAGTATTTATCTATCTCTTTATTTATAAATAACTACTGGTGATACAAGTAGTTATTTGAGATTTTTTGTTATAATATAGTATTAAAATAAAAATTTATAATTTTTTTAAAATTTTATTTTAAAAAATTAAAATAAACACAACCAATCCGACAATATTTTAGTCTGACATGTTTTTACAAAATAAATAAAAAATTATTTATCTTGAACAAAATTCTAAATAATTATTTATATACCATATGATTTTATATCTAATTTCTAATAATAAATTCATAGCAAGAATATTCCTTACAAAAAAACTCATGGATCATACTATTTTAATTAAATATTTTTTATATTAATAATTATGTAAATGTATAATAGTTTTTTTTTTAACTTAGTGGGGGCACATGACCCCACTCTAATGAACATGGCTCCGTCCTGTACACACTTGTACCGCCGTTGACACTTTTCAACAAGTCACCTCCTATCCAATAAGGAATTTCGATACAAATAAGTTGATTTCTTTACTCAAAACAAAGACTCATGATACCATTGTTGGGGTCAATTCGGAGGGTCAACACGAGGGAACATTTTTACATTGGGGTTTTCCTTTTATGAGCAACACATTTTGTGAGAGACACACCACATACTCACCCAAAACCTTAAGGTGATAGGTGGTGTGAGTCTATTCACAATGATCCCCCTCAAGTGAAAACTCTTTTTTCTACTTACACACTTGTATCTCCGTTGACGCTTTTCAACGGGTCACCTCCTACCCAGTAGGGAATTTTGATATAAGTAAGTTGGTCTCGAACCAAAGGCTCATGATACCACTGTTGGTGTCAATTCAGAGGGGTCAACACGAGGGAGCATTTATACATCGGGGTCTTCCTTTTATGATCAACACACTTTGTGAGAGACACACCACATACTCACCCAAACCCTTAAGGTGATAGGTGTGTGGGTTCTACCACTTATAAATGCTCAAGTCCCCACATTTCTAACCAATGTGGAACTTCCTCACACTACTCACACTTGTAATTCTTTTTCAACACTCTCCCTCAAGTGTGGTTCTATCCACAATGCTCCCCCTCAAGTGGAAACTCTTTTTTCCACTTACACACTTGTACCACCGTTGACACTTTTCAACGGACCACCTCTTACGCAGTAGAGAATTTTGATACAAGTAAGTCGGTCATGATACCACTGTTGGGGTCAATTTTGGGGGGGAGGGGTCAACACGAGGGAGAATTTTTACATTGGGGTCTTCCTTTTATGAGCAACACACTTTGTGAGAGACACACCACATACTCACTCAAAACTTTAAGGTGATAGGTGTGTGGGTTCTCCCACTTATAAATGCTCAAGTCTTCATATTTCTAACTAATGTGGGACTTCCTCATACTACTCACACTTGTAAATCTTTTTCAACAATAATGACCATTTTACTTTTATGATTGTTAGATTAGTTAGTAAAGTTATTTTTTACCATTAGGATATTATATTTGAGTAAAGTAGAAAAATTAATTAAAAAGGAATAAGGATGGATGAAAAAATGTTATCATTTTTTTCTTTTATTTTTAGCTATTGGACTTGGTCCGTCTTGACTTCATCTTAAATCACTTTATTTTTACAAAAATTGTGTTTGAGAAACTGTTATAACAAATTTAAGTTCATTTTAATTTGTTTCGATTCATAAATGAATAATATCATAGCGTTAATCTTGAATTCTCCGTGGAATCTGATATGAACAAAAATGACTCAATAAACGCTCTTTGTCACCATGAGACATATATGTTAATTAAGTGACTTCAAATACAAGGAGGTGAATTATGATACAAAATAGAAAATAAATTTATAAAATATTTGATTTTTAAAGTAACTTATGTTACAAGGTAGAAATAAACACAAATGAAACAGTGGAATGATATAAAAGAGACGGAGAAATAAGAAATGAGAGATGGGTGATAGAAGAATCACATCCGAGATTTATCTTGGTTCGGCATAAACCACTTGACATACTTCACTCTCTAAGTGTTTTTCCTTGAGATTTCCACTAAAAAAACTTGAACTATTACAAGGATTAGCCTTGACAACCTTACGAAACAACTTGAACTTTTGCACATGATGAGCCAAAAAAAAATTCACAAATAACTAGAGCTTTTATACAGGCTCAGCTCAATAACCATCCACAAACAACTAGAGCTTTTACACGTGCTCACTTTAATAAGCTTCACCCAAGCTTTTTACACGTTATTGAATAAACAATTACAACACACCATAGGTACAACAAAACTCTTAGAAGATACTTTTCACTCTCTTGTGTGTGTGTGTGTGTGTGCACGCGCGTGTGCGTTGCCTTAGTACCTCAAGATCCACTCTTGTTTTATCTACAATTAATTGATAAAAAACAAGATAAATGTTACGCGCCGAATCATGTGAACTTTCACACTTTCATATATTCAATTTCATAACTTCAAGATCACTTTGCTTGATTAAACTTTTTCTAGCACTTTCATATAGAACTTGAAACATTTGTCTTTATGAGACTTGTGATATCTAATTTTTGTTCAGATGTCATCGTTAGAAACCATTCAAAGAGTTTTCATTATAAAAATCATTTTAATATTTTACATGCATAACACATAGAACTACATGACCTTCTTACGAGGAGAGAACAATCCCACGTTCCTAATTTAATAAAAACAAAGTATTGTATTAAAAAAGCGAGTCATTTATCACGCTGAAGTAAAGCATAATTTGAGTTATGTGTGGTCGGGTTGATAGGTAGAAAAGTTGACGTCCCCCAAGGGTGGACTGAGGTTATTTATACTCATCCAAATAGTTTGGTTGGACTATCATCTAATAACATATCACAAACCTTAAAAGACCTCTAGGTTCGCATATCGCGGGTAAAGTCTCTACTATTGTACTCGCTACTAGTACACTAGTTTTTCTACGTGGGGCCTTAGTAAAACTAACATAGGGCACGCCGGTTCCAGAAAAATTTGAGTCGCCCTCATTTGTAGCTTTCAAAGTAAAAAAGCGACCCTGAAAGAACCTTATCGCCATTAACACCTAGATAAAGATCATAGAAGTGGATGAACCGACTCGCCATACACTTAACACCATTATAGAAGGTTTTTCTAAGGGAGGTTAGTCGAGCTCCTCTCACAAAAGATAGGCTCGCTAAATTATGCGCATCGCAAACCCTCCTCGAAGCCTTGATCCACTTTAACACTTAATTCACCTTTTCATACCATGACATTGCAAGAATTCTACCCCCATGAAGATGATCCCATGGTCATAATTATTCATATTTTCGATTGGGTTATCAAGTGAGTGGTCTTAGATTGTGAAAGCTCAACTAATGTTCTATATAAAGTCTCATTCGAAAGGTTACAACTTGATCTGGAACACCTACAACCGTTTAAAGGCTCCCTAGTGAATTTATATGGTGAACGGGTACAAGTTTGAGGTTATATCTCCATTATAAATTTTTTTTATTGGGCAAGATCCATAAAAGTTAGATAGCTCATCTTGAAAGCACGATATTCATATAACATAATCATACGCCTCCCTCGCCTTCAACGTCCTAGAGACAATATTATTTACACTCTACCTGAAGATGAAGTATCCTTTGGATAACAAATGTATAGGTGTGGTAAAATGAGACTAGAAAGTAGGCCGAAAACATTACCAAGACATTCTCAGAATAAAAAGGGCGACAATGAACTAAAAAAAATATTTTTCAATCTTTCATTATGAACAAGTTATCCTCTTTAGTTATTTCTAAGAGTGAGTTAATTACCATCAATAAAAAGATGGTGCTTGCATTGATAGTTTGAGTCATAACAAATACAAAATATATTTACAAATAAAATTTCTAAAAAAATATTTAAAATATTATGTTTATTTAGAGTTTAATTTATATATACTATACGGATAATATAAAAACTTTAAGGTTTAAATGCAGTTTCAATTCCTCTATTTTGTCTTTTATAACTTTTTAGTCCCTTCTTTAAAAAAACAGCTTTTATATTCCCTTTTATTATATTTCTTTTTTTTTTTGTCTCCCTTCACATTTGCAAACATGACATCCCAATTTACGACATGGCAAGGAGCATGTGGTGCCACATATTAAAATTAGTTGTCACGTCATTTGAAACAAAATCTAGAAAAACTTTTTTTTTTACTAAGCCTTATATTAATTATGATGTCAAATTAACTTATTCTTTGATTTTAAATCATAAAAAGTCAGAGATATTGAGTAAAATAGAAACAAAAACTCTGAGTTCCTCCCTTTTCTTTTCGAGTCTCACCTGGTCTGAACCCTCGATGCATTCATCGTGCGTGTTCATGATCTCAACAATTTGTTTCATTCTTCTCCTAAAAGCATTCATTGTACATGTTTTTCTTTGTATTCTTCGTGCTCTACTTTTCAAGGAAGCTTTTCTATAATGAATAATCCATCAGCATTATAGTAAAGCAACAAAGAAATTAAAATTTGTCTCAGATATGTGCTTTATTGCCCCTTGTTTAGAAACCTAAGTTAATTCATATTTCGTTGTTGTCGTTTGTGGTCCATTCTTTGAAACCCTAATTTTCTATCATTAGTTTGTGGTCCCTTTCTGAAACCCTAATAGTTTAATCTGATATGCAAGCCCTTTACTTAGTTTGTGATCCCAAAATGTATTACTCCAATAGTGGGCCCAAGATTTTAATCTAATATGTGTATTTTAATTGTTATATAGGTCAGTAAGAGTCTGACTATTAGGTTAAGAATACATCATAGGGATGAATTTGTACACACCCATGTTAAATGGTATGTGGATGGGGAAATGTTAGAAATGAGCTGGAAGTGGGATGTTGACTATATGTCTTATATGTGGTTAGAGACTTTGATTAAAAATGAGAGATATAAAAATATGAAGTGTATCTGGTATTAGAACCCTAGGTTTATCTTTGCTCGTGGACTGAGACCTCTAAACTGTGATGCTGGTATGCTGAAATTGTTGAAGATGTTAATGGATATGAGTTGGTTGATGTGTATGTAGAGCATTGTGTTGATAACTCGGATATAATAGATGATTTAGAGTTAGGACATGGATATGATGAATAATTTCAAGTTAATGATGGGCCAAATTCTGATAATGATCATGTAGTAAATGATGTGGGAGAGAATTGATACTTGAAAAACAAACAAGAAACTTGTAGAAGGTTGGACTCCTACATGGCATGGTGATGATGAATGTGGCCATATTTGGAGTAACCAATGGCAATGAAACTTATTGTGTCAATCTCAAACAAGAAACTTGTGCATGTAGGAAATGAGACTTGTCTAGGATCCCTTGCAGCCATGTCATAACATGTATATGGCAAAACAAGAAATGACCATAGGACTATGTATCTAATTATTACATGTTTGTTTCATATGTTGCATATTTATTGTATTTATATGGCTAAATTGTTGCTTATATGGTGTATCGATTTGCAAGAAAGCCATATTTCATAAGAATTATCCACATATCATTTACCCAACTAATGGACCATAACTATGGCCTTTATATGGACAATTAGAATTTATTCCACAATTAATGATAAAGGCAATTGGACGTCCCAATAATTTGAGGAGCAAGACCAATTATGAGCCTATAAATCATCATGTGATGCTAAGAAATCTTGCAACTATTACATGTCATAAGTGTGAAGTCATGAGACATAACATGATGAGTTGTAAGGGAAAGTGAGTTACTGCTAGGGCCACATACCAAAGGGCGGAAACAAGACCAAAAAGACAGAGACTAAAAATAACAAGACCAAGAATGCAAACAAAAAACACTGAAATAGAAATTGAAACTTCATCACAAGCACCACATCCTACACAACCAACTCAAGAATGGTTTTAAGATGAACTTAGGATGTTCTATGTTTGTTTTATGTTTGGTATTGTTTGCTATTTCGATATGTTTATTAACAAAGTTGTAATGTTTCTTTCTGTCATGCCACAATTTTTATCATGAAGAAGGTGTAATGTTTGATTTGCTGATGCAATACAAGATTATGTCACAGTTTCTTATTTTGATGTTAAACTTGGTTTGTATGTTACACTTGGTACTGTCACACTTGATGCAGGATACTGTCATGAGTAGGGTGTGTCCAACAAGGTTTTTTACACTAGGTATTGTCATGGTTGAGGCTGTTAAAATTGAATTGTGTTTGTTGTAAATCGATGTCGTAAATATATATCGTCAATAACATAACAAAGTTATGAGAAAAAGATTGAGTTTCTTGAACAAACACAATAAACCCTATTAGGTTTTAAAAAGGAAAAGAGAAAAAGGAAGAAGAATAGAGAATTGGTTAAATCTGTTTTACTATTCACTTTCTCATTAAGGGTTCAAAGATTACAAGTGAATACCAACAATTAACCTCTCTCACCCTAATTAGGATTTGCACCACTCCTTACAAAGATGAGAGACTAGCATGCTATTTATAAGAAACTAACTTGCTAACCTAATAGGCTTTTACACAGACCCATTACACAAGCTAACTTAAGGAACAAGCTAACTTAAACAATTGGGCTTACAAGCAAGACCCAATTCGACATACTAACTTAAATTACAAGTTAATATATTTTGACAGTATGCTCGAACAGGCTTCAACTACAGCATACACAACTCATGTCGAACCATGAAACTACCCTTTTCGACACTAGAGTTCGATCTAAATACCACGAATCTCCACCTTGGAACGAACTCTACATAAACAAGGGAACAAACTAGCTTTCATCATCCATGGATTTCATCCATTTAGTCTTGTCTCGACTCCTCATAACTTCCTTATAGTCTCTAGGTTCTTTGTCCAGAACCTCACTTGTAGAGATTAAGGCATAAGCTATAAGATCTACATAACCAAGTCTCTGAGGTGGCTTGATGACTCTTCTCCACCTGTCTCTTACCAGCAGGTAATCATTATCAATCTCATCATCTTCATCAGCAACTTGAGATTCTTTTTTGACTTCATATGGGTTATGCAATTTAGCATCACTATGCTCCACCTCAACATAAATCTCTTCCTGTTTCAGCTCTTCTTCAAAGATCTTCAAACTTCGACCAGTGTCATCGGTTTTCTTGAAATCCATTTCAGCTTCATTAAAAACTACATCTCGATTTGTGATACAACTCCTGTGACCTGGCTTTAGGCACCACGGCCTATAAGCTTTAACTCCTTCAAGGTATCCAAGGAACATACATTTCAGAGCTCTAGGTTCGACCTTGTCTTGCCTAATGTGAGCATAGGCTAAGACAAGGTTCCTAATAACTCTTATTCGATCTTATTGAAAAGGTTCCTAATGAAGAAGATAGGCAACAATACCTCATAAGACTTAGGGGTATTATCCTCAAAGAAGAAAACCCTAAACACAAAAGGCTTATGCAAAGTATAGAGTCGTTTAGTATCTCTAAACTCTTTGACAAAGCTCCTTCTTCATCCATTTCCAAACCCATAACTACTAATGACCTTCATAGCGAGATTAATAATCTCAAAAGAGAAGTTAATCAACTACAAAAGGATATAACTCATCTTCAAACTAAAGATCTTGAGCCAGAAACCAAAATATCCCTTCTAAACCCTATTCAAAATAGTGATGAGGATAATCCTGAACCCTCTTATCTTTCTGAAGTTGTATTAGATGATTCTTCACCCTCTCTTCCTTCCATTGAAAGTATCACATTTCAAAAATGGTATTCTATCATCACCCTTGTTGTTGATGATTTCAAAATCAACATCCATTGTCTCATAGATAGTGGTGGTGATCAAAATGTTATTAGGGAAGGACTTATCCCTTCTAAATATTATGAAAAGACTAATGAAACATTGGTCACTGCTAATGCCTCCCCTCTAAATATCAAATATAAACCTCCTAATGCTTACATTTGTAACCAAGGGTATTGTTTCAAAACACCTTTCATTCTTGTCAAAGGCCTCAATCAAGAAGTTATTCTGGGAACTCCCTTTCTCACAACTATCTACCCCTTTATGGTTAATGGAGAAGGAATTTCCACCAATATAATGGGAAACCTCATTACCTTTAAGTTTCTGACTCCCATTAAAAAGAAAGAGCTTTCCTATATTCAAAATCATTTCATTTTTCAACAAGTCAATTCCATTCAAAGCCATATTAAATCTCTACAAGAAGAGATTTGTTATTCCAAGATTGACAATGATCTTAAAAATGAAGATCTTCAAAAAAGAATTATTTAGCTAGATTGCAAATTCAGACAAGAAGTTTGTTTTGATCTTCCTAATACCTTTTGGGATAGAAAGAAACATGTTGTTTCTCTCCCTTATATTCCTGCCTTCAATGAAAGATCCATTCCCACCAAAGTCAGACCTATTCAAATGAATCACGATTTTATCCATACTTGCAAAGAAGAAATAAAAAATCTCTTAGATAAAAAGCTCATTAGGCGCTCTAAATCTCTTTGGAGTTGTGCAACTTTTTATGTTAATAACCAAGCCGAAAAGGAACGTGGAGTTCCTAGGCTTTTCATCAATTACTAACCTCTCAACAAAGTCTTAGAATGGATAAGATATCTGATTCCTAACAAAAGATACCTTATTAACCGTCTTCATAAAGCCAAGGTATTTTCTAAATTTGATCTAAAATCAGGATTCTGGAAAATTCAGATCCAGGAGAAGGATAAATACAAAACTGCCTTCACAATACCATTTGGTCATTATGAATGGAATGTAATGCCATTTGGTCTCAAAAATGCTCCCTCTGAATTCCAAAACATCATGAACGACATCTTCAATGACTATTCCAACTTTGCCTTAGTATACATTGATGATGTTTTAATATTCTCTCAAAATATCGACCAGCACTTCAAACACCTTGATACCTTTTTACAAGTAGTAAAAAGGAATAGGTTAGCCATTTCAGCCCTAAAGATCAAGTTATTTCAAACCAAGATCAAATTCCTAGGGCATAAAATTATTAAAGGAACCATTAAATCTATTGCAAGAGCAACTGAGTTTGGAGGTAAATCCCCAGATATAATTAGAGACAAAACCCAACTTCAGAGATTCTTGGGATGCTTTAATTATACATCTGATTTCTTTCCAAATCTCAGACTCATTTGTAAACCCCTCTTTCAAAGACTCAAAAAGGATCCTCCACCATGGACCTCTGAACATACAAATATAGTCAAACAAATCAAGATTTAAATAAAATCTCTACCTTGTCTAGGTATCCCTAAACCAGACGCCTTTATAATCATTGAGACAGATGCGTCTAACATAGGTTATGGTGGTATTTTAAAACAAAAAATTAATCATGCATCATCTTCATCTTCAAAATAACAAGTAGTTAGATTTCATTCAGGTATTTAGCTTGGACCTCAAAAAAATTATCCAACCATTAAAAAGGAAATTTTATCCATTGTTCTTTGCATTTCAAAATTCCAAGATGACATTTTCAATAAAAAAAATTTTCTTAGAAAAGATTACAAATCTGCTAAAGAAGTTCTTCAAAAAGATGTTAAAAATATTGTTTCAAAACAAATTTTTGCCAGATGGCAAGCCATACTTTCAAGTTTTGACTTTGATATATAATATATCAAAGGTGAAAACAATTCTTTACTTGATTTCCTGACTAGAGAATTTTTGCAATCTACAGAAAATGAGTTGGCCAATAAGGCCAGGGATGCAAACTCCTGACCACTACTCAAAAGCTCCACCTATAGGAAAGAAATCCAATTCTTTTCTGAATTCAAAGTACCATGGATTCTCTGCTGGAGTTATACTTTTAAGCAGCATTTTCCAAAGTCACTTCCACTCTCTATTGTCAGGGAGTTCAAAATCAAATGATGGCAGAACTATTCTCTTAAATATTGCAATCCCATTGTAATCCAAAATTTTCTTTTAACGGGAGAAAAGTCTACCTGGGAAAAGCAATCCCCTCCAAATTCAAAAGCAGCCACTCATAAGAAGAGATCATATGTTGAGACTTTTTTATCTCAAATGGAGATTGACATGTTAAAAATGCTTGAATCAAACCCAGAAATGACTAAGAGTTATTTGCAATTCCTTAAGCATAAGAAGGAATCAGATAATGAAGAAATCACTTCTGATGAATCTGCCTCTGACACCTTCGGGGGAGACTGTGCTCAGGATTCATTTGACTTCTGACTACCTTTGGTATATTCAAAAGTCAAATGGATCTTGAGCATAGTCTCCCCCGAAGGTGTCAGAGGCAGATTCATCAAAAGTGATTTCTTCATTATCCGATTCCTTCTTATGTTTAAGGAATTGCAAATAACTCTTAGTCATTTCTGGGTTTGATTTAAGTTGTTGTCAAACCTCTTGTTCACATAGGTGTTGACGCACATGTTTATCTCGCTCTTAGAGATAATCGTCTTAAGAAATACTAAGTATCTCTTTTAGTCATGATTCAAACCAATTGATTTTTTTAAATGGAAACTAAAAAATTATAAAAACTAAAATAGAGAAACTAAAACTACATGTAAATCAAATTTTAATATTATGCAATTTTAAAGATGATCAGAATAAAATTCAAATATTTTTATATTTGAATTAAATCATTGTTATTAGATTAAAATAATATATTATTGTACTCCAGTAAAACTACACATATTTTTTAATACATTTATTTCTAAATGTTTGTATTATAGTCCTAAAAGTAAAATATTAATTGTAAATAGTTAGTTTAATATGCATAGACTTTTTATAGATGAAATATACTACTAAATATTAATCATTATGCATTATTCCTAGTTTATTACAACTATCCATAATTATTAGTTTGCTTTAAGTGAAACTATCATCCTCCTATTTTGTCTTTTTTTTCTTTCGGTTTTGTTCCCCTCATTTTAAAAATCACGATTATGGTTCTCTTTTTAAGTTTTATATTGAATTTTAGTCTATTTTTCAATTTGAAACTTATTTTTAATGATGAAGCACTCAGTTTGCTGACGTGTTAATATCAAGTCATTTTAAAATTAATTCAACTCCTTTTTTTTTTAATTTATTTATATTTTAAAATAAAAACAATAATGTTAAATTATTTTATTATCTCTTATAATAATGATGAATTAGGGGTGAAATAAATTATTATATTAACTATCTTTCAAATTTCGAATTTTTTACCCAATTAACCCACTTTTTCAAAAACAAATTCCAAAATGTCCTACTTTTCAAAAAAATTCTCAAAGTACCCCAGTTAGGGTTTCTGAATACACAAGGGCGTCATACCAATTGGCGACCCTTTGTTAAGGCCTTAAGGGTGTCGCCAATTGGATTGGAGACACCTCATGCAGTCTCCAATCCAATTGGCGACTTGGTTATAGACACATAGGGGAGTCGCCAATTCATCTGGAGACTCCTTAGAAACTGAAATTGTATCATTCAATACCGCAATTTATTGGATCACCTAACACCAATGACCCCTTCATCACATCCGAACTACTCTGACATGGGTCGCACACTCAGTTTCAACACACAAGACCTCATGAAAATGCAAGAACTTCTTAGGGAACATCTGGAAATGTTCCTGAGACTTCAACTCCTCGAACACCTGGCGTGAATCAACAACGAGGGGAACGAGTGCAACGAGTTAAGGTGCCTAGGGGATGTGGAACCAGTGTCCGGTATGACCCACCCGGTCGTCAACATTAATTTATGTAATAGTTTATTTAATTAATGGTAATTTTATTTAATTTTGACAAAAAAATTACAAAATGCACCCTATCTCCAGATGAATTGGCGACAGAGCTTTAAGTTTTCAACCAAATCGCCAATTGGATTGGAGACTGAATGAGGTGTCTCTAATCCAATTGGCGACACCCTTTAAGGCCTTAACAAAGGGTCGTCAATTGGTATGGCGCCCTTATGTATTCAAAATTCCAAATTTGGGTACTTTGGAAATTATTTTGAAAAGTAGAGTATTTTGAAAAAAAAAATTATAAAAAAGTGAGTTATTTGGATAAAAAATTCTCAAATTTCATGTATTATATTAATAATAAGTCATAAGATTTAAATTAAAAAACTTAAATTACCAAAACATGAAAATATACAAAAACACTAAACAAACGCTTTGCGATCATCAAATAGTTGTTGAGATTGAAATGTTTCTTGGTGCTTTGCGATTCACATTCAGATCTAGAAAAAAATGAAATTTGAAATTCAAAGAGTCTTTTACTTCACCTAAAACAAAACAAATCTAAAACTTTAGATTTCATGGGTTTCTTTGAATTTAACCATGGTATTTTCTGAGTTTCTATTTCATAAAGTGATGCGTTTGTTTCAATTTGACTCTGTGTTATGGTTGATGAAAGAAATGGAAGATTTTTGTTGAAGGATAAAGAATAAAAGGTTGACTCAATTTCATCAATGGAAACTCTCTCTTGTTAATAGATAACAAAACAATGTATCAGAGAAAGAAAACGCAAATGAAAAAAATATGGGTTTCTTTGAATTTTGTTTTTTCCAAAACTTCAACAATAATAATAATAACAATTTCATTCCATTTGAAATTGAAATTGAAACTGAAACTGAAACCCTAAATTTGAAAATCTATTTGGTATTTGATTATTTTGGCTTGTTCCGAAGATGATGTGAGCAGATGGATTTGAAATGGTTCATTTTAATGGTTAATGTTTGGGGAATGAAGAAAATTTGGAGTTGAATTTTCAAGTTTTCTGGTTATGAAGAGAGAAGACATGGGGAAGATAACTCACGCTACATCATTAAAAATAAGTTTTGTATCGAAGAGATGACTAAAATTCAACACAAAATTTAAAAAGAAATGAAATAGTAATTTTTAAAATGAAAGATTAAAATAATAAAATAAAAATAATAATAGGAGAATCAAAATTGTAATTATATTTATTATTTTATATGTATATAAATAAAGATAAACAATCTAAAATGCCTTTACACTTTACGTGCTTATCAATTAAATTTCAATATATATAGCTTTGTTTATTTTTTTTCGTAGGGAGAATCATTAGTCATGTGATTTTTCTAGTGACTCAATATGACTAATGGTCTAGTCTTGACTAAGTCTTGATTCAAGTTTTAAAACATATGTAAAAAGAAGTCAAAAAATTAGGGTTGGTTTGATTTAATTTTGTAAAAATGTTTTTTAAGTATAAAATTTTAAAATAATAAAATTTGTTTGATTAACTAATTTTACAAAAAAAAAAAATTTAAACTATCTCATTTATAAGTTTTGAAACTAAGAATATAATTTTTAGAGGTTTTGATTTTGACTTTTGAAAATTGAGAAGAGAAAAATTAAAGAAAAATAGAAGTGTATTAAAATTACAAAAGAAAATAGTATGTAATTCCTACAAAACATTTTTTCATGTTTTATTATTATCTTCATATTTTTATTCCTTTTTTAAAGAAAAAAAGTTATCCTATAATTGTTCATATTGGTTATATTAATTTTATATGCTATTCAACTTAAATATTTTTTAGAATGAGGTAGCTCAACTGTTATGTTATGTGATAGTTGAGCTAAATTAATATAAAAGATTGAAGAATTTAATATTTGAATGTAGCTTTTATTTATATTAATATATTAAGGTAATCAGTTTATTGATATTTATAAATCATTAATTTTTATTAAAAAAACTTGAATATTTTTATAAAAATAGTGATTATAATTTCAAATTAAAAATAATAAGAAAAATATTATTTAAATTTAAAAAGTTACTAAAGTATTTGAAACCATATAAATTACACAAAAATAAGTAATTTTATAGCAAAATTGAGAAAAAAAATAATAACAAAAAATTCAACTCTTAATTTTACACACATCGCATGTCAAAATTTATGTCTAGGAAATATTTCCAAAATAAATTTTAAAATAAAATTAACAAACATATTTCATTTTTTTTATTCAAACAAATTTTTGTAAATTCATTTTGAAAACCAAAAAATAATTAGTTATTCCCTAAATTCAGAATATCAAATCATGAGAAAATTATGGTACAACAAATTGTATATATAATTTAAAACACACAAACACAACAATATAGAAAATTTCTTTAAATATAGAAAATGTAAAAAAAGAAGATGTTTTGTTTTGGGTTTAACACAATCCCTTATTTTTAGAAACTATCCAACCCCACCCAACATTTGAAGCTTACATGAAAACATGAGTTATACCTTCACGATGAAAAAAACAAAACATAAACACTAAACCATAACCAAAAACAAAAACAAACTCAAACAAATCTAACAGAAAAAGAAGGAGGAAGGTGCCATTATAACCCTTCCTCTTTCATTTTCCTCCTTGGCTCTCTCTCTTTTGAGAAAGTTCCTTTCCAATTCTCATCTTTTTCGTTTTTGTAATTTTCACGTTAAATGCATGCATATTTGTGCATGCGTATGTCTCCAATTTTTCTATTACCAACCTGAATTTTTATTTCTGAGAGGTTTGTGCATTATAATTCTGTTGCTAATTGTTTCTTAATTGCGATTATTTTGAATAACCATTTTGTTTTCTTGATGAATTCAATATTGTTTTTTAACATGATTAGTTTTTGTTTCAGAATTTCGATTCAAGATTAGGCATGGCGGCCGTGGGATTCTGCGGTTTGAAGCCATTGCTGCTTCGCCGCAAAGCTAGTATTTTAGAGGTAAAATTTAAACCATAATGTCTTGTTTTCATGCTTTTAGATTTGTCTAATTCAATCATACAAATTGGCTTTGTAAAATGGAAGGTAAAATCATTTCATTTCGAATTTTTCTCTACCGTTTTTAGCGAAAGCGTGATTGATTCATATCGTGTAAGCACTTGTAGGGACTAAAAGTGATAAAAGGCGCTACCACGCCCAAGAAATCTTCAAAGGTTAGCAAAGAAAATGTAGATTCAATGGAGTTATCGTTTGTAGGAGCAGACCAATTGATTCTAATGGTTGAGATTCATAAGAAGATCATGGCGTTCAGAGACATCATGGACTTAGCTCCATGTAACAGCTCCGCATCCTTGCGCGAGGTGCGTGATTACGATATCACTGATTAATTCTTCATTATTCTTGCTTCTTTTATTTACTTTTATTCTGTCACATTGCAGATAGTTATAAGAACCCTGCAAGATTTACAAAAGTTTTATCCAAAAATCATAAATAAAACTCAAGTCTCAAAGATTAAGGACAAGCATATTGATCAGGTGATTGATTAGTTTCTAACATTTAAGTTGTTGCATATATAATATTTGATGAAATGTTACAATCCTAAAAATCTAAATATGGACAAATTTTTGTACTAGGCTATGGCCTATTTCTGTGAGGCTTTGAAGTCTCTTGGAGAGTCATGGATGATGGAGCATGATTGCATGAACAAGCTCAATATTGTATTTCCAACTTGTAAAGATAACAACAATATGCGTCAATTGGGTATGTAACCGATGATCTTTTGCACGGATAGTGTAAAAATGTTTTACACGTATATCAGATTATATATTGCTGTATAGATATTTGTATAGATATTTGTAGAACGTAACGGATATCAGAAATGGGAGAAAAGGCTAATAATCCAAAATCACGACGGTTATCTTTTCCTGTGAGTTGCACGGTTTGAAATACCAGTTTGTCACAATTCGTGCTCAACTTGTTTGATTTGTTGTGCAGGTGAAACTATGGTGGTGACTCTAGATAACTTGATGAAGTTAGCAAGTGAAAGGTTTGACATAGAATATGAACAAAAGAAAGAGTTCAGTCCAATTTCAAGTCCAATTCAAAGTCCAACTCCAAGGTCAAGTTCATTTCGAAAACTTGCAATCGGATCCGGGTCGACCTCATTTTCAGAGAGTAGCTTCTCTTGCTGCTCTTCGCCTCTCACACCTAGGTCTGTCCTACCTGAGTTGATGAAATACTCATCAAGAACAGGTGAAAGTCCAAGAGGTTCTTGTGCGACGCCACTTCTTTGGGCTCTAAGACTTCAAGCTGTTGGAAAGTTAAGTCCAAATGATGTTAAGAATTTTTCTTTGAATATGTCACCAACACATATTGAAAAGATAGATGAGGAACCAAAAACTGAAATAGAAGTGGATGATAATAAGCCTATAAAGGATACATCAGAAGAACTTGTGTTGGGCTTGGACACAAATTTGGATGATCATCATAACAAAACAGTTAAAAATGATGAAGCTATGGAAGAAGTGGAGCAACCACTATCTCCTAAAGAACTTCAGCCACAATCTCCTAAACCAATGCCTGTTTCTTCATCTTCTCCACCACCCCCTCCTCCTCCACCACCACCACCACCACCGTCTGCGCCATCTATAATAATGTCTAATAAAGTAACATCACCACCATCAACACCACCTCCTCCACAACCGCCGCCTATGTTGCAACCAAATGTTGCAGTACCACAACCTTTAGCTCCACCACCACCTCCACCAGAAGCAGCAAGGATGCCAGCACCTCCACCACCACCAACAACAGCTGCAGTTCCAGCACCTCCACCGCCACCAACAACAGCTGCAGTTCCAGCACCTCCTCCACCTATGAAAGGCGGATCGGTTTTTGCACCTCCACCACCTATACCACATGGAACTGGAGGAGCACCGCCACCGCCTCCTCCTGGTGGAGCAGGAAGAACCTTGCGCGCCAAGGCAACTACTAAATTAAAAAGGTCAATACAACTAGCTAATTTGTATAGAACTCTTAAAGGAAAAGTTGAAGGATCTAGCTTAAATGGAAAGTCAGCTGCTGCTGGGAGGAAAAGTGCTGTTGGAGGAGCAAGCAATGGAGGGAAACAAGGAATGGCTGATGCTCTAGCAGAGATGACTAAAAGGTATGTTTCCTATGCCATCCACAACACCATAATTTGTTTGAACTGGCTTAGTTGAATTTATCTACTAGCGTAAGCACTTACAGAAATAACTTATACAAACACTTGTCTGATAAGCGTTTATGTTATACTATATTTGTTTACTTTGTATACAAATGTTGGAACCAAATATGTCATTTCTTAATGTTTTCTCTTTTCTTACTTCTATTAGATCATCCTACTTCATCCAAATAGAAGAAGATGTTCAAAAGTACACAAAACAAATCATAGAGCTGAGACCTAAAATAACTAATTTCAAGACAAACAACATGACCGAATTGAGCAATTTCCACAAAGATGTTGAATCCATCCTTGAGAATCTAACTGATGAATCACAGGTTAGTTAACAAAATTTATGTCCATTTTGGTTACATTTCCACTAATTATTGTTTCATTGATCATAGTTTTTAATACAACTTTGTTGCTGATAGGTGCTATCGCGATTCGAAGGCTTCCCTACAAAGAAATTGGAAGCTGTTAGAATGGCAGCAGCATTGTTCAAAAAGCTTGATTCAATCCTTACTGAACTTCAAAACTGGAAGGTAGTGACTCCTATGAGTCAATTCCTAGACAATGTTGAACGTTATTTCAACAAGGTAATACAAAAAATCATCACGTATATTTATTTACTTTCCTTTGTGACCTTAATACAATTACTTTAGAATTCTGACCATCAAAGTTGCAACAAAATGCAGATTAAAACAGAATTAGATGCTATAGAAAGAACCAAAGATGATGAATCTAAGAAGTTTAAGAGTCACAATATTGAATTTGACTTCCACATTCTTATTAAGATCAAGGAAGCAATGGTGGATGTTTCCTCCACCTGCATGGAGTTAGTACTTAAGGTATATACATCAAAGTTAGAACAAAGAAGTCTATACATCCACCTGCACGTGTTAATTTTACGACAAATTTTTATCGATAAGCCTACTAAGTTTATTTGCATTTTCTTGATTAATCTTAATGTAGGAGAAGCGTGAGAGCGATGGTCCAAAAAAGGAATGCGCAAAAATGCTTTGGAGGGCATTCCAATTTGTATTTCGTGTCTACACATTTGCTGGTGGACATGATGATCGTGCTGACAAGTTAACAAGAGAATTAGCAAAGGAAATTGAAAGTGGCCCTATCCATCCATGAATCTATATATACATACATATATATACCCATCATCATTAACCTTTTTGCGGTTTCAAAGCCATTTGATATCAAAACTGATCATTGGCGACTTTGAATTGTTTATTTTCTTAATTTTGATAGGAGCTAGTCATGGTTGGAGGAGAGTTCAGAAATTTTGTTTCAAGAACTCCACCAAAAGCGTGAAGATTAACTTGAAGCTTCACTACTTTAGTTAATTTGTTCTATATATATTTACACACACAGTTTGTTTTTCAGCTTCATTACCTGTTTTCTTTGTACCAATCACCAAAACACTGGTTTAATAAGAGACAGCAATAAAAATGACATTTTATCAACAAAAAGATAGTATGGCAAATCTATACCATCAAAATGTTGAGCATATAAAGATAGTTATGCTTGTATCCCAAGGTTTAAATCCTTCATGTATTCTGTGTGTATATACCATGAATAAATCAATATAGGAAAATGCTAACATGTTATGAAACTAAATGTTTAATCTACATGTTAACGAAAAGACTTGGTCATCTCTTGCTTTTCAATATGACATATTAATCTAAACATATTTGCCACATATGTTTTATGGCATAATTAAGAAACTAGTAAATTTAATCATCTCTTGCTTTTCCTCCTTTATACTGATTTCTCTACTTCAGAAATACCCAAAGTTTTCTTTACACCGGGAGCTTTAAGCACTGCAAAATTGGTGATTAACAAAAAATTGAGGTCATTATCCATGATTGGAGGACAAAATTTATGTTGAAATTATGTAACACAACAAATGACAACACTTTTATCTTTAGTGTAATGGAACTTCAAAGACAGTGACATCCACAATACTTAAAAGCAATCATGAATATCAGCAAAATCAAAGCCTTTTCATGAAAAAATCCAAATTACAGCATAGTGAAATAGCAAATAATGACAATGTGATATTGCATATGAGAATTTTGAAGTTCCTTACCCATTCCATACGGAATTGAAAACAAATTTGATGTAATCCAGAAAAAACATACAGCCTGCAAAATTATACATGAACAAGTTCAAACTAAATCGACTGATAAATATAAGCAGCAGTAGTAGGAAGAAAAAAAAAGCAAGCAGGTCTTTTTTCTACTTGATTAGCCAAACACCATTAAATTCTTTATAGTACAGTTTAATTTATTATGTTAATGACATGGGTAATGAAAAAGGAGAATCAATAAGCTATCTTTATCGATAATGTATAATGCATAATAGCTCTTTTGAAGATACTCTTCAATTTAAGGTTAATTTCAGTATTAATTTTCATGATTGTTAAGATTTCTTTTCTAAAATATGGAAAATAAATAAATTTTCTAAGTTTCTAACTGGAATACAACGTTGTTTTGTTATGAATCAACAGATAATATTTTAACTTTAAAAAAATTGTCCAATACATATGGGATACACGTAAGATACGGTGGTGGAAGGGAACTGAAACACGCATGATACATCGGAACAGTAAAAATACATCACACACAATTCTTTTTAAACCTTTTCTTTCATATTCTCTTAAAAAGAACTTAAAAAAAAACATATAAAATAAGTGAGAAAGAGTCAAGAGAATATTAATCAGAATAGAAAGTTTCGTTGTTTCTCGATGATGAGAACGGAAGAGAGCCCAGCACAATTAGAGTTAGCTGTTAAGTATTGAATATTACTAATATGTTCTTTATTGATAGTACTAATGATGATTTTGTTATATTTCTAATTGGTGCCTAAACAATGTAATTGTCACTAGTTTTGATCATATCTAATAATTGAATCTTTCTTATTATTTTTAGTTATGTTTCCATATTGTGCATTTATATATATTATTTATTTTTAACTTAGTTTTTTATTAAAGTATCTTGGCTGTAGCCTATATCTATCTTGAATTTTATAAATTTTCCGGTATCTCTGTATCCTCCATATCATATCAAGCTTCTAGGCTTTATAGATGCTATCTAATGTGAGAGCTGATTATTTATTTTATGGATGTTGTTGCAAATTAGCTAGTCAAATCACATAGCCGCAAATATTTTACAATCATACCATGCTCACCCGATGCAAAAATAAATTTATACGGAGATAATCTAACTAGAGCATGGGGTTATTTAATATCAAAGACTTTTAGATTTTAGCGAGAGGATTGATAAACCATTCTATTTAATCGTAAAATGCTGAGTTGGTTGCAATACAATGATAAAGCTCAGTGCTATAAATAGCCAGAGGTTCTAACTAACTATGAGTCTTGCTGATCAAGCTTTCTAAGCAAGTGACAGCTGTTAATACAGCTGTCACTGTACAAACAGAATGAAAACTAACTAGTTAGAAGAGAACAAAAAAGAATAGAACTAGAGGTATTTAGATCTCACAGACAAAACTAATGTTTCAACTTAAGTTCATACAAATAAAAAAAATTCAAATGCATACACAAGTGATATCAAAAGGAAGTTGTTCATTACAAAAAGAAGGCCTGGTTAGGAAAGTTTACCTTTGGAAAACTCATGGTGAAAGGAACTATAAGAAGAGCAAGAGCCCTAGAGACATTTTTCTTCCTATCAGATAAAGGAATTCCTTCCGTTCCTTTTTGCATATCACACTGAAGAAAAATATAAAATTTGTTCATCTTACTTGGAAATCAAATATAACAGATAAACCATAAGACCACTCTTGTCCTCTCAATTTTAAATTATTTTTTGCCAGATGAAATGACGGGTTTTAGTGAACACTAAATAAAATTAAAAAGAAAAATGTATGACCAAACAAACATTTAGATATCAAAAAACAATACTAGAAAGATAATTGAAAAGTTGAAAGTTTCTGGAGATGAAGGGCACACCTCTACTATTACTAAGTAAGACAGTCCAGTTAAAACTGGAAAAATATATAAGGCGTCTGGAGTTGACAGATCAGTAAACCAGAAAGCTCCACCATGTTTGAATGATGGCATTTTTTCAGACATGTTTGTTATCTGCCATTAATGAAAATATAATAAAATTGTGATGGATAGAAACAATATTAAGGCTCATCAGATCCTACAATTAGGGGGAATATCAAAGCAAAAGTTAGCTTACCGCAAGAAAAAAAGTAATGAAGACAGAACAATTAATAAAGGATGCCGTGAAGGACAGATATGGATTCACACCTTTGCTGCGTCAATGAAGACAAATTAATTAATAAAGGATCCCGTGAAGTGCATAAATGGATTCACACCATATCTGCGTCAATGAACCCAGAAAGAGAAAACGATCTCTAATGAAACAAAAGATCCATGAAGTTTGATTTACTACTTAAAATAAAGGTTCCTTAGAGCCACAGACTAATTACATCATACATTCTAAAATACCAATCATAATGAATTTTCATACAACTATTGTGGTCACAACTGTAGCCAAAAGAAATTGTTAAATATCTAATTCATTTGACTGTTTACAGAAGCACAATTTTAAGTTTAATGAAAACGGCAGAATCAAAATGAAGCAATAATATTAGCGGACACTGAATATTAAAAGTAATGATTTAAGTTATGGCAATCACAAGTCACCACAAAGATTACTCCGATGTGTTAGAAACTGTTGTGTGGATTCATAGATCCATAGTAACCTATGAAGCTCTGACACACCATTCATACGGTGTGTCGCCATGTCAGACACGTGTCCGACACGGATACACGTACGGCACGTATCTGACACGTTTTTTAAGTGTCCAACACAAAAATAAATTTGAATCACAGCGGACACGGATACGACACCTTATTTCAAATAAAGGACACGGCCCAACTCAAAAAATTTCAGAATTACAAAAAAAAGAAAACAACTAAAAAAATTTCAACTTTAAAAAAAAAAAAAGAATGGATTTTTATCTTTCATATTCCACTTCCCTGCTATAAAAACAACACAACTAGGATTATTTATTTTTTCATATTCCACTGCTACTTGTGTTGAAAGAAATTAGAGCACATATTCATCTATCCATTCTTTGAAGAGAAACGAGATAGCCACATCGAGCGGAAGCTTTAGTATATATGCATAATAACCTTCCACTTCTATCAAAGAGCACTCCCTAATATCATCAAGAGGAAACTAAAATGTGGAATGTCGCCGGAGATGAGCTTGGATCATTAGATGACAGTGAATTTCTTGAAATTGTTGACTTGCCTTTGGATGAACTAAGTTTAGAGGCTGGATTTCTCAATGTGGAGTATCTATGATATGATTTGTATCATTTTGTTTTGGTGGATTGATTGCAAGTACTAAGTTTAAATATACATAAATTTTGCTTCTCATTTTAAACTTTTTATAAATTGTGCTCATAAATTGCATTATTATATTAATATATAAAATATATATAGCCGTGTCCGTGTCCTATGTTTTTTATATTAGCGGAGTCCTCGTGCCCGTGCCCGTGCCGTGTCGTGTCCCGTGTCCCGTGTCCGTGTCCGGGCTTCATAGATAGTAATTGATTTTTATTGATTGAAATTTGTTGCAAAAGTAGTTAAAACACTTACTTATATAGGAGCAAACTGACCTGCTGTAGAAAGTGGCTGTATGATGAACTGACAGATGTCAGTCATCATCAGAACAATTGTCATAACTAACTCTACAAGTTGGTTATGTTACCAACTTCTAAACAATAACAGCAGCTCACATTTTGTCATAACTAACTTGATAGTTAGTTATGCAAGGGTTAGGAGGTATTCTCAAATACCCCCCCTCGAGCCCAAGGTGGCTGAGCAAAATTAGTTTGGGCAGTCACATTGAGCTTGAGTTTCAAGTCCAAAAGTTTTTAGGAGGATAATGGTTTAATGATAACATCTGCCCACTGACTTGTCCCAGGAATGTGAACAACATTGAGTTGTTTAGCTAGATCTTTCTCCCTGACAAAGAACAAGTCTATCTCCATATTTTTGGTCCTTGCAAGAAGTATGGGATTGTGTACAAGTAGATTGTCAAAGAATATGGCAGGGAACTTGCAAGTGACATTGAGTTCAGTCAAAAGCGTCTGAACCCAAAGCAGTTCAGCAGTGACATGGGTTAGGATTCTGTACTGGATCTAACCACAACTTGTTGCTTTTTAGACCACCAAGAAATGAAGTTAGAGCCAAAATGAATGACAGCTCCTAGATGCTTCTACTGACATCTGGATTGATGCCCAATCAGCATCACAATAAGTGTGCAATGATGGAGCTTGAATGACAGGTGCAGGATATAGGTGAAGTTTGTTGTCAAGAGCGCCTTTGAGGTATCTTAATATCCTCTTGACCGCAGCCCAATGAGACTCATGGGGATGAGACATTAATTGGCAAACCTTGTTGATAGAGAATGAATCGCTGGTCTTCTAATGGTGGCATATTGAAAAGCCCCAACAACAAGACAAATCTATACATGTAAGGATAATCCAAAGAGTTAGGGCCGTGTTTGCTGAGTTTGCTTGAAGACTGTATAGGTGTGGTATTAGAGTTATGACATAACTCATCCTTACAAAACCGACTTGTAAGGTAAGGAGTGTCACTCTATATAAACTATTTTCAAGCTATACGGACTTGGAATCTTCTCGATACACCCCCTCGTGCTCAATACTCTTATTTGGGTTTCGTGTATGGATATTAGTGGTGGGCGGTACATGGTCCGATTGATAGGCTCTGATACCATATTAGAGTTTGGACTAACTCATCCTTACAAACTCTTTCAAGACTCTATCTCTAACCAAAAAACCGGTTTGTAAAGAAAGAGGTGTTACTCCATACAAACTCTTTCAAGACTCTATCTCTAACCAATGTGGGACTTGGGATCATCTAAGAAATGTGGTTGTGCCTAACTCAACCCTACAAAACCGGTTGGTAGAGTGAGGAATACTCCCGCTTATAAACACATGTTCATGCCATATATTGTCCGATGTGGGACTCTTAACACGGCTTACGCCCAGGACTGGACATTTGGAGCGTGGAAATAAATGGTGGGTGGCCCGATAGCAGGTGGCCCACCGGATCTTAAACCAAGCTCTTGATACCATGTTAGAAATGTGGTTGGGTCTAACTCAACTCTATAAAACCGGTTGGTAAGGTGAGGATTACCCCCACTAATAAACACATGTTCATGCTATATGTTGCCCGATGTGGGACTCTTAACACACACCCTCACGCCCAGGACTAGACATTTGGAGCGTGGAAATAAATGGTGGGTGGCCCGATAGTAGAAACCTGATAACAGGTGGCCCACCGGATCTTAAATCAGACTCTAATACCATGTTAAAAAATGTGGTTGGGCCTAACTCAACCCTACAAAACCGGTTGGTAAGGTGAGGAATGCCCCCACTTATAAAGACATGTTTGTGCCATATATTATCCGATGTGAGACTCTTAACACACCCCCTCACGCTCAAGACTAGACAACTGGAGCCTGGAAATAAATGGCGGGTGGCCGGATAGCGGAAACCATAGAAGGTGGCCTTCCGGATCTTAAATCAGACTTTGATACCATGTTAAGAAATTGTGGTTGGGCCTAACTCAACTCTACAAAACCGGTTGGTAAGGTGAGGATTGCCCCCACTTATAAAGACATGTTTGTGCCATACATTATCCGATGTGGGACTCTTAACAGGATCTTCCCAATACACCCCCTCATGTCCAACACTTTTTTGGGCTTGGGGCGTGGATATTAACTGTAGGCGGTCCATGGTACGGTTGATAGGCTCTTATACTATATTAGAGTTTGACCTAACCCATCCTTACAAAACCAGCTTGTACGGTAAAGGGAGTGACTGTATAAACTTTTTTCAAACTATATATACTTCGGATCTTTCCAATATGTAGAGACTAGACTAGAGTCCAACATGTGAATCCTAGTAAGTAAATCTTTTAGATACTTGGCAGAGTTAGTAGTAAGGAGCCATTAAGCACGTGTTTCACTTCAATGCCAAAAAAAATAGTCTAAAACGCCCGAAGTGTTAGAGAGAAATGGCTTTGTTGAGTGTAGTAATGACTTGGTGTAGGACTTCTGTAGAATTGGCAATTATTATGATGTCATCAAGATATACTAGGAGGTAGATGATAGTAGACTGAGAGGAGTAAATGAAAAGTGAGGGATCGCATTTACTAATGGTAAACTTCAAAGAAAAGAGAGTAGTTTGTAAGCGTTCAAACCACCCTATGAACCTGTTAGAAGCCATATAATGCCTTATTCAGCTTTCACACCATGGAGGGTAAGGAAGTTAGGGACCAGGTGCGGTTATCTCACTATTTACCATATAGAGACCTTTCTGCTCCGTTATCTCACTATTTACCATATAGAGATCGTTATAGTGATATGCACCGCTAAGATTCTTCCTTTAGTGGCCGGCCTCCACTCTGCTCTGCTATAGCAGGATAGCGCCGCTATTGCCTACTATGGTGGAGAGGTAGAGTTAGAGAAGTAAAGTTGTGAGGTGTTTCTCAAGATGAAGGAATGGACAAATTAGAGTTAGGTAAATCATGGGATAGACTAGGATTAATCAAAATAGTAGATAAAGGAGGAAAAGGAGAGATGAAGTGGTTTTGGTAAAGAGAATAGATTGGGGAACATGGACTCATTGAAGAGTACATCTTTGGAGATGTACATTCTACCACTTGGAGAGAGACACTTATATCTTTTATGAGAAGGTGAGTAGCTTAAGAAGAGCCAATCATGAAATCTGAAGTCAAATTTGTGAGTGTTATAAGGTTTTAGTAGAGGAAAAAGGAAAACAAGCAGAACTAAAGACTTTAAGAAACTTTTGGTCAGGTGGCTAATTAAACCAGAGATTATAATGGACTTTGAAATTAAGGGGTGTTATGTAAACCAGAGATTATAATGGACTTTGAAATTAAGGGGTGTTATGGAAAGTCTATTGATAAGGTAGAGTGAGGTAAGAAAGACATAGTCCCAATAAGTGAGGGGTAGAGATGCTTGACTGTAATGTGTAAGATCTAACTCCACTATATGTATGTGCTTTCTCTCCACAACACCATTTTGGTGATGTGTATGACGACAAATTCATTTGTGTAAAGGAACAAGGTCTAAATTAGTGTAGATTGCTTGAATCACATGGTCTTTACTAGAATTAGAGGTTGCTCTAACTCTTCGCTACAAAATCGGCTTGTCAGGTAAAGATTGCTCTCACTTATAAACACATGTTTGAGTTATATATTGCCCGATGTAGGACTCTTATCACACCCCCTCACGCCCTAGGATTTGACTTTTATAGCGTGAAAATAAATAGTATCATGTTGAATTTGTGATTATCAATAAAAGATGAGAGAAAAGTATTATTGATAATAGCTATTGACTTTATACAAAAGACTCATTACTAATCCCTATTTAAAGAGATACATCTAGGGGTATACGCGGGTTGGGTTGGACTGGATTTGGCCTAACCCATTACCCAACCCGTTCAAACTTCAATGGGTTGGGTTCGTTGTCCAACCCGCAATTTCATTGTCAAAACCGACCCGAACCGATCCGTTCATTTATGGGTTGGGTTCGATTGGGTTGAGTTGGCAGGTTGTGGTTCAAATAAAAAATATATTTTTTATGATTCATTTTGTCAGTTTAAAAAAAATGTAACACAACTCAATACAATCATACTCATTTATAACACTCAAATTCAATGAAACACGTCATATAATTTCTAATAAAATTTATCAACACGCCATAACACTTGATATTAGTATAAAATTCAACAAGACACGTTATTTCTATAAAATAGGTAAGTTGGAAATGATACAAAAGAAAATAAGAAACAACATTTAAAATTAGAATTACGTAAACTCATTCGTCTAGTTGTATTATTGGTGGAGAATAAATTTTTTAAAGAAAAATTATGGTTATTAGTGAGATATTAGTTTTATATTTTTATTGAAAATAAAAATAAAAATAATAAAAATTACTAAACCTACATCAATGGGTCTGCGGGTTGCAAAACTCAAACCCGATACCCAACCCAAAACTATACGGATTGTTATGAGTTAGGTTGGGTATACTCGTAAATGAATGGGTTCGGATAATTTATGGGTTGGGCTGGTTTGAGTCAACGGGTTTGTGAGTCGACCCGCACTCATGAACACCCTTAGATACATTGACTCAATCCTAAATCAAGATAATAATAACTAATAGGCTTAAATACATTTTTTGTCCCCTTATTTACGTGTTTTTAACTTTTTGATCTCCCTATTTCAAAACCCAACTTTTTGATCCTTCAACTTTATTTTCCTTGGGATTTTTTCCACTTTTACACATGTGGCATAGATGACATAAAAAATTTATATTTAATGACATGACAGTGATGACTAGGATAATTTATTAATTAATATTTTTTACAAAATAAATTAATTAATTTAATTAATTTTTTTTAGAAATTATTTAACACAAATTTTAAAAGAAATACTCTGGGCTTAAGACCCACATCTTTGCAACATCTCTCCCGCCTACCAGCTATGTAAGGTTTGTGTATGCTATATCAACACTCAATGTAAGTGTAATCAAAATGATGTAGGACTTGGTTGTAACGCTCATGACTTCTTTCAGGATTATCGACTGACCTCACAAACCAACACGGATCTTTTCAGCATATTTTGTCCTACTCACGCTTTTCGAAAAACATCCTAAAAGGTCACACATCTAAATACTACTCCAAGTCAAACACGCTTAACTATGGAGTTCTTATTTATTAGGCTACAGAAAAGAAGATTCATCTTGTTGGTATAGGTAGTATCAATAAATCCTTATAAATCTTCCTTCAACCATGCAGGCTCATACCTGCACATCCTTATGATCTCTCTCATTCCGATGTGTATTCGGTTTTTGCCTTGAAGCTACCAGGAACCGCTCATTGTCATGCCTTTTGCATCGGCGACCCCTCTCCGCCCTCGTCGACCTCGGGTGTTACATGTTTATCTGTTTCCGCTTAGTTCGTCTTTGAACCACATTGTACTGGGAGAGGTCTGCGCTGATACCATTTGTAACGCCTCCGACTGCTTTCAGGATTACCGACTACTTTCAGGATTACCGCCTGACCCCACAAACCAACTCGAGTCTTTCCAGCATGCTTTGTCCTCACTCACACGCTTTCCAGAAAATTTTCCAGAAGATCACTCATCTAAATACTATTCCAAGTCAAACACACTTAACTATGGAGTTCTTATTTGTTAGGCTACCGAAAAGAAGATTCATCTTGTTGGTATAGTTAGTATCAATCTATCCTTATAAGTCTTCCTTCAACCATGCAGTCTCATAGTTGCACAGTCTCAAGATCCCTCTCATTCCGGTGTGTATTCGATTTTTGCCTAGAAGCTGCCAGGAACCGCTCATTGTCATGCCTTTTGCACCGGCGACCACTCCCTTACCTCGTCGGCCTCGGGTGTTACATTGGTTTTCTTTGTCTAAGTATATTATTGCATATAACTGCATGTTTTACTTGATTTTCTTCCACCATCCACAAATCCAAGACATGCTACATAGTAATTGATTTTCATTGATTGAAATTGGCTACAAAAATAATTACAACACTTGCATGTATATGAGCAAAGTGTGACCTGCTGTAGCAGGTGGCTGGCTATATAATGAACAGACAGATGTCAGTAACAGTTGTCATAACTAACTATAAGTTAGTTATGCAAAGTTTAGGAGTTATTCTCAAATGTATCACCGAATGTAGTATTTTACATCAAATTTGGAGATCAATAATGACTACTAGCAGTTATGCATTAAACAAACTATGAAATCGCTTACTCTCTGAGTCGCTCTACATGCGGCCTCTGACTTTCAACAAGAGCCTTTAAAGCAACCTCTCGATCTAATGTCTGAAAAATAGATTTTGTTGTGACTAGAGTGAAATTTTCTTTGATATAACAATGTATAACATGCATGTACGAAAATCAAAAACAAAATACATTTCATTGCTCCAATATGACAAAGAACCCATTTTGTATTTAGATTATTTCATAGCCAAATCACTTATTTTAACTGAAAATCTTTTTTAATGGATTCTGTTGAAGTTGTTAGTTTTAAATTTTAAAAAAAAATGAAACAATAAGTTATAGCTAATATTTGGATATTGAACTTATACAAAAGACTAAATACTAATCCCTAAGTATTAGGACACAAGACTCCTAATCCTAAATAAATGAAAATTATGAAAGAAATCATGATATTAAGTAATATAAAACTAATCCTATGTGATAAACTAAGATACTCTATGATTAGACGCCAGTCATAAAATATAAACTAGAATACTCTAAAATTAATAAGTATTATGAGTTCCGATATGGTCTGTTTATAAGTACGGGTAATCTTCACCTTAAAAGTCGGTTTTGTAAGGTTCAGTTAAGTCCAACATAAACACTAATATAGTATCTAGTCCTGGGCATTAGGGGAGTGTTAAGAATTCCAAATTTTATGAGATAGGGCATTACAATTTATTTATAAGTGGGGTAATTCTCACCTTAAAAGTCGGCTTTGTAAGGTTGAAATAAGCTCAAATCAAACTCTAATATGGTATCAAAACCTATCTAAGATTTGTTTGACCACCTCTCATCAGATTCCCGCTATCTGATCACTTAAGTTACGCTCCAAATATCCAATCCTGAACGTTAGGGAGAGTGTTAAAAGTTCCACATTAACACACTTCGATACGTATAGTGAGATTCTGCCTCTTCTGAAAACAGCCCATTCTCACCAACTTTTTTGTCACTCTTCTTCATCACATTGGTTGACTGCTGGACATACACTTTTACCATCAACCAATGACTCTTATCTCCAAAATGTCAATTTTCACCAATGTCTCATTGATTCCAAGAATCCATTATTCTCTCGCCTCTGTTAATCCATCTTTTGATCCTATGCAATCCTGGCATCTAATTCTTTCTACATCATACCCATGATCTCCAACCTCTCCTAAGATTGATTTCTTGTGCATAGAGATTTCTTCCGCCACAGTGGGTTTGTTTGTTTATGGTTTTCAAATCAACAATAATTTCTTTGATTTAATTAACTGCAGATTGCAACACATTCATCTTGACTGTAGTTTAAGTGCATCCAGCTTTGGCTGTGATTTTGCTAGCTAAAAGCTCCAATGTTGCCACCTGTCTTTCTGGGGCAAGGAGTGGCATCTTATGTTGGACCAATTGGTTAGGATCCCAAGAATCTAATTGAAAAGAATGAACATTTTATTGAATGATTGAAAAAGGATAAAATGGAATAGGAGAGAAATCTCTCCCCTAAAATTTCCCTGTCATATTAAAGTCACTACTCTATTCACATATGCTTACAAACAATACTTAAAGATCTCTAGTCTTGTATTTTTCTATATATACAAATAACCTCATAACAACCTCAACTAACTATTCTAACAATTCTTAACTACTCAAATTAGTCATGATTCTATATCCTATCAGAGAGAACTAGGCTTTCTAACTCCTAGCAGGTTACTACCAGTTACATTTCTCCATTTCTCTATTGTATTTCCCATATTCCTTTGTAACTTATCTCTATCAGAAAACAACTCCTGGCGTTAAATCAATAAATCAGAGGAATTATTGAGTTATATGAATAATTTTTTACAGATTCAATCATAGGTATCTTGATAGTCCATAGAGGAATATCATACGTCCGACAACAATAACAACCAAGCTTTATTCCACTAGGTGAGGTCGACTACATGCCATAATGTTCTATCTAAGACCATATTTCTATCTAATTCTTTAATCTCGAAATCTTTTTTAATAGTTTCCCTTATAATTTTTCTAGGTCTTCCTCTACCTCTAGTTGTTTGAGTCCTCTCCATCTGATCTACTCTCTTTACAATAGAATCTATAGGTCTTCTCTCTACATGCCCAAATCACCTAATCTTATTTTTTACAATCTTTTCTACTATAGGAATAGCATACGTCAAAGAGAAATAAAATAGAAAGTCATGTTGCTTGTAGAATACATGTTTTACTTCCACTTCCAATGTTAACATGGAACACTGAAATGACTTGCAAATCTGAGAAGTCAATACACAAATGGAAAACAAACGTGCTCCTAACTGTTAAGAAATGTGGTTTAGGCCTAACTCATCCTTATAAAACCGGTTTGTAGGGTAAGGAATACCCCCACTTATAAGCACGTGTTTAGGCCATATAATGTCTCATGTGGAACTCTTAACACATCCCCTCGCGTTCAGAATTGAACATTTGGAGCGTGGAAATAAGTGGTGGGTGGCTCGATAAAGGAAACCTGATAGCAGGTGGCCCACCGGATCTTAAACGAGCCTCTTATACCAAAGGAGTCACTAGGACAGCCATGAGTATCCGAAGGAAGAGAAATATCAAGCGAACAAGGTGAAAAAGGGGTTGTTTAATTTTCCGTGAGTGGAAAATAAAATTTGAGGCCGGATCTAGAACAAGGACAGGAAGGCCAGAGGGGCGATGGAAAAATCGTCGAAATCGGACGACAGACGCGATGTCACGTATGGTTTAGGTGGTGGCGCGTGAGGCCCACGCGCGTAGGTTGCAGCGACGAGTGAGGGCGCGTGTGGTTGTTGGCAGCGAAACTTTGGGGAACGGTCTGATCAGAGGAGGTGCTTCAGCCTGTAGTGCTGATTTGCCAGAAAGTTGCCAAATCAATGGCGGTGGCGGCAGTGTGATGGGGATCGGAAAACTGATGCTGGAATGAGTCACGATAGTGGATGGAAAGCAAACTAGAGTTTGGGACACGGTTTGCCAAAAAATAATTCTCACTGGAAGACAGTGCGTCAACCGGATAAAGCACGGTGAAATGTTGTCTCTCAATAGACTTTGGATACAAGAAATGTGGTTTAGATCAAACTCATCCCTGCAAAACCAGCTTGTAGGATGATGATTGCCCCCACTTATAAACACGTTCAGGCCATATATTGATTGATGTGGAACTCTTAACGGCAACAATGGAGTAGAATACATGTTTTACTTCCATCATTAACATGGAGTATTGAAATGACTTGCCAACAGTAGATACAAGAATTCAATTGCCAATCTGAGAAGTCAATACACAAATGGAAAACAAATGTGCCCCTGTGACAGCGGAGGGCTTCTCAATTATGGGTTGTCTATGAACCGCGAGGTTCAGGTTCCTATCATATTCCATCTGCTCCTCTTGCACAAGAGAACTTAGTCACATTTATTATGAATGAAAAAAATAAGACTAAAGTAGAATTATTTATTTTGATCTCTATGTTTTACCGACGACATCGATCATCAGATTAGACACTTTACTGGTAAACAATCAAAAAAATTCCCAAAAAAACGCAAACTAAAATTTCAAGATATAAGACAATAGAACTTGTGAGGCTCCTTATGCCTAACTTACATACATAACAATATATAGCACAACATTATATCGAATATTACTAGTTAAATGGCTTGATGAACTAGAGCACCATTACCTTACTAGCCATTTGTTTCTTCAATTTTTCCGTCCTCTCTTTCAATTGAATCGTATAAAGCTGCAATACGCATGAAACAGTAAGCTTTGGTAATAATAAGATAGATAGGAATATTGAAAAGTGCATTATCAAATATACAACAAGCTTTAGGACCTTCATTCAAAAGGGCAAAAAAAGGAAGGAATAGAGCGGTGAAATGAGTGAATAAACCCTACAATCCATGTCAGGGACATCGAATTTTAAAATGGAAAAGAGAAACAAGGGGGAAATTTCACCACAAATATCTAATTAGTATCCAGTAGAACAACAAAGGAGGAAGGGGGTAATAATCATTGGTGTTACTTCATTTTAGCGGGAAACAAGTACGAAAGCAAAGTAGCACAACATACTGCAAGCTTAGAAGTGTCCTTGAGTTGATATAGTAAGATTGGAATAGTTGCGATTCGAAGCAAGAGAGTTGTTAGAACTATGTCTGCCCACCTGATACAAAGGAGCAAAAAAGTGAAAAGTTTTCTTTTAAAATTGATTTTGCGTGAATTGATCCTGTAAAATTGATTCTAGTCAAAAGTAAGTTGATTGTAAAGCGATCTATTTTTGGATAATTATATGCATAAATGAGTTGAAACAGTAAATTTCAATGTAAAAATCACGTTTAAATTAAAAAACTACAAATTCTACCTCCAAGTATAATCAATTCTGGAGACAGAATCAATTATACTTTAGAAGAACCAAACACCTCAAAATCATTCCAAAACCAATCCTAGAATTGTTTTCGCCTCGCTAAACCAAACACACACTAAATTTTTTTATCAATTAGTAATTAACAAAGTCGTTGATGAACAATGTAGCTAGAAAATTCTCAAAACCCTAAATTTCCATTCAACTAAAAAAGTCCATAATCCATACTAATAAATGAATAGCAAATGAAACTCACCAATTTAGCCCGGTGAATGAATGCACGGCATCTATGGCATACTGCGCGGCTTGTATAGGCAAATAAGAATCAGCAGCAGCAATGGCAACTTCACTAACAACTGGAGCCTGAGAAGCTACAGCCTCCGTGGTGGTATCAATAAGAACATCAGCTACATCAGTCATTGAGGTAATCTTATCTAAATCGCGATCGATTGTCGACATGTTTCGACAGAAATTATACCCGGCGAAGGGAGAAAGTTGTTTATATTGAGACGATGAGAGAAACCCCATTGTTTGAATAAAATTAGGAATTCGTGTTGAACTAGATTTTTCATCACGTTTCCCTTCATCACTATGATGGAGAATGTAGCTGAAAGAAGGGTGGCATTTCCGATCAATGAGTTTCCCTCTTTGCAAGAGACAGCCTCTATAAGCCATTGAAGTTCTGTGAAACTATATTAGATAAACAAATTACAATGATGGATAAGAGAGATGGAATAATCGGAAAGAGATGAATGGAAAGTGGAAAACCTGTGTGAAACTGAATTTTGAATTTTAGGGAGAAAGTCTAGTTAATGTGCTGAAGCTGAGATGGGAATAGCAAACAAGTAATAGTAGTCGAAGTTCAGTGAGATTAGGAGGAGCTCCGGGAACAATGGAGGGGTGATAGAATATTTGCTGCTAGGTAAAATAAAAAGGGTTAAATAAGTAATAGGTTAATAAAAATAACTCAACATTTAAGTTTGGTCCCTATAAATATTTTCTTCAAGGTTTGGTCCTCCAAATGTTTTCCGTTTCTAACTCTAGTCCCTCCTGTTAGTTTTCACTAACGGAGGGTGACATGGCGTGCCATGTGTGCTGAAATCCTTTGCCAAGTGTGTTTAATTTGTTTGACCAGTCAAAATGTATAATTGATTCATTCATTCTCAGTTGTCTTATATGTTGCCTTCTTCTTCTTCCATTCACGACCAAATCCCTAAACCCCCAATTCCTCTTAATCTCTCAATATCTCAATCTTGATCTCTCAATCTTCTTCTTCGCCATGTCTACATCTTCTAGGCTCAGCAAGGTAGTTTCACGTCACTCCAAGAGTTTAAACAACAGTGAAGGGAGAAAGTGTGGTTGCAAGGGAAGTTTGATTTCCTACGTGTGCAAGAGGGGGGAGAATGAAGGTAGATTGTTTTGGAGATGTCCGTTTTGGAAGAATGAGGGAACGTGCGACATGTTTCTTTGGGATGATGAAATTGGAGGTGGGATTGAAGAACTTCAAGGGGGATGTAGAATGGAGCAAGGAAGGGAGTGAAATGAAAATGGTTGAAACCTTTAAGGGTCTTTATGAAAGTTCGATGAAGAAGAACAACAAGCTGAAGATGAAGCTCAAGATAGTGGAATTCTATGAAAATTTGAAGACTTTTTTTGTTATAATTTTAGTAGTGGTGAACATGTATTTTGTGGTTAGGTGTAATTGTAGAATTGAGTGAATGACATTTGTTGTCGTTGTAATGAAATTGTAATGTTTGTTTTGTTTTTAGGAGTTTTAATGTTGTATTGTTATGAGAAAGTCTTCAAATTGTAAGAATGTTGTTATATGGTTTAGTTTGGAAAATGTAAGAGTTGGTTGTGTTAAATGATATGTGTTTTGTACTGTTGTTTTATAGGTGGTGATACCAAATTAAATGTTGTTTTGTAATGTTGTAATGATATCTATGTTAAATGGTATAGATCCAAATTAAATGTTGTTTTGTACTGTTGTTTTATAAGTGGTGATACCAAAAGAGACATATACAAATGACCTGTAATTCAAAATGAAATTTAACAACAGAGAATTTGACTCAAAAGAGCTGACATACATTTCAGTGACATTTAACAACAGACAATTAAACTTAAGTACCCTTACATAACATCATAGCATAGTAAGGAAATGTATTTTGGGCCTAAAGACCACTTCAGTACCCTTACATCAGAAATTAGAATACATAAATTTGAACAAAACATGATAACAGGTGTTCAAAAAACATCAGTTACACAACAACAGGATCTACTTCATTGTGTGTGCCCCTTGGCATTGATGCAGTCATCCTCAGGTATAATCACAGGATCTACATGGTCTTTCCCAGGGTCTGGCATGCTCTTTGTTTTGAGTGTCTTCAACCTCTGACTTTCTCTTTTTTCAGGCAACTCACTTTCATTTGTCTTGTATCTGCTATGTGTCCTGATTTTTGGTGGTTCACTACTACTTGGTTTAGACAAAGTTGTTCTTATACCAGGTGGTTTGAAAGGAGTATTCCTGCCCACCTTTGGTTGACTCCCAAAGAAAACCCTTGGGCCACTTGCAGTTGGCTTAGATGTCTTGCTAGGTGACTTATCAATCCTAAGAGGTTTAATGTTCAAGACAGCAGAACCTGTAAGAACAGCAGTAATAGTGTCATCTAATGATGTTGGGTTTTCCACCTCAATGCCCTCAGGCTCATCTGTACCCATTTGGTCACATTTATCCATGACAGACTCCTCCTTAACATCAGACTTTGAATGCATTTCATCCTTGACAGCAGGCCCTGATGCAATTTCCTCATTGACAGCAGGTCTTGATGCACTTTCCTCATTGACAGCAGGCCCTGATGCAATTTCCTCATTGACAGCAGGCCTTGATGCACTTCCTTCATTGGCTGCAGGCTTTGATTTCTTACCTTTCTTGTTTGATGATCCCTTAGGCCTCCCCTGCATATTAACATAACATCAACAACACTAGTATATAAAGCAATGGAATTACAATTTGAAAATAACAACATCATTAAAGTGGTACCCTCTTTTTTGATGCCTCAGTAGTCTGACTTATTTGGGTTGGAATTGGCTAAGATGTTTCTGCTGTGCTATCTAAAGTGACTTGAGTAGTCTTGTTTGCAGCTTTTAACTCTTCCTTCAATTTCTTGCAAGTTTTTTTATTATGACCCAACTGAAAACAGAACCTGCACCTATGGCTGGTGTTTGTTCTTTGCCATCTAGTTTGATTCTCTTTATTAGGCTCCCTTTTCCTCAACTTCTTGGGCCTCCCAGGTCCTCGTTTGAAAATAGGTGGCAACATTCCCTCATTATCAGTCTTGGGCCACTTGTTTTGTCCATTCAGTGGGGTAATAACCTCACTATAGCATGCTGCATAGGTGGTCTTGTGATAGCAAGAGTGGACATATTTTAGAGGGTCATCTACCTTCCTATAGATGGCAACCACAACATGCCTACAAGGGATACCCACCAGTTCCCAAAAGTTGCAAGAGCAAGTATGTTTTTCAAGATCTACTACAAAACTGTCAGTCAATAACACATGGCTCACTTGAAATGACAACCTACCAGCATAGGTAGCTGTCCATGATGCACTTTTCTCAATTTCCCTATCTAGTCTCCTTAAGGGTTTGGCCATTATGATACCCTTGTAACTATCCACCTTTTCCCTTAAAGTGGCAAACCTCCCCATTAAATAGTTCCTTATCCACTCAAACATAGTTATAATGGGTTTGTCTCTTTGCAGCAATATGGTTGCATTAAATGACTCACTCAGGTTGTTCATCAAAACATCACATTTAGAAAACATAGGAAATGCATGCTTACACCATTTTTTCTTGGGAATTGCCTCTATCCACTCATAGGCCTCCAAACTGACATCCTTTATCATCAACATCTTTGCTTCATGAGCTTCAAAATATGTAGCTTTGGCAGCAGCCATCATTAGATCTCTAAACAAGGTTCCTCCACCAAATCTCTTCTTGAAGTTTGCATAGAGATGCCTTAGGCAGAACCTATGCTCATATGCTAGATACTCTTCCTCAAAAACCTGTATTAAACCCTAAACAAGGAATACAATAAGGCATTAGAACAGTGTAATGTATGTAACAAAATTCAATCCAACAATGCACTAACACTACCTTTTGTTGATCAGATATAAAGCACCACCTTCCAACTCCAATATCCTCAATCAACAACTTCAGAAACTAGCTCCACGAATCCTTTGTCTCCATCTCAACCACAGCAAATGCAATAGGTAGGTATTGATCATTGGGGTCTCTTCCAATAACAATCAAAAGAATACCACCATATTTATGTTTCAAGTGGCATCCATCCAAACCAATGAAAGGCCTACATGTTTTAGTCAATGCTTTCTTAGTTCCATTAAATGACATATAACATCTCTCAAACCTTGGTTTCAATCCTTCACTTGGAGAACTAGTACTGATTTTAAATGTGTTACCAGCTGAAGCCTTCTTCAATTCAGCAGCATAAGACCAAAGTAGGCTATACTATTTGCTTGAGTCACCTTCTACAATTGTTCTTGCTATTTGCCTAGCCTTAAATGCCCTACAACCTGGAATTTCTGTAGCATACCTCTTTCTCACATCAGCAACTACCTCAGTCAACCTCATTCTAGGATTATTCTTCAAGCCATCTACAATTACCTTGGCAACCCACTCAGCTCTAGCATTTCTATTAAAGAATTGTCTACCACACTTGTGTTTGGCAAACAAGGTTTTTATTCTAAAAGTGGTTGAGGTTAATACCCTACTACACAACACTGTATAGTCACATTTCTTCTTGTCCTTGCACACAACCCTGCATCTATTTTTATCATTCTTTTCAAACTTTACCTCCCTTCCATTCAACACATTGTGTTCTAAAATGGCATCCTTAAACTGCCTTAAGGATGAAAACTCCATCCCAACTTTGAACACATAATCCTTGCTCAATGACTCCCCCTCACTAAACCTCAAAACACAAGGCCTCTCATCACAACTATCATCATCCCCACCACTGTCCAGCTCATCAGTCAAGTATTCATCCTCAATGACATGTTCCTTTCCCAACTCCTCTGTTATACATACCTTCTGCTCTTGCTCACTCTTCTGCTTTTGCTCACTCTTGTTGCCTTTCCCAACAGCCCTATTAGGCAGCACCTCATCAAGCCCTTCCTCAAATCCACCCATTCTCTCCTCCTCACTATCTTCAAAATGTACATCTTCCACAGAGTCTTCATCACACTCTTCACTTGATCCACTCCTGTTGTCAATTTCCTCTTGACAATTAGGTGTCTTTCCTTTCTCTCTAATCCTCTCCATAGCTGTGTGCTCTCCATGAACCCTATTTTCACAGTAAATTTCAATCTCACACGTGTACCCCATGGCATACAAGGCCAACTCAAACGTATCTCCGTCATCCTTGAATGGTTTCAAGTCATTTTCAAATGATCCTTCCTCATGCTTCCACCACATCTTAACCAAATTGTAATCAAACTCAGGTACCACCTCCTTAACTAAGTCACATGCCTCAACAAAACTCCAAAAATCAGGATCCTGACCCTTGAAAGCATGCACCTCCCCTCCTTCGTATGTTACGTTGGTGTCTTTTACAAAAGACCCCTTTGCATAAAAAACAACAGTGAATTTATCCATACCCATGCACACAAAAGTTAAAACTAACTTTCACTTTTGCCATTTTCGTAAAAAAACATGAGTAAACGTAATGGCAGACAACGGACAACTATTGAAAGAAACAAATAAAAGAAACAAAACATGGAGGGACCACAACGTAATGGCAGACAAGCATGGAGGGACCACAAACGTATTCTAATCAGTAACTAATAAAAGAAACAAAACAATGGGAGACAACTACATTTACCTGGGACCACAGCTTCGAATCGTGGAAGACCTACTTTGGGACCAATTCTGAGACTTGCGAAGAAATGACGAAGACGTTCTTCTGCGAGGGCACAAGGTCTTGGACGAAGACACGATTTGGGAAAAATGACTTCTGAGCTTCTTTCTCTTCTATGTCAATGAGTTTTGTCTTTTGCTCTTCTTCCATTTCCTAATTTTCCACCGTGTCCATATCAAAATAAAGCGTGAGGACACATGGCATGCCATGTCACCCTCCGTTAGTGAAAACTAACGGGAGGGACTACATTTGGAAACGGAAAACATTAGAGGGACCAAACCTTGAAGAAAATTTTTATAGGGACCAAACTTGAATGTTGGGTTATTTTCAGGGACCTATTACTTATTTAACCCTAAAAGCTATTATGCTGCGTGTAGGAAGATAGACAATTTGACTGAAAAAAAGAACTTGATTCGACGTTGGTATTAATGATCACCAAAGCTTGGGCTGCGGCCAAAGATTCAAACATGACTAAAGATGAGGTAAAATTGATGGAGTCTCTTGATTTTCCTTTACATGAGCTGCTCTAATTTTAGTTTCATGGATATGGAGGATAAGAAGTTTTGAATGGTTCTTGAATTAGTTTCTTTAGATTGCAATGTACCTAGGCATATTCTAGAAGTGGGGCAATGTGGGAGAGAATGAGTTAGTTAGTTATTGAGGTGTCATATGAGGTCATGTGATATTGTTAGAGGGAGTGTATTGTATACGGATAGGCTGGTGTGTGTGGGTATTGAAGATTCTTGTTAGTGAGTTGGTTTTGGAGAGATTTGCTCCACTTTCATACTTATACTAAGATTTTCCATTAAGAATTCACAGGTTCTACCCAACAAAATGTATGTCAGCACACATCCTTATCTATAATGTTTTTATTATGTCCCTGAATTATTTTAATAGAGGAGGTAAGAATGATCACATATTTGGGGAATATAACGAGCAAACTGAGTCAGAATACAAATTATCTTGAAATAGAATTCAGTTGTGATAAAAAACTTCTTTATATATTTTTTCAGGACACCAGAGAAACTTCACGCGTGTTTAAAGGGTGTGGTGGATGCTTATCATTTTAGCAAAGAAGGTACACTCATTAGGGAAGCAAGGGATCTCATGAATCCTGAGATCATGTATGCAATTGGCGGTAGCACGCATCCTACTATACTCAGCCAGAGTAACAGGTTTATTGCTCCTCAGAACCCAAATGCAAAAGAGGTATATATTATGCATATGTATATGAATGTATAAAATGTTGTGAGTTTATAGGACTGGTTTGTAAAGTTGTTAAAATGATTGATTGATGAATTATTAGGTGACAAAGAGGGATTATGCAGGTTCTATAAAATGTATAGTAAACAAGCCATGTATAAAATGTGTTTGACTGTAGAATTGCTCTCAAATATGGCTGATATGATTCCATTTGAATAGAAGTTGCAGCCAAATTTAGTATAGTTGATATGGCTGATATGATTCTAGTTCGGTTTGATTTTGTGATTTTCAACAAGGGAATTGGATGGGAAGTCCTTATGTACTGGAGTAATTACTGCTACTCGTTTAACATTAGTTATATGCCATGTTTTGAATGTAATCACTCTACATGGTTCTCTTTCTCATTATTATTATCAGTTTTGTGAGGTAGACCATTGTAACAAATTAACAATGTTCTTTTCCTTGTTTTGCATTGTACTTGAATTCTCTGCTTATGCTGACATGCTAAGTGGCTTCTCATTTATCCAGGAGCTATTTCCTTATAAAGAATGGTGGGTAGTACCTGTCAAAGTTGCTTTCGATCAAACTGCATAGTCTGCCATTTGGAATAACATTTACTACATGGTTTGCCGTTTGGAATAGCATATTCTGTTGCTACTAATCTATGAGACGCTTTGGTTTTGTGACTGTTTTTTCATGTTTACTTCTCAAGAAGCAAGATAGTTGTTTTTGTTATAGCTTGTAACGGCCAATCTTCATTTTATGCTATCACTTTACGATTGATTATTATTGATTAATGTTATAAGATGGCAGTAAAACTATGTTAGATAATTATAAGTGGTATTATGTTTTTGCAACACTGGGGTTATAATGAGAATCAATGAGTTGTGTATTACTAATATAATTGTGTGTTTAAATTAGCTAGACATTAGCTATGAATTAGCTACAAAAATGGTGTGTTTAAATTAGCTAGAGATTAGCTATGAATTAGCTACAAAAATGATGTGTTTAAATTACTTAGAGATTAGCTAGGAAATAGCTAGGAAGTAGCTACATATTAGCTACCATTTCTGAGTTCAAATATGATATTAATATAAAAAAATTAAAATTGAAACAATTGCCACGTGTCATACATGTCAGCAATTTTTGACACGTTGGCATTGCCACATGTAAGCCACGTCATCAAAAAAAATTCCACATGGCATGCCACATAAGCCACCGTTAGTGGAAACTGACAGGAGGGAATAAAGTTAGGGACGGAAAATTTTTAGAGGACCATTGTTTGAAGGAAAATTTTGGAGGGACCAAATTAGAAAGTTGGGATATTTGTAGGGACCTTATACATATTTAACCCTTTTTATTATTACGAGAACAATCTCGCTTCTTTATGCCTTTTGCACCGCCAACACTGTCATTTTCATCATTTCCAATTGATATGGATACATGAACCATTCCACTTGATTCTTCATCCTCGTATTTTTTGCCAACATATCATAAATTATTTTGTCAAACTCTTCATAAACTTTGGACAAAAATTTGTAAGTTTCATGAGATTATGAAGCTTTGTTGATCAATTTAATCATTCGAGGGCACAACTCATTGTATCACTTCATGAAATAGGCTTTTTATCTAATATGTCTCCCTTTCCCATCTTGATTACTTCCCAATCTTGCATCTCTTGTCCATTTTTTTTTAATATATAATGTTCGGGAATTAATTTAATATTCATGACATCCAAAACTTTCAAAGCATGACTACATAAGATACAACGTGTCTCAAATTTATGACAATCACAAGAAACTTTTTGTTCTATAGGATTTTCCATTACTATCCTCTCTTTTTCATTATCATAGTTTGTAACAACATACATACCTTCACTCAAATTCTTTATGCAAGTATCTTGATATTCCTCATATTCTTCTTGAAGTTCCTAAAAAATCCTCAGAGTGTAAACATTTCTGGCTTGTATGAGCATACGAGCCTTCTTCATTTTCAATTTAGGTAGCTTATGTATTAACTCATATTCTATTTCAAACTCGTTGTTCCGTTTCCCATTGGCAGCCCTTTTAAAGTGTGTAAAAAATTGTTCCAAATTTAAATCTGACTTCAAATGATTTTTCAAATCAGCATTAAAACTCTCACTTAATTAAGTATATCTCATACCTGTAGTGAATATTTTCGGACATAAGTCCATGCCCATTTTTCTCACACTTGAAAAATCATATGCAACCATGAACCTTCCAAAATATTATGCTCAACAAGTAAAGAATTCCATGCATTCAAAAATTCACCTTCTTCTTCATCTAGATTTATGCATGCTTCAAAATCTGAACTGAATTGTGCACTTCTTTGATATAGATGATTCACATGCTTTAAAGATTTTTGTCTTATATACCAAGTGCATAATCCATGAAATGTTTCTGGCATAACTAAAGAAATTGCCATAGCCATTGCAGCATCTTGATCGGTTATAATGGTTTTAGGTTTTTCTCCACCCATTGCTTTGAGAAAGGTTTCAAATTACCACTGAAAATAAGGTATTGCTTCATCATATATCAATGATGCCCCAAAAACGACTGTTTGTCTATGATTATTAAGTCCAACAAATACTCCCAACGGTCGATAATCCTTATTTGTCTTGTATGTGGTGTCAAAAGTGATGACATCACCAAAGTACCCATAATCTTTTATCATTTGTGCATCTGCCCAAAATATATTTGTTATTTGCTTTTCAACATCCATTTAAAAGTCATAAAAATGAGGGATTTTCACTTCCTTGTTTGAAATACATCGTCAATGCACACACTTCACCATACTTTAGTGATTGATTCATTTTGGTTCAAAGGTAATTCTTAAGATCACGTCTTGTAAAACCAATAGTCTATATTCCCCTTACTTGCTTAGACATATATTCATGTACATCCTTTGGTCTTAATCCAGATTCATCTGCCAATACAATTTGTGATGCTTGTGCTTCAGTAATGCATCGATGAGAGCGAATCATATGAACATACTTTAGCGGTTGAAGAGGATGGTTATGTTGAGCTACAAAGTCAACAAAATTATATTTTCATATCTTCCAATCAAGTGAAATACCCATACGCACTTGACACCAAGTTCTTATTTCTGCTCTAGGTTCTTCTACCGAATGTCGTCTCTTAAGTGCCAAATTGTGCATATTTTAGATAGTATTTTGTGGCCCTTTTCAATGGTTTCCTTGATATTTTAGTAGTAAATCTATTAGTTTTAGTGTAAATATGCAAGTTTTCGATTTCAACGTAAATATTGTGAATTATGATAATTTTGATGCTCTTTGACAAGTCTTCTTGCTTATATTTGATGATAGGAACAATTTGGTGAAGGAAAGAAGGACTAAAAGTTGATTTTCGAGGAGTTCGTGTCGGTAACTCGCACTAAGCGAGCTTTTCAGTGTGGTATCAGCGCACATTTTTTGCCAGAGGCAGTAGCTAAGGATCCTTGATTGCGCTTAGCGCGGACAGGATCGCGCTTAGCGCGCTTTAAGGCGGTTTAAGTGTATATTAAATGAGACCGCACTTAGCGCGATCTGAGCGCGCTTAGCGCGATCTGAGCACGCTTAGCGCGATTGTAATAAATATCATTTTTTCTAATTTGTTCGTCTTATTTTTTGTAGGTATTCAAGCCATTATTTCTATTCATTTTCATATAGAGCATTAAATAAGCTTTCCGGCCACGCCTCAAACGGAGTTACGGTTCGAAAGTTATGACGAAAACAAGATGCTGGATTTCTCTGATGGCGATAAGCGCCCTTAGAGTGCGCTAAGCGCGTTCGCGACATTCCAGCCCCCTATTTAAGTCACTTTTCAGCATTTTTTAGGTTATGTTTTTTAGAGAACTTTCTCCCAACTTCATCAAACATATTTTAGGAGTAGAGAGGCTTAGAAAACAACATTAGATGATGCATCTTGATGATTCGGAGTAGGATTTGCTTCAATCGACTCTGACACACCGTGAGAAACTTGTTATTCTCCTTTCTTCTCTCTGTATCCTCTTTTGTTGGGGTTTTTATTTTAATCTCTTGATACCTTATGTATTTCATCTAATCTATGTATTATGAATATGATTTGATTCAATATTGTTGTTATCTTTGATTTCTCGTTTATGGGGATGACAAAACCCTTTACAAACTCTAGATCTAAGATTTTCATCTTTTAATGAGCAAGCTTTTGACATGGTTTTGTGAGTTGATATTCATTTGCATCTTAGCTTTTTAGCATTGTGTTGATTGTTAGATTGAATAGCTTCTAGCAATTAATGCAATAAAGACCGCGATATCGCTTGACAAACGATGTTGCGAGGTCAAGTTCATTTCGAAAACTTGCAATCGGATCCGGGTCGAACTCATTTTCAGAGAGTAGCTTCTCTTGCTGCTCTTTGCCTCTCACACCTAGGTCTGTCCTACCTGAGTTGATGAAACCGATCAAGAATAGGTGAAAGTCCGAGAGGTTCTAGTGCGACGCCACTTCTTTGGGCTCTAAGACTTCAAGCTGTTGGAAAGTTAAGTCCAAATGATGTTAAGAATTTTTCTTTGAATATGTCACCAACACATATTGAAAAGATAGATGAGGAACCAAAAACTGAAATAGAAGTGGATGATAATAAGCCTATAAAGGATACATCAGAAGAACTTGTGTTGGGTTTGGACACAAATTTGGATGATCATCATAACAAAACAGTTAAAAATGATGAAGCTATGGAAGAAGTGGAGCAACCACTATCTCCTAAAGAACTTCAGCCACAATTTCCTAAACCAATGCCTGTTTCTTCATCTTCTCCACCACCCCCCTCCTCCACCACCACCACCACCACCACCTTCTGCACCATCTATAATAATGTCAAATAAAGTAACATCACCACCATCAACACCACCTCCTCCACAACCGCCGTCTATGTTGCAGCCAAATGTTGCAGTACCACAACCTTTAGCTCCACCACCACCTCCACTAGAAGCAGCAAGGATGCCAGCACCTCCACCACCACCAACAACGGCTGCAGTTCCAGCACCTCCACCGCCACCAACAACAGCTGCAGTTCTAGCACCTCCTCCACCTAAGAAAGGCGGATCGGTTTTTGCACCTCCACCACCTATACCACATGGAAATGGAGGAGCACCGCCACCGCCTCCTCCTGTTGGAGCAGGAAGAACTTTGCGCGCCAAGGTAACTACTAAATTGAAAAGGTCAATACAACTAGCCAATTTGTATAGAAATCTTAAAGGAAAAGTTGAAGGATCTAGCTTAAATGGAAAGTCAGCTGCGGCTGGGAGGAAAAGTGTTGTTGGAGGAGCAAGCAATGGAGGGAAACAAGGAATGGCTGATGCTCTAGCAGAGATGACTAAAAGGTATGCTTCTTATACCAGCCACAACACCATAATTTGTTTCAACTAGCTTAGTTGAATTTCTCTATTGACATAAGCACTTATAGAAATAACTTATACAAACATTTATATGATACGCGTTTATGTTATACTATATTTGTTTACTTTGATTCAATCCTTACTGAACTTCAAAACTGGAAGGTAGTGACTCCTATGAGTCAATTCCTAGACAATGTTGAACGTTATTTCAACAAGGTAATACGAAAATCATCACGTATATTTATTTACTTTCCTTTGTGACCTTAATACAATTACTTTAGAATTCTGACAATCAAAAGTTGCAACAAAATGCAGATTAAAACAGAATTAGATGCTATAGAAAGAACCAAAGATGATGAATCTAAGAAGTTTAAGAGTCACAACATTGAATTTGACTTTCACATTCTTATTAAGATCAAGGAAGCAAAGGTGGATGTTTCCTCCACCTGCATGGAGTTAGTTCTTAAGGTATATACATCAAAGTTAGAACAAAGACTATAATCCACCCGCACGTTAATTTCACGACAAATTTTTATCAATAAGCCTACTAAGTTTATTTGTAATTTCTTGATTAATCTTAATGTAGGAGAAGCGTGAGAGCGATGGTCCAAAAAAGGAATGCGCAAAAATGCTTTGGAGGGCATTCCAATTTGTATTTCGTGTCTACACATTTGCTGGTGGACATGATGATCGTGCTGACAAGTTAACAAGAGAATTAGTAAAGGAAATTGAAAGTGGCCCTATCCATCCATGAATCTATAGATACATACATATATATACCATCATCATTAACCCTTTTTGTGGTTTCAAAGCCATTTGATATCAAAACTGATCATTGGCGACTTTGAATTGTTTATTTTCTTAATTTTGATAGGAGCTAGTCATGGTTGGAGGAGAGTTCAGAAAATTTGTTTCAAGAACTCCACCAAAAGTGTGAAGATTAACTTGAAGCTTCACCACTTTAGTTAATTTGTTCTATATATATTTACACACACATTTTGTATTTCAGCTTCATTACCTGTTTTCTTTGTACCAATCACCAAATCACTGATATAAATAAGAGACAGCAATAAAAATGGCATTTTATCAACAAAAAGATAGTATGGCAAATCTATACCATCAAAATGTTGAGCATATAAAGATAGTTATGCTTGTATCCCAAGGTTTAAATCCTTCATGTATTCTGTGTGTATATACCATGAATAAATCAATATAGGAAAATGCTAACATGTTATGAAACTAAATGTTTAATCTACATGTTAACAAAAAGACTCAGTCATCTCTTGCTTTTCAATATGACGTATGAATCTAAACATATTTGCCACTTGTTTTATGGCATAATAAAGAAACTAGTAAATTTAATCATCTCTTGCTTTTCCTCCTTTATATTGATTTCTCTACTTCAGGAATACCCAAAGTTTTCTTTACACCGGGAGCTTTAAGCACTGCAAAATTGGTGATTAAAAAACAGTGAGGTCATTATCCATGATTGGAGGACAAAATTTATGTTGAAATTATGTAACACAACAAATGACAACACTTTTTATCTTTAGAGTGTAATAGAACTTCAAAGACAGTGTGACACACAATACTTAAAAGCAAAACATGAATATCAGCAAAATCAAAGCCCCAAGAGATATGCATTTCATGAAAACAAATCCAAATTACAGCATAGTGAAATAGCAAATAATGACAATGTGATATTGCATATGAGAATTTTGAAGTTCCTTACCCATTCCATACGGAATTGAAAACAAATTTGATGCAATCAAGAAAAGACATACAGCCTGCAAAATTATACATGAACACAAGTTCAAATTAAATCGACTGACTAATATAAGCAGCAGTAGTAGGAAGAAAAAAAAAACAAGCAGGTCTTTTTTCTACTTGATTAGCCAAACACCATTAAATTCTTTATAGTACAGTTTTATCTATAATGTATAATGCATAATAGCTCTTTTGAAGATACTCAATTTAAGGTTAATTTCAGTATTAATTTTCATGATTATTAAGATTTCTTTACTAGAATATGGAAAATAAATAAATTTTCTAAGTTTCTAACTGGAATACAACGTTGTTTTGTTATGAATCAAAAGATAATATTTTAACTTTAAAAAAATTGTCCAATACATATGGGATACACGTAAGATACGGTGGTGGAAGGGAACTGAAACAAGCATGATACATCGGAACAGTAAAAATACATCATACACAATTTTAAACCTTTTCTTTCATATTCTCTTAAAAAGAACTTTAAAAAAAAAACATATAAAATACATCATACACCAATAAGCAAGTGACAGCTGTTAATACAGCTGTCACTGTACAAACAGAATGAAAACTAACTAGTTAGAAGAGAACAAAAAAGAATAGAACTAGAGGTATTTAGATCTCAGACAAAACTAATGTTTCTACTTAAGTTCATACAAATAAAAAAAATTCAAATGCATACACAAGTGGTATCAAAAGGAAGTTGTTCATTCCAAAAAGAAGGCCTGGTTAGGAAAGTTTACCTTTGGAAAACTCATGGTGACAGGAACTATAAGAAGAGCAAGAGCCCTAAAGACATTTTTCTTCCTATCAGATAAAGGAATTCCTTCCATTCCATTTTGCATATCACACTGAAGAAAAATATAAAATTTGTTCATCTTACTTGGAAATCAAATATAACAGACCACTCTTGTCCTCTCAATTTTAAATTATATTTTGCCAGATGAAACGACGGGTTTTAGTGAACACTAAATAAAATTAAAAAGAAAAATGTATGACCAAACAAACATTTAGATATCAAAAAACAAAACTAGAAAGATAATTGAAAAGTTGAAAGTTTCTGGAGATGAATGGCACACCTCTACTATTACTAAGTATGACAGTCCAGTTAAAACTGGAAAAATATATAAGGCGTCTGGAGTTGACAGATCAGTAAACCAGAAAGCTCCACCATGTTTGAATGATGGCATTTTTTCAGCCATGTTTGTTATCTGCCATTAAAGAAAATATAATAAAATTGTGATGGATAGAAACAATATTAAGGCTCATTAGATCCTACAATTAGGAGGAATATCAAAGCAAAAGTTAGCTTACCGCAAGAAAAAAAGTATTCAAGACAGAACAAAAAATAAAGAATGCCGTGAAGGACAGATATGGATTCACACCTTTGCTGCGTCAATGAAGACAAATTAATTAATAAAGGATCCTGTGAAGTGCATAAATGGATTCACACCATATCTGCGTCAATGAACCCAGAAAGAGAAAACGATCTCTAATGAAACAAAAGATCCATGAAGTTTGATTTACTACTTAAAATAAAGGTTCCTTAGAGCCACAGACTAATTACATCATACATTCTAAAATACCAATCATAATGAATTTTCATACAACTATTGTGGTCACAACTGTAGCCAAAAGAAATTGTTAAATATCTAATTCATTTGACTGTTTACAGAAGCACAATTTTAAGTTTAAAGAAAACGGCAGAATCAAAATGAAGCAATAATATTAGCGACACTGAATATTAAAAGTAATGATTAAAGTTATGGCAATCACAAGTCACCACAAAGATTACTCCGATGTGTTAGAAACTGTTGTGTGGATTCATAGATCCATAGTATTAATAACTGATTTTTATTGATTGAAATTTGTTGCAAAAGTAGTTAAAACACTTACTTATATAGGAGCAAACTGACCTGCTGTAGCAAGTGGCTGTATGATGAACTGACAGATGTCAGTCATCATCAGAACAGTTGTCATAACTAACTCTACGAGTTGGTTATGTTACCAACTTCTAAACAATAACAGCAGCTCACATTTTGTCATAACTAACTTGATAGTTAGTTATGCAAGGGTTAGGAGATATTCTCAAATACCCTCCCTCGAGCTCAAGGTGGCTGAGCAAAATTAGTTAAGGCAGTCACATTGAGCTTGAGTTTCAAGTCCAAAAGTTTTTAGGAGGATAATGGTTTAATGAGAACATCTGCCCACTGACTTGTCCCAGGAATGTGAACAACATTGAGTTGTTTAGCTAGATCTTTCTCCCTGACAAAGAACAAGTCTATCTCCATATTTTTGGTCCTTGCAAGAAGTATGGGATTTAGTGCAAGTAGATTGTCAAAGAATATGGCAGGGAACTTGCAAGTGACATTGAGTTCAGTCAAAAGCGTCTGAACCCAAAGCAGTTCACCAGTGACATGGGTTAGGCTTCTGTACTGGATCTAACCACAACTTGTTGCTTTTTAGACCACCAAGAAATGAAGTTAGAGCCAAAATGAATGACAGCTCCTAGATGCTTCTACTGACATCTGGATCGATGCCCAATCAGCATCACAATAAGTGTGCAATGATGGAGCTTGAATGACGACAGGTGCAGGATATAGGTGAAGTTTGTTGTCAAGAGCGCCTTTGAGGTATCTCAATATCCTCTTGATCGCAGCCCAATGAGACTCATGGGAATGAGACATGAATTGGCAAACCTTGTTGATAGAGAATGAATCTCTGGTCTTCTAATGGTGGCATATTGGAAAGCCCCAACAACAAAACAAATCAATACATGTAAGGATAATCCAAAGAGTTAGGGCCGTGTTTGCTGGGTTTGCTTGAACACTATATAGGTGTGGTATTAGAGTTATGACATAACTCATCTTTACAAAACCGACTTGTAAGGTAGGGAGTGTCACTTTATATAAACTATTTTCAAGTTATATGGACTTGGAATCTTCTCGATACACCCCCTCGCGCCCAATACTCTTTTTTGGGTTTGGTGCATGGATATTAGTGGTGGGCTGTACATGGTCCGATCGATAGGCTCTGATACCATATTAGAGTTTGGACTAACTCATCCTTACAAAATCGGTTTGTAAGAAAAGAGGTGTCACTCCATATAAACTCTTTCAAGACTCTATCTTTAACCAAAAAACCAGTTTGTAAGGAAAGAGGTGTCACTCCATACAAACTCTTTCAAGACTCTATCTCTAACCAATGTGGGACTTGGGATCTGTTAAGAAATGTGGTTGGGCCTAACTCAACCCTACAAAACCGGTTGGTAGAGTGAGGATTACCCCCACTTATAAACACATGTTCATGTCATATATTGTCCGATGTAGGACTCTTAACACGACTCACGCCCAGGATTAGACATTTAGAGCGTGGAAATAAATGGTGGGTGGCCCGATAGCGGAAACCTGATAGCAGGTGGTCCACCGAATCTTAAATCAGGCTCTTGATACCATGTTAGAAATGTGGTTGGGTCTAACTCAACTCTACAAAACTGGTTGGTAAGGTGAGGATTACCCCACTTATAAACACATGTTCATGCCATATGTTGTCCGATGTGGAACTCTTAACACACACCCTCACGCCCAAGACTGAATATTAGGAGCGTGGAAATAAATGGTGGGTGGCCCGATAGCGGAAACCTGATAACAGGTGGCCCACCAGATCTTAAATCAGGCTCTGATACCATGTTAAAAAATGTGGTTGGGTCTAACTCAACCCTACAAAACCGGTTGGTAAGATGAGGATTGCCCCCACTTATAAAGACATGTCCGTGCCATATATTATCCGATGTGGGACTCTTAACACACCCCCACACACTCAAGACTAGACAACTGGAGCGTGGAAATAAATGGTGGGTGGCCCGATAGCGGAAACCATAGAAGGTGGCCTACCGGATCTTAAATCAGGCTTTGATACCATGTTAAGAAATTGTGGTTGGGCCTAACTCAACCCTACAAAACAGGTTGGTAAGGTGAGGATTGCCCCCACTTATAAAGACATGTTCGTGTCATACATTATCCGATGTGGGACTCTTAACAGGATCTTCCCAATACACCCCCTCATGTCCAACACTTTTTTGGGCTCAGGGCGTGGATATTAACGGTAGGTGTAACACCCTAAATATCCCCCGCGTAATTTAAATAAAAATCAGAGTTGGTTATCTCCTAACTCATATTTAGGATGTCACCTTTCTATAAAACATGCTCATGTAAGTAGATATGCAACACTGACTAATTTCAAAATTATTAACAGTAATAATAATAATAAAGGATTGTCTGAAATTCAAACTTTCTTAGCAACAGCGGAAAATTCAGCATTGAGACAATTTATTCAAAGTAATGACATGCTCCCAAAATAAGTGCAATTAAACACATAAAGAAGAGATATCCCAAGTTATCCAACAAAACATAAAAGGCAAATGTTCCATAACGTTCAACCTTTGAACTCTTACAAGTCACGCACGCATATATGAACTGCGCTACATCACGCTTCTGCTGCGCACCCTGATTACTCGCAACTATCAAATCTACCAATTTCACATCCAACTTCTGACTCTATAATATTCACCAGAAATCGTTGTTCACTTTTAATATACCCAACCTCACACTCTACTGCGTTAGCCCACACACCAGACACAAGTCTCTGAACTGCTAACTCAATTTTAATTCTCCGACCATCAAAGCAAACATATGAAAAGACTTTCGACTTAACACATCAGGCACGACATTAACTTTACCAATAGGATAATTCGAGCCAAGGTTATAACTCATCAGGAATTCCAACCATCCTCGTTGCCTCATACTCTATCCCTTCCGACCAAACAGGTATTCTACACTCTCGTGATCACTAAACACTTCGAACCTAGATCCATAAAAATAATACCCCCAGATTTTCAACACAAATACAACCGCAGCCAACTCCAAATCTTGAACAGGATAAATCCTTTTATGAATCCTCAATTCTCGTAAAGCATAAGTTACGGCTTTGCCACCTTACATTAACACACTATCTAAACTCATCATAAACACATCCCAATACCCCACAAATGGTTCATTAGGATCAGGCAGAATCAAAACTGGAGCCGTAGTCAACTTCTACTTTAGCTCTCTAAAACTTTTCTCATAACGAACATCCTCGAATAAACGACTTACCCTTCGCAAGTCAACTGAGATAACGGAAGTGCTAACTTGGAAAAGCCTTCCATAACCTGCGGTAATAACCAATTGAGTCCAAAAACCCTCTAATCTCCTTAACCAACTTCAGAGCTTTCTCATTGTAGAACTGCATCTACTTTGGATGGATCCACAACAATACCCTCATCTGAAATAACATAACCAAGAAAACTTACATTTACCAACCAAAAATCACACTTCGATAACTTAGCATAAACTTCATCTCTTTCAATACTTGTAACTCAATTCTCAAATACTCTACACGCTCTTCTTCTGATTTTATAATAGATCAGAATATCTCCAACGAACACCACTTCGAACTTATCCAATTAAGTATGGAAGATACGATTCATATTCCCCACACACACCCCAGGCGTATTACAAACACCGAACAACATCATCATATATTGTAATACCCAAACCGAGTTCCAAGATATGGATTAAAAATTTCACAAAATTTACACTGGTTAATCGGTTACCGCCATATGGTTAATCCCAACCAAACCATTCCAAGTCATCTATTCTTGAAAGTGGACTTATTCTTAAGCACTTTGGAGAGTTATCAATCTGCGTAAAAACACACTTATCCACTAGAGTGTCTACCAATCAAACGATACAAGAATCTCACTTATGTCCGTTAGTAGAATAACCTCCCTGTCAACATACAACTATTTAATATAGGTTCAACACTCTCTTCAAACGATAGAGAAGAAGGAGTAATACTACTACAACCATAACATATACAACCTTCAAAATTCATTCTGAGCTCGAAACAATTTATCCAAAATAGCTTAACAACCTCTGGTTCTAGTTACCACATTCCATATCAATTCTTCTTACGAGGTTCCGACTCACTCAAGATTTCTGTTGACACGAGATCTCAACCCATAACAAAAGTAATATCATCAAGGAACTTCAAATCATTCGCGATTCGTCACAATTCAAAACTCAAGCTATCCAGAACACAACTGTGAGTTTCCATACTACTCATCGATTAACACGCAACCTCATGCTATCATCCATTTTTTCACTAACAATACTGAAGCTCTCCAAGGCGACACCCTTGGTCTCACAAATCTCATTTCTAGTAAATCTTCTAACTGCTCTTTCAGTTCTACTAATTCTAACACCGACATCTTGTATGGTGCCATAGAAACATCTGGTACCAGGGACAAGATCAATAGAGAATTCCACTTCTCTCTCTCTAGCGGCACATCCGATATGTCATCCGAAAACCCATCTGGAACTCACGCACAACTGGCAGTTCATCGCTGTGACTTTACTGCTAATTTCCAGAACAACATCATCGCAAACATGGCAAACATCCTAGCCTCATCTCCTAAGATTTCTTCTACTTACTTAGCAGATATAAACCTGAACTCTTCACCTTCGTCAAATTTAAGTTCGCTCTCTACTCTCTGAGAAGCAACCATCAACAATACCAGATCATTCTCTCTCAGAGACATCCCAACTTGACCAACATACAAAACCTCGAATCCGCCTCATCTTGAGATATTAGAATCTGCATTGACTCATCAAAACAATCCGTAAGCACTTGGCTTAACTTCAAACAACTCACTGAACATACTACCTAAGCCGGCAAGATACGTTTATTCTATCCCGCATGATCCCGTCTACTATCAACAAGAGATTAAGGGTGATCAGTTCCTTAATTTGTCAATAGACAGCCTACCATCATGATGGGGCATAAACCATCTTTACCAAACTATAATAGTGTTCCTTGCATCTTGTGCACAAAGCTACCTAAGGCACCAATCCTTAGTTGACATAAGCCTTATCTCTGCATCCCTTCCGAAAACAGGAACAACACTGTCCCAACAACACTCGCACTCTTGCAATCAACGACACACTGAGCCAACATTCCACACCTGAAGCATCTTGGAGAAGCACAAGCTCCTCCCCCACTTATCTCATTCTCAACCTGCAAATGGAAACAAAACAAGCATCGACAGTGTTTTCACACACATGTCGCATACTAGGGAACAACATAATTAAACAACCTGGCCGGACCGACCGACCTGCTCTGATACCACTTTGTAACACCCTAAATATCCCCCGCGTAATTTAAATAAAAATCAGAGTTGGTTATCTCCTAACTCATAATTAGGATGTCACCTTTCAATAAAACATGCTCATGTAAGTAGATATGCAACACGGACTAATTTCAAAATTATTAACGATAAAAATAATAATAAAGGATTGTCTGAAATGCAAACTTTCTTAGCAACAGCGGAAAATTCAGCATTGAGACAATTTATTCAAAGTAATGACATGCTCCCAAAATAAGTGCAATTAACCACATAAAGAAGATATCCCAAGTTATCCAACAAAACATAAAAGGCAAATGTTCCATAACCCCAGTGTTACATATCAGAGCTGACGCCAAACTAAAAGAATAAATGGAAGACTTCAACTTCCACTCACACCTGAGCTACTACAGCGGAATATCTGCACGTTACCCACGTAGAGGCAACATTCAAACAAAAAGGGTGAGATATCATAATTATATAAAAGAAAACATGATAAAATGTAAGTAATCGATTATATCATGCATATCACCCATTCTACCACATCCCACAACAACAATCCAACATACAGTACCACATTCACACAACAACAATCACAACTACAATGCATTGCAATGAGACTCACAACTTTGACTCAATGCATGTGGTACCATTCGATTCATATTTCAGAATTCGACCCCTTTTCCATGGTCATAATTCCCGTAGGAATTTCCATATAAGTCGCTCACACCCCACATGGGCACACGACATCCGTGATCGCTCACACCCTACATGGGCACACGATCATCCGTAATCGCTCACACCCCACATGGGCACACGATTACCTCAACAACAACAACAACACGATTCCATTTCAAGGAATCCAGATAAGGCGCTCACACCCCACATGGACACACGACTTATCATACAACTTATGCAACATGATATGCATATCAATAACAACATACAATACAACATACAATGATATTCATCTTAATCATTATACCACACCAATACTGGTCACCATGCAACAACAATGCTATAACAGCTCAACAACATCATCAACGACAACTTACAGCATAACAATCAACAACGATATATTTCGGATTCTATCACATCACAACATAAACACTACAATTTCATTTAAGCCACCACATAGCAAAATAATCCACTTCTGGACCAGAACCCATTTTTATAAGAAAGTTCGTTGCGTTAGCTTTCCAACGCTTCGAACGGCACGCGAATCGGACACTCGAAACTCAAGTTATGAATTTTCAAAGTTTTTCATCAAACACCGACACTGACATCTTACACTGACACCATAAAGCCTCATTACACACTAGTTAATTTTAATTCCAGAACTTGAAACCATTTTTACAAGAAGGTACACTGTATTAGCTTTCCACAGGTTCGAACGGCGCGTCAAACGGACACCCGAAACTCAAGTTATGAATTTTTGAAGTTTTACAAACAAGTCAGTCCCAGGGTAATCGGTTACTGCATATAGAGTAACCGGTTACTCCCGCGAAAACTCAGTTTTTTCACGTTTTTAAGCGGTTCAAATGGGTAATCGGTTACTGCATATAGGGTAACCGGTTACTCTGCTACAGAAGCACTTTTCTGCTGTATTTTTACACGAAAATCACTTTTCTCATCACCCAAAACCCCATTTTTCTCACAAATCGTTTGGAACTTGTTTTAACACGAAAAACACTTTCTAAAAAATCCCAAAACACCAATTCTTTATCACTCAAACTCACTCATAACTCGTTTCGACTCTGACACGCGATTACACACAACCACAACTTCTACAACATCATACGGATCATCAATCATATGATTTCAACAACAACAAGTGCATCCATGTATTATTTTAACAGCAATTACAACAACATCAATACATAACATGAAATTCAAGCATAATTTCATAATTCACACAATCATTCATCAAGAACATAAATAGAGAAGAAAACACAAACCATACATGTTATGATCTACCCACCATTCATCATGTAATCCCTTAGATAATTAGAACCTCACCATTACCTTAGCATTCTGGTAACAAAGCTTCACAACAACGGTGATCTTCTCTCTTCTCTTCCCTTTTGCCCTAGCTCTCCTCTTCTCCACCTTCCCTTGTTTTCACGATCAAAACTCTTATCCCTCAACTCCCTAATTTCTTATTATTATAATAATATTATTATTAATTCCTCTTATTATAATAATAATAATAATACTAATAATAATATTAATAATAATCACTAATTAATTAAATTAATAATATTTAACTAACATTATATAATGGGTTAATGAAGTTTTTGGTCCTCATAAATATCTCAATTTCACGTTTAGTCCCTCCAAAAATTTCCTTCAAAGAATGATCCTCATAAAATTTTTAATTTTAACTTTGGTCCCTCCTGCCAATTAGCGACGGTTTGTATAACATAGAGACAGAATTAGCGACGGTTTTAGCCGGTTTTAGGGGCGGTATTTTATTTAGCGACGGAAATGGCGACGGTTTTAGCGACGATTTTGGCAGGAGGGACCAAAAGTTAAAATAAAAAATTTTATGAGGACCATTCTTTGAAGGAAATTTTTGGAGGGACTAAAAGTGAAATATGAGATATTTAGGAGGACCAAAAACTTCATTAACCCTTATATAATTAACTAATTATTATCTAATATAGTTTAATTAGCCTTACTCACCACACCACCAAGTTCTACACAATTGCGCACACACCCCCAACACCTTAACCTCTATTTTAAGGTTACTACCCCACACTAAGGGCAACCCACACACAACCAAAACACACATAATCGCACACATATACTCAACATCAGATAATTTTAATTACGAAAAATAATTAAAATAAAACGGGGCGTTACAGTAGGCGGTCCATGGTACGGTTGATAGGCTCTTATACTATATTAGAGTTTGACCTAACTCATCCTTACAAAACCGGCTTGTAAGGTGAAGGGAGTGACTGTATAAACTTTTTCCAAACTATATATACTTCGGATTTTTCCAATATGTGGAGACTAGACTAGAGTCCAACATGTGAATCCTAGTGAAAGCACCTTTGGTTTGACAAAATTTTAGTAAAACACATTGATGATAAAGATGAAGAAATCTGGACTGAACAAAGATGTCGAAGAAGATGTCTTAACCTGAAGTCATGACATCTTCAAGTACTGCACTGATTTAGCAGGGGTAAATCTGTAACAATTCTACCAAGAATTTATGTGCATGGATCAAGGACAGAAGATTGAAGCCCAAGACTGCAGAAGACACTATAAATAGAAGACTTAGACCTAGGTTTCATAACGCCTTTAGTACACCTTTTGTAACCTTGTTTTCTTGCGTAAGAAACAAGGGTTTAGGGTTTTGAGAGTCGTTGGCTCTCTAGGTTGTAAGTCTCCCTTTGTATCGTTTGATGCATTGTGGTAGATATAGGTGTCGCACAGATCCATAAGTCTTGAGGTATTGAATTGTGTATTGTTCTTAGATGAAGCTTTTAAGCAAATCCGAGTTAGCTTGTTTGTCAAGAAAGCTTGACAGATTTCTGTATTGACAGGATGATGTAGAAATCACAGTTGGTGATTAAGGGAAGTGAGTGGGGTATCTCATATCAGGGTTGTAAACGTTTGAGTTTAACCTTGGTAAAGATGTTCATTGGGTAGATGTTAGGTATAAAGTTGTAAGCGGGGGAGTTTAACTTTGTAACAGTTCTACAGATAGTGGAGTCTTCTTCTTGGATTGGTATCCCCCAGATTTAGGTGAATTGCACTAAACTGGGTTAACATTTGATGTGTTCTTTATCATTCTGCAGATTTACGTTTTCTGTTAGGGTTCATGATAAACATGTTGGATCAGATGTCGTGACATCTGTGATTGGGCAGTTCTGATATTCAAGGTATCAGTCTGTTGTTGCGCCTCTGAGTTTAAATGATTATGTAGCACAATGTCTTGACATGTGTTAGGACATCTGCTGTCTGCATAGGCCAGAATTTCAATTGGTATCATAGCGGGCATCCTGTCTGGTTCTGGATGAGATCTTTGGGAGATACTTTCTGGCGTTTAAACAAGGAGGAGTTTGAAGATCAGATCAATCAACTCAGACATACCCAAGGGTATTAATGGATGAGATAGATGTTCTGGGTCGAAGGGAGCAACCCGGAGGTTGTTCATGTTGCTGAGGAGGTTCTACAACAACTACAGGAGAAGTGGCTAGTTCTCTTGTTAGGGTGTCTTATAAGATGTTCCGACATCTTATTAGGGCAAGCAGGATCTGTTCCTTGGTGGTTCCGTTGCATGTGTTTCTGATGGAAGAGCTCTAGAATTATGGGATTCTGGAGTTGTTACTGAAGACAGTTGGTGGAAGATCTCAATTGTCGGCCTCTATATGTGAAGATATCTGCATTCTTTTATTCCAAAGTCGGGAGCAATGGAGTGAAGGGAGTTGTTGGTAGATATCTGCAATAGTGACTTGGTACTTGGAAGCTTGGTTTCCTGGGGCAGTTTGGAGTCAGTTGAAGAGGAGAGAAGTTAAGTTTATCAAGTTCTTGCTCTGGGAGTTTGATAAATTATTGATCGGCTAGGTTGTCAAAGATACTTGAGAATTCTCTCAAGTCCACTCATAAAGGCATCTAAGTCGTGTATCTGGAGTCTTCTAGTTATTCTTCTGACTAGAAGGTGTTTCTTTGAAACACAATATGAAGAAAGTGGAAGTAATTTATTTTCACCATCCAAAAACAGCAAGGAATGATCCATCTCTCTTGACCCTAAGAGTGAATCTAATCTGATTAGAGCGTTCAGAATTGTTGAGGTAAATAAGATTTGTTCAGAGAGAATCTTAGTTACTTGAGTCAAGGGTGGCAGCCTTGGTATCTCAACATTGTTTTTCAAAGAAGATACTTGCAAAAGATTGAATACTTGATAAGTGTTCATGAAGTGATCTGGTGGAGCTTAGCTACAACAGTGAAGAAGGGTTATTGCACAAGGATTTAAGATCAATTGCTATTTGTGGAGTCCACAAGTACTTAATTGATTATCCTTGAAAGTCAAGATTGCTGATGTTCAACAAGATGTTGGAACATCTCATCATCAGAGTTTGTGCAGAATCATGGGAGGGGTACTGCATACGCTTTAGCATCTGTTTTAGTCTTAGGTGTTGACCTAAGAATGGGCTTCAGTCGGGTGTGACAGAAGCATGTGTTATCTGGAGAGTTTCCTGGCAAGGAACTGGTCTGGACTTTGATGCTGTTGAAGATGAAGATGAAGACATCATAATCTTGATGGTTACTGCTTGGATCAGTTTATTTCTGATCTAGGTACTTAGGAGCATGGGATTTTGCTCAGGTTGAAGGTCAAAGTTAAGTGGCAGCTATCTCTGACTTTCTACAGTCTGCTTTACTAAGGAAAGTGGCATTCTTTGGTATGGCTATGGTGTAGTCTTGGACTACTTATTTCTGAAGATTCAGACGTGGCAGGTGTGCAGTCTTTGGAGTTTTAAAGCAGGATGAAGGTTGTCTACTCAAACTTGGTGTTGAATCAAGTCTATGAGAGCATGGAACTCTTGTTCTGCAAAGGAAGAAGGTTTTTCTAAGTGGCAGAAGGAGGGGCTGAATTCAGCAGTTGGATGTCGTATCAGAATGTTCTGACATCTAGCTTAACATCATAAGTCTCAGCTGGTGATGTGGCACATCAGCTTAAAATAAGGTGATCTACAGGAGAATGGAAGTTATGGATGCTTCAAAAAGGTCTATCTCATGCAGTTTGCGGGAGCTGTGGATGGGAAGATGTTACATGACTAAGAGGCTTGGTGAATCCAAGATGTCTTGTTATGGTGCAAGTAGTTCACGTGACTTGAAGATCTGATTTCATTGGTGGATCAGTGTATCTTGTGGGAGTTTTGAAGGAGAGTGATATCAATCAAAAGGTGGCATTTGGTTGGTTTCATAGTGTGCATTCAAGCAGGATGCTTGAAACTGATTGCTCTTGTGCAGAAGAGTAATTAGTTGAAAACGTAAGGAGGTTCTGGTTCTCTTGGAGCTTGTGGCAGAAGTTCTGGGTTGAGGATGGAAGTATACCTTCTTTTGGTGGATGAGAGTTTATTTCTCTCTGGGTTTCTGAAGCTTTCTTTGTTCAAGCTGGTGGTGCAGTGTTGTGTGAAGATCTTCAGTGTGGATTACTATGCTGATAGTAAGTCCAGTGGTGGAGCATATCAAGAACCATGGTGTGTGGTGTCTATGATGTGTGGAAGATGTCCTAACTAATGTTAGAACATTTTTGGGTTGGTTATCCTTGGAGGAGGATTTCAAGTTCTGTGAGGAGCTGGTTACTTGCATCGTGTCTAAGAAGTATCTACATTGTCATATGGGAGAATGATGGAGTAGAAGAACTGTCTTGGAAGTCAGATGTAAGGGTTTTGGAATACTGGAGTGGATCACGGGTTGATTGCATGAAGTCTGGTTTCTGATGCGTTCAGAAGTGGATATTCACCAGAAAATCAGAAGTATTCCAGATTATCATACGGGAGAATGATAAGGAATGACTGTCTTGGATTGTGGGGTGTCTATCTCAATTGCAGGCTTGGTAAGGTCAGTGGAAAATCTTGCGAAGGGGATACTGCCCCTGACTGCAAGTCATGCTAGTAGTGGATCAGTTTGGCAGCTGTGAAGTTCTAAAGCATGCATACGATATCTAACATCGTTATAACAAACTAAGGGGCCACGTGCGTCTCTTTGAGGAATGTGAAGCATTCTGATTCAATTGGTTTGTGCCTCAAGCAGCTGGAGGTCTATACATGAGAATTCAAGAGGAGTTCGTGTGGTGTGTAGATGGTTGCAGGAAGAGGGGAATTAATGGGACTTTGATCTTAAGCCAAGAGTTTGTTATGGTAGGATGGTTATCCTGTTATTTCTTCACGGGTAGCATGATGGTGATCATGTGTGAGTGATTATTGGTTCTTGTCAGAAGAAGCAATAAGAGAGTTGATGATTGTGTTCAGCAAGTGGCTTGAACTGAGGGTGCGCTCTTGAAGACATGAAGATGCGTCTTATGTTTTCCATTCATCAGCTTAGGAGTTCTGTGGAGGAGCACTGGTTACCTTAGATAGGGGGAGTTGCTCCTTAATCTAAGATGTTTTACTGCGAGGGTGTAGTTGGAGTTCCAGTTTGCATTGTGCGTCAAGCAAGCTGTAATTATGTGTCCATCCTGGGAGGATGAGATGTCAAGAAGGATGTCTTGACATTCTTGTATTGTTGCAAGTTGTGGGAGACTTGGCAGTGCAAGTCAAATGGTTCTTATTGGATGCTTAAGAATCATTGATTGTGTCTGGGAGAATTTATTTTTCTCTGCAGGCTGTGATCACAAAACTATGAAGATATTCGTCAATACAGAAGTTTTCTTGATGAACAGTGTCTGACATGATGTCAGAACATTGTTAAGGACATGCTTTATGAGTAATTGGTCTTTTGGCCGGTGGGTATTGCATTATGCGCGTGTTAAACATGTTCATCGTTACTTGCATTATTGTTGGACGGTTTTCTTGAAGAAAAAACAGTTAAAGCATTCTTAGCCGGTGCACATTGGTTCTTGGTGAAGTTACAACCTTAAAGTAATAACCACATTGAATTTTCAATAGATCGTTACATTCGAAGGAAAGTTCTTGGTTATTTAAGGGTGTTCTTGGAGCAGTTTGCCTCAGATTGTGTTATTCCTTGTGGTGTGGTCAAAATGTCTTTTGTTCAAGTTTGGATAAGTGTTGGTTGGGTATGGGAATGTTTTGGTTTCTTTTGCCAATTTTTGGCTAAAAAGGGGGAGTATAGGTCACTAAGTCAGGGGATGCATGGGTTGTTCTTGCAGTTGCTTTACAAGGATGATAAACAAGATGTTATAACATCCTGTCTGTGTGTAAGTTTCCTTTGTGTCTTGTGTCTTGTGACTTGAGTTAAGAATCAAGTTGTGTCTTGTGTCTTGTGACTTGAGTTAAGAATCAAGTTGTGTCTTGTGACCTGAGTTACATGCTTTATGTACTCAGTTTCAAGAAGACTACAACTGATCTCTGGAGGGAAAGTGTGTTTGAAAAGGATGTCCTTTGTTCTTCGGTTTCAATCTTTCTACTAACTTCTTTAGAAGTTTCTATTGCCTGGACATTTTTCAACTTCGCTCATCCTGGTTTACTACTTTCCTCAAGGGTGGCAGTACCGTCTCACTGGTTAAGGGGGGGCCAGAGTCATCTTCTTCCTCATGTTCACCAACATAGACTCGGTTTGCACAGTATTCCAATCATATCCGCCACTCAGGGTGAAGAGACATCCAAAAAGTGTTTTAGCCAAAATTTGTCAAAAGGGGGAGATTGAAAGCACCTTTGGTTTGACAAAATTTTGGTAAAATACATTGATGATAACGATGAAGAAATCTGGACTGAACAAAGATGTCGAAGAAGATGTCTTAACCTGAAGTCATAACATCTTCAAGTACTGCACTGATTTAGCAGGGGTAAATCTGTAACAAATCTACCAAGAATTTATGTGCATGGATCAAGGACAGAAGATTGAAGCCCAAGACTGCAGAAGACGCTATAAATAGAAGACTTAGACCTAGGTTTCATAACGCCTTTAGTACACCTTTTGTAACCTTGTTTTCTTGCGTAAGAAACAAAGGTTTAGGGTTTTGAGAGTCGTTGGCTCTCTAGGTTGTAAGTCTCCCTTTGTATCGTTTGATGCATTGTGGTAGATATAGGTGTCGCACAGATCCATAAGCCTTGAGGTATTGGATTGTGTATTGTTCTTGGATGAAGCTTTTAAGCAAATCCGAGTTAGCTTGTTTGTCAAGAAAGCTTGACAGATTTCTGTATTGACAGGGATGATGTAGAAATCACAGTTGGTGATTAAGGGAAGTGAGTGGGGTATCTCATATCAGGGTTGTAAACGTTTGAGTTTAACCTTGGTAAAGATGTTCATTGGGTAGATGTTAGGTATAAAGTTGTAAACGGGGGAGTTTAACTTTGTAACAGTTCTACAGATAGTGGAGTCTTCTTCCTGGATTGGTACCCCCCAGATGTAGGTGAATTGCACCGAACTGGGTTAACAATTGCTGTGTTCTTTATCATTCTGTAGATTTACGTTTTCTGTTAGGGTTCATGATAAACATGTTGGATCAGATGTCGTGACATCTGTGATTGGGCAGTTCTAATATTCAAGGTATCAGTCTGCTGTTGCGCCTCTGAGTTTAAATGATTATGTAGCACAATGTCTTGACATGTGTTAGGACATCTGTTGTCTGCATAGGCCAGAATTTCACCTAGTAAGTAAATCCTTTAGATACTTGGCAGAGTTAGTAGTAAGGAGTCATTAAGCACGTGTTTCACTTCAATGCCAAAAAAAAAAAATAGTCTAAAACGCCCGAAGTGTTTGAGAAATGGCTTTGTTGAGTTTAGTAATGAGTTGGTGTAAGACTTCTGTAGAATTGGCAATTATTATGATGTCATCAACATATACTAGGAGGTAGATGATAGTAGACTGAGAGGAGTAAATGAGAAGTGAGGGATCGCATTTACTAATGGTAAACTTCAAAGAAAACAGAGTAGTTTGTAAGCGTTCAAACCACCCTATGAGCCTGTTTGAGGCCATATAATGCCTTATTCAGCTTTCACACCATGGCGGGTAAGGAAGTTAGGGACCATGTGCGGTTATCTCACTATTTACCATATAGAGACCTCTCCGCTCCGTTATCTCACTATTTACCATATAGAGATCGTTATAGTGATATGCACCGCTAAGATTCTTCCTTTAGTGGCCGGCCTCCACTCTGCTCCGCTATAGCAGGATAGCGCCGTTATTGCCTACTATGGTGGATTAGTGGTGTTCAAAACCGAATCAACCCAATAAAAAACCGCAAACCAAACCAAACCAAATCGAAACCGCAAAAAACCGCATTTGGTTCGGATTTGTTCGGGTCATCTTTTAACAAAACCGCATGGTTCGGTTTGGTTTGCGGTTTCTATTTTGCAAACCGAACTAAACCAAACTAAACCGCATTATGTTACAACCCAAACTTCACTTATCTCACATCTAACCCAAAACTCAAACGCATTATGCCTTAACCTTACACTTACGAAATATTTTCTCTTACTCACACTTAACTTTTCAGTTTTAATCTTCTCAAATCTCTCCTAATAGTATTGTGGATTCTTCTCATCTTCTTTGCCATGTACGTCTCGCCTCTTCTACACTAATCTCTCATCTCACATGTTCTTTCTTTTTCATCTTATCATTTTTATGTTACTATTTTCTCTTCTAATTATATTTTTATCGCACCTTTCTTTTCTAATCTCACATATGTTATGTTCTTTCTTTTTCATCTTCTCTAATCTCCCTTCTCTTATATTTTCTGTTTTATTATAATATTTTAATATTGTTTTATGCTACTATTTTTTTTTCACTTTTGTTTAAATTGATTTTTGTATATTGAATGAGAACTTTTTGTCTAAATATGATGAGTTTTGTTGTTATTTGGCAATGTATGAACGACTAAACACAAAGTTATGTTGTTCTCTATATATGTAAATATCACTCAATAAAAATCTTGTAAAAAACCGAACCAACTGAACCAATCCAAACCGCATTGGTTTTGTTTGGTTTTGTTCGGATTTTTTTTAAAAGCCAACCAAACCAAACCAAACCGCATGCTTTTTTTCCTTGCGGTTCGGATGATTTTTAGCGTCAAAACCGCCCAAACTGCACTGCGAACACCCCTATGGTGGATAGGTAGAGTTAGAGAAGTAAAGTTGTGAGGTGTTTCTCAAGATGAAGGAATGGACAAATTAGAGTTAGGTAAATCATGGGATATACTAGGATTAGTCAAAATAGTAGATAAATGAGGAAAAGGAGAGAATGTAACATGGGTTTTGGTTAAGGGGGATGAAGTGGTTTTGGTAAAGAGAATAGATTGGGGAACATGGACTCATTGAAGAGTACATCTTTAGAGATGTACATTCTACTACTTGGCGAGAGACACTTATATCTTTTATGAGAAGGTGAGTAGCTTAAGAAGAGCCAATCATGAAATCTGAAGTCAAATTTATGAGTGCTATAAGGTTTTAGTAGAGAAAAAAGGGAAAACAAGCAGAATAAAGACTTTAAGAAACTTTTGGTCAGAGTGGCTAATTAAACAAGAGACTATAATGGACTTTGAAATTAAGGGGTGTTATGGAAAGTCTATTGATAAGGTAGAGTGAGGTAAGGAAGACATAGTCCCAATAAGTGAGGGGTAGAGATGCTTGACTGTAAAGTGTAAGATCTAACTCCACTATATATATGTGCTTTCTCTCCACAACACCATTTTGGGTGTGTATGACGACAAATTCATTTGTGTAAGGGAACAAGGTCTAAATTGGTGTAGATTGTGTGAATCACATGGCCTTTACTAGAATTAGAGGTTGCTCTAACTCTTCGCTACAAAATCGCCTTGTAAGGTAAAGATTACCCCCACTTATAAACACATGTTTGAGTTATATATTGCCCGATGTAGGACTCTTATGTCTTATCACACCCCCTCACGCCCTAGGATTTGACTTGTATAGTGTGAAAATAAATAGTATCATGTTGAATTTGTGATTATCAATAAAAGATGAGAGAAAAGTATTATTGATAATAGCTATTGACTTTATACAAAAGACTCAATACTAATCCCTATTTAAAGAGATACATCGACTCAATCCTAAATCAAGATAATAATAACTAATAGGCTTAAATACATTTTTGTCCCCTTATTTACGTGTTTTTAACTTTTTGATCCTCCTATTTCAAAATCCAACTTTTTGATCCTTCAACTTCATTTTCCTTGGGATTTTTTCCACTTTTACACATGTGGCATAGATGACATAAAAAATTTATATTTAATGATGTGACAGTGATGACTAGGATAATTTATTAATTAATATTTTTTACAAAATAAATTAATAAACTTAATTAAGTTTTTTAGAAATTATTTAACACAAATTTTAAAAGTGTAATCAAAATGATGTAGGACTTGGTTCATGACTGCTTTCAGGATTATCGACTGACCCTACAAACCAACACGGATCTTTTCAGTATGTTTCGTCCTACTCATGCTTTTCGAAAAACATCCTAAAAGGTCACACATCTAAGTACTACTCCAAGTCAAACACGCTTAACTATGGTCTATGGAGTTCTTATTTATTAGGCTACAGAAAAGAAGATTCATCATGTTGGTATAGGTAGTATCAATAAATCCTTATAAGTCTTTCTTCAACCATGCAGTCTCATACCTGCACATCCTTAGGATCCCTCTCATTCCGATGTGTATTCGGTTTTTGCCTCAAAGCTGCCAGGAACCGCTCATTGTCATGTCTTTTGCATCGGCGACCACTCCTCTCCCTCGTCGGCCTCGGGTGTTACATGTTCATCTATTTCCGCTTAGTTCGTCTCTGAACCACACCGTACTGGGAGAGGTCTGCTCTGATACCATTTGTAACGTCTCCGACTGCTTTCAGGATTACCGACTGACCCCACAAACCAACTCGAGTCTTTTCAGCATGCTTTGTCCTCACTCACACGCTTTCCAAAAAACTTTCCAGAAGGCCACTCATCCAAATACTACTCCAAGTCAAACACGCTCAACTATGGAGTTCTTATTTGTTAGGCTACCGAAAAGAAGATTCATCTTGTTGGTATAGTTAGTATCAATCTATAAGTCTTCTTTCAACCATGCAGTCTCATAGTTGCACAGTCTTAGGATCCCTCTCATTCCGGTGTGTATTCGATTTTTGCCTAGAAGCTGCCAAGAACCGCTCATTGTCATGCCTTTTGCACCGACAACCACTCCTCTACCTCATCGGCCTTGGGTGTTACATTGGTTTTCTTTGTCTTAAGTATATTATTGCATATAACTGCATGTTTTACTTGATTTTCTTCCACCAATCACAAATCCAAGACATGCTACATAGTAATTGATTTTCATTGATTGAAATTGGCTACAAAAATAGTTACAACACTTGCATGTATATGAGCAAAGTGTGACCGGCTGTAGCAGGTGGCTGGCTATATAATGAACAGACATATGTCAGTAACAGTTGTCATAACTAACTATAAGTTAGTTATGCAAAGTTTAGGAGTTATTCTCAAATGTATCGTGGTATTTTACATTAAATTTGGAGATCAATAATGACAACTAGCAGTTATGTATTACACAAACTATGAAATTGCTTACTCTCTGAGTCGCTCTACAAGCGGCCTCTGACTTTCAACAAGAGCCTTTAAAAGAACCTCTCGATCCAATGTCTGAAAAATAGATTTTGTTGTGACTAGAGCGAAATTTTCTTTGATATAACAATGTATACGCATGTACGAAAATCAAAAACAAAATACATTTCATTGCTCCAATATGACAAAGAACCCATTTTGTATCTAGATTATTTCATAGACAAATCACTTATTTTAACTGAAAATCTTTTTTAATGGATTCTATTGAAGTTAGTTTTAAATTTTAAAAAAAAAATGAAACAATAAGTTATAGCTAATATTTGGATATTGAACTTATACAAAAGACTAAATACTAATTCCTAAGTATTAGGACACAAGACTCCTAATCCTAAATAAATGAAAATTATGAAAGAAATCATGATATTAAGTAATATAAAACTAATCCTATGTGATGAACTAAGATACTCTATGATTAGACACCAGTCATAAAATATAAACTAGAATACTCTAAAATTAATAAGTGTTATGAGTTCCACATTTGATAAGATATGGTCTGTTTATAAGTACGGGTAATCTTCACCTTAAAAGTCGGTTTCGTAAGGTTCAGTTAAGTCCAACATAAACACTAATATAGTATCTAGCCCTGGGCATTAGGGGAGTGTTAAGAATTCCAAATTTTATGAGATAGGGCATTACAATTTATTTATAAGTGGGGTAATTCTCACTTTAAAAGTCGGCTTTGTAAGGTTGAAATAAGCTCAAACCAAACTCTAATATGGTATCAAAACCTATTCAAGATTTGTTTGACCACCTCTTATCAGATTCCCGCTATCTGATCACTTAAGTTACGCTCCAAATATCCAATCCTGAACGTTAGGGAGCGTGTTAAAAGTTCCACATTAACACACTACGATACGTATAGTGAGATTCTGCCTCTTCGAAAAACAGCCCATTCTCACCAACTTTTTTGTCACTCTTCTTCATCACATTGGTTGACTGCTGGACATACACTTTTACCATCACCCAATGACTCTTATCTCCAAAATGTCAATTTTCACCATTGGATTAGTTGTTCCACTATTCACGTTTAGTTGGTTAGGTCATTTTATTTAGTAGGTTTTATCTTTGTAAGGCTATATTAAACAACTACTCTTTTACACTTGAAAGAACATATACAAAAATTCCCTTCTGTTTTGCCCTAACAATTGTGGTACCAGAGCTTCTCACGGGGCCTGGTGATTTGGGAATTTGAGAGCTAAGAAACTGCAGTTTTCTTAGAAAGAGTAATCATTTCAGTGAGTGAAACACAAAGAGACTAAGTGTGAGAGAAACCCAAATTTTGAGAAGAGAACAAATATGACAACAAAGAACGACAATTTTTTTCAACCTTCCATACCTAGATTTGATGGTCATTATGATCATTGGTCTATGTTGATGGAAAATCTCTTGAGATCGAAAGAGTACTAGAGCTTGGTGGAGAGTGGTATTCCAACTGTAGCAGCAGGAGTTCAACCAACAGAACTGCAAAGCAAGGCAATTGAGGAAGCAAAGTTAAAGGATCTTAAAGCAAAAAACTATCTTTTCCAAGCTATTGACAGAAACATCATGGAAACAATTCTTAACCGAGACACGGCCAAGGATATTTAGGACTCGATGAAGCAAAAATATCAAGGGTCCACGAAGGTGAAGAGAGCTCAATTGCAAGCTCTCCGGAGGGAGTTTGAGGTGCTCGGCATGAAAGATGGAGAGAAAGTGGATGAATATTTTTCTCGAACCTTATCCATTGCCAACAAAATGAAGACACGTGGAGAGCGCATGGATCAATTGGTGATTGTGGAGAAGATACTAAGGTCTATGACTAGACAATTCGATTATGTTGTGGCTGCCATAGAGGAATCCAACGACCTCAACACAATGACTATCGATGAACTTCAAAGCAGTCTGCTTGTTCATGAGCAGAGAATGCAATCCCACATTAGAGAAGAACAGGTGCTGAAAGTGGCATTTGATGACAGTGCTGGAAGGAAAGATGGTGACCGAAATGGTGGAAGAGGTCGAGGAAGAGGAGGCTTTAGAGGTCGAGGAAGAGGCTGGGGTAGACAACAATACAACAAAGCATTAGTTGAGTGCTATAAGTGTCAAAAATTGGGGCACTTTCAATATGAGTGTCCTGATTGGGAGAGGAATGCACACTATGCTGAATTAGATGAAACAGAAGAGATGCTCCTAATGGCTCATGGCGAGTGTGATGATGAGAAGAGTACTGAGATTTGGTTTCTTGACTCCGGATGCAGCAATCACATGACAGGAAACAAACAGTGGTTCATAGACATAGATGAGCAATATCAACAATCTGTCAAGCTCGGAAACAACTCAAAAATGGCTGTAGTCGGGAAAGGTAATATTAGATTGCATGCTAATGGAATTACACAAGTAATCACTAATGTGTATTATGTTCCTGAGTTAAAAAACAACTTGATTAGCATTGGACAATTGATAGAGAAGGGAGTTTCTGTGTTGATTCAAAATGGTGAATGTCGCTGCTATCATTCAAAGGAAGGTCTGTTTTTGCAAACGAAGATGTCAACAAATAGAATGTTTGTATTTCATGCAACCCCGATGTCTCAAGTTTCAACATGCTTCAAGATTGTCTCGGAAGATGAAACACATCTTTGACACTATCGTTATGGCCATCTAAATTTCAAGGGACTGAAAACTCTTCAATCTAAGAAGATGGTAACAGGGCTGCCGGAAATAAGGACACCAAGCAAGTTGTGCAAGGATTGTGTCATGGGTAAGCAACAAAGAAAGGCTATACCAAAGAAAAGTTTGTGGAGAGCTACACATAGACTCCAATTGGTGCACTCTGATATTTATGGGTCAATCACACCTTCATCAAGTAGTGGAAAAAGGTACTTGATTACTTTTATAGACGATTACAGTAGAAAAATTTGGGTGTCATTATTATCTGAAAAGTCTCGAGCGTTTACTTCATTTAAAAATTTTAAAAGCATGGTTGAGAAAGAAACAGGGGCTTCAATTCAGTGTCTTCGAACAGATAGGGGAGGAGAATTCACCTCAAAAGAATTCAATTCATTTTGCAGCTTACATGGCATTAAAAGGCAATTGACAGCAGCTTTTTCACCTCAACAAAACGGAGTTGCAAAAAGGAAAAATCGGACTATTATGAACATGGTTCGTTCAATGCTGTCAGAAAAACATGTCCCGAAGTTCTTGTGGGCAGAGGCAGTAAACTGGGTTGTTCACATCTTGAATAGAAGCCCAACCTTGGCAGTGAAAGATAAGACACCTGAAGAAGTGTGAAGTGACATCAAGCCAGTTGTTCACTATTTTAAAGTCTTTGATTGTGTTGCACATGCTCACATACCAGATGTCAAGAGAAAGAAGCTTGATCCCAAGAGCTTTCAATGTGTGATGTTAGGGGTAAGTGATGAATCCAAAGCATATAGACTTTTTGATCCAACTACCAAACGTATTGTGATTAGCAAAGATGTGATTTTTGAAGAAAATGAGTGTTGGGTTTGGGAAAAAAGTCTAGAAAATCAGAAATCAAATATATTAGTTTGGGGAGAAAGTGAAGAAGAAAGGCATGATTCCCCTCAAAGTGAAGAAGAAAACGAAAATTCAGAAGGTGGAGAAGAAATGGGCTCTTCTTCAAGTCATTCATCAGCAGAGGCTCTAGAAGAAGGAAGGGTGAGACGCCCACCAGTATGGATGAAAGATTACGTGAGTGGAGAAGGGTTTTCAGAAGAAGAGGAGACACAAAATTTTGTGATGTTTACTATAAGATCTGATCCAACTACATTTGAAGAAACAATCAAAAGTGAGAAATTGAGTATTGCAATGAATAATGAGATAGATGCAATAGAGAATAATAATACTTGGGAGTTGACTAACTTACTTCCAGGTGCAAAAACTATTGGCCTCAAATGGATTTTTAAAACAAAGTTGAATGAAAATGGAGAGGTTGAAAAGTACAAGGCTAGACTTGTAGCCAAAGGATACTCTCAACAATATGGAGTTGATTACATGGAAGTATTTGCACCAGTGGCTAGATGGGACACCATTCGAATGGTAATCGCTCTTGCTGCCCAAAAAGGATGGAATGTGTACCAGTTAGATGTTAAAAGCGCTTTCTTGCACTGCGAGCTGAATGAAGAAGTTTTTGTTGATCAACCACAAGGTTATGTGAAGAAGGGTGATGAGTTGAGGGTGTATAAATTGAGAAGGGCATTATATGGCCTTAAACAGGCACCACGAGCATGGTACAGCCGCATTGAAGCCTATTTCACAAAGGAAGGATTTGAGAGATGTCCATATGAGCACACCTTATTTGTGAAACTAAGTGAAAGAGGTAATATTCTCATTGTTAGTCTTTATGTTGATGATTTAATATTCACTAGTAATGATGAGAATATGTTTAAGGAGTTTAAGAAGTCTATGGAGAAGGAATTTAACATGTCAGACCTTGGTAAGATGCATTATTTCCTTGGAGTTGAAGTAATTCAAAATGAGGAAGGAATTTATATTTGTCAAAGGAAATATGTAACTGACTTGTTAGAAAGGTTTGGCATGGAGAAAAGTAATTTGTCTAGGAATCCTATTGCTCATGGGTGCAAGTTGATTAAAGATGAAAATGGTGTGAAGGTGGATGCTACAAAGTATAAGCAAATTGTTGGTTGTCTGATGTACTTAGCAGCCACAAGACCTGATCTAATGTATGTGTTAAGTCTAATTAGCAGGTTCATGAATTGTCCAACTGAGCTACACATGCATGCAGTAAAAAGAGTACTCAGATATCTTAATGGCACAATTAATTTGGGGATTATGTATAAGAGGGATGGAAGTGAGAAGCTGGAGGCATACACAGATAGTGATTATGCAGGTGATTTAGATGATAGAAAAAGTACTTCCGGATATGTATTTATGCTTAGTTCAGGTGCAGTCTCATGGTCGTCTAAAAAGCAACCGGTGGTTACTTTATCGACAACTGAAGCAGAATTTATTGCAGCTGCTTTTTGTGCTTGTCAAAGTGTTTGGATGCTAAGAGTTCTTGAGAAACTTGGTCACACTCAATCTGGAAGCATCACTGTGTATTGCGACAACAGCTCAACAATAAAGCTTTCAAAGAATCCGGTGCTTCATGGTCGTAGCAAACATATTGATGTTCGCTTCCACTTCCTCCGTGATCTTTCCAATGATGGAACATTAGAGCTAGTTCACTGTAACTCTCAGCATCAAATAGCAGATATCATAACAAAGCCATTAAAGTTGGAAGTATTTGAGAAGCTACGTGGACTGCTTGGAATGTCTTTTATGCCTGATACATAAACTAATTGCAATAGTGAAAATAGTTTAAGGGAGGGAATGTTGAACGTGTTTTAATTTCATAGCTGTTAGCATTTGTTCCTATCATGTAGTTAATAATTCCTATTTGTTAGGAAGGGATAGCTGGATTGACTTAGTTGTTCCACTATTCACGTTTAGTTAGTTAGGTCATTTTATTTAGTAGGTTTTATCTCTGTAAGGCTATATTAAATAGCTACTCTTTTGCATTTGAAAGAACATATACAAAAATTCCCTTCTGTTTTGCCCTAACAATTTCTGGGGCAAGGAATGGCATCTTATGTTGGACCAATTGGTTAGGATCCCAAGAATCTAATTGAAAAGAATGAACATTTTATTGAATGATTAAAAAAGGATAAAATGGAATAGGAGTGAAATCTCTCCCCTAAAATTTCCCTGTCACATTAAAGTCACTACTCTATTCACATATGCTTACAATACTTAAAGATCTCTAGTCTTGTATTGTTATATATATACAAACAACCTCATAACAACCTCAACTAATTATTCTAACAATTCTTAACTACTCAAATTAGTCATGATTCTATATCCTATCAGAGAGAACTAGGCTTTCTAACTCCTAGCAGGTTACTACCAGTTACATTTCTCCATTTCTCTATTGTATTTCCCATATTCCTTTGTAACTTATCTCTATCAGAAAACAACTCCTGGCGTTTAATCAATAAATCAGAGGAATTATTGAGTTATATGAATAATTTTTGACAGATTCAATCATAGGTATCTTGATAGTCCATAGAGGAATATCATACGTCCGACAACAATAACAACCAAGCTTTATTCCACTAGGTGAGGTCGACTACATGCCATAATGTTCTATCTAAGACCATATTTCTATCTAATTCTTTAATCTCGAAATCTTTTTTAATAGTTTCCCTTATAATTTTTCTAGGTCTTCCTCTACCTCTAGTTGTTTGAGTCATCTCCATCTGATCTACTCTCTTTACAATAGAATCTATAGGTCTTCTCTCTACATGCCCAAATCACCTAATCTTATTTTTTACAATCTTTTCTACTATAGGAATAGCATACGTCCAAGAGAAATAAAATAGAAAGTCATGTTGCTTGTAGAATACATGTTTTACTTCCACTTCCAATGTTAACATGGAACATTGAAATGACTTGAAAATCTGAGAAGTCAATACACAAATGGAAAACAAACGTGCTCCTAACTCCTAACTGTTAAGAAATGTGATTTAGGCCTAACTCATCCTTATAAAACCGGTTTGTAGGGTGAGGAATACCCCCACTTATAAGCACATGTTAAGGCCATATAATGTCCCATGTGGAACTCTTAACACATCCCCTCGCGTTTAGAATTTGACATTTGGAGCGTGGAAATAAGTGGTGGGTGGCTCGATAAGGGAAACCTGATAGCAGGTGGCCCACCGGATCTTAAACGAGCCTCTTATACCATAGGAGTCACTAGGACCAGCCATGAGTATCCGAAGGAAGAGAAATATCAAGCGAACAAGGTGAAAAGGGGGTTGTTTAATTTTCCGTGGGTGGAAAATAAAATTTGAGGCTGGATCTAGAACAAGGACAGGAAGGCGAGAGGGGCGATGGAAAAATCGTCGAAATCGGACGACAGACGCGATGTCACACATGGTTTAGGTGGTGGCGCGTGAGGCCCAGGCGCGTAGGTTGCAGAGAGGCGTGAGGGCGCGTGTGGAGGTTGTTGGCGGCGAAACTTTGGGGAATGGTGTGATCAAAGGTGGCGCTTCAGCCTGTATTGCTGATTTGCCAAAAAGTTGCCAAATCAATGGCGGTGGCGGCAGTGTGGTGGGGATCGGAAAACTGATGCTGGAATGAGTCACGATAGTGGATGGAAAGCAAACTAGAGTTTGGGACACGGTTTGCCAAAAAATAATTCTCACCGGAAGACAGTGCGTCAACCGGATAAAGCACGGTGAAATGTTGTCTCTCAATAGACTTTGGATACCATGTAAAGAAATGTGGTTTAGATCAAACTCATCCCTACAAAACCAGCTTGTAAGATGAGGATTGCCCCCACTTCTAAACATGTTCAGGCCATATATTGTTTGATGTGGAACTCTTAACGGTAACAATGGAGTAGAATACATGTTTTACTTCCACCATTAACATGGAGCATTGAAATGACTTGCCAACAGTAGATACAAGAATTCAATTGCCAATCTGAGAAGTCAATACACAAATGGAAAACAAATGTGCCCCTGTAACAGCGGAGGGCTTCTCAATTATGGGTTGTCTATGAACCGCGAGGATCAGGTTCCTATCATATTCCATCTGCTCCTCTTGCACAAGAGAACTTAGTCACATTTATTATGAATGAAAAAAATAAGACTACTTAAGTGGAATTATTTATTTTGATCGCTATGTTTTACCGACGACTTCGATCATCAGATTAGACACTTTACTGGTAAACAATCAAAAAAATTCCCAAAAAAACGCAAACTAAAATTTCAAGATATAAGACAATAGAATTTGTGAGGCTCCTTATGCCTAACTTACATACATAACAATATATAGCACAACATTATATCGAATATTACTGGTTAAATGGCTTGATGAACTAGAGCACCATTACCTTACTAGCCATTTGTTTCTTCAATTTTTCCGTCCTCTCTTTCAATTGAATCGTATAAAGCTGCAATACGCATGAAACAGTAAGCTTTGGTAATAATAAGATAGATAGGAATATTGAAAAGTGCATTATCAAATATACAACAAGCTTTAGGACCTTCATTCAACAGGGCCAAAAAAGGAAGGAATAGAGTGGTGAAATGAGTGAATAAACCCTACAATCCATGTCAGGGACATTGAATTTTAAAATGGAAAAGAGAAACAAGGGGGAAATTTCACCACAAATATCTAATTAGTATCCAGTAGAACAACAAAGGAGGAAGGGGGTAATAATCATTGGTGTTACTTCATTTTAGCGAGAAACAAGTACGAAAGCAAAGTAGCACAACATACTGCAAGCTTAGAAGTGTCCTTGAGTTGATATAGTAAGATTGGAATAGTTGCGATTCGAAGCAAGAGAGTTGTTAGAACTATGTCTGCCCACCTGATACAAAGGAGCAAAAAAGTGAAAAGTTTTCTTTCAAAATTGATTTTGCGTGAATTGATCCTGTAAAATTGATTCTAGTCAAAAGTAAGTTGATTGTAAAGCGATCCATTTTTAGATAATTATATGCATAAATGAGTTGAAACAGTAAATTTCAATGTAAAAATCACGTTTAAACTAAAAAACTACAAATTCTACCTCCAAGTATAATCAATTCTGGAGACAGAATCAATTATACTTTAGAAGAACCAAACACCTCAAAATCATTCCAAAACCAATCCTAGAATTGTTTTCGCCTCGCTAAACCAAACATACACTAAATTTTTTATCAATTAGGAATTAACTAAGTCATTAAAGAACAATGTAGCTAGAAAATTCTCAAAACCCTAAATTTCCATTCAACTAAAAAAGTTCATAATCCATATTAATAAATGAATAGCAAATGAAACTCACCAATTTAGCCCGGTGAATGAATGCACGGCATCTATGGCATATTGCGCGGCTTGTATAAGCAAAGAAGAATCAGCAGCAGCAATGGCAACTTCGCTAACAACTGGAGCCTGAGAAGCTACAGCCTCCGTGGTGGTATCAATAAGAACATCAGCTACATCAGTCATTGAGGTAATCTTATCTAAATCGCGATCGATTGTCGACATGTTTCGACAGAAATTATACCCGGCGAAGGGAGAAAGTTGTTTATATTGAGACGATGAGAGAAACCCCATTGTTTGAATAAAATTAGGAATTCGTGTTGAACTAGATTTTTCATCACGTTTCCCTTCATCACTATGATGGAGAATGTAGGTGAAAGAAGGGTGGCATTTCCGATCAATGAGTTTCCCTCTTTGCAGGAGAAAGCGTCTATAAGCCATTGAAGTTCTGTGAAAGTATATTAGATAAACAAATTACAATGATGGATAAGAGAGATGGAATAATCGGAAAGAGATGAATGGAAAGAGGAAAACCTGTGTGAAACTGAATTTTGAATTTTAGGGAGAAAGTCTAGTTAATGTGCTGAAGCTGAGATGGGAATAGCAAACAAGCAATAGGGGTGTTCGCGGGTTGGGTTGAGTTTAATTTTATTAAAATCAATATCCGATCCGATCAATATTTTTTGGGTTGGATTGAGTGTTCAACCCGTACTTTTAAGGCTAAACCCGAACCAAACCAACCCGTTCAGCAATGAGTTGGATTGGGTTGGGTTCATGGGTCATCCACTAAATATAATTTTAAAATTTTAAATAAAACATATCAATTTAATTAACACATTTATATTAAAAAAACATTAAAAAATCATAAATTTAATTTGAATAAAATTGATTGGTTAATATCTAAAAAATTTTTTACGATTCATATAAAGTTAGAAAAATGTTAGAAAAATATACAAATGATCTAAAGTATAATTTAAAAGGTAAGATATATTTCTCTTTTAATAAATAAAATTTATCTCTCAAATTTGATTTAGAGTTAAATTTTTATAATTAATAAAGACTATAATAATATTAAAAAAAATATATGCATTGTAAGAATTATGCTAAATTATTTATAAATAAAATAAACTAAAAATAGTGTGATATATCAATAGATTGGGTTTGCGGGTTTAAGGATTTAAAAATTCAAACCCGTTATCCGAACCAAATACCAATGAGTTTGAATGAGTTGGTTTAGATTTGACCCGTATATGATTGGATTGGATAAAAATAAGGGTTGAGTTGAATTGGGTGAGTGGATCCGCGAGTTGGCCCGTATCCATAAACACCCATAACAAACAATAATAGTCGAAGTTCAGTGAGATGGAGGGGTGATAGAATATTTGCTACGAGGTAAAATAAAAACTAGGGTCAATAAAGAAGAAGATGTATAAAGGTGTAGAATTTTTTTTAATATATACAAGAAATTTATTTATTTTTGATAAGGCTAACTTGTGCCACAAAGCATATGTTAAATATTAAAGAGATAAATATATTAAAAAGATTTTGCAAATTTTGTGTTGAATTTAATATGAATTTATAATCACTAATTGGTTGTAAATTTTTAGATATTTATGAATTTAAAAATATCGGTAGTTTAAATTATAATCACTCCGATATCTTTAGTGTAAATTATAATTTATTTTAAAATAAAAAATAATGTGGCAATCAAATTCGGGATTTCTCGAATCTTCGTCCTTTAGCAGGAATTCGTTTACCACTCGAGCTCAAGTACTTGGTTTATCATATGTTTGTTTTAATTGATAGAATTTTGTTTCATAAATTCAAGATATGTGATTGGAATTGATTGAAACTTTATTATTTTGATAGTTAAAATCAATCTTTTAAAAACCAAATTGAATTGGTTGGTTTAATTGATTGAATCAGGAATTGAAGTTCAATACAATCCGGTTAATCTTTTAAAATTGTTAATAGTCAAAATTGGAGTAAAATTGAAAAAATTCGACTGAACCATTTAAAATTGTTTGAACTAGAGCTGATTTTGTAAAACATCCCTCAATTAAAAAAAAATCTTTATTTGTCTTTGTTCAATTCAAATATACTTATTTTTGTTCAATTAAATATATTGAATTATTTATTTTTGTAATTTTATCTTATTTAATTATTTAATTTAAGTATACTTAATTATTTGAATTTTATTTTAGTTATTATATTTTATTATTTTAATTTTTTTTAATTAGTTTATGTTTTTTTTTAATTTTTTAATTTGTTTAAATTATTTTTAAATGAAGGTTTAAATTAAGTGTATAATATTGTGTTATTATATGTCTTATTGATATTATTGTATTGAGTGTGTAATAGATTTTTGAAATATTTATTTTAATAAATTATAAAAATATAATTATGTGTGACATATTTATAAAATTTAATTTTATATTATTAATTTAATTAATAAACGGTTCGATTGTAAATTTAATTTGTTGAATCATTTGAACTTTAATTTGCATGTTTCACCTAATTCGATTTTTAAAATTTTTTTAAAAATATAATGGTACTTTGTCTCTAAAAATTGTGTTTTTTTTAACTATTGCTTTCAAAATTTAAAGTAATATTTATTGTTTTTTTTTTGTCAGAATTACTCCAGACATTTATTATAGAGAGAAAAATGTCGATTAATTAAGGGCGAATTTGATTTTTTTTAATCTTTTAATCCATTTATTTTTTTGGTATTCTATTTCATATTTTTTGGATTTATCCGTTGTGCATTGCTGCTTTAACAGCTGAAGTGCATTTCTTCTTGTATATTATCCTCCAAGCTTATTATTTATCAACAAATAACCATAAACATATTTAACCTTATTGTATATGCATCAGTTTTTCCTTCTTTCACTTATGCATGAAGCTGCAAAATATGACAAATACTTTACTTATTATGGACAACATTTACTTTAAAATTCATTTAATAAAACATGAAGATGAAGTATAAAAATGACTAAGAATATAAGTTTTGAATATCTGAACTATCCAACAAATCTACTATCAACCCATCAAAACTTTATTGCATCCATTCTCTATTTTGCCCTTTTCCACTAAAAAAATTACACTTCCAAAAGGATGTATTGGTAATCAACTAAAGACCTATTTTTATTCAAGCTATCCTCTATTTCGTTGCCATTTGTCAATCATCTATTTGTTTGCAATTTCAAATTTCAATTTCAAGTATCTCTCCTCTCTATCCCGTTTCCCCATTTTATTTTTCCTCTCTCTTTGATTTCTCAGTTTCCTCACAAACCCTAAATCCAATCCGCCGCCGCCCCCTTTCTCCGCCCTATATACCGTCATCACCACCTCCAATGAAAAAATCAAAGTCATATTGTTACTCTTCATCTCACGACCTTCCTAATGAACCGTTTGAAATTTTATTTCGATCAACTTCGTCGTGGACAATTGTTCTCCTTCCCCTTCTACTCTCAAAAGGTATTGTTTGATGTTACTTTTATTAACTTTGTGATTGGTTTTGTCTTCTCTGTATTCTTTGTGATTGTATTTGGAAATCTGATGTTTGTTTTAGAAAATAGTTTATTTTTGTTGTTAAATTTGTTACTTTGTGTTTGTGTTGATGTTAGAGACAGGGAAAGAACTTTCGATTTTTTAAGTGTACGAGACGGGAGAAAGAACTTTTGATTTTTCTTATCCGTCAGTGAAACATTGTTTTATGAAGCTGCTCTTGTCCAAGCCTGTGTAAATTGATGGACTGAATTGGTGACCTCACAGGTATCATTCATTACTTTTCCTTTTACAATATATAATTCTACTATTTGATGGACAGAATTGGTTATTCAATAGTGTATAAGTATTTTAGTATTTGAATCTTATGCTATAACTGGTTAATTATGCTGTTCATCCAAACATGAACTAAGTTTGCTTCTGTTTCTTTTTTCAGGAATATTGACAATGTCGACAAAACCATGGATGAGATAAATGTCGACCTGCAACACCTGCGGTGACTCTTATGATGATATGAATTCTTGTCTGAATTCTAACATTTTGGTGTTCTTTATAACTTTGTGTTGTTTGTGATGATGATTTGTTTGCTGCCTTTGTTTTGAAGGTTTCTGTTGGAGGATGCTATAGGCTTATAGATATTCCAATGAGCAACTGCATCAATAGTGGCATCAACAAGATATTTGTGCTGACTCAGTTCAACTCTGCTTCCCTCAACCGTCACATCGCTCGCACCTATTTCGGAAATGGTGTCAACTTTGGAGATGGATTTGTGGAGGTAACCATGCATCACCGTCATGAAAATGGATTGAAATTAGTTTTTTTTTCTCGCATTTTTTATAAATAATTGGTCGAATCGAACTCCATATTACTGGGATCACTCTCTTCTGAGGTTTAGAAGGTTAAGAACATTGAATATATTTTCATGCAATGAGTTTTGAGATGAACATGACGGTTGCGAATAACATTCAACAAAAGAAATGAAACATATGTAATTCGGTATTTCAAATTTGTTTCTATTTATGATTCATGAGGACTAATTAAAATCAATGCAGACACAATTGTAAATATCTAATCTAATTGTTTACATAATAGGATATGTGTTGGCTGCAATACTGAGATTGGTTATGGGCGATATCTAAATTGCTTGGGTGCATTCTGGCATCCTAAATGCTTCCGCTGCCGTGCTTGCAATCTACCAATCTCTGATTATGAGGTGCAGGAAGTCACATTGCTCTTTTTAATGGTTTCATTTTCATAATGAGTGTTTATTCTGTACTTAGGGTTTAATTGGTTTTAAATGTACATATCTTTGCTTTTGTAGTTTTCCACGTCTGGAAATTACCCTTACCATAAAGCATGCTATAAGGAAAGCTACCATCCAAAATGTGATGTCTGCAAGCACTTCGTAAGTATTTCACATTAAACAACTTATACATTCTTGCTTATGGTACCTACCATAAATTTTCTTTTCGCTTTACTACTTTTCATCATTTTTTTCATGTCATGTTTTTTCTTAAGGAGTGTCTTTGTGAGTAAATGCCGTGTTTAAACGCATCAAATGGTATCTATATTGTAGTAGTGCTTGATTATTGAATACTTGGTCCATAGTATTTATCATAAAATGATAAGCGAGTGTCACATTATGTGTTAGTTTGTCTAATCGCTAATTAGGATATGGAAGTTGTATCATCAAAGTTTGTGGTTCATGTTGTTGTTGATGTCTTCTCTCTCAATTATTTCCCGGTGTTGTTAAATAGCGGCTGTAGCGGTGCTATAGTACTATTCTGTAGCAGAATTTGAACAATTCGCCATTGTTCTGCGATACGTTATTTAGTATAAAATAAAATATTGTCAATAGCGGTACTATTGCAATGTTGTGCAGTGGAATTTAATTAAACCGCTTTGACACCGCAAATGATCACGACTTTAGTAGAAGGTGCTACCGGCATCACCCTGATTCTTCGAACTTGTGGATATTGTCTGAATCGTTCATGATGTTTATAACTTTTCATATGTTACAACTCACAATAAATAAAGGCGTGCTCATTAGTTTTCACTTTGACTTCAGCTTCATATCTCATGGCCTGTTGCTGTTAATTTTTTGTAATATATATCTTTTTTACAGATTCCAACAAACCCTGCTGGTCTTATTGAATATAGGGCACACCCATTCTGGAACCAGCATTATTGGAGGTCAGTCATATTTAGTATTTTTATATGATCAAGTATTAATCACAGGCTTGCGTAGGGAAAGGTGGAGGAAATTGTATGGAGCAAAGTACAAAGAATGTAATGATAAAATTGTCTTTACATGCAGCCACAAGGGACAAGATTTATGAGTGGACCAAAAGTCAGTAACTAACTTGAACTTGGAAATCAATTAATTCTCAACAGCACTTTTGCTCAATTCAATAGCAGCAAGGATGAGACCGGTGTTGTTAGAAGTTTTTTGAATAGAACTGGAAAGAGCAACGATCTTGATAGCAGCTGCCATATTGTTTTTGAGTTACTATTAGAACTGTGATTTGTGATTGTGAACTTATAAATCCAAAACACCAGGAGAAGCTGGGAAGAAGTGGTTTCAAGGAACTGCAGATGCTGTGAGACAATTTACCTGGATATTTGAGGTAGACAAATGATTTTTGTTGTTGTCGTATATACATCTCGATAAGTAATAGATTCTTTTGTTATCTTTTTTGAGCATGTCAATAAGTAATAGATACTTTGTGGTAGGATGCGAAGAACATAAACGTCGAGAATGTATTGATCTTGGCGGGCGATCATTTATACCGAATGGATTACATGGACCTTTTGCAGGTATATTGTGTTATTGTTTTGTACAGTAGATTGTTTATCATTTCATGTTCTAAAGTTTTCTAATTCATCTAATTAATAGAGTTACGTTGATAGAAATGCCGATATTACAATTTCGTGTGCTGCTGTTGGTGACAAGTGAGTATTATACTTATTTTCATTCTAGAATGAGTGAATAGAAAGAATCAACTAAGTGAAAACAAAATTACGATTTCCATTGCCTGATATCTGCTTACAAATGTTTTTATCGATTTCAGAAGGATTTTCATCTGCCATCTATGCTTTTTTGCAGGCATATTTTTTCGGAGACTACTGGGAAGATATTGGAACGATAAAATCGTTCTACGATGCTAACCTCGCTCTTACTGAAGAGGTAGGTTCAAGGAATTCGTCATTGATCTTCTTCAGTTTAATTGATTGAAACTAACCATTGATCGTTTGAAATTGGTTGCCTCCACCCCCTTTGTTCGACTTTCATATAAACTATATATATTTATTTTGCAGACCATAGGCCTCATTGCTGTTAGACAAGATATTGTTCAATTAGGAGCTGTTCACAATTGCAGCTGGTCTGAAAGGTTTTGCTGCAATTGTGATTGATTTTCTTCAAATGATGTAGACTTGACAATCGATGCTAGGTAAACACAACCTCTGGTGTTCTTCTTGTGCCACGCAACTTACTTCTCACTGTTGCAAACAAACTCACTCTGCACTGAGTACTAAGCTGAACAAGATTGATGCTTATACACAAACAAAAGTGAATCCTCAAGAAACTGTTGATAAATACAAGAAACGTTTTCTGGTACAATATTTGATTTTGAAGAATTGTGATTGGATTTTGAATGTTTTCTTTGTTACATGATTTAAACTTTTGCATTTCTACTATGCAGCCTCAACAGTGAAAATTGAATTGCAGCAACTTTCATCTGAGATACTCCAATAAAGCATCGTTTGAATTAGTGGGATGCATCTTCAGCAGAATATTGGTGTCTATATAGATTAATGCCTTGGTTATGTTTCAATTTCCAGCTTCTTTGTTCGGTGTTGTAATAATGATTGTGTACCAGTTTGTGATCACTGATCAGAATATGTTGTTATCCTATGTTAATAGGAAAACATAGGCTTGTATTTGTTAACCCTGATATATATATTATGTTAAAATTTTACTCATGGGCTTGTATGTTCAGAGCAAAACATTTTAAACAATATTAATTAAGTTAATCTCAAATTTAAAAAGAATTTATAAATTCTTAATCAGTGGGTTGTGGTTGTTCAGTGGCTTTAACGAAACACAAAATTCAAGTCACCAGACATAAAATTCAGTATACTTTGTAACCAAACATAAAAAAGTTTCATAGAAGTCTACCAAAATTAAGGATCCAATCAACTGTTTGATTCAGATCTTGAGCTTTGGAAGTTTATTCCATATTTTCTTAGTATGCTACATAATAAATAACTAATATATATCTATTTCCAGACAAAAAAGCAATGATATGATTATTTATAAGTAATATATATCTCATACACATAGAAAGTTTTAATTTATTGTTTTAAAATTAAAATAAAGAAATAGAGAGAATAAATATGTTTTTGAAAGATTTTTTATCCGACATGTCTACTCAAATCTACTATTTATCTATTATAATTTAATTGCATGAACTCTCAAAATTGCCCTTTCATCACAAATTATCTATTATAATTTAATTGCATGAACTCTCAAAATTGCCATTTCATCACAAATTATTTACACAAACAAAAGGACATTTTAGTAATCAACTAATATTTACTTTTTTTCAATCACAACTCCTATTATATCATGACAAGTGGCATTCATTTATCAATCTCTACCAATAAAATCATAATTAAATATTACATACACTCATTCTCTCTCTTCATTCAAATTTCAAATCTCTCTCACATTTCTTTTTCCCACACTTTCTCATTTTCATTTTAATTTTTTTCTCTATTTAATTATTATCACTAAAAATACCAAAAATCTATTTTTTAATTTAATACAATTTAATTTATATGATTATTGTTTATTTTACAATTAAGTATATCATTTTAAATTTTGCATTTGTATCTAAATACATTTTAAATCGCATCAAATAATTTTTTTATCTCACGGGTTATTATCGCATCAAAATTGACTTTTTTGTCTTTTTTTCATCTTATGAATATTTTTTTTCTTCTTTTTGCATGATTATTTAATACAATTGAGATTGTATAATTATTTTTCAATTTATAATTAAATAACTCACTTCAAATTTACATATGTATATAAATACATTTTAATATCTATCAAATAAACTTTATATTTCACGGGTCACTAAAAAATAATACATATTTTATTTTAATAAAAAACAATACATATTTTATTTTAATCAATAATTACCTTAATTTGAAAGATAAAATCCTTATTATCAAATATTAATTTTTTTTTTATTTTACAAGTTCTTTTTTCTATTTGTATTTAATTACAATTGTAATTATATAATCATTGTTCATTTTAAAATTAATAACTAATTTTAAATTTAAATACATATATAAATATATTTTATAACGTTCAAATTTACATATAAACATATTTAATATTGTATCAATAATTTTACCCGTGCGGGAGCACAGGTATCTTACTAGTTAAATATAAAGAAAAAACATGATATGAAACTACGAAACTATTACATGGCTTTGAATAGCTATGAACTTAAATTAGCCATATCTCATAATTGAATTGTAATAATAATTGAATGTGAACCCAGTCTAATGGTGCTTTATAGATATACACTAGTAAGAAACTAGGTTTAAAATGAATATAAATTGTAACATGTAAAAAATTTTAATAGTAAATAATGTAGATTTAGTTTAAAAAATTAGAAATCACAAAAGTAAATGAATTAGAATTAAGAAAATGTTAAAGCATTACAAAATTATGATAGAATTGAAATGTATAATTTAAGAATGAGTAAAAAGTTCTAAAAAAAAAGTGAATATTTAGCCATTTAAATAGGAGTTAGAAAAATAATTGAAATAAAATAAAGGGTAGATAATTGAAAAACGTTATGTATGAAGAATATAGGGGTGCATTTAAACAAATAAAGTGGTGGTGGATGAAAGTAATAAAAAAAAACGAAAGAAAGGTTGTGTTACGTGGGTTATTTGGTTGGTATCCTTTTCAGATAAAGGTTGTGATTTGGGGAGAGAAGTAGAAAAGTTAGGGTGAAAGGGAGACGACGAAAGAAAGGGAGAGGAAGGTGAAGAATGTCAAGAAACGGGTCGTCTTCGTCATGGAAGAGGTAAATATCTGATAGATGTTTGTTAGATGTAGGTTGTATTTTTTAGTCTTGCATTTTCATGTTTGGTACCTGGAACCGTGTTTTTTCATGTTTGCCGAAACTTGATATTGAAAAAAATGGAGATGTATGTGTTGGTGTTTTAAGAGTAGATTGAAAATCTATGTGCATGTTGTTCGATTGTGATTTGTCTGGGTATTTAAGTTCTGGGTATTTTTGTTGTTAGTAAAGTAAAACACTGAAGTTAATTATTTTTAAACCTACAGACAATTGTGAATTTTTACATGGACATGCTAATATGGTATGTTTTTTTCTGCATCGATTTGACATGGTGGTGGCTTAATCTTGTCCACTTAAAACTGTCCTAATTAGTATTGTGAAGGTAAATTTGGGTGGAATGTTATTTTGCTAGAAACAGTGGTAGAAAATATAAGCATTGTTGGGTATTTAATGAGTATAGCTTTACAGGTAGCTATTGGTTACTGAATGACCAAAGATAACCCTTCAAATTTCCGATGACGTGAATGTAATCACTGTTAGTATGATACATATAATGCAGATTCGTAGGTGAAATTGTTTGCATGTTGTGTAAATTATGATTGAGTGAATGTAGATGTTGTTAAATTTTGTGGTAATGTGATTTAAAGAAACAAAAGGAATAAAATGATTTGAAATAAAATAATGTTAGTTATGTTACTTATTTTTAGGGAAGAACTGCGTAGATACTTCGAGCTTAAGTTAGCATACATGAGTTACGAAGACGAGTACGTGCGGTTGACGGAAAAGGAGAAAAATTGTCATTTGAGGAATTCAGAAAAGAAAAAGAGAATGGCGAGGCAGGAACTTTAGCAAGAAGGTAATTGTATGTTGTGTATAAAAATGACTAAGAATATAAGTTTTGAATATCTGAACTATCCAACAAATTAAATAAAAAAAACATGACATGAAACTACGAAACTATTACATGGCTTTGAATAGCTATGAACTTAAATTAGCCATATCTCATAATTGAATTATAATAATAATTGGATGTGAACCCGGTCTAATGGTGCTTTATAAATATACATATTGTACTTGTCAAAAAGTACAGATGTCCGGTACCCTTATCCTAGTAGGGGTGGACAAAGACTTTAAGGATTTTTGGTGGTTTAGGACAAATTCACGGTTTTGAGGAACCTCGTTTTGGAGTATTTTCGGTGTGGAGAGAGTAAGCTCATGTGAGGTGAGAAGCTGTATATTGTTTAGGTGTTTCGTATGTATTCAGAATTGTCCTCCTCAACCCTAGAGTTAAGGTATTTATAAAGGTCATTTGATCTTTACAAATATATCACTACACAATCCCTCAAGCATGAAGGCTTGTAAAAGCGAAGTGTTTTAACCTCATTATATCTTTCAATTAAATGCAGTAGTTCGGGGGCGAGTCCCCCAATTAAGGGTGAGTCCCTCAGTTAAGGGGGAGCCCCTCGATTAAGGGTAAGTCCCTCAATCAAGAGTGAGTCCCTCAATTAAGGGCAAGTCCCCCAGTCAAGGGCGAGTCTCTCGGCTAAAGGTGAGTCTCTTAGCTGAGGGCAAGTCCCTCAGCTAGAGACAAGTCCCTTAGTTGAGGATGAGACACCAATTTTCTGTCAGGTTTCTCTTGTACAGCTCGTATGTCAGATGAGGGATATCAAACATCAGCCAAATGATTTAGGGATGTCAAAACGTTAGTCAAATTTGAAAGCTTGGTCGTTTAGTGGGAAATAAGTGAGTGTGGCATTTAATGCTGCTCATGATGGTTTTCTTGGGGAAACTCAGTCCAGTTTCTTTCTTTACATGTGTCCTTAACGCGTGGAACCTTTTCCACTTCTTGTAATATTTGCGTTATTAGGTAGGTATGTTACTGTTTGCTTGGAAAATTTGCAAACAACCGCTGATCTCCTAATCTATGTAAAATTAGTTTACTTACAGGACCGATCAAACAAATCCTAGGATAATGTGCTTTAACAATTTTGGTAACTTTTGTGAGAAAACCTTTTGTTTATTAAATTCATCATGATTTCTTATCAATCTTTGTATTTTCGACAGAAATGATAATCTTTGTCTTTTAAAATAAATAACAAACGTAAATAACTTGCAAGTAAGAAATGGTGGAAAGGCAAAAGAAACTGTAAATGAAGAACTTTAAACTTCTATTTAGATGCAAGAAATGAAAACTGGTGTTTTTCAAACGTACATTTTCTCAGTAATTACTCTTTTCTCTCTCACGGTTACTTTGAGTATTTCTTGAGTGATTTGTACAAATTCTGAACACACACGAAAATCTAACACTAAGACCCCTTATTTATATACAAACGAAATAACCAACTATAACAGCTATTTCTCTTGATGGCGACAGATGGCATTCTGCATGTATTCGTCTGCCAGATGCGTTCCACGCGTCCCTTTTCAAAACGGAATTCCCTCCTAAATTTTGAATTTCAAACACCCGTCGAAAAGGAGCCTATTTCTTCTTTTTTGTCGAAAGTATTCTTCACACTTAGCAAAATCTAGCAATGTTTCCCTGAGCGCCATTGGTCTTCGACTAGCTTTCTCCATCACAAAACCTTCTAGTCGAATTACCCTGTCGAATTATTAACTTTTCATTAAAATCATTATCTTGGCGTCGAAATTAGCAGCCTACAAATTGCCCCCCAAGAAATGTATTTTCGACAACAGGAAAAAAAAATTTCTTTGTCAATGTCATTTGACGCCAATAGATCGTGGAAGTGACTATTCACCTGACTAGACGTTGGAAGTGTTAAAATCATCATTACGCTTTTTTTTCAAACGTCTTTTCAGCCCACGTTTTGAGATCTTCATCATCCCTACTCTAACCCCTAGCAGATCGTGGGTCAAAACCTAACTGCCACCGTCTGAATAATCCACTTCAAAACCTCCACGTGTCCCACAATCCTTTCACTATTTTTCCATTTAAAGTTTCTGAATACTAACCGCTTCCATTCCTCCATCTATAGATAAGTAAAAAACTTCATTTTTTCACCCTTTTCACTTTCCAAACTAAAAACTCCCTTCACACTTCATCTTCTCCATTTTCCTCTACTTCTGTAATCATCAATGGCGTCGTCTGCTACTCCTAAAATCACAAGTAAAGACTCCCGGAAATCCAACAGCTTAGCGCCAGTAGAAAGAATCTTTGGTCCCAAGGTGGTGGGAAATCAATAATATGTTCCGGAACCTCCCAATGAAGAGGAAAAACGCTGCATCTATCAATCTCAGGTACTCATTCCTATCTTGATTTCTGGTAAATCCCATGTCATGCTAGGACCTTTGCCTGACTTAAAATTAGACTCAGCTAAAGTGCAAGAATTTTTTCCAACCTATCACCGTTACAAACCCATAGCGAACGGGGTTAGACCTAGAACTGATAAGGAAAAAATTATAGACGAAAATTCCAAAGTGGATGGCCAAGGGACCCCCTCTGAAGAAGTCATAAACTTAGAGTATATGAATAATTTTAGAATTTTTAGATCCTGCCCTTTGTCGAAAGATCCCTCTAACTACCTAGCTTGGTTGAAAAAATAGAGAAGGTTAAAAGTAATGATTGGAAAACTATGGGTATTTTTGATCTTATTCAGCTGTCGAAAGTAGGGCCAGGATATTGTCCTTTCATGCTTCTAGCTTCCCTTTATTTCTGGGACAACACTTATAACAACTTCCACATTCCTTGTGGGATGATTACTCCCACCCTTTTCGACATAGCTGCCATTACTGGCTTAAGTCCCTTAGGAGTCGATTATGATCCAAACTTGCTATCCGACGATTCTATAGGCTTGGACACCAACAAAGCCACTTTTACAGCCTACATTGCTAACTATCATGATAAGGAGACTAAAGAAGTATCTAATCAAGAGCATGTAGCCTTCCTGGCCCTTTGGCTGTCGAGATGCGTCTTTTGCTCCAGATCTCTCCAAGTGGCGAAGCGCTACATCACCATAGCAAATCAGCTTCACGCTGGACACCAACTGTGTCTTAGCGAAATGATTTTGGAGAACCTCTACGAATCTCTTGGCGAAGGGGTTACCACCCTGAAGAATATTAAGGAGAAGAAAACTCTGCTATTATCAGGACCCTTCTGGCTCTTACAATTGTGGCTCAATGCCACCTTCGAATCCTCCCTTCCCAATAAGTCAACTGTGGACGCAGCTGCTCTAGGGGACAGAAGAGTCGAAGGCCTCTGTTTGGCGCAACTAACGCCCCATGACGAAGGTCTGAGCCTCAAACAAACCTTATCAACTATGTTATGATGTTTGCTAAACGTTACAGTTTTACGCCCAACATGGCTCCTTTTGCTGATAGGAAGGTTGAACCTGCATGGTTTATCAGAAAACTTCCCCTTGAGTCAAAATCTCTGGAAGACGAATTTCTCAATGTCTGGGAATCTTTTCTTACTCCTAGACTTTAAGTTTCCAGACTTGGTCCTTCGAAACTAAAGGTTTCCCTTGTCAATTACCAGCCCAATCTAGTTTCTCGACAGTTTGGGTTGATACAAATAATACCAAAACCCCTCTTTTCCAGAAAAGGCTCTTTGATTCACTATAATATGACTCATACTGAAGATGAATGCTCTGAGTTGCTGGCGAAGTATTTGAATCTGGTCGAAATCCAACCAGTGGTCTTTTGACCCAGCTTCTTTTGCACTCAAGAGTTTGACGAATGATGGAGGGCCTATTATGATTCTCAAATTTTTAATGTGGATTCTTTCACCATTCAACTGACCAGAGCCTTTGCCCTTGTGCAGGACAAGACAAAGAAAGATACTTCTCGACACGTCAAAGAAATCCAAGCTTTCCAGAAATACTTTGAAACTGCCTATAGCCTAATGAACTTAGTCGAACCATTGGCGAAGCAGCTGTGACTTTGAAAGAAAAATTTACCAGAAAACTGGATGAGTTAAAACTACCTGCATATGTTCGACCAGAACAACGTTATGAGGTAGCTTTTAACCTCTACCGACCAAAATCCCTCCCCTTCCATCTGCTGAATTTGGTGTGGCTTTTAGCCCTCCATTTCCAGATTGGTTCATTTGTGGGGATTCTATGAAAATTCTTCGCCAAGAATACCAGAAACGTGCTAAGCGAGTGGTTCCGACTAAGTATACCTTGGACAATTTCAAAGGCTACCTTCATATTGGCATAGAACATGTTCGCGTGGAAACTCCTATATATGAAGGTGTGAAAAATGGGAAAAAGTTCAACTTCACTTTTCATTTGCTTAAACATATATACGTTATTTTACGCTTGACCCTTTTCTTCTTTTCTTTTCTAGCTATCAAGATTTCGATCAAAAAACCAACCCTGGCGAAGCAACAACTGCTGGAGATGCAGAGCCCCAAAAAGACACTACCAAGATGCCTTCGGCGAAGGTACTACTTTACTTCTCTTTTAGGTCACCACGTGTTTTCTCATTTTCTGACATACTAATAAAATTTCTCTTGTTCCACAGGGCAGTCGAAGACCGCCATCGACGCCTAAGAAAAGAAAAGCGAAAGAACATGAAGTCAAAGTTGTCGACACTAATGATGGTGATGAGTCACCAGACCAAGTCAAGCCTACCAAGAAGGAAAATAAAACAACCAAACCTCCACCACAAAAACCTCCTACTTCCAGAATTTTAGAAAAAACTCTACTCAAAAATCCAGGTGAGGAAACTACCCCTGTTCCAGCAGAAAGCGAAAGCTCTAGCCTGAAGACTAAAAATCCCAAGGTATGTTTTTTCTCTTTTCTTTCGACGCTGAAAAGGTTGTTTACTTGTGTTACCTTTCTTGATATATTTATCTTTCAGGTCCTTGTCGATACTCATGGGCATCCCATGGTCCAAGTTCTCCCAAAGACCAGTAGTGATCCTACCTACAAGCCAACCAGCGCCTCCAAACCTTCTCCTAAGGATTCGATAAAGGAGTCAGCTACTGAAGTAAACCAGCCCTCTGCTATCTCTGAACAAATTCCAGACGTAGTGGAAGAAGAAACTGGTCCTGAGACTGACGACTTAGTCGACACTGGTGGGGATACTATGATGCCTACTGCAGCGCTTATCACAAGTAATGAACCTGAAGACCAATCTCCCCTCAACTTACAAGTCGTTGACGAAGAGAAGGATGAGGAGGTTGCAACTGATGGCGAAGAGGAGGAAGAAAAAGTAAGCGAAAGGCCGCCAACTCCCACAGCTGCTACAGACGAAGAGAAAGAAAGCGACAAAGAAGATCTTGGTAAAACAAATAAAACTGCTTCGACCGCGACAACTTCGACCCAACTTTCTCACGAGGAGCTTGAAAATCTGAAGGTGCAAAGACCTTTTGAGTACCTAAAGGCCATGCTTAGTTCCCGCTGCAATTTTGCTGATACTACCATTAGTAGTTCGACCACTTCAGGGACTACTTCTAATGCCAAAACCGTGGACGAATCGTTGGCAAATATTCGACACAAAATTCTCAACATTGACCTATTTCAACTTCTGGAGAATGACTCATCTGCTCAATTTGATCTAAAGAAAATCCTGAAGCAAATCAATGTCCTGGAGGCTCCCCCTGAAGTTACTGATGTGGTGCTGGACCTCACTACCCTAATAGATCTTGTGGTGACTGACTTTAATCGGCTTCGAGATTACTCCAAGAAGCTCAAAAATAAGACAGAAACCCAACTTGCTGAGTGGGATGCTGCTTCCAATTCGTCCAACAAAGTAACTGAACTAGAAAAAGTGTCTGAACAAAATAAGAAAGAAGCAACTTTGTGTGGTGAGAACATCCTCAAGTGGAAGAAACAAATTGCTGTTCTTCAAAGCAAAATTTCCCAGGCGGAAAAGCGTCAAGAAGAACTGCAACACATCGACCAAGAGGAAATCCGTAAAGAACTTGAAGTTGGTGTGCATCATGTTAATAGGGCCCGAAAACTTGGTGAGAAAATTGAGGAGCTTTCGAAAGGCAAGGCACTTTGTGAGCGTCGTCTTCAAATTCAGAAGTCGAAATTTGAAAAGCTGAAAGAGTCTTTTCTTGTCTGAATATTTGTAATATTTTTGTTTGGCCTTTTAAGGCTTTTTGTAATGACATTGGAGCCATTTTATTTGGCGAAAGATTTTCTATCCACCATATTGCTTGTTTTTTCTGCATAATCTATTTGACTGTTATTTTAACTTCTTGTGTGGGCTTATATTTTTTCAAATACTTCCCGTTTATTTTTAATATACGCTTATCTGCATCCAATTCTTCCACTTCATATGCGCCATTAGAAAATACTCGTATGATTTGAAAAGGTCCTTCCCACTTAGGGGACCATTTTCCCATAAATCTGTCTTTTCGATCCATGGGGAGAATCACCTTCCACACCAAATCACCAACCGAAAAAGCTTTATTTTTTACTTTTTTATTGTAAAATCTCTCCACTCTTTCTTTTTGCCTTTTCAGTAAGTCCAACGCTGTTAATCTTTCTTCGTCTAAATCCATTAATTCGTCCATCATCATATTCCAATATGTATCTGATGGAATTTCATGATGTCTTTGTATCCTTATTGACTGTAAGTATACTTCGACTGGTAAGACCGCATCATGGCTAAACATTAATCGAAATGGCGTAGTGTTTGTAGCTTCCTTAGGCGAGGTTCGACAAGCCCATAGAATTTGGTCCAACGTTTTATGCCAACTCTTTGGTTTTCTTCCCACGTGCTTCTTTATTAAGCCAATTATAACCTTATTTGCAGCTTTGACTTGACCGTTGGCTTGAGCGTAGTAAGGTGTTGATGTGAGGAGTCTGAAACCCATTTCCTTCGCGAATTCTTGCATATTTTTTCCCGTGAAAACATATCCTTGATCTGTTGTTATCGTCTCTGGGATACCAAACCTGTAAATAATATGCTTTCGAATGAATTCGATCACTGCTTCTTGATCCACGTTCACTAAGGGTATGGCTTCAATCCATTTCGTAAAATAATCTATTCCCACAAAAATAAATTTTTGGCTTTTTGAAGAGGCAGGTCGAATTTCTCCAATTAGATCCAAAGCCCAACCTCTAAAAGGCCAAGGCTTTATTAAAGAATGTAATTCACTTGCAGGAACATGTGGTATCCTTGCGTGTACCTGGCATTCTTGACATTCTTTCGCATATTCGACGCAATCTTTTAACATAGTTGGCCAATACGTTCCCTGTCGGAATAATAACCATTTCATCTTATGGTCTGCCTGATGTGCACCACATGCCCCACTGTGTACATTCGACAATGCTATGTACGCCTCTGATTCGCCTAAACACTTCAGTAGTATTCCTTCCGGAGTTTTCTTAAATAGTTCATTTCCCAAGATCACATAACTCAAAGCTCGATATCTGATTTTCCTTTCAACTGGTCCTGTTGGGTTTTGCAGGTATTCTATTATAGGCTTTCTCCAATCTCCGGTCATTGAGTCGTCTATGTTAAAAATTTCGAAATTTTCTTCGTCAGCATATCCAAGCTTTATTGTTTCCAAATCTGACGGGGATAATCTTACTGACACCACTATTCCTCTAACTTCAATGGCTTTCTGTAACTTTTCCTTTTATACTCTGTACCCGGAAGCTATCTGCGCTAAATCATTTGCTTCCTGATTCTCTATTCGCGGGACATGTCGAATCGTAACCATGTCGAACCTTTTTAAGAGTCGATTAGCTATTACAAAGTACATGATTAAACTTTCCTTAATACATTTGTACTCTTTTGTTATCTGCTTTATGACTAACTTAGAGTCGCCCATTATTTCGACCCGAGTTGCCCCCAATTCCAACAAGATTTCAAGTTCTGCTATCAAAGCCTCATATTCTGCCTCATTATTTGAGCAGAGTCCTTCGACTTTGTACTTGAATTTTGTTGGAATTTTGTCAGGAGAAATAAAAAGAACCCCAATTTCAGTTCCATTTCTATGACTAGAACCGTCGAAGTACAACTTCCATGGTTCCATTTCAATATAATTCAAAGACTCTTCATTTATAGCGTGGTCGACTATGAAATCAGCCACTACTTGTCCTTTGACAGCCTTTAAAGGCAAATATGTCAAAGAATACTCAGTCAATGCTAATGCCCATTTTCCAATTCGACTGTGCAAGATTGGCTTAGATAACGTATATTTTATAACGTCGAAATGAGAAGAAACGTAAACATCAACTGGTTTTATATAGTGCTTTAATTTCATACAAGAAAAGTACACACATAAACACAACTTTTCAATCACACTATATCTAGTGTCTGCATCGTTCAAGACCCTACTGAGGTAGTAGATGGCTCTTTCGACACCATTCTCATCCTCCTGAGCCAACATGCTCCCTAAAGTCTTGTCCGACGCAGATATGTACAACCTCATACTTCTACTTCTACAAGGTGACACTAAGATTGGGGGGTGCGTTAGGTACTCCTTGATCTTGTCGAAAGCATCCTGCTGCTCTTGCCCCTATTCGAAATCTCCTTTCTTTAGTCGAAGTAGAGGAGAAAAGGCTTGCGTCTTCCCACTAAGGTTGGAGATAAACCTTCTAAGAAAGTTGATCTTGCCAAGTAAAGACTGCAACTCCTTCTTTGTAGATGGCGCTTTCGCCTCCATTATTGCCCTGGCCTTGTTATGGTTGATTTCGATCCCCTTCTTGTGGACCACAAAGCCTAGGAAGTCTCCCGCCTGCACACAAAAAGCACATTTGAGAGGATTCATCTTCAGACCAAACTTCCTCATCCTTTCGAAGAATTGTCGAAGATGGTCTATATGATTGTTCTCTGAAACGGACTTAACAACAATATCGTCAATGTAAATCTGTATAAAATCCTCTATGAAATCGTGAAAAATTGAATTCATTGCTCGCTGATATGTTGCCCCAGCATTCTTTAAACCAAAAGGCATTACCACTCATTCGTAAGTGCCTAAGGCTCCAGGGCATCGAAACGCCGTTTTGGGGACATCTTCCTCAGCAATAAAGATTTGATTATAACCAGAATACCCATCAAGCATACTAAGGTACTCATGTCCCGCGGCGGAATCGACAAGCATTTCCGCCACTAGCATAGGATATTCATCCTTTGGGGTAGCTGAATTCAAGTCTCGAAAATCAATGCATACCCTCAACTTGCCATTTTTCTTTATTACAGGAACTATGTTAGCAATCCATTCGACATACCTGGTTGGACGGATGAACTTGCACCTGAGAAGTCTTTCGACTTCTTCTTTAATTTTCGAGAGGATTTTTGGGGCGAATCTCCTTGGAGTCTGCTTCACATGTTTCCTCCCAGGTTTTATTGGCAACCTTAATTCGACCAAGCTTCTATCCAAACCGGGCATTTCGTCATAGTCCAATGCGAAACAATCTTTGAATTCTTTCAACAATTGGACTATTTCGACCCTAAGTTGGGGGCTTACTTTCGCGCTGATATAAGTGGGTCGCTTCTCTGCCCCTGATCCCAAGTCGATTTCTTCAAGTGGATCTTGTGCCATCATCTTGGCATTTGATGCTAAAGGATCCTTTTCGAGGCCCAACGGTTCGTTGTCATAAATCGCGTCAAGCCTCTGATTCTGCAAATCACCTTGATCTTTATCCGGAGGATCCCAATTTGAATCCTTTTCGAGACCTTGTCGATCTGCTTCAATTTGATTGGCTTCGACAGCCATATACTTTACTTCGGCCTCTAAGGCCGCTTTGAGTTTGTTCTCGGCTACGTAAGCCGCGATCTTTTCAAGAATTAGTGACTCACTCTATGTCACTGAATTCGCTGCCCCAGCCAGTTGGCTGGATGTGTGCGGTTCCAAAAATGTAATTTTCTTCACCAACTACCTCCCTATCCCACTGAAACCAGTGAGTAGGATGAAGGTATAATGAGAAAAAAGCATTATCCGTTGGCGTCATGTCGAAGGTGGCTGGGCTACAAGGAGCTATGTGAGCCAGATTCCTGTCGAAACTCCTCCTATCCACCTGGTTTACCTCGCCCAAAAAATAACTTTGGTCTGCCTCTATATTTTCAACTATGCCGTCTGCGCGCCAGATGGTTATTCGCTGGTGCATTGACGAAGGGACGACACCAATACCGTGTATCCACTCTCTACCCAGGAGAAGGTTGTAGTTTACTTTCGACGCAATCACCATAAACATAGTTGGCCTCGTAATGGTTCCAACTGTTAAGTCTACCTGAATCACACCCATAGTAGTTCCTACTTTCCCTTCATAATTCGACAATACCATATTGTGAGGTTTGGTATCAGAATCATCTTTTCCAATTTTCTTCAGCATAAAATGCGACATCAAGTTGACAGCCGCTCCCCCATCGACCAGAATCTTATTCACCCCTACATCGCCAACTTTCCCTTTTATAAATAGGGGTTTAAGGTGGTTCTTCATTGAGTCATATGGCCTTTCAAAAAATGCGTTATGTTCTTCGACGCATCCGTTGTTCATGATATAGTAGCAAACGGGCCTGTGTCTGGCTGTTTCGACCTCCAAAGCTTCCTCTTCCTCTTCGATTTCCATAATTTGATCATACTCCCTGGGGAGCACTGAAACTACATTACATGTCACATCGAATGATGCTTCTGACTCTGAGTTAAAATCATCTGTCATTTCATCATCCTTGGTTACTTCCTCCATTGGCACTTCTTGCACTGGAGCAGTGGGTGGATTATCAGGCTTCACTTCTTCCATCTGGGTCGAAGTTTGAACGTTGCTGCTAGTTTTTGGCTTGTCTTTTCCTGCAGCCTCCCTCTCAGCCTTCTTTCGACGTTGGTATCTCCTCCATTGTGACTTCGTCATAGGGTTCTTACCCTTATAATTCTCAGAAGGGTAAGTCACCCTTTTGGACTTCTGGATTTCCTTTCTGTATGGCATAGAGGATCCCCTCTGCACTTCAAAATCCTTCCATTTTCCTTGCCCCTGGGCTTGTCGGATTGGATTCACCCACCTATCATCTGGAGCCTTGGTTGTTGGTTTGAACGTGTTAGGGCGTTTTTCGCCTAACCTCTCTCCGTTTTTGTTCCCTTTCCTGGGGTCGAACCTCTCTCCAGCAGGCTTCCAATTTCCTCTTTTTCTTGCCCTCTCTATTCCTTCTAAGTTTTGTGCTGCCTTTTTGTCGAAGACAGCACTACAGCGAGGGCACAACATCACCTCAGACCTCTTCCTCTGGCATCTATGAATAAAATCTGCCAGATTTTCTTCCTCTTTTGGGTAAGCCACTTTCTGGTACTCCTCCCGTCGACGTTCTTCGTCAACTTGCATTGCAGCGTCCTGAGTTACTTCGACCATATTTATATTGGCCGGTGATTATGCATCCATGCCCAACTTTTTCAGTTTCAAGGTGAGGCCCTCATCGACCTCATGCTCCTTCTTTATTCGATTGAAATTCTCAGAGATTTTCTTCGACAGAACATTTGGGAGTGGACTCCTGGCAACTTGTGGGGTGATGAATCCAACAGTTTTGTCCTTCGGGTCCTCCATGGTTCTTCGGAGAATCCCAACAGCAGCTTGTTTGTAAGAACCTTCAATAGTTCCTTTATTGATTTCGGTGAAACCCTCAGTGGTCTCATTGTTGTCTTTGTCGAAACCCTCAGTAATTTCGTTGTTGATGCCCTCAGTGGCCTCAGTAATGTAGTTCTCAATGCTCTTTGCGCCAAGATCTTCAGCAATCTTGACCATCATTGACCGGTCCACACCATCAGTCATGTCTCCGACCATGTCAACTTTGTTAGCGGGGTCTTCAGCAACCTCCACCATATTCATGTTGCGGTCGAAACCATCAGCAGCTTTCTTCATGTCCAAGGTATTATCGAAGCTCTCAGCAACTTCAACCATGTTTACTACGGATGGCCCAGCATAGTGGGCTTCCACCACCTGCAAGGAGTTTGAATCCACTTTAGCATGGGACTTCGACTTGTCGCCGAATTTGAGCCTTCCATCTCTTATTGCATTCTGGACTAGATCCCTGAAAAGGAAACATTGAGATGTTTTATGACCCCAAAAATTATGATATTTACAAAAACCTCTCTTTTTCTGTTGTTCTAAAGGAGGCACCTTAGTACCAGGAGGTACTATTATTTGGTCATCCTTGACCAATAAGTCAAATATTTCGTTGCATTTTGTAACGTCGAACATATAAGTTCTCTTAGGGAACTTGTCGTTCTTCTCCGATTCGGCTGGATTTTTTCCATTCGACGGAGCCAAAACTTTGCAGGCATAAGGTGGGCCCTGTTTTAACTCTGCCAAATCTACCTCTTGCTTTTCGAAATTTGACGATTCTTCTTCGTCATCCTCCTCACAGACTCCGACATAGGCCACCCTTTATTTCCTATTTTTATTAACCCTAGCTTTTTCGGCTTTTAGTCTTTCTACCTGTCTAACCCTATAAGCTAATTGGGCCATATCTCTTAGATATTGGGTGTCTAATTTCTTTCTTATAGAATAGTCGAGGCCGCCAGCGGCCATTTCGACTAACTCGTGCTCTGGCACTTGTGTGAAACACCTTGCCTTGAGCAATCTGAACCTATTCAGATAATCATCTATTGGTTCTGAAAACTTTCTCTTTACGCTAGCCAATTCTTTCAGGCTTATCTTTGTCTGCCCCATGTAAAATTGTTCATGGAACGATCTCTCTAACTGGGTCCACGTATGGATCGAACCTGCAGGCAAAGACGTGAACCAAGTAAAAACATTTTTCGTCAGAGAGCTAGGAAAATATTTTATCTTCAAGTTTTCATTGTGCGCTATTTCGCCTGCTTCGATCAAGTAACGGGCCACGTGTTCGACCGTCTATTCACCCGTGTCTCCTGAAAACTTAGTGAATTTGGGGACTTTCCACCTTGGGGGTACATCTTCCTGCAATATATATTCAGATAATGGTGATGTGTAACTAGGCCTCTGCAGCCCTACATTTACCCCATTTCGAGCCATTATTCTTTCGACCATGGCTGCTAAATTATTTTCCGCCGGCATGTTATTACAACGTATTCGTTGCACAATATCATCAACGTCTTGACCCTTATTTACTATCACCCTCGCAGGTTCTTGCTGGACAGGCATTTCGACACGAGGTGGTTTGACCACTGCTCCCTGGTCTTACAGGTTTGCCTGAGGAACGTTTATTGGTCTCTGGTTTATAGTAGGTTCTTCTTCGACCGCTACTGTTGGGATCTGAACTTTCTGTCCCCTCGGGGGAGGTCGAGGGACACCGAAAAAATCAGCAATGCGCGTCATCTGTGCCGCCAATTATTGATTCGTTTGTGTAGTGTTTTGGATCAAAGGATTGAATATAACCCCCATTTGTTGGGCCAACATCTGAACCATATCATGGTTACTCTCATCCATTTGTTGCCTGATCACTTGCGCAGAGTTATTGGTGATGTTTGGCATGTAAGTTTGGTACCCCGTTCCTAAAGGCTGGCTAATTCGACCTATATTGTTCACACCAGAACCGGACCCTTGTAAGGGCGAATGTATGTTGATTGTTGGGTCTGTAAATGCTGATGGAGCGTTATGTAAACTTGCCATTACTGAAGTTGGCATTCCATATGGTTGCTCTCGATTTAGTGGCATCGAAAACCCAGACATAAAGGGTCTGTACATACTTCCTGAGGGGGGAGTCATTTGAGGCATTTGGGGTCCCACAGTTAAAAAACTAGGCGCACTCTGAGGTGTTGAAAGTGCAGGCGTCGAACCCGCTGTTGATGGATTAGCCTCTGATACTGATATTGAGTCCATACTGCCCCCAGTCGAAGGATTAGGGGGTGGTATTTCATTGTTCGCAACATTCTGATTGTTAGGCGGATTTGGATTTTCCATTTTGGGTACTCATCTTCTTCTGGGTCTTTCTTCGTTATTTATGGCTAGTTTACCACTTCTTAATTTCATGCAACAAGACGAAGTAAATTTCTTACGAGTACAATGTAAAATGAAGGTTTTCAAATGTTAATAGCACAAGGTCCCACGGGGCGTGCCAATTTGTTTGCTTGGAAAATTCGCAAACTACCGCTGATCTCCTAATCTATGTAAAATTAGTTTACTTAGAGGACCGATCAAACAAATCCTAGGACAATGTGCTTTAACAATTTTGGTAACTTTCGTGAGAAAACCTTTTGTTTATTAAATTCATCATGATTTCTTATCAATCTTTGTATTTTCGACAGAAATGATAATCTTTGTCTTTTAAAATAAATAACAAACGTAAATAACTTGTAAGTAAGAAATGGCGGAAAGGCAAAAGAAACTGTAAATGAAGAACTTTAAACTTCTATTTAGATGCAAGAAATGAAAACTGGTGTTTTTCAAACGTACATTTTCTCAGTAATTACTCTTTTCTCTCTCACGGTTACTTTGAGTATTTCTTGAGTGATTTGTACAAATTATGAACACACACGAAAATCTAACACTAAGACCCCCTATTTATATACAAACGAAATAACCAACTATAACAACTATTTCTCTTGATGGCGACAAATGGTATTCTGCATGTATTCGTCTGCCAGATGCGTTCCACGCGTCCCTTTTCAAAACGGAATTCCCTCCTGAATTTTGAATTTCAAACACCCGTCGAAAAGGAGCCTATTTCTTCTTTTTTTGTCGAAAGTATTCTTCACACTTAGCAAAATCTAGCAATGCTTCCCCTGAGCGCCATTGGTCTTCGACTAGCTTTCTCCATCACAAAACATTCTAGTCGAATTACCCTGTCGAATTATTAACTTTTCATTAAAATCATTATCTTGGCGTTGAAATTAGCAGCCTACAGTTACTTACTTTATTGGTTTTTCCCTATAAAGGGCACTGGCTTACTTTTCACAAAAACTTTTCCTTTCCCTTCCATTTTAAAATTTTCACTTTTCTTAATCGAAGAAAATTCATAGGCACGGTGTGCTTCTTTATGTTCGGATAGGAGATGGGAGATTATGGGGTTCGTTAGTCTCTCATGGATCTATGTGTTGCAACTTTTAACCTCTCCCCTCTCGTTAGAAACTGAAAGCCTGAAAGGAAGCTAAATATGTTCATGTTCGAGACATTGTGTCCCTATATTCTGACCCTAATATGATCGCGAGGTTCTGCTAGGACATTAGGTTCTCCATTACAGGGCACGAAGAGGAAATCCTATAGCCCTATTCAGAAATGGAAAGAGCCACCATGGCCACCATAGGTGGTCCGTCTGCTCTTTATTTTTACTTGCATTTCGCTATTATTCATGAGTTAGGGGTTTTAATACCCTTTACACCTTTTAAGGCAGACTTCCTGGTGATCACTAATGTCGCTCATTCCCGAATCACGTCCAACGTATGAAGTATCATCAGGACTTTTTAAGATCATTTGTTGTAATATGAGTGTCTTCCTCGTTGTTAATGTATTCCTTTATTTTTATGGAGTAGATATTTGCCTCATCTGTGGTTGGGTAACTTTACGCTTTTTGTCTAGTAGGTGTTTGTTGGAACCCTATGCAGAGCCTTATGAGGATTGGAAAAATATATTTATGTGGGTCAAAGGGTGAGACGATGCTTCTGTGGTGACCACAGAGGCGACAGGTGCCTTTCACTTTCCTCTGTCGTGGACAATGAATCCTTAACTCATCAAGGGGATAGACTTCAACGCCCTTCTCCCATTAAGCGAGACATGATCCAAGTTTTAAGATGCATCCAACTTATGATCTATTATGCTTTAATCACCCTGGATCAAGAAGACAACAGTGGGGAGAGAAGTATTTGGCTAAGCTTTATGGTATAAAAATAACGTCATGACATGACTCCACTAGTATAAAAAGCGCTTTTTACCTCGAACGTGAAATGCATAATACCTCGCCTAAAGAAGCGAGGTAACAAAGGGCGACGTGAAAACTCGCCACTTATCACCTCGGTAGAATTAAAATCGAGAGTTAAATTCTGGCATGCAGATCACAGATGTCCTATTAGATGTCAAGACATTGATTTCTGCTAAAAACTGAACAAGGACAAAACAGAAACATTCAAAAATACTTCAGGTTAGAACAATGTCGTGACAGATGTTTCAACATCAGTTAAGACATAAACTTCTGATCAAGAACAGACTGAATATATCATAACAGAATGATAAATAAAAACACCAAGATATGATGACCCAATTCGGTGCAATTCACCTACATCTGGGGGCTACCAAGCCAGGAATGAAATCCACTAATGGTATTAGTTCAAAGCTAAATTCCCCCGTTTACAACTTTTCACCTAATCACTATCCGTGCAAACTTCTACCTAAGACACTCCTAGGTGTGAGAAATCACCATCTCAATTCCTAAATCACCTCAGTGATATCTAACAGTTACAACATCCTGCAACTGCATCAATCTGTTTAATTGAAGGACACTCCTTTCAATACAACATTCAGTCAAGACTCTTGACTGCCAATGCCTCTTGAATTTGCTTAATATCTTCATCCAAGAACAATGCACAATTCATTACCTAAAGGTTTCTGAATCTGTAAAACTATGTCTACGACAATGTATCAAACGATATAAAGGGTGACTTACAACAGAAGAAAGTACACGACTCTCAAAACCCTAAACCCTTATTTTCTACTTTACAAAAGTCTTAATAAGAATTATTATTTTACCCTAGGTCTTGGTCTTCTTTTTATAATCTTCAGCTATCCATGGGCTTTGAAATATCTGTTTATTTATTCCTTGATCCATGTTCTGATTGCTTCTTAAATCTTGGACCAGATCTGCAACAACCTAATATATCAGACCAAAATGTCGAGTCCACAAGCTAGGACATCTTGTCTTACATGTCTTCTTCCAGCAGACTTCATCATGTTGGAACATCTTGTTTAACACAATGTTTTACCAAAATTTAGTCAAATCTTTTAAAGCCTTCAATCTCCCCCTTTTGACAAATTTTGGCTAAAACACCTTTTGCACAATAAACCCAGGATGCTTCAGAGAGAGAGGGGGTAGAAAGTCCTGAAGTCATTTCAGCCAGAAGCCTTCACTCTTTCTGTCCAGCTGTATGGATGATTTACACAGCGTACACCACCTGTTGTATGTTGTGTATCCATTGTCCTGGTGTACATAAGGAAAAGGATGCATAACACCCCCTCAAACCCAGAACCAATACTTGTCACCGAAGCAACCAAACACCAACTTGAGTTATCCCGACAAGGACTCAGGAAAACAGACTGCTACTCTGGGTAACTCAGAACACAAGACACAACTGTGTTCTTAACTCAGATCACAAGACACAAAAGACAGACTCAGAAATAACACTGAGACTCAGACAGGATGTTAGAACATCCCATCCAACATCCTTGCAAAACACCTGCAAGAATGGACTCCACCCCCAAAAGGATATCAGTTATGTGTTGTAAGGACCAACACACAACCGAGATGAATACACGCCCATTCTCCCCCCTTTTAGCCAAAAAAATTCAAAAGAAACCAACAAAGTTCCATACTCACATGTGCTTACCCAAACCCGGACAAAAGCCATAAAGACACAACACAACAAAAAGAAACACAACCTGAGAACCAAGAAGCAGCGACCCCCTTTAAATACCCAAGCAGTTTCTCTAGGAATTAACGGTTCATAAAAGTTACCGAAGAACAATTCAATGGAGAAATAAATTTAGGTAGGTAACTTCAACATAAATGATTGTGCACCGCCCAACTAGGATTTGACTGTTTCAACTTTAGGATAAACCGTCTAAAGAATGCGCATGTATCAAAACACATGTTTAACACGCCTTCTCTTAGGCACGCTCTCCACTGTCCAAGGAGCGCGTCCAAAGAAAGCAACTTGAAAACAACCACAAGTCCTAAACAATGTCCTGACACCTGGTCAGACTTTGTCCATTCCATCTTATAAACTCTGAAGCATAGTCATATGCCTTCCAATGAGCCCCAAGAATACTCCTTTCAATCAAAAGTAAAAGCAACTGGCCAAAATGTTAAGACATTCCTTCTAACATCTCCTAGTTAACAACAAGGACTCCAATAAACCTTATCTCAATCTGCAGAGAAAAATAAATTCTCCCAGACAATATCCAATCTTATTTCTCAGGTCTCTCCTAAGAATTAAGAACAAAGTTGATATAAGTCAATAGCCTTAACAGATTAAACTCTCAAGCAGAGCTGACAAAGGCACAACATCAACACACCATGATGTCAAGACATCTTTCCTGACATCACATCTTCACAAGAATCACATGAGCATCTTCATGCTCATAAGCGAGAACAAACACCAAGATCACACTCCTTGTATCATAACCAATAAACTCTTAGATTGAGACTAGATAACACCATTAATCACTCTCCCCCTAAACATATCCATACCCTGTACAAATTCATCTTGAATCTTACAGCCATAGACAACCTTGTTTTTTGAGAATGAATCCAATCAAATCTGGACTGCTCACATCCACGTAAGAGATATACACATTCTCTTAGCTTCTTGGTTAGACAGCATGTCATCCACTCTTGGAAGACACCAGACCCCTTCTCCACATGAAGAGTGATACACCTTTAGTCTGATACAATCTTTTCTAGTGATACTTCCAGTAGAATCCACATAGTCTTGACCAGTATCTCTACACCATACTCAACCATGAAAAGATATAGCTCCAAGACTGAAAGTTAGCCTCAGTTAATCTCCAAGAATAACCAAAACCAGGAATGATGTTCCAACATCATTTAGCACATCATGCTTAATCAGAGAAGACATGACTTTGATTCTTGAACCACTAAACACTGAACTAACCATCACAACAGGTCACTGCCTCTGCTCTACAATCTTCCTTTCTACATAACTCCACCTTACACAGTCCAACACAAGACATAATACATCAGTACTAGCAAGGGCTAATGTTTCAGCATCATAATCCTAGAGTAACAGGCTTGAGCAGGTAGTTTCTTGTGTCACACTCAAAAACCACATTCCACAATAAGTGTCAATCTTCCACCATGTCCTTGATCATGAGGAAACATAGCTGAAACTTCTGGTACTAACATCCCCTTACCCCAGACAGAACTCTATAACACTCACATCCAACATCTTAGATGAGACTTCAAGAAGATATGAAAACACCGTGCAATCAGCAACTCCCCTGATCCAAAGAGATCGAGATAGACTTTGGCTACATCCTTATAGTTGGAGAGCAACCACTCCTCGGGATACCAGCCTATACAAGATGGTACCGCTCCGATGCACACAAAGGTCCACAGTATGAGCATCTAGATGTTCAGTCCAATGTTAGAACATTTGATAACTGGCTTGACTAGCCATCTGATGAAACCACACATGCCTGAAACAGTCTTGAAGATCTAACCCTCAGACTTCCAGATAATATCCCACCTTGAATGGCCTTTCCATCATAACAGAACAAAAGTCTCATGTTCTCATAGACTTGATCGTGAAATTAAGTTTGAGTAAACAACCTTCATTCTGAACATAAGAAAGAAAACCAGTCTTCTTCAGAATACCCTGATGACAACCTCCTTCAAGCATAATTCTCCAATGGAATCATACACACACTATTCCACGCCAGAACCAAACCAAATAGACACAACTATCTGCAAGATCATTTAGATTCAGCTTCGAAAGACCAGAAAAATCTCCAAGATGTCAGGGTAAATGTCCTAGATATTTTCCTTTGACTTCTATATGCACAGACTCTGGTAAAAAAAACTTTGCAGTCCTCCACCAGTAATTGGAACACATACTCCTATAGAAGATACAAGAACACAGCTTCTGAACCCCTATGTGCTTAGATCAAAAATAAATTAATCCAAGGCATGTTCATCAAGATGATCATGAGACAGTTTTCACTTCCACAATAACAAGTTTCTAGAAAAGAACCTTCCTAGATTGCATACCAACTGACTCTTCAAGTCCAATAAGAAGAAGATTCCCAACATCTTCGATCAACACATATTTGTTTAGCCTCCAGAGCATATGCCACAACACTCATTTTCCAAAAGGTTCTTTCCTTGGATCAACAAGATTCATCACACACACTCATCTGGAAAGATGTTTCAACATCTAATTGAACATCAGTTCTGTTTCCAATGAACAGATCATTGAAATTGGTTCTGAAAACACACCTTGATCACAATCAAGCATCTTTTGAAAATTTCACACAAGATACCGACTGTATCCATTCTTCAAGCCAGACCCGATGCAAAGAGTAGATTCTTGAGATCTTGAACCTATATGAAGAAACACCTTCTGGTGTGAGATCATCTTTCTTGAACACCAGCAATAGGATAATCAATTAAATACTTGCTAAGGCCACAAATAGCAATTGATCTTAAATCCCAACTTTGTATTCTTCAGCAATTGACCTTTTTCCTCTTATTGTCCTTCATATTACCTGATTGAGCCTATCTCCCAAGCAACATAGAAGGATCCTTTAGAGGACTCCGGATCACGGTGCTTTCTCCTGTCTATAGGTGCCAAGAACAACTATAAAGACTAACATCATCTTCAACAAGCACCAGGTAAGATGTCATAACATCTTATAAGGCACCACGCGTAGCAATAGCATCATCAACAGCAGCAGTGGTAGAAACTTCACAAAGTATCAGACAACCATCAATAGCACCAAGGGATGGTCTGATCATACAACCTCCTTCCTTGTTCAAGGACCAGAAAGTATCTTCCCTAGACCTCATCCAGAAGCAGACCAGGATGCCTGCTCTGATACCAATTGAAATTCTGGCATGCAGATCATAGATGTCCTATTAGACGCCGAGACATTGATCTTTGCTAAAAACTGAACAAGGACAGAGCAGAAACATTAAAAAAATACTTCAGGTTAGATCAATGTCGTGACAGATGTTTCAACATTAGTCAAGACATAAACTCCTGATCAAGAACAGACTGAATATATCATAACAGAATGATAAAATAAAAACACCAAGATATGATGACCCAGTTCGGTGCAATTCACCTACATCTGGGGGCTACAAAGCCAGGAATGAAATCCACTAATAGTATTAGTTCAAAACTAAACTCCCCCGTTTACAACTTTTCACCTAATCACTACCCGTGCAAACTTCTACCTAAGACACTCCTAGGTATGAGAAATCACCATCTCAATTCCTAAATCACCTCAGTGATATCTAACAGTTACAACATCCTGCAACTGCATCAATTTGTTCAATTAAAGGACACTCATTTCAATACAACATTCAGTCAAGACTCTTGACTACCAATGCCTCTTGAATTTGCTTAATAGCTTCATCCAAGAACAATACACAATTCATTACCTAAAGGTTTCTGAATCTGTAAAACTATGTCTACCACAATGTATCAAACGATACAAAGGGAGACTTACAACACAAGAAAGTACACGACTCTCAGAATAGTTATATGGTTTACCCAGAATATTACATTGTTTACCCAGAATATTACATTGTTTACACAAAATATTAAAATAAAAATAAAATTCCTTAGGTGGGTCAAGATCAATTGTTGGTGCAAATATATTCTCCAAGGATTTGCATGCATTTGATTCTGAAGCAAAACAAAATAATGGTTAAATAAATAAAATCAATATTCAAATATGTGATTTTGTGCCCAAATAAATATTTAATAAAACAAACCTTAAACCATAGTAATTTTATGCTCTTGCAATCCATCTTAGAGAACTTTTCCAAACGTCTTTATGTTTCAAGCGCTTTATGTTCCATATGGGTTAGATTTTCAATATTCAGCATGTTTTTATAATGGATGTTCCTTAGGTTTCATGTGGATCACTAATGATAGATTCTTGAGCGTTGATAAACATTAAATGGATGACAAATATTTGTTTAAGGGCGTTGAATATAGTAAAAAAAACGCTTAAATATCTCATCGGTCACGAAGAAAACCGAGGTGAATAAGTTGTGTTTTTTTTTTAAATTACATTGTTTACACAGAATATTAAAATTACATTATAAAATATGTTTTCCACTGAGAATTTTTATTTTCCATGTTCAGGTCACATGCAAGATGCTAGAGATCTTTTTCCTAATGAGAATTTTTATTTTTTGCACTTGCAATCCATCCTAGAGATTTGTAGTAGCAACTTATGATTAAATGGACAGCGGTGAATATTTCCTCTCTTTGGGGCGGCTACATATAAGTTAGTCTTATGGTAAAACATATTTAACGAGTGTTTTTATAGTAAAATATGACTATTAAACACCTCAGTTTTATTATAAAGCCGCGATTTTTTTATCTTCTCCTTTTAACTGTCACCTCGGTGATGACAAAAGCCGAGGTGAATAGTTCTTTTTTTTTTAAATTACATTGTTTACACAAAATATTAAAATAAATTGTTTACAACAAATCTTTGCAACCGTGAGAAATTTTTATTTTGCACTTGCATCCATCATAATGTATGAGATCTGTTCAAAGATTTCATTATCTTGAGCAAATATTTTCATGGCAAACACTTTTACAAGAAAGACACCAAGATATATAGTGGTGGATGTTTAGAGTTTCTTGTGGATTGATGTGGCAATATCTTGAGCGCTATTAAAATAAGGATTTTCCCCTCAGCTTTATTAAAAAACGAGGTAATATATAACTTGCAAAAAATGGTGAATGATAAAAAATAGAAAGTATCATGTTCATTTTCAATTTTTTACCATTTACCGTTTTTTTTTGTACTGCAATTGCTTGCAATTCACAACATGTTTAGGAATAAATTTCTCAAAGTTGTCAACCGAGGAAAGTAATGAATTATGGAGTGTTTTCTTTGATTGACAGGTTATTCCAAAAATAAAACAACGACATCAACGCCATTATGTTGGGATGGATAACAAGAGCAGAAAAAAATTATTCAAGATTGAAGAACATTGAAGATTTTGTCTGTCTTGCAATCCATCTCAAAGAATGATGCTTGCGAGTTTAAGGGGGTTCCATATTAGTAAGGATTCGGGTAAAATCTGTTTAACGAGTGCTTTTATAGTAAAATCTTATTATTTTATGTCTCGGTTAAATAGAAAACTGGAAGGTTGGAACATTTTGTTTACACTTATAAACAAATAAAATCATAAACTGCGAAAGTTGAGAATCGAAGCTTGTACTGAGTTGTTTTTTCACCTCAGTGTTATGAAAAACCGAGGAAGTGTATAGTTTTTTATTTTTTAAAATAATAAAAAAATAGTGTGTCTTGCCTTTATACCTCGGTTTTCTATTGTTAGAGGGGAAAGTTTCGTCATGAAAATCGTTATTTGTTGTAGTGCTTCTTCTTTACTGCTTTGTACATTTTAACATCGTCGTCTTGCAAGTGATATGTCTAGAATCTTGTTGTGCGAGATGAGAGGTTTCCTAGTTTAGATGCAAGCCAAACAAAGACCAACAAACATGTCCCTGACCTTCCTTAGAGGTTTGTCGATGGTTGGAGAAAAAAGAAAGGTCTAACATCTCGTGATTGAGAAGCTCACCTTCCAAGGAGTCAAAGGCGAGAAAAGGGCCCCTTAGGGCCTTCGAGAGACCACTAGCCACCCGATAAATGAGGAAAGACATTCTGGGGTCTGTTCTAACGCTTGTAGCTCCTCGACCCTCATTGTGGAGTGACCATTATTTCAATTTGGTAGAGCTCTTTGAGCATTGCCTCCTATTTCCAAAGAGTTTTCCTAGTGAATATCAATCACTTCAAAATAAGTATATTTCCTATTTGACGAGCCTTTTATAGGTTCAAATGTTGAGATGCCTCCTATGGAGAGATTCCCGCGAGAAAAACACCTCCAAACAACTTGTGAGTTGCAATCCAGGCTTGATTTTATCATAGGGGGCATTCAAGAGCGCTAGAAGACGATGAAAGCAATTGCCAATGTGAGGGATAATTTGAGAGCCCTCGCCAAAAAGATGGCTTTAAAAGCACATGTATGTGCCGAGGAGGGTAAGCGCTTAAGGATGTATGTGCCGAGGAGGGTAAGCGCTTAAGGGAATCTCTCAAGGGAGCTATCGGTTCCATAAAAGGTATAGAAGAGGAGACTTCATCGCTCAAGGAAGAATTTGTGGCCGCCTCTGATCAGTATTTTGATAGGGCGAAGGAATATGTGGTTTTCTTCTATCCGAACCTAGATTTTAATTGAATGGACATGTTCAAGGTGGTTTGGGATGGTCCATTGGTGGACGACGGGTAGGTCCCCTGACAAGTCCCCTGCACCTTGATCCCTTTTTTTGCATATTTATTTTCTAGAGAACTCTGTAATCGCTTAGTTTGTTTATTGCTTTTGGATTATATCCTTATTTGTACAAACCTTTATTTGCGTATAATCTATTCTTAGCTACCATCAGGCGATAATGATCTTTATGCTTAGGTCCCGAGTCTTTGACCGCTTCAGACAGGATGACAGTTTTCTTTGTTAAGGATCATGCATGCCTAACCGCCTCAAAGGGCGGAGAAGATCCTTCTATGAGAATCCAACTTGTTTAATCACCTTAGAGGGTGACAAGGATCCATCTCAGAGGATCCAGCTGTTGTAGGCTCGACATCAGAGAAAAGGATCAAAATTATAATTACCACTGCTAGATTCATAAACAAGAGGTAAAAGAAACATTGAAAAGGATGAGTAATAGTAAGGCAGTTTGACCAAATAACATACATATTGAAGTGTGAAAAATTCTTGAAGATAGAGTTATTGAGTGCAGACAAAAGGTGGAGAGATATACGATTTCCCAATTACAATATGTTTACATCGAAGTTCAACACTAAGCCTCTATCATTTTACTTTAATTTTTGATGTAGTCGTGAAACACATTCAAGAGTTAGCACCGAGATACATGCTTTTTGCAGATGATATAGTCATATTTAAAAAGTCGAATTAAGATTTAAATGAGAGGTTGGAGACGAGTTTTATAAAGACATTGTGGTATATGGAATGCAAGTTCGGCAAAAGAAATAGTGTTTCTAACTTATAGGTGAAAGTTGGAAACCATATCCTCCCTCAAATCACACGATTTAAATATATTTGGATCGTAATACAAAACGATGAAGAATTATAAAAGAATGTAAATTATTGAATTCAAGTTGGGTTGTTGAAATGAAAGAGAACTTCAAGGGTTTTATATGACACAAAAGTACCGCTCAAGCTGAATGAAAAATTTCATCTGACACCTACGATGTTGTACATGACAAAATGTAGGACAATTAAAAATCAACATGCGAATAAAGTAAATGTAACGGAGATGAGGATGTTGCATTAGATGTATGATAAAACTAGATATATTAAGCTTAACAATATTAGAAAAAGTGTTGGGTTACCCCTCTAGTAAAAAAGATGATTGAAAATAAATTTCAACGACTTTGACATATAAAGAGAAGACATGTAAATTATATAATAAGGATAGTAAATTAGATAGAAAAGAATCACACAAATAAACGCATAGAAAAGAAAAACTATAAGAAAATGAAAGAAAAACCTAAAAAAAAAAAAAAACTATAAAAGAAAAAAGGTATTAAATAGAAGCATAATTCTGCACGGAACATTTTGAAAAAAAACGTGTTGTTCATATCCTTATCTTCCTTTTAATCATGTATCAAAATCAGTTCCATTTTAACCGAGTTCCCACACCAAGTTCCCATATTGGCAAATGACAAGGACGAAAACAAAAATTCATAGGAGTATATTGCAAAGACGAAATGCTTCCATAAAACCATGGAAAATGTTTTGTCGCAAGTACCTTTTGCGATAAAATTCTTCTATACCGAATAGCACGATTGTAAAAACATCCTGCCATAATAAGCCACATAAGAAACAAGTACAACCTTAAAAACTCACTTGGAAAACTTGGAGGTAATTCAATAATTATACGAGGATAAAGCTACAGAAATTTAAATCATTAAAATGTTGAGCATACAAAGATAGTTGTGCTGTATCCCATCCCAGGGGTTTAAATCCTTCATGTATTTTGCAAGTACATACCATGAATAAGTAAATAAATACAAGAAATCGTTATGTATAAATTACATCTTAGCAAAAAGCATTAGCTTCCGCAACAAAATTGATCACATATTGTTTTTATTCCCTCTCCCCTATTTAAATAAATGTTTAGTTTCACCTCAATCCGAGGATAATAATGCACTACGACAAAAAATCTAAGCATATTTGCTACATATGTTATATGGCACAATTAAAGAACTAGTAAATTTAATCACTTCTTGCTTTTCTTTCTTCCTTTTACTTGTTTCTCTAAGCTTCTAAGCCTTTGACTCATAACAGCAGCAGAAGATATCTTTTTATTTGGCTGTTTTGATGAATCAACTGGAAAAGAGCTTTGACCATTTGCCACTGATGCCGCTTGTTTTAGTGCTGGGAATATTGAGAAGGGAGATTTTGGAGCGCTGATGGGATCTGCAGGAGGCAAATCAGGAATTCCTAAAGTTTTCTTTACACCAGGGACTCTAAGCACTGCAAAATGGTGAAACAAAACCAAATTTAAGCCTATTGAAATGGTGAATAATGACAATATGATATATCAAATGAGAATTTTGAAGTTCCCCTTACCCATTCCATATGAAAGTGAAAACAAATTTGATGCAATCCAGTAACAAAATATAGCCTGCAAAATTATACATGAACACAAGTTTAAATTACATCAAATGACAAATAAAAGCGGCAGTAGTTAGAAGAAAATAGGCAACATACCTTTGGAAAACTCATGGTGAAAGGAACGGAAAGAAGAGCAAGAACCCTTGAGAAATTTTTCATTGTGGCAGCCATAGGATTTCCTTCCATTCCTTCTTGCATATTACACTAAAATGAAAATAAAAAACGAAATGTACGACCACACACACATTCAGACAAGTTTTCAAAAAGTCAAACTAGAAAGATAATTGAAAAGTTGAAAGTAAAGTCTCTGGAAATGAAGTGCTCACCTCTACTACTAATAAAAATGACAATGCAGTTATAACTGGAAAAATGTATAAGGCATCTGGAGTTGTGAGATCAGTGAACCAGAAAGCTCCACCATGTTTGAATGATGGCATTTTTTCAGCCATGTTTGTTATCTGCCATTAAAGAAAGTAAAATAAAATTGTGAGTGGATAGAAACAATATTAAGGCCCATCAGATTCTACAATTAGAGGGAACATCAAAGCAAAAGTCAGCTTACCGCAAGAAAAAAACTAATGAAGACAGGACCTTGAATAAAGAGTCCCTTCATTGGCGTAAATGGAGTCACACCATATCTAATGAAACAAAAGAACCATAAAGTTTTATTTACTACTAAAAATAAAGGTTACTTGGAGCCACAGACCAATTACATCATACTTTCTTAAATACTAACCATAATGAATCTTCATATGACTATTGTGATCACAATTGTAACTGGAAGAAATGTTTAAATATCTGATTCATTATTTGACTGTTTAGAGAAGCAGCATTTTCATTTTAATGAAAACAGCATAATCAAAATGAGGCCAATAATAATAGTGACATTGAGTATTAAAAGTTATATTTATGGCCATCACTAGTCACCATGAAGATTACTCTGGTGATACACTGTATCACCGAATGCAGTATTTACATTAAATATGGTGATCAATCATGGCCATTTACATTTTGCAGTCATGCATTAGACAAACTATGAAACTGCTCACTCTTTGAATAGCTTTGACATCTCCTTCTGACCTTCAGCAACAGCCTCTGGATCCATTGTCTGAAAAATGGATTTTATTGTGAGTAGAAAAAAAATTGTCTTTTGATATAACAACGTATAACATGCATGTAAGAAAAAATTTCCTTGCTCCAATATGACAAAGAACCCGTTTTTTATAAATTATTTAATGGACAAGTCGCTTATTTTAATTGAAAAATCATTTTTAATGGAATTTGTTGAAGTGGTTAGTTTTAGATAAATAAGAGAAACAATAAGAGCATTAAATTACTGCTAATATATGAATATTGAACTGATAAAAAAGACTAAACACCCATCCCTAACAATATAGACACAAGACTCCTAATCCTAAATAAATAGGAAAAACATGAAGGAAATCATGATATTAAAAAGTAATATAAAACCAATCCTAGATGATAAACTAAGATACTTTATGATTAGACACAGATCATAGAAGATAAACTAGGATACTCTAAAATTAATAACTCTCAAGAGTTCCACATTTGACGAGATATGCTCTGGCGATGTGTTTATAAGTGAAGGGTGGGTGGGGTAGCTCAACTAGTATGTGTAAGTAGAGCTAAATGGGTGTAAGTTGTTGATTCAGGATTCGATCTCTGACAGTAGTATTTCGTATTTTTTCATAATGCACTAATGTAAACAAGTTGTTGATGCTTATAACTCAACAACTTTTAAAATAAGCAGGGGCCGATTTTGTAAAATTGAGTTAGGCCCAATCCAGACTCTAATATGGCATCAAAGTTTATCCAAGATCAATTGAACCACCTCCTATCAGGTTACATCGATCAAGCCACTCAGATCACAATCCAAATGTCCAATCCTAGACACGAGGGGTATTTGTTAAGAGTTCCTCATTTGTTAAGAGTTCCCCATCTTACAACCGGGTTTTGTAAGGTTAAGTTAGACCCAACCTAAACTCTAATATGGATTTAAATCCTACCCAGGATCCGTTCGACCACCTCCTGTCATGTTTCCGCTATCGGGCTACTCAGATCTCACTCCAAATTTCATGTCCAGTCCTAAGCATGGGGGGTGGAGGAAGGGGGTAGGAGTTCCGTATTTGAAGAGATATGGCCTGACAACATGTTTATAAATGGGAGGAATCTTCACCTTACAAGTAGGTTTTGTTAGGCCTAACCCAAACTCTAATAATAACAAAGCTTTTCAAAGATGTCCTATCTTTTCACATATCACCGTGGCTATACATCGAATGGGCTATAAGAACTATTGAAGACTTTCAGATGTTTTTAAGGATCTTATAAAACTACCTTCTAAAAGACATGATCATGCCATAGTGTTGAAGGAAGGGGCAGAAATTCCTGATACGCAACTTGAAAGGTACCCCGTCAATATTAAAAAAACTGAGACAGAAAACCAATTAGTAATGTGTTGGTGTGATTCAACTTAGTATAAATTTCTATTCAATATCTATAATTACTGTAAAGGAAAAGAATGGAAGGTGGAGTTTTTGTCTTAAAAGAGAGATTGGGAAAAGAGTATGGAATTCGGATATTTATAGTGATTGGTGGATTGAGACTTGGGAGTGTTAGGATCTGTAGATTTTCATTGAAAAGAATGAACAACTTGCTGAAAGATTGTGAAAGGATAAAAATAAATAGGAGAAAAATCTCTCTTCCAAGTTTAATAATGATCTACATCCTAGTATTCTCTTACTTATACAAATAAATGTATAACAACCTCAACTAACTGACTATTCTAACAACGTTTAACTACTCTAATAAGACATGATTCTATATCCTATCAACACACCCCTCTTCAAAACAACGTTGTCCTCAAGGTTGACTCACAAGGATTAGATTCCTATCATATTTCATCTGCTCTTCTTGCATAAGAGAACTTAGTCACATTCACTATGAATGAAAAAAATGAGACTACTTGAGTGGAATTATTTATTGACACCTACAGTTTTACTGATGACATCAATAATCAGGTTAGACACTTAACCGGTGAACTATAAAAATATCCAGAAAAAATATGCAAACAAAAAATTTTAAGATATAAGACAATAGAACTTGTGAGGCTCTTGTTGCTTAACTTACATGCATAACAACATATACCAAAGCATTATATCGAATATTGTTGGTATTAAGAAATGACTTGATGAAATAGAGCATCATTACCTGTCTATCAATTTTTTCCTTTATCTCTTCTAAGCGAGGCCTCATAAGCTGCAATATGCATGAAACAGTAAGCTTAATAAGATATAGATAAGGATATAAAAAAAAGTGCATTATCAAATATACAACAAGCTTTACGACACTCATTCAAAAGGGCAAAAAATGAGGGAACAAAATGGTGAAGTGAGTTAATAATAAACCCTACAACCCATATCAGGGATATCGTTTTCAAAAATGGAAAGAGAAGCAAAGGGAAAATTTCACTCCAAACATCTAATTAGTATCCTGTTGAAATAGAATAACAAAGGAGAAAGGGGCAAGTAATAGTCATTGGCATTACTACATTTTAGCAAGAAAGGAATATGAAAACAAGCAGCACAACATACGGTAAGCTTAGAAGTGGCCTTGAGTTGATTTATTAAGAGTGGAACAGTTGCACTTCGAATCAAGAGAGTTGTTAGAACTATGGATGCCCACCTGATACAAAATTCATGCACCATTAAATTTTTTAGGAGTTAGGAATTAACAACTCATTAAAGAACAATGTAGCTAGCATAGTCTCAAAAACTCTATATTGCCAGTCACTTTAAAAAGGTCATAAATAATCTAAGACTCCAATTTGTATATTCTTAAGGGAAAATCATTAGCTTCATTACTTATTACCTATGAAGCACGAACAAAGACGCAGACACTAGACACGACAACACTTGGACACGACAACACTGATACATCGACACAGGTAATAATTTGAAAAAAAATGAATAAATTGAACGAAATCACAAGTGTTGGTGTCGTGTCAGACACTGACACACCTTTTTTAAGAGGCGTCGGTGCTACCGAGCTTGTTACTTGTTACTGATGAATTGCAAGTGAAACTCACCAATTTAGCCCACTGAATGAATGCACTGCATCTATAACATACTGCAAGGCTTGTACAGGCAAATAAGAATCAGCAGCAGCAATAGCAACTTCACTAACAACCGGAGCCTGAGAAACTACAGCGTCCATGGTAGTATCAATAAGAACATCAGCTACATCAGTCATTGCGGTAATCTTATCCAAATCCTGATTCAATGTAGACATATTTCGGCAGAAACTATATCCAGCGAAAGGAGAAAGGTTTCTATGTTGAGAGGATGAGAAAAAACCCGTTGATCCGTTAAGAGAGCTTCCAAAGGACCTTGATTGAATCAAGCTACTGATTCCTGTTGAACAAGGTTTTTCGTCTGGCTGGTCACGATTCCCGTCGCCGCCATGGATAACATAGGTGAAAGACGGGTGGAACTTCCGGTCTATGAGGTTCCCTCTTTGCAAGAGGCACCGTCTATAAGCCATTGATTTGTTTGAAAGTTCTATCGAACAACGTTACATGAAGAGATTAGAAACGATGCGAAAGAGGGAGAGGAAAATTCGAAAGAGATGAATGAAAAGAGGAAAACCTGGATGGCTTTCTCGGGGTTCTGGCGGCTGACAACCAACTCGCCTGCTTTTCACGGCGAGATTCTGGTTTTTACGGCTGACGATGTGAATTCAGCAGAACGCCAAAATTTTAGGGTTTTAATTAAATAATTACGGTGTCTTTTTTAACTCATTTTACTTTTTAACTTGTTAATCAAGTTAAAAATTAGAAGCTTGGTGCGGGTTTGATCTTTCGACACGACAGAGTCTAATTAGGGGTTTGAGGTGCACCCGTGGGAAAAAGAACTGTTATGTTTTCTTAACTAACTACCTAAGAAAATCTAGGGCCTATTATACCTCAATTGGGGTCTCTCGGTGCGATTTAAATGGTTTTGACTTTAAAAACTTATTTTAAAATTCATTCTAAATGGAAGAAAGAAAAAAGTGCAGTTGAATTTGGTTGGGTTGACTATTATAAATAAAATCGAATTAAATCAATTTGATTTAGATTGTTTGATTGGTTTGATTTTTTATTATATTATTATTAAATTATGCATACATATATAGAGGATAACATAATTTTATTTATTTATTCATATATTATCATAAAACAAGTTTATAATTGTCAAAATAATTTTACAATTTTATTTTATGTCTAAAGAAAAATATATATGAAATTGCATTCTTAAATAAATTTAAAATATTATATTGTGTAGTTATAAACAAGTGTTTGCATGTGACTATCCTAGTCCGATAACTCTATAATTTTTTTTTATTATCTATTATGGACCGGCCAAAGGTTCGATTGCTAAGACTCAAGCCAATTTAAATTCATTCCACATGACTAGAGGTATAAAAGTTATCTTACATGAAATGTAAGGTACATTTTTCTGATCTCCACTTTTGATCACAAACATCTTAAATCTTTAACTGATTGTAATTATAGAAAGCAACCTAGGAGTGGATGAATTAGTTTTTCTAGATTTTTCTTGTTTTAAGTAAAAATTCTTCTCTTTTTTTATTTTTCCAGAATTAAATTATTAGACTTAAATGAAAAGTGTAGAAAAAAATAAAGAACAAGAAAGTAAAAGACACAAGAATGTTCTCCTTATAACCAAAGGTGTTAGACGATAGGCTTCGATCTAGAGGGGGTGAATAGATCACAAATTTTACAACCAAATTTTTTTGACAAAAATCTGTTTTAAAAATATGGTGCAGCGGAAAAACGACCCGGATCGAATCGTCTAACTGAACGTACTATCGAAAAGCAATATACGTATCGCAAACCAAACAGAGTGATAAGAACGTAAATGTTCAACAACAATCAAGCTACGAATCAATTAAATGCAATGTTAATCGTAACTCGTATATCCAATGAACCAAACATACACAAAATAGACACAAACAATTTATCGAACACTTGATGTGTGATTGATAACAATTGAAAATATAGTTTATTTTGTTGATGTTAAAACCTATCACAATCATGGTGATTGTGATTATATCAACAACAACACCTTTAAAAGATGGTAAAAAAATTTTCCAATCGAATTGATCAAACAACGACAAGCTCGATAAATTGCGTAATCAACAATAAAAGAGATAAAGAGATAAAGAGAGAGAGAGAGAGAGAGAGAGAGAGAGAGAGAGAGAGAGACCAAGATTTGTTTAGGCAGATCCTCAATCAGCCTCGCTATGGGTACGTCTGCCCTCAATTCAAAATCGAATTGAGATAGTGTTATTAACCTTTTCTTTGCAAAAATGTTTATACAAAAGACGAAGAATGCACACCCCAAAAAGCCCTATTGTTTTGTGTTGAAACTTCCACCTCCAAACCCTTGATCAAAGTTTGATCAAGTGACCAACAATGCAGCTACAATCCTCCGATTATCCCGAGCACGTAACTTGTTGAAACCCAAGATTCCCGAACACAATTCACCGTCTCGCGCTACTCCCTTACAAGGAAACCACCTTGTTCCAAGGCTTTCACTCGGTCAAATCTGTGTTGATGTGATCTTATCCAAAACCTTCAAACCAACCCGAACTTGAAGAAAAACCCCACCTTGGGTTTCTTATTTGAAACACACAAAGCCCCCAACCCAATATCCTCGGTTACACCAAACCTAATTGGATGTTATCAGCCCTAATCTAGATGGTCACCCAATCGAAAAGTGATTATGTGTAGTTCAATTGTGTGTATGCATAGAAAAAGGGATGAAGATGATGGGCAAATTTGTAATCTGGTTTCGTTTAGGTTTTATTCACTAGGAAACCTTGCATAGAAGAAGATGCATGTATGAGTATATATAGGTATGTGAAGAAAATGGGGAAAAGGATGCAAGAAAAATAAGATGCAAAAAAAATTTATCAAGTTTTAACTTGCATAGGTCGGCCTATGAAGGTGTTCAGGCCAGCCTGTGAGGCGGCCTGAAATGCGACCTGTGGGCAGAATCTACAAGCTTCATTCTTGGAGCGTATGAGCCGGCCTGAAACATGGATGTGCTGGCCTATACTGAAGTTGAGGCTTCCATAGGTTGGCTTGATCACGTAAAGGTCGGCATATGTTGTTGTTTTGACAAACAGACTTGATTTTTTATGTGTATGACATGCCTAAGACCTATCAAACTTGTTCAAATACTCTTTTTATGCATCCTAATGCTAAGAGGACAATTGAGCATCTAAATGTAGGTTGACACCGTCCAATATACAAGAGCACTACGATAAACTACCTTGTTCCTTGTTTGACATCATTCAAAACCCGGTTGAGTTTGTATTTAGCAATACTTAGCACTCACATACTCCCTTTTTTTATGATGGCACACGTATATGATGTAGTCGTAGCCTGTTGCGCTTCTCTTGATACACTGAATAACTCCCCTTGACTTTATGCATTGTTCTTAATAGCTCTTTGATAGCTCCCCCTAAGTATATATATATATATATATATATATATATATATATATATATATATATGCATATACTTAGGGGGAGCTATCAAAGAGATAGATATATATATATATATATATATATATATATATATATATATATCATGCATAATCCTCTTCATTATCTCATCTTCTCCCCCCTTTGACAACATCAAAAAGAAAGAAAAAAATCAATCAGTTAGAAGCATCACGTAGATGCACAACTCACATATTACAAATACTATGCAGAGGCAATTGCAATGAAAAGGTTGTGCGCTCACACAAGGTAAAGAACACGTGCTTAATAAACAAAAACACAATACTCATATTAATTTTGATTAATTAAAGTACAAGCATTGTAACATTACATAACTCAAAGCGATAAACATCTAATTAAATGCAAAGACATGAAACAACCAAACAAAGACACGCTAAATTCAGAAAAATCTTAAGACACACTAAGGGACACACAAACACACTCCTCATCACTCTCTTCCACGACCTCTATATCTAGCTCCACGAAACCAACCTTGACCATCATGTCTAGACTGACGGTCCAAGAAATCAATTTTTTTTTATAGAATTGTGTGTAGTGATGGTGATCTTCATTTTGGGAAGCAATCATGTGATTGACCCTTGCGATGGTATATGCGGTATTCACATCCATCTCCTCCTTCAAGGTGACAAGATTTTTTTAGACAAAGGAGGCAAATGCCTCAGAGTTTGTATCTTGAGTTTTCATATGCTTCTGCATAGTTTGGAGTAGCGCCATCTAGGCATTTTGTTTTTGCAGCAGGTTTTTAAAAAGTGAGGTGATGGATGAGTTATTTCCAGCAACATTGCTATCTTCCTACATAGTCACATTTTCTATATCATGCATAGGCACATCATATTCAATATGTTGCTCAGCAGAGGAATCAGCAAATGTGGTAGGATCATCAAAGTTGTATATCTTCCGGCCATACTTTCCCAGCCTTAGATAGTATATTTGACGTTCTTCATCCCAAAAGTATCCCATGTTAGTTGGAGTCCGTTGAGAGAACTTTTGAATTGGACCAGGCGAGATGAGTGGTAGATTTGGCACACCAATGTCAAAGAAATTCAGAATCTTTGAGATCATAGATGGATAACAGAAGGATGTCCCCTTGTATCCATCCTTGATGATGAACATTCTATAGACGAAGTAGTGTAGCCAATTGATGCAAATCTTGTGCATTAGGATGTACACGAGATGAACCTCTGCACTATCCACTCGAGTGTATCCGTCTTTCTTGGGACGTAGAATATGAGAAACAAGCCACAAAAGGATTCTTGGAGTCATTTTGAATTGACTGACTATTACAGCCTCATTACAGTCTTTTGGCCTTTGGGATTTGAGCATTTCGTTGAGATGAATGTTCCACTCAAAATCCTTATGAGCATGAGTATCTATTACCAAAGGACCAGCTTCATCCTCTACATCAGGATCACTTATGGTAATGTCAAACAGTTGCTTCCAAACATCATCGTTGACTTCATAAATCTTAATTCCAATAGTGAATTAGAAAGAAGATTCATTCTGCTCATGCAGTCTGGAATAGAATACACGAACCATATCCTCGTTGTAATCTTGTGACAACTGCAGAAAATAGTTGATTTGCTGGTGTTCTACGAGTTGAGGCATAGCAGGAATTTCCCTACTTCCAGCAACAGAAGCCTTCCATGCGTGTTGTTTCATGATATGGCGATGCAGAAATTTCTCTTCAAATCCTGCTATGCAGTTGTCAGAAACCAGAGATAGTACAGTGTCTGGAATGGCTGATAATGATGACACGCTAGCCTTATCACTCTTGTTTCTCGCAGTTTTTGGACCAATTTGGATTGATAGAAGTTTATGACAGAATTGAAATGTTTGAAACAAGATGAAAATAGATACCAATTTATAGGAAATAAGAGAAAGAAAAGGAATTTAGAAGATTCATTGTTACAAGAATGTGGAGATTTTAATTATTTAATGTCATGAAATGAATTATATTAGTGATGAATTAAGAACACAAAGAGGAGTTACATTGGTTAATTGGAATTTGAATAGCAAAAGACTCACATTCATGAACCAACCATGAATGTAGGAATATGAATTTTTTTTGTCAAATTAGCCATAACTCGTCCACTTATTTATCATAGGTCGGCTTATACAATAGCATGTGCTGACCTATACTGTTAGTCTTTGAAAAATACGCAATTTTAATTCGCATAGGCTGACCTATACGAGGTCAGGTCGACCTATATTGAAGCAGTCAGAAGAAGAATTGTAATTCACACAACACAGGTCGACCTATTCAATTATGTGTCGACCTATAAACTTCTCATTTGAAAATTTTGAATCAAATGAACTTCTAGACACCAACAACGACTCAAATTAGACTCATGCATACTACATTGATTGAAGACCCATGCATATGATAAGGTTTAATGATTTGTTTGCTTTAACCATGTAACATATAATTAAGCAGGAATGACTTTGTCCAAGATACAAATGAATCATAATGACATTTATGTATGGTTACTATAAACATGTAAGATGCAGCTACAACCGTCACATTTGATATTTTTGAAAGTAGACACATATCACAAGCATCACACATAGTTCATCACATATCCATATGAAATAAACAGGTAAAAGAAACACTTACGTACATAGGAAGAAATAGGATTGAAACGATATTACCTCATCGCACACAAGACGGAGGAAGCACAAGCATTCCATGAAGAACTTTCAAATGAAAGTTGAAGTGAATGCAACATGTGCCACGAAACACAAATAAAACCAAAACATTCTTACCAATTTCCTTCTTGCACGAGTATTTGAAGGTGAGATTAGTAATGTATCCAAGAGCATCATTTGATAATTATTTGCTCAAATATGATGATAATCTTACTTCTTCTCATTTTTCATCATTTAGGTTGATCAATCATAGTTTTATGTTCTTTAGCAAGTTTAGTCAAAGATATCCTACACAATTGAACATAATACCTTTCGGACACTTCTCAGATAGCTTATTAGTAATCATTCACATACTTTTACCACTTAGATCAAAACAATAAGGACATGTTACCGTGTTGTGCCTTGATGCTCTACGAACAAGATCCCATACTCTCTCCATAGAGTCAAGACATTTTTCCTGCATGATTAACAAGTTGTGCTAGGTACCCAATCTTCATTGGGTCCTTGGGGATTAGTAAAACCTTGATTGCATTTAGGGATCCATTGAAAGACATTATTAGAAACATGGAGTTTCCTAACTCTTCACTTTGCAATAGTGTGTCCCTTTTTGCAATAATAGTGGCAATATAAGTTTAGAGAAGATAATCTTTTGCTATTTGGTTCCTTTTTAACGTAATTATACATCCAATACGAATTGTGGGTTGGTAAGTCATATTGGAAGTATCTATAGCAAAAGTAACCTTGGGTTGCAAAGCCTTATCAAGTTTAGCTTTAAGAGTCCTTGACTCCTTTTGCCAAATGTGACATGTTTCACAACCAAAATTCCACAAAGATCTAGGATCCTTATCTTATCCTTCTAGAATATTTGAAATAGATTTCCTTAGTGCTTCCACATGTCATTCATTTTCTGCAATATTGGCATCCAAATGAGAGATGGTTCTCTTGTTTGAATCTAATCTCTTGAAAGCATCTATAACTTGTCTTTTTAGATTCTCAAAGGATTCTTGAAGTTGAGAAAAAACCGAGTCATGAGAAACTTGAAGTTTAGAGTGACTTACAACCTTTTTCTATCCTTTGTTTGTCATATAGCAAAGCTTAGACAATTCCTTACTTGAAGTAGAGCTATCATCACTTGACGAACCACTTTCGCTTTCCCAAGCGGCATAAGCTCTTCTAGCTTTTCTAGACGTTTTGTGACGGCCTCTTTCATTCTTGATTTTTGGATACTCCGACTTAAAGTGACCGATTTTACCACAGTTGTAACACATACTTCATGACTTTCCCTTTTTGCTCTAATCTTCTTCTTTTGAGGAACTTAATAACCATCTTGATTTATCACGATACTTGTTGGGATATTTGTTTCCATGTTTTAACATGTATTTATTTACTCGCTTTATGAACAATCTCATATCTTCTTCGTCGAATTCGTTGTCACCTTTAGGTTCACTACCCCTTTGCTCATCATGAGAAGGCCTTGAGTTAGAAGTCTTTAGAGCAATGGACTTCTTCCCTTCTTCTTTGTCTTTCCCTTTCTCACTCTTCGACCGCTTTTCATATTCCTTCTCGTATTTCGCCAAGCAAGTAAGCTCTTGCTCATGCTCTTCCAACTTACCAAACAAATCCGTAAGATCAAGTGACTTAAGATCGTTTGCTTCTTTAATAACGGTGACCTTTGGTTGACATTCCCTACTTAAACACCTCAAAACTTTGTTAGTAGCAAGTTCGTTGGAAACATGATTACCTAGTGCATTTAATCGATTTATAAGATGAGTGAACCATTTTCGCATATCCGCAATGGTTTCACCATGCTCAATATGAAACATCTCAAACTCTTGATTCAATGTGTTTATCCTAGCTTGTTTGACATCATTAGTACCCTCATGGGCAATCTCTAATGCGTCCACATAGCTTTGGCGGTATCACAATGAGAAACGCGATAAAATTCATCAACTCCCAAGGCGGAACTGAGGATGTTTTTCGCTTTCCAATCATGTGACCTCAATTTCCTATCATTATCATCTCATTGTGCTTCTGGTTTAGGTATTGTGACACCATCTTCATTGGTCATAGTTATTTCATTTGGACCATTTTGAATAGCATCCCAAATACCTTGGTCAACAGAATTGACATGAATACGCATAAGTGCTTTCCAATAGCCATAATTTTCGCCGGTGAAAATTGGTGCTCTATTGTATGCACCCTTAGGTTCGGTAGCCATTCTTCTAATAAATGTATCTCAAGCACAGAATGAACCATATTTCTTAATGCCACTTGTTAGACGATAGGCTTCGATCTAAGGGATGAATAGATCACAAATTTTACAACAAAAAACTTTTGGCAAAAATCTGTTTTCAAAATATGGTGCAGCGGAAAAATGACCTGGATTGAATAATTTAACCGAAACTACTATCGAAAAGAAATATACGTATCGCAAACTAAACAGAGTGATAACGAACGTAAATGTTCAACAATAATCAAGCTACGGATCAATTAAATGGAGTGCCAATCGTAACTCGTATGTTTAATGAACCAAAACGCATACAAAATACACACAAACACAAATAATTTATCGAACATTTGATGTGTGATTGATAACAATTGGAAATATAGTTTGTTTTGTTGATGTTGAAACCTATCACAATCAAAGTAATTGTGATTATATCAACAACAACACCTTTAAAAGATGGTAGAAAACAATTTCCAATCAAATTGATCAAACAACGACAAACTCGATAAATTGCATAATCAACAATAAAAGAGATAAAGAGATGAAGAGAGAGAGAAAGAGAGAGAGAGAGAGAGAGAGAGAGAGAGACCAAGATTTGTTTAGGAAGTTCCCTAATCGGCCTCGCTATGGGTACGTCTGCCCTCAATTCAAAATCGAATTAAGATAGTGTTATTAACCTTTTCTTTGCAAAAAATGTTTATACAAGAGATGAAGAATGCAAACCCCCAAAAACCCTATTATTTTGTGTTGAATCTTCCACCTCCAAACCCTTGATCAAAGCTTGATCAAGTGACCAACAATGCGGATATGATCCTTCGATTATCCCGAGCACGCAACTTGTTGAAACCCAAGATTCCCAAACCCAATTCACCGTCTCGCGCTACTCCCTTGCAAGGAAACCACCTTGTCCCAAGGTTTTCACTCAATCGAATCTCTGTTGACGTGATCTTGTCCAAAACCTTCAAATCAACTTGATCTTGAAGGAAAACCACACCTTGGTTTTATTATTTTAAACACACAAAGCCCCTAACCCAGTATTCTCGGTTACACCAAACTTAATTAGACGTTATCAACCCTAATCTAGATGGTCACCCAATCGAAAAATGATTATGTGTAGTTCAATTGTGTGTATGCATAGAAGAAAGGATGAAGATGATGGGTAATTTTGTAATCTGGTTTCGTTTAGGTTTTATTCACTAGGAAACCTTTCCTAGAAGAAGATGCATGTATGAGTATATATAGGTATGTGAAGAGAATGGGCAAAAGGATGCAAGAAAAATAAGATGCAAAAAGAAATTTTCAAGTTTTAACTTGCATATGTCGGCCTATGAAGGTGTTCAGGCCAGCCTGTGAGGCGACCTGAAATGTGACCCGTGGGCATAATCTACAGGCTTTGTTCTTAAAGCGTATGAGCCAACCTGAAACATGGATGTGTCGGCCTATACTTAAGCTGAGGCTTCCATAGGTAGGCCTGATCATGTATAGGTCGGCCTATACTGTTTTTTTGACACAAAAACTTGATTTTTGATGTGTATGACATGCCTAAAACCTATCAAACTTGTTCAAAGACTCTTTTTATGCATCACAATGCTAAGGGGACAAATTCACATCTAAATGTAGGTTAACATCGTCCAATATACAAGAGCACTACGATAAACTACCTTATTCCTTGTTTGACATCAGTCAAAACCCGGTTGAATTTGTAGTTAGCAATACTTAGCACTCACAAAGGGTGCATATAGTCCTTTCACATCTTGAAAGAGGTGGTGAGGAAAGAGGTAGTGAAACTGTTAGAGGCCGACATGATTTATCTGATTTCATACAGTGTTTGGATGACTCCAGTCTAGGTGATTATGAAGAAAGAGGGAATGACCGTGATTACAACTGATAAAAACGAATTGATTTCAACAAGAACTGACACAGGATAGAGGATGTGCATCGATTACCGAAGTTTTAACCAAGCCACCAGAAAAGATCATTTTCCATTGTCGTTCATGGATCAAATGCTGGAAAGATTGTCTGATCAATAGTTTTACTATTTTCTGGATGATTGTTCAAGATACATTCGGATCAGTGTAAGTCCAGAAGATCATGAGAAGACAACTTTCACATATCCTTTTGGCATCTTTGCTTATAGACGGTTGCCTTTCAGATTATGCAATGCACTAGCAATGTTTCAACGATGTCTGCAAGCCATTTTTTCTGACTTGATTGAAAAGTGCATTCGGGTATTCATGGACGACTTCTCAGTTTTTGGCTCTTCTTTTGATCTATGTCTGGAAAATTTGGACACTGTACTTATGCAGTGTGTGGAGATAAATCTGGTTCTTAACTAGGAGAAATGCAACTTCATGGTGACCGAAGGCATAATACTTAGCAAAAAAATCCTCCAGAGGCATTGAAGTGGATAGAACAAAAGTGGAAGTAATTGAGAAACTCCCACCACCATTGAATGTCAAGGGAATCATAAGCTTCTTAGGCCATGCAAGATTCTATCGGCGATTTGTCAAAGATTTCTCAAAGATGGCCAAGCCTTTAAGCAACTTGCTGAATAAAGATAAGCCATTTCTTTTTTATAATGCATGTTTGCTTGATTTTGAAGGTTTAAAAGAAAGATTGATCATTGCATCCATAATCACAGCGCGCGATTGGAAACTTTATTTTGAATTAATGTGTGACGCGAGTGATTATGCGGTAGGTGCAGTGCTTGGACAAAAAAAATAAGAAAATTTTTCATGTTATACACTATGCTAGCAAAGTTTTATTTGAATCTAAAGTGAATTATGCTACCACCTAGAAAGAGTTAATTTCTATAGTGTATTCATTAGAAAAATCCAGGTTTTATCTCATTGGTTCGGAGATTGTTGTGTACACTGACCATGCAACCATCAAATACTTGATCACAAAGTCTGACTCAAAGCAAAGACTTATTAGATAGATGTTGTTGTTACAAGAATTCGATCTTGAGATTCAGGATAAAAAGGGCACAGAGAATTTGGTAGCAGACCATTTGTCCAAGTTGGTTAATAATGAGATAACTAAGAAAGAACACAAAGTCCTAGAGTGACTCCCTGATGAAAAGTTACTCATGGTACAATAGAGATTGTGGTTTGTAGATATAGCCAATCACAAAGCCACTGATACCGGATGACTTGAACTAGCAACAGAAAAAGAAATTCCTGCATGATTCAAATAAATATGCTTAGGATGATCCTTATATGTTCAAAATAAGAGTTGATAATCTTTTGAGGAGATGTGTTACAAAAGAAAAGGCAAAAAGTATCATTTGGCGTTGTCACAAATCCTTATATGAAGATCACTACAACGGAGAAATAACTGTGGCTAAAGTGTTATAATCTAGCTTATATTGGCCTTCTTTGTTCAAAGATACACATGCGCATGCCCAAAAATGTGATAGTTGTCAAAGGACTGGAGAGTTGTGTAAACAAAATGAGATACCCTTACAAAACATGCTTAAAGTGGAAGTCTTCGATTATTGGGGTATATATTTCTTTGGTCCATTTCCTTATTCATTTTCAAATGAGTATATCTTGGTGGTAGTGGATTACATTTCAAAGTGGGTGGAAGCAATCGCATCACCAAAAACTAATAGCAAAACAGTGATCAAGTTTCTCAAGAAAAACATATTCACTCATTTTGGTACTTTAAGGGTATTAATTAGTGATGAAAGGTCGCATTTTTGAAATTCTCAACTAGCAAAAGCCTTGGAGTATTATGGTGCCAGGCACAAGTTAACATCGTCATACCATCCACAAACCAACGAGCAAGTAGAGGTCTCAACCATAGAGATTAAGAAAATCCTACGGAGCATCATCATACCATTGTCAAGGTAGCATCGTCATACCATCCACACTTGAATTTTGATCAAAATCAAGCTTGAGAGAAAAGAAAAATGCAGTTGTATGAATTGGATGAGATGAGGCTCCAAGCCTATGAATCATCTAAATTATACAAGTAAAAGGTCAAGAGTTATCATGACAATAGGATCTTAAATAGAGAATTCAAACCAAGATAAATGGTCTTGTTATTCAATTTGAGGCTCAAATTTCTTCCTGGCAAATTGAAGTCCAAGTGGTTGGGCCCTTTTGAAATCAAAGAGGTAATACCATATGGTGTTGTGGAATTAGAGGATCCAAATTTAAAAGAAAGTTGGACAATGAATGTGCAGAGATTGAAGTTGTATCTTGGTGGTAAAATTGATCGGCTCATCACTAGAATTCCATTCAACAATCCTTGAATCTAATTGGAAAGACGTCTAGCTAATGATGTTAAACAAGAGTTTGTTGGGAGATAACCCAATTTTTTTAAGTATTTAAATTTTCATTTACATCATAGTTTTCATAATTGAGGTTTTAAATGGCATGATTGTACGCAAAATAAAATTTCAAACACTAAAAGAAAAAAATTCAATTTTGCGACATTTGATTTACGACAGTTCTAAAAAAACTGCTCCTAAAGTATATTTGCGACTGTTGTTGCGGCTCTTTAGTGCAACTGTCGCGACTCGCTATGATAATTTTTAAAAATTAACACACAAAAATGTAAGGTCCTTCAACAAAAGGCATATATCGATGGGTCTGCGACAATTTTTAGAACTGTCTTTGAGTGTTTCTTTTCAATTACACCTCGAACTCCAACTAGTGCCCATTTTTTCGCTATTCATCTTTCTAATTTTCATTCCCCATTTTCTCCATCCCTCACAATTTTGCAATACACCCACTTTGTTCATCCCTCACATTTCTGCGACACACCCGCGTTCTCCTAAGAAACCTTATCTTTTTCCCAAATCACAATCCCTTAATCTCAATATCTGAAATTGATTTCTGAAAGTAACATCTCTTTCAATCTCTTTCGCTTTCTCTCTTGGACAAACAATGACAAACACTTAACTTTGATTTGACGTTACAAGATGACAAATCCCCATGTTGCTTTTGATTTTCATCTGGTCTGTCAATTTTCTTTAATTTTATTTTTGAGTCTTAATGTTTTATTTATTCATTTGACCTAAAAACTTAATTTTGGTGATGCATAATTTAGAATTTTATTTGTTCAGCTGGTGAAAGTGGCAGCGGCTTTTGTAAACAATCATAAACCAAAGGTTGTGTTGGAGAGATCAAACATTTGTTTGGTTGTAAGAATAACTCAAAATTTCTAAATAGTTATTAACGTAATGTGGATAGGATTATCAAGTACTTAGAATCAATAATTGTGTTTGTAAGTAGCTGAGTTTAAACTGTGGATGCTAATTACTTATTGTGGAGTATCGTTTCACGATTCACGGCTCTAGTAAGTTCTCTTTGCTAATTACTTATTTGTTGTATTCATATTTGAATTTTGAAGTTAGGCTTAGATGTAATGTTTGCTCATCTCTCTCCCTCTTTGCAGTTATGATGTAGGTATGAATTTCTGAAGCGTGTACATCCAATATTTTGAGACTAGTGATGGGGTGGTTCAATGTTTTATAATTTTCAAGTATTTCCTTGTTTACAAATTGTTGAATGTGTTTCTGTTGACAAATTTTACATAATATTGAAATGTGTGATGTAGTGAACCAACAATTTCTTGCATATTGTAGTAAATCTCCTATATTCCATGGCAAAAGTATATAGTTGCTACTATACCGAGGTGTATATCTGTTTGTTCCAAAACTCACCTTTTCTTTTCAACTTTTTTCCTTTCTAAGTGAATTTAGAGGACATAGATGATACGTGCAGTCAGGTTCCACACCTTCTATGTTGTTCATATACATGTCCCAACACTTTTTAGGTCTAACAATAGCCCATGGAAAGGCTTTCGCAATTTTGATCGGTACATGTGTTGCGATACTGATGCGGTCGTGTAAATGTTTTCACAATTTCGATTGGTACATTTTTTGCAATATTGTTGCGGTCGGGTAAAGGCCTTTGCGATTTCGATCGGTACATGTGTTGTGATACTGTTGCGGTTGTCGCGGTGTGAATCAACCATAAATTATTCTTTAACATTAAAATGGTTACTTAACCACAATTTGTTATGTAATCATCTTGAATTACTTTAGGTAAACAAATTCATTTTAAAATAATTTTTAGTTGTTAATGGGGTTTGGTTTCTTAAGTGTAAAGCTTTGCATTGAGATATTTCACAAACTCGAAGAGAAAGAACTTTTGCTGGATTTAGAAACAACTATTTCTATGTTTTAGTCACAACTGATGTTGCTCCCCATAGGCTTGATATACCAAATGTTGATCTTGTGAGTTTACTTTGCTAAAGTTTTTGTTTGAAATCTTATGTTATCCTATCATTTCCATTCCTTGTTTCTAGATAGTTGATTGAGGATCATGTACAACATTTAGTTTCTACATGATGCTACCTCTATTCATATGTCCTACATCTTATATATATATATATATATATATATATATATATATATATATATATATATATATATATATATATACACATATGTATGTATGTACATATATGTATGTATGTACATATATATATATGTATGTATATATATATATATATATATATATATATATATATATATATATATATATATAGGGTTCATATCGTATGAGAATGTCATTTTTATGTAAGAACGTGAGAATGAATCTCAATCATTAGATTTTAAAATAAATGGTGGAGATTATGTGTGGTTTTTGTTTTTCTCTCTCCTCCATTATTAAAATAAATGATGGAGGAGAGAGAAAAAAACTAACACATAATCTCAATCATTTATTTTAAAATCTAATGGTTCAGATTCATTCTCATGTTCTCACATAAAAATGACATTCTCATGTGATATGTTGCCTATATATATATATATATATACACTTAAATTGGCCTATTTTTTTCTAATTTTTTGCTACTAGACAAATGGATAGTCTATCATCTTCTCGCCATAAATCCCATCTAACTCATGTTTCATGCTAAATATCCATGTTGTTAGTATGTGATAGAATCATGGAAAACAATTGTTATATTTTTACAAGGGTTTTGTATTACATCCATGCAAAATTTTTTTTGATAAGTTTCAAGTTGCAGAATCTTGACCAAATCCATTATTGTGTTCTATATCCAAAGTGAGTTCTTCCATTGTATCAATATACTTAAATTGAGTAGTTGAGCTTATAAATCTTTAGTAGCTTATGTTGGATGTTATATTGATTGTCTCAAAGGATTATAGGTATGTATATACACATGAATCCACATTCTATGGTTTACTTTAGCATTCATAACATAATTGGTAAAGGGGTAGGGACAGAGCTGCAGAAATCAGACTTAAACCTCTTTCAGAATGAGTAAAACATGTTGGTGTACAAGGTGAAAATAATGATGAAAAGAAGAGAATATATTATATTGAGAATGACGGCTACAAATGATAAAGATACAATGATTGGAATGACATCTACACTACCCTATTTATAAGCTAAAAACTAGGGCTACAAAAGCAACAATAAAATACTAAAATACCCTCTAACAAACTTGGTCACCAAGTTTGTGAATATTAATTAAAATATAAATTATTATTCTAATACCATCCCTTAATTTATATTTCCTCAAAACTAACAACTCCAATTCCATCCCTTAAGCGAAGGAATTGATCAGTCTTGATAGCCTTCGTCAGAACATCTGCCAACTGCTTCTGGGTGCTACAGTGCAGAACTTCTAACACTCCATTCTGAACTTGACTTCTTAGATAGTGATACTTGGTCTCAATATGCTTGCTTCTCCCATGCAACACTGGGTTTCTGGCAAGATTGATTGCAGACTTGTTATCAATCATCAGCTTCAGAGGTTTGTCAACTTTGATCTTCAGATCCTCCAACAAGTTTAGAATCCACACAGCTTGGCATGCAGTAACAGCACCTGTAATATATTCAGCTTCACAGGTTGACAACGCAACAACAGGTTGCTTCTTAGAACTCCAAGAAATAGGACCTCCCAGAAACTTAAACAAGTATCCAGAAGTACTTCTTCTGTCAACTCTGTCTCCACACCAATCAGAATCTGAATAACTCAGAAGTTCTGATTCACTTTTTCTTCCAGAAGGGAACAACACTCCATACTTCAGAGTTCCCTTGATATACCTCAGAATCCTGACAGCAGCTTGGTAATGGGACCACTTGGGTTTACTCATGAATCTACTAACCATTCCAACTGCATAGCAAATATCAGGTCTGGTATTACACAAATACCTCAGAGAACCAACCAACTTTTTGAAGGTTGTAGCATCCACATCCTCACCATCAAAATCAGAATCTAGTTTCTGATTTGTATCTGTAGGTGCGATAGCAGCCTTACAATTCTGCAGCTTAAATCTCTTCAGAAGTTCTCGTTCATACTTCAGCTGATGCAAAATGATACCTTTCTCAGAATATCTGAACTCCATCCCTAGAAAGTATGTCATTTTCCCGAGATCAGTCATTTCAAACTCATTCATCAGCACCTTCTTGAACTTAGCTAATTCTTGTTTAGAACTTCCGGTCAGCAATATGTCATCAACGTACAAACACACCAGAATCATATTGCCTTCAGAAATATGCTGAACATAAACACCGTATTCCATCTCACATTTCTGAAAACCCTGCTTCTTGAAAAATGAATCAATCTTCTGATTCCAAGCTCTGGGTGCTTGCTTCAATCCATACAAAGCTTTATGTAATCTGTACACCATCCATTCCTGATTCTTTTTCACAAATCCAGGAGGTTGTGACACATAAACTTCTTCTTCTAATGGACCATTCAGAAATGCAGATTTCACATCTAACTGCATCAGAGGCCAATTCCTGTTAGCAGCTATTGCAATCACCAATCTAATTGTTTCATGTCTCGCTACAGGTGCAAACACTTCAGAATAATCCAGCCCAGGTTTCTGCAGAAATCCTCTTGCTACCAACCTCGCTTTGTGTTTGCCAATTGATCCATCTGGCTTTAGCTTCTGCTTGAAAACCCATCTGACGCTGATGGCTTTCTTGTCCTTTGGAAGTTCTGTCAGCTTCCAGGTCTTGTTTCTCTCTATGGTATCAAGTTCTTCTTTCATGGCCTTTAGCCAGAACTTCTGCTTGAGAGCCTCTTCCGTACTTACAGGTTCAGAGTCTACTAACATGGCACACTGAATAATTTCTCCTTCAGAATCTACTTCAGTGTCTTGCAACATGTCAAACTCTTCAAATCTTCTTGGAATGTTTCTGATTCTCTGTGGCCTCTGACCTCGTTCAGAATATTTTTCAGATGCTTGAACCCCAGAAGTTCTGTCCTCAGAAGTTTCTCCTTCAGAAGCTCTTGCTCCAGAAGGTTGACTTCCTCCAGAACCTTGACCACCTTCAGAGTCTGGCATATTCCCAGAGTCTGAATCACCACCAGAATCTTGATCATCATCAGAATCTGGATCATCATCAGAATCACCTTCATCTTCTGAGTCTCCTTCAGAATCAGAATCACCATCAGTTTCAGAAACTCTTATTTCTGACCTTTCTTCAGAAGTTCTCACATCAGAATCAGATTGAGACTTATCCCAATTCCAAATTTCTGATTCCTTCATAATAACGTCTCTGCTGAACTCAACTTTATTAGTTTCTGGACAATAAAGCTTGTACGCACCCGTACTGTGGTACCCCACCAGTAACATTACTTTGCTTCTATCATCCAGCTTCTGTCTTCTAGCTTCTGGAACATGTTTGTAACAAACAGAACCAAACACCTTTAGATGACTAACACTTTGCTTTTCTCCCGTCCACTTCTGAATAGGAACTATTTCCTTCAGCTTCTTCGTTGGACATCTGTTGAGCACATATGCTGCGGTGGCAACAGCTTCTCCCTAGAAGTTCTGAGGAAGCTTCTTCTCCTTCAGCATGCTTCTCACCATATCAAGCAAAGTACGATTTCTTCTTTCAGCAAGACCATTGTGTTGAGGAGTGTAAGGAGCAGTAACCTCATGCTCAATTCCATTCTCCTCACAGAACTTCTGAAACTCTTTGGAGTTATACTCACCCCCACCATCGGTTCTGAGAATCTTCAGATTCTGACCACTCTGATTCTGAACCTTCATTCAGAACTTCTTGAATTCAACAAACACCTCGTGTTTGAACTTAATAAGGGATACCTATATCATTCTCGTGAATTCATCAACAAATGACACGAAATATTTATTCCCTCCGATCGATGCTACTGGAAATGGACCACACACATCAGAATGTACTACTCCCAAGGCATGTTTTGCTCTTGGAGCAACTTTTGACGCAAATGGCAATCTTGGTTGCTTTCCTTCCATGCACACTTTGCATGACTTCTCAGGCTTCTTAATTGTAGGAATTCCATGTACCAGCTTCTTCGAATTCAGATGTTCTAAGCTTCTGAAATTCAGATGACCAAATCTTCTGTGCCACAGCTCACTTTCTTTCACAACACTTGTTGCACTAAGACATTCAAAGTCAGAAGTTCTGACATTCACCTTGAATGTTCTATTCCTTCCCTGTTCTGACTCCATAATCAACTTCTGATTACAGTCATATAGCTTCAGAAGATTGTCCTTCATGGTAACTGAAAAACCTTTCTCAATTAATTGTCCCACGCTCATCAGATTGCTTTTGATGCCAGGTACATACCACACTTTCTGAATCAATGTTGTTTTCCCATTATTCAGAACAACTCTGACATTTCCCATACCTTCAGCGTTAAGATATTTGTCATCAGCACATCTGATCTTTGTCCTCTTCTCAGAATCAAAATCAACCAGCCATTTCTTATTTCTAGTAAGATGATTTGAGCAGCCAGTGTCCATATACCACCAGTCTGTCAAATTCGTATCATCAGATTCAGAAGCCATCAGTAGCACAGATTCATCATCAGAACTTCTGGCTATATTTGCTTCTTATGACTTCCTTTCTTTGTTTGACCAACAATCTCTAGCAAAGTGACCAAACTTCTTGCAACAGTAACATTGGATCTTCTTCTTGTCATACTTCTCTTTTCCCTTCTGAGCATTCTTTTGCCTATCAAAAGTTGAGGTTTCTGACTTCTGACCACCATCAGATCTTCTCTGCTTCTGATGCTTCTTATCAGAAACTGCTTTCAGAGCCTGCTGCTCTACTTCCCTTTCAGAAGTTCTCTCAGTCAGACGCAACTCTTGCGCTTCTAGACTGCTTTGCAGCTCTTCAATTCTCATGGTGCTCAGATCTTTAGAATGTTCTATTGCTACCACAATGTAATCAAATTGAGGAGTAAGTGATCTCAATACCTTCTCAATGATTACTTGTTCAGAAAGAGTTTCTCCACACGCCTTCATCTCATTAGTAATCAGAATCACTCTGGAGATGTACTCAGAAACTTTCTCATTGTTCTTCATGTTGAGATTCTCATACTGCTTACGTAGAGACTGAAGCTTCACCTTTTTCACTGATGCATCACCACTGTAACATCTGACCAGTGTGTCCCACGTCGCCTTTGCCATCGTTGAATCTGCAATCTTCTCAAACACATTCGCATCCACACACTGATGGATGTAGAACAATGCTTTCTGATTTTTCTTCCTTGTATCCTTCTACGCGTTCTTCTGCTCCTCCGTCGCATCTGCTGCAACCGGAACATAACCTTCAGTGACAAGATCTAGAACATCTTGAGCATCGAACAGTACATGCATCTGAATCATCCAACGATTCCAGTTTTTGCCATCAAATACTGGAAGCTTGGTGTTCATGCCGCCGTTGCCGTTCATCATCTTCAACCTTGTACAGTACACTCAGAACTTACCACGCACAGTGTTTCCCAACCCACAAAATCAAAAAAAATTATGATTCTGATCAGAATTTCGTTCAAGATTCAACACAAATCAAGAATCAAAATTCAATCACACAAGAAATCCTCACGTTTCACTCGTGTTTCCCATGTTTTCCCGTTGATCCGAACCGGAGCTCTAGATACCAATTGTTGGTGTACAAGGTGAAAATAATGATGAAAAGAAGAGAATATATTATATTGAGAATGACGACTACAAATGATAAAGATACAATGATTGGAATGACATCTACACTACCCTATTTATAAGCTAAAAACTAGGGCTACAAAAGCAACAATAAAATACTAAAATACCCTCTAACAAACTTGGTCACCAAGTTTGTGAATATTAATTAAAATATAAATTATTATTCTAATAAAACATAATGGGTTTAAAATATTATTAATACTTGTACATTTTCTATATCTGTCAATTTTAATTTTAGTAAATAGTATTAAAATATACACATTATTACTTTTTTTTGGTATGGCATTATTACTTGTTTTGAATTAAGTAATTTTACCTCATAAGTTATTAGTCTTGGAAAGTTAAAAGTAAAGAATTTCCAGACCAAAAGATATTTGCTGTAAGATGTTATTATTTTTGTTGCACCTGGCATCGTTGTAGTGGCCAATAGCCACTCCTCTCCTAACCTCCACGATTGTGCCACTATTGGCATCGTTGTTTCCTCAAGCTTTTATGTATGTTGGTTTCTATGTTGCCACCCCCAATTCATACTTTTGGTTCTGTCTTTTTAGTTATGTGTTGTAATCGAACTTACTACTAAATAACCGTATTACTTTTTACTTATACTTTTATCTGAATAACTTGTTCATATGTAGGTAAGAAAGGAAACACTCTAGGCTTTCTTTGTTAGTGTACCTAATATGGAAGCAATGGCTAAGGTGAGTTAGATGTGAAGCGTATATTTTAATTTCTACATTGTTATTTACATATTCATGATTATATAGTAATGCATGTTTTCTTTTGGTGGTACTAGAAACTTAATTGATAGATTTTTGTTCATTAGTGGTAGTGATATTCCCTTGTTTAATTAGTAAAAGTGGTGTGGATTATAACATGATACTCCTCCTTGCAACAGAGGTTTACTCATCTAATAAATTTCATTTGTTATCTCCTATGGAATAAGATTGTGTTTATGGTCTCCCTTGGTGCCATGCAATGACTGAATTTCATACTTGATAATTCTCATGAGTGCAAAAATAACATTTGTCTACTCTTCAAGTGAGTCCATACACTAGAAGGATCCACCTTTATACTTGCATTTTGGGTAAAGATGTAAGACCACATCAAATTTATGAAAATTTCCGACCAGAAGATCTTGAGCTGCTGAGTCCTATTGATGATGATGAGAAAAAGGGCATAGAGTCTACATTTGTCAAATACAACCCTGCATATAGGAATGATCTTCTGGATTTTGAGTCTGTATTATACATGAGTAGCTTGAATTCTTCTATTGATGCAAATTGCATTAGTGCTGTTAAATTCTTACTTAGGATATTATCTTTAGAGACTCTATTGTGCAGTTATGGCATCTCAAAGTCGAATAGGTGGTGTTTCTCTACCTGCCAGACCAAACAATTCCCAAGACTCCATCATCACCAAAATCCCACGCTCCCCTATTGTCTACGGAGCAAACAAGCATACACTGAGACCTCCTTCATCATTAACAAACTCCTCAAAAGCATTGGTAATGCCATTTGCATCATTGGAACCACCTTCATTGCCCTCATTGTTCCTCTTATTATCAAAATGGACCGCGAGCAGCAGTTCAACAACTTTGAACTCCAGTAGGTGTTGAAATAGTTATCAGTGTGGGTTTTTCTTATCGTATTCGCATGGATTGTGCGATAATACCACCGTTCTAAAATTGGAATCGTTTTAAACATAGAACTTATAAAATGGTTGGTTTAATTTCGTATCGCAATGATCGCATAAAAATTATAATCAACGGTAAAAATTTTCGATTTTAATCGATTGGTAAAAATATGTCAAGATTAGAGTTCGTTAATCCTTTTCATACGTATCCGATTAATCAAGCATATGAACTTAGTTTCGATCGATACAATCGCGTATCCTCGCGAATCCGTTTATGTCTAAAGTGACTTCATGGGTATTATTGTTTAAAACGTTAGACGATGTCTCAATCCAACTATCTAAACAATAAACATTAAGATCAATACAAAGCAAATATTAACTCCCAAATCTATGTCTAGAGTTTGGTTGTTAATAGATGAAGACATTAGATCAAAGTTTGGAAAATCTATGTCTAGAGTGATCCAAACCCTAAATAAAACATTAAAAACAAACAACTTCATCATATATTGATCATCAACCTTGTTCATATACAAAAGATCAAAATAAATACATATAAGCAAGATAAACTACCTCTAATATAGACACAAAGGTGTTTAATTACCCATCACCATGGTAGCTTGCTTCACAAGTATCGGGAGGAGATGAAAAAGCATCCATGACGAATAAATCGAAATCGGATGCAAATCCAGCTTCTCAATGTGAAATATTACTTTTGGATGATGAAAACTCATAAAACTAGGTTGTGGTGTGTAAAAATGGGTTATGATCCCCAAAAATGACCAAAAGTGCTTAAATACAACACTTAGAATCTGCCATGTTCACACTACGAATAGTTTATTCGCCTAGCGAACGTTAAAATAGGCACCTGATGTGCCTCTGCATAGTTAAACCGCCTCTGAGATATTTAAGAAGTTCGCAGTGCGAATGATTATTCACCTAGCAAACTATTCGCCTACAAGTTCGCACAGCGAACTTAGGGCCCTTTAGCTACTGCCTTTTCTCTGAGATGCTTCGCCAGGTCTTCGCTGGAGCGTTGTCACAACGAACATTCGCTGGCATGTTCGCACAACGAAATTAGGGGGTCTTTTGCTACTGCCTTAAATCTGGGAGCCTTCGCTGGCTCCTCGCCAGATGTTCGCCCAGCGAACATTCGCTAGCAAGTTCGCCTAGCGAAATTACTGACTTTCTTTCCTTCCTTTGGCAACTTTACTCACTTTTCCTTGTGTATTACTCTTTGATGACTTAATGCCTTTTTCTGCACAATAACACACAAATTAAAGGTACCAAAGGTATTTTCACATAATTTGAAGAATGGCAACTTCCAAGTAACAATTCCAATAAATCAACATAAAAGAGTTGAAAAATGCCAAGTATAAATGAGAAAATTAAGGCATGTTTGACATCTAACAAACTCTCCCCAACTAACTCTTTGCTTGTCCTCAAGCAAAATATGCCTCTCATTGAAAACAAAAGGATTTGCTCAAGCATTTAACTCAACCAAGAAAAGATTTAAGGCTCAAATAAACAACAAATGTAAACAAGCAATGATTACAAATTCCTAGAATATAACAATGTAAACGAACTTGGTTCTTAAACAAATATCAGACTATGTTTCAAGTAACAACTAAACTATCATACTCATATCACTCTAACACTCCTCTTCGAAAAAGAATTGAAGGAAAAACGCGCTTACAAACGCGGGGCAATTTCTCTCATTCGACAAATGATGCAAATACGAACCAATTCATACAATATCTAAACGATCAATAAAGAAATCATGGAAGCAAAAAGATCACTTAGGGCTTTTAAGGTTGTAGCTTAGTCGGGTTTACAATAAAGGGACATTTCTAAAGGCCATTGAATCGAAATTTCCGATGCAAAAGAACATTCGCTATACAAGGTATTCACACATCTCAACTTCATTCACCACTTTCATCCCTCTACCACAAACCTTCTCAAACTTCCTTATGCACAATTATTTTGGTCTTTATTTTTCTCTTTCAAGCAAGCATTCTTTTTCTTTGTTTTTCACATTCATATTCACACATTTTCTTTTTCTTTTCATGCTTGCTTGAAATTTTTCAAAAGTTTTAGTAACCTACCATTCTTCTTTTTCATTCTCCCCAACTTATTTTCAACCAAACCTTAAGTGAATGCTCCTTGCTTTTTATGGCAAGGAAATCAATGAAAACAATGTTCAAAGGTTCAAGAAGAAAATTTTTTAGAATCTCTCAAAATTCAATGATGAACTAAATGTTCAAATTATGTACATACACAAGGTTCATCACTAAAACGAGATCTAAACTCTATAGGCTTAAAGGGTTAACGAATACTCACTACTCACAGGTAAATTACTGTTTGGAAATGGTTATGCTCATTATCAACAAATGTCTTGATCATTTATAATGCTTCCACAAAATCAAACAAATCATAAGATAAAGCATGAATCAAAAGTACAAAACAAAATTCATCAGCAATCCTATGCATTTAGTAGACAATGGAAGTTTCTCAACATTCTGGCTTTTAGACCTAAGTGATATAAGCAATCAACAAAGTTGCAACAAGAAACAAAATTACATTTGTACAAAGAAAAGAATTCTTAAACATTCTATATTCTAGAAAGAGGTAACCATGTACCTTGCCAACATTTACATGCTTAAATACTATCATTGCCATCCAAACTTGGAAGAATCTTCCTTGATGAACTATCATCACCAACCTAGAAATTCTTACATTTCAACACCAAAAATGGAAACATTAAAATTTCCACAAGCATACCAACAATACACAATACTAAGCATACCAACAATACACAATAATACGCATACCAATAATAACACTTTAAGAGTTGAACATTCCTAATTGAAGAATTCAACTCTTAACAAAATAAAAAACGAAAGTAAAAACGCAAGCTGAACATTTGCAACTGAAAAATTCAACTAAATAACAATAATAATAATGTGCCATGGTGTAGAAACACCAACAAAAATATGTGTACCCTAAAATGGTACATAGTACAATAATATCCAAAATGCTCCACAAAGAGGATAAAGTACAACAAAAACTAATACAATAATCATAAATATCAGAAACTTCACTTTGTAGACCAAAGGAAGTTGCACAAAATGACATCAACAAAAAAAACTAGTCCTCCTCGGACTCAGTCTTTTCCATTTCGACCTCCTCACCAGAACCAAACTCCTCAATAAATTCAGACTCGGAACCCTCATCACCAACAACATCATCATCTCCGGCCTCCTCAACAACATCCTCATGACCTACACCTGCCCCCTCGCCAAACTGTGGCCTGACCTCAGGCCACGCAGCATGTGCTAGGAACTGCTCCCTAGACATCATTGAGTGCTCCACTGTGGGTTCCCTATACTATAGCTGAAGTACCTGCATAGAGTCATGTAAGTCAATCATGGTGTGCTGAGTCGCCGCCATCCAATCCCAGCTATAATTGCATACATCCCTCTAAAAGGGGTCAAAACCATGAGATCCTGCCAAGCCTGAACTAGATGCACCGCCAGCATCAGTACCGGCGCTAGAAGTTTGACCTCCCTTCCATCATTTTGGCTTACAGAACTTGTCCACATAACGATCATCAATAGCAGCCAGAACCGTCACCTAACGACGGGAGGGTACTTTCACCCTCGCATACACACAAAGCGACATAATCAAACAAGGAAAAACTAAAGGGCAGTTCTTCCTAGATCCGGAACCAAGTCCGCTTTCAACTACTGAGCGCATCTCGTCCGCAATGATTCAGGCCATACCAATTTGCACATTTGTTAGAATACTATAGATAAGGTGGGCAATGGGAATAGGCACAGTGGAGGAGTGCGACTTTGGCTTAATATTGGTCAAAACCAACAACAGAATAAGTTGGGCCAAATGACGTATTTCCTCCCTGTGATACCTCTTAGGAACCCCAGATGGGTTCAATTGAACAATCTTTCCTTCCAGCAACAAATCACGAGTCATCGTATCGGTATCTCGATGCAACCTTAAAGTATGGTGATAAGCATCAATTTCATTCTCTCCTAAAGTCAGAGGGTTACCTAGAACCGTGTTGATTGTGTCGTGGTCAAACTTTACCTCTCGTCCGCACACCAAAGTAGTCCATGTGAAAGCCTCATCACCATTTGGGAGTGCGTTCGCATAGAATTCACGAACCATTCCACATTATAACTATCACCAGGGGTGATCAATTTCCCCCACTTCTTACTGTCCAGGATTTCCGCTACCACCCGGTAGGATCCTCGTGGGTTTATGTTGAAGCGTTTTTCTGGCAGGATGTTCCTCCTCTCAAGCGTGAGGTATCGAGCAGCTTGCTTTGCTCCTTTAAATCGGTCTGAATTAAACTGTATTGGCGTTGGACGTGATGCACTTCCAACTTTTCGTTTCTTGGAAGGAATGATCTTAGGATCCATCTGCAAAACCATCAGCAAAAACCAACCAGCCAAAATACAGTTTTCATTAGTAAGGAAACACAACAATTATCATCAGAATCAGAACTAAGCATCACAAAAAAAAAATTGAAAAATCTGCTCTGTTCGCCTAAAAGTTCGTAGGGCGAATCCCTGGCGAACACTTGCCCCAGATTCACTAGGCAAAGTCCTGGCAAAGATTCGCCCCAGGTTCGCAAGGCGAACTACTGGCGAACCCTGTGAATTTCAGATTCTACAAGTTCTGCCTACTCTTAAATTAACAGCCAATTCTCCAAATGCAACATCTATTCCTAATGTTTGATAATACCTACTTGCAACAAAACAGAATCAATAAGAACAGATATGCATTGGCAACATTTCAACCTAGAATCTAGTTTTTCTTTATGCTCAACACTAACCCTAACCATATGTTTCTATAAAGAATCAAAAGAGAGAATGAAATCAAACATGTGATACTTGGTAAGATTAGTGTGGAAATTTTCAAGAGGTTGCAGAATTTCTCCAAAGCCCAGGATAAGTTGTGAGAGTGAGAGTGTTTGTGAGAATTGTGAAATGAGTGGCAAGTGAGGTGGGGTAGGGTTTCCTCACAAAGACTGAAGAATGGGTCTTGGGCCCTAACATCTAGCCCACCCACTTCTTTTTTACACTTGTTTAAGTGATGTGGCAGCAAACAAATTAAGTCTGTCTCACTACGTTCGTCGTGCGAACTGGCCAGCGAATACTCGCTCTAGGTTTGTAGTGCGAACTTCCCAGCGAAGCTAACAGAAGTTTGAATTTTTTTTCTGTCTGCAGCACATCCTTCACATTCATTCTAACAACTTATAAACACAAAAATAGTAAAAAAAATGCAGGAATACTTACAATGTTGGGGTGCCTCCCAACTAGCACTTTGTTTAACGTCGTTTGAGCTCGACGGTCCGGAGGCTTGAAACCTCAAAACTAAAAGCTCATGGATTAGCTTCTGAAAAAAACAACACTCCAACAACAAAGACTTCAACCATTATCATGACCAGCTTTTGGTCCCCTTTTTCTTAAGAAGGAAAAGTCCCAACATGATTTCATCATTGCCGATTTAGCGTCTTCCTCCTTCTTTTTATGCAAAGCCTCTCTTGCAAATTCTTTTTCCTTATGAGTGTCTTCTTCCACTTTATTTCAATACATCACTCCTTTGAAGAGTGTGAAACATGTTTCTTCCTCTCTTCCACTAGACTTAATCCTCACCTTCATGATGCCTTTATCAATATCTACCAACATTTTTGTTGTTTTCATGAAGGGTCTTCCAAGGATGATTGGAGTATCCTCATCTTCGTCCATATCTATGACCAAAAAATTAATCGGAAACAAGAATTTGTCCACTTTTAACAACACATCCTCCACAACATCGTGAAAACGAGTCCTTGACTTGTTCGCAAGTTGCAATGTCATGGTGGTTGATTTCACGTCCATGTTCTCAAGTCTTTTGACCACGAACAAAGGAATTAAATTGATGCTAGCACCCATGTCGATCAAAACTTTACATTTAAACTCATTACCTATAATGATAGGTAAAACTACTCTTCCCGGATCTTTTTCCTTCTGCGGAAGTATACTTTGAACAACGACACTACAATTGGCATTGAGATCAATGTTTTCCTTATCCGTGTACCTCTTCTTTTTCGTAAGTATGTCCTTCATAAATTTGGCACACTTAGACAATTGCTCGAGAGCCTCAAAGAAAGGAATGGTTACTTGCAATCGACTGAATAAATCCAAGAATCTCGCATAATGCCTATCATTTTATTTTTTCTTAGGAGCAAGAGGATATGGTAACCTTCTTTGTAAAACTCCTCTCTCATACTCCTTTCTTTTTGTCTCTTTTTTCTTCTTTTCCTCTACATCATTTTTTTCAACTTCAACCTCTTCATCATTTTTTTCAACTTCCTCCTCTACAATCTCATTCTCCTTTTCTACTACCACCTCATTTTCAACTTCTCCACCTATTGTTCTTCCACTTCTTGTAAAAATGGCCTTGCAATGTTCCTTTGGATTTGTTTGAGTGTTAGCGGAAAAGGATAGCCCCGGTTGTTGCTCGGCTAATTGCTTCGCAAGTTGCCCAACTTGAGATTCAAGATTCTTGATTGAAGCTTCAGTACTATTTTGGGTGGCCATTGACAATTGCATAAATTGAGTGAAAGTATCTTTCATTTTTGAACTTCCACCTTGATCTTGTGTTGGTTGATAAGGATTTTGACGGTAACCTTGTTGATAACCCGAATTATTCCCTCTTGGTTGGTAACCTTGATTGTTTTGGTAAGGTTGTTGAGTGTTTTGATAAGGCGGTCTTCCTTGATAGCCTTGATTTGGATTTCCAGCATAATTCACTTCTTCCACTACCGGAGGACAATACTCGGTAGGGTGATCTCCTCTGCATAATTTACAAATAGCTACCTGAACACGCTTGCTTGGCAATTCTTGCATCTCTTTTAGTTGTTGTGGAAGCTTTGACATTTGTTGAGTCAACAACTCCACTTGTTGGGATAACAATTTGTTTTGAGCAAGAATCACATCACTAGTCCCCAATTCAAGAATTCCCGGTTTCTTTTGCGTTGTGCCACGATTATGATTCCCTTGATGATCGTTGAGTGCCATCTTACCAATGATAGAAATTGCTTCCTCGACACTTTTGGTCATTAAAGAACCGCCCGAAGTAGCATCCAACAAGGTTTTGTGAACCGGTTGGAGACCATTTCTGAAAATATGCACTTGCGTAAGTTCATCAAAACTGTGACCCTTGCATTTTCTTAGCATGGATTTGAATCTCTCCCAAGCTTCGTTGAGAGATTCATTTCCGCCTTGAGAGAAAACTGCAATTGCCGTTTTCGCTTCCATGAAACGATTATGTGGAAAAAATCGTTCTCGGAATTTTTCTTCTAACACATTCCAATTCGTCATAACCATAGTCGATTGATCAAGATACCATTCCTTCGCCTCCCCGATTAAGGAATGAGGAAAGAATCTCTTGAACAATGACTCCTCTTCAGCTGCTGGCGCTCCCGTTGCACCCGCAATTTTGTAAAGTTATGTTAGATGAGTGAAGGGATCCTCATGATCCATACCGGTCAAAGGATTTTGGTATAGAAGAGCAAGAATTTTGATCTTCATCTCAGAGTGCCTCCCGTTGTGGGCATTGCACATAAACTGAGCCGTGTGCCTCGGACTGTTAGTGCATGGTGTTGAAGCAGGTGGTGGTGGTGATGGTGCTGCCATGTTTAGTGTAAATTGTGGTGTTGGTGTAGAAATAGAACTTTCTCCTCTCTCTCGTCTTTCTTTGGCAAGTTGCCACCTCCGTCTAGTTTTACTATTTAACTTACGTGCAGTTCTCTCAATCTCAGGATCGAAAAGAAATTGATCTGCAAGTAACTTTCCTCGCATAAACAGGGTCTGTAAAACTTAACCAAACAAAGTAAGAAGATCAAGAAAAAGTAACTGAGATAAACAAAGTTTAAAACGTATCATCTATTGCAATGCTTGCAATATCAAACAACAATCCCTGACAACGGAGTCATTTTGTTGAAATAGTTATCAGTGTGGGTTTTTGTTATCGTATCCACAGGGATTGTGCAATATTACTATTGTTCTACAATTGGAATCGTTTTAAATATAGAACATAAAATGGTTGGTTTAATTTCGTATCGCAATTATCGTATAAAAATTGTAATCAATGGTAAAAAGTTTCGATTTTAATCGACTGGTAAAAATATGTCAAGATTAGAGTTCGTTAATCCTTTTCATACGTATCCGATTAATCAAGCATATGAGCTTAGTTTCGATCAATACAATCGCTTATCCTCGCGAATCCGTTTATGTCTAAAGCGACTTCGTGAGTATTATTGTTTAAATTGTTAGACGATGTCTCAACTCAATTATCAAAACAATAAACATTAAGATCAATACAAAGCAAATATTAACTCCCAAATCTATGTCTAGAGTTTGGTTGTTAATAGATGAAGACTTTAGATCAAAGTTTGGAAAATCTATGTCTAGAGAGATCCAAACCCTAAATACAACATTAAAAACAAACAACTTCATCATATATTGATCATCAACCTTGTTCATATACAAAAGATCAAAAGAAATACATATAAGCAAGATAAACTACCTCTAATCTAGACACAAAGGTGTTTAGCTACCCATCACCATGGTAGCTTGCTTCACAAGTATCGGGAGGAGATGAAAAAACATCCATGACGAATAATCAAAATCGGATGATGAAAACTCATAAAACTAGATTGTGGTGTGTAAAAATGGGTTATGATCTCCAAAAATGACCAAAAGTGCTTAAGTACAACACTTATAATCTGTCATGTTCGCACTGCAAACAGTTTATTCGCCTAGCGAACGTTAAAATAGGCACCTGATGTGCCTCTGCACAGTTAAACTGCCTCTGAGATATTTGAGAAGTTCGTAGTGCGAATGATTATTTGCCTACAAGTTCGCACAGCGAACTTAGGTCCCTTTAGCTACTACCTCTTCTTTGAGATGCTTCTCCAGGTCTTCGCTAGAGCGTTGCCACAACGAACATTCGCTAGCATGTTCGCACAACGAACTTAGGGGTATTTTGCTACTGCCTCAAATCTGGGAGCCATTGCTGGCACCTCGCCAGATCTTCGCCCAACGAACATTCGTTAGCAAGTTTGCCTAGCGAACTTATTGACTTTCTTCCCTTCCTTTGGCAACTTTACTCACTTTTCCTTGTATCTTACTCTTTGATGACTTAATGCCTTTTTCTGCACAATAACACACAAATTAAAGGTACCAAAGGTATTTTCACATAATTTGAAGAATGACAACTTCTAAGTAACAATTCTAATAAATCAACATAAAAGAGTTGAAAAATGCCAAGTATAAATGAGAAATTTAAGGCATGTTTGAAAAATGCCAAGTATAAATGTTTTCTTGTAAAGAAATGTTGATTGAAAAAGTAAATTTGAGTATCGAATTGGATTGTGTTTCTAATTTCAAAATTTATGAATACTAAAATAATCTTAAATTGTTTGTTCCTATAAGGAACCACTACAAGCCACTACAAGTTTATTGATGAGTACAATGCTTTCTCAATTTAAGAAACAATTTTTTTTTTACTTTTAGAAATATATTAGTTGTTGAATTACCTGCGGATTAAACATTTCCTGCGGATTTACCTTTGGAAATACTTGCAGTAATATCTTTAGATATTGAGTAATAACAAAAACAAAGTTATTTAATGGTAGTTGTAACCGCCACAATTTGCAACTTATGTCAGTTCCCTAACTATCGTAAAAGAGAACAACAGTTGGTATGACGGTTTTGACAACCGTTGCAATACAACCTGGCGACACACGTTTCTGGGACGTAGCTGCAACCATCGTAACATGCAATTTATGGTGGTTCTAACCGTCATAATCTGCCATAATAAACCGTTGCAATTTGCCAATTTTCTTATGGTGAGAAAATTGATGAACTGATGTGCGCGCTTAGCCCCAAAATTTCGTGCTAAGCACCACTAAACTAAGCCCAGATTTTCTACACTAAGCATACATGATAGTACCCTAACAACCAGCATTTAATGCTCATTACTCTCTTTGAACCACTTCCCAACCACCTTTGACCCACTTTATGGCACGAATTCAAACCATAAACTCCCATTTTCTTAGCAAACCCTAGCCTTCTTCTCATTTCTTTCTCACTAAGCAAACCCTAGCTTCACTTGTGAACAACTTCTCTCATTTCTCAATAAATCACTCTATTTTTGTTTCTTCTTGCAGTCATTCATCTTGTTCACTTGCACTCATTTCTCAAGAAAATTTAGGGAGTTTTATGCCGATGTTGTACCAGTAGAAGGCCAATAATATCCGTTCACCACTATGGTTCGAGGCAGGACCATCTCTTTTGATAGAAATGCCATCAATAATTATTTGGGCCAACCTCTAAAGTTAGAGGAAGGAAAACTTGATGCATATTCAAAGTGTGTGGCTCGAGGGAACTAGAACATTGATAAGGTTCCCCAAACCCTTATGGTAGAGGGAAATACATATGAAAGAAATACTTTTGGAGTTCCGCTTGATTTTAAGAGATAAGACATGACAACCTTAGCACAAGTGGCTCTGACTCTTATGTTATACAACATCAGGCCCCACAGTCACACCTCTTCCATTCCTGTGGACACTGCTTACCTTTTATATTTATTGTTGATGAAAGAGAGGTAGATGTGGATCGAATCATATCAAATGAAATCAAATTAATTGCTGAAAGTGGTAGCAAGCTAGGCAGTAACTCCACTTGCCCATTGGCCTTTCCAGGACTGATGATGGGATTATGCATAAATGTCCAGATGGTGATTCCCTCGCATATTCATCAGAATATTTTAGGTGTTATGGATGATAAGTACATCTCAAGATACTACAAACAAAAACTAGTCGTCATCCTTGATGAAGATCAAACAGGCACCTCAGCCCCTCAAGAGTCACAACTTGGATACGATAAATAGGATCCAAGGCTAGGATCATCTTTCACTCACACTCGGGATTAAAATGAGTCCAACCATAGGGCCTTCACTTGTGTGTGGGACTCTATGTATTGCCTTCAGTTGAAATAGGCTGGCCACAAAAGGAGGTGCACCAGATCATGGATCTAGAGGCGTTCCAATCTCATATTTCTTGGCCTAGGGACATACTATTTTACCCGGGGGGAACAGCTGCTGCAAGGCATCATGAAGAGGTTATACAAGAAGAGAATGATGAAGAGGGAGATGATAAAGAAGTAAATGATGAAGAGGAGGAAGAAGAAAAAGATTTAGAAGAAGAATAAAATGATGATATGAAGGATGACTAGGATGTATATGACCGAAAAGCTCCCCATGAATGAGTGATATCTTTAAAAGCTTTCAGTCATTTAGATTATTTCGGTTTTTCTTTATGTTCGTTTTTCTGTTCTATTGCTCAAACTCCTTTAAAGGTGTGTTTTGATGTTTGAATTTAGTTGAATGTTAGGGTAATTTTGTTGGTATTTACACCATAACTTTTGGATGGTGTTTTATATCAATCAGTTGTATTTACTGTTTCAAGTAGGTTGTGATTTCAATTTGTCAACTATTTTCATTTTGTTGTTTGTGTTCAAACTTGTATTTCAAAATTGATTGAAGAAGTAAAGAGTGAACACTCGATATTTTAGTGAATCAACAACAAGTGTAGTGGTAATGATAAGACTTTGAATGAATTGCACAAGCCAAGGTACATGTTTATTGCTTTCTAAAGCATAACATGAATATGCAATTTGTATCTTGCACAAATTCAATTATGCATTCTTTTACAATGACATGTCTCATGCTTGAATTACTTTATAACCAAACTTAAATGTGAGGTAGCTTTCCATTGTTCACTATATGCACAAGAGACCACAATTATTGTTTTAACTTGGTCAACTTATGTTTAGTCTTGCAACCATTTGTGAATGATATGAAAGCATAGAAATGATCAAGGAAAATTTGTTGAACTCGAGCACAAACAATTTCCTAAAAGTAACCTACCTTGTGAGCGAGCGAGTATTCGATAACCCCTTTTGAGCCTAATGGACAAAATCTCATCAATTATGAACTGTATAGATTCACTAAGTAAGTCAAACACTTAGTGAACCTTCCCGATTCATTGAAACATTCATTTCATAATTTATTTATGAATGGATTCTGAAATTTTTTCTTATGAATCTTTGGATGATCAACTCTGGCCGAATTGGTAGTTTTACCCTCCACGGTGTACTTGAAGATGAAGTATTACACTTCTAAAGGGCTTGTCGCCACCCTACACAGAGACATAGTGGCAGCGAGAAAGTGCTTCGAGGCAGCCTCAAAAGGTCTGAACACCATTGTCGCCCGACCAAAGACATCCATTAAGCATGCCCTGCCCTGCAACTCCAACGAGACGAAACCGCTGCCCCGCGTCGACTCCATCGACCTCGACAGCCGTTTCTCCAAGGACGACTTAAGGGACCAGAAGAAGAAGGGGAGAGAGACTCAGTCAAACTCGAGCAGCCTCTCAACATCAACAAGCAGCAACGAACCTGGCCATCCTATGCGGCCAATCTCGGATGGTGAATTCGAGCTAGTCCTCCTCAGAGACAACCCTCTCAAGGGAGTGAAGATTGAGACCGGCCTCCCCGACCTTGCGAGGAAGAAGCTGAAAGCTTGTCTCAGAGAGAACGCGAACCTATTCGTGTGGAGCGCCTCGGAGATGCCCAGGCTGGATCCAGAGGTAGCCAGCCACCAGCTCACCATCAACCCTGTCGTTAGGGCAGTAGCTCAACGTAGGCACAAGCAGTCCCCGGAAAAAATGGAGGCTACCGAGTAAGCTGTAAAAGACCTCCCTGTAGCGAGTGATTTTTGGATGTGGTTGCGAAGCACAATCGCTCTGGTACTACAGCTCGATTCATTTTTTATCCTATTGAAGCTGATGAAGGAAGGGAAATAGATGTCTCCAATTAACCCTGCTTGCATACTGAGGTTAAACAGTCAAAACTGTTGGTTTACAGATGCTACAAAGATTCGGGGTCTCTCCTAGGTTATTTTGTTGACGAGGGGTGCTTTAGACTATCGGTTAGGATGTTAGGACGAATGCTTCTTGATAGATATGTGAGAGTATGGGATTTTGGGTTTTTGTTTAGTGTGTTCGCTAAGATTTTTCTTTCAATCTTATGCCTACGTATTCCCGTTTTTCCGAAATAGGGAAATCAGAGCGTTAGTAGTTCCTCCTATTCTATGGGAGGAAATGGTTGTTTTGGTGTCTTGTTCAAAGCCCAAGACGTGAAGCTAAAGGTGTTTGTATCTTGTTCAAAGCCCAAGATGTGAAGCTGAAAGGTGTTGTCTTTAGAGAGAATTTGTCATCTCTAAAGAGGGGGTTGTATGTCACAACTGTTTATAAAGGAGAATTACTTTAACCGGGATGTGTGAATCCGGCAATGCCATAATTTCCTTTCAAGGGGATTTTAACCTGAAGGAGAAGACTTTAACTCAGTGTAGAGCAATGCTATCTTTCCTTAGGAATTTCTCATGCTAAAAGAGGGACAATGGCATGGATGTAGATGATCCAGAGGCTTGCCGCTTACAACAATTAGATGAAGGGGAAGGAGTTGTTGATGTTTGTGTACTGTGAACGAGGCACAGCTTTGATGCTAAAAGGTTGATTAGATAAACCAGTGGTTTTCTTATACAAAGCCTAAGAGGAGGCTAATGGCCCAACAAGAGGGAGTTTTTATGTGTCTCGTACGAAGCCCGAGAGAGAGGCTAAAAAGGGTTGATCCTACAAGAGGATCTTTTATACTCAACAAGAGAGTGTTTCTGTATCTCGTACGAAGCCCGAGATGGAGGCTGAAAGGTTTGTTTGGCTCAATAAGAACCTTTTTGTATCTCGCATAAAGCCCGAGATGGAGGCAAAAGGGTGATCGACTCAACGAGGGAGTCTCTTATGTGTCTCGTACAAAGCCTGAGAGAGAGGCTGAACGTTGTTTGACTCCGCTGGGGAGGATCATTGTACAAAGCCCAAGAGGAGGCTAACTTCACTGGAGAAGGATCATTATACAAAGCCTAAGAGGAGGCTAGGGTGACTGTTTCAGTTGAGTGACAGGTCCAGTATACTGATTTTGAAAGAGAAAATCAGTTCTTATATGAGCAACACTGTACTCAAGGATTTGATTCGAGGATCCGGGTTATTCCTGTTCTTTAAGGAAGCGGGAAATCCAAAGGGTATTGAGACTGTCCGAGTCTACGGGTTTTCTTCCTATTTAACGAATGGGTCACTTGAGAATGTCTTTGAGACTCAAGGAGATTAGACTATCCAAGTCTAGCGTTTTATCTTTTGTACTACGCTTTGAGAAACAGTAGTAGACTCTTTGAAAGGACTGTTCTATGGAGATGACTAAGTTCTGTTCCTATACCTCTAGGAGGTCGTCGGGACAATTTGTACGAAGCCCAAGAGGAGGCTGGAAACTTTTAAGAAGCCGATCGGTCCTTGTACGAAGCCCAAGAGAAGGCTATCATTCCCGGAGGAAGAGATCATTATACGAAGCCTAAGAGGAGGCTGTGAATACTTCTAAGAAGCTGATGGGTCCTTGTACTAAGCCCAAGAGGAGGCGGGGTTGCTTTTAGGAAGCCTGTGGGTCCTTGTACGATGCCCAAGAGGAGGCCGATGCTTTTAAGAAGCCCGTGGGTCCCCAAACCCCGAGAAATTCAAGACAGGCTATTCACGAGGAATAGATCAAGCCAGGAAAGTTCGAGAATTTGGAAGAAACTCAAAGATGCCATTCACAGAGAATACATTCATCTCTGGGAGTAGAGTTTCTTGACAATTCCTAATGAGGACAACCGAAGAGAAGACTGTATCTGGTGATCCTATTGGGGATCTAGTTGTCTATTTCTATAAATAAACGAAACGGCGTCACCTAGTTCTAGACGTAGTTGCCGGGGAAACTCGAAATATCTATACTATTATTACACAGTTGATATGAGTTTATGAAAGAAGACTTACAGTGAAACAACCCCACAATACAGTTATATGTATATGAAAGCGGTAAATGAAAGCAATAAACACTTACTCGGTTGTAGAGCTTCCATGATGTTTGGTTAGTTGTTCAACAAAGAAAGATTGGAAACAATAGTATATTCAAAATCAAAGGAGAAAGTGCTTTGAAAAAGAAAGATTTGGGGCTTACAGCTCAAGGAGAGGCCCAGGGTTTTACCAGTGATTGCACTGTTGAATTCGTACATAGGGACTTATACAAGTGACTGAGGCCCAAAAAGGTTTTCTGTACAAAGGGATGGGTCTTACACTCTCTCAAGAGGCCCAAAAAGGTTTTAAAGAAAAAGAGTGAGGCTTATAACACGAGGGTAGGCCCGATTGATTTTTCCGTTTAAAATGGCGATCGCGCCGAGGTTTTCTTTTAACGCAGAGGGACTTATACAATAAGTGAGGCCCAAAATGGTTTTGGTTAAAAGGGGGTTGGGTCTTACACTCTATTAGAGGCCCAAAAGTTTTGAATGGGTCTTATAGCTCAAGGAGAGGCCCAAAAGGTTATTTTTCAAAAGGGCGACGATCGCGCCGTTTGTTTTTGACGGTATCGGGACTTATACAATGCAATGAGGACCAAAAAGGTTTTGGTCAAAAAAAAGGATTGGGTCTTACACTTTATTAGAGGCCCATGAGTGTTTGAAAAAGTTTGATGAGGGTTGAATTAATCAAAAACCCTAATTTCATTTTTTAAAGGACATTTTTCAAAGAAAAATCAAGTAAAAAATGATAAAAAAAATATCAAATAAAATCATTTATCATGTTATATACAGTGATTAAGGTTTATAAAAAAGTATTTTATCCACATGAATATTTAATACCATTTTGGTTTTAAAAATCAAGAAAAAGAAATAATTTAAAAGCACTTAAAACAATTTAAAACAATATTTTTGAATATATTAAAAATATATGAAATAATAATATTTTTTGTGATTTTTTGGTGGATTAAAATATTATGGAGTATGAATAAGAAGTGTGTAAAACAGATTTGGAAAATGATAATTTTTGCTATGTGAAATAATTGGTTGAGTTTTGAAGATAAACTAAGAAAAAGAGGAATGCGATGTCACAACATCACATTCGACATCACTCATGAGTTTTGAAGATAAGAGAACAAGGGAATATGTCACAACATCACATTCGACATCAGACAAAAACCAGAACTGCACCTTGATTTTCAACATCTTTTTATCAAACTTCAAACATTCATAACTCTCTCAATTTTTAACGGAATTAAGATCCGGAAGAGCCTATCTTGACCAATTTTTCGCAAGGAATCCAATGGTATCACTCATACATACTGAAACTTAATGTACAACACATACAAGGCAAAAAAACAGATTTGCACCTTAAGTTTAAAACATCTTTGCTTATCAAATTTTCAAACATTCATAACTCTCTCAATTTTTAACGGAATTAAGATCCGGAAGAGGCTATCTTGATCAATTTTTCGCAAGGAATCCAATGGTATCACTCATACATACTGAAACTTAATGTACAACACACACAAGGCAAAAAACCAGATCTGCACCTTAAGTTTAAAACATCTTTGCTTATCAAATTTTCAAACATTCATAACTCTCTCAATTTTTAACGAAATTGAAATCCGTAAGAACCTATCTTGACCAATTTTTCACAAGGAATCCAATGGTATTACTCATACATACTGAAACTTAATGTACAACACACACAAGGCAAAAAACCAGACCGGCACCTTAAGTTTAAAACAACATAAACTCTACATATAAACATGTTAAAGTGCAAACAGTAGGAGGTTCATAACATACACATTAAGGACTACATTTTTGCTTCAAGAATTGTTCAATATGATGCATGTATGTGGACATCAAAGGAAAGCATGATTCAAAGAATTCAAGTTATGAATTTTACCTCTTTTTTTGGAGATTTTGTGCAACCTACCAAGTGATTTGTTCCAGAAATGATTTGATGCTTTAGACATCCTCAAATGACCTCTTAGAAGCTTTTAGGATAGTTGGAATCAGCTGGTACCTGCAAAAACACAAACTGTCCCTTTCTTGCAAAAGGGGTTAAAAGTGACCAAAATAGCAACTCTCTCAAATGGCGTTCCAGATGTTGGGAACCATTTGGGATAGTTCAAGGATGATATTTGGAGTGTGTTTGAGGTTTTATCTGGTTTGGTAAGTGACTGAATCAAGACATGGCTTGAAAAATGCAAAAAAGTGTCATTTTGAGGTTTTGAGAAGTGACTTTGTGATGTTGTGATTACAGGTCACTTTTGATAGTTTGCACAGCTTACATATGATATATATGAGGTGTGTGTGTGATTGATTGTGATGGAAAAGCTCTCAAGCTCAAAAACTCAGAATTACTTGCTTTGGAAGGCAAATTTGAGGTGAAAGAAGAGATTTTGAGGAAAACATCTGTTTGATGGCTTTGGTGTACTCAAACTGAGCACAAATGAGCTCTATTTATAGTAGAGCAAGTTTGTTTTTGAAGCAATAGTGAATGGTGGCTGTAGCAGAGGTTTGTTCAATGTTGGCTAATGAAAATCCAAGTCTCCTCTAGCCATTGACTAGAGGTTAGGGCACAGAGCTTTGGTTCCCTACTTGTTGGAGGAATCTTGACTGAATTCAGTTGCAAATGTGTCAGTCCATGCCACCTCTAAGCATCTATTAAATGCTCCAATCCAAAATTGGAGTCTTGTCCCTCTTTTAGGGATTTTTAGTAATAGCATGCTACTTCTTGTTCCAAGGACTTTGGAGGCTTGGCTCAGTGATTGTCCCCTTTAGATTTGATCCTCAGATGTGTCCAAAGTGATGACAAGGCTTGGAAATTCGTGTGGCACAAGAAATATGCAAATCTGCCCCATGAAAAATTCAGCTGCAGCAAGCCTTTTTGTAAAATTCATAACTCCCTGCTCGAGTATGCTACATGGACGTTCTAGTACTTTCTGGAAATCTGAGATGATGTACTTCAACTTTGATGTTCAAGGTTTGGCTTGAATCAACTTGGATCACGAAGAAAAACATCCTTGAAGTTGGGACATTCTTGCTGGAAAAAAATATTAGTGATGTCCCATGCAATGTTGGAACATCAGACATTGAACATTAATAATTCCAAACTTTAATCACTTGTATCTTTTAATCCACTATGATATTTTGAGTTGAAGTGAATTGCCTCTTTGATGCTTGTCTTGCATGGTGACAAAGTTTGAAAATTGGGTGGCACAAGAAAAGTGCGCAAAATCTGTCCTAAAAAATCAGCTCGAGCAAGGCCTGTTGTGATGTTCATAACTCCTTGCTCAAGTTGAATTAATGGGAGTTCTTATACATTTTGGAAAGCCCTAATGACATACTTTAACTTTGATGTTTGACTTTGGTCTCGGTTCAGCTTGCAAAGTCATAAAAAATGGTCTTGAACTTGTGTAGTCAAATCTGTCCTAAAAGCTGTCATGAAAATTCTGCTTTATCAATGCTTTTTGCAAAAATCATATCTCCTTGCTCGAGTATGCTACAGGGACGTTCTACAACTTTCTGGAAAGCTGAGATCACGTACTTCAACTTTGATGTTCAAGGTTTGACTTGAATCAACTTGGATCATGGAGAAAAACATCATTGAAGTTGGGACATTCTTGCTGGAAAAATATTAATGATGTCCCTATGCAATGTCAGAACATTGGACATTAAGAATTCCCAACTTTGATCACTTATATCTTTCAATCCTTATGATATTTTGAGTTGATTCCTTCTACAATGTTGAAGTATCAAATACCCTCTTTAAAAATAGCTCTTACTCAAAATCAATGGATGCTTGGATCAATAGTTACAACCTTGAAAAGTTGTGCATTTGAACATGATTTTAACTTAGAAAAATTTCTAAGTTTCTTTCAATTTGATCAATTTTGCAATTTTTCATGATTTCTTGATTTAAATTTGATCAAATTAAATCATCCATCATATTTTCTTGAGTAATGGCTTGTGAAGCTCAAAGTTGACCAAAAAGTTAAACTTTGACTTTCTGCGTCAGTTGACTTTGTATTAGATGAACTTGAGGCTTGATCCACTTGAAATGTTGCACTCTTGTGCTTAATTCTTGATGTGGGAGTCCTCTTGATCCTTTATGGATGTTTAAGAGGTTAGACAAGTTGAAGATCATGTCATTCCTTGATTGATCCTTTGTCTAAAGGCTCTGAGAGGGTTTGAAACCCTAAGCTTGATTATAGTGAATGCTCACCCATCTTTGGGGAGACTAATGAAGTATGATGGTTCCTCCATATTGTGATGATGATTTTCACAATGATGGGAAATCTTAGTGGTCAAAATTTGGGGTATGACAGATGCCCCTATTTAATCTTCTTGGACCCGAAGGTGTGAATGGCGAAGGTATCCGGGCATTCGGGGTGCAAGAGGATTAAATATTGAAATATCCAAAATTTTGAAGGTGGTTATGAATGGCGGCTCATGCATTCATCCTCTTTTGCTAAGCAATAATTCTTAGAAAAGGTAAACTTCCCCTCGATCCTGGTTTCCTACCAAGGAACTGGTCTGAGTTTTCTTTTGAGATAAACTTCCCCTCGATCCTGGTTTCCTACCAAGGAACTGGTCTAAGTTTCTGATTTAAACTTCCCCTCGATCCTGGTTTCCTACCAAGGAACTGGTCTAAGTTTCTGATTTAAACTTCCCCTCGATCCTAGTTTCCTACCAAGGAACTGGTCTTAGTTTCTGATTTAAACTTCCCCTCGATCCTGGTTTCCTACCAAGGAACTGGTCTCAGTTTCTTTTGTCAATAAACTTTATTGACAAGGAACACTGTTATTAGTGGTTTTCCTTCAAACTTCTCGCTGAATTTTCCTGGGGAGATGCCATTTGAGTGGAAAAAGTTTTGATGTCAGATTTGCTGGGGAACCCATTCGTCTGAATTGTAGAGGTACACAAAATTCTCTATTTTGGAGACGCTATTTGTCGATTCTACTGGGGAAAGCGAGTCTCTTGAGAGACTGTTTCCGCTTGGGGTCTTACATCATACTTTTCTCGGGATCTTCCCGGAGAAATGCCATATGATGGGGTCAATTTTGATGTGCTGATGACCTTTTCATCAGCGGTGTTTCAGAGATAAACTGCCGTATTGCTGAATCTCTGTTTAAGAGGCTTTCTCTGGGGATTTTCCTTAATCCGGGAAAGCAAGGATATCATCTTTAATGGCGAAGAGTGACATCTGTAGAAAGCTTCTCTGGCTTTTCAGAGGTTCAAGTTATCAAAGTGGTCAAGGATCCAACTTCAATCCAGAAATAAACTGGAGGAGAGATCGTTCAAACACAACATTTCTTAATCGAGGAAAGAACTGACAACTCGACCGAGAGGACAGCTATCACTAGGGATAAGACCGACTGGAGTGATAGTGATGCAATATGAATAAGAATGCAAATAGAATGCATGATGTATGTATGTTTATACTGACAAAACTGACGCGACATACCAACTAAAAAAATGAACATGACTGGATACTCGACCATCGCGGGGCGAAGAAGTACCGCTGGTTCAGAATAGCAATTCCACCTTGCTTAGGAAAGATAGTCCCTGTTGGGAGCTATGTTGGTCGGGCTTAGGAGATAAGAACTCGGACGAGGGTATCAGATGGAATAGTTGCATCCGACACTATTGATCCTTCATTCAGGCGCACTGGCGTAGAAGGAGTACTTTGATTCTGCACTTTGAAGTTTGCTTACTTCCGGAGAAGCGGTTGATGCTCTTTTGATGTTCAACAGTCAAAAGAAATTGCCATCTTTATTTTAAAGCAGAAAAAGTTTTAACAAGTAAATTCATTTTTGTTTCATTTCAAGAATCGTTAATCATGTTAAAAAACGTCATTCTGTAAAGCTAAAACAAATGAAAATTACAAACAAAAGCACAAAGGCTCAAATTTTATTGATAGGATGGAAATCAGCTAAGCGCGTGATTCCATAGAGTATATACAAAGTTTGAAAATGGTAATTTATAGGGAAAAGGGCTACGTTGAAACATAACGACCACTATCCTTCTACCAACTTTGAACTCGGGACATCCTGAGCTTCTGTCGAAGATGACCTTGACTGGAGTTTTCCTCCGATGGATGATGTAACTGCTGCTGAGGGACTTGCCTATGTTGAACATAGTTACTTGCCATTATCCCTAACTTTTGCCTGGATTGTACTGTGATGTTTCCAATCTACCGGGATGATTTTTTCATGTTTCTAACTTTTGCCTGGACCGCCCTTTCGGGTTTTCAATCCACCGAGACGTTTTTTTTTTAGTTTAGGCGAAGTATTTCTTGACTACATCAACATTCGTGGGGTAGGTAAATTCCTCTCCGTCCATGGTTGTGAGTCTCAAGGTGCCGCCTGAGAAAGCTTTCGTGACCACATAGGGGCCATCATAATTTGGGGTCCATTTACCCCGAGAGTCAGTGAGAAACAATTGAATCTTCTTGAGCACGAGGTCTCCTTTCCTGAAGACGTGAGGTCAGACCTTTTTGTCGAACGCCTTCTTCATTCTCTGTTGATACAATTGACCATGGCATAGTGCCGTTATTCTCTTTTCTTCGATCAAATTAAGTTCGTCGTGTCGGCTTTAACACCATTCAGCTTCGGTGAGCTTAGCTTCTATCAATACTCGGATTGACGGGATCTCTACTTCTATGGGGAGCACTGCCTCCATGCCATATACTAGAGAGAAAGGGGTTGCCCCTGTTGAAGTGCAGACAGATGTGCGATAACCGTGAAGAGCAAAGGGTGGCATCTCGTGCCAGTCTTTGTAGGTTACAACCATCTTCTGAACGATCCTCTTGATGTTCTTGTTAGCCGCTTCTACCGCTCCGTTCATCTTGGGTCGGTAGGGAGATGAGTTATGGTGTTCGATCTTGAACTCTGCGCACAACTCTTTCATCATCTTATTGTTCAAGTTAGATCCATTATCAGTACTGATCTCGCTTGGAACACCATAACGACAGATGATATTGTTTTTGATAAAGCGGACCACCACTTGTCGGGTTACATTGGCGAATGACGCTGCTTCGATCCACTTGGTGAAGTAATCAATGACTACCAGGATGAACTGATGTCCGTTGGAAGCCTTAGGTTCGATCAAGCCAATCATGTCGATTCCCCATATGGAAAAGGGCCATGGGGAAGAGAGAACTTTGAGATATGATGGCGGTACATGAATTTTGTCGGAGTATATCTGACACTTGTGACACCTCCTCATGTACTTGTAGCAGTCAGATTCCATGGTCAACCAATAGTACCCTGCTCTTAGAATTTTTCTCGCCATTGTGTGTCCGTTGGCATGAGTGCCAAAGGATCCTTCATGAATTTCTTTCATAAGCATGTCCGCTTCTGGTCTGTCGACGCATCGGAGCAAGACCGTGTCAAAATTCCTTTTATAAAGAGTGTCACCGCTCAGGAAGAAGCTGCCAGCCAATCTTCTGAGGGTTTTCCTGTCCTTCCTTAGTGCCCCAGGTGGGTACTCTTGTTTCTGAAGGAAGCATTTGATATCGTGATACCAAGGTTTATCGTCTATGACTGCCTCGATCGTGAAGATGTAGGCGGACCGTTCAAGGCGCATTATGTCGATCTTAGGTAGTTCGTTCCATTGACCTACACTAATCATGGAAGAGAGAGTGGCTAAAGCATCAGCCATGTGATTCTCATTACGAGGGACGTGATGAAACTCGACTCTGTTAAAGAAAGGTAACAACCTTCTTGCATAGTCTTTGTAAGGAATCAGTCCTGATTGGTATGTGTTCTAATCTCCTTTAATCTGATTGATAACCAGGGCTGAGTCGCCATATACGTCCAAGTTTTTGATCCTTAAATCAATCGCTTCTTCGAGACCCATAATACAAGCTTCGTATTCGGCCTCGTTGTTCGTACATTTGAACGTAAGTCTGGCGGTGAAAGGAATGTGGGTACCCTGAGGGGTAACAATGATTGCCCCAATTCCATTTCCGTAATGATTAACTGCTCCGTCAAAGATTAGTCCCCACTGGGAACCTGGTTCTGGCCCTTCACTGGGCAGCGATTCATCGCAGTCTTTCATTTTTAGGTACATGACATCTTCATTTGGGAAGTCGAACTCGATTGATTCTTGATCGTTAATCGGTTGATGAGCCAAATGATCGGCTAAAATACTTCCCTTAACGACTTTCTGAGCGTGGTACTCTATGTCATATTCTGATAATAACATCTGCCAACGGGTAATCCTTCCCGTGAGAGCAGGCTTTTCGAAGACATACTTGATTGGGTCCATTTCGGAGATTAACCAAGTAGTGTGACAAATCATGTATTGGCGAAGACGTTTGGCTGCCCAAGCCAAAGCGCAACAAGTTTTCTCAAGCATCGTGTACCGAGTCTCGCAGTCGGTGAACTTCTTGCTTAGATAGTAAATGGCAGACTCTTTCCGTTTGGTTTCGTCTTGTTGGCCAAGTACACATCCCATTGAGTCCTCTAGGACTGTGAGGTAGATGATCAGTGGCCTTCCTTCCACTGGAGGTGATAAAATCGGAGGATTCAACAGATATTCCTTAATACTGTCGAAGGCGGTTTGGCAATCTTTTGACCAAACGCAATCCTGGTTCTTTTTAAGTAATTTGAAAATCGGCGCACATGTCGCGGTCATGAGGAATATGAATCTGGAGATGTAGTTCAAACGTCCCAGGAATCCTCTGACTTGTTTTTCAGTTTTCGGAGAAGGCATTTCTTGAATGGCCTTGACCTTGTCAGGATCAACCTCAATTCCTTTCTGGCTGACGATGAACCTTAAAAGTTTCCCTGAACGGACACCGAAGGTGCACTTGTTGGGATTCAAGTGGAGTTTGTACTTTTGCAAACGCTCGAATAGTTTCGACAGGTGGGTCACATGCTCCTCTTCTGTCTTAGATTTTGCAATCATATCATCGACATATACCTCTATATCTTTGTGTATCATGTCATGAAACAGAGTAGTCATGGCCCTTTGATAGGTTGCCCCGGCGTTCTTCAAACCGAACGACATCACCTTGTAACAAAAGGTACCCCATGGGGTAGTGAACGAAGATTTCTCCATGTCTTTCGGCGCCATTTTGATCTGGTTATAGCCCGAGAATCCATCCATGAAGGAGAAAATTTTGTACTTTGCTGTGCTGTCTACCAGCATCTCAATGTGTGGTAAAGGAAAGTCGTCCTTTGGACTTGCCTTATTCAGATCCCTGTAATCAACACACATTCTGACCTTTCCGTCCTTTTTGGGAACGGGTACGATGTTGGCTAACCATTGAGGATATTCAGCTGTAGCGAGGAAACCTGCGTCGATCTGTTTCTGTACCTCCTCTTTGATTTTGATGGCTATGTCTGGGTGAGTGCGTCTCAACCTTTGCTTTACTGGCAGACATTCCGACCTCAACGGTAAATGATGTTCCACGATGCTGGTATCCAACCCTGGCATATCCTGATAGGACCAAGCGAATACATCAGGGAATTCTTTGAGAAGCTTTATCAAACCCTCTCTGGCAATTGGACTGAGCAGTGCCCCAATCCTGATTTCTTTTCTCTCCTTTTCTGAACCCAAGTTTACCGTTTCCAACGGCTCTTTGTGAGGTTCAATGGACCTTTCTTCTTGTCTGAGTAATCAGGAGATCTCTTCTGGAATTTCGTTGTCAACTTCTTCTTCAGCCCCAAATACCGAGAACTCAAAGTTGGGAGAAGGCATCGGATCATATGTTTCAATGGGGTTTAAAACAAGCAATCTGCATGACGTGATGATTTGTGTTTAGAAGAGGTAGAGAGAATGCAAGAGTGTGTGTAGTGTATTTCTTTTACTGCTTGTTTTTGTTATTGAATTGTTTTTTAGGATTACCATTTTCTGAAAAACGAAAAGAGAAAAGAGCAATTAATGCAGAAATTACAGAACGACGTTATTTTATTAATGAACAAGTCGATTCTTGAAACTACAGCCCTATAAACAAAATTCTGCCTCTTTGGGCAAAGCGAAGAGGGAAAATTTACAAAAAGCGAGCCCTATCAAAACATCCGTTTCACCTGGGCAGGGTGAAAGGTTAAAAGATGGCAATTACTTTGACTGATGAATGACCTTCGGAACATCGACAGCAACCCATTGGCGGTGAACTCCTCGGTGAATCACAAAGTCTGGCACCTTCCTTGATTTGTCTTCAGAAATGACGCTGATTTCCGGTGGAGCAGGATCATTGGAATCTGTCTCCCAGGCAGAATTGTCGTAGGAGGATTCCTCTGTTGTATTATGCAGAGTAGTTGTGCTCTCAGCTGTATCTCCCCATCCAGTAGGCTGGATGTCTTCGAGCCTGATACGAGAGCTTTCGGGAGCAGTGTACTTGACCATGAAGTCGTATTTTCCACTTGGTTCTCCCAAGGTGTCCCAAACTTCTTTGGAACTGGAGGAGTCATTTCTCTCGATGACATTGACCTCGGGAAAAGCATAGTTGATGAATTCAAGTCCTGCAAACGTTACGAATTCATCTTCATGTTGAGTAGTTTCCGAATGACCTGAGTGTTGATCCCATGACATGGTGGGGACACAGGTATTCTGTTCAAAGACGGTCAGTTGATTTTCATTGTTCGGCTGACTCTCTTGCCCCAAGTTTCCTGGGTAAGGTTGCCACATTGGCAGACCATCCATTGGGCCATAGTAATTGTGGTTGTTAGTTCTTGGATTGGCTGGAATTTTGGTAAAACAAAGTATATTCAATGTTGATGTCAAGGTGCTGATGTTGCAACATTGAAGTCTTAACACTGGGATGTGTTAAGTAATTAATTGCTGAAGTTGGATGTCTGATGTCACATGGTGATGTTGTGACATTAGATCTGCAGAATTAACAACAGCAGGTAGTGATGTTGTTAGGGTTGCGTATTAGCTGGAATTGTGGAGAGCAAGCTGTCTCATTGGGTGCGAATATCTTGGGATAGATATTTGCTGCTGCATAGGAGATCTGGTGCAGATTTGTAGGAGATTTAAAAGGTTGAAGATTTAAAAAGATTTTAGGAGAAAATCTGTTTTAAATATTCAGTTTTAAATAACAAATCTGGGAGATATCGTAGCAAGTCCAAGACCAATTCAAGGAGCTATATAAAGCGCACAAGACCAAAGGAAAAGGTACAGAAAACATTCAGAAGATCAGGAGTTGGAGGCTTAGTGTCTAGAGTTTGTTTAGAGTGCTTGTATTTACACTATTCTAGGGTTTGAATAGGTGTTGTGTTTCTGTCCTCTCTAGAAGCTGTGAAGCAATAGAGAGTGGTTGCTTGATCGAAGCTGTGAAGTAAGATCAAGGTTACTCAAAGTGGTTTCTTTGAGAGTTTGTAAGGGATTGAGTGGTGTTCTCATACCTAAGTGGGTTCTTAGGTAGGAAATCATTAGTAGAGTATAAGTTTAGGAGATTGTCAACGGGTTGTTGAGTCTGTAAATTATATCTACAAGTAGTGAATTCCATCCCTGGTTTGGTAGCCCCCAGAGTAGGTTGGTTGTAACCGAACTGGGTCAACAATTCTTGGTGTTATTTTACTGTTATTGCTGTCCATTGTGCAGAGTGTGTTGTTGTGACATCACACCTTAACATCACACGTCTGATACCAGAATTTCAATTGGTATCAGAGCAGGCATCCTGTCTGTCTCTGGGTGAGATCTAGGGAAGTTACTTTCTGGTGTAAAGATGGACAAAGAAGTTGGAGGATTCGTCAACAGACCCCCATTTTGGATGGATCCAATTATGACTATTGGAAGCCAAGGATGACCACTTTCTTAAAATCCTTGGACAACAGGGCTTGGAAGGCTGTTATTAAAGAATGGAAAGCTCCTGTCATGTGTGAGAAGGATGATGCTGGCAAAGATAAAGAAGGCACCTCTAAGCCAAAGCCTGAAGAAGAGTGGACCAAGGAGGAAGATGAGCTTGCCCTTGGAAATTCCAAAGCTCTGAATGCAATCTTCAATGGAGTGGATAAGAATATCTCCAGGTTAATCAATACCTGTGAAGTTGCGAAGGAAGCGTGGGATATCTTGCAGGCTACACATGAAGGAACATCTAGAGTTAAGATGTCAAGACTTCAGATTTTAACATCAAAGTTTGAAAGCCTGAAGATGAAGGACGATGAGACTATTCATGACTTCCACATGAATGTTCTGGAGCTGGCTAATGCATCCAGTGCTCTTGGTGAGAAGATGTCAGATGAAAAGCTTATGAGGAAGATCCTTAGGTCCCTACCTAAGAAGTATAAGATGAAGGTTACTGCCATTGAAGAATCACAAGACATCAGCAAGATGAGAGTAGATGAGCTCATTGGATCTCTTCAAACTTTTGAGCTAGGGTTGAATGAGGAAGAACCAGAAAAGAAGCCAAAGAGTATAGCCTTGGTGTCAAATGATGCAGAAGAAAAAGGAAAGAGTTATGAATCGCAGGAGGATCTATCTCAGGCCATATTGATGTTGGGAAGACAGTTCACCAAAGTATTCAAGAGAATGAATAATAACTCCAGGCCTAATGTCAAGAACATGACTTCTGACACCAGCAAGAAGGATGAAGAGAAAACTGCCCAAGATAAAGGAGTTCAGTGCTTTGAGTGTGAAGGGTATAGACATGTCAAGAAAGAATGTCCCACCTTCTTGAAAAAGCAGAAGAAAGGCATGACGGTTTCCTAGTCTGACTCAGATAGTGAAAGTGAAGGTGAGTCAGCAAAGCATGTTAGAGCCCTAACAGGAGCTGTTGTTTCTGATGATGATTCTAGTGATGGAGAAGTAACTTATGAGGAGTTGGCATCCACCTATCAAGAGCTGTGTCTAAAAAGTGCTGAGATTTGTCAAGAAAACAAGTGCCACAAGCAACAGATTGCTCAGCTAGAGAATGAAAAGACTGATCTGGAAAATGAAGTGGTGCTAGTTAGAGCTCAACTTGATCAGATGACAAAATTTGTTAGGATGATGAACAGTGGTACAGCCACTCTTGATAAGATTCTTCAGTCAGAGAAAGCTGCTAGAGATAAATCAGGTATAGGATTTGTGGCTGAGAAAAAGGTATCTGCTGAAGCAAGCACTTCAGGAACAAAGAAGGAGATGTCTCAACCAATGTCTCAGCATCAAACAAAGAGACATGAGTCTACACCTAAGAAGGTTACTCATCCACAGCCTTAGAATGTTGAGAAGAAGAATGCTCATCATCAGAAGAAGGTGCAGTCTCAGGGAGCTAGTCAGTATATGCCACCTCAATATCACAAGAGCATGAAGGCTGCTAGGTTCAATCAGAACATGGTTCATCTACAACAGGGGAACATGTATGAATATGGATACAACAATGCTGTGCCTCATTACTATGGAAGAAGGAAGCCTTATCACCATAGGAGACAGTTCAAAAGACAGTATCCTTACCATAGAAGACAATCAAACTATGGTAGTAGAAGACAACAACCTTATCATAGAAGAAGAAATTAACACTATGGATGGCAGCACCAGCAACATCATCATCATCATGGTGGCAAAAGGTTTAACCACTTTAGAGAAGACAGAGTTAGATGCTTCTACTGTGGCAGATTTGGACATATGCAGTTCTCTTGCTTCAAGCTTCATGGTTATCCAAATTCTGCTCCTCAACCCAGACAGAAGGAGGACAGGCCCAAAGTAGTAAAACAATGGGTTCCTAAAGCTCAGGTCACATGTCTATTGGCTCATACATCAGATGGACATTTTGCTATGGATGCATGGTACTTTGACAGTGGATGTTCAAAGCACATGACTGGATCCAAGAAGCATTTGGTAGAGTTCAATCCGTTCCATGCAAATGATGTTATTTTTGGCAATGGTGAAAAAGGAGTAGTAGAAGGAGTTGGAAGAGTGAAGAATCATGATGGTCTTACTCTTGATAATGTGCTCCTTGTTCAAGGGTTGAGTGCTAATTTAATTAGCATAAGTCAACTTTGTGATGAAGGTTACAAGGTAAGCTACACCAAAGATGAATGTGTGGTAGCTGATGAGCAAAATGAGGTAGTGATGAAGGGAGTAAGATCCAAAGATAATTGCTATCAGTGGATACCTCAAGTGGACAGCTTATCTAGTGATGTTAAGGTTGATGCTGTAACATCAGATGGTGACATCAAGGGTGAAAGTATGGTGAAAAGTCAATCTGGGTTAATGACTTATGGTGCTGTTACTCCTAAGTTGAATGATGTGTTAAAAGCCAACTTGAGTAGTCAGTTATGTGAGCAAGATGAAGGAGTCAAAAATGCTGATGGAAGGATCAAAAGCTGTGACCTTAAGAAGTGTTGGGAGCTGAATACTTGCAAGGCCAAGAAAGATGACAACCTGACTAATGACTCCTATAGTTCAGAAGAAAAATGTCACAAGTTGACAATCCTTAGGTTGGAAGATGCAGATGCTAGAGCTGATGTTAAAACATCTCAAGACAAGAAAGGTACTTCTAGCCTTAAAATAAAGAAGAGTGATGATGAACTAATTGCAAAAGTGGTTCCTGGGGTTGCTAAACGACTGAAATCAAGGAAGAAGAAAGCTATTGAGTCACCTCCAAAGATGAGAACTGATAAGCAGAAGATCTATGTGGATGATACTACAAAATCCAGGAGTAAAGTGTTCATCTCTTCCAGAAATAGGAAGATCAGAGATAAGTCTGATGATAATGTCCAGGATATCTCTCAAATGAAGGAAGCCGTTGTTGTTAGAACTTCTGAGAAAATTCAAAAGGCCATACTAGATAACATTCCTGTGCTTTTCATAAAATGGTGGAAGTATGTTCTGGAAAGAGAATTTGGTATAGATACTCAGGATATGGTTGAGGTTGCTAGGATATGGTTCAGAGAGGGTGTGGGAACTTATGGTATTCAGGTGTGTATGAATAAGTTGCTCTAACTGGTTTTTATTGGGAGCTTCTTGAAGGACTTCTTTGTGCAATGAGTCCTTTGAATGGTGATGAGAAGCTGATGTCCCAAAAGATGTTATAGCATCATGTTTGCTGGAAGATGGTTAAGATTGGACATGTGGAGTTGGATGCTCTAGCATTTTTTTTTTGGTCAGAAGAGGTGGAGATTATGGTCATGTGTTTAGTAGTTTGTTCTGGCAAAGCATGACTACTGTCTTTGAAGACTTCACCAGTTTCAACAACTACTGGTGGATGTAAGGATAGAGAAATTGTGATATCTTGAAGAGACTGGATCTCAGTAAAGCTTATAAGTAAGCTGAGAATTTGTGGAGTTTGTGGCACAGTGTTGAGTTTGGATTATTTTGCTGATAGTAAATCCAGTAGTGGAGCATATGTAATACCCTGGTGTCAAGAGTGTCAAGAGTATCCTTGGTGAAGGATGTCTTTGTTTTGGATCTGAAGCTTAGTGCTTACATTATATCTAAGGAGCATCTACATAGTCATACGGGAGAATGATGAAGTAGAAGGTTTACCTTGGATGGTGAAGATGTATTGTATGATAGCCTTTGAAGAAAGGGACAGTGGTACCAAAATGCATGTACTCAGAAAATGTGCTCAAATGTTCATCTCCATCTAGAGCATTTGTTAATCATGACAGGGGGAGTACTTGTTTATGGATTTTGTAGCAAAGGTGCATTTATTGTGAAGATTGCATGCTGATCAAGCTTGTGGAGATTGGTTGCCTCTTATGAGGATATAATGTCAGATATCATGTTATGACATTAGGCTGTTGATTGGTGTTTTGGTGTGGCCTTGAATGGTTTTAGTCATATGAAGCAAATTGTTTGAATCTTGTGCGCACATGCTTCTGAGGAGATGTCTGAAGACAAGATTGAATCATGGACTTGAATAGATTGTACACTTGTCTTGGTGTGTGTTATTCTTAGAGTTCAGTGGAAGGCATTGTGTGTGTGCTTCAAATCTTGTGGATGATTGTGTGAAGCCTTCATAACTGGATGGATGAAGAATATGTCTGGATTTTCAAAATGTGGATATTACTGACAGAAGAAGTATGGTTTTGTACAGGGTGTCATAGGAGATTTAACTTGTTGAGGTTTGTCAAATTATGGCTAAAAAGGGGGAGAGTTAAAAATTATTTAATTGCCATGAAGAGAGATTGATGCTGCTAAAAATAATAAAAGGTGTTTAGTTGAAAAATGTTGATGCAGTTATTGAGGGGGAGTGTAGACTGAGCTAGTGAAGATATCATAGCATTTGAAGAGTGCAGCCAAGCAGACATCAAGGGGGAGAAGTGCTGCACATTGTGAGCTACTGAACAGCTGTGATGCTGGTTCATATTTTTGAGGGGGAGCACCTATTGGCTGTTGTCAATAATGAAGATGGTGCTGCAGCAGATCAAGTGATGAAGACTATGAAAATTGTCAAACTGCTGCTGATGAAGAGTTCAAAATTATTGATTGAAGTTTTTCCGCTGCTGAAGTCTCCGAAGGTGCAGAGTGCAGAGATTGTTTTAGCCAAAATTAGCCAAAGGGGGAGATTGTTAGTTCTTGGATTGGCTGGAATTTTGGTAAAACAAAGTATATTCAATGTTGATGTCAAGGTGCTGATGTTGCAACATTGAAGTCTTAACACTGGGCTGTGTTAAGTAATTAATTGCTGAAGTTGGATGTCTGATGTCACATGGTGATGTTGTGACATTAGATCTGCAGAATTAACAACAGCAGGTAGTGATGTTGTTAGGGTTGCGTATTAGCTGGAATTGTGGAGAGCAAGCTGTCTCATTGGATGCGAATATCTTGGGATAGATATTTTCTGCTGCATAGGAGATCTGGTGCAGATTTGTAGGAGATTTAAAAGGTTGAAGATTTAAAAAGATTTTAGGAGAAAATCTGTTTTAAATATTCAGTTTTAAATAACAAATCTGGGAGATATCGTAGCAAGTCCAAGACCAATTCAAGGAGCTATATAAAGCGCACAAGACCAAAGGAAAAGGTACAGAAAACATTCAGAAGATCAGGAGCTGGAGGCTTAGTGTCTAGAGTTTGTTTAGAGTGCTTGTATTTACACTATTCTAGGGTTTGAATAGGTGTTGTGTTTCTGTCCTCTCTAGAAGCTGTGAAGCAATAGAGAGTGGTTGCTTAATCGAAGCTGTGAAGTAAGATCAAGGTTACTCAAAGTGGTTTCTTTGAGAGTTTGTAAGGGATTGAGTGGTGTTCTCATACCTAAGTGGGTTCTTAGGTAGGAAGTCATTAGTAGAGTATAAGTTTAGGAGATTGTCAACGGGTTGTTGAGTCTGTAAATTATATCTACAAGTAGTGAATTCCATCCCTGGCTTGGTAGCCCCCAGAGTAGGTTGGTTGTAACCGAACTGGGTCAACAATTCTTGGTGTTATTTTACTGTTATTGCTGTCCATTGTGCAGAGTGTGTTGTTGTGACATCACACCTTAACATCACACGTCTGATACCAAAATTTCAGTGGTCAAAGTTGTCTTTCATTAGAGTGTCTTCCTCTAATGAATTTGGCGGAGCACGACATCCTTCTGGATCACAATCTCCACATATCATTTCGAAATCTGACCGTGGTATAAATCTCGGACTCTGTGCGGGATAGCAAAATGGTATAGGCACCTCTTCCTGAGACATATAACCGTCCTCGTTAAGGTAGGACTTCCATTCTTCATCTGTGTCAGAGGGATCTTCCTCATTGATAGCATGCACTGCTTGAGACACTGGGTGGAGAAAATCTCCACTGTGGAAGAAGTTTTGAAAGGGATGAAGACTTTCATCGTTGGCAGCTGTCCGGGTACAGGTTACGGAAAAACCAAGACCCTTCTTTGTTTTATTGTCAATAGGAATGACAAGTTGTCCCTATCCGGTTGTGTCGGTACTCTCGACCGCTTTGATAGCATCTTTGTATAAGGAAATCGAGGTTCCTCCTCTTGATTGATTATCCTTGCTCACCGACAGTGCTTGGAGCTGAGTTCCAATAACCTCCTCGGGTTCTACACAAGTAAATGATGATAAGTTACTTACGAGCAAGGCCTGTTCTCCACAGACTGTGACAAGTTGGTCGTTCTGGACGAACTTTAGCTTTTGGTGGAGGGTTGAAGTAACCGCTCCAGCCTGATGTATCCAAGGTCTTCCTAATAAAAACTGTACGTTTCCCGGATGTCCATGACCTAGAAAGTGACTTGGAAAGTGTGAGGACCGATAGTTATGGGAAGATCAACTTCGCCGATAACTGTTTTTCTGGATCCGTCGAACGCTTTGACGACGACCTCGCTGATTCTCATCGGAGGGCCTTTGAATGATAATTGCATCAAAGTGGACTTTGGCATAACATTCAGGGCTGACCCTGTGTCTACCAGTACGCTGGCTAAAGCATCGTCCTGGCAGTTGACTGTAATGTTGAGCGCCATGTTATGACGGCGACCCTCTTCGGGTAATTCCTCATCACTAAATCCCAAATTATTGCAGGAAGTGATGTTAGAGACAATGCTATCGAACTGTCTGATTGTTACATCCTGTTCCACAAAGGCTTGCTCCAAGACTTTCTGTAGAGCCTCCCTGTGGGCTTCTGAACTGAGTAACAGTGATAATACCGAGATCTTTGAAAGAGTCTGTAACAATTGATCGACAATGTTATATTCACTCCTTTGGATGAGCTTCAGCATGTCATCATCATTTTTCGAAAGGTCGGGATTACTGGAATTATCGACTGATGGATCGGGAGCTCCTGTCTGAAGTTCCTTTTCCTTGTTAGGTTCTCCAACTCCTCGGTTGAAGATTAGATCGCTCCGTGTTACACGACTGATGTCTGCAATATTCACGACGAAGGGTAATGGAGTTTCCTTTCCATTTTCAATTGTCGTTGCACCGTATTTGTAAGGGATAACCTTAGTTGATTCATACGGTAGTGGTCCCGATAAATAGATGACTATGGGAACCTTCTGATTTTTCTGACCATCATAAGTAATCTCGATCCGTTCCCGATTGGGAATTCTAGATTCGTCAAGTAGAGGGATGATGGCAAAAACATCCCTGGTCTGGTGACGACCAGAGATCGTGACAACATCCTCGACTTGCTTGGCAAGGTAGTTCGACGTCCAGTTGATGGGTCCAGAACCCGGATATGGGCGAATCTCTCCACGATCTACCTGACCCTGAAGAGCTGCTCTCACAAGGTAACACCCTTGGTTACTTTCTGAACAGACACTACAACGGTCATAATTATGTGGTGGCACCTGGCCACGCCCACTTTGAATACAATGTAACCTCACTAGGTTAGCTTCCACAGATCGGACATCCTGACTCTGACGTCGAGTGGGGTTTCTGTTATTGATACTAATTTGCTGAGTATCTTCATCCATATAAATTGGCATCCACCAGTGATTCAACAAATGCTGAAGTGCCTCCTGGACAAGGGTACAACCTCGATTGTTTTCGCAACCCGCTTTACAGCTTTGATAGTCATGTGATATTAAGAATCTGAGTCGGACCTGCTCAGCATGTAACTCTACCAGGTTGGTATTCATCACGCGAATATTAAAGATCTGAACCATGTTGATCTGATAAGGGTTCCTATCATGGTAGTCTTGGATCCATCCAAGATCCATCTGATGCTGGAGGGCCTCTTGTATGAAAGAGCATCCCTGTTTGTCTTTAGAGCAGATATCACACTGGTGATAATTATGAGGTGGCACATGGCCATATCCACTCTGTCTATAATGCATCTTGACCAGATTGGTTTTCAACAAGAGTACATCGTGAATTTGATAGACATCGTTAGTCTCTCCTTCTATCAAATTGACTGCAGCCTTCTCATGTTGAGGCAGCGGATTCGTGAGAACATTAGGATTTGTATCCTTGAAGGATAAGACCCCGCTCCTAACAAGTTTTCGCACGTCGGACTTGAAATTGAGGCAAGTCTCTATGTTATGCTCTGATCCTCCTTGGTGGTAAGGGCAAGTTTGATCCACCTTAAACCAAAAAGGCGGATTTTCTGGTACTGTAAGAGGAGATTTAGTCTGAATGTGCCCCTTAGCCAGTAGTAACAGAAACAGCTCTGCGTACAACATGGGTATAGGATCAAACCCTGATGGTCGTGTTGTACGGTTGTTGTTATATGGAGGACGAGCCTGCTGAAGAGACTGTTGTGTCCTTTACTGATTAGGTTGGCTCTGCGCAACCTGAGGTTGATATGTAGGAATAGGCGCAGGGCTGATAGCAGGAGTCACAGCTGCTACCGGTTGATAACGTCGCCTTTGCCTTCCGAGAGAGATATTCCCAATATCTTGCTCTTTTTTCTTAGGGAGAGCACTACCGTATCGTTTTGTACTGCTTGATGGTCCAGCGTCTTTTGCCAAACGTCCTTCTCGGACGGCTTCCTCAAGACGAACTCCCATTCCCACCATCTCGGTGAAGTCACTGGGCGCACTGGCAACCATTCTGTCATAATAAAATGAGCTTAAGGTTTTTAAGAAGATCTTTGTCATCTCTTTTTCCTCAAGAGGTGGACAAATTTGAGCGGCAATCTCACGCCACCTTTGAGCATACTCCTTAAAGGTTTCCTTGTCCTTTTGCGACATCGATCTGAGTTGATCTCTGTCGGGTGCCATGTCCAAATTATATTTGTATTGTTGGACGAAGGCAGTGCCAAGATCTCTGAATGTGCTGATCGTGGCACGGTTTAAACCCATGTGCCATTTGAGTGCGGCACCGGTTAAACTGTCCTGTAAGTAGTGAATCAGTAGGTCCTGATTCTCCGTCTGAGCTGACATCCGCGGAGCGTACATCACCAGATGGCTTTGAGGGCAAGAGTTACCCTTGTATTTTTCAAAGTCGGGCACTTGAAATTTGTGCGGAACTTTTACATTGGGGACCAAGCAGAGGTCTGCGGCGTCCTTTCCAAATAAATCCTGACCGCGAATGGCTTGCAGCTCCTTCTGCATTTCCAGAAACTGCTCCTGGAATTCATCCATTCTGTCGAACATGGTTTCCTTTTTACCAGAAGGTATTAGTGGAATTTGTCCTTCCGGGATAGTGTGCACCATAGGGGGTGGTACCATGACTACGGTAGCGAATCTTGGCGTTTCCCAAAGTTTGTAACCTTCAGGAGTCTTCAGTATGCCCCTGGCATCTTCGCTTTCCCGAAGTTTGTAACCTTCAGGCCCAACGGATTCTGTTGAGATTCCCTGATCTTCAGTGATCGGCGGAACATATCCTTCCAGGATATAGTTAACAGGCATGCCCCAAGGACGATCTTTCGGTATTTGATACCTAGGATCATACTTCTCCACTATGGGCGTTGAGGTGATCTCTGAGATCACAGTCCTTTGTAGCTGAGCTTCTGCCATGACATGCATGTCGTTACGAAGCTTTCTCATATCCTCTCTCAAAGCGTCGATCTCTTCTTTCAACTCTCTGTTTTCTTCCTCAAGATCATCCATCTTTTTCTGACGATTGGCCCGAGTATCGTACGAATGAGACAGTTTGACTCTAGAACCGAGACACAAACGTGAGATTCGTAGGTAAGAAGAATACGCGATGTGAGAATGATGAATGCAATGATTATATTAATTGTTTTTTGGTTTAATCAAAATAAACTTCGACAATTAGATTGCAAATCTCAAACAGTGGGGAAACCCCGTTTTATTGAAATTCAAAGGATTACAGAAATGAAAATACAGTAGATTACAAGATGCAGAAGCAGAAACCTAAGCTAATAGGTCCCGAGAAGACTCGGGTGCTGATTCTGGTATCTTCCTTTTCTTTGACCGGGGCTCTTGGGCCGTTGTCGGGTTGTCATTCCTTTGCCAAGTGAAAGGAGCGAGCAAATTCCTTTGGTCATCCTGATTCTCTACAGCATGTTGCTCCAAAATTTCAATCAGAGCATCCTTCTCTTTCAGTAATTGTTGTATTTTGATGCACTCTACGTCGAGGGTGCGGTACTTGTTCTTCCAAGACCTTCTCTCCTTTTGAACTTTGTTGAGAGTAACCTGAAGCTTTTCAGTCTCAGTCATGAAGTACATGACAGACTCCCTCGATGGAAGAACTCCATGCCGAGGATAAGGCATCTTTAGCTTGAGAGCTCTAGTTTGTACCCAGTGGAGGTAAGGCTCCACCGAGACACAGTCGGGTTTTCCTAGAGACTCCTGTCCTTTCTTATGAACATGTTTCCAAGCGTGCACTATTTCCATCTTTAGTGCTCTGTCACTTTCTCCTTCCTTGAAGAAAAGACCTTCCAGATGAACACCCCGTGGGATGTGTCTCATCGGGTATCCAAATTGACGACGAATGAGAACTGGATGGTAATTGATTCCTCCCTTAGTTCCTATAAGGGGTACGTTGGGGAAGTTTCCACAACGATCAATGATTCTGATTCCATCATAGATCCTATTACACCAATCTATATCAGAGTTGGTGAGGGACATGATCTTCTGCGTCCAGCGCAAGGCATTCTTGCAATCCCAAAAAGCAGCAGACTTGGGCAAGTGAGAGATAAACCATTTATAAAGCAAAGGTACACAGCACGTGATCTCCCCTCCGCTGTACAAATTTCCCGAATGTACAGAATGATACGCATCTGCGAGTAAAGTCGGCACAGGGTTTCCAATGAGAAAAACCTTAATGGAGTTGATATCGACGAAGTTATTGATGTTGGGAAACAAAAATAACCCGTAGGTGAGCAAGACAAAGACGCTTTCAAAAGCAGTCACGTTTCCTATACTGGCAAAATACAAGGCCTTCTTTGTCAGAAACTGGGCTGGCAAACCTTGGATGCCACCCTTAGTGGTTATGTGAGTCCTGACTTCTGACTCGTCCAAATAAATTGCTCTTGCAATGGTCTGATTCTTTGGAATTTCTTCCAGTCCAGAAAATGGAGCTCGATCAGTGATGTGTAGATCAATTAGATGAGAATACTCCTCCAACGCTGGTGCGAGCTGGTAATCCGGGAATGTAAAGCAGTGATAAACCGGATCGTAGAATTGAACGAGCGCGTCCATGATTCCCTCAATCACATGGACCCTTAACAGAGGTAGCAGCCCTCCGTGCTTGGCTCTGAAAGCCTCTTGGTTTGTGATCATCCTCGCCAAACCTCTCAAATCCTCTAGTTTTGGAACCTTGAAGGTATACCTATGGGTTCTCCTTCTACCGAAATCCATTAGCGCAATCTTTTTCTCTGATATTTGCAATCACAGTCTTAGTTTAATTTGAAAAACAGAGAGACTAGAAGAGAATTTTTTTTGAATGTTTTAATGTTTTTTAAATGAATGCATGAATGCAGCACACAAAAACATAGAAAAAACATGGGGTCAATGGGTCGTTGTCATGAAGTCAAGGCTCTACCCATCCCCAAAGGTTTATACTAGGGTGATTTTTGTACCTGTACTCATTATCATCAGCTCCTCCCAGGAAAGCAAAACAACAAGCGGATCGCCAGCGAGTTGTAGAGCAATCTTAGAGTAAGTGCCATTCACCGAGAATAGATCACCAGCCTCAAATGAGGGTAGTATCGCGTGACAACTATTTCCGATAGTTTCCGCACTATAAAAGGGTTTGGCTCCTCAGCTTCTCAAACATCACAATCGGCCCATTGTCTAGGTGAGAGAATGGGTTGCATTGGTCAGCCTCCACTGAGGTTGATGGTCGACCTCGTCGCCATCACTTATCTTAAGGGTATACTCAATCTTTCCACATGCGGCATCACACACATTCCCATTAGCAGAAAAATAAACACGTATAGCAATTAGGAAAAGCAGTATATATATTTGTCCTAATCATCCTAGACCTTTAAAGCTATGAATCCTAAGTTCCTGACAGAAAATGGGTTCCCCGGCGGAAGCCCCAATCTGTGGTTTCATTCCGAATTAACGGCGTTTCGACCTAAGATCCTAATGACGTCAAGGTTTCTACCTAGGGGACAAAAAAAGAACAAGATCCCTAAAGAGACCTGTAATTCTCCCCAGCAGAGTCGCCATTTTTCTGTAGCGAGTATTTTTGGATGTGGTTGCGAAGCACAATCGCTCTGGTACTACAGCTCGATTCATTTTTTATCCTATTGAAGCTGATGAAGGAAGGGAAATATATGTCTCCAATTAACCCTTCTTGCATACTGAGGTTAAACAGTCAAAACTGTTGGTTTACAGATGCTACAAAGATTCGGGGTCTCTTCTAGGTTATTTTGTTGACGAGGGGTGCTTTAGGCTATCAGTTAGGATGTTAGGACGAATGCTTCTTGATAGACATGTGAGAGTATGGGATTTTGGGTTTTTGTTTAGTGTGCTCGCTAAGATTTTTCTTTCAATCTTATGCCTACGTATTCCCGTTTTTCCGAAACAGGGAAATCAGAGCGTTCGTAGTTCCTCCTATTTTATGGGAGCAAATGGTTGTTTTGGTGTCTTGTTCAAAGCCCAAAACGTGAAGCTAAAGGTGGTTTGTATCTTGTTCAAAGCCCAAGATGTGAAGCTGAAAGGTGTTGTCTTTAGAGAGAATTAGTCATCTCTAAAGAAGGGGTTGTATGTCACAACTGTTTATAAAGGAGAATTACTTTAACCGGGATGTGTGAATCCGGCAATGCCATAATTTCCTTTCAAGGGGATTTTAACCTGAAGGAGAAGACTTTAACTCAGTGTAGAGCAATGCTATCTTTCCTTAGGAATTTCTCATGCTAAAAGAGGGACAGTGGCATGGATGTAGATGATCCAGAGGCTTGCCGCTTACAGCAATTAGATGAAGGGGAAGGAGTTGTTGATGTTTGTGTACTGTGAACGAGGCACAGCTTTGATGCTAAAAGGTTGATTGGATCAACCAGTGGTTTTCTTATACAAAGCCTAAGAGGAGGCTAATGGCCCAACAAGAGGGAGTTTTTATGTGTCTCGTACGAAGCCCGAGAGAGAGGCTAAAAGGGGTTGATCCTACAAGAGGATCTTTTATACTCAACAAGAGAGTGTTTCTGTATCTCATACGAAGCCCGAGATGGAGGCTGAAAGGTCTGTTTGGCTCAATAAGAACCTTTTTGTATCTCGTATAAAGCCCGAGATGGAGGCAAAAGGATGATCGACTCAACGAGGGAGTCTCTTATGTGTCTCGTACAAAGCCCGAGAGAGAGGCTGAACGTTGTTTAACTCCGCTGGGGAGGATCATTGTACAAAGCCCAAGAGGAGGCTAACTTCACTGGAGAAGGATCATTATACAAAGCCTAAGAGGAGGCTAGGGTGACTGTTTCAGTTGAGTGACAGGTCCAGTATACTGATTTTGAAAGAGAAAATCAGTTCTTATATGAGCAACACTGTACTCAAGGATTTGATTCGAGGATCTGGGTTATTCCTGTTCTTTAAGGAAGCGGGAAATCCAAAGGGTATTGAGACTGTCCGAGTCTACGGGTTTTCTTCCTATTTAACGAAGGGGTCACTTGAGAATGTCTTTGAGACTCAAGGAGATTAGATTGTCCAAGTCTAGAGTTTTATCTTTTGTACTATGCTTTGAGAAACAGTAGTAGACTCTTTGAAAGGACTGTTCTATGGAGATGACTAAGTTCTGTTCCTATACCTCTAGGAGGTCGTCGGGACAATTTGTACGAAGCCCAAGAGGAGGCTGGAAACTTTTAAGAAGCCGATCGGTCCTTGTACGAAGCCCAAGAGAAGGCTATCATTCCCGGAGGAAGAGATCATTATACGAAGCCTAAGAGGAGGCTGTGAATACTTCTAAGAAGCCGATGGGTCCTTGTACTAAGCCCAAGAGGAGGCGGGGTTGCTTTTAGGAAGCCTGTGGGTCCTTGTACGATGCCCAAGAGGAGACCGATGCTTTTAAGAAGCCCGTGGGTCCCTAAACCCTGAGAAATTCATGACAGGCTATTCACGAGGAATAGGTCAAGCCAGGAAAGTTCGAGAATTTGGAAGAAACTCAAAGATACCATTCACGGAGAATACATTCATCTCTGGGAGTAGATTTTCTTGACAATTCCTAATGAGGACAGCCGAAGAGAAGACTGTATCTGGTGATCCCATTGGGGATCTAGTTGTCTATTTCTATGAATAAACGAAACGGCGTCACCTAGTTCTAGACGTAGTTGCTGGGGAAACTCGAAATATCTATACTATTATTACACAGTTGATATGAGTTTATGAAAGAAGACTTACAGTGAAACAGCCCCACAATACAGTTATATGTATATGAAAGCGGTAAATGAAAGCAATAAACACTTACTCGGTTGTAGAGCTTCCATGCTGTTTGGTTAGTTGTTCAACAAAGAAAGATTGAAAACAACTGTATATTCAAAATCAAAGGAGAAAGTGCTTTGAAAAAGAAAGATTTGGGGCTTACAGCTCAAGGAGAGGCCCAGGGTTTTACCAGTGATTGCACTGTTGAATTCATACATAGGGACTTATACAAGTGACTGAGGCCCAAAAAGGTTTTCTGTACAAAGGGATGGGTCTTACACTCTCTCAAGAGGCCCAAAAAGGTTTTAAAGAAAAAAAGTGGGGCTTATAACACGAGGGTAGGCCCAATTGATTTTTCCGTTTAAAATGGCGATCGCGCCGAGGTTTTCTTTTAACGCAGAGGGACTTATACAATAAGTGAGGCCCAAAATGGTTTTGGTTAAAAGGGGGTTGGGTCTTACACTCTATTAGAGGTCCAAAAGTTTTGAATGGTCTTATAGCTCAAGGAGAGGCCCAAAAGGTTATTTTTCAAAAGGGCGACAATCACGCCGTTTGTTTTTTACGGTATCGGGACTTATACAATGCAATGAGGCCCAAAAAGGTCTTGGTCAAAAAAAAGGATTGGGTCTTACACTCTATTAGAGGCCCATGAGTGTTTGAAAAAGTTTGATGAGGGTTGAATTAATCAAAAACCCTAATTTCATTTTTTAAAGGACATTTTTCAAAGAAAAATCAAGTAAAAAATGATAGAAAATATCAAATAAAATCATTAATCATGTTATAAACAGTGATTAAGGTTTATGAAAAAGTATTTTATCCACATGAATATTTAAAACCATTTTGGTTTTAAAAATCAAGAAAAAGAAATCATTTTAAAAGCATTTAAAACAATTTAAAACAATATTTTTGAATATATTAAAAATATATCAAATAATAATATTTTTTGTGATTTTTTGGTGGATTAAAATATTATGTAGTATGAATAAGAAGTGTGTAAAACAGATTTGGAAAATGATAATTTTTGCTATGTGAAATAATTGGTTGAGTTTTGAAGATAAACTAAGAAAAAGAGGAATGCGATGTCACAACATCACATTCGACATCACTCATGAGTTTTGAAGATAAGAGAACAAGGGAATATGTCACAACATCACATTCGACATCAGACAAAAACCAGAACTGCACCTTGATTTTCAACATCTTTTTATCAAACTTCAAACATTCATAACTCTCTTAATTTTTAACGGAATTAAGATCCGGAAGAGCCTATCTTGACCAATTTTTCGTAAGGAATCCAATAGTATCACTCATACATACTGAAACTTAATTTACAGCATACACAAGGCAAAAAACCAGATCTGCACCTTAAGTTTAAAACATCTTTGCTTATCAAATTTTCAAACATTCATAACTCTCTCAATTTTTAATGGAATTAAGATCCGGAAGAGCCTATCTTGACCAATTTTTCGCAAGGAATCCAATGGTATCACTCATACATACTGAAACTTAATGTACAACACACACAAGGCAAAAAACCAGATCTGCACCTTAAGTTTAAAACATCTTTGCTTATCAAATTTTCAAACATTCATAACTCTCTCAATTTTTAACGAAATTGAAATCCGTAAGAACCTATCTTGACCAATTTTTTGCAAGGAATCCAATGGTATTACTCATACATACTGAAACTTAATATACAGCACACACAAGGCAAAAAACCAGATCTGCACCTTAAGTTTAAAACAACATAAACTCTACATATAAAAATGTTAAAGTGCAAACAGTAGGAGGATCATAACATACACATTAAGGACTACATTTTTGCTTCAAGAATTGTTCAATATGATTCATGTATGTGGACATCAAAGGAAAGCATGATTCAAAGAATTCAAGTTATGAGTTTTACCTCTTTTTTTGGAGATTTTGTGCAACCTACCAAGTGCTTTGTTCCAGAAATAATTTGATGCTCTGGACACCCTCAAATGACCTCTTAGAAGCTTTTAGGATGGTTGGAATCAGCTGGTACCTGCAAAAACACAAACTGTCCCTTTCTTGCAAAAGGGGTTAAAAGTGACCAAAATAGCAACTCTCTCAAATGGTGTTCCTGATGTTGGGAACCATTTGGGATAGTTCAAGGATGATATTTGGAGTGTGTTTGAGGTTTTATCTGGTTTGGTAAGTGACTGAATCAAGACATGGCTTGAAAAATGCAAAAAGTGCCATTTTGAGGTTTTGAGAAGTGACTTTGTGATGTTGTGATTACAGGTCACTTTTGATAGTTTGCACAGCTTACATATGATATATATGAGGTGTGTGTGTGATTGATTGTGATGGAAAAGCTCTCAAGCTCAAAAACTCAGAATTACTTGTTTTGGAAGGCAAATTTGAGGTGAAAGAAGAGATTTTGAGGAAAGCGTCTATTTGATGGCTTTGGTGTACTCAAACTGAGCACAAATGAGCTCTATTTATAGTAGAGCAAGTTTGTTTTCGAAGCAATAGTGAATGGTGGCTGCAGCAGAGGTTTGTTCAATGTTGGCCAATGAAAATCCAAGTCTCCTCTAGCCATTGACTAGAGGTTAGGGCACAGAGCTTTGGTTCCCTACTTGTTGGAGGAATCTTGACTGAATTCATTTGCAAATGTGTTAGTCCATGCCACCTCTAAGCATCTATTAAATGCTTCAATCCAAAATTGGAGTATTGTCCCTCTTTTAGGGATTTTTAGGAATAGCATGCTACTTCTTGTTCCAAGGACTTTGGAGGCTTGGCTCAGTGATTGTCCCCTTTAGATTTGATCCTCAGATGTGTCCAAAGTGATGACAAGGCTTGGAAATTCGTATGGCACAAGAAATGTGCAAATCTGCCCCATGAAAAATTCAGCTGCAGCAAGCCTTTTTGTAAAATTCATAACTCCCTGCTCGAGTATGCTACATGGACGTTCTAGGACTTTCTGGAAATCTGAGATGATGTATTTCAACTTTGATGTTCAAGGTTTGGCTTGAATCAACTTGGATCATGAAGAAAAACATCCTTGAAGTTGGGACATTCTTGCTGGAAAAAAATATTAGTGATGTCCCATGCAATGTTGGAACATCAGACATTGAACATTAATAATTCCAAACTTTAATCACTTGTATCTTTTAATCCACTATGATATTTTGAGTTGAAGTGAATTGCCTCTTTGATGCTTGTCTTGCATGGTGACAAAGTTTGAAAATTGGGTGGCACAAGAAAAGTGCGCAAAATTTGTCCTAAAAAATCAGCTCGAGCAAGGCCTGTTGTGATGTTCATAACTCCTTGATCAAGTTGAATTAATGGGAGTTCTTATACATTTTGGAAAGCCCTAATGACATACTTTAACTTTGATGTTTGACTTTGGTCTCGGTTCAGCTTGCACAGTCATCAAAAATGGTCTTGAACTTGTGTAGTCAAATCTGTCCTAAAAGCTGTCATGAAAATTCTGCTTTATCAATGCTTTTTGCAAAAATCATATCTCCTTGCTCGAGTATGCTACAGGGACGTTCTACAACTTTCTGGAAAGATGAGATAACGTAATTCAACTTTGATGTTCAAGGTTTGGCTTGAATCAACTTGGATCATGGAGAAAAACATCCTTGAAGTTGGGACATTCTTGCTGGAAAAATATTAATGATGTCCCTATGCAATGTCAGAACATTGGACATTAAGAATTCCCAACTTTGATCACTTATATCTTTCAATCATTATGATATTTTGAGTTGATTCCTTCTACAATGTTGAAGTATCAAATACCCTCTTTAAAAATAGCTCTTACTCAAAATCAATGGATGCTTGGATCAATAGTTACAACCTTGAAAAGTTGTGCACTTGAACATGATTTTAACTTAGAAAAATTTCTAAGTTTCTTTCAATTTGATCAATTTTGCAATTTTGCATGATTTATTGATTTAAATTTGATCAAATTAAATCATCCATCATATTTTCTTGAGTAATGGCTTGTGAAGCTCAAAGTTGAGCAAAAAGTCAAACTTTGACTTTCTGCGTCAGTTGACTTTGTATTAGATGAACTTAAGGCTTGATCCACTTGAAATTTTGCACTCTTGTGCTTAATTCTTGATGTGGGAGTCCTCTTGATCCTTTGTGGATGTTTAAGAGGTTTGACAAGTTGAAGATCATGTCATTCCTTGATTGATCCTTTGTCTAAAGGCTCTGAGAGGGTTTGAAACCCTAAGCTTGATTATAGTGAATGCTCACCCATCTTTGGGGAGACTAATGAAGTATGATGGTTCCTCCATATTGTGATGATGATTTTCACAATGATGGGAAATCTTAGTGGTCAAAATTTGGGGTATGACACTCCCAGAGGCAAATTTCATTTCGGAAGCCAAGTACACTACTTGGCTGTCCAATGTTGTACTCGTGAAAAAATATAATGGAAAATGGAGAATGTATGTTAACTATAATGCTCTTAATAGGGCATGCCGTAAATACGCCATCCCATCCCCAACATAGACAAATTAGTTTATAATTCTTCCGGTTTTAAATTATTGTCTTTCATGGATGCATATTCGGGCTATAACCAAATATCCATGGCCAAAAGCGATAAAAGGTACACAACCTTCATGACTGAATCGGGGAACTATTACTATAACGTAATGCCCTTCGGCTTGAAAAATGCTGGCGTTACTGTTGCACCTCAAAAAAATACACAATCGAAAATATGACCCTCGTGCAAAAGGCACGGAAGAAATTGCGGTTCGACAGAGTCACCACCGAACTTTATTTATCCCAAAAGATGGAAAGGAAAATATTGAGAAAACCTTTAAAGAGATAAGAACATGGTCGTCACAACCACATCATGAGTTTGGGAGTCGGTTACGTAAGAGGAAGTTATTAGCAACCCTCATGTTCGTTGTACTCAACGGGAACCTCTTAATTTGAATTGTGATGAATGTTAGCTAAGCTTATTTGTTTTCTTCTAAACGAGATAAGGTGAAAAGGTAAGATAAAAGGTTTTGATACTAAAGGGAAAATGTGTGGTTTTAGATTAGGGTGATCGCCAAGTATTGCGGCCCTTGTACCTACGTATGCTCATTTGGACGAGAATGAGAAATCAGAGCGCTCGTAGTACGACTACGGGATAGTGGTTTGAACGGAAACAGAGGAAAAAGAAAAGGTAGAAAATGGAAGATGGAGGGAAGGTAGACGCGAAAAATGGAGGAGGTAACAAAGAAAAAGATGGAAGGTAAACGCGGAATGACGGAAAAAAATGGAAGTGAGCTCGCCAAGATCATCGCAATCTTATGCCTACGTATCTTACATTTGGACGAGAATGAAGAATCAGAGCGTTCGTAGTTCGTGGAACTACGACTGAGATTGTATTTATTTAAAGGTGACAATTGTTTACACACGAGTAAGAGAACTCGCACCCAAACAATTGAGGACAAAGATAGAAAACTCCATCCCCCTCCTATTTCACCTTGAAAAGAGGTTGTGTTTCGATATTTGTTAAGTGTTTTGAAGAAGAATGTTTGGAAGAATGGTTTAAATGTGGTCGAGTTAGAAGTCTTTAAGAGGTGTCAATTGCTTACACACGAGTAAGAGAACTCGCACCCAAACAATTGAGGAAAAAGATCGAAGACTCGATCCCCCTCCATTTCACCTTGTAAAGAGTTTCGATAGTTATTACGTGTTGTGATGTATGATTGAGAAAATCCGCTTGATGTTGGATCAAGGGTTTGATTGTATGTGAAGAGGTTGATTGCGAGGCAAAATGCACTCGACTTAAAAGTTTGTTTTGAAAATGGCTCGACGACGAATCGAGGGTTTTCGAAAAGAGGTGTGAATCGATCCTAGTCCCTAGGAGTGCTCCTAGTAACGAAACCACAATGAAAGGTGTGAGTGTGTGCATTAGGTTGATGAAGAATGCTAAAGAGAAATTGACTTACAAGGGTGTTTTGAAAATGGATCGACGATGAATCGAGAATTAGTTTGAAAATGGTTTAGTCTATGCTAGTCCCTAGGGGTGCTCCTAGTAAACAAGCCACAATCAAAGAAATGCGAGTAAATGCGTACATCGGAATGTGAGCGGGGTACATGTAAGTAACATAGGATTGCAAGAAATAAATGGGGTCATTGTCAGGTAGCCCAAGAGGAAGCCGTGTGTGTGCGAGGTGTCCTAAACTAAACCACAAACAAGAGTCAGACAAAATCTCCTTTGCTAGGGTTTCTGTACAAGGTCCAAGTTCCATTGCTCGAGAAAGTAACCAACAGTCCACCAATTGAGTCTTTTAGGGTTTCGATATTTTTAGTGTGTTTTTGAATGGTATGATCAAGATATGAATAATATGTCAGGATGAATAATATGAATAATATGATGATGAATAATAATATGAGCAAGAATATAATATAAACAAGACATATTGACGGAAAAATAAATCAAGAGTATATTGAGCGGAAATTAATGTTAGTGGTTAGTAATTAATCGTTAATTGTCATTGTATCGGATGAATCGGGTCGACTTTAGCGCTAAACCATCATAGCATGATCTATGACGAAGATCATGCTATAGGAGGTCACGCAAGAACGATATTTGTGCTAAAACACGATAGAGAAATGTTATTGTGAATCATTCTCTAAGGAAATCGTGCCACACGAAAAGAAAAGCGGATGATCTCGTCTTAATCACAAACTTTCGTCGATTAATCGAAGATAACCTATCACGATCCCAAAGTATCAAAAATGGTCTCGATGATCATCTTCTACAGATTTGAAATCATGAAGGTTAAACAACTTCAACCAACCAACATTCGTAATATTAAAGACTTTCATTGATCAAGATTGAAAAGAAAAAAGGAATCGAAAATAAAATAAAATCGAAGTTAATATGAAATAAAATAGAAGTAAAAAAAGAAAAAGGTCTAATCTTAGTCATGGATTTTCATCGATGAATCGATAATCCACGACTATTTAGATGTTCATCAGCCAACTAATAAAAATAAACTCGAAAATGGAACTCGTAAAAAAATGGAAATGGAAATGTAAATTGAAATTAATATAAAGTGAAATAATAGAATAGGGGGTGCGCACGAAAATAATAGTAAAACATGTAGTATTTATTTACAAAAATTAGAAAATAAAATAATGAAACAAATTAAAACATAAAGAATGGAAGGGGGTGCGCACGAATTGTTGTGTGTGATGTGAGGTCAGATGGGCCAGAACCAAGCCCATCATCATCTTAGCATAATGAAATCCGGTGCCAAAAAAAAGTGGTAAGCGAAATAAAAACGGGCTATAAGGCCCAGAACCAACACAAAGGCACTACCCTCCATAAACAACATCAGCTTCATTTTAAATTGAAAATATAGTAACTAAAAAGCAAAAAGGGAAAAATAAAAAAAAATGGTAAAAAACAACGACATCATCGCTGAAGTAACTAGGTCAAAGTCATTATGATGCAAATCAATCCAACCTTTAAGTCGTTCGAATCTCACTTTCAATTGCTTCGTCCCTTCAAGTTTCGTTTCAGGTTCGTAAGGCTTTCAAATCAGATTTTTTTTAATATAACTTACTTATTTAAGAAAAATACCAAAAAAACCCACATTTCAGAAGATTTACCAAAATGGCTATGTTTGGAAATGGAATATAAGGGTGGCGCCATATGGGATGATGCCTTAGTTAAAAGGCAAAAGCCATACCATATGGCGCCTCAGGCTATTTGGGGATGCCCTAATTTTTTTCATGCTACAAAGGGGAGGCGCCGTCCAGTTGACTTTAATTTTTTTTTTTAATTTTTTGTTTAATTTGTGAAATGAAAAATGTATTGGAAATAAAATTAGAGTAGCCATAAATACATCAGAATGTTAAGGATAACAATTAGTACAACCTGTGGTAAAGAAAAATTCAATGATCGTGCTTATCTAAGCGTACACCGGTTCCACATGCAGGGGCTCTTGCGCGGCGTCTTTGTCTACCACCACGATTTTGTTGAGGTGTGGATGGTCTTTGTGTCTGTTGAGATGGCCTTGGCGCATGAGACAAATTCTGAAGCATCTGTCCCCAATAGCCGGGGGGTTGCCGTCGATGGCGCTTCCGTAATCCAGCTGCATGCCCATGTTTGCGTAGTTTGTAAAGGGGGGTTGTGTTGGTTGCAGACGGTATGGTTGGCCGAAATGTTGCATTGATGGGTGTTGGTACTGATTCAGTGGTTGATGTGGGGTTTGGTAGTTGAATAGTGGGTGGGTTTGGTGGCTGTAGGACAATTGTGGTTCTTGGTTGTAGGAAGATGGGATGTTCATTTGTGGGGGGCTATGGTGGGATGGGGTGGGTTCGAAAGACTCGTCAGGGCTATAGGCATTGGTGGTGTCGGTGTAGGTGGGATGGGGGTAGGGGTAAGGGTTTTCTTGTTGTGATTGAGTAGGTGGCATGCTAGGGTAGGGGTAAGGCTCTTCTTGTTGTTGGGTATAGGTAGGTGTATGATGTTGGGCATATTGCTGGGTATGTGACTGCGAGGAAGACGCACGTTGGCGGGGGTCAATTAGATATGTCGGCTGAGAGAGGAATGGTTGCGGTGTTGTAGCAGACCTAAACCAACTCATATATTGTTGCGTTGGTATAACATCTTTTACAATGGGGTCGGTTAAGACGTGCTGGTGTCGATTCTCCCAGTGTTGACACATCTCTGTTGCAAAGTTAGTCCACTCACCCACTGCCCAGTGTGTGTCGACTCTACGCAGAGGCCACGATCCCAAACTTGTAGGAGCCACCGGAATATACTGATGCATTCTGAACTGAAGTTTGACTCGATCGCTCTGACGCATCTCCACACTGGTGAACCGAATGATGGGTGTTTTTAAAGTCCACACAGTAGCATCATTCGCGTTGGGCTGGTGGTCGAGCCCCTCGTACGGCCTCCAGACAAACTACAAGAACAAAATGTTTAATGAGAGACTGTATTGTGCTTTAAAGTGTTAGAAATATTTATGGAAGTTTTTGGAAAATTTACGTCGTCTAGGCCAATGTGATCTAGTAGGTTGCGGTAGACTGTTATGGCGTTCCTGGGATTTCGATGGTAGTTCATTCCCAGAACTGCCCACCTGAAAATGTAGTTAGAAATGAATTAGTTACAACTAAACATTTCATTAAAGGACATAGGCGCAGGGAAGTGTACAAGCTTACCTTAATGCGTAGCGGAATGTGAAGGGGTTCCGGTTAATTAAAGCTAGTGTTGGCATTCTCGACCAACCCCACACCTGAAGGAGATATGCGCAGCCATAAAATATACAAGCGTCATTTTTTGCAGTTTTGCAGAGTGAACTATACAGATGGGCCAGGACAACTGAACCCCAACTATATTTATGCACTCTGTTAATGTTAGTCAACAAAGGTAAATACATAATATTTACATTGTTTCCAGTGCTTTCTGGAAACAAAAAATTACTGAACAATAGCATTAAATAGCACCTAGTTTTTAGTATCTTGTAATAGGGGAGGGTATCCTCGTCAAATACAATAGAGTCATATTAACCCCTAAGGTATTTTAGGTTAATACCTTGCCCCCTAGGTCTACCATCACGTGTTGGCTCAGGTTCTTTCAGACTTAGGGGCGTGCCCAACAAATTGTTGCATAGTTGGTTGTTTACAAAAACGGGGCCGTTGACGGTCGTGCCATCTATGTGGAGGCCAAGTAACATATGCACGTCTTGGAGTGTGACCGTGCATTTACCAAAAGGAAAGTGAAATGTATGGGTCTCCGACCTTCATCGTTCTAGCAAGGCCAGAATAAATTTTGGGTCTACATGGTATGACGTTATTTAATCAAGTCACCAAATCCACATCTTATTAGATATTCTTTGATGAAAGGGTCGTGGGGCATGTATTCATGCCCACGGAAACGGAACCTTGATACCTCCTGAACAAAAAAAATAAATAACATTTCTTAGATAAAAAAATACATCTATGTTTAGGAGTGTAAAACAAAAGAAGGCCGAAACACTTACGAAGTCTTCAACGTTTTCTGGGGTTCCTCGGTGGTCGTTTCCCATGGTGAGTAGAGACATTTTTTTTCGTAAGTGGTTTTAAGAGGAAGACTTCGTGATGGATGCATTTTTGTGAGTTGAAGAGAAGAGAAGAGTTTGGGATGAGAAAAATTTGAAGAGTGGTGAGATGGTATTTATATTGGTGTAGAGGGGAGTCACATGATAAAGCATGCATTCTTGGTCTTTGTAGTATGACAAGTGTACTCATGCATGCTTTGGAATCTCTTATGTGTTCTCTTGCATGCATTCTTGGTCTTTGTAGTCTGACATGTGAAGTGATACATGCCTTGGATTTTATTATGTGTTCTCTTGCATGCATTCTTGGTCTTCGTAGTATGACAAGTGTAGTCTTGCATGAGAAAGTGAATGCATGCTTGTATTGTCATGTCAATAGTAACAGTATACAATATTATACAATAGTAATAGTCTTTATTTAAAAATTAGTCACATGAGAAAGTGTAAGTCTGGTCTTGTCTCGTAGTATAGAATGGTGGTACGAATTATTTGCAAAAAATATATATTCTTGGCGTCGGAGTGTGGTCTTGTCACGCAGATCACATCATTTCTTTACATTTTCTTCCAATGACTAAAGTTTGCCAATAATAATAATACCAATAAAAATAATAACAATAATGATAAAGAATTCATAAGTTAGTGGAAGGCAAGTGTAGGCATGCAGAGTGTAGGCATGCAGAGTTAGTGGAATGCAAGTGTAGGCATGTAGAGTGTAGGCATGCAGAGTGTGGTCTTGTCACGCAGATCACATCATTTCTTATCAAAATAGTAAACCAGTTTGAAGCAATTAAAGTCCCAAAAATAATGATGCAGAGGCATACTAAAGAATAGTGGAAGGCAAGTGTAGGCATGCAGAGTGTAGGCATGCAGAGTTGTGTGGTCTTGTCAAGGCTAGTCTGGCCATGCAGAGTTGTGTGGTCTTGTCAAGGCTAGTGTAGCCATGCAGAGCATCACGGTTCATGCATGGGAATGGTATACTATTCTGAAGCAATTAAACTACCAAGAGACGTAAGTTATATCAACTATACGCCTATTAATACACATGAAAGATACAAATTATCATCACATACTTACAAAAACTAGAGTTTGTAAACCATTTTTTCCAAACTTTAAAGTTTGTAAACCATTTCTTCCAAACACAATTTAGTTATGGCTCAAAGACCACAATACCTGATAAGTGCACATCTCAATGGTGAGATATTTGAATGTCCAATCACAAGTTTCAATTTTAGGGATACATAAGTGATTAGGTTTTTAATTGATAGAAGAACAAATTTTTATCATTTGAAAGCCTGGTTAGAAAAGAAATTGCAGTGCGGTCCAGTTGGGCAAATTGTATACAAACACACTATGTTTTTTGACGAGCATGACCGATGCAAATTTTTTCAGATGAAGATTCGGGACGACGATGATGTGCGTAATATGTTTCTGAGTCATGAGCATTATGGTTTCAATGACGCTGAGTTATATATTACGTTACAACATCAACCATTGTCTCAACAACTAGAAGTTTCACAGATTTTTAATGATTCCGACAACGAACAAGCTGAGGTAGATGTCGTTGACGAGGAAGAAGAAGAAGCGGAGGACATTGTCAATGAAATGGTAAACAACGACGAGACAGACCAATTACCAGGGAGTCATGTCTATTGCCTATCTCAACACATGACAACACTCAACTTAGGCGACGACGAACCATCAACGAATATTTTTTACGACCCATACATGTAGACAGAGGGAGTATTAAAAGTTGGAGACAATTTCGTACGAAAAAAGATTGCGTCCGAGCAATAAAGCAATACCACATGAACTTATCTGCAGATTATAGAGTCGATCGAACAAATTCGACTCTATACAAGATCTACTGCCGTAATAAGACGTGTCTGTTTAGATTAACAACATCTTTTCGGAAGCGAAGCGATTCCTAGAAGATAGGGTCAATGGGTCTGGAGCACACTTGCATAATCACGAATCCAAGTCAGGATCATCGCAAGCTCAGCTCTCAGTTGATCTGTAACAAAATTCTATCAGTTGTTAGCGACAACCCTTCTGTGAAAGTGAGTACAATAATAACTCATATGGTTCAAAGATACAACTACACTCCTTCGTACAGGAAGGCGTGGATTGCTAGGACGAAGGCGGTTGAAACGGTTTTTTGGAAATTGGGAGGACTCTTACAAGGAACTCCCAAGATACCTCGTGGCACTAAAACACTATGCTCCAGGGACTATTGTCATGTTGGAGACGTTGCTGGCATATACGCCATACGGGAATTGTGTCAGTGGAAATGGCATTTTCCACAGACTCTTCTGGGCGTTTGAACCATGCATCAAAGGATTTACGTACTGTAAATCTATAATTCAAATTGATGGAATATGGTTGTATGGAAAATATAAGGGCACGCTCCTAATGGTCGTGGCACAGGATGGCAACAACAACATTTTCCCTATCGCCTTCGCTCTAGTTGAAGGGGAGACTGCTGGAGGTTGGAGTTTTTCCTAAAAAATCTCCGACAATACGTTGCTCCCCAGCCTAACTTATGTTTGATCTCCGACAGACACCCCTTAATAGAAAGTGCTTACAACAATCCTGATAACGGTTGGCAGGATCCTCCTTCAAGCCATGTGTATTGCATTAGACACATCCGTCAAAATTTCATGCGGGAGTTCAAGGACAAGGGGCTAAAAAAGATGGTTACTAATGCGGGCTATGCACTAACAGAGCCTACCTTCAGATACTACCAGGACGAGATCAGAATTATAAACGCAGATGCATTAAGATGGATTGATAATATTCAACGGGAGAAGTGGACAAGGGCGTACGACAATGGGCAACGATGGGGCCATATGACAACAAACCTCGTTGAATCTATGGACTCTATATTCAAAGGCATCTGAAACCTGCCTGAAATTCTGGTATCAGACGTGTGATGTTAAGGTGCGATGTCACAATAACACACTCTGCAAATGGACAGCAATAACAGTAACAAATCAACACAAAGAATTGTTCACCCAGTTCGGTCTAACTACCTACGTTTGGGGGCTACCAAGCCAGGGATGAAATTCACTACTTGTAGAATTAATTTACAGACTCAACAACCCAGTTGACAATCTCCTAAACTTAATTCCTACTAGTGACTTTCTACCTAAGAAACCACTTAGATATGAGAACACTACTCAATCCCTAAAACAATACTCAAGGAACAACCTCTTTGAGCAACCTTGATCTTACTTCACAGCTTTGATCAAGTAATAACTCTCTATTGCTTCACAGCTTCTAAGAGAGGACAGAAAACGACTCAGCAATTCAACCTAGAATTCTGTATACAAAACTCGTACAAAATACTCAAGACACTCAGCCTATGCTTTTGATTTTCTCTCTGTATTTCTGTACCTTTTCCTTTAGTCTTGTGTGCTTTAAATAGCAACCTGAATTGGGCTTGGACTGCTACAATATCTGACTTTATTTGTTATTTAAAACTGAATATTCAAAACAGATTTTCTCCTAAAATCTTTTCAAATCTTCAACCTTTTAAATCTCCTACAAATCTGCACCAGATATCCTATGCAGCGAAGAATATCTAACCCAAGATATTCACATCCAATGAGACAGCTAGCTCTCCACAATTCTAGCTAACAAGCGAACCCTAACAACATCACAACCTGATGTTATTAATTCTGCAGTTCTAATGTCACAACATCGCCATGTGACATCAGACATCCAACTTCAGCAATTTAAATACTTAACACAACCCAGTGTTAAGACTCAATGTTGCAACATCAACATTGAACATACTTTGTTTTACCAAAATTCCAGCCAATCCAAGAACTAACAATCTCCCCCTTTGGCTAATTTTGGCTAAAACAAACTCTGCACTCTGCACCTTCAGAGACTTCAGCAGCGGAAAAAAACTTCAATGATTTTGAAACTTCAAGCAGCAGCATTTTCAATAAAGACTTCTCAAAACTCTGCTGCAGCACCAAGTTACCAAGCTCAACAGCTACACTCTTCAACCATTCAAACATCTGCACATATTTCATTATTAGCAGCAATGAGCACTCCCCCTCAATGCAACAACCAGTATAGCAGTTGTTCAACAACTACTCCCCCTTAATTTCTGCACTTCTAACTATAACATCAGCAATCAGCAAACATCACAAAACAACTCCTTTGACAGCATTTGACATTAGTACTCTTGGATACTCTTGGCTACTTCTCCCCCTTTTTAGCCACAATTTGACAACCTTTAACCAGATGCCCTACTAACAACAGTTAGTACTACCCTAGCTCTCATTGTTAGCCTTACAGTTAGCATAACAAATCATAGAACAAAAATATAAAGGGTGCATATATAGTACAATATTCAAATTACAAACCAAGCACAAAATTAGAGCTGAGACAGAAATATAAAACTAAAACTACTAGAAGCAGAGGCAAATAAGGTAGTCTTCATTTGAACTTGATCCAACTCCAGTATCCTCTTCATCCTCCTGTGAGCTATCAGCATTGGCATTATCACACTCATCATTCTTATCAGGAACATCATCACCATTGTCTTGTTCTAACTGCTGGATCAACTTTTCAAGTTTTTCTTTTCTAACTAGACTGGTACTGATGACCGCATCAAGGTCTTTGCACATGGTCTTTAATTCTCCAATAAGTTCAGCCTTTGTAGTCTTCTTCTTGTCTTCAGCAGTTGATGTTACAACAATGTCTGGAACATGATGTCCAGTAAACAGCTTAGGGTGTAGGGACAAAACTATCTTTCTCTGGCAAGCTATGTCTGAGCTTGTTAAAGTCTCAGGTTGCTGATCTAAAATGATTCCACAAACCAAAGAGGGGAATGCTATAGGTAATTTGACAGCATTGGTTTCAGCATGTTTTACCACCCGGTTAAAAATATAGCTTCCAAAGTCAAATTTCATTTTCCTTCCAACAGCATAGATAAACTTTCCAAGACCAACAACAATTGTTGTTTTATGGTTGGTTGGCACCCAGTTAGCTGCACCAATCCTGTGAAGAACGGCATACTTGATGCTGAGTTTGCTAGTCTTCAGCTTCCCTTTCAACGACCAAACCTTCACTTGACCACCAGTAGTCTCCTTGCAGATATCATTATCAGTAGACTCAAGATCACTGCACTCTCCGTCATGTCTACCTAGATATTTGTGTAGCGCGGTTTTTGTGACCGTCCGCATCCGCCTGCAGATGGGATTGGGTGCTACTTTCTGATTTCTTATTTATCCTATGAAGCTGGAAAGGAAAGGGAAGCTATCTCAAACTAACCTTGCACGCAAATGTTTTCTTTAACAAATGCTAAGAGATTGGGGGGTCCGGGGTCAGGCTATACAATGGGGAGTTGTCAATTACCCATCCTATACATGGTTATCCATGGGTTGTTAGCAATTTTCCTCACTGCTTTCTACTTACTGGTGTTTATCTGTTGTAAATAGGAAAGTTTTTCCTTTGGGAAGGTTGAGAGATGTTGAAAAGATATTTTTGTTGTTTTCGGGTTTTTTTTTTGATGTTTTTGGTAAGGTAGTGGACCTAAGGTTTTTTGTTTAGTGTGCTCGCTAAGATTTCACAATCTTATGCCTACGTATTCCCGTTAAAGAAAACAGGGAAATCAGAGCAATCGTAGTTCCTCCTATTCTATGGGAGGAAATGGTGTTTTGGTGTCTTGTTCAAAGCCCGAGACGTGAAGCTAAAAGTGATTTGTATCTTGTTCGAAGCCTAAGATGTGAAGCTAAAAGGGTGTTTGTGGGAATTGATTGAAAGAGTGAAAAGATTAAAGATTAAGATATAAATATCCGGGAAAAACATTGGAAAATAGAAGGAATATCCGGGAAAGCGTCGGATGAAAATTGAAGGAATATCCGGGAAAGCGTCGGATGTAAATAGAAGGAATATCCGGGAAAGCGTCAGATGTAAAGAAAAGGAATATCCAGAAAAGCTTCGGATGTAAAGAAAAGGAATATCCAAAAAAGCTTCGGATGTAAAGAAAAGAGGAAAGGGTTTTTTGAAATCCAAGAGGAAATGAGACTGTCCGAGTCTACTGGGTGTGTCTTTGTATAATGCCCAAGAGGAGGCTGATGTTTTACGGGATGAAGATCTAGACTTCTTTGAAATACTGCTCTAAGAAGATGACTAATTTTTGTTCCTATACCTTTAAGAGGTCGTCGGGACAATTTGTACAAAGCCCAAGAGAAGGCAGGAGAAACTTTTAAGAAGCCGAAGGGACAATTTATACGAAGCCCAAGAGGAGGCTATCTTCGCTGAGGAAGAATCATTATACGAAGCCTAAGAGGAGGCTGTGAAAACTTCTAAGAAGCCGAAGGGTCCTTGTACAACGCCCAAGAGGAGGCGGGGATGCTTTTAGGAAGCCTGTGCGTCCTTGCACTAAGCCAAAGAGGAGGTTGATGAACAGTTCCAGAAGGGGTTTCACTTGGAACAATGGCCTTCTGTATATGAACTGTTCAAAGGGAAAATTTCATAGATCTAGTTGTCTAAAATTGTTGTAAAGGAAAATCCTCATTGTCAAATGAGGGTGAAATATCCGGGAGAACGTCGGATGTAAAGAGACGGGACTTTGTCGGGTTCTAGACGTAATTGCTGGGTAAACTCTAAATAGTTATACTAGTACGTACACAGTTGATATGAGTTTATGAAAGAAGACTTACAGTGAAACAACCCCACAATACAGTTATATATATATGAAAGCGGTTAAATGAAAGCGGATAAACACTTACTCGGTTGTAGAGCTTCCATGCTGTTTGGTTAGTTGTTCAGCAAAGAAATGAAAGAAAGTTTTGATAACAAATATGTATTTGAATTTAAATCACAAGGAAAGTTGTTTTGAAAAGAAACGATATGAATATCCGGGAAAACATCGGATGTAAAGAGACGATGGAAAAAAGAAAAGGTTACAGATATCCGGGAAAACGTCGGATTGAACGAGATAAAAATAAAAAGGTCGCTCGCTAAGACTTTGCAGTCTTATGCCTACGTATTCTCAAATGGGATCTTGAGAAATCAGAGCGGTCGTAGTTCGCCCCTAAGGGGCACGAACTACAGAAAATAAAGTTTAAATCGCACGGCAGCGAGAGGGAAAATCTATCCTAATGTTATCATGCTTGGTTAAATATCCTAATGTCTATCTTATTTCAAACCTAATTGAAAATTAAATTTGAACTAAGAGATCCTAAGGGAGCATGCATACGTGGCAAAACATCACGAAATAAATAAATACACGGCAAAGCATCGTGTAGCAGATTAAACAGACAAAAAGTTACGGAATACACATGGAAAAACATCATGGTAATCAGACAATAAAAATCAACTGAAATACACGGAACAACATCATGTAATCAGCGGACAAAGATACGCGGCAAAGCATCGCGAGATTAATAAAAAAAATATATGTGGCAAAACATCACAGTGAAAATAAATAGAAAACACACGGCAAAACATCGTGGATAAACAGAGAGAAAATACACGGCAAAACATCGTATCAGAGTTTTGAAAACTGTACAGGGACTTATACAATGACTGAGGCCCAAAATGGTTTTGGTATAAAAGGGGATTGAGTCTTACACTCTATTAGAGGCCCATTAATTGAAGATAATAATCATTTGATTAAAATTAGTTAAGCTAAAAAATAAATGAAAGAATTAATTATCAAAATATTATTCAAAAAAATATAATAATAATCAATAACTTAAAATGGACCTGCTGCATTGTGAAGATGAGGAGTATGAGTAGCAATTTTGAAATCAAAATGGGCTGAGCCCAAATTCCAACTAAATGAACAAAATAAAAAATGAGGCTATCAAAAGGTGAGGGATACCTATTCAGCGTACGACTTCTTTTTCAAAAGTGGAAAAAAAGAAACCTTCGTTCATCTTCTCACTGAAACCGTTCCCTGGTTCGCGTTCGTACTCCAATGGCCAATCTCTTATGCAACGGCGTTTTTCTTGCGATTGGTTTCCGCCGTCTGTGCGTTGCGGATTACATCCTCCGGCCGTGCTCCGTTTCTGGTGTGTGATTCCCGGCGGCGATACTCCCTGCGTTTTGAAGCCCTCCGTTCCGGCGATTCCGACGGTGGAAGGTTTGTGATTCCGACCGCAATTGTTCCGGCGTGGTGTTGCTTCGAAGGAGATGGTCTGATTTTGTTCCTTCCCTCTGCTTCTCACGGTGCGGTAAGGGTTTCAAATTAGGGAAAATTTCTGATTCACTTGTTTTCCATCTTCTGATTTTCACATGTATCGACGATGTTGGTTTTTTCGCGGCGGATTTTGAAGGTTAGTCTTTTGTTAATTTCCTTGCTGAATCAATTGCTGCTGTTTTTCTTTTCTAGGATTTTTCCACTGCAATTTGCTAGATGTTTATTGATTTTGATTCCACATGTGCGGAATTGATGTGGTTCTGCACAATTTTTCTGTCATGAATATTCTGAATTTTTCTTATTCTGCAAAATTGTGGAGTTGTTGCTGTTATAGAGCTCCTGTGAAAAACAAATTGAAATTTTGATTAGAGTTTGTAAATAAGAACAAAATTGATAAAATTGAATTGAACCGAATTTGAATTGCTTTTCTTCCAATTTGTGGCAGGTGCTGTTGCAGGGATTTTGGAGTTTGATGATGTTGTTCAGATTTCAGGTTTGTGTTTAATTGGATTGTTGCAGGTTCAAGAGTGATGTCATGAAGTTCCTGTAACAAAAGTGCAGAAACAATAGGTTTGTTAAACCATTAAATTCTACAAAAATTCAGTTTAATTATAATTTTAAAATAGAATGGAAATTGAGTTGAATCTCCCTTTTTCTGAATTTTTGCAGGTATGGAAGTGAAAGTGCATGTGCTGTTATTGAAATTGTTGCGGCAAGAATTGAAATTGGATTTTGTAGGTTTGTGTGTGGAGAGAGAATGGAGAAAACAATATGTATTTGTTTTTTTGGTCTCCTTTTGGAACTGAGAACATGCATCCTATTTATAGTGAATTAGGACTTGTTGAAGAAGCAAGTGATGTAAGCTACATGACATAAGAGTTTGAAAAAAAATTTGAATATTAGACACATGTTCTTGAATTTTGACTAGCAAGTTTGAAGTTTGAAAGTTGGAATAACACGTTCTAAAATTGAATACAAGACTAATAAATAATGAATGAAATTTATTTAGTTAAATAATCATATGGTGATAATAATAAAAATAGCCAATGAAATAAATATGAACGCAATTTATTTAATTAAAAATAATAATATTAATTAAAGTTTAAAATTGAAATCGGTTAAAAACTATAAAATCGTTCGGTATCGAGGTGTCCGAAAAATAAAAACGGACACACCAAAATGATCAGTAAAAAATATTAAGTATTGAAAAAAACACTGCGCGATCAAATTGTGAAATTTTACCCGATAAAAAGGCTCAGACGGGTCAGAAACATGATGACTGGAAAGTTAAAAAATTAAAATAAGCACACTGGGTTAAAGTACGCGAAAAATAAATAAAAAATGTCTGGTCAAAATTTAGGGTATGACAGATGCCCCTATTTAATCTTCTTAGACCTGAAGGTATGAATAACAAAGAGTTTTAGACATTCGAGGTATAAGAGGATTAAATATCAGAGTACCCAGAATTTGGACCTTGATTGCAGAAGAAATGATATGTGATGAATGGAAGACTTTTGAACACTGTGGGGAACGATGCCACAGGAGACAGACCAACAGAATTTTCTTGGGATATAAGATATTGTGGAAATTTGCCGATGCGACAAAGGTATCCAGCAATATTTAGAAAGAGAGGGATAAACCCTGGAACAAAGATACAGACATCCGGAAAAACATCAGATGCGAAAGAAGTGTCATACTCTGGAAAATATATCAGAAACATCTAGGAAAACATTAGATGAAGAATGAGACTAGATCTGAAAATATGTCAGAGACTTATGAGAAAACAGTTTAATTTTACTGTGGAATACAAGGGAACATCCAGAAAGCAAAAGTAACTTTACTGGGGGAAAGGTTACAGTCATTAGAGGTTTTCAGAAATGCATTGAAAAACCCTGGAAAAGAACAGTAACAACCGTAAAAGACATTCAGGGAACGTTGAATGAAACTTTGGAACATAAGCAGACATGATTATCAGAGACATTCAGAAGAGCATTGAATGAAGTCTGAAAAATAAATCAGGCACATCCAGAAAAACATTGGATAAATGAGAAACAAACTCGAAGGCATCCAGAAAAGCATTGGACCGAGTTGTCGACCAAACTTAAAGATATATTAATGACATCCAGAAAAGCGTTGAATGTATTAAAAATAACTTTGAGGGTAAATCCGAAACATTTAGAAAAGCGTTAAATGTACAGAAAATTTTTTAGAAGACTGGCAGAATGATGGACATATCCGAAAAATCATCAGATAAGCACATCAGAACAAAAGTTACATCTGGCAAAACATCAGATGAGAAAAAGTCATATCCGGGAGAGCATCAGATAGACATGTAAAGAGTTTCTGGAAGAGCATCAGAATAAAAGAGACATATCCGGAAGAACGTCGGATGAAGACAAAGAAAGTTCTGGAAAAACATCAGAACGGGTTTTGGAAAAACTTCAAAACCAAAAGATACATCCGGAAGAACATCGGGTAAACACAGAGAAACGTTCTGGAAAAGCATAAGAACAGATAGACATATCTGGAAGAACATTAGATAGAAACAAAGGTATATCTGGAAGAACATCAGATAAGACATAAAAGTGTAGGTGCCTGATAAGTTGGACTTTGTAGAAAGGTAAGATGTCGATAATGACACGACTACTGATGAATGCAAATGAGGATTAAAACACTCTTGAATGCATAGTATATGAAAATGTTATGATGTATGATTAAATGTATGTAATTCAAATGAAAATGCTAACAACAAGTTTAGACTCTTTGAGGAGTGACAACCAACAAGTTTATACTCTTTTGGGGAGTGATAACCAACAAGTTTATACTCTTTTGGGGGAGTGGAAATCAACAAGTTTATACTCTTTTGGGGAGTGGAAATCAACAAGTTTATACTCTTTTGGGGAGTGACAGACAAGACTGATTCCTCAACACAGAGATGACTGCCATTGCTTAGGGACTGAAAATGTTGTATACTGGGAAGGCTTGCCCCAGTAATGAATCTTGAAAGTTTTTCCGAATAAACCAATTATGAGAAGGACTTGCACTGAACAAATCTTGAACTGATTCTTAACAGGCTCTGGAAAGAACTTGCCCCTAATAGGATCACTGACCAAGTTTCTAAACTGTTTTGAAAATTCCTTGAGAGGAAAGCTTGTTTGCAATAAAAAATGTTTATTTAGACATGGCAAATTTAATGCAAAGTTCATGCAAACATTTTGAAAACAAAATCATTGTTTTAGAAAAAATACAGTAATATGGATTACTGGTTAAAAACACAGTGGTTTAAAACATTTTCAATGAAAAGTAAAACAGAGGTATGATACCAAAACAAATGATTTGCAAAAAATGATTTTGGAGTCAATTTACGCCACCTTGCTGTAGTATACTTTCAAAATAACCTTGCTTCAATTAGGTCTTTTGAGGGTTATAACGTGGCCTAGTTCACGGTTTATGAAAGAAAGATAAAGGCTCAAAGTTTATTTGGTGCCCACCCCCTTCGTGATGTTCTCCAATCCTATGCTCAGTTAAACTTAAATTGTGCATTCAGGTTCAAAAAGGATTCGGAATTGTACTGATGATAGTGATGACGATGGTCCAGAAGTCTTGAGACAACAGCTACTGCTTCTTTACAACATTTAGTTGTTTTTCGTCTTTGTGGACTTTTTTAAAGATCGAGGATTTAAGGACCTCTTCTCTGTATTATCCCTAACTTTAGACTGAACTATTTCTTTTGAAATTTATAGTCAGCGGGACGCCCTAGTTTTTGCCTAAGGTTTTTTTTTTACTTAGCGGGCTTTTTCTTTTTGATTTCTTCTTAGAAAGAAAATGACTGCTAGATTTGATGACTACGACGGACCATCACTAACTTTTGATTTGAAAGATGTTTTCAGCATCTGCTTGTTGTAAACTTTCCGAATTTGAATACACAACCCAACTTAAACTGAGAACTACCCTGCCCCGGGTTAAAATTGCGGGTTTTTTTATAAAGAAAGAAACTCCTACTTCAAGGCTCAAAGGGGTTAACGAGGGATTATCTTCCTTATATCTCCAGTGTTTGGGAATTGAAAAAAATGCCTTACATCCTTAGCAAAGTTTTTTATTCGAAAGCATACCGACAACAATTATGGGTATTATGTTTTCATCATCCTCCCACAAATATTTGCATAGTCAAGAATTTGAAAAGAGGTGTATTTTTTTGAAAGTTTTTGTTTTTTTTTTTGAAAGAGAAAGCTTAAAGATACAAATAAACAGATGATTTGAATCAAAATATTGTACATGCTCATTTCATTAAAACTGACATTTAAAGATAAACAAGTTTGAAAGCAAATATGATACAAACAAGGAAAATGCAAAATAGACAGAAACAAGGTCAGTGACTAATCAAACACAAGGAAGAGTTGTCCTGTCTTTGGGAAGTAACTGAGTTGAAGTTGATTGAAGATTCAGTTCTGTATCGGTGATGAGGAATCAGTTTGACGACTTACAGACGACTAAAAGACAGAAGGTTTGACGATGACCTGGATGTATGTATGACTTATGCAAATGATAAGCGATCATTGAAAGACAGATAGAAAATGCTAAACAACCTAGACCTCTTAGGAATTCTAATCCTAGTAAATGTCCCCAGCAGAGTCGCCATTTTTATGTAGCGCGGTTTTTGTGACCGCCCGCATCCGCCTGCGGATGGGATTGGGTGCTACTTTCTGATTTCTTATTTATCCTATGAAGCTGGAAAGGAAAGGGAAGCTATCTCAAACTAACCTTGCACGCAAATGTTTTCTTTAACAAATGCTAAGAGATTGGGGGGTCCGGGGTCAGGTTATACAATGGGGAGTTGTCAATTACCCATCCTATACATGGTTATCCATGGGTTGTTAGCAATTTTCCTCACTGCTTTCTACTTACTGGTGTTTATCTGTTGTAAATGGGAAAGTTTTTCCTTTGGGAAGGTTGAGAGATGTTGAAAAGATATTTTTGTTGTTTTCGGGTTTTTTGATGTTTTTGGTAAGGTAGTGGACCTAAGGTTTTTTGTTTAGTGTGCTCGCTAAGATTTCACAATCTTATGCCTACGTATTCCCGTTAAAGAAAATAGGGAAATCAGAGCAATCGTAGTTCCTCCTATTCTATGGGAGGAAATTGTGTTTTGGTGTCTTGTTCAAAGCCCAAGACGTGAAGCTAAAAGTGATTTGTATCTTGTTCGAAGCCCAAGATGTGAAGCTAAAAGGGTGTTTGTGGGAATTGATTGAAAGAGTGAAAAGATTAAAGATTAAGATATAAATATCCAGGAAAAACATTGGAAAATAGAAGGAATATCCGGGAAAGCGTCGGATGAAAATTGAAGGAATATCCGGGAAAGCGTCGGATGTAAATAGAAGGAATATCCGGGAAAGCGTCGGATGTAAAGAAAAGGAATATCCGGAAAAGCTTCGGATGTAAAGAAAAGGAATATCCGGAAAAAGCTTTGGATGTAAAGAAAAGAGGAAAGGGTTTTTTGAAATCCAAGAGGAAATGAGACTGTCCGAGTCTACTGGGTGTGTCTTTGTATAATGCCCAAGAGGAGGCTGATGTTTTACGGGATGAAGATCTAGACTTATTTGAAATACTGCTCTAAGAAGATGACTAATTTTTGTTCCTATACCTTTAAGAGGTCGTCGGGACAATTTGTACAAAGCCCAAGAGAAGGCAGGAGAAACTTTTAAGAAGCCGAAGGGACAATTTGTACGAAGCCCAAGAGGAGGCTATCTTCGCTGAGGAAGAATCATTATACGAAGCCTAAGAGGAGGCTGTGAAAACTTCTAAGAAGCCAAAGGGTCCTTGTACAACGCCTAAGAGGAGGCAGGGATGCTTTTAGGAAGCCTGTGGGTCCTTGCACTAAGCCCAAGAGGAGGCTGATGAACAGTTCCAGAAGGGGTTTCACTTGGAACAATGGCCTTCTGTATATGAACTGTTCAAAGGGAAAATTTCCTAGATCTAGTTGTCTAAAATTGTTGTAAAGGAAAATCCTCATTGTCAAAGGAGGGTGAAATATCTGGGAGAACGTCGGATGTAAAGAGACGGGACTTTGTCGGGTTCTAGACGTAATTGCTGGGTAAACTCTAAATAGTTATACTAGTACGTACACAGTTGATATGAGTTTATGAAAGAAGACTTACAGTGAAACAACCCCACAATACAGTTATATATATATGAAAGCGGTTAAATGAAAGCGGATAAACACTTACTCGGTTGTAGAGCTTCCATGCTGTTTGGTTAGTTGTTCAACAAAGAAATGAAAGAAAGTTTTGATAACAAATATGTATTTAAATTTAAATCTAAATCACAAGGAAAGTTGTTTTGAAAAGAAACGATATGAATATCCGGGAAAACATCGGATGTAAAGAGACGATGGAAAAAAGAAAAGGTTGCAGATATCCGGGAAAACGTCGGATTGAACGAGATAAAAATAAAAAGGTCGCTCGCTAAGACTTTGCAGTCTTATGCCTACGTATTCTCAAATGGGATCTTGAGAAATCAGAGCGGTCGTAGTTTGCCCCTAAGGGGCACGAACTACAGAAAATAAAGTTTAAATCGCACGGCAGCGAGAGGGAAAATCTATCCTAATGTTATCATGCTTGGTTAAATATCCTAATGTCTATCTTATTTCAAACCTAATTGAAAATTAAATTTGAACTAAGAGATCCTAAGGGAGCATGCATACGTGGCAAAACATCACGAAATAAATAAATACACGGCAAAGCATCGTGTAGCAGATTAAACAGACAAAAAGTTACGGAATACACATGGAAAAACATCATGGTAATCAGACAATAAAAATCAACTGAAATACACGGAACAACATCATGTAATCAGCGGACAAAGATACGCGGCAAAGCATCGCGAGATTAATAAAAAAATATATGTGGCAAAACATCACAGTGAAAATAAATAGAAAACACACGGCAAAACATCGTGGATAAACAGAGAGAAAATACACGGCAAAACATCGTATCAGAGTTTTGAAAACTGTACAGGGACTTATATAATGACTGAGGCCCAAAATGGTTTTGGTATAAAAGGGGATTGGGTCTTACACACTATTAGAGGCCCATTAATTGAAGATAATAATCATTTGATTAAAATTAGTTAAGCTAAAAAATAAATGAAAGAATTAATTATCAAAATATTATTCAAAAAAATATAATAATAATCAATAACTTAAAATGGACCTGCTGCATTGTGAAGATGAGGAGTATGAGTAGCAATTTTGAAATCAAAATGGGCTGAGCCCAAATTCCAACTAAATGAACAAAATAAAAAATGAGGCTATCTAAAGGTGAGGGATACCTATTCAGCGTACGACTTCTTTTTCAAAAGTGGAAAAAAAGAAACCTTCGTTCATCTTCTCACTGAAACCGTTCCCTGGTTCGCGTTCGTACTCCAATGGCCAATCTCTTATGCAACGGCGTTTTTCTTGCGATTGGTTTCCGCCGTCTGTGCGTTGCGGATTACATCCTCCGGCCGTGCTCCATTTCCGGTGTGTGATTCCCGGCGGCGATACTCCCTGCGTTTTGAAGCCCTCCGTTCCGGCGATTCCGACGGTGGCAGGTTTGTGATTCCGACCGCGATTGTTCCGGCTTGGTGTTGCTTCGAAGGAGATGGTCTGATTTTGTTCCTTCCCTCTGCTTCTCACGGTGCGGTAAGGGTTTCAAATTAGGGAAAATTTCTGATTCACTTGTTTTCCATCTTCTGATTTTCACATGTATCGACGATGTTGGTTTTTTCGCGGCGGATTTTGAAGGTTAGTCTTTTGTTAATTTCCTTGCTGAATCAATTGCTGCTGTTTTTCTTTTCTAGGATTTTTCCACTGCAATTTGCTAGATGTTTATTGATTTTGATTCCACATGTGCGGAATTGATGTGGTTCTGCACAATTTTTCTGTCATGAATATTCTGAATTTTTCTTATTCTGCAAAATTGTGGAGTTGTTGCTGTTATAGAGTTCCTGTGAAAAACAAATTGAAATTTTGATTAGAGTTTGTAAATAAGAACAAAATTGATAAAATTGAATTGAACCGAATTTGAATTGCTTTTCTTCCAATTTGTGGCAGGTGCTGTTGCAGGGATTTTGGAGTTTGATGATGTTGTTCAGATTTCAGGTTTGTGTTTAATTGGATTGTTGCAGGTTCAAGAGTGATGTCATGAAGTTCCTGTAACAAAAGTGCAGAAACATTAGGTTTGTTAAACCATTAAATTCTACAAAAATTCAGTTTAATTATAATTTTAAAATAGAATGGAAATTGAGTTGAATCTCCCTTTTTCTGAATTTTTGCAGGTATGGAAGTGAAAGTGCATGTGCTGTTATTGAAATTGTTGCGGCAAGAATTGAAATTGGATTTTGTAGGTTTGTGTGTGGGGAGAGAATGGAGAAAACAATATGTATTTGTTTTTTTGGTCTCCTTTTGGAACTGAGAACATGCATCCTATTTATAGTGAATTAGGATTTGTTGAAGAAGCAAGTGATGTAAGCTACATGACATAAGAGTTTGAAAAAAAATTTGAATATTAGACACATGTTCTTGAATTTTGACTAGCAAGTTTGAAGTTTGAAAGTTGGAATAACACGTTCTAAAATTGAATACAAGACCAATAAATAATGAATGAAATTTATTTAGTTAAATAATCATATGGTGATAATAATAAAAATAGCCAATGAAATAAATATGAACGAAATTTATTTAATTAAAAATAATAATATTAATTAAAGTTTAAAATTGAAATCGGTTAAAAACGATAAAATCGTCCGGTATCGAGGTGTCCGAAAAATAAAAACGGACACACCAAAATGATCAGTAAAAAATATTAAGTATTGAAAAAAACACTGCGCGATCAAATTGTGAAATTTTACCCGGTAAAAAGGCTCAGACGGGTCAGAAACATGATGACTGGAAAGTTAAAAAATTAAAATAAGCACACTGGGTTAAAGTACGCGAAAAATAAATAAAAAATGTCTGGTCAAAATTTAGGGTATGACAGATGCCCCTATTTAATCTTCTTAGACCTGAAGGTATGAATAACAAAGAGTTTTAGACATTCGAGGTATAAGAGGATTAAATATCAGAGTACCCAGAATTTTGACCTTGATTGCAGAAGAAATGATATGTGATGAATGGAAGACTTTTGAACACTGTGGGGAACGATGCCACAGGAGACAGACCAACAGAATTTTCTTGGGATATAAGATATTGTGGAAATTTGCCGATGCGACAAAGGTATCCAGCAATATTTAGAAAGAGAGGGATAAACCCTGGAACAAAGATACAGACATCCGAAAAAACATCAGATGCGAAAGAAGTGTCATACTCTGGAAAATATATCAGAAACATCTAGGAAAACATTAGATGAGGAATGAGACTAGATCTGAAAATATGTCAGAGACTTCTGAGAAAACAGTTTAATTTTACTGTGGAATACAAGGGAACATCCAGAAAGCGAAAGTAACTTTACTGGGGGAAAGGTTACAGTCATTAGAGGTTTTCAGAAATGCATTGAAAAACCCTGGAAAAGAACAGTAATAACCGTAAAAGACATTCAGGAGAACGTTGAATGAAACTTTGGAACATAAGCAGACATGATTATCAGAGACATTCAGAAGAGCATTGAATGAAGTCTAAAAAATAAATCAGGCACATCCAGAAAAACATTGGATAAATGAGAAACAAACTCGAAGGCATCCAGAAAAGCATTGGACCGAGTTGTCGACCAAACTTGAAGATATATTAATGACATCCAGAAAAGCGTTGAATGTATTAAAAATAACTTTGAGGGTAAATCCAAAACATTTAGAAAAGCGTTAAATGTACAGAAATTTTTTTAGAAGACTGGCAGAATGATGGACATATCCGGAAAATCATCAGATAAGCACATCAGAACAAAAGTTACATCTGGAAAAACATCAGATGAGAAAAAGTCATATCCGGGAGAGCATCAGATAGACATGTAAAGAGTTTCAGGAAGAGCATCAGAATAAAAGAGACATATCCGGAAGAACGTCGGATGAAGACAAAGAAAGTTCTGGAAAAACATCAGAACGGGTTTTGGAAAAACTTCAAAACCAAAAGATACATCCGGAAGAACATCGGGTAAACACAGAGAAACGTTCTGGAAAAGCATCAGAACAGATAGACATATCTGGAAGAACATCAGATAGAAACAAAGTTATATCTGGAAGAACATCAGATAAGACATAAAAGTGTAGGCGCCCGATAAGTTGGACTTTGTAGAAAGGTAAGATGTCGATAATGACACGACTACTGATGAATGCAAATGAGGATTAAAACACTCTTGAATGCATAGTATATGAAAATGTTATGATGTATGATTAAATGTATGTAATTCAAATGAAAATGCTAACAACAAGTTTAGACTCTTTGAGGAGTGACAACCAACAAGTTTATACTCTTTTGGGGAGTGATAACCAACAAGTTTATACTCTTTTGGGGGAGTGGAAATCAACAAGTTTATACTCTTTTGGGGAGTGGAAATCAACAAGTTTATACTCTTTTGGGGAGTGGAAATCAACAAGTTTATACTCTTTTGGGGAGTGACAGACAAGACTGATTCCTCAACACAGAGATGACTGCCATTGCTTAGGGACTGAAAATGTTGTATACTGGGAAGGCTTGCCCCAGTAATGAATCTTGAAAGTTTTTCCGAATAAACCAATTCTGAGAAGGACTTGCACTGAACAAATCTTGAACTGATTCTTAACAGGCTCTGGAAAGAACTTGCCCCTGATAGGATCACTGACCAAGTTTCTAAACTGTTTTGAAAATTCCTTGAGAGGAAAGCTAGTTTGCAATAAAAAAAATGTTTATTTAGACATGGCAAATTTAATGCAAAGTTCATGCAAACATTTTGAAAACAAAATCATTGTTTTAGAAAAAATACAGTAATATGGATTACTGGTTAAAAACACAGTGGTTTAAAACATTTTCAATGAAAAGTAAAACAGAGGTATGATACCAAAACAAATGATTTGCAAAAAATGATTTTGGAGTCAATTTACGCCACCTTGCTGTAGTATACTTTCAAAATAACCTTGCTTCAATTAGGTCTTTTGAGGGTTATAACGTGGCCTGGTTCACGGTTTATGAAAGAAAGATAAAGGCTCAAAGTTTATTTGGTGCCCACCCCCTTCGTGATGTTCTCCAATCCTATGCTCAGTTAAACTTAAATTGTGCATTCAGGTTCAAAAAGGATTCGGAATTGTACTGATGATAGTGATGACGATGGTCCAGAAGTCTTGAGACAACAACTACTGCTTCTTTACAACATTTAGTTGTTTTTCGTCTTTGTGGACTTTTTTAAAGATCGAGGATTTAAGGACCTCTTCTCTGTATTATCCCTAACTTTTGCCTGAACTATTTCTTTTGAAATTTATAGTTAGCGGGACGCCCTAGTTTTTGCCTAAGGTTTTTTTTTTTACTTAGCGGGCTTTTTCTTTTTAATTTCTTCTTAGAAAGAAAATGACTGCTAGATTTGATGACTACGACGGACCATCACTAACTTTTGATTTGAAAGATGTTTTCAGCATCTGCTTGTTGTAAACTTTCCGAATTTGAATACACAACCAACTTAAACTGAGAACTACCCTGCCCCGGGTTAAAATTGCGGGTTTTTTATAAAGAAAGAAACTCATACTTCAAGGCTCAAAGGGGTTAACGAGGGATTATCTTCCTTATATCTCCAGTGTTTGGGAATTGAAAAAAATGCCTTACATCCTCAGCAAAGTTTTTTATTCGAAAGCATACCGACAACAATTATGGGTATTATGTTTTCATCATCCTCCCACAAATATTTGCATAGTCAAGAATTTGAAAAGAGGTGTATTTTTTTTGAAAGTTTTTGTTTTTTTGTTTTGAAAGAGAAAGCTTAAAGATACAAATAAACAGATGATTTGAATCAAAATATTGTACATGCTCATTTCATTAAAACTGACATTTAAAGATAAACAAGTTTGAAAGCAAATATGATACAAACAAGGAAAATGCAAAATAGACAGAAACAAGGTCAGTGACTAATCAAACACAAGGAAGAGTTGTCCTGTCTTTGGGAAGTAACTGAGTTGAAGTTGATTGAAGATTCAGTTCTGTATCGGTGATGAGGAATCAGTTTGACGACTTACAGACGACTAAAAGACAGAAGGTTTGACGATGACCTGGATGTATGTATGACTTATGCAAATGATAAGCGATCATTGAAAGACAGATAGAAAATGCTAAACAACCTAGACCTCTTAGGAATTCTAATCCTAGTAAATGTCCCCAGCAGAGTCGCCATTTTTATGTAGCGCGGTTTTTGTGACCGCCCGCATCCGCCTGCGGATGGGATTGGGTGCTACTTTCTGATTTCTTATTTATCCTATGAAGCTGGAAAGGAAAGGGAAGCTATCTCAAACTAACCTTGCACGCAAATGTTTTCTTTAACAAATGCTAAGAGATTGGGGGGTCCGGGGTCAGGTTATACAATGGGGAGTTGTCAATTACCCATCCTATACATGGTTATCCATGGGTTGTTAGCAATTTTCCTCACTGCTTTCTACTTACTGGTGTTTATCTGTTGTAAATGGGAAAGTTTTTCCTTTGGGAAGGTTGAGAGATGTTGAAAAGATATTTTTGTTGTTTTCGGGTTTTTTGATGTTTTTGGTAAGGTAGTGGACCTAAGGTTTTTTGTTTAGTGTGCTCGCTAAGATTTCACAATCTTATGCCTACGTATTCCCGTTAAAGAAAACAGGGAAATCAGAGCAATCGTAGTTCCTCCTATTCTATGGGAGGAAATGGTGTTTTGGTGTCTTGTTCAAAGCCCAAGACGTGAAGCTAAAAGTGATTTGTATCTTGTTCGAAGCCCAAGATGTGAAGCTAAAAGGGTGTTTGTGGGAATTGATTGAAAGAGTGAAAAGATTAAAGATTAAGATATAAATATCCGGGAAAAACATTGGAAAATAGAAGGAATATCCGGGAAAGCGTCGGATGAAAATTGAAGGAATATCCGGGAAAGCGTCGGATGTAAATAGAAGGAATATCCGGGAAAGCGTCGGATGTAAAGAAAAGGAATATCCGGAAAAGCTTCGGATGTAAAGAAAAGGAATATCCCGAAAAGCTTCGGATGTAAAGAAAAGAGGAAAGGGTTTTTTGAAATCCAAGAGGAAATGAGACTGTCCGAGTCTATTAGGTGTGTCTTTGTATAATGCCCAAGAGGAGGCTGATGTTTTACGGGATGAAGATCTAAACTTCTTTGAAATACTGCTCTAAGAAGATGACTAATTTTTGTTCCTATACCTTTAAGAGGTCGTCGGGAGAATTTGTACAAAGCCCAAGAGAAGGCAGGAGAAACTTTTAAGAAGCCGAAGGGACAATTTGTACGAAGCCCAAGAGGAGGCTATCTTCGCTGAGGAAGAATCATTATACGAAGCCTAAGAGGAGGCTGTGAAAACTTCTAAGAAGCCGAAGGGTCCTTGTACAACGCCCAAGAGGAGGCGGGGATGCTTTTAGGAAGCCTGTGGGTCCTTGCACTAAGCCCAAGAGGAGGCTGATGAACAGTTCCAGAAGGGGTTTCACTTGGAACAATGGCCTTCTGTATATGAACTGTTCAAAGGGAAAATTTCCTAGATCTAGTTGTCTAAAATTGTTGTAAAGGAAAATCCTCATTGTCAAAGGAGGGTGAAATATCCGGGAGAACGTCGGATGTAAAGAGACGGGACTTTGTCGGGTTCTAGACGTAATTGCTGGGTAAACTCTAAATAGTTATACTAGTACGTACACAGTTGATATGAGTTTATGAAAGAAGACTTACAGTGAAACAACCCCACAATACAGTTATATATATATGAAAGCGGTTAAATGAAAGCGGATAAACACTTACTCGGTTGTAGAGCTTCCATGCTGTTTGGTTAGTTGTTCAACAAAGAAATGAAAGAAAGTTTTGATAACAAATATGTATTTGAATTTAAATCACAAGGAAAGTTGTTTTGAAAAGAAACGATATGAATATCCGGGAAAACATCGGATGTAAAGAGACGATGGAAAAAAGAAAAGGTTGCAGATATCTGGGAAAACGTCGGATTGAAAGAGATAGAAATAAAAAGGTCGCTCGCTAAGACTTTGCAGTCTTATGCCTACGTATTCTCAAACAGGATCTTGAGAAATCAGAGCGGTCATAGTTCGCCCCTAAGGGGCACGGACTACAGAAAATAAAGTTTAAATCGCACGGCAGCGAGAGGGAAAATCTATCCTAATGTTATCATGCTTGGTTAAATATCCTAATGTCTATCTTATTTCAAACCTAATTGAAAATTAAATTTGAACTAAGAGATCCTAAGGGAGCATGCATACGTGGCAAAACATCATGAAATAAATAAATACACGGCAAAGCATCGTGTAGCAGATTAAACAGACAAAAAGTTACGGAATACACATGGAAAAACATCATGGTAATCAGACAATAAAAATCAACTGAAATACACGGAACAACATCATGTAATCAGCGGACAAAGATACGCGGCAAAGCATCGCGAGATTAATAAAAAAATATATGTGGCAAAACATCACAATGAAAATAAATAGAAAACACACGGCAAAACATCGTGGATAAATAGAGAGAAAATACACGGCAAAACATCGTATCAGAGTTTTGAAAACTGTACAGGGACTTATACAATGACTGAGGCCCAAAATGGTTTTGGTATAAAAGGGGATTGGGTCTTACACTCTATTAGAGGCCCATTAATTGAAGATAATAATCATTTGATTAAAATTAGTTAAGCTAAAAAATAAATGAAAGAATTAATTATCAAAATATTATTCAAAAAAATATAATAATAATCAATAACTTAAAATGGACCTGTTGCATTGTGAAGATGAGGAGTATGAGTAGCAATTTTGAAATCAAAATGGGCTGAGCCCAAATTCCAACTAAATGAACAAAATAAAAAATGAGGCTATCAAAAGGTGAGGGATACCTATTCAGCGTACGACTTCTTTTTCAAAAGTGGAAAAAAAGAAACCTTCGTTCATCTTCTCACTGAAACCGTTCCCTGGTTCGCGTTCGTACTCCAATGGCCAATCTCTTATGCAACGGCGTTTTTCTTGCGATTGGTTTCCGCCGTCTGTGCGTTGCGGATTACATCCTCCGGCCGTGCTCCGTTTCTGGTGTGTGATTCCCGGCGGCGATACTCCCTGCGTTTTGAAGCCCTCCGTTCCGGCGATTCCGACGGTGGCAGGTTTGTGATTCCGACCGCGATTGTTCCGGCTTGGTGTTGCTTCGAAGGAGATGGTCTGATTTTGTTCCTTCCCTCTGCTTCTCACGGTGCGGTAAGGGTTTCAAATTAGGGAAAATTTCTGATTCACTTGTTTTCCATCTTCTGATTTTCACATGTATCGACGATGTTGGTTTTTTCGCGGCGGATTTTGAAGGTTAGTCTTTTGTTAATTTCCTTGCTGAATCAATTGCTGCTGTTTTTCTTTTCTAGGATTTTTCCACTGCAATTTGCTAGATGTTTATTGATTTTGATTCCACATGTGCGGAATTGATGTGGTTCTGCATAATTTTTCTGTCATGAATATTCTGAATTTTTCTTATTCTGCAAAATTGTGGAGTTGTTGCTGTTATAGAGTTCCTGTGAAAAATAAATTGAAAATTTGATTAGAGTTTGTAAATAAGAACAAAATTGATAAAATTGAATTGAACTGAATTTGAATTGCTTTTCTTCCAATTTGTGGCAGGTGCTATTGCAGGGATTTTGGAGTTTGATGATGTTGTTCAGATTTCAGGTTTGTGTTTAATTGGATTGTTGCAGGTTCAAGAGTGATGTCACGAAGTTCCTGTAACAAAAGTGCAGAAACAATAGGTTTGTTAAGCCATTAAATTCTACAAAAATTCAGTTTAATTATAATTTTAAAATAGAATAGAAATTGAGTTGAATCTCCCTTTTTCTGAATTTTTGCAGGTATGGAAGTGAAAGTGCATGTGCTGTTATTGAAATTGTTGCGGCAAGAATTGAAATTGGATTTTGTAGGTTTGTGTGTGGGGAGAGAATGGAGAAAACAATATGTATTTGTTTTTTTGGTCTCCTTTTGGAAGTGAGAACATGCATCCTATTTATAGTGAATTAGGACTTGTTGAAGAAGCAAGTGATGTAAGCTACATGACATAAGAGTTTGAAAAAAAATTTGAATATTAGACACATGTTCTTGAATTTTGACTAGCAAGTTTGAAGTTTGAAAGTTGGAATAACACGTTCTAAAATTGAATACAAGACCAATAAATAATGAATGAAATTTATTTAGTTAAATAATCATATGGTGATAATAATAAAAATAGCCAATGAAATAAATATGAACGAAATTTATTTAATTAAAAATAATAATATTAATTATTGTTTAAAATTGAAATCGGTTAAAAACGATAAAATCGTCCGGTATCGAGGTGTCCGAAAAATAAAAATGGACACACCAAAATGATCAGTAAAAAATATTAAGTATTAAAAAAAACACTGCGCGATCAAATTGTGAAATTTTACCCGTAAAAAGGCTCAGACGGGTCAGAAACATGATGACTGGAAAGTTAAAAAATAAAAATAAGCACACTGGGTTAAAGTACGCGAAAAATAAATAAAAAATGTCTGGTTAAAATTTAGGGTATGACAATTTGTTGATGACGCTAGGAGAAAAATTAATACACTTTCCTCTAACAAAGACTTTCATAAAGTCTGTACTTCTCTTATCAGTAATGTTGATAGGGATGTTTACAATAAACTCCTTGACAAGCCCTTCGTAACATCTAGGAAGTTTTGTCACAGTCTTCTCTAGTCTAGCAGTGTTGATTAATTCCATAATTTCCACCATTTCCAAAGCTTCTTTACCTAGTTCCCTTTCCAGGGCTAGTCTTCTTTGGCAAACAAACTTCCACATAGATGCACTACTGGCATAATGGAAAGAGATGCTATCAATTGGAACTTTAGGAACCTTATCAGATATTCTCTTTAGAATAGTTTTCCTGATAGGCGTGATGTCATGAACATCATCTTCGACATCATAGTCAGACTCTGAATGCTCCACAACCTTCCTCTTTCTAGGATTTACTTCCACTTTGCTCCAGGCTTTTGCTGGTCCAACAGCAAAATTCTTCCTTTTTTTATTAGATGACTTCTTAGGAGAGGGTTCAACCTTCTTTCCCTTCCTAGATTTTAATCTCTTTCCAATACTTGGGACAGCTCTTGCTATCACTTCATCATCTGATAGATCATCTACATTGATCACATCAGCATTACCAACAGAAGTGGGTTCTGCATTCTCCTCAACATTAGTCTCTTCATGCATGTCTTCACTCTGATCAGCATCTTCAATAGCTGTTATTGCAAGTTGTTGAAGACTTGACTTACCTCCTTGCACGTTATCTTTCTCAGCTGGCATCTAATTCAGAGGAATTGAAATTCCTTTAACAGGAATGCCTTTGTCCAGGATTTTTGAGGCAAGATTACCCATCCTTTTATCTACATCAAACTTCTCTTCAATAGACTGAGAAGTTGATGATTTTGAAACAGTTTTGTCGCCAAATAACACACTAGTAACAACTTTCTTTGTTTCAGGATTCTTAAAGACAGTAGCAGGTCTCTTAGGAGTTAGTTTAGTGGGTTTCGAAGTACCTGATTCAGGAAGAATTGTTGAGAGGGGCTCAATGTTCATAGGATCGGATGCTGAGCCTTCGTCAGTGGAAACCCTAGCTATTCCTTTTGTAGAACTCTGAGACGCAGATTTCTTGGATGGAGAAGCCATGAATCCTTTGAGATAGGTGAGATTTAGTGAGGGTTGATTCTTGAAGGCGAAGAAGATGAATAGTTGTGAGAACAGGGCTTTGAAGATGCGTGATGTTGCAACACTAGGAAATGATGGTCTAAGGCAAGGAGCTTGATTTTGAGTGTAAATGACTTTCTCCCTCCATACAACCTTTCCTTTTAAATTTTTAAAAGGTTTTATATCAGTATTCATTAATTTTGATTGCCCTTTCAGTATTCTTTCATGCTTGATGTTACCATATGATGTTACAACATTAATCATAACATTACCATATAAGCTGTCCTCTTCTGATATCCATTGATAGCAATTATCTTTGGATCTTATACCCTTCATCACAACCTGATTATGCTCATCAGATACCACACACTCATCTTTGTTGTAGTTAACTTTGTAACCTTCATCACACAGTTGGCTTATGCTGATCAAATTTGCATTTAAACCATTGACAAGCAGAACATTGTCAAGTTCAGGTCCACCACCACCCTTTACTCTTCCAACTCCTGCAACCACTCTTGTCTCTCCGTTTCCAAACACAACCTTATGTGTATGGCAAGGATTAAACTCCACCAACTGCTTCTTTGATCCAGTCATGTGCATTGAACATCCACTGTCAAAGTACCATGCATCCATGGCAAAATGTCCATATGAGGTATGAGACAATAGACATGTGACCTGAGCTTTAGGAACCCATTGTTTCACCACCTTGGGCCTGACCTCCTTCTGTCTGGGTTGAGGAGCAGAATTTGGATAGCCATGAAGCTTAAAGCACGAGGACTGCATATGTCCAGACCTGCCACAATAGAAGCATCTGACTTTGTCATCTCTGAAGTGGTTAAATCTTCTGCCACTTTGATGATAATGTTGTGGCTGCCACCCATAATGTTGTCTCCTTCTTCCATAGTTAGATTGTCTTCTTCTGTACTGAGGACGCTGTCTCCTAGGCTGTCTCCTATGGTGATGAGGCTTCCTTCTTCCATAGTGATGAGGCACAACATTGTTGTATCCATATCCATATCCATACCAGTCTCTCTGAAGTTGAGACATCTGATGGGACATGTTCTGTTTGAACCTGGCAGCTTGCATACTCTTGTGATATTGGGGAGGCATATACTGACTAGCTCCTCAAAGCTGCATCTTCCTCTGATGGGGACCATTCTTTTTCTCAACATTCTGAGACTGAACAATCTTCTTAGGGGTAAGATTCTGTCTTTTTGTTTGAGACATTGGTTGGGATACCTCCTCCTTTGTTCCTGAAGTGCTTGCCACATATCCTATACCTGATTTATCTCCAGCCACTTTTTCTGTCTGAAGGATCTTATCAAGTGTGTATGTACCACAGCTCAGCATTCTAACAGACTTGGTCATTTGATCAAGATGAGCTTTAACTAGTACAACTTCATTTTCCAGATCAGCTTTTTCATTCTCAAGCTGAGCAATCTGTTGCTTGTGGCACTTGTTTTCTTGACAAATCTCAGCACTTTTTAAACACAGCTCTTGATAAGTAGATGCTAACTCCTCATACATTATTTCTCCATCACTAGAATCATCATCAGAAACAACAGTTCCTGTTAAAGCTCTAACATGCTTTGCTGACTCACTTTCACTTTCACTATCAGAGTCAGACCAGGAAACTGTCATGCCCTTCTTCTGCTTTTTCAAGAAGGTGGGACACTCTTTCTTGACATGTCCATACCCTTCACACTCAAAGCACTGAACTCCTTTATCTTGGGCAGTTTTCTCTTCATCCTTCTCTTTTGTCTTGCTGATGTCAGACGATATGTTCTTGACATTAGGCCTGGAGTTATTATTCATTCTCTTGAACACTTTGTTGAACTGTCTTCCCAACATAACTATGGCCTGAGATAGATCCTCCTGGGATTCAGAACTCTTTTCTTCTTGATCATTTGACACCAAGGCTATACTCTTTGGCTTCTTTTCTGGTTCTTCCTCATTCAACCCAAGCTCAAAAGTTTGAAGAGATCCAATGAGCTCATCAACTCTCATCTTGCTGATGTCTTATGATTCTTCAATGGCAGTTACCTTCATCTTATACTTCTTAGGAAGGGACCTAAGGATCTTCCTTACAAACTTTTCATCTGACATTTTTTCACCAAGAGCACTGGATGCATTTGCCAGCTCCAGAACATTCATGTGGAAGACATGAATAGTCTCATCATCCTTCATCTTCAGGCTTTCAAATTTTGATGTTAGAATCTGAAGTCTTGACATTTTAACTCTAGATGTACCTTCATGAGTGGCCTTCAAAATATCCCATGCTTCCTTAGCAACTTCACAGGTATTGATTAACCTGAAAATATTCTTATCCACTCCATTGAAGATTGCATTTAGAGCTTTGGAATTTCCAAGGGCAAGCTCATCTTCTTCCTTGGTCCATTCTTCTTCAGGCTTTGGCTTTGATGTGCCTTCTTTATCTTTGCCAGCATCATCTTTCTCACACACAACAGGTGCTTTCCACTCTTTAATAATTGCCTTCCAAGCCCTGCTGTCCAAGGATTGTAAGAAAGTAGTCATCCTTGGCTTCCAATAGTCATAATTGGATCCATCCAAACTAGGGGGTCTGTTGACGAATCCTCCAACTTCTTTGACCATCTTTACACCAGAAAGTAACTTCCCTAAATCTCACCCAGAGACAGACAGGATGCCTGCTCTGATACCAATTGAAATTCTGGTATCAGACGTGTGATGTTAAGGTGTGATGTCATAACAACACACTCTGCAAATGGACAGCAATAACAGTAACAAATCAACACAAAGAATTATTCACCCAGTTCGGTCTAACTACCTACGTCTGGGGGCTACCAAGCCAGGCATGAAATTCACTACTTGTAGAATTAATTTACAGACTCAACAACCCAGTTGACAATCTCCTAAACTTAATTCCTACTAGTGACTTTCTACCTAAGAAACCACTTAGATATGAGAACACTACTCAATCCCTAAAACAATACTCAAGGAACAACCTCTTTGAGCAACCTTGATCTTACTTCACAGCTTTGATCAAGTAATAACTCTCTATTGCTTCACAGCTTCTAAGAGAGGACAGAAAACGACTCAGCAATTCAACCTAGAATTCTGTATACAAAACTAGTACAAAATACTCAAGACACTCAGCCTATGCTCTTGATCTTCTCTCTGTATTTCTGTACCTTTTCCTTTGGTCTTGTGCGCTTTAAATAGCAACCTGAATTGGGCTTGGACTGCTACAATATCTGACTTTATTTGTTATTTAAAACTGAATATTCAAAACAGATTTTCTCCTAAAATCTTTTCAAATCTTCAACCTTTTAAATCTCCTACAAATCTGCACCAGATCTCCTATGCAGCGAAGAATATCTAACCCAAGATATTCGCATCCAATGAGACAGCTAGCTCTCCACAATTCTAGCTAACACACGAACCTTAACAACATCACAACCTGATGTTATTAATTCTGCAGTTCTAATGTCACAACATCGCCATGTGACATCAGACATCCAACTTCAGCAATTTAAATACTTAACACAGCCCAGTGTTAAGACTCAATGTTGCAACATCAACATTGAACATACTTTGTTTAACCAAAATTCTAGGCAATCCAAGAACTAACACTGCCGATAGCCGCTCTTGTGAGGCCAACATATTTTAGGCTCGCTGCACTCTTTGATACCATACGTACAAAGTGGGGTTCGGTCATACAATCTGGGCAGCTATTTAGTGATAGTTTAATGACATTCACGAAGGAAGAAGCTGCAAAGGCCAACACATATGTCGTCACGGTCTTTGACCGTATTACAGGTCACTTCAGTGTTGTAGAGTCTATTGATCACAACGAAGGAATGCCTAGGGGATGTTATCGAGTGGAACTAGATAGGAGTTGGTGTGACTGTGGAAAGTTTCAGGCATTTCGTATGCCTTGCTCCCATGTTATAGCAGTCTGTTCCAAGGTCCGGCTGGGCCCAACCAACTATCTTTCGGTTCTTCACCAAGTCATTACTCTATGCAATGTCTACGGAACTAGCTTTCAAGTGGTAGCAAGGGAGGACTACTGGCCTCTATACGAAGGCAAAATTATGTGGCATAATGATTTGATGCGAAGAAATAAAAAGGGTCGCCCTAACAACACCCGTATTCACACGGAGATGGATGCAACAGACAAAATGGTGAGGTTGTGTAGTTTGTGCCGCCAGCCAGGCCACAATCGTACCAAGTGTCCAAATATGGGATCTAGCACATCATCATAGTTTCAACTGTAAACTTGTCTATTTATAACAACAACAAATTTTATTTCATTGATGGCATACCTAACTGATTACAACGACATAACATAACATAACATAACATAACTTAATAGCAAAACATCAACAAATAACCATCAATGGAACCTAATACCAAATCAAAAAATAACAAGAACAAACCCAAACGAAACAACTCATAGAATCAGCTTATCTAGAAAATTACAACCATCAACTTAATTTCCTGTTGTGTCATCATCATCATGAGGAAACCAACATCATTTTCCACTTTCCTCCAAGTCCGGGTGACTCCGTTTGGCCCAGACTTCTCAACCAGCCTCTCAATCTTCCTGATCTTTTCACCTGCCTGAAATTCTCCTTTTAGCCAGCGCTTAAGTTCCTTATGCAAATGCTTCAGCGTCTGCGTGTTCCAGAGTAGCAACTTCATCGGAGGCTTGACAACTGAGTATACAACTAGGGCATCTCTTTTCATCAGTGGAAATTCTGGAAACGGTTCCTCCGGTGCTGATGATGATGACGACGGACGACGATTTAACCACTCAGACATGGTGTTGAGAAGGGGAGAGTTTGGGATATTGGTGAGGGAAGGGAGGAAATTAGGGTTTTGGTGAGAAGTGTTGTGCAATAACAAATGAGGGTGAACCCTTATTTATAGGCACATGATACCCTATAAAATAATATAATTAATTATATATAAATCATAAAATTTAAATAAAAAAACGAGCATTGGCCTGATGCGCCATATCCCATGGCGCCTCCCCTTGAGAATTAGGGCACCCCCAATTACACTGATACGTCATCCCATATGGCTTTTAGTATTTTTTCAGAAATTTTTTTGCCTGAGTCACCATATAGGATGGTGTCTCAGGTCTTTACTTTTTCCCAAACCATGTCATTTTGATACTTTAGTTTTTTTGGTATTTTCTTTGAAAAAATAGGTTATATTAAAAAAAAATCTTCAAATCATCTCATCTTCTCCTTCTACTCGCTCTATTTTCATCTCTCTGCTCTCTGTTTCTGATCTAGTTTGGGTTTCAAAATGGGTTTTGATTCGGGTGGGTTGTTAAAATTTGGGTGAGGATTATGAGTATGTTGAAGGAAGGTTGAAGGGTTCGTGAAGTTTCGTTATGCTGGAGGTGGTGTTGTTGTTGAAGAGGGTTGATTTGGGTTGAAAATGATAAAGGTTGAAAGAAGTGTGAGGGTGAATTGTGCAGAGATTTTGACAGGGTTTTTTGGTTCTGTAGAACTTAGGAGTGATGGTGAGAAAGGCCTTTATTTATAGGAAACATTGAGGGTATTGTGGGAAGGATTGGAGGATTATTGCTACCGTTTTTTATTCATTTTTGTGCGTGTTGTGATTGTTTTCAGGTGACGTTGTCGCGAGATTTGCGCAAGATTTGTGAAGATGATTTTTTTCTGCGTGAAATTTCGTTGTTACTGGTTTTGTTTTTAGTGCAGGTACATGTTTTGGCTAATATGTGGGCCAGGTTTTGTGTTGTGGCAATTTGTAGGTTACGTTGTGTATGCAAGGTGATGCGTGAGCTTGTGACTGCAGTGGCTTATGGAAGCATGGTGTATGGTGCATGGTGTTCGTACTGAAACTTGGTTGCTGCTGAAATTGGGTGGCTGAAGCTGATGTGAAATTCACTTATGAGTGCTGGATGAATCCACTTGGTTCAAAGTTTGAAGTGTAGGTTAATGGTATGATGGCTTGTGGGCTCGCCTGATAGTGAGTATCAGAGGTTATACGTGAATCATGAGGCACATGGTTTGATTTGTGTTGAAATGCATAGTACGGTTTGCTGTGGACAAAATGGTTTTGTCAAGCCTTTGTTGCGATGCTAGCTGGAGCATATGGTACAAATCGTGTGAGGCTGCTGGTTGTGTCATTTGGTTTTGTTTAATTTTGTAACATTGTAAATGAAATGGGCTTCATAAACACATGAGATTTAAAAAATAACTTGGCACCATGAATCTCTATTTGTTTGGTGTAGAATTTTGGAATTTGGACTTTTCTTCCATTGCTCTTGTTGCAAATAATTCCTCCACGGGCTTAAACAAGATTTTGAAGTATTTTGAACATAGAACCAAACTATTCACAGCCTAATTAAATTGGCTTTTCGATCTCATGAATACTAATCTTGGAACAAGAATTGAAATATGGCCATGATTTGAAATACAATGCTTGAAATCTATTTGGAATCATTTGGGTAACTTGAAATCAATCTTAGGACTAATTATCAAAACTCACCCTACCTTGCCCTTAGCACATGACTTGAATGTTGAATTAAAACTTGATCATGATTTGAAAAGATTTTGTTCAAGACCTAAAGTAATCCAATGAGTTGAACTTGGCTTGAAGACTTGATCGTAACTCAAAGAACCGATTGACCACAACTTGGTAATTTAGACATGATTTGAAACATCATGGTGCAAATAATCTTGAACAGCTCGATTTATGATTTTGAGATAACTCCAACGTGGCTTGAGTATGATCCAAGCATGGTTTGAAAATAACCCAGACATGGTACGAATTAATCCAACCATGAATTTGAAATAAGGCTTGAACATACTCCACAAACAACTTGAAATATGGATTGAGAACAAGTAATCATATGGTTTAGAATCCACTTGAAACCAACTTTGAACATCTTTGAATTCTTCATATTTTCTTGAACATTGCTTGAACTTGAACTTTGACCTGAATAGATGGTGTGCCTGAATTCTCTTGAAACAATGACGAGATCACATCATCAGGACTTGCGAGGACTTGAAATATAAACCAAATGCACTGAACTGAAAACTCTGCAATTTGACTTCAACTAGATGACTTGAACTTGCGCAAAGCCCTGATTGGAACCTCAAACATAAATCACTTGAATTATGCACACCCTTGCCTTTATCATGAAGCAAACCCTTGTTTGACCAAGATTAGGTCACAACCAAATGAACTCCAATCCATATTTCCAACGCACTTGACTTGATATCCTCAAATGAAACTTAAACTTAGGCAATAAGAAAATGAAAGTGGAAGCGACATATTTTGGTTTTTTTGAATAATTGTTAGTGGATGGAAATACAGATGGAAGTTATACACAAGTAGAACAAATTTGGGGTATGACAGCTACCTACTAGAGAATGATGAACAAAGTCTTCCGAGGAGAGATCGGGGATATGCTCGAGGTTTTCATGGATGACATTATTGTGAAATCCCATGAGGAATCCGACCATACGCTCCATCTGAAGAAGGTCTTCGATCAGGCCAGGAAGTACAAGATGTGCTTCAATCCGGAAAAGTGCACGTTCGGGGTATGGGCAAGCAAGTTCCTCGGTTTCTACCTAACCGAACAAGGAATCAAAGGCAACCCCGACAAGTGCAGAGCCTTCTCCGATTTCCCCTATGCCGAGCTTGAAAAAATTGATCCAAGCTCTAAATGGGACGCTCATATCACTATCTCATTTTGTGGCAAAATCTGCTCAGTACGCGTTCCCCTTTTTCAAACTCCTCTGTAAAGAGGCAGCTTTTGAGTGGACGGAGGAATGCGACAAAGCCCTCGTCCACCTAAAACGAGCGTTATCAGAACCACCAGTTTTCTCCCGACTAGACAACAGGGAGACCCTTTATCTCTATCTCGCTGTTGTGACCGAAGCTGTCAGCGCAACCCTCATACGTGAAACCCCAAAGGGGCAGAGCCCATATACTTCACGAGCAAGGCACTACAAGGACCAGAACATAGATATCAACGGATTGAAAAAGTAGGCCTGGCCCTCATCAATGCAGCGAGGAGGATGAGGTACTATTTTCTAGCCCACAACATCGTGGTACGCTTAGACCAGCCTGTGAGGCAACTATTGGGCCATCCAGACATGGCCGGAAGATTGCTCAAATGGTCGCTGGAGTTGTTCGAGTTCAACATCAAGTACGAGAGCAGAAAAGCCGTCAAAGCCCAGGTGCTGGCCGACTTCATGGTGGAGATGACCTTGCCTGCCTCCCCGACTTGCGAAGTTCGCAAGTGGACAGTCTTCGTTGACGGGGTATCTAGCTCAACGGGTAGCGGGGCCGGCGTCATCTTGGAAAACGAGGAAGGTATTCTCGTCGAGGTCTCACTCACCCTATCTTTCCCCACCTCCAACAATCAGGCAGAGTATGAAGTTTTCCTTGCGGATCTATGCTTTGCCAAAGACCTGGGAGCCGAGGAAGTCATAATCTGCACAGATTCCCAGCTCATGGCCCTCCAAGTACGGGGAGAATATCAAGCCAAAAACGATAACCTCTCCGAATACCTGACCTTGGTTAAAGAAAAAATGACGAAGTTCACGTTCGTGAAAGTAAATCACGTTCCCTGCGAACACAATATCCGGGAGAAAATAAATACGTCATCCTGGAGATACTTCCTCGACCAAGCATCGAGAGAACTCCCCCAACCCTCGATGCAAATGTCATTGGTGACAGCGGCTGCTGGGTGATCCTAGTCTATAACTAGCTTACCAAGGATGAACTACCATCCAACCCAAAGGAAGCCAGCGTGGTCAGGCGCAAAGGTTGTTTCTATGTCCTGGTTAAAAATAAGCTTTACAGGCGAGGGTTCTCCATTCCTCTCCTCAAGTGCGTCGAGGAAAACATGGTTACCCACATCCTGCGCGAAATCCACGAATAAATCAACACCCACCATCTCAGAGGAAGATCCCTCGCTAGGAAAGCCCTACGAGCAGGGTATTATTAGCCTACCATGCAACACGACACGAAAGAGCATGTGAAAAAATGTGACAAATGCCATCGGCACGGGGACATGCACCTGGCACCGCCCAACGAGCTCAGAGTAATGTCCTCCCCATGGCCCTTTGCATGGTGGGGCCTGGACATCCTAGGACCATTCGTCGTGGGATCAAACCAGAATAAATATCTGATAGTGAGTGTAGATTATTTTACAAAGTGGATAGAAGCAGAGGCTCTAGCCAAAATAACTGTCCAAAACATACTTCGCTTCTACAAGCGAAACATTCTTGTCCGCTTCGGCATTCCCCAGGAAATCGTCACTGATAATGGGACACAGTTCACGGACAAAAATTTCCAAGAATTCGTTGCCAAACTGGGCACCAAACAGCACCTCGCGTCCGTCGAGCACCCGCAGACGAACGGGCAAGCCAAAGCAGCGAACAGGGTAATCCTGCGAGGTCTCAAACGAAGACTGGACGAAATAAAAAAATAGTGGGTCGAGGAGCTGCACAACATACTCTGGGCCTACCGAACCATGCTCCACTCAACAACCAGGGAAATCCTTTTCGATTAGCATACGGGACCGAGGTGGTGATCCTTATCGAAATACATGTACCCTCCAGGAGGACTGAAGCTCCCATGGACGAGGAGGAGAACGACGAGGCGCTGAGGGAGGAGCTCGATCTCGTCGAAGAGGTTCGATTAGGAATAGCCCTCCGCGAGGCCTCGTTAAAACAAAAAATCACAATCAGGCATAACGCCAAAGTTATACGACGATACTTCCAAGTAGGCAGTCTCGTCCTGAGGAGAAATCATAAAGATTCTCGCGAAGGCAAACTCGCCGCAAACTGGGAGGGACCCTATCATGTTCAAGCAAAAACGAAAAATGGGGCCTACTACCTAGAACACCTCGACGGGGAAGAACTCGCTCGACCATGGAATGCGAAAAGCTAAAACAGTATTACAGTTAAGGCCACAACAGTCGACGTGCTTCGTCAAAACGACGAGCACAGTGTACCAATCAGAAGTGTGCGCCCCGGTACAAACGCTCCATACTAAAATAATCAAGGCAGACTTTTACTCTGGAATAAGCAAAACCCATGTCCGACAGCAGTCCCTTGGTTGAGCCCGCCGTCGCCACCGTAACACAAAAGGCAGAACGCCCAGCTCGCGATGGGAAGTTCACGCCGCAGAACTCAGGCCACAAACGCGATCTGAGCTCCGCTCGCGTTCTCAAAAACTAACCAGGCCTTTCGACCAGTTCCCCTCACTGTCGAACAACTATTTTTCGAGCAAACACCGAAACACTGAAAAATAATTCACGAAAATAACCCATACAAATGAGCATATACGACGAGCAGTACGTGACACATAGCGAAATTAAGCAAAGTAAAAACACGCACGCACAAATATCCAAAATAACTCATACATAAGTGACCACCATAGCCGAAATCACATATAAAAAATAAAACGGCCACAAGGACCGCAGTTGTAAGGATTACATAAAAAAGGGGCCAAGCCCTATTAAAAGAAATTACAACATGCGACACGTAGGCCGGAAAGAAAAAACAAAAAATTAATCAACATTTGGCTGCGGCTCCTCGTGGGCAGGCTGCTCGTTCTCCTCGACCAACTTGAGAAAGTCAGGAATGACAATCTGGCCGTCCACCACGCTGTGGAGGAACCTTGTCCCCACGGTAGCCAGCTCAACCCCGAGGTTCATAACTTTCAGCTGCTCCACCGCATTGTTGAATGCCTCCTCGACAACCCTCAAGCAGTCTTCCTCGGCCCGGTTGATCCGGGCGATAAGCTCGGCACGAGTCTTCAGATTCTTCACCTCATCGCTCTCGTCCTCAGCAGGAGTCACAACAGCCCGCAAGGCAGCGACCACATCCTCCGAGGTTTTCTTCTCCACATCCAAGGTATCCCTCTCCTCGGTGACCTTGGCCAGCTCCTCCCTGGATTTCTTCGCCGCCTCCTCCGCAGAATTCAACTTCCCTTATAGAACCGCGTTGGCGGCCTGAGACTTTTTTAGCTCCACTTCCTGAAGGGCCCCTTCCTCTATATAGACCACCGTCATGCCCAGAACCCTCATTAGGGCAGCGGCGTCCTGTGCCAGCAACGTCCTCTTGCTCGGACGATCAAGCTCCTCTAGCGCCAACGACTCTGCTCGATGTAGTGCAAGGGAGGAGCCCTCGAAGAAATCCCGCTTGTGAAAGCACGGGGGAAGCTCGTACTTGCTTTTCTCGTGCTCGCCGATCAGGTCGAGGACATTCTTCCGCCCGGAAGCACTTGGGCCTTGAAGTTACCGGCAACGGGGAAGTCAGGACGATAGCTCTTGCAGATGAAGAGGTCCCCAATCCCGTTGGAGGAGGAACTACTTACTCTCCAAGGTGGATTTTACTGACTTTCCTCCCTAGCTTGGCATTGGTCGCCGCAGTTTTTACCAAGCGTTCCTGAGCGGTGAACATATTGCCTGCAAAACAATAGACACATGTTAGTAAACAAAAAACAACAACACGGGACAAGCTAAAATGAAAAATGGCTACCAAAAAGTTCCAGAGGATCCTCGCGCGTGCCACTTTCGAGGAGCTCCTTAGTGTTAATATATCGGGCCTCCACCTTGGGCCCCCCGTCATCTTCAAAAATAATGTCCCCGCCCCTGGTCACACACTTGGGAGGGCGGAAACCTTCAACAAAGGCCACCAGCTTGTTATAGCTGGCCAGGGCATCCTCCTCCAACATGGCCGACTTGGCTATATACTCCTCGGTTTCCCTGGTGAAGTGATCCTTGCCCCAGACAAAATGGAATTTCAACGGCCGACGCCCCCTAATCTTGCCTTGCTCGTCGCGAAGGGGCTCCCCGTTCTCATCTGTAAAAATCTCTCAGAGGAATGAAAATTCTTTGGCCCTCTCAGACACGGGCTCCACTACATAATACCTTTCCTTAAATGTCCTGATAGACTCTGAAAAGGCTTTGAACAACTTCCTCCTCTGCTTCAGGGAAACCCATATGAACTTCCCTCGCACGACCTGACGTTGGAGGTGGAAGACAGTGAAGAAGAGGGGGAGAGTGGATCTAATCTTCAAATACTCGCAGGTAATCTCGAATTCCAGAATGAAGGCAATCGAGTTCAGATGGAGCTGGGAGGGCGTCAGGTCCAGATGACCAAAAACTGCCTCTTGAAAATCTATGAAGGGCAGCCTAAGCCCAATCTCCTTAAAAACGTACTCGTACATGAAAAACCGCTCGTCGTTGTAAGTCGAGCATATCCGATCATCCTCCCCGGGAAAATAGACCCTCCAATCTTCCTCGTCCCCGACCGTCGTGAAGGCTTCCTGAGTATGTAAGGCGAAGAGTGAGGCGTGCTCCCGAGGCTCGGAGGCAATCCATTCTCCCCCGGGGCTCCCGGAAGCGGTTTCGTCGGAACTACTATCCCCTAAAGAGCTCTCCTCGGACAGCTCCTGCTCGAGCATAACGTCGTCCTCGGTGTTGCTAGACATCTCCTTTACCTGAAAAACAGAGGACAAAAGTGAATTTGATGGCAAAACAAAATCCACCCTTCCACCGCTAGTCAAGTGAAAGGGTGCGCGAAGGCCCGAGGACAACGTTCTCGACCTAAGCCCTTACTCAAACAGCGCGACGAAGGTGTGATGATGATTCTCCATGGCAATCCCTTAAACCCTCACGGGGAGATCCTCCCCGACACTTTACCCAGAATTTCGTTGAAGATCCACTGGAAAACTCATGAGTACACCGGAAACTTCATAAGTTCCATCGGCGACAAACTCATTCGTCGTCGCAACGGTGCCAGAACCAACATAAAAGCCTAAATTTCTAACACTCCGACGATGGTGTCGGCGGCAGAAAATGGCTCAACCACCGCCAAACACCAACATCTGTTGGAATGCACCTACTCTACCCAACTTTTCGTCCTAACCGCATGCAAATCTAAGCGAAACAAGATTAAAGCTTGCGTAAAACAAAGAATCAGAAACTTACATGGTCGAAGAGAGCTAGTGAGTGTGGTTGGTGAAGCTTGGTTGGTACTCATGCGGCTGTGTTGCGATGGTAGACGGCAGAGAACAGTGATAGCAGCAAAAGAAGAGAGAGAAGCAAAAAGTGAAAATGAATGCTTCCTCCCTCTCTTTATAGACGAGTCAGAAGCACGTGCACGAGCATGCGACGTAGGGGCATCATTATAACCCTAACTTAGCCATCATTACGCATTAACTACGACACGTGGCTCGATACATACGTGACACTCCATCCCTTTAGTCGCATCAACTGTTGGGCTCCCCGCTCGCCGGGCACGCAGGACAACGTTTCAGGTTCTTCAGGCACATGTATCCTCGAGCACCACGAAACGACCTCGTCTCAGTAACAGGCGTCAAACACTCTTAATCCTCCTCATGACCACAAGTTGCCTTTAATTCATCACTCCTATGCTCAGGAGCAACGACTTGGGGGGCTCTTGTTCTAGACTGGCCTAATGGCTAGGCATGACCCAATCCACTTCTACACCCCAGAATGACCACATAGCTTAAGACCTACCAGTTAAGGGCAAAGGAAACCATTTTCCCTTCTGCCACTCAGCCGAGAAGGGCTGGCCAGCTGACCCCCAGGATCAGCTACCCTTCGTCACATCTCTGCCCATCACGCACGGTTCAACTATCTAGAAACGACCACGACGATCTTGCCCACAACCACGCCCTTGGTCGAAGCAACGACTAGTTCCGAGCATGCCTGCCCGTCATAACGACTAGTTTCTGTCCGTTACCTATTTTAGGGGAGCGAATATCTTGGCCTAGAAATAGGGACCAATAGCCAAGCGCTGAGGGCATTATAAAAACCTTCTCCCTCGAGAGGGTCAGGTATTCAAAAATCATCCTACGACATTCTTACTTTGTACTTTCCTTCTCCTCTCCTGATTCTTACTTTAGCATCGGAGTGCCTTGCAGGTACATCCTCTCCGCCTTAGATTCCAACATCGAAGACGAAGTCTCTGGCCCACTTCAGGTTCTGATCAACCGGAAAGATCAATATGAGAAACCCCTCTCACTTCCTACTAGTCACAAACCAGTGACAATTCAACAACAACAAAATAGAAGTGACACACTTCCAAGACAATACTTAGTTTTGCTTAAAATATTCAACTAAGAACAATACACTCTTGCTTAAAAGCTTTTAGAGTGAATAATTAACAATGAACAATCAGTCAACTCAATGCATCAAACCTGATACAAGAGTGACATACAAAAATGCAACACACTAAAAGAACTCTCAAACCCTAAACCCTTATTTGTGCACACACAGTTTCTTCAATGATAACGCTTAAGTTTCTAGGTTTAGTAAGTCTCTTTATATAGACTCTTGTAGTATGGGCTTGGACTCTTCAATCAAATCCAATCTTCCAGTTGTAAATCACCTACAGAATCTTTTCCCCAAAAATAGGAACGAATCTTCAAAGTTTCCTAAAAAGTCTCCAAGATCCTTTTTATGAAACCAAATCAAATCTGCAATGTTCCTAAAATATCCTTGCTTAGTTGCGCCTGTATGAGAACTAAAATCATCCAGAATCTCATATTTTAACATCAATTATTCAAGGATTTAAAATGCAGAAATGTTCTGATGTTCTGGTATAACATGCCACAACATCTGTCAGAACATCTATCAAGAAACGTAATAGCAGACTCTGTTGTACCAGTTGGTCAAAATGTCATGACATCTTGCTTAACATCTGGCTGTGATACATGTTTTTCCAAATTAAACATGTTTTACCAATTTTTTTTCCAATCATAAAATCACAGACCTAATAATCTCCCGCTTTGGCATATTTTGGCTAAAACATCCCTAGCACACATCAAAGGCACACACAACGGAATCAAAAGAGAAACACCAGAAAAAAAGAACCATAACCACAAATAGCATAATATCAAGACATCTAGTCTGACATCACAGATCTACCAGAGCAACACAAGCTACATGAGAACATGTAAGTTTTGTACAAACTTCAACTTTGCAGCTACAGAACAAATGGGTACAAAGCTCCCCCTGTCATATATAACCAATACTCCCCCTCAAGGGGAAAACCCAAATCACAAAAAAAAAACATGAACTCTCCAAGCTCACACAATAGAAACACACTTCAAAAGCACCAAACACAAGCTCACTCCCTCTGAAGACCGCAACTCACTGCAGAGAAAAAATGAATTCTCCCAGAGAAAACACACCCTTATTCATCCTTACAAACAACCTCAGAGGCACATGCAGCAGAAAGACCTCACAAACATTCAGAGCACCACAAAGATTAAAACATACCATCAACATTGGATTCTTCTTACGAGTACCAGCATGATATCAGTACCAGCATAACAGACTATCGTGCTCCGCCTAAATAGTTGCATACAGTAAGCAACAACATAGAAAGCTACTCTTCCTAAGCAGTAGTATGAACATGACATTAAGTCATGGCACCTGATCCAACATCAGGATTACAAACACACTAACACCTTACTCCTCTTTTTTAGCCAAAAATTGACAAAAAAAAGAGTAAATGTAACACAAAAATGCATAAAGCATAAACACAGATGGAAACACACATATCTTGGTGGAAACACACATTCAGATCATTTTTAGATGATCTTCCACCTTTTTCCCCTGTCAAAGATCCTTATGCATTCCTTGTTGCTGCCATATGTTTTAGGAGTGTTGACACTAAACTCCCTTTCCACAGCCTTAAAAGATGTCTTCTTCAAACCAGCCCTTCTATCTTGCAGAGATTTTTTGTTCCTTCCCTTAATAATGGCAACTTGCTTAGGCTTATCATGCCTCAGAGAATAGAGGAAATATATAGTATCTGTTGCATTCCTCCACACTTGTAATTGCAATAAATCCTTAATAGGGCAAATGCCTAGCCCACTGCTTATGTTTTCAAATTAATTTGCATATAAGGCTTTAGTAAACATACTAGCATATGTTCCTTAGTTTCCACATGCTCCAAAATAACAACCTTGTCTTCAGAAAGATTCCTGATTAGTTGATTATGACTATCAAGGTTCTTGTTCCAGCCATGTTGAATGAGATATCTGATAACATTCGGATCTTCACAATGTAATGTCATGACATCCTGCTTGACATTATATTCCTTCAACATCTGTTTCATCCACACTAGCTGAGAGCAACCTCTTCTTGTTTCACCATATTTAGCTTCAACAGTGTTCCTAGAAGCACATCCATCAGCATTGTAAAATTCTTTCATCATAAAATTAGTGTTGTGAAAGTAGAACACACCATAAACACTTGTTCCAATGATGCAATTCAAGATCTTCTTTTCTTGAATAATAGGACTCATCCTTGGCTCAAGCTTAGAGACATGACAAGAGTTTGATATTTTCTTTGTAAATTCAGTGATGTTGTCTTCATTAGGGTGTCTTGCGATGAATTCCTTGGATTGTTCTGTCTGAACTCTAATAGAGAGACCTGAAGTGACTTGAGAGTTATCTGACACAGTGCTAGAGAAATTACAACTTTCTTCCTTTCCTGCCTCACCAGTTTGCCCAGAGGATGTTTCAACATTGGCTTCAACATCCATCCTTTGCACAGTAATTGAATCATCAATCACCACACTAATAAATTCCATTGTCATTCCAGTTTTGGAGTTAAAGATTCTATAAGCTCTGCTGCTTGAAGAGTAACCCAGAAATATCCCTTCATCTCTTATGGGATCCATCTTACCCTTTTGGTCTTTGTCAGTCAAGACAACATTTGCTTCCAAAAATATGGAAGTATTTCACTGTAGGATTCCTTCCTTTCCATAGCTCATAGAGAGTGATTGAAGTACCTCCTCTCAAAGTGACCCTATTATGAAAGTAGCACGCAGTATTCATAGGTTCAGCCCAAAATTCTAATGGCAATTGCTTAGCATGAAGCATAACTCTAGCTGATTCTTATATAGTTCTAGTCTTCGGCTCAACAATTCCATCTTGCTGAGAAGTGATGGAAAAACAAAATTCATGATTGATATTTTTAGAAGCACAAAATTCAGAGAATTTTGCATTCTCAAACTCGTTGTCATGGTCACTTCTAATCTTGACAATCACACTGTTCTTCTCCTTTTGAATACTTTGGCACAGATCTTTGAAGACTTCAAAAGTGTCTGATTTTTCTCTAAGAAAGTTCATCCATGTAAACCCATAAAAATCATCTATAACCACATAAACATACCTCTTTCCACCCAAGCTTTCTATCTACATTGGTCCCATTAAATCTATATGGAGAAGTTCCAGCACTCTGGAAGTAGTCTAATGTTGCAACATTGGGTATGACATCATGGTTTACTTCCTAATTTCACACTCACCACAGACTTTCCTTCTTCAATCTCGAGTTCTGACATTCCTCTGATGACTCCTTCAGATATGATTTTTTTCATTCTTTTGAGGTGAAGGTGTCCAAGTTTCTGATGTCATAACTTCACTTCATCCTCGTTGGTTATTGAACATGTGGAAGAGTAAGTTGATATTTGAGGTTCCCATAGATAGTAGTTGTCTTTAGACCTTATACCCTTCATCAGAATAACATCTTTCTCATCTTTGACAAAACATTCTGACTTGGAGAATTTACCAACAAACCTTGATCACATAGCAGACTAATGCTAATAAGATTGATAGTTAATCCTTTCACAATAATAACATCTTCTAAATTAGGAGAACCAGCACACACCAATTTTCCCACTCCTTTAAATCCATCACCAAATCTGACAGCACCTGTGGGCTGAGACCTAATATCCACCAACAACTTCTGAACCCCTATCATATGTCTAGAGTATCCACTATCAAAGTACCAATCTTCTCTAGTTGAAGCTCTCAAGGAAGCATGAGCTATAAGGTTAACATCCCTATCTTTAACACTTCTCTTTTTGCATACTAGATTAGCCTTGGAATGATCTGAAGATTTTGATCTCCATACAATTTATAACAAAAATGCTTTATATGACCATACTCACCACAGTAATGACATCTCCAAGTACATCAGAAATTATTTTGAGGTTCATCACGCCTGTCATGATGTTGTAACATGTGGTTGGACATTGTGACCATCCTCTTCCTTTCAGGAGGAAATAACTATTCTACAGATATTTTCTTTTGTTGATTATCAGATGGATAATCAACTATTGTATCTCCATCCTCTTTCATCATATCAGGTCCATTTTTCATCAGTCTTAAGGCGTCTATCATTTTTTTAAGCTTAAAATTCAAGAGAGTTACCTCATATTGCATATGAGAAATAATACATAAGAGTTCCTTCTTCTCATTCTCCAAATCAGCTATGACCTTTATCTGATTTTCCTCTGTTTTAAGACTTTATTCACACTTGTCACAAGTATCCATGTAGGACACATCCAGATCTTCATAGGGGACATTTTCATCATAAGATTACACTTCATCTGCCCATCTTCCAGAGAGAGCATTCACATATTTGACATTCTCAAAATTAGATTAATCTTATGACTCATCATCATCAGACCAAGATACAGTAAAGCCCTTTTTCTGCTTCTTGAGAAAAGTGGGACATTCTGACTTGATGTGACCAAAACCCTCACACTCATAACATTGTATACCTTTGCTTTGATTTGACTTCTCTTCAGTCCTGACATTCTTTTGAGAGTCATTGTTATTTTTTATGTCAGATGTGATGTTCTTAACACCTGGTCTTCCTTTTCTGTCCATTTTATTCAAAATTCTATTGAACTGCTTCCTAAGTAATACAATGGTATTTGACAGTCCTTCATCAGTATCCAGGTCAGCTTAACCCTCTTTATCTTTAGTGCTGGAGACAAAGGTTATGCTCTTGTTCTTCTTCTCAGACTTGTCACTAATAGCCATTTCAAAAGTTTTAAGTGAACCAACAAGTTCATTAACTTTCATGTTGTTGATATCTCGAGCTTCTTCAATGGCAGCTACTTTCATATCAAACCTCTTGGGGAGATACCTGAGGATCTTCCTAACCATCTTTTCTTATGATATTTTCTCTCCCATAGCACTAAAGGCATTGGCTATTTTAAGAACATTCATGTGAAAGTCATGAATACTCTCATCCTCCATCATCTTCAAATTTTTAAACTTGCTAGTCAGCAACTGAAGTCTGGACATCTTTGCCATAGATGTGCCTTCATGAGTTGTCTTGAGTATTTCCCAAGCCTCCTTAGCTACAGTGCAAGTGTTGATCAACCTAAATATATTTTTGTCAACTCCATTGAATAAAGCATTCAAGGCTTTGGAGTTTTTAAGAGCAGTTTCATCTTCCTCCTTGGTCCAATCCTCTTCTGGATTCAAGGTCTCCTTCCCATTTTATCTTTAACCACAGGGTGCTCCCAACCCTTGATGATAGCCTTCCAAGTTTTGCTATCCATAGATTTTAAGAAAACCATCATACGTGCCTTCCAATAGTCATAGTTAGTGCCATCTAAGACGTGGGGGGGGGGGGGCTGTTAACATTTCCTCCTCATTCCTTACCCATAGTACCATAAAATATCTCCCTGGAGCTCACCCAAAATAGAACAGGGTTCCTGATCTGATGTCAATTTAAATTCTGGCACTTTAAGAGTGATGCAAGACTAATGTCCTAACACCAAAACACAATTTCAAGACAGATGTTAAGACATCATCTGCTGACAGAAAACAATTAAATGCAGAAGGTAAATTGCAGAAGAATAAATAACACAATCAATTGTTAACCCAGTTCGGTGTAACTCACCTACATCTGGGGGCTACCAAGCCAGGAAGGAAATCCATTATAATAGTATTAGTTCAAAGCTAAACTCCCGCGTTTACAACTTATCACCTAGTCACTACCTGTGCTAACTTCTACCTAGGAACTCCTACATATGAGAAACCCCTCTCACTTCCTACCAGTCACAAACCAGTGACAAATCAACAACACCAAAATAGAAGTGACACACTTCCAAGACAATACTTAGTTTTGCTTAAAAGCTTCAACTAAGAACAATACACTCTTGCTTAAAAGCTTTTAGAGTGAATAATTAACAATGAACATCAGTCAACTCAATGCATAAAACCTGATACAAGAGTGACATACAAAAACACAACACACTAAAAGAACTCTCAAACCCTAAACCCTTATTTGTGCACACACAGTTTCTTCAATGATAACACTTAAGTTTCTAGATTTAGTAAGTCTCTTTATATAGACTCTTGCAGTATGGGCTTGGACTCTTCAATCAAGTCTGATCTTCCAGTTGTAAATCACCTTGAAAATCTTTTCCCCAAAAATAAGAACGAATTTTCAAAGTTTCCTAAAAAAGTCTCCAAGATCCTTTTTATGAAACCAAATCAAATTTGCAATGTTCCTAAAATATCCTTATTTAGCTGCACCTGTATGAGAGCTAAAATCATCCAGAATCTCATATTTTAACATCAAATATTCAAGGATTTAAAATGCAGAACTGTTCTGATGTTCTGGTATAACATGTCACAACATCTGTCAGAACATCTATCAAGAAACGTAACAGCGGACTCTTCTGTACCAGTTGGTCAAGATTTCATGACATTTTGCTCAACATTTGGCTGTGATACATGCTTTTCCAAATTAAACATGGTTTACCAAAAATGTTGCCAATCATAAAATTACAGACCTAAAACTTGCTGTTGTTAAAAGGAATCTTTAATAGGTCAGACTATTAGATAACATTTCCAAGATTTATCATTTAAGATATTGATTAGATTTAATCAATATTAAAATAACAGATACTTGAAACGATGTATGTAACACGTATATATAAGGACTCATAGAAGACTTACTTTCATAACCACTTAATCCTCAGAACACCAAGATGTATAAACAGAAACAATTATGGGTTCCAAAGAGAGATTTTAGAAAAACAACCATACTGAGTGCAACAACTCAGGCAAATGAAAGAAAAACACCAGCTGAAGGATCTACTGGCAAGTAGATGACTTCAGAAGCGTTCATCTCTTTAGCATCCTTTGTGAAGACACACAGAAGAAGAAGATCTTCTGGGTCCATACGCAGAAATCAACTGAGAAAAGAGGCTGTAGAGTTTGCCAAGGATGAATGGCAAGATTACTTAGATAATCTGGACATGTCAGATAATCCTAGGGAATATCTTAGGGCCAATCCAATAGACTAGAATATATATATATATATATATATATATATATATATATTCAACAGTTAAATTGCACAGCAGAATAAACAAACTTTGAATTAATAATAAGATTGCTTAATACAAAGATTCTAACAATTACAAGGCATAACTATGCAAAAATCTAACATCATAATCTTTCATAGATAGCTTCAAACTTGTCTCTTCATATTTTAGACGAATCAGCCTCTGAACTTATGATAACCCCCTGCTGAACAAATAATTCTAAAATAACTCGTCCATAAGGAATGAAGAAAATCTTTCCCATGTGAAAGGAAGAAAGAGTCTTCTTTAAATAGTCAAACATAACTTTAGGAAGATCAATCTGCAAGTTTGAATTGAGAAGTAGAAGATGATCTTTTTCAATAGAGTCCATGAGGTCCAAATCCTTATCTTTAGGAAGTAAGTTTGAATTTAGAATCTGATTCCAAACAACTGCATTAGGATGAAGATTTGAGACCATTGATGTTTTAGATGGATCTACAAAGTTACGCAAAGTAGGAAGATAATGTTCCCAAATAATATTTCTTGGGTTTTCTCCAATCTCCTCACAATTGATCACATTAGCAATCACTTTAGAGGTTACTGTTATAGAAACACCAGTTACTTTAGAAAGAATAGCACACTCAGAATTCAGCTCAACAATGGAGGCATTAATCCAAAACTCTTTGACATGATTTGGATAAGTGAAACCACAGAGCATCTCAAAGTATCCATTCCAACTTTGTTTAGACACAATCTTCCAGGAGTTAAAACCTAACTCAAGCAACTCAAAAAAATCCACAAACTTTTCATTGATGACAACCAGTTGATTCAAAGAAGAATTGATTAGGAAACTCATCTCAAGATTGGCTTGTTCAGAACACAACCAAAGAGAAAAAAAAAGTTGAATAAAGATTCTAAAGGAATAAGAATCTTGTCAGAAGAAGGACACAAAATGATGTTTCACAAGATAGGGGATAATGACAGTAAATATATAAAAAGAAAACACCATTACCCAAAGGTTCTTATCCAGCAGATTTCTTGAATCCACTAGATGAATTTCACCTATATGAAAATATAAGTAATATAAAAGTTTTAAGAAAACCTTTTACTTAAACCGATTTATCAGAAGTAAAGAATTCTCTTATGAATCTCAGAATCTGACAACTTTCAGAAGCTATCATCCATCAGAGTCTAGTAGTTCTAGACTTAGAGAGAGATATCTTCTGTAAGTCATTAGTCTCCAAGATTCTATTCAGAACCAACACTTCCTCTTGAAACAAGAGTCATGAGTGATAGATGAATATTGAATTATTTCCTTTGACAACTAACAAATAGCAGTAACATCACAGAAAGTGAGGAAACTGTTTCCATAAATATGATTATCATCTAGCTTAATGAAATATTCAGTATAGATAAATACAACAGAGTTTCTTCTTAAAGATTTTTGAAGATCCTTTTTTTCAAAAGAGCTTATCTAGAAATCTAATAGAAACTTTGTATTTACATCTACACAAATATCTCATTGAATCAAAAGATAAGCTAGAAAAGAACAAGCATACCTTTTTTTGTTATTTTCTTAGTCAAATTCATATCAGCATTCAGACTTGACCATAAAGTCTGAACACCGCTTTGAGTGGATTCTGATTCAATGGCTATTAAATCAATGACTCCACTTCTCTCACCAAACACAGTACCTCTAGCACTTGAGTTTGGTTTATGGGCTCTTCTTCCATCAAATATTGTAAATAACCTTTGATAAATATCATGGAAGATGCCTCTGCTCTTTTCCTCGATATCTGCAGTAACTACACTTGAATGATGATACTCATATTTCTATGAGACCATACATAAATGTCCAGGAATGCTTTCCTTTACCTCATGCCATATTCTGATAGCAGTACAATGATTCATTTCAGAGTATCAGTCTAGAATAAATCATAATATGAACAAGATCTTGTTCTTAGCAGAATCATTAATTTCATTGTCTTGACTTAAGACTTTGAGATCTTTGATAAGCAAAGAACCAGATGATGTTAGCTATCAGAGAATGGCATAAAACAAATTAAAGCACCATCATCTAATTGCCTGCAGAACACGAAGAAGAATTGAAGGTTTCTCATAGGCTTGTCCTTTAATACAAATTCCTTGATGACCCTCAATCAAGGAGCAATGAAGTCTCTTAAGATATCACCTTAACAAAGAGACTCCTTATTATCAAATATTAAGCAAGATGGATTTAGCATAATCTCATTCTCTTTAACTTGATTCTTATTTCAAGACTCAGATGCTTCTTCAGAAGCAGTAATGACTGGCAGAGCCAAATTACTGTTTCATCTGAATCCTGCACTAATGTCATCTTCACAAGAATATATAGTGAAGATTAACTAACATTAGGTTCTGGTAGTGTTTCTCCTTGCTTTCAGATATGGGAAATAAGTTGAAATACTAATAATTCAGAGGCTTCTGAAGTTACTCTTCTATCAACAGACGTTACATCCCATTCAGATGGTTAAGAAGTTCTTCTGACAAGAATAATAAATTCCTTATCATCAGACATTCCAAAGAGCCAAGCTTTAAGAAAGGTGATATGTTAGATAGCTTTTCATCATCTAATTTAATTTCTTTTCTTTGAAGATTTGCAAGACAAACCAACAGAGCACAATAAATTCAAGTTGTATAACTTCTTGAATAGTAGTGTGTAGCGTGTGATTTTTGTCGGTGACGCGACTACCTTACTTCCAAGAGTTTCTCCTCACCACAATGGTAGGAGTTGGGTGCTACATTCTGATTTCTTATTTATCCTATGAAGCTGGAAAGGAAAGGGAAGCTATCTAAAATTAACCTTGCACGCATATGTTTAACTGAACAAATGCTAAGAGAGATTGGGGAGTTCAGGGTCAGGTTATACAATGGGGAGTTGTCAATTACCCATCCTATATGTGGTTATCCACAGGTTGTTAGCAATATTCCTTACTGCTTTCTACTTACTAGTTTTTGTCTGTTGTGGGTTGGGAAAGTTTCTCCTTTGGGAGTGTTTGAGAGAGAGTTTTTGTTGATGTCAAGCTTGCCAATGTTTTTGATGAATGTGTGAAGGTACTGGACCTAAAGTTTTTGATTGGTATGCTCGCTAAGATTTCGTAATCTTATGCCTACGTATTCCCGTTAGAGAAAACAGGGAAATCAGAGCAATCGTAGTTCCTCCTATTCTATGGGAGGAAAGAGATGTTTGGTGTCTTGTTAAAGCCCAAGATTGAAGCTAAAAGGTTATTTGTGTCTTGTTCAAAGCCCAAGATTGAAGCTAAAAGTTTGGCTGAGAGAGAATTTGTTATCTCTAAAGGGAGATATCTCATTTGTTTATCATAACAGTTGGGTGACTGATTATAAAGGAGGGTTACTTTAACTGGGATATGTGAATCCAATAATGCTACAATTTCCTTTATAAGGGATTTATCCTGAAGAAGAAAACTTTAACTCAGTGTTGAGCAATGCCATTTTTCTTTAGGAGTCTTTCAAGCTAAGAGAGGGACAGTGGCGTGGATGTAAATAATACAGAGGCTTGCCACTTACAGCAATTAGATGAAAGAAGGAGTTTACCAGGATAAGAGATGAACTACAGCTTGGATATTTGAATCGATAAGTGTGCCACTTACAGCAGTTATCTGGGATTAGGGTTTGTTTTGATTTTCTATTTTGATGTGTGATATATAGAGAAATATCTTCCTACAGAGAGATTTTGATTTCCTCTGAGGGGATGTTGATTTTTGTGTGCCTTGATCAAAGCCCAAGGTTGGAGCTAAGAGATTGGTTGACTATACTGGGGAGGTCCTTATACAAACCCTAAGAGAAGGCTAGAAAATACTGACTCAACAATAGAGTGTTTATTTGTCTTGTACAAAGCCCAAGATTGAGGCTAAAAAGAGACTGACTCTTTGGGGGACATCATTATACAAAGCCTAAAAGGAGGCTAAGAGTTGACTTTTCTGGGGAAATATTTTGTCTGTCTTGTACAAAGCCCAAGATTGAGGCTAAAAGGGGAAACTGACTTTACTGGTGAGAGGTTTTATCTGTCTGGTACAAAGCCCAAGATTGTGGCTGAAAAGATTGACTCTACTGGAGAGTATGATTGATTTTGTATAAAACCCCAGATTGAGGCTGAAAAGAGGATTGAATCTACTTAGGGAAATTTATATGGTGTCTTGTACAAAGCCCAAGATTGAGGCTGAAAGATATTTGACTGACCCAGCTGAAGATATTTATGGGTGTCTTGTACAAAGCCCAAGATTGAGGCTGAAAGAAGACTGACTCAACAAGAGAGTGTTCTTATCTGTCTTGTACAAAGCCTAAGATTGAGGCTAAAAGAGAATAACTCAATAAGAGAGTGCTTTTGAGACTGACTCTGCTGAGGAAAGTCATTATACAAAGCGTAAGAGTAGGCTGAAAAAGGTTGACTCAACAAGAGAGTGCTTTAAGAAAGAAGATGGACTCAATAAGAGAGTACTTTGTTTGTCTTGTACAAAGCCCAAGATTGAGGATGAAAAAGGCGACTCAACAAGAGAGTGTTTTTAGGTGATTTACTCAACACGAGAGTGGGGAAAAATCTTTATACAAAGCTTAAGAGGAGGCTAGTTTCTGCTGAGGATTATTGAGATCCAGAGGCAGGTCCAAGATGGGGAATCAACTCTTATTGAGGGTTAAAGAAGAGTTGAGGTATCAGATGCCTTGAGGTTCTGATGATAAGCTGACCCTAGCTAGGGAAATTTACGATGAAAGACTGAGTTTTAGATCCTGTGAGGGTTTTAACTCTACTAGAAATTGGTTAAATGACCAGGGTTTTTTCCTGTGTTTTGTAGGGAACTTAAGAATGTCTTTGAGACCCAAGAGGAGATTAGACTGTCCAAGTCTACTGGTATGGAAGAGTTTATCTTTGTATGATGCCCAAGAAGAGGCTGATGCTTTAATGGATGAGAATCGACCCTTAAATTGGTCTGAGGTTTTGACTCTTCAGAAAGACTGCTCTAGCAAAGGATGACTAAGTTCTGTCTTATACCTTTAAGAGGTATTCAGGGTCCTTGTATTAAGCCCAAGAGAAGGCATGAGAACTTCTAAGAAGCCAGAGGGTCCTTGTACAAAGCCTAAGAGGAGGCTGGGATGCTTTTAAGAAGCCTGTGAGTTCAAACTTAAGAAAAGTTCAAGAAAAGTTTCACCGGGAATAATCTTTTCTTTAGTGAACAGTTCTAGGGTTTGAAGAAATTCAAGAAAGGTTTCACGGGGAATTAATCCTCTCTGGGGGAAATGAATTTCTTTGACAATTTTCTAATAGTGACAGTCTGAGAAAAGTTTCGCCGGGAATAATGCATTTCTCTTTGTTCCATATTGTATAAGCCCAAGAGGAGGCAAGACTGTATCTGGAATTCCTATGGGGAACTAGTTTTGACTGTGTTGAAAGAGTGACCACTGGCTTTATCTAATCCTATACCTAATTGCCGGGGAAAACTCTAAGCAAATAATATACAGGCATATATATACAGATGAAATATATACTGTATGTAAAAGAGGGTAGGAGGACTTACAGGTGAGCAAGCTTCCAGCACAAACAAATATATATATATATATATATATATATATATATATATATATGCAAGTATTTAAAAGAAAGCTGTTAAAACTTACAGGTGAGCAAGCTTCCATTGTAATAGTTGTATGGTTAGTTGTTCAAGAAATTAAAGAAAGGTTTGATAACAACTATGGATTTGAACCTAAATCAAAAAGGAAAGTTGTTTTTGAAGAGAAGATTGGGGCTTATACTCAAGGAGAGGCCCAAATATTACAGTGATCGCACAATTGATCTGAAAATTGTATAGGGACTTATACAATGAATGAGGCCCAAATTATTGTATTTACAAAGAGGTTGGGTCTTACACTCTATTAGAGGCCCAAAAGTGTTTTAAAAGAAAAGAGAATGGGGCTTACAACTCAGGGAGAGGCTCATATGATTTTGTTTTGAAAATGACGATCGCGCCGAGGTTTTGAAAACACAGTGGGACTTATACAATGACTGAGGCCCAAAAAAGGTTTAGTATTTACAAGGGATGGGTCTTACAACTCAGGGAGAGGCCCAGAAGTGTTTTGAAAAAGATTTGTGAGGGTGAAAATAATCAAAATCCTAATTTGATTTTTAAATGTATTTTAATTGAATAAAAATTCAATTAAAATGATCAAAATTATTAAATGTGTGTGAAAAAATAAGTTGTAATCTTGGATTGATGTTTGAAAAATCATGTTTCATTCATATAATAATTTGAAAATTATTTGAATTTGCAAAATCAAGAGAAAGACATATTTTTAAATGTTTAAAAACAAATAAAACATAATTCTTTGCAAAAATAATAAATATATGAAATAAATAATATTTTTATGGAATAAAATATTTTAACATTTTTGGGAATTTTCAAAAAAAGAATCAATAAAAAATAATTAAAATTGAGAGAGAGATTAATTTTGGAATTAATTAAACAAAAACCTTAAAAAATGAAAAATAGCAAAATTTGGCAAAATGATAAAATGGTCTGGGTGGGTGTTGAACCCATGACCTCAAAGCCAAACACACATGCGCGCTACCACTGGGGTGGTGATACATCCGTGTATCAAAACGACCCCATTAATACATAAGGGTGCCAAGTTTCTAGGCCTGGCCAAGGCGCCATGGCCTGGCCCTTGCCCAAGGCAAGGCCTAGTTTTGGCAATTTGCATGAAGCATCTAACTTTCTCATTTCTCCATGGATTGGGACAAAATTTAGGTGCATCTGACCTAGAATTTAATGAGGAATCCAATGGTGCCCTTGGAATTTTCAGAAAATGTTTCCATTTTAAAATTCGATAGTGATTTCAAAATAGGCCAAATTTTGCATGTTCTATGCTATCTCATGGTACAGGCAATAATTGCATGATAAATTGGTTCAAACACAACACATATGATATGTATGAGAGGTCTATGATCAATGGACCTCAAAGCAATGCATGATTTAAAGAGTTCAAGTTGTGATGCACTTACCTCTTGGAGCTTCTTGTGCTATCTGCCAAGTTCCTTGTGCCATAAGTAATTCAATGCTTTGAACACTCTTGATTGATCCCTTAGAAGCTTTTAGGATGATCAAAACCAGCTGGAATCCTCAGGAACAAGTATAGGCTCCTTCTTGCAAAAGTGGCAAAAGTGACCAAAATATTAACTCTCTCAAATGGTGTTCCAAATAAGGGAAACCAATTGGGACAGTTTGAGGACGGTATTTGGAGTGTGTTTGAGGCCTGGTTTGGTTTTGGAAGTGACTGAATCAAGACATGGCTAGAAAAATGCAGAAAAGTCAAATTTTGAGCTTTTAGAGGTTGACTTTCTGATTTTGGTGTTTTAGATCACAAGTGAATATTTGAACAGCTTAGATATGACATATTTGATATGTTTGGATCATGAGCTGTGGTGGATTTGCTCTCTAACTCAAAAACTCAGAGATGACTTGCAAAAGAAGGCATTTTGGCCTAAAGAGAGAGACTTTGAGGAAAGCATCAGTTGTAGTGCTTTGGTGTATTCAAGCTGAGCACAAATGAGCTCTATTTATAGTGCAACAAGTTTGTCTTGCAAGCAATAGTGAATGGCAGCTGGTACAGGCCTTTGGCCAATGTTGATCCAAGGGAATCTTTAGTCTCCTCTAGCCATTGACTTGGGGTTAGGGTACAGGCCTATGGTCCTTTGATTCAGAGCTGAATCTTGACTCATTCAGTTAGAAATGTCTCAGTCCATTCTACCTTGTTGCATCCATTAAATGCTTGGAAACAAAATTGGAGTCTTTTGCACTTTTGAGCCTTTTTAGGTTTGTTATGGCTATGTGTAGATTCTTGGACTTGGGAGGCTTGGGGATCAGATCATTCCCCTTGGATTTTATCCTCTGATGTGTCCAAATGGATGACAAGGCTTGGAGTTGTCCAATTTTGCCAAATCGAGCAAAATACCAAATTCTGCCTTATACAAGACAGTTGGAAATGGTGATTTTGAGGGAATCATATCTCCTTGCTCAGGTTGAGTTATGGGAGGCTCTTGTGCTTTTTAGAAAGCCCTCATATGATACAATACATGTGTGATCATAGTTTGTCTTGAAACTATTTGAATCCAACTGAAAAATCCTCATGAACATTGATGTCCAAAGCTAGTAACTTAGGCAGATTTCACTAAGTGTTGGAAAAGTGCCATTTTCTTCATTTTTGTCATTTTAATCAATCCATAACTCAAAATCCATGAGGATTTGGAATCTCTTGTAGTTGACACTTTTAAATTATGTCAGATGGACTTTCATTTGAGCTTTGAATGGGAGAAAAAGGCCTTGTGGTTTAGTAGTTATGACCTTGCAAAGTTGGTACAAAATCACTTTTGTTCCATAACTTAGAAAAATTTTGGTTTCTCAAGGTTGCCCCTTTTGCAAGAAACCTCTTTTTTCTTGATTTTTCTTAATGAATGATGATCAATACCATACATTAACATTATTTTTTACTTAGGGGAACCATATTTGTGAAAAATTCCAAAAAGTGAAACTTGATTTTGTGCATAGTTGACTTTTTATCGGATGAAATCCAAACTGTGCGATCCTTTGTGAAATCAAGTCCTTGACCTAATTTAAACCTAATGGATGGATTCCATAGGTGTTATAGGGTGTATTGAATCATGTCCCAAGGTTTGGGAGCATGTCTTGGTCAAAAGTCAAAGATACAGTTGACTTTTTCTTCAAAACCCTAATTGTGGGGCAGATGAAATTGAAACTTGTGAATCAAGCTTCTTGGATTAATCCATTGTTGTAAATGGATCAATGTGGTGTATTTGAGGTCCTCAAATCATGTCTTGAGGTCTTGGCTCATGCTTTGCTCCAAAACTCAACTTAGGGGTGAATTAGGTCAAGAAACCCTAATTCCTGATTTTTTGTGAATGCATCCCCTGAGGCTAAATTGTCTTGATGATTGGGTCCATAAGGTCCCTTAGAGTATCTTGGGTTGTGCTTTGAAGCATTGGCTCATGCCCAGATAAAAATTTTCATCTGGAGGCCTTGGTCGACCAAAACCCTAATTTGGTGACACTGGCGATCTTGAGACTTGATCCACTTGTAATTTTGCAACTTTGTGCTTGATTTTTAATGTGGGAGTCCTCTTGATCCCTTATGGGTGTTTTATAGGTTTAGGCAAGTTGAAGATCATGTCATTTCTTGATTGATCTTTTGTCTAAGTGCTCTGAGAGGGCTCAAAACCCTAATTCTTGATTGAAGTGAATGCTCAACAATCCTTGAGGAGATTGATGAGGCATGAAGGTACATCCATATTGTGGTGATGATTCTCACAATGGCGGGGAATCCTTGTGGTTAAAATTTGGGGTATGACAGATGCCCCTATTTAATCTTCTTGGATCCGAAGGTGTGAATGACGAAGATATTCGGACACTCAGGGTACAAGAGGATTAAATATCAGAATACCCGAAAATTTGACGGTGGTTATGAATGGCAACGGTTTGCTCATCCATCTTCTTTTCCTAAGCAATGTCGCTTAGAAAAGGGTGAAACTTCCCTTTGATCCTGGTCTTTAGCCAAGGAATTGGTCTTAGTTTCTGAAATACACTTCCCCTCAATCCTGGTTTTCAACCACGGAACTGGTCTTGGTTTTCTAAACTTCCCCTCGATCCTGGTCTTCAGCCAAGGAACTGGTCTCAGTTTTTGAAATAAACTTCCCCTTGATCCTGGTTTTCAACCACGGAACTGGTCTCAGTTTCTTCTTGTCGAGTTCCTTCCTTGACAAGGAATGCTATGTGTAGCGGTCTTCATCAAACTTCTCGCCGAGTTTTACTGGGGAGATGCCATTTGATGGAAAAAAGTTTTGATGTCAGACTTGCTGGGGAAACCCATTCGTCTGAGTTGTAGAGGTGTACAAACTTCTCTGTTGGAGATTCCATTTGTTGACCTACTGGGGAAAAACGAGTCTCTTGAGAGGCTGTTTTCTGCTTGGGGATACTACATCATACTTTTCTTCGAGATCTTCTCAGAGAAATGCCATATGATGCAATCCAATTTTGAGGTGCTAATGACTTCATTAACATCGAATCTCTTAGGAGAAGAACTGATGTGTGTGCCGAGAGTCTTTGGTTGAGAAGCTTTCTCTGGGGATTTTCCTTAATCCGGGAAAGCGAATATATCATCTTCAATGGTGAAGAGTGGCGTTTGTCGAATGCCTTCTTGCCTTTCAGAGGTTCAAGTTACCAAAGTGGTTGAGGACCGTCTCTAATCCAGAAATAAACTAGGGGAGAGATTGTTCAGGCAAAACATTTCCTGACGAGGAAAGAACTGACAACTCGATTGATTAAGAGGACTTTACCACTTGGGGATAAGACCGACCAGAGTGATAGTAATGCAATATGAATATGATTGTGAATCAATAATGCATGATGTATGTATGCTTATGTTGATAAAACTGACGCGACATACAAACTGATAGATGAACACGACTGGATACTCGGCCACGGTGGGGGATGAAAAGTATCACTGGTTCAAGATAGCAATCTTGCCCTACTTGGGAGTGGCGGTACCCGTGGGGAAAAAGAATTGTTCAATCGGTCTTAAGAGGTACGAACTCTGCCGGGGATGTCAGATGAAACATGGTCTCTGACATAGTTGATCTTTCATTCAGGCGTACTGGTTTAGAAGGAGTACTTTGATTCTGCAAATGAGGTTTAATCACCTCCGTAGAACCTATCGATGTTCTTTTTGAAGTTCACAGTCAAAAGGATTTGCCATCTTTATTTTAAAAGCAGAAAAATTTTGACAATTCATTTTTGTGTTGTATTTCAAGAATCGTTGATCATGTTAAAATGTCATTCTGTAAAGCTAAAACAAATAAGAATTGCAATCAAAAGCACTAGGGCTCAAATTTTATTGATAGAATGGAAATCAGCCAAGCGCATGATCCCATAGAGTATTTACAAAGTTTAGAAAATGGTAATTTAAGGGAAAAGGGCTACATTGAAATATAACGACCGTTATCATTCTACCAACTTTGAATTCTGGACATCCTGAGCTTCTGTCGAAGATGACCTTGACTGGATGTTTTTCTCTGATGGATGGCATTACTGTTGGGGACTTAACCTTGTCGGACATAGTTACTTACCATGAATCCCTAACTTTTTCCTGGATTGCCTTTTGAGATTTCCAATCCATCGGGATGATTTTTGCTTATGTCTCTAATTTTTGCCTGGACCGCCCTTTCAGGTTTTCAATCCACCGATACATTTTTTTTTAATTTAGGCGAAGTATTTCTTGACTACGTCAACATTCATGGGGTAGGAAAACTCCTCTCCATCCATGGTTGTGAGTCTCAAGGCGCCGCTTGAGAAGGCTTTCTTGACCATGTAGGGGCCATCGTAACTCGGAGTCCATTTGCCCCCGGAATCAATGAGGAATGATTGTATCTTTTTTAGTACAAGGTCTCCTTTCCTGAAGACACGGGGTCGAACCTTTTTGTTGAACGCCTTCTTCATTATTTGCTGATACAACTGACCATGGCATAGAGCTGTTATTCGCTTTTCTTCGATCAGGTTCAATTCGTCGTGTCGACTTTGACACCATTCAGCTTCTGTTAGTTTAGCTTCCATCAATACCCGGATTAATGGGATCTCTACTTCTACGGGAAGCACTGCTTCCATGCCATATACTAGAGAGAAAGGGGTTGCCCCTGTTGAAGTACGGACAGATGTGCGATAACCGTGAAGAGCATAGGGTAGCTTTGTGCCAGTCTTTGTAGGTTACAACCATCTTTTGAACGATCTTCTTGATGTTCTTGTTAGCCGATTCTACCACTCCATTCATCTTAGGTCGGTAGGGAGATGAATTATGGTGTTCGATCTTGAACTCATCACACAACTCTTTCATCATCTTGTTGTTCAGGTTAGATCCATTATCAGTAATGATCTGGCTTGGAACACCATAATGGCAGATGAGATTGTTTTTGATAAATCGGACCACCACTTGTCGGGTTACATTGGCGTATGATGCTGTTTCGAACCACTTAGTGAAATAGTCAATGGCTACTAGGATGAACCGATGTCCATTTGAAGCTTTGGGTTCGATAATGCCAATCATGTCGATTCCCCATATAGAAAAAGGCCATGGGGAAGAAAGAACTTTGAGATGTGTTGGCGGTACATGGATTTTGTCTGAGTATATCTGACACTTGTGACATCTCCTCATGTACTTGTAGCAATTGGATTCCATAGTTAACTAGTAGTACCATGCTCTTAGAATTTTTCTCGCTATTGTGTGTCCGTTGGCATGAGTGCCAAAGGATCCTTCATGAATTTCTTTCATCAGCATGTTCGCTTCTGGTCTATCTATACATTAGAGCAATACCATGTCAAAGTTTCTCTTATAGAGTGTATCCCCGCTCAGGAAGAAGTTGCCTGCCAGCCTTCTGAGGGTTTTCCTATCTTTTCTGGATGCCCCAGGTGGGTACTCTTGTTTCTGAAGGAAGCATTTGATATCATGATACCAAGGTTTATTGTCTATGAGTGCTTCAATCGCGAAGATATAAGCGGGCCGTTTTAGGCGCATTATGTCAATCTTAGGTACGCCGTTCCATTGACCTACACTAATCATGGAAGAGAGAATGGCTAGTGCATCAGCCATGTGATTTTCTTCACGAGGGATACGATGAAACTCGATTTTGTTGAAGAATGGTAACAACCTTCTCGCGTAATCTTTGTAAGGAATCAATCCTGATTGGTATGTGTTCCAATCTTCTTTGATCTGATTGATAACCAGGGCTGAGTCTCCATACACATCCAAGTTCTTAATCCTTAAGTCAATCCCTTCTTCGAGACCCATGATACAAGCTTCGTATTCGGCCTCGTTGTTTGTGCACTTGAATATCAATCTGGCAGTGAAAGGAATATGGGTACCCTGAGGTGTTATGATGATTGCCCCAATTTCGTTTCCATAATTGTTGACAGCTCTGTCAAATATTAGTCCCCATTGGGAACCTGGTTCTGGCCCTTAACTAAGTAGCGGTTCATTGCAATCTTTCATTTTCAAGTACATGACATATTCGTCTGGGAAGTCAAATCCTACTGATTCCTGATCGTCAATCGGTTGATGAGCCAAATGATCGGCTAAAATACTTCCTTTGATGGCTTTCTGAGCATGGTACTCGATGTCATATTCTGATAATTACATCTGCCAATGGGCGATCCTTCGCGTGAGAGCAGGCTTTTCAAAGACGTACTTGATCAGATCCATTTCGGAAATTAACCAAGTAGTGTGACAAATCATGTACTGGAGAAGACATTTGGCTGCCCAAGCCAGAGCACAACATGTTTTCTCAAGCATAGTGTACCGAGTCTCACAGTCTGTAAATTTCTTGCTTAAGTAGTAAATGGCAGACTCTTTTCTTTTCGTTTCGTCTTGTTGGCCAAGTACACAATCCATGGAGTCTTCCAAGACTGTTAGGTAGATGATAAGTGGTCTTCCGTCCACTGGAGGTGATAGAATCGGTGGATTCAACAGGTATTCCTTGATACTGTCGAAGGCTGTTTGGCAGTCTTCTGTCCATACGCAGCTTTGATTCTTTCTGAGTAGTTTAAAGATTGGCGCGCATGTTGCGGTCATGAGGGATATGAATCTGGAGATGTACTTCAGACGTCCCAGGAATCCTCTGACTTGTTTTTCAGTCTTTGGAGAAGGCATTTCTTGAATGGCCTTGACCTTGTTAGGATCATCCTCGATCCCTTTCTGGCTGACGATGAACCCTAAAAGTTTCCCTGAGCGGACACCGAACGTGCACTTGTTAGGATTCAAGCAGAGTTTATATTTTCTCAGACGCTCAAATAGCTTTGACAGGTGGGTCACATGCTCCTCTTCTGTTTTAGATTTGGCAATCATGTCATCGACATACACTCCAATTTCTTTGTGCATCATGTCGTGAAACAGAGTAGTCATGGCCCTTTTATAGGTTGCCCCGACGTTTTTCAAACCGAACGGCATTACCTTGTAACAAAAGGTGCCCCATGGGGTGATGAATGAAGTTTTCTCCATATCTTTCGGCACCATTTTGATTTGATTATAGCCCGAGAATCCATCCATGAAAGAGAAGACTTTGAACTTTGTTGTACTGTTTACCAGCATGTCTATGTGTGGCAAGGGAAAGTCATCCTTTGGACTGGCTTTGTTCAGATCCCTATAATCTACACACATTCTGACTTTTCCGTCCTTTTTCGGAACTGGCACTATGTTAGCTAGCCATTAAGGATATTTTGAGGTGGCAAGGAAACCTGCGTCAATCTGTTTCTGAACTTCCTCCTTGATTTTGATAGCCATATCTGGGTGAGTCCGTCTCAGCCTTTGTTTCACTGGCGGACATTCTGATCTTAACGGTAAATGATGCTCTACGATGCTGGTATTCAACCCTGGCATGTCTTGATAAGACCAAGCAAACACATATGGAAACTCTCTGAGAAGTCTTATCAAGCTTTCTTTGACAATCGGACTGAGCAGTGCCCCAATCTTGATTTCTTTCCTTTCTTTTTCTGAACCCAAGTTGACCGTTTCCAACGGCTCTCTGTGAGGTTCAATGGAACTTTCCTCTTGTCTGAGTAATCGGGAGATCTCTTCTGGAATTTCTTCGTCTTCTTCTTCTTCAGCTTCAAATACCGGGAATTCAAAGTTGGGAGAAGGCATTGGATCGTATGTTTCAACAGGGTTTAAAACAAGCAATCTGCATGACGTGATGATTTTTTTAGAAGAGATAGAGAAAAATGAAAGAGTGTGTGCAGTGTATTTTCTGAAAAAATGCTTGTTTTTATTTTGAGTTGTTTTAGGATGACCATATTCTGAAAAGCGAAAAGTGAAAACAACAATAACTGCGGAAATTACAGAACGACATTTATTTATTTATGATTTGTCAATTCTTGAAACTACAGCCCTATAAAACAAAACTATGTCACTTCGGGCAAAGCGAAGAGGGACATTTACAAAAAGTGAGCCCTATAAAAACATTTGTTTCAACTGGGCAGGGTGAAAGGTTAAAACAAAGATGGCAATTACTTAGACTTATGGACGACTTTCGGGACATCGACAGCAACCCATCGGCGGCGAACCCCTTGGTGAATCACAAAGTCTGGTACCTTCTTTCTTGGTTTGTCCTCAGAAATGACGCTGATTTCTGGCGGAGCAGGATCGTTGGAGTCTTCCTCCCAGGCAGAGTTGTCGTAGACGAACTCTTCTGTTGTATCTTGCACAGTGTTTTCACTCTCAGGAGGATCTCCCCATCCAGTTAGTTGGATGTCTTCGAGCCTGATATGAGAGCTTTAAGGAGCGGTGTACTTGACCAAGAAGTCGTACTTGCCACTCGGTTGTCCTAAAGTGACCTATACTTCGGTGGGACTGGAGGAGTCATCTTTCTCGATGATGTTGACCTCAGGAAAAGAATAGTTGATGAACTCTTGTCCTGCAATCTTTGCAGATTCATCGTTGTGCTGGATATCTTTAGAATGTCCTGAGTAATGATCACATGACTCGGTGGGGACACATGTATTCTTTTCAATATTGCTTAGTTGATATGCATCGTTGGGCTGAATCTTTTGCCCCAAGTCTTCTGGGTACGGCTGCCAGATAGGCAAGTCATCTAGGGGATCAAAATAGTCATAGTCGAAGTTGTCTTTCATCGGAGTGTCTTCCTCTAATAAATTTGGTGGAGCCCGACATCCTTCCGGATCACAATCTCCGTACATCATCTTGACATCTGATCTTGGTATATATCTCGGACTCTGCATGGGAAAGCAAAATGGCGTATGTATTTCTCCCTGAGACATATAACCGTCCTCGTTGAGATAGGACTCCCACTCTTCATCTGTATCGGAAGAGTCATCCTCATTGATGGTGTGTACTTCTTGAGACACTGGGTGGAGGAAGCCTCCACTGTGGAAGAAGTCATGAATGGGATGAAAACTTTCATCTTTCTTGACAGTCTGAGTACAGGCTGAAGAAAAACCAAGACCTTTCTTTGTCTTGTTATTAGTAGGAACTACGAGCTGTCCCCATCCATTTGCGTTATTACCCTCGATCACTTTGAGAGCGTCCTTGTATGAGGAAATCGATGTCCCTCTCTCTGATCGATTCTCATTGCTTACTGAGAGTGCTTGAAACTGAGTTCCAACGACCTCCTTGGGTTCTACACAGGTGAATGATGATAAGTTGCTTACGATTAAGGCCTGCTCTCCGCAGACTGTGACTAGCTTATCATTCTTGACGAACTTCAGCTTCTGGTGAAGTGTCGAAGTGACTGCCCCAGTCTCATGTATCCAAGGTCTTCCTAATAAACAATTGTAGGCTGCCCGGATGTCTATGACCTGGAAAGTGACTTGGAAAGTGCGAGGACTGATGGTTATGGGAAGATCAACTTCGCCGATAACTGTTTTTCTGGATCTGTCGAAGGTTTTGAAAATGACCTCACTGTCTCTCATCAGGGCTCCTTGAAATGATAGTTGTATCAGAGTAGATTTTGGCATAACATTCAGAGTTGATCCGGTATCTACCAGTACACTGGCTAAAGCATCATCCTGGCAGTTGACTGTAATGTTAAGCGTGATGTTGTGATTTTTGCCTTCTTCCGGCAGTTCTTCATCACTGAATCCTAAGTTGTTGCAGGAAGTGATGTTGGAGATGATGCTGTCAAACTATTTTGTCGCCACATCTTGTTCCACGAAAGCTTGCTCTAAGACTTTATGCAAAGCTTCCCTGTGAGCTTCGGAACTGAGAAAGAGAGATAGCACAGAGATTCTCGAAGGAGTTTGCAACAGTTGGTCTACAATGTTGTACTCTCTTTTCTGGATGAGCTTCAACATCTCATCATTGTTCTTTGAAAGGTCGGGATTACTAGATTGATCGACTGGTTGATTGGGAACTTCTGTTTGAGGTTCCTTTTCCTTGGCGGGTTCTACAACTCCTCGGTTGAAAATTCGACCGCTCTGTGTCACCCGACTGATGTCGGCAATGTTTATGACGGAGGGTAATGGAGCTTCCTTTCCATTCTCGATTTTTGTTGCACTGTACTTGTAAGGGATAGCCTTATCGGATTTAAATGGTATTGGTCCTGGTAGATAGATAACCACATGAGCCTTTTGATTTTTCTGACCATCGTAGCCGGCCTCAATTGGTTCGAGGTTGAGAATCTTTCTACTATCAAGAGGAACTCTTGATTTATGGAGTAGAGGGATTATAACACATACATCTTTGGCTATTTCATGTTTAGTGATTAAGACAACGTCTTCGCTTTAATCCGGGAGATAGTCGGGTATCCCGTTGGTCGACCTAGAACTTGAACATGGTCGGATCTCTTTGTGGTCCAACTGATTTTGAAGAGCCGCTCGCACAAGGTAGTATCCTTGGTTGTTTTCTGAGCAAACTCTATAGCGTTCATAATTGTGTGGTGGCACCCGACCACGTCCGCTTTGTATACAGTACAACTTTACTAGATCTGTTTCCATTGAGCGGACATCCTGACTTTGATGCCTATCAGGATTCTCGTCAGTCATACTAACCTATTGTGTAACTTCATCCAAGTAGATTGGAAGCCACCAATGGTCCAACAAGTGTTGAAGTGTTATTTGGACAAGTGCACATCCTTGGTTGTCTCTACAACATACTTTACAGTCTTGGTAATCATGTGAAGCCAGAAAACCGAGCCTGACTTGCTTAGCATGTAATTCTACCAGACTAGTATTCATCAAGCGAATATCAAAGATCTGAATCATATTGACTTGATGATTATTTCTCTCCTGATAGTCCTGAATCCATCCGAGATCCATCTGACGCTGGAGGGCCTCTTGCACAAAAGAGCATCCCTAATTGCTTATTGAGCAGATCGGACAGGAATTATAATCGTCCCGGGGCAGATCATGGTATTGACTTTGCCTTGAGTGCATTTCCACCAAGTTGACGTTCATCATCAGAATGTTGTGGTTCTGAATAATGTTGGGATTTACGTGAGCCATATTGACCTCACGGATTCGATGATCTTGAATCCATCCGAGATTTATTTGTTCTTGTAGAGCTGATTGCACTACAGAACACCCCTGATTATTCTTTGAGCATATATCACACTGGTGATAATTGTGAGGCGGTACATGACCGTACCCGCTCTGTCTGCAATGCATCCTGACCAGATTGGTTCCTAATAGTAGTACATTGTGAATTTGATAACTGCGGCTAATTTCTCCCTCTATCAAATTTACTGCAGTCTTCTCATGTTAAGGCAACGGGTTCGTCTGAACATTTGGATTAGTATCTTTGAAGGATAGGACCCCGTTTCTGACAAGCTTCTGCACATTAGATTTGAAGCTGAGACAGTTCTCGATGTTGTGCCCTGGTCCTCCTTGATGATAAGGGCATGTTTGATCCGCTTTGAACCAAAAAGGCAGATTTTCCGGTATCGTAAGAGGAGTCCTGGTTTGGACATGCCCCTTGACCAGTAGTAGTGGAAATAGTTCTGCGTATAACATTGGTATAGGGTCGAACCCTGGTGGTCGTGTAGTATGATTGTTGTTTTTGTACTGAGGACGAGCTTGCTGAAGAGGCTGTTGTGTCCTTTGCTGATACTGTTGTTGATTTGGTTGGCTCTGAGCAACCTGAGGTTGATAAGTTGGAGTTGGCGCAGGGTTGATAGCGGGAATTACCGTTGCTACTGGTTGATACCTTCGCCTTTGCTTTTCGAGAGAGATATTACCAATATCTTGCTCTTTTTTCTTTGGGAAAGCACTACCGTATCTTTTGGTACTGCTTGATGGCTCTGCATCTTTGACCAATCATCCTTCTCGGACTACTTCTTCAAGGCGTACTTCCATGTTCACCATTTCATTGAAATCGCTGGGCGCACTGGCGACCATTTGGTCGTAATAGAAGGAGCTCAAGGTTTTCAAAAAGATCTTGGTCACCTCCTTTTCCTCAAGAGGGGGACAGATTTGGGCGGCAATTTCACGCAATCTCTGAGCATATTCCTTGAAAGTTTCCTTGTCCTTCTACGACATTGCTCTAAGTTGATCTCTGTCTGGTGCCATGTCCAGGTTATACTTATACTGCTGAACGAAGGCAGCGCCAAGATCTCTGAAAGTAACAATCTTGGTGCGGTTTAAACCCATGTACCATTTGAGTGCGGCACCGGTTAAATTGTCTTGGAAGTAATGGATCAGTAGTTGTTGATTCTCTGTCTGAGTTAACATCTTTCGAGCGTACATCACCAAATGACTTTGAGGGCAAGAGTTGCCCTTGTATTTTTTAAAGTCAGGCACCTTGAATTTGTGCGGGATTTTCACATTAGGGACCAGACAAAGGTCTGCGGTGTCCTTTCCAAATAAATCCTGACCGCGAATGGCATGCAGTTCCTTCTGCATCTCCAAGAATTGCTCCTGGAACTCATTCATTCTTTCGTACATGTTTTCGTTTCTACCCGAAATTACTTGTGGAATCTATCCTTCCGGGATAATGTGTACCACTGGTTGTGGTATAGTCATTACAGTGGTGACTCTTGGTGCTTCCATGCCCCGAAGTTTGTAACCTTCAGGAGTTGCTGTCATCACTCTTGCGTCTTCGCTTTCCTGAAGTTTGTAACCTTCAGGCCCAGCGGTTCTTGCTGTAGTTTCTGGGGCTTCAGTGATTGGCGGGATGTATCCCTCAGGGACAAAGTTGATAGGCATGCCCCAGGGGCGATCTTTAGGCATGTTGTACCGAGGATCATATGTCTCCACTACGGGCGTATATGTGATCTCTGAGATCACAGTCCTTTGTTGTTGCTTCTGAGCTGCTGCCAGGGATTGCATGTCACTGTGAAGTTTTCTCAGATCTTCCTTCAGAGCGTCGACTTCTTCTCTCAACTCTCTATTCTCTTCCTCGAGATCATCCATTTTCTTTTGTCGATTGGACCGAGTATTGTATGAATGAGACAGTTTGACTCTAGAATCATGACACATACGTGAGATTCAAAGATAAGAAGAACGCGTTATGTGAGAATGATGAATGCAATGATATATATTTTTTTGTTTTTTTGCTTTAATCAAAAAGAAACTTCAACAAATAGATTGCAAATATCATACAATAAAGGGTGGAGACCCTGTTTTATTGAATTTGAAAGATTGCGGAAAGGGAAAATACAGTATTTTACAAAGTACTGTAAAAGGAAATGTCTAAGTTCATGGATCCTGAGTCCTCTCTGAGCAGAACTCAGATGCTGGTTCTGGTATTTTCCTTTTCTTTGACCGGGGCTCTTCAGCCGTTGTCGGGTTGTCAGTCTTTTGCCAAATGAAAGGAGCGAGCAAATTTCTTCGGTCTTCCTGACTTTCTACAACATGCTGCTATAATATCCTAATCAGAGCATCCTTTTCTTTTAATAGTTGCTGAATTTTGGTACACTCCACATTGAGAATTCGGTACTTGTTTTTCCAAGAGCTTTTCTCCCGTTGAACTTTGTTGAGAGCGACCTGGAGTTTTTCCGTATCAGACATAAAATAAAGGACGGATTCCTTTAACGGAAGAATTTCTTGACGAGGGTAAGACATCCTCAGCTTGAAGGCTCTAGTTTGTACCCAGTGGAGATAAGGTTCCACGGAGATACAATCTGGTCTTCCTAGAGACTCTCTTCCTTTCTTGTGAACATGTTGCCAGGCATGCAATATTTCCTTCTTTAGTGCTCTTTCATTTTCTCCTTCCTTGAAGAAAAGACCTTCCAGATGAACATTACGCAGGATATGCTTCATTGGGTATCCGAGTTGACGGTGAACTAAAATTGGATAATAGTTGATTCCTCCTGTAGTTCCTAAGAGGGGTACATTAGAGAAATTTCCACATTGGTCGATGATCTTTATCCCTTTATAAATCCTATTATACCAATCTATGTCAGAGTTGGTAAGAGACATGATTCTCTGTGACCAACGTAGAGTACTTTTACGGTCCCAAAAAGCAGCAGACTTAGGTAAATGGGAAGTGAACCATTTGTAAAGCAGGGGTACACAGTATGTGATCATTCCTCCGTTGTATAAATTCCTTAAGTGTACAGAGTGATAAGCATCTGCGAGCAGAGTTCGTACGGGGTTTCCAATCAGAAATATCTTAATGGCATTGGTATCGACGAAGTTATCGATGTTGGGAAAGAGGAATAACTCATATGTGAGCAGAACAAAGATATCTTTGAAAGCAATTATGTTTCCTACACTGGCAAAGTATAGAGCTTTCTCAGTCAGGAATTTAGCTGGTAAACCCTGGATTCCTTCCTTAGTGGTCATGTGAGTCCTGACTTCTGACTCGTCCAAATAGATTGCTCTTGCAATGATTTGTTCTTTTGGAATTTCTTCCAGTCCAGAAAAGGGAGCTTGGTCAGTAATGGGTAAATCAGTCAGGTGAGAGTACTCCTCCAGTGTTGGTGCTAGCTGATAATCAGGGAATGTGAAACAGTGATAAACCGGATCATAAAACTGAATTAACGTAGACAGGATTCCTTCAACGACGTGGACCCTTAACAGAGACAACAGCCCTCCGTGCTTAGCTCTGAAAGCATCAGGGTTAGTAATCATCCTTGCCAGCTTTCTTAAATCCTCTAGTTTCGGAGCCTTGAAGGTGTACTTGTGCGTCTTGCTTCTACCGAAATCCATAACGCAATCTTTCTCTCTGACATTTGCAATTATTGTTTTAGTTTATTTTGAAAAAGAGACAGAAGAGAAAAGAGAAGATTTTTTCTTTGTTTAAGAGTTTTTTAAATGAATGCATGAATGCAGCACACAAAAACATTGAAAAAACATGGGTTCAAGGGTTCAATGTTACGAGCATGGAGTTATGGCTCTATCCTTCCCCAAAGGTTGTATTCTGGTAAATTTGTACCTGTAGAACGGGTTAAAAGTTCCCAAAATCATTGACCCCCTAGGGATAACAACAGCAAGCTGGTTCACCCGAGCGAGCTGTAGCATCCTAGGGTAATCTCAATTTGGGTGTAGTATCGCGTATAAACTATTTTAGATAGTCACCGCACTACCAAATGGCCACATGGTTAATGTCTACTAAATCCTCAGGGTCACGGGTGCCGCACTGGGATAACGTCTATTTTCACGATGTTAGTCGTTTAACATAGTATCCACACGGGCCCTCACCTGATTTGATGGTCTACCAGGATTGGTTATTCGGGAATCACTCCCTGTAAGACCACCCGTCTATGCCATCACCTATCTTAGGGTTCTCTTAAACTTTCCACATGCGACATCACTTGCATTCCCATTGACAGAAAAATAAACACGGATATCAAGTAGGAAAAGCAGTATATATAGTATAATACCTAAAACTAATCATCCTAGACCTCTTAGGAACTATAATCCTAAAGACTTTCCCCAGCAGAGTCGCCATTTTCCTGTAGCGTGCGATTTTTGTCGGTGACGCGACCACCTTATCGCCATGGGTTTCTCCTCACTGCAATGGTAGGAGTTGGGTGCTACTTTTTGATTTCTTATTTATCCTATGAAGCTGGAATGGAAAAGGAAGCTATCTAAAACTAACCTTGCACGCAAATGTTTAACTAAACAAATGCTATGAGATATTGGGGAGTTCGGGGTCAGGTTATACAATGGAGAGTTGTTAATTACCCATCCTATATGTGGTTATCCACAGGTTGTTAGCAATATTCCTTACTGCTTTCTACTTACTAGTGTTTGTCTGTTGTGGGTTGGGAAAGTTTCTCCTTTGGGAGTGTTTGAGAGAGAGAGAGTTTTTGTTGATGTCGGGCTTGCCGATGTTTTTGATGAATGTGTGAAGGTACTGGACCTAAAGTTTTTGATTGGTATGCTCGCTAAGATTTCGCAATCTTATGCCTACGTATTCCCGTTAGAGAAAACAGGGAAATCAGAGCAATCGTAGTTCGTCCTATTCTATGGAAGGAAAGAGATGTTTGATGTCTTGTTTAAAGCCCAAGATTGAAGCTAAAAGGTTATTTGTGTCTTGTTCAAAGCCCAAGATTGAAGCTAAAAGTTTGACTGAGAGAGAATTTATTATCTCTAAAGGGAGATATCTCATTTGTTTATCACAACAGTTGGGTGACTGATTATAAAGGAGGGTTACTTTAACTGGGATATGTGAATCCAGCAATGCCATAATTTCCTTTATAGGGGATTTATCCTGAAGGAGAAAACTTTAACTCAGTGTTGAGCAATGCCATTTTTCCTTAGGAGTCTTTCAAGCTAAGAGAGGGACAATGGAGTGGATGTAAATAATCCAGAGGCTTGCCACTTACAGCAATTAGATGAAAGAAGGAGATTACCAGGATAAGAGAAGGACTACAACTTGGATATTTGAATCGACAAGTGTGCCACTTACAGCAGTTATCTGGGATTAGGGTTTGTTTTGATTTTCTGTTTTGATGTGTGATATACAGAGAAATATCTTCCTACAGAGAGATTTTGATTTCCTCTGAGGGGATGTTGATTTTTGTGTGCCTTGATCAAAGCCCAAGGTTGAAGCTAAGAGATTAATTGACTCTACTGGGGAGGTCCTTATACAAAGCCTAAGAGGAGGCTAGAAAAGACTGACTCAACAAGAGAGTGTTTATCTGTCTTGTACAAAGCCCAAGATTGAGGCTAAAAAAAACTGACTCTTTGGGGGATATCATTATACAAAGCCTAAGAGGAGGCTAAGAGTTGACTTTTCCGGGGAAATATTTTGTCTGTCTTGTACAAAGCCCAAGATTGAGGCTAAAAGGGGAAACTGACTCTACTGGTGAGAGGTTTTATCTGTCTGGTACAAAGACCAAGATTGTGGCTGAAGAGATTGACTCTACTGGAGAGTATGATTGATTTTGTATAAAGCCCCAGATTGAGGCTGAAAAGAGGATTGACTCTACTTAGGGAAATTTATAAGGTGTCTTGTACAAAGCCCAAGATTGAGGCTGAAAGATATTTAACTGACTCAGTTGAAGATATTTATGGGTGTCTTGTACAAAGCCCAAGATTGAGGCTGAAAGGAGACTGACTCAACAAGAGAGTGTTCTTATCTGTCATGTACAAAGCCCAAGATTGAGGCTAAAAGGAAATAACTCAACAAGAGAGTGCTTTTGAGACTGACTCTGCTGAGGAAAGTCATTATACAAAGCCTAAGAGGAGGCTAAAAAAGGTTGACTCAACAAGAGAGTGCTTTAAGAAAGAAGATGAACTCAATAAGAGAGTACTTTGTTTGTCTTGTACAAAGCCCAAGATTGAGGCTGAAAGAGGTGACTCAACAAGAGGCTGAAAGATGCTGAAAGAGTGCTCTAGGATGAAAGACTGAGTTTTAGATCCTGTGAGGGTTTTAACTCTACTAGAAATTGGTTAAATGACCAGGGTTTTTTCCTGTGTTTTGTAGGGAACTTGAGAATGTCTTTGAGATCCAAGAGGAGATTAGACTGTCCAAGTCTACTGGTATGGAAGAGTTTATCTTTGTATGATGGCCAAGAAGAGGCTGGTGCTTTAAGGGATGAGAATCAACCCTTAAATTGGTCTGAGGTTTTGACTCTTCGGAAAGACTGCTCTAGCAAAGGATGACTAGGTTCTGTCTTATACCTTTAAGAGGTCTTCATGGTCCTTGTATTAAGCCCAAGAGAAGGCATGAGAACTTCTAAGAAGTCGGAGGGTCCTTGTACAAAGCCCAAGAGGAGGTTGGGATGCTTTTAGGAAGCCTGTGGGTCCAAACTTAAGAAAAGTTCAAGAAAAGTTTCACCGGGAATAATCTTTTCTTTAGTGAACAGTTCTAGGGTTTGAAGAAATTCAAGAGAGGTTTCACCAGGAATTAATCCTCTCTGGGGGAAATGAATTTCTTTGACAATTTTCTAATAGTGACAGTCTGAGAAAAGTTTCACCGGGAATAATGATTTTCTCTTTTTTCCATATTGTATAAGCCCAAGAGGAGGCAAGACTATATCTGGAATTCCTATGGGGAACTAGTTTTGACTGTGTTGAAAGAGTGACCACTGGCTTTATCTAATCCTAGACCTAATTGCCAGGGAAAACTCTAAGCAAATAATATACAGGCATATATATACAGATGAAATATATACTGTATGTAAAAGAGGGTAGGAGGACTTACTGGTGAGCAAGCTTCTAGCACAAAAAAAAAAAAAAAAAAAAAATATATATATATATATATATATATATATATGTCCAAGTATGTAAAAGAAAGCTGTTAAAATTTACAGGCGAGCAAGCTTCCATTGTAAGAGCTGTATGGTTAGTTGTTCAAGAAATTAAAGAAAGTTTTGATAACAACTATGGATTTGAACCTAAATAAAATAGGAAAGTTGTTTTTGAAGAGAAGATTGAGGCTTATACTCAAGGAGAGGCCCAGATATAACAGTGATCGCACAGTTGATCTGAAAATTGTATCAGGACTTATACAATGACTGAGGCCCAAATTATTGTATTTACAAAGACGTTGGGTCTTACACATCATTAGAGGCCCAGAAGTGTTTTAAAAGAAAAGAGAATAGGGCTTACAACTCAGGGAGAGGCCCATATGATTTTGTTTTGAAAACGACGATCGCGCCGAGGTTTTGAAAACACAGTGGGACTTATACAATGACTGAGGCCCAAAAAAGATTTAGTATCTACAAGGGATGGGTCTTACAACTCAGAGAGAGGCCCAGAAGTGTTTTGAAAAAGATATGTGAGGGTGAAAATAATCAAAACCCTAATTTGATTTTTAAATGTATTTTAATTGAATAAAAATTCAATTAAAATGATCAAAATTATCAAACATGTGTGAAAAAACAAGTTGTAATCTTGGATTAATGTTTGAAAAATCATGTTTCATTCATATAATAATTTGAAAATTATTTGAATTTGCAAAATCAAGAGAAAGACATATTTTTAAATGTTTAAAAACAAATAAAACATAATTCTTTGCAAAAATACTAAATATATGAAATAAATAATATTATTGTGAAATTTTTATGGAATAAAATATTTTAACATTTTTGGAAAATTTCAAAAAAAAGAATCAATAAAAAATAATTAAAATTGAGAGAGAAATCAATTTTGGAATTAATTAAACAAAAACCATAAAAAATGATAAATAGCAAAATATGGCAAAATGATAAAATGGTCTGGGTGGGTGTTGAACCCACGACCTCATAGTCAAACACACTTGCACGCTACCACTGGGGTGGTGATACATCCGTGTATCAAAACCACCCCATTAATACATAAGGGTGCCAAGTTTCTAGGCCTGGCCAAGGCGCCAGAGCCTGGCCCTTGCCCAAGGCAAGGTCTAGTTTTGGCAATTTGCATGAAGCCTCTAACTTTCTCATTTCTCTATGGATTGGGACAAAATTTAGGTGCATCTGACCTAGAATTTCATGAGGAATCCAATGGTGCCCTTGGAATTTTCAGAAAATGTTTTCATTTTAAAATTCGATAGTGATTTCAAAATAGGCCAAATTTTACATGTTCTATGCTATCTCATGGTACATGCAATAATAGCATGATAAATTGGTTCAAACACAACACATATGATATGTATGAGAGGTCTACGATCAATGGACCTCAAACCAATGCATGATTTAAAGAGTTCAAGTTGTGATGCACTTACCTCTTAGAGCTTCTTGTGCTATCTGCCAAGTTTCTTGTTCCAAAAGTAATTCAATGCTTTGAACACTCTTGATTGATCCCTAAGAAGCTTTTAGGATGATCAAAACTACCTGAAATCCTCAGGAACAAGTATAGGCTCTTTCTTGCAAAAGTGGCAAAAGTGACCAAAATAGTAACTCTCTCAAATGGTGTTCCAGACGAGGGAAACCAATTGGGACAGTTTGAGGATGGTATTTAGAGTGTGTTTGAGGCCTGGTTTGGTTTTGGAAGTGACTGAATCAAGACATGGCTTGAAAAATGCAGAAAAGTCAAATTTTGAGGTTTTGGAGGTTGACTTTCTGATTTTGGTGTTTTAGATCACAAGTGAGTGTTTGAACAGCTTGGATATGACATATTTGATGTGTTTGGATCATGAGCTATGGTGGAATTGCTCTCTAACTCAAAAACTCAGAGATGGCTTGTAAAAGAAGGCATTTTGGCCTAAAGAGAGAGATTTTGAGGAAAGCATCAGTTGTAGGGCTTTGGTGTACTCAAACTGAGCACAAATGAGCTCTATTTATAGTGCAACAAGTTTGTTTTACAAGCAATAGTGAATTACAGCTGGTACAGGCCTTTGGACAATGTTGATCCAAGGGAATCTTTAGTCTCCTCTAGCCATTGACTTGAGGTTAGAGCACAGGCCTATGGTCCTTTGATTCAGAGCTAAATTTTGACTCATTCAGTTAGAAATATCTCAGTCCATGCCACCTTGATGCATCTATTAAATACTTGGAAACAAAATTGGAGTCTTTTGCACTTTTTAGCCTTTTTAGGTTTGTTATGGCTATGTGTAGATTCTTGGACTTGGGAGGCTTGGGGATCAGATCATTCCCCTTGGATTTTATCCTCTGATGTGTCCAAATGGATGACAAGGCTTGGAGTTGTCCAATTTTTCCAAATCGAGCAAAATACCAAATTCTGCCTTATACAAGACAGTTGGAAATGGTGATTTTGAGGGAATCATATCTCCTTGCTCAGGTTGAGTTAGGGGAGGCTCTTGTGCTTTTTAGAAAGCCCTCATATGATAAAATACATGTGTGACCATAGTTTGTCTTGAAAATATTTGAATCCAACTGAAAAATCCTCATGAACATTGATGCCCAAAGCTGGTAACTTAGGCAGATTTTCACTAAGTGTTGGAAAAGTGCCATTTTCTTCATTTTTGTCATTTTGATCAATCCATAACTCAAAATCCATGAGGATTTGGAATCTCTTGTAGTTGACACTTTTAAATTACGTTAGATGGAATTTCATTTGAGATTTTAATGGGAGAAAAAGGCCTTCTGGTTTAGGAGTTATGACCTTGCAAAGTTGGTACAAAATCACTTTTGTTCCATAACTTAGAAAAATTTTGGTTTCTCAAGGTTGCCCCTTTTGCAAGAAACCTCACTTTTCTTGATTTTTCTTAATGAATGATGATCAATACCATACATTAACATTATTTTTGACTTAGGAAACCATATTTGTGAAAAATTCCAAAAAGTCAAACTTGATTTTGTGCACAGTTGACTTTTTTATCGGATGAAATCCAAACTGTGCAATCATTTATGAAATCAAGTCATTGACCTAATTTAAACCTAATGGATGGATTCCATAGGTGTTATAGGGTGTATTGAATCATGTCCCAAGGTTTGGGAGCATGTCTTGGTCAAAAGTCAAAGATACAGTTGACTTTTTCTTCAAAACCCTAATTGTGGTGCAGATGAAATTGAAACTTGTGAATCAAGCTTCTTGGATCAATCCATTGTTGCAAATGGATCAATGTGGTGTATTTGAGGTCCTCAAATCATGTCTTGAGGTCTTGGCTCATGCTTTGCTCCAAAAGTCAACTTAGGGGTGAATTAGGTCAAGAAACCCTAATTCCTGATTTTTTGTGAATGCATCCCCTGAGGCTAAATTGACTTGATGATTGGGTCCATAAGGTCCCTTGGAGTATCTTGGGTTGTGCTTTGAAGCATTGTCTCATGCCCAGATGAAAATTTTCATCTGGAGGCCTTGGTCGACCAAAACCCTAATTTGGTGACATTGGCGATCTTGAGGCTTGATCGACTTGGAATTTTGCAACTTTGTGCTTGATTTTTGATGTGGGAGTCCTCTTGATCCCTTATGGGTGTTTGAGAGGTTTATACAAGTTGAAGATCATGTCATTTCTTGATTGATCTTTTGTATAAGTGCTCTGAGAGGGCTTAAAACCCTAATTCTTGATTGTAGTGAATGCTCAACAATCCTTGGGGAGATTGATGAGGCATGAAGGTACATCCATATTGTGGTGATGATTCTCACAATGATGGGGAATCTCGGTGGTCAAAATTTGGGGTATGACATTGTGACCTTAGGTTTGAATCTAAACCAATCTTATCAGAATTTGCTTGAAAGGTTAGAGGAAGTGTAACTAGACAAGCTTCAAAAATGATTCCCACAAATCTAAGCACAAGGATTCAAAAATAGTCTGAGCATCAGACATATCAATGATGTTGATATACTCAGAAGTGAAATAGAGCACCTACTAGAAAGCAACTACCTCTGAAGATATTCAATGAGCTTCTTCTGAGATGGTGATAGAGACTTTCAAACAGATCATCTCTACACCATCAACTTCTATAGTAATACCTTTTTCAAGGATATTCTATAGACCTTCAGAAACCCCTTTTATCAAGACCAATGAGTTAAAAATATGTTTTGTTTTTCCATCATTTAAATTCAGTGGAATCACCCATTGAATATGGTAGGAAAAACAGTATGATATTTTTCATGTGACACTTGATTCCTTCTTGAAAGAAAGTTTTTGACAGACATACTTTTCTTATTGGATTATTATTTGCACCACTATCAAGTGTTATGCACAGACCAGACTCTGATGCCAATTGAAGGTGAGAAAAGTACACAAGAAGGGGGGTTTGAATTGTGTTTTCAATTTTCATAGTTTGCATCTGATCAGAGTTCAAAATCTAAACTGGTGTTCAGATTCTGGTTAATTCTTAGCAGCAAAATGTTAATAGAAGCAAATAAATAATAGCAGAAGACACAAAGATTTATACTGGTTCCTCCCAAACTGATAGTACTCATGTCCCCTTGCTTCACAAGAGATTTTTACTATAATCAAATCATGATTACAATCGCTAATGCATTCTGCATAAGGCTTTTATGTTTGCTCAGACCCAAGGTCCAAGACTTCTTGCTCAAGCTTCTCACTTGAGACTTCTTGCTTAGGTTCCACTAACCCAAGACTTCCTTACTTAGGCCCCTAGCCCAAGACTTTGCTTAAGTCCCTCGGACCCAAGACTTATGCTCCAAGCCACTTTGGATGAGCCTTCCGCTCCAAGTCCCATAAAATGAGCCTCCTTACTTGAACCCCTCAGATTTAAGACTTACTGCTCCCATTTTCATGTATCGAGCCAATATGCTCAAGCCACATTGGTTAAGACTTCTGCTCCAAGTCCCATGAAACGATCCTTCTTACTTGAACCCCTCAGATTCAAGACTTACTGCTCCCAATTTCATGTACCGAGCCAACCTGCTCGAGCCACACTGGCTCACAACTTTCCTGCTCAATTAATCCACTTGATTAAGACTTTCACAGCTCAAGCACATAGCAAGAGACTTACGTGGCTCAAGCATCTTGGCTCGAGACTTCCTTGCTTAAGTCCCAATGACTTAAGACTTATGCTCAATCAACCTAGTTGATTAAGACTTGCATTGATCAAGCACATAGCAAGAGACTTACATGGCTTAAGCATCTTGGCTCAAGACTTCCTTGCTTAAGTCCCAATGACTTAAGACTTTTGCTCAAGCACATAGCAAGAGACTTTGATCTAATTTGCTAAACAAGTTCAGCAGAATAGAGAACAAGGTGTACTTGATACAAGTATCAGAGGTACGATAAATCACCATAACAAAGACATAAAGTACTTAAGATTTCTAAGATATTCAATATGTAAGAAATCTTAAGGCTTTTACAATTACAACATACAATAGAAAATCTGCATATACAATTGTGTTGATAATTGCTGATCTTGTTACTCCTTCTTCTGGATAATCCTTTTTAAAGATTCAGTTTGAACCTTCAGCCATATATCTAGCCTTTGTAGAAACTAGTCGTTGAAGAGGTAACTTGATCAAGAGTCTTTTCTTTTGCTCTGTGTGATACCCCAAATTTTGAACACTAAGATTTCTCATCATTGTGTAAATCACCATCACAATATGGGGGAACCATTCTATTTCATCAGTCTCCCCAAATATGGGTGAGCATTCCCTACAATCAAAATTAGGGTTTCAAGCCCTCTCTGAGTGCTTAGACAAAGGATCAATCAAGGAATGACATGATCTTCAACTTGTCTAACCTCTCAAACATCCACAATGGATCAAAAGGACTCCCACTTCAAGGATTAAGCACAAGGCTGCTCCCTTTTAGGTGGATTAAGTCTCAAGATCGACAGTATCACCAAATTAGGGTTTTGGTCGACCAGGGCCTCCAGATGGAAATTTTTCATCTGGGCACAAGCCAATGATCAAAAACATAACCTAATATACTCCATGGAACCTCATGGACCCAAACATCAAGTCAATTTGACCTCAGGGGATGCATACATCAAAAATTAAGAATTAGGGTTTCTTGACCTAATTCACCCCTAAGTTGACTTTTAGGGCAAATCATGAGCCAAGACCTCAAGAGAGGGTTTGAGGGTCTCAAATGAACTATATTGATCCATTTCGAACAATGGATTAATCCAAGAAGCTTGAGCAACAAGTCTCAATTTCATCTGCACCACAATTAGGGTTTAAGGAGAAAGTCAACTGTGACTTTGACTTTTGACCAGGACATGCTCCCAAACCCTAGGACATGCCTTAATACACCCTATGACACCCATGGAACATGTCCATCAAGTTTGATTTAGGTCAAGGACATGATTTCCTGAAGAATTGCACAGTTTGGAATTCATCTGATAAAAAGTCAACTGTGCACAAAAGTCAACTTTGACTTTTTGAGATTTTTCACCAAAATGGATTTTTAACCCTAAAATGATGTTAATGTATGATTTGAATCATCATTCATCAATAAAAATCAAAGAAAGTGGGATAACTTGTAAAAGGGGTAACCATAAAACTTAGAAATTTTTCTAAGTTATGGAAAAAGTACCACTAATACACTAACTTTGGAAGATCATAACTCCTAAACCACATGGCCATTTTTTCTCATCCAAAGATGGATTTGTAGCCCTCATTACCCTCTACAAAAACTTCAACTAGACCTAAGTCCAATTCATTAAGGATTTTGAGTTATGGAGTGATCAAAATCAAGAAATCACACTTTGTTAAAACACTTAGTGAAAATTTCACTAAGTCAGATTTGACCTCACTTTTTGCCAAATGTAGAGGGATTTTTCACTTGGAATCAAAAGAGATCAAAACCAAACTTGTTCAAACAGTTGTTGTATCATGTAAGGGCTTTCCAAAATGGCCAAGAACATTACCAAATTCAACTTACACCATGAGATATGACATTGGCAAGTTGCCTTGCTGAAATCTGTCAAAGGCAAGGCAGAATTTGCAACTTTGCTCGATTTGCCAAAATCAGCCAAATTCAAATGCTCCTATCCACTTGGACACCTCAGAGGATTGAATCTAAAGGGGACAATCACTGAGCCAAGCCTCCAAAGTCCATGGAACAAGAAATAGCATGTTGAACCTAGAATGGCCAAAATAGGGACAAGACTCCAAATTTGGATTGAAGCATTCAATGGAACCATCAAGGTGGCATGGACTGAGTCATTCTCATCTGAAATCAGTCAAGACTTATCCAAGACCAAGGGAACCAAAGCTCTGTGCCCTAACCTCTAGTCAATGGCTAGAGGAGACTTGGATTTTCATTTGCCAACATTGGCCAAACCTACTTACCAGCTGCCATTCACTATTCCTTGCAAAACAAACTTGCTCTACTATAAATAGAGCTCAATTGTGATCAGTTTGAGTACACCAAAGCCATCTAACAGATGCTTTCCTCAAAATCTCTTTCTCTTGGCAAAAATGCCTTTCTTAGCAAGGTAGCTATCGGGTTTTGAGTTTGAGAGCAATTCCAATCAAACCAATCACTCACACACCTCACATACATCATATAGAAGTGATCCAAACACTTAGATCACTTCTGAAACACCAATTTCACAAAATCACCAGCTGGTTGCTCAAAATTTCAAACAAGTTGCAGCTGAGGTACCACAAAGTGATCCAGCCAAATTCAATCAAGTCCAAGCATTCAAACACAATCCATAGGGTGTAGGGAAGCTGTTCAGATCATCACCACTCATCTGTAACACCTCCAAATCAAAAATCACTTTGCACTTGCTGTCACGGCTTGGAGGTAAGCACATACTTGGTCATCTCTCAATCTATGCATATTTCCTCGCACAATAATTTGGCCATATGTTCATAATCATGTATGGAATGTTTTCCCTCAATTAATTGCTTTGTTTGAATCGTGTATCAAAAATCCTAGCCTTCATGCAAAAATTAGGGTTCTTGAGGATTTTTCGTGATTACTTGTTGTATGTTTAATTTAAATGAAATTAATGGACATAGACATGATCGTAAGGTTGAGACGAGCATAATGATATGTGGATTGCATGATATGATTAAGTATTCAGTGAGATTGGAGAGAAAATGAAAATCTGAGAATCCAAGAACACGCGCGTGTTCTTCAGCTTGTTCTTGGCGCCTTTTTTCCAAATTCAAATATTTGAATTTTGTGATTTTGTTTAATTGATTCAAAAATTAATTTCTCTCTGAGTTTTAATGATTTTGAGTTGATTCTTTTTTTGGTAATTCATAAAAATGTTAAAATATTTTATTTTATCAAAAAATCCCAAAAATATTATTTATTTCATATAATTTATATTTTTGCAAAGAATTAATATTTTAATTGTTTTTGACATTTTAAATATTTTTTCTACATTGATTTTGCAACTTTTGATGCTTTCTAATTATTTTGTAGGTCAATACTTAATTTTTGAAGCATTAATCCAAAATCACAATTTGTTTTTCACATGTTAAACAATTTTGATCATTTTAATTGAATTTTTATTCAATTAAATACATTTTTTGAAAACAAATTAGGGTTTTTGGATTAATTCAACCCTCATAAATCATTTTCAAAACACTTTGGGCCTCTAATAGAGTGTAAGACCCAATCCTTTCTTGACCAAACCATTTTGGGCCTCAGTGTATTGTATAAGTCCCGATACCGTCAAAAAACGAACGTCGCGATCGTCGCCCTTTTTGAAAAATAACCTTGGGCCTCTCCTTGAGCTATAAGACCCATTCAAAACTTTTGGGCCTCTAATAGAGTGTAAGACCCAACCCCCTTTTAACCAAAATCATTTTGGGCCTCACTTATTGTATAAGTCCCTCTGCGTTAAAAGAAAACCTCGGCGCGATCGCCATTTTTAAGCGAAAAGACAACTGGACCTACCCTCGTGTTATAAGCCCCACTCTTCTTCTTTAAAACTTTTTGGGCCTCTTGAGAGAGTGTAAGACCCATCCCTTTGTACAGAAAAACGTTTTGGCCCTCAGTCACTTGTATAAGTCCCCCTGTACAAATTTAAACAGTGCGCTCACTAATAAAACCCTGGGCCTCTCCTTGAGCTGTAAGCCCCAAATCTTCCTTTTTCAAAGCACTTTCTCCTTTGATTTTGAATATACTGTTGTTTTCAATCTTTCTTTGTTGAACAACTAACCAAACAGCATGGAAGCTCTACAACCGAGTAAGTGCTTATCGCTTTCATTTACCGCTTTCATATACATATAACTGTATTGTGGGGCTGTTTCGCTGTAAGTCTCCTTTCATAAACTCATATCAACTGTGTAATAATAGTATAGATATTTCGAGTTTCCCCGGCAACTACGTCTAGCACTAGGTAAAGCCATGTTGATCACTCTGAACTTACAGTCAAAACTAGATCCACATAGGATTACCAGACACAGTCTTCCCTCCTCTTGGGGTTAAACAATATGGAGATGTGAAAGGCAGATTCTTTTTGAACCCTTTCTCAGACTGTCACTCTTAGAAATAGACTGAACTAGATCCCCAATAGGATTACCAGATACAGTATTCTCTTCGGCTGTCCTCATTAGGAATTGTCAAGAAATTCTATTCCCAGAGATAAATTATTCTCGGTGAAACTTCTCTTGAATTTCTTCAAACCTCGGAACTGTTCACTAAATGAATTATTCTCGGTGAAACTTTTCTTGAACGTTTCTTTGGTTTGGGACCCACGGGCTTCTTAAAAGCATCGACCTCCTCTTGGGCATCGTACAAGGACCCACAGGCTTCCTAAAAGCAACCCCGCCTCCTCTTAGGCTTAGTACAAGGACCCTACGGCTTCTTAGAAGTAATCACAGCCTCCTCTTAGGCTTCGTATAATGATCTCTTCCTTCGGGAATGATAGCCTCCTCTTGGGCTTCGTACAAGGACCGATCGGCTTCTTAAAAGATTCCAGCCTCCTCTTTGGCTTCGTACAAATTGTCCCGACGACCTCCTAGAGGTATAGGAACAGAACTTAATCATCTTCATAGAACAGTCCTTTCATAGAGTCTACTACTGTTTCTCAAAGCATGGTACAAGAGATGAACTCTAGACTTGGACAGTCTAATCTCCTTGAGTCTCAAAGACATTCTCAAGCACCCCTTCGTTAAATAGGAAGGAACCCCGTAGACTCGGACAGTCTCAATACCCTTCGGATTTCCCGCTTCCTTAAAGAACAGGATTAACCCGGATCCTTGAATCAAATCCATGAGTACAGTGTTGCTCATATAAGAACTGATTTTCTCTGTAAAAATCAGTATACTGGACCTGTCACTCAAATGAAACAGTAACCATAGCCTCCCTCTTGGGCTTTGTACAAAGATCCTCCCCAGTGGAGTCAAACAAAGTTTAGCCTCTCTCTCGGGCTTTGTACGAGACACATAAGAGACTCCCTCGTTGAGTCAATCACCCCTTTCGCCTCCATCTCGGGCTTTATACGAGATACAAAAAGGTTCTTATTGAGCCAAACAAACCTTCAGCCTCCATCTCGGGCTTCGTACGAGATACAAAAAACTCTCTTGTTGAGTCAAACAGCCTCCATCTCGGGCTTTATACGAGATACCAAACGACTCCATCGTCGGGTCAAAACCTTTTAGCCTCTCTCTCGGGCTTTGTACGAGACACATATTAGCCTCCTCTTAGGCTTTGTATAAGAAAACCACTGGTTGATCCAATCAACCTTTTAGCATCAAAGTTGTGCCTCGTTCACAGTACCCAAACACAGTACACTTCTACCCCTTCATCTAATTGCTGTAAGCGGCAAGCCTCTGGATCATCTACATCCATGCCACTGTCCCTCTTTTAGTATGAGAAATTCTTAAGGAAAGATAGCATTGCTCTACACTGAGTTAAAGTCTTATCCTTCAGGATAAAACCCCTTCTTAGGAAATTATGGCATTGCTTGGATCCGCGTATCCCGGTTAAAGTAATTCTCCTTTAACCCATCTTTAGAGATGACAAATTATCTCTAAAGTCGAGGTCCTTCAGCTTCACGTCTTGGGCTTTGAACAAGACACAAATAGACTTTTCAGCTTCACATCTTGGGCTTTGAACAAGATACAAACAACCTTTCGCTTCACGTCTTGGGCTTTGAACAAGACACAAACACCCATTTCCTCCCATAGAATAGGAGGAACTACGAACGCTCTGATTTCCCTGTTTCGGTAAACGGGAATACGTAGGCATAAGATCGAAAGAAAAGATCTTAGCGAGCACACTAAACAAAAAAACCAAATCCCATATCTCCATCAATCAAAAGCAGTAATTCAAAAGCATCAGTCCTAACATCCTAATCCTTGTTCCCCGCCAGAAACCCTCTGTCTAGATAAAAAGAAAGAAATTGTATTGGCGAAAATACAAATAACCAGTACAAAGGCCCCCCCACATTGATAGCATCCGTAACCTAACAGACCGCTGTTTAAACTCAGTATGAAAAGCAGGGTTAATTGGAGACATCTATTTCCCTTCCTTATTCAGCTCACAATAGGATAAAAATGAATCGACCTGTAGTTTAAGCTCAACCGCAGAGAGCGACCAGCGCTTAAGAACCGCGTCCAAAATCGCTCGCTACAGAAAAAATGGCGCCCACCGTGGGGCCAGTTCTTTCTTTCTTACAATTTAAACCTTGGGTAAGTCATTTTCATGGCGGTGGCCGCCAACAGAAAAAAATGGCACCCACCGTGGGGCTTGTCAAAGTTAGATCTAGGCACGGTCTTCCTTCTCTTCACTTATGTGAAAACCACAGATTGGGGCTTCCGCCGGGGAACCCATTTCTGTCAAGAACTTAGGATTCTTAGCTTTATAAGTCTAGGATTTTAAAGACAAATATATATACTGCTTTTCCTAATTGAGTATGTGTTTATTTTTCTGCTACTGGGAATGCGTGTGATGCCGCATGTGGTGAGTTTGAGTATACACTTAAGAAAAGCCAACCTTTTTTGTAGTGCGGAAACTATCGGAAATAGTTGTTACGCGATACTACCCTCATTTCAGGCTGGTGATTTATTCTCGGTGAATGGCACTTACTCTAAGATTGCACACAACTCGCTGGCGATCCGCTTGTTGTCTGCCTTCCTGGGAGGAGCTGATGATAATGAGTACAGGTACAAAAATCACCCTAGTATAAACCTTTGGGGATGGGTAGAGCCTTGACTTCATGACAACGATCCTTTGACCCCATGTTTTTTCTATGTTTTTGTGTGCTGCATTCATGCATTCATTTAATAAAACATTAAAACATTCAAAAAACTTTCTCTTCTAGTCTCTCTGTTTTTCAAATTGAACTAAGGCTGTGATTGCAAATACCAGAGAAGAGGATTACGCTAATGGATTTCGGTAGAAGGAGAACTCACCAGTATACCTTCAAGGTTCCAAAGTTAGGAGATTTGAGAAGGTTAGCAAGGATGATCACTAGCCCTGAGGCTTTTAGAGCCAAGCACGGAGGTCTGCTACCACTGTTAAGAGTCCATGTGATTGAGGGAATCATGGATGCGCTCATTCAATTCTACGATCCGGTTTATCACTGTTTCACATTCCCAGATTACCAGCTAGCACCAACACTGGAGGAGTATTCTCATCTGATCGATCTACACATCACAGATCAAGCTCCATTTTCTGGACTGGAAGAAATTCCAAAGAATCAGACTATTGCAAGAGCAATTCATTAGGATGAGTCTGAGGTCAGGACTCACATGACTACTAAGGGTGGCATCCAAGGTTTGCCGGCCCAGTTCTTAACAAAGAAAGCTCTTTACTTTGCTAGTATAGGGAACAGGACTGCTTTTGAAAGCATCTTTGTTTTACTCACCTACGGATTATTTTTGTTTCCCAACATCAATAACTTCGTCGATATAAACTCCATTAAGGTTTTTCTCATTGGAAACCCTGTGCCGACTTTGCTCGCAGATGCGTATCATTCTGTACACTTGGGAAATTTGTACAGTGGAGGGGAGATCACATGCTGTGTACCTCTGCTTTATAAATGGTTTATATCTCACTTGCCCAAGTCTGCCGCTTTTTGGGATTGCAAGAGTGTCTTACGTTGGTCGCAGAGGATCATGTCTCTTACCAACTCTGATATAGATTGGTGTAATAGGATTTATGATGGAATCAGAATCATCGATCATTGTGGAAACTTCCCCAACGTACCCCTTATAGGAACTAAGGGAGGAATCAACTACCATTCGGTATTGGTTCTTCGTCAATTTGGATACCCGATGAGACACATCCCACTGGGTGTTCATCTGGAAGGTCTTTTCTTCAAAGAAGGAGAAAACGACAGAGCACTAAAGATGGAAATAGTGCACGCTTGGAAACACGTTCATAAGAAAGGACGAGAGTCTCTAGGAAAACCAGACTGTGTCTCGGTGGAACCTTATCTCCACTGGGTACAAACTAGAGCTCTCAAGTTAAAGATGCCTTATCCTCGTTACGGAATTCTTCCGCCAAAGGAATCTGTCATGTATTTCATGACGGAAACTGAAAAGCTTCAGGTTACTCTCAACAAAGTCCAGAAGGAGAGAAGGTCTTGGAAGAACAAGTACCGCACCCTCGACATAGAGTGCATCAAAATACAGCAATTATTGAAAGAGAAAGATGCTCTGATTGAAATTTTGGAGCAGCACGCTGTAGAGAATCAAGATGACCAAAGGAATTTGCTCGCTCCTTTCACCTGGCAAAGGAATGACAACCCGACAACGGCCCAAGAGCCCCGGTCAAAGAAAAGGAAAGTACCAGAGTCAGCACCCGATTTCTCTTCAGAGAAGACTCGGGACCCATTAGCTTAGGCTTCTATTTCTGCACTTTGTAATCTTCTGTATTTCCATTTCTGTAATCCTTTGAACTTCAATAAAAAGGGGGTTTCCCCACCGTTTGATATTTGCAATCTAATTGTCGAAGTTTATTTTGATTAAACCAAAAAACAATTAATATAATCATTGCATTCATCATTCTCACATCGCGTATTCTTCTTACCTACGAATCTCACGTTTGTGTCTCGATTCTAGAGTCAAACTGTCTCATTCGTATAACACTCGGGTCAATCGTCAGAAAAAGATGGATGATCTTGAGGAAGAAAACAGAGAGTTGAAAGAAGAGATCGACGCTCTGAGAGAGGATATGAGAAAGCTTCGTAACGACATGCAAGCCATGGCAGAAGCTCAGCTACAAAGGACTGTGATCTCAGAGATCACCTCAACGCCCATAGTGGAGAAGTATGATCCTAGGTATCAGATACCGAAAGATCGCCCTTGGGGTATGCCTGTTAACTATATCCCGGAAGGATATGTTCCGCCGATCACTGAGGATCAGGGAATCACAACAGAAGCCGCTGGGCCTGAAGGTTACAAACTTCGGGAAAGCGAAGATGCCAGGGGCATACTGAAGACTCCTGAAGGTTACAAACTTTGGGAAACACCAAGATTCACCGCCGTAGTCACGGTACCACCCCCTGTGGTGCACACTGTCCCGGGAGGATGGATTTCACCAATACCTTCTGGTAAAAGGGAAACTATGTTTGACCGAATGGATGAATTCCAGGAACAGTTCCTGGAAATGCAGAAGGAGCTGCAGGCCATTCGCGGTCAGGATCTATTTGGGAAGGACGCTGCAGATCTCTGCTTGGTCCCCAATGTGAAAGTCCCGCACAAGTTCCAAGTGCCCGACTTTGAAAAATACAAGGGTAACTCTTGCCCTCAAAGTCACTTGACAATGTACGCTCGACAAATGTCAGCTCAGATGGAGAATCAGGACCTGCTGATTCACTACTTCCAGGATAGTTTAACCGGTGCCGCACTCAAATGGTACATGGGTTTAAACCGTGCTACGATCAGCACTTTCAGAGATCTTGGCAAAGCCTTCGTCCAACAATACAAATACAATTTGGACATGGCACCCGACAGAGATCAACTCGGATCAATGTCACAAAAGGATAAGGAAACCTTTAAGAAGTACGCTCAAAGGTGGCGTGAAATTACCGCTCAAATTTGTCCATCTCTTGAGGAAAAGAGATGACAAAGATCTTCTTAAAAACCTTAAGCTCATTTTACTATGACCGAATGGTTGCTAGTGCGCCTAGTGATTTCACCGAGATGGTCGGCATGGGCGTACGTCTTGAGGAAGTCGTCCGAGAAGGACGTTTGATAAAAGACGCTGGATCGACGAGCGGTACCAAGAAATATGGTAGTGCTCTCCCTAAGAAAAAAGAGTAAGATATTGGGAATATCTCTCTCGGAAAGCAAAGGCGACGTTATCAACCAGTAGCAGATGTAATTCCTGCTATCATCCCTGCGCCTGTTCCTATGTATCAACCTCAGGTTGCGCAGAGCCAACCTGATCAACAAAGGACACAACAGCCTCTTCGGCAGGCTCGTCCTCCATGTAACAGCAACCGTACAACACGACCATCAGGGTTTGATCCTATACCCATGTCGTACACAGAGCTGTTTCCGTTACTACTGGTTAAAGGGCACATCCAGACTAAGTCTCCTCTTACAGTACCAGAAAATCCGCCTTTTTGGTTTAAGGTGGATCAAACATGCCCTTATCATCAAGGAGGTTCAGGCCATAACATAGAGACTTGTCTCAATTTCAAGTACGACGTGCAAAAACTTGTTAGGAGCGGGCTCTTATCTTTCAAAGATACGAATCCCAATGTTCTTACGAACCCGCTGCCTCAACATGAGAAAGCTGCTGTCAATCTCATTGAGAAAGAGACTAATAATGTTTATCAAATTCACGATGTACTCTTATTGAAGACCAATCTGGTCAAGATGCATTGTAGACAGAGTGGATATGGCCATGTGCCACCTCATAACTATCATCAGTGTGATATCTGCTCTAAAGACAACCAAGGATGTTCGGTAGTGCAATCAACTTTACAGGAACAGATGGATCTCGGATGGATCCAAGAGCACCGAGTTCGTGGAGTTAACATGGTCTATACGAATTCTAACGTCATTCAGAACCACGATATCCGTGCAATGAATGTCAACTTGGTGGCGATGCACTAAAGGCAAAGCCAGTATCATAATCTGCCGCGGCACGATTACAATTCCTGTCTGACTTGCTCGGTAAACAAACAGGGATGTTCTTTCATACAAGAGACCCTTCAGCGTCAGATGGATCTTGGATGGATCCAAGACTACCATGATAGGAACCCTTATCAAATCAACATGGTTCAGATTTTCGATATTCGCGTGATGAATACCAACCTGGTAGAGTTACATGCTGAGCAGGTTCGACTCGGATTCTTAATATCACATGACTATCAGAGCTGTAAAGCGGGTTGCGAAAACGATCGAGGTTGTACCCTTGTCCAGGAGGCACTTCAGCACTTGTTAAATCACTGGTGGATGCCAATCTATATGGATGAAGATACTCAGCAAATTAGTATCAATAACAGAAACCCCACTCGGCGTCAGAGTTAGGATGTCCGATCTGTGGAAGCTAACCTAGTGAGGTTACATTGTATTCAAAGTGGGTGTGGCCAGGTGCCACCACACAACTATGAACGTTGCGGCGTCTGTTCGAAAAGTAACCAAGGGTGTTACCTTGTGAGAGCAGCTCTTCAGGGTCAGTTCGATCGTGGAGAAATTCGTCCATATCCGGGTTCTGGACCCACCAACTGGACGCCGGACTACCTTGCCGAGCAAGTTGAGGATGTTGTCACGATCTCTGGTCATCATAGGACCAGGGATGTTTTTGCCATTATCCCCCTACTTGACGAATCTAAGGTTCCCAACCGGGAACGGATCGAGATTACTTATGATGGTCAAAAAAATCAGAAGGTTCCCGTAGTCATCTATTTACTGGGACCATCACCGTATGACTCAACTAAGGCAATCCCTTACAGATACGGTGCAACAACAATTGAAAATGGAAAGGAAATTCCATTACCCTCCGTCGTGAATATTGCAGACATCAGTCGTGTAACACGGAGTGGTCGAATCTTCAACCGAGGAGTTGGGGAACCTAACAAGAAAAAGGAACTTCAGACAGAAGCTCCCGATCCACCAGTCGGTCAATCCGGTAATCCCGACCTTTCAAAAGATGATGATGAGATGCAGAAGCTCATCCAAAGGAGTGAATACAACATTGTCGATCAACTGTTACAGACTCCTTCAAAGATCTCGGTATTATCGCTGTTACTCAGTTCAGAAGCTCACAGGGAGGCTTTACAGAAAGTCTTGGAGCAGGCCTTTGTAGAACAGGATGTAACCATCAGACAGTTCGATAGCATTGCCTCTAACATCACTTCTTGCAACAATTTGGGATTTAGTGATGAGGAATTACCTGAAGAGGGTCGCCGTCATAACATGGCGCTCAATATTACAGTTAACTGCCAGGACGATGCTTTAGCCAGCGTACTGGTAGACACAGGGTCAGCCCTGAATGTTATGCCAAAGTCTACTTTGATGCAATTATCATTCAAAGGCCCTCCGATGAGAATCAGCGAGGTTGTCGTCAAAGCATTCGACGAATACAGAAAAATGGTTATCGGCGAAGTTGATCTTCCCATAACTATCGGTCCTTATACTTTCCAAGTCACTTTCCAGGTCATGGACATCCGGGCAACATATAGTTGTTTATTAGGAAGACCTTGGATACATCAGGCTGGGGCGGTTACTTCCACCCTCCACCAAAAGCTAAAGTTCGTACAGAACGGCCAACTCATCACAGTCTGTGGAGAACAGGCCTTGCTGGTGTGTAACTTGTCATCATCTGCTGGTATAGAACCTGAGGAGGTTATTGGAACGTAGTTCCAAGCACTGTCGGTGAGCAAGGACAATCATTTCAAAGGAGGAACCTCGATTTCCTCATACAAAGATGCTATCAAAGCGGTCGAGAGTACCGATACAAAAGGATGGGGACAGCTTGTCATTCCCATTGACAATAAAACAAAGAAGGGTCTTGGTTTTTCTGCAACCTGCACCCATACAACTGTCGGCGATGAAAATCTTCATCCCCTTCAAAATCTCTTCCACGGTGGAGGTTTCCTTCACCCAGTGTCTCAGATAGTTCATGCTATCAATGAGGAAGATCCCTCTGACACGGATGAAGAGTGGAAGTCCTACCTTAACAAGGACGGTTATATGTCTCAGGAAGAGGTGCCTATGCCTTTTTGCTTTCCTACAGAAAGTCCGAGATTTATACCAAGATCAGACGTCGAAATGATATATGGAGATTGTGATCCGGAAGGATGTCGTGCTCCGCCAAATTCATTAGAGGAAGACACTCCGATGAAAGACAATTTTGACTATAATTACTATGGCCCAATGGATGGCCTGCCAATGTGGCAACCTTACCCAGGAAACTTGGGGTAAGAAAGTCAGCCGAGTAATGAAACTCAGCTGAGCATCATTGAACAGAATACCTGTGTCCCCACCATGTCATGGGATCAACACTCAGGTCATTCGGAAACTACTCAACATGAAGATGAATTCGCAACATTTGCAGGACTTGAATTCATCAACTATGCTTTTCCCGAGGTCAACGTCATCGAGAGGGATGACTCCTCCAGTTCCAAAGAAATTTGGGACACCCTGGGAGAACCAAGTGGAAAATACGACTTTATGGTCAAGTACACCGCTCCCGAAAGCTCTCGTATCAGGCTCGAAGATATCCAGCCAACTGGATGGGGAGATACAGCTGAGAGCACAAGTGCTATGCGAAATACAACAGAGGAATCCTCCTACGAAAATTCTTCCTGGGAGACAGATTCCAATGATCCTGCTCTGCCAGAAATCAGCGTTATTTCTGAAGACAAATCAAGGAAGGTGCCAGAATTTGTGATTCACCGAGGATTTCGCCACCATTGGGTTGCCGTCGAGGTTCCGAAGGTCGTTCATCAGTCAAAGTAATTGCCATCTTTTAACCTTTCACCCTGCCCAGGTGAAACGAATGTTTTGATAGGGCTCGTTTTCTGTAAATTTCCCTCTTCGCTTTGCCCGAAGCGACAGAGTTTTGTTTTATAGGGCTGTAGTTTCAAGGATCGACTTGTTCATTAATAAAATAACGTCGTTCTGTAATTTCTGCATTAATTGCTGTTTTCTCTTTTTGCTTTTTCAGAAAATGGTAATCCTAAAAAACAATTCAAATAAAAACAAGCAGTAAAATAAAACACTGCACACACTTGCATTTTTCTCTATCTCTTCTAAACACGAATCATCACGTCATGCAGATTGCTTGTTTTACACCCCGTTGAAACATACGATCCGATGCCTTCTCCCGACTTTGAGTTCCCGGTATTTGGGGCTGAAGAAGAAGACGACGACGAAATTCTAAAAGAGATCTCCCGATTACTCATACAAGAGGAAAGGTCCATTGAACCTCATAAAGAGCCGTTGGAAACGGTAAACTTGGGTTCAGAGCAAAAGAGAAAAGAAATAAGGATTGGTGAACTACTCAGTCCAACTGCCAGAGAAGGTTTGATAAAGCTTCTCAAAGAATTCCCCGATGTGTTCGCTTGGTCCTATCAGGATATGCCAGGGTTGGATACCAGCATCGTGGAACATCACTTACCATTAAGATCGGAATGTCCGCCAGTAAAGCAAAGGTTGAGACGCACTCACCCGGACATGGCCATCAAAATCAAAGAGGAGGTGCAGAAACAGATTGACGCGGGTTTCCTCGCCACATCTGAATATCCTCAATGGTTAGCCAACATCGTACCCGTTCCCAAAAAGGACAGAAAGGTCAGAATGTGTGTAGATTACAGGGATTTGAACAAGGCAAGTCCAAAGGACGACTTTCCTTTACCACACATTGACATGCTGGTGGACAGTACAACAAAATTCAAAGTCTTCTCCTTCATGGATGGATTCTCGGGCTATAACCAGATCAAAATGGCGCCGAAAGACATGGAGAAAACTTCGTTCATCACCCCATGGGGCACCTTTTGTTACAAGGTAATGTCGTTCGGTTTGAAGAATGCCGGGGCAACCTATCAAAGGGCCATGACTACTCTGTTTTATGACATGATACACAAAGAAATCGAAGTGTATGTCGATGATATGATTGCAAAATCAAAAATAGAGAAAGAGCATGTCGAACATTTGTCAAAATCGTTCGAACGTCTAAGAAAATTCAAGCTCCGCTTGAATCCCAACAAGTGCACCTTCGGTGTCTGTTCAGGGAAACTATTAGGGTTCATCGTCAGCCAGAAAGGAATTGAGGTTGATCCTAACAAGGTCAAGGCCATTCGAGAAATGCCTTCTCCGAAAACTGAAAAACAAGTCAGAGGATTTCTAGGACGGTTGAATTACATCTCCAGATTCATATTCCTTATGACCGCCACTTGTGCGCCGATTTTCAAATTACTGAAAAAGAACCAGGATTGCATTTGGTCAGAAGATTGCCAAACTGCCTTCGACAGTATTAAGGAATACCTGTTGAATCCGCCGATTCTATCACCTCCAGTGGAAGGAAGACCACTGATCATTTACCTCACAGTCCTAGAGGACTCAATGGGGTGTGTACTTGGCCAACAAGACGAAACCAAAAGGAAAGAGTCTGCCATTTACTATCTGAGCAAGAAGTTCACCGATTGTGAAACTCGGTACACGATGCTTGAAAAAACTTGTTGCGCTTTGGCTTGGGCAGCCAAACGTCTTCGCCAGTACATGATTCGTCATACTACTTGGTTGGTCTCCGAAATGGATCCGATCAAGTACGTTTTCGAAAAACCTGCTCTCACGGGAAGAATCGCCCGTTGGCAGATGCTGTTATCAGAATATGACATAGAGTACCACGCTCAAAAAGCCGTTAAGGGAAGTATTTTAGCCGACCATTTGGCCCATCAACCGATTGACGATCAAGAATCAATCGGGTTTGACTTCCCAGACGAAGATGTCATGTATCTAAAAATGAAAGATTGCGATGAACCGTTACCCAGTGAAGGGCCAGAACCAGGTTCCCAATGGGGACTTATCTTCGACGGAGCAGTTAATCATTATGGAAACGGAATTGGGGCAATCATTGTTACCCCTCAGGGTACCCACATTCCTGTCACTGCCAGACTTACGTTCAAATGTACGAACAACGAGGCCGAATACGAAGCTTGTATTATGGGTCTCGAAGAAGCAATTGATTTAAGGATCAAAAACTTGGACGTATACGGCGACTCATCCTTGGTTATCAATCAGATAAAAGGAGATTGGAACACATACCAATCAGGATTGATTCCTTACAAAGACTATGCAAGAAGGTTGTTACCCTTCTTCAACAGAGTTGAGTTTCATCACATCCCTCGTGAGGAGAATCACATGGCTGATGCATTAGCCACTATCTCTTCTATGATTAGTGTAGGTCAATGGAATGACATACCTAAGATCGACATAATGCGCCTTGAAAGGCCCGCTTACGTCTTCACGATTGAAGCAGTCATAGACAACAAACCTTGGTATCACGATATCAAATGCTTCCTTCAGAAACAAGAGTACCCATCTGGGGCACTCAGAAAAGACAGAAAAACCCTCAGGAGATTGGCTGGAAACTTCTTCCTGAGCGGGGACACTCTTTATAAGAGGAATTTTGACATGGTTTTGCTCCGATGCGTCGACAGACCAGAAGCAGACATGCTTATGAAAGAAATTCATGAAGGATCCTTTGGCACTCATGCCAACGGACACACAATGGCGAGAAAAATTCTTAGAGCAGGGTACTATTGGTTGACCATGGAATCCGACTGCTACAAGTACATGAGGAGGTGTCACAAGTGTCAGATATACTCCGACAAAATTCATGTACCGCCATCACATCTCAAAGTTCTTTCTTCCCCATGGCCTTTTTCCATATGGGGAATCGACATGATTGGCTTGATTGAACCTAAGGCTTCAAACGGACATCGATTCATCCTGGTAGCCATTGACTACTTCACCAAGTGGGTCGAAGCAGCATCGTATGCTAATGTAACCTGACAAGTGGTGGTCCGATTTATCAAAAACAATATCATCTGTCGTTATGGTGTTCCAAGCGAGATCATTACTGACAATGGATCTAACTTGAACAACAAGATGATGAAAGAGTTGTGCACAGAGTTCAAGATCGAACACCATAACTCATCTCCCTACCGACCCAAGATGAACGGAGCGGTAGAAGCGGCTAACAAGAACATCAAGAAGACCGTTCAAAAGATGGTTGTAACCTACAAAGACTGGCACGAAATGCTACCCTTTGCTCTTCACGGTTATCGCACATCTGTCCACACTTCAACAGGGGCTACCCCTTTCTCTCTAGTGTATGGCATGGAAGCAGTGCTCCCTATAGAAGTAGAGATCCCATCAATCCGGGTATTGATGGAAACTAAGCTCACCGAAGCTGAATGGTGTCAAAGCCGACACGACGAACTCAATCTGATCGAAGAAAAGAGAATCATGACACTATGCACGGTCAGTTGTATCAACAAAGAATGAAGAGGGCGTTTGACAAAAAGGTCCGACCTCGTGTCTTCAGACAAGGAGACCTTGTGCTCAAGAAGATACAATCATTTCTCACTGATTCGCGAGGCAAGTGGACTCCGAATTATGATGGCCCCTACGTGGTCACGAAAGCTCTCTCAGGCGGTGCCTTGAGACTTGCAACCATGGACGGAGAGGAATTTTCCTACCCCACAAATGTTGATGTAGTCAAGAAATACTTCGCCTAAACTAAAAAAAAAACATCTCGGTGGATTGAAAACCCGAAAGGGCGGTCTAGGCAAAAGTTAGAGACATGAAAAAAAATCATCCCGATGGATTGGAAATCTCATAGTACAATCCAGGCAAAAATTAGGGATAATGGCAAGTAACTATGTTCAACAGAGGCAAATCCCTCAGCAGCAGCAGTTACATCATCTGTCAGAAAACTCCAGTCAAGGTCATCTTCGACGGAAGCTCAGGATGCCCCGAATTCAAAGTTGGTAGAAGGATAGTGGTCGTTATGTTTCAACGTAGCCCTTTTCCCTATAAATTACCATTTTCTAACTTTGTATATACTCTGTGGAATCACGCGTTTGGCTGATCTCCATTTTATCAATGAAATTTGAGCCCTTGTGCTTTTGTTTGTAATTCTTATTTGTTTTAGCTTTACAGAACGACGTTGTTAACATGATTAACGATTCTTGAAATAAAACAAAAATGAATTTACTTGTTAAAACTTTTTCTGCTTTTAAACAAAGATGGCAATTTCTTTTGACTGTTGAACATCAAAAGAGCGTCAACCACTTCTTCAGAAGTAAGCGAACTTCAAAGTGCAGAATCAAAGTACTCCTTCTAACCCAGTACGCTTAAATGAAGGATCAACTATGTCAGAGACCTCGTTTCGTCTAACACGCCTCGACCGAGTTCTTATCTCCTAAGCCCGACCAACGGTAGCTCCCCAACAGGGACTATCTCTCCTAAGCAAGGTGGAATTGCTATTTTGAACCAGCGATATTTTTACACGCCCCGCGATGGCCGAGTATCCAGTCATGTTTATCTTTTAGTTTGTATGTCGCGTCAGTTTTGTCAGCATAAACATACATACATCATGCATTATTGATTTGCATTTACATTTCATATTGCGTCACTATCACTCTAGTCGGTCTCGTCCCCTAGTGATAACAGTCCTCTCAATCGAGTTGTCAGTTCTTGCCTCGTCAGGAAACGCTGCGTTTGAACAACCTCGCCTCCAGTTTATTTCTGAGAGGAAGTTGGCCTTCGACCACTTTGAGGCCTGGTTTGGTTTTGGAAGTGACTGAATCAAGACATGGCTTGAAAAATGCAGAAAAGTCAAATTTTGAGGTTTTGGAGGTTGACTTTCTGATTTTGGTGTTTTAGATCACAAGTGAGTGTTTGAACAGCTTGGATATGACATATTTGATGTGTTTGGATCATGAGCTGTGGTGGAATTGCTCTCTAACTCAAAAACTCAGAGATGGCTTGTAAAAGAAGGCATTTTGGCCTAAAGAGAGAGATTTTGAGGAAAGCATCAGTTGTAGGGCTTTGGTGTACTCAAACTGAGCATAAATGAGCTCTATTTATAGTGCAACAAGTTTGTTTTACAAGCAATAGTGAATTACAGCTGGTACAGGCCTTTGGACAATGTTGATCCAAGGGAATCTTTAGTCTCCTCTAGCCATTGACTTGAGGTTAGAGCACAGGCCTATGGTCCTTTGATTCAGAGCTAAATTTTGACTCATTCAGTTAGAAATATCTCAGTCCATCCCACCTTGATGCATCTATTAAATACTTGGAAACAAAATTGGAGTCTTTTGCACTTTTTAGCCTTTTTAGGTTTGTTATGGCTATGTGTAGATTCTTGGACTTGGGAGGCTTGGGGATCAGATCATTCCCCTTGGATTTTATCCTCTGATGTGTCCAAATGGATGACAAGGCTTGGAGTTGTCCAATTTTTTCAAATCGAGCAAAATACCAAATTCTGCCTTATACAAGACAGTTGGAAATGGTGATTTTGAGGGAATCATATCTCCTTGCTCAGGTTGAGTTAGGGGAGGCTCTTGTGCTTTTTAGAAAGCCCTCATATGATAAAATACATGTGTGACCATAGTTTGTCTTGAAAATATTTGAATCCAACTGAAAAATCCTCATGAACATTGATGCCCAAAGCTGGTAACTTAGGCAGATTTTCACTAAGTGTTGGAAAAGTGCCATTTTCTTCATTTTTGTCATTTTGATCAATCCATAACTCAAAATCCATGAGGATTTGGAATCTCTTGTAGTTGACACTTTTAAATTACGTTAGATGGACTTTCATTTGAGATTTTAATGGGAGAAAAAGGCCTTGTGGTTTAGGAGTTATGACCTTGCAAAGTTGGTACAAAATCACTTTTGTTCCATAACTTAGAAAAATTTTGGTTTCTCAAGGTTGCCCCTTTTGCAAGAAACCTCACTTTTCTTGATTTTTCTTAATGAATGATGATCAATACCATACATTAACATTATTTTTGACTTAGAGAAACCATATTTGTGAAAAATTCCAAAAAGTCAAACTTGATTTTGTGCACAGTTGACTTTTTTATCGGATGAAATCCAAACTGTGCAATCATTTATGAAATCAAGTCATTGACCTAATTTAAACCTAATGGATGGATTCCATAGGTGTTATAGGGTGTATTGAATCATGTCCCAAGGTTTGGGAGCATGTCTTGGTCAAAAGTCAAAGATACAGTTGACTTTTTCTTCAAAACCCTAATTGTGGTGCAGATGAAATTGAAACTTGTGAATCAAGCTTCTTGGATCAATCCATTGTTGCAAATGGATCAATGTGGTGTATTTGAGGTCCTCAAATCATGTCTTGAGGTCTTGGCTCATGCTTTGCTCCAAAAGTCAACTTAGGGGTGAATTAGGTCAAGAAACCCTAATTCCTGATTTTTTGTGAATGCATCCCCTGAGGCTAAATTGACTTGATGATTGGGTCCATAAGGTCCCTTGGAGTATCTTGGGTTGTGCTTTGAAGCATTGTCTCATGCCCAGATGAAAATTTTCATCTGGAGGCCTTGGTCGACCAAAACCCTAATTTGGTGACATTGGCGATCTTGAGGCTTGATCCACTTGGAATTTTGCAACTTTGTGCTTGATTTTTGATGTGGGAGTCCTCTTGATCCCTTATGGGTGTTTGAGAGGTTTATACAAGTTGAAGATCATGTCATTTCTTGATTGATCTTTTGTCTAAGTGCTCTGAGAGGGCTTAAAACCCTAATTCTTGATTGTAGTGAATGCTCAACAATCCTTGAGGAGATTGATGAGGCATGAAGGTACATCCATATTGTGGTGATGATTCTCACAATGATGGGGAATCTCGGTGGTCAAAATTTGGGGTATGACATTGTGACCTTAGGTTTGAATCTAAACCAATCTTATCAGAATTTGCTTGAAAGGTTAGAGGAAGTGTAACTAGACAAGCTTAAAAAATGATTCCCACAAATCTAAGCACAAGGATTCAAAAATAGTCTGAGCATCAGACATATCAATGATGTTGATATACTCAGAAGTGAAATAGAGCACCTACTAGAATGCAACTACCTCTGAAGATATTCAATGAGCTTCTTCTGAGATGGTGATAGAGACTTTCAAACAGATCATCTCTACACCATCAACTTCTATAGTAATACCTTTTTCAAGGATATTCTATAGACCTTCAGAAACCCCTTTTATCAAGACCAATGAGTTAAAAATATGTTTTGTTTTTCCATCATTTAAATTCAGTGGAATCACCCTTTGAATATGGTAGGAAAAACAGTATGATATTTTTCATGTGACACTTGATTCCTTCTTGAAAGAAAGTTTTTGACAGACATACTTTTCTTATTGGATTATTATTTGCACCACTATCAAGTGTTATGCACAGACCAGACTCTGATGCTAATTGAAGGTGAGAAAAGTACACAAGAAGGGGGGTTTGAATTGTGTTTTCAGTTTTCTTAGTTTGCGTCTGATCAGAGTTCAAAATCTAAACTGGTGTTCAGATTCTGGTTAATTCTTAGCAGCGGAATGTTAATAGAAGCAAATAAATAATAGCAGAAGACACAAAGATTTATACTGGTTCCTCCCAAACTGAGAGTACTCATGTCCCCTTGCTTCATAAGAGATTTTCACTATAATCAAATCATGATTACAATCGCTTATGCATTCTACATAAGGCTTTTATGTTTGCTCAGACCCAAGGTCCAAGACTTCTTGCTCAAGCTTCTCACTTGAGACTTCTTGCTTAGGTTTCACTAACCCAAGACTTCCTTACTTAGGCCCCTAGCCCAAGACTTTGCTCAAGTCCCTCGGACCCAAGACTTATGATCCAAGCCACTTTGGATGAGCCTTCCGCTCCAAGTCCCATAAAATGAGCCTCCTTACTTGAACCCCTCAGATTTAAGACTTACTGATCCCATTTTCATGTATCGAGCCAATATGCTCAAGCCACACTGGTTGAGACTTCTGCTCCAAGTCCCATGAAACGAGCCTTCTTACTTGAACCCCTCAGATTCAAGACTTACTGCTCCCAATTTCATGTACCGAGCCAACCTGCTCGAGCCACACTGGCTCGCGACTTTCCTGCTCAATTAATCCACTTGATTAAGACTTTCACAGCTCAAGCACATAGCAAGAGACTTACGTGGCTCAAACATCTTGGCTCGAGACTTCCTTGCTTAAGTCCCAATGACTTAAGACTTATGCTCAATCAACCTAGTTGATTAAGACTTGCATTGATCAAGCACATAGCAAGAGACTTACATGGCTTAAGCATCTTGGCTCAAGACTTCCTTGCTTAAGTCCCAATGACTTAAGACTTTTGCTCAAGCACATAGCAAGAGACTTTGATCTAATTTGCTAAACAAGTTCAGCAGAATAGAGAACAAGGTGTACTTGATACAAGTATCAGAGGTACGATAAATCACCATAACAAAGACATAAAGTACTTAAGATTTCTAAGATATTCAATATGTAAGAAATCTTAAGGCTTTTACAATTACAACATACAATAGAAAATCTGCATATACAATTGTGTTGATAATTGCTGATCTTGTTACTCCTTCTTTTGGATAATCCTTTTTAAAGATTCAGTTTGAACCTTCAGCCATATATCTAGCCTTTGTAGAAACTAGTCGTTGATGAGGTAACTTGATCAAGAGTCTTTTCTTTTGCTCTGTGTCATACCCCAAATTTTGACCACTAAGATTTCCCATCATTGTGTAAACCACCATCACAATATGGGGGAACCATTCTATTTCATCAGTCTCCCCAAAGATGGGTGAGCATTCCCTACAATCAAAATTAGGGTTTCAAGCCCTCTCTGAGTGCTTAGACAAAGGATCAATCAAGGAATGACATGATCTTCAACTTATCTAACCTCTCAAACATCCATAATGGATCAAAAGGACTCCCACTTCAAGGATTAAGCACAAGGCTGCTCCCTTTTAGGTGGATTAAGTCTCAAGATCGACAGTATCACCAAATTAGGGTTTTGGTCGACCAGGGCCTCCAGATGGAAATTTTTCATCTGGGCACAAGCCAATGATCCAAAACATAACCTAATATACTCCATGGAACCTCATGGACCCAAACATCAAGTCAATTTGACCTCAGGGGATGCATACATCAAAAATCAGGAATTAGGGTTTCTTGACCTAATTCACCCCTAAGTTGACTTTTAGGGCAAATCATGAGCCAAGACCTCAACAAAGGGTTTGAGGGTCTCAAATGAACTATATTGATCCATTTGGAACAATGGATTAATCCAAGAAGCTTGACCAACAAGTCTCAATTTCATCTGCACCACAGTTAGGGTTTAAGGAGAAAGTCAACTGTGACTTTGACTTTTGACCAGGACATGCTCCCAAACCCTAGGACATGCCTCAATACACCCTATGACACCCATGGAACATGTCCATCAAGTTTGATTTAGGTCAAGGACATGATTTCCTGAAGAATTGCACAGTTTGGAATTCATCTGATAAAAAATCAACTATGCACAAAAGTCAACTTTGACTTTTTGAGATTTTTCACCAAAATGGATTTTTAACCCTAAAATGATGTTAATGTATGATTTGAATCATCATTCATCAAGAAAAACCAAAGAAAGTGGGATAACTTGTAAAAGGGGTAACCATAAAACTTAGAAATTTTTCTAAGTTATGGAAAAAGTACCACTAATACACTAACTTTGGAGGATCATAACTCCTAAACCGCATGGCCATTTTTTCTCATCCAAAGATGGATTTGTAGCCCTCATTACCCTCTACAAAAACTTCAACTAGACCTAAGTCCAATTCATTAAGGATTTTGAGTTATGGAGTGATCAAAATCAAGAAATCACACTTTGTTAAAACACTTAGTGAAAATTTCACTAAGTCAGATTTGACCTCACTTTTTGCCAAATGTAGAGGGATTTTTCACTTGGAATCAAAAGAGATCAAAACCAAACTTGTTCAAACAGTTGTTGTATCATGTAAGGGCTTTCCAAAATGGCCAAGAACATTACCAAATTCAACTTACACCATGAGATATGACATTGGCAAGTTGCCTTGCTGAAATCTGTCAAAGGCAAGGCAGAATTTGCAACTTTGCTCGATTTGCCAAAATCAGCCAAATTCAAATGCTCCTATCCACTTATACACCTCAGAGGATTGAATATAAAGGGGACAATCACTGAGCCAAGCCTCCAAAGTCCATGGAACAAGAAATAGCATGTTGAACCTAGAATGGCCAAAATAGGGACAAGACTCCAAATTTGGATTGAAGCATTCAATGGAACCATCAAGGTGGCATGGACTGAGCCATTCTCATATGAAATCAGTCAAGACTTATCCAAGACCAAGGGAACCAAAGCTCTGTGCCCTAACCTCTAGTCAATGGCTAAAGGATACTTGGATTTTCATTTGCCAACATTGGCCAAACCTACTTACCAGCTGCCATTCACTATTCCTTGCAAAACAAACTTGCTCTACTATAAATAGAGCTCAATTGTGATCAGTTTAAGTACACCAAAGCCATCTAACAGATGTTTTCCTCAAAATCTCTTTCTCTTGGCAAAAATGCCTTTCTTAGCAAGGTAGCTATCGGGTTTTGAGTTTGAGAGCAATTCCAATCAAACCAATCACTCACACACCTCACATACATCATATAGAAGTGATCCAAACACTTAGATCACTTCTGAAACACCAATTTCACAAAATCACCAGTTGGTTGCTCAAAATTTCAAACAAGTTGCAGCTGAGGTACCACAAAGTGATCCAGCCAATTTCAATCAAGTCCAAGCATTCAAACACAATCCATAGGGTGTAGGGAAGCTGTTCAGATCATCACCACTCATCTGCAACACCTCCAAATCAAAAATCACTTTGCACTTGCTGTCACGGCTTGGAGGTAAGCACATATTTGGTCATCTCTCAATCTATGCATATTTCCTCGCACAATAATTTGGCCATATGTTCATAATCATGTATGGAATGTTTTCCCTCAATTAATTGCTTTGTTTGAATCGTGTATCAAAAATCCTAGCCTTCATGCAAAAATTAGGGTTCTTGAGGATTTTTCGTGATTACTTGTTGTATGTTTAATTTAAATGAAATTAATGGACATAGACATAATCGTGAGGTTGAGACGAGCATAATGATATGTGGATTGCATGATATGATTAAGTATTCAGTGAGATTGGAGAGAAAATGCAAATCTGAGAATCCAAGAACACGCGCGTGTTCTTCAGCTTGTTCTTGGCGCCTTTTTTCCAAATTTAAATATTTGAATTTTGTGATTTTGTTTAATTGATTCAAAAATTAATTTCTCTCTGAGTTTTAATGATTTTGAGTTGATTCTTTTTTTGATAATTCATAAAAATGTTAAAATATTTTATTTTATCAAAAAATCCCAAAAATATTATTTATTTCATATAATTGATATTTTTGCAAAGAATTAATATTTTAATTGTTTTTGACATTTTAAATATTTTTTCTACATTAATTTTGCAACTTTTGATGCTTTCTAATTATTTTGTAGGTCAATACTTAATTTTTGAAGCATTAATCCAAAATCACAATTTGTTTTTCACATGTTAAACAATTTTGATCATTTTAATTGAATTTTTATTCAATTAAATACATTTTTTGAAAACAAATTAGGGTTTTTGGATTAATTCAACCCTCATAAATCATTTTCAAAACACTTTGGGCCTCTAATAGAGTGTAAGACCCAATCCTTTCTTGACTAAACCATTTTGGGCCTCAGTGTATTGTATAAGTCCCGATACCGTCAAAAAACGAACGGCGCGATCGTCGCCCTTTTTGAAAAATAACCTTGGGCCTCTCCTTGAGCTATAAGACCCATTCAAAACTTTTGGGCCTCTAATAGAGTGTAAGACCCAACCCCCTTTTAACCAAAATCATTTTGGGCCTCACTTATTGTATAAGTCCCTCTGCGTTAAAAGAAAACCTCGGCGCGATCGCCATTTTTAAGCGAAAAGACAACTGGGCCTACCCTCGTGTTATAAGCCCCACTCTTCTTCTTTAAAACTTTTTGGGCCTCTTGAGAGAGTGTAAGACCCATCCCTTTGTACAGAAAAACATTTTGGGCCTTAGTCACTTGTATAAGTCCCCCTGTACAAATTCAAACAGTGCGCTCACTGATAAAACCTTGGGCCTTTCCTTGAGCTGTAAGCCCCAAATCTTCCTTTTTCAAAGCACTTTCTCCTTTGATTTTGAATATACTGTTGTTTTCAATCTTTCTTTGTTGAACAACTAACCAAACAACATGGAAGCTCTACAACCGAGTAAGTGGTTATCGCTTTCATTTACCGCTTTCATATACATATAACTGTATTATGGGGTTGTTTCGCTGTAAGTCTCCTTTCATAAACTCATATCAACTGTGTAATAATAGTATAGATATTTCGAGTTTCCCCGACAACTACGTCTAGCACTAGGTAAAGCCCTGTTGATCACTCTGAACTTACAGTCAAAACTAGATCCACATAGGATTACCAGACACAGTCTTCCCTCCTCTTGGGGTTAAACAATATGGAGATGTGGAAGGCAGATTCTTTTTGAACCCTTTCTCAGACTGTCACTCTTAGAAACAGACTGAACTAGATCCCCAATAGGATTACCAGATACAGTCTTCTCTTCGGCTGTCCTCATTAGGAATTGTCAACAAATTCTATTCCCCAGAGATGAATTATTCTCGGTGAAACTTCTCTTGAATTTCTTCAAACCTCGAAACTGTTCACTAAATGAATTATTCTCGGTGAAACTTTTCTTGAACGTTTCTTTGGTTTGGGACCCACGGGCTTCTTAAAAGCATCGGCATCCTCTTGGGCATCGTACAAGGACCCACAGGCTTCCTAAAAGCAACCCCGCCTCCTCTTGGGCTTAGTACAAGGACCCTACGGGTTCTTAGAAGTAATCACAGCCTCCTCTTAGGCTTCGTATAATGATCTCTTCCTCCGGGAATGATAGCCTTCTCTTGGGCTTCGTACAAGGACCGATCAGCTTCTTAAAAGATTCCAGCCTCCTCTTGGGCTTCGTACAAATTGTCTCGACGACCTCCTAGAGGTATAGGAACATAACTTAATCATCTTCATAGAACAGTCCTTTCATAGAGTCTACTACTGTTTCTCAAAGCATGGTACAAGAGATGAACTCTAGACTTGGACAGTCTAATCTCCTTGAGTCTCAAAGACATTCTCAAGCACCCCTTCGTTAAATGGGAAGGAAACCCGTAGACTCGGACAGTCTCAATACCCTTCGGATTTCCCGTTTCCTTAAAGAACAGGAATAACCCGGATCCTTGAATCAAATCCATGAGTACAGTGTTGCTCATATAAGAACTGATTTTCTCTGTAAAAATCAGTATACTGGACCTGTCACTCAAATGAAACAGTAACCATAGCCTCCCTCTTGGGCTTTGTACAATGATCCTCCCCAGTGGAGTCAAACAAAGTTTAGCCTCTCTCTCGGGCTTTGTACGAGACACATAAGAGACTCCCTCGTTGAGTCAATCACCCCTTTCGCCTCCATCTCGGGCTTTATACGAGATACAAAAAGGTTCTTATTGAGCCAAACAAACCTTCAGCCTCCATCTCGGGCTTCGTACGAGATACAAAAAACTCTCTTGTTGAGTCAAACAGCCTTCATCTCGGGCTTTATACGAGATACCAAACGACTCCATCGTCGGGTCAAAACCTTTTAGCCTCTCTCTCGGGCTTTGTACGAGACACATATTAGCCTCCTCTTAGGCTTTGTATAAGAAAACCACCGGTTAATCCAATCAACCTTTTAGCATCAAAGTTGTGCCTCGTTCACAGTACCCAAACACAGTACACTCCTACCCCTTCATCTAATTGCTGTAAGCGGCAAGCCTCTGGATCATCTACATCCATGCCACTGTCCCTCTTTTAGTATGAGAAATTCTTAAGGAAAGATAGCATTGCTCTACACTGAGTTAAAGTCTTCTCCTTCAGGATAAAACCCCTTCTTAGGAAATTATGGCATTGCTAGGATCCGCGTATCCCGGTTAAAGTAATTCTCCTTTAACCCTTCTTTAGAGATGACAAATTATCTCTAAAGTCGAGGTCCTTCAGCTTCACGTCTTGGGCTTTGAACAAGACACAAATAGACCTTTCAGCTTCACATCTTGGGCTTTGAACAAGATACAAACAACCTTTCGCTTCACGTCTTGGGCTTTGAACAAGACACAAACACCCATTTCCTCCCATAGAATAGGAGGAACTACGAACGCTCTGATTTCCCTGTTTCGGTAAACGGGAATACGTAGGCATAAGATCGAAAGAAAAGATCTTAGCGAGCACACTAAACAAAAAAACCAAATCCCATATCTCCATCAATCAAAAGCAGTAATTCAAAAGCATCAGTCCTAACATCCTAATCTTTGTTCCCCACCAGAAACCCTCTGTCTAGATAAAAAGAAAGAAATTGTATTGGCGAAAATACAAATAACCAGTACAAAGGCCCCCCCACATTGATAGCATCCGTAACCTAACAGACCGCTGTTTAAACTCAATATGCAAAGCAGGGTTAATTGGAGACATCTATTTCCCTTCCTTATTCAGCTCACAATAGGATAAAAAATGAATCGACCTGTAGTTTAAGCTCAACCGCAGAGAGCGACCAACGCTTAAGAACCGCGTCCAAAATCGCTCGCTACACTCTGTAGTACAAGAGACGTTGAAGATAGATACACCATAAGATCTTGATCCAATATGTAACATGTTTAACCTTTGAGTCTTAAAGTGATCTTGTACTATTACAACCGTTGAGAGTAGATATCCATAAAGCATTCCATCATTTCTTGAGCCTTGCAATCTGTAAACTCTAGCTAGCAAACTGATTTGACAATACAACTTGCTTTCTGCAGTACGGACAACTTCAGCTTTATCATCAACACTGAATGGTACTAGAAGCCAATTTGCATTCACTAAGTGTAGAGACAATCATGTTGCTTCTTCTGATGCTGGGACCTTCAGCTTCAGAGTCTACGCCAGACATCACTTAGCAAGTGTTCTTCAGATTCTGCCACCAGAAGCTAGCAATTCGGTAACTCCCAAGTGTGCTAATGTAAAATAGATTCTGACTATAATATTTACAAGTATTAGAACCTGCACACATGTAACGCACATCAAATAAACCATTGTTCTTTCAATACTTTGTTATCATCAAAACCCAAGGAAAATATGTCATGAACAAATCTTGTTCTAACACAAGACAACCAGAAGACGACAAAGATGTTTATTTAACGCCATTGATTGAAAATTTATCACCTACATACTTGATGTTGATGATATAAGGTGTTGATGGAACAAAGTATGTTTTATGGTATAATTAGTTTGCAAGGTATCAAAGTTCCCCAATGGCACTCATCAAATGTGAAGAAACTTATGTCAATGAATGATCTTAAGTTAGTTGGATTAAAATCTCATGATTGCCACGTCTTAATGCAACAACTTATACCAGTGGCTATTCATGGCATTTTACCAAGAATGTAAGGTTAACTATAACTAGATTGTGCTTATTCTTCAATGCTATATGTAGTAAAGTTATTTATCCTAGAAATTTATATGATTTTAAACATGAAGTTGCAATTATCTTGTGCCAATTAGAGATGTTTTCCCCCATCATTCTTTGACATTATGGTTCACTTAGTTGTTCATCTAGTAAAGGAGATTAGAATTTGTGGTCCAGTTTATATACGGTGGATATGAACTTCAGGAGCAGCTCTACTTACCGGTAGAACGTTACATGAATATTTTTAAAGGGTATATAAAGAATCATCACCGTCCGGAAGCTTCGATCTTAGAAAGGTACATCATAGAAGAATCTATTGAGTTTTGTATAAACTATTTGTCAGAAGCAAACTCTATAGGAACTCTTGAGTCTTGTGATGATGGATGTTATGATGGTAGATGTATTCAAGGTTTAAATGTTAAGACATTTGACCAAGAAGTAGTTCTTCAAGCATATTTGTATATATTGAATAACCTTAGTGAAGCTCAACCTTACTTGACCACTCACAAAAGTCTTACAAAGGAAAAACTCCCCTGGATGAATGAAAGATGGTTGTTGACAGAGCATAACAAAATTTTCATAAATTGGTTTAATGAAAGTGTTTCTAAAGAGAGTAGTCCATAAAATACAATTAAATGGTTGTCACGTATGCCTAAGTTTAATGTAATTACTTGGAGTGCACGTGACATTACTAAATATTCATTTTATACAAAATCAAAGGATGATCGTAGCACCTTGCAAAATAGTGAGGTTATGGTTGAGGTTGAATCCATGTACTTTTCCAGTTCCAAAGATAACAATCTTGTACTAGCATCTAGAGTGTACTTTGGGGTCATTTAGGAGATTTTGAAGATTGTCTATGTTACTTTTAAAGTGCCTTTATTTAAGTGCAAGAGGATTGACATTAATACTGGTGTAGAAACCGATGAATTAGGATTCACACAGGTTGATCTTCGAAAGGTAACTTATAGGAGTGAACCATTCATCATGGCAATCCAAGCAAAATAAGTTTTTATGTCACTGATCCTACTAGATCTAGATGGTCAATTGTTCTTCAAGGAAAACATCTTCTAGATAATACTGATGAAAATCAAGATTTTAACTATGAGACCCCTTGTTTAGCAACACATGTACATCAATCATCTAAAGAAAATGATTCAGATGATGTGCATGTTATTCGTCGTGATCATGAAGAGGGGATATGGGAAGACTAGTAAGTAATTGTTTTATATTGCTTAGTAATTTATAATTATTCATTTTACTCTTTTTTATTCCTTTTAGTATAGATTTAAAGTTGTTGTTGATTATCCTAATTGATTTCAAATGTTGTTCAAATTATAGGTGTTTGACGACTAGTGACAAATCCTATTAGACAGCCTATAAAACTTCCCATTTTGGTTATTGATTTTGTTGGTTAATAATTTGTTTTAGTTTTGTTGTAAAATTATAAGGTGTGTACCATTTTGGGTTTGCATTTGATGTTAACAATGAATATTTGTGGTGCAATGATTAAGATTGAGAATTTGGAAAAATGTACAATGTTTCTGTTTCACGAATCTGCAAAATATGGTTCTATATTTTATAATATGGTTCTGTAATATAGGTGCATACGATAGTACTAAACAAGCTTATCCCATTAAAATCGAGGTAATAATTTAGAGATATTACCTTGATTCTACACTGAAGGTGAGAAAAATACACAAGAATGAGGGGTTGAATTGTGTATGCCAAAAACGTTTCAATTATGTCAAGTTACTTCAGATATATGAACAAGGTTCAGAATCTGATATCAGAAATAAAGATAACAGCGGAAATAATAATAGTCAGAAGCAATAAGCAAGCAACGCACAAAGTTTATCCTGATTCCTCTTCTAAACTGAGAGTAGTCTAGTCCCCTTGTTTCAACAACAAGATATTTTCACTATAATTAAATTGATTACACTATGCCCTGGCAAACTAGTTAGAGACTTCACTGCTCAATCAATCCAAAAAGAGACTTCTGCTCAAGCAACCTATCAAAATACTTCTACTCAATCAACCTATCAAAAGACTTAACTGCTCAAGCACACATGCAAGAGACTTCACTACTCAAGCACAAATGCAACAGTCTTCCTCTACTTTAAACAAACAGTTTGGTAGAAAAGATGATCATTATACTTAGATACACATTCAGAAGTAAAGCAGTTTTGCAACAACCACAAAGGTTCTTAACCTCTTAAGATTTCTAAGATAAACTAAGATAATAAATCTTAAGATCTTATGCAATAACAATTACAAATAAAAGCCTAGATTTATGCTCAAGATATTGTATTATGTTGTTGTAACCTTCCTTTAAATCTCCAGTTCCCTCTTATAGAGGCAGAGAAAAAGTCGTTGGAGGGTTGAGCATAAGAGCTAACTTTGTGAATAAGCATGCCAAGAGAGACATTGGAGGGTGTATCTAGTTAGAACCATTATATAGTGAATAAAGACATTGTTCACAACACCTTTCGAAGTACTACGTATCTACTAAAAGGTAGAACAGACTGAAGACGTCACATCACCATTCCTTAATCCTTGCAAAACAAAACCCTAGTTGACTCTCTACAAAAATCCGACGCTTTAACAAGGCTGGTCTGCTTTTGGTACATGGTATGGATAAGAGGCACCTTTGTCCATCAGAGTCTGAGCTATCACCAGAGGCAGGAACACATGACCAGAGTCTGAACCTTTAGAGGCAAAACCACCTTGTTCAAAGTCATTAAATTCCGATCTTCCATAATCTGAGATGCTTTGCTTCTCGACATATGCTTTTAACAAGATTAATTCATAGTGAATTCTAAGATTGTGATCCTACACACTTAAACATATGTTAGTATACCCATTTGTTCTCTAAATACTTTGTTATCATCAAAACCCGAGGGATATGAATAATCTTGTTCCAACAATCTCCCCCTTTTTGATGATGACAAACAAATGTATTTAACAACAATGGTTGGTCAGTTTAACTAGCCTGACAACATCATATTCTGAGGTTTGTAAGCCCCCCTGAGTCTAATAGTTTAAAGGTTGAGTTTTGTAAGCTCCCCCCTAAGTTTTATCCAAGTTAATTTCAACTTATTTTGATAAAAGAATGTTCAGATGAAAGTAATATCAAAATAATTAGGGTTTAGGTGAATTAAAAGAATTCAATAAATACTTTTAATCCTCTTAAATACTCCCATGAATTTCTCCCCCATTTGTCATCAACAAAAACTGAGTTCGGACATGTCAGCATAGAAGGAGAAAAATACTTAAGAAATAAATATGTAGGAAAGAATTAAAATCTAATAAACAAACGCAATGTACAAGTCACTTCAAATATTATATAAAAGCATAACTTCATAGACAAACTTCTGACCTCTTTAACCATTTCTTCTTACATCCTAACACCATGAGTTCTCCTTCAGATAAATCCAAGAGCATTATCTCAAAAGAGACCATCGTTGAGACCATAACCACAACCTTGGTGCAACATCCACAACAGTCGACTAAAGAGGCCCAACCATTTAAGTTGACCACTGTCTGTGATGCTCTAAGGGTGAGTAAGGCCAAAAAGAAGAAGAAGAAGATGCTAAAGAAAAAGAAGAGAAGGGTGCCAAGGAAGATGGTTTACTTTGACTCAGATGAAGGCAGTGAGTAGCGAGTCGTAGATTGGGAAGATTCATGTAGTGCTAGGGGATATTGTTCAGATTTGGATAAAATAATGTAATCCAATGATTTTGTATTCTTCCCCTTTTTTATCATTGAAATATTAGTTTCTTCCATCCTTGTTGCAATAATACTTTCTGAATAGTATATAATTTCCAATAAATCCAAGAATTCGCAGAAACAATTTATCCAATACATCTCAAAGAAATCAAGAGTTCTTTTTAAAATTATCAGATAAACTAATGATTCCCAAAAGTATAACTTAGAGTAAAAACACATAAGCATGCAAATACATAAAAGCAAATATAAATAAATACCAAGCAATGGAGATGATTTAAAAAAATGGCATATATCAAACATCAGTTAACAAAGGACAAATAAAGAAAACATAAAACGGGTTCTAGATCCTAAGCCTAAGGTTTCTACAGAAGATCCAACACAGCTCTAAGATCTTCACCCATAATGTCTAGTATAGCAACCATTGACTTTATCCTTTAATCCATTTCATTTTGCTTGACTGCCATGACTTGTTGAGTAGCAGCAACAAATTCCAGGTTCTTCTCTAGAAGATCTTGTCTTGAGAAAATAGATGTAACAGACTCTGAAGTGCCATCCTTCAGATTCTGAATGACAGATTGAACAAAGGTATTGAGAGAATACCACTTAGAAGAATATGCTACTTGGTCAGATGCAAAAGGTCTCTCATTGACCAGACTCTGTACTTTATCCAAAAAGATAGTTTTGATTACATCCATATTGGTTTGGATAGTATGTGAAAGGGATGAAATGTTTGTATGAGAAGGGCCAAAGGATTGATTTTCTGGGATAGATAAGTTTAGAGAGGTTTTAGAGTGAACAAGGTCATAAGGGATCTCAACTGACTCAACTCTAGGTTCATAAGCAAATTCAACTAGAGATAGATCATGAACAATTTTTTCAGTTTCCATCTAAAGTTCAAATATGACTTGACATTGAGGTTGATTCTGATCAGGGCTAAGTTCTCTATAAGGTGATGCTTGGGATGAAGGTTGAGGTGATGGTTGATTTTTTGGTGTGGAAGTAATTTCTGGTTGGATATGGGTTACATGTTCAGCTTCAGGAGCAGAACATGTTTGGTTAGAGGCTTGGTCTTAAGGAGAAACTCCTTGAATGAGAATATCTTGAATATGTTCAGTAGAGCTAAGTTTAGGAGTAAAAGGTTTCCCACTAGAGATATCTATGGGAGGTTCGAACATGGTGTTTAAAGGTGATGGTTAATCAGAAATAGAAACAAGAGTTAACTGCTTTTGATCACTAGTTGGTTCAACAATAGGCGAGGAATGGTGTTTAGAAGAAGGAATAAGTAAGGGAATTTGTTAGGGGGTTGGTGATTTATGGTTTAGGGTGGTGTAATCAAAATCATCTTCAGAGAAAAAGTTCATATTAATATTTATCATGGATGTATTCAGAGCACCTAAAGTAGCAGGATTTTCTTCAACAACAACATCTGAAACCATTTCTATAGGAGCACCAGAAGATTCAGTCTCAACAAACTTTAAACCGCCAATAATTTCAGCAGCCTGAACCTCAGCAGGCTCCAGATCACCAACAACAGTAGCCTCTTATACCAAAGCATTGGAAGATTCTTGATGCTTCTCTGAATGGTCCAGCATAACAAATGCTAATAATTGAGCACTTCTGAAGACAGACTTTATCGCATTCCTCTAAGCAAAGAGACCTGCAATTTTCTTTCTCCTGATCAAGAACGCACTAGCATCCCCTTATTCTTCTTCCTCTTCAATCTCAAATAACTTCCTTAATCTTTTCTTCCTCAAAGGTGCTTCTGAAGAGATAGGAACATAAGCAACCTTCTTGGGAGATTTTCTACTTCTTGTTTTGGAGGGCATCAACTCAGTAGATGCAATAACTTCTTCAATATCATTTTCAATCTCCTCCTGATGTAAAGCTTTCTTCTTATAAGGTTTCTGAACATCCTTATGAGAAACTGAAGCAACATGCTTCCTCTTCTTAGAAGGATTAAACTCATCAGCAGGAGAATCAGGTAAGTCTTTAAGTCTGATAACCACTCCCTCCTTGAACGCCTGCTCGATGTATAATGTGATTACTTCAGGATTATCCATCTTGGTGATGACAGGATAATCCTCAAGATAGTCAGAATTAATACATCTAATAGAGAGAGGCACCTTTGAAGCCACAACCTCACTCTTCTTTAGAAGCTTCATGTTAATAAGAAGAGAAACAGACATGTTGTTTCCATGAATCTCCTTCAGATCTCCATTGTCAGGAAAATTTTTAAGGGCATTTATTAGACGACCCTGGAAAAATAGTTCAGACAATAATCTTGCATTGGGCACATTCTTCTTGCGAAGCTTTGTGCTATCCTTGATGACTTCACACAGATGATTAAAGATGTAAGCTGAAAGATTGATCTTATCTTCATTCTTCAGATAGAAAATGAAATGCTTGTGATCCCAAAAATTTAATCAGTACTTCCTTCTCTGGGGATCAGACAACCAATTAAAATCTTAAACATAAGCCTGGATTCTTTCTACATGTTTTTGACCTTTCCAAAAACAGAGGAACACCGTTTTTCAGCATGATCAAACAAATACCTCTTGATAGCATCTGCTTTAAGACTGTTGTCTTTATTGCCCATAATAAACCTTTTAGAGTTTGGTGCTCTTAACTGTTTAGCGATTGTCTTATGAGTGATGATCACTTTAACACCCATCACAACAGATCTAATTTCAACTCCTTCAAACTTCTTCAAACCAACCTCTTCTCTACTTTTCCCTTTCTAAGAACTGTGTTTCTCTACCAAAAGTCCAGGTTCCTCAAAAGCAGCAGGTTCATCAAAGACTTCTGCCCTAACCCAAAAATCTCTCACAAGATGAGGGTAAGTTGGTCCATTTAGCATCTAAAAGAATGTAGACCACTCTTGTACTCTAAAGTAGCTCCAAATATCATACTTATTTTTATCTAAAGAGTCAAAGTCGACAATTTGTTCCACCAAAAGCTTCAGATCATCCTGATTCAAATCCATGGTTTTAGGCTGGATAGTCATACTTTTGCGAGATTTGACGATCATGTGTGCATGTTGATCAGTTGAAGAGGACATCATTATTGAGAGGAGCTTTTAAGGTTTATAGGGTTCCCTTTTTGAAAAAAAGGGTTTTCATAGGAGGTTAGAGAAGGCAAACGTGTAGGTAGTGAGATAATGAAGTGTGTGTTTCTGGTGTAAATGAAGTGTTTTTGAGTGAAAAAGGAATTTTAAACAAACAAAATATAAAAGGAAAAAGAAACAAGAAACTGTGAAGTAAAGGAAAATAACCAAAAATATATAAGTTTTTACTCAACAGTTACAATCCACGTGTCAAAAGACATTTCAAATTTATGACACGTAAGAGGACAGATTCGAAAGGCAATTACTATGAAATGTCCATTTGTGTGCATATCAGAGGCATTTAATCTTATTCATAGTATCAGAGGCTAAGATACATCAGAGGCTATTTTATTCATCAAAAGCTGATTAAGAGCTTTTGATAAAGGGAGCTTCTGAACATCATTAAATCTATAATATAAGAAAATTTGTTGTTCTGGAAATCACAACATTGCCTTAAGTTGGTTTTTTGCCACATCATGATTTTAGGGGTATTTTGTGTCCAAAATTTACTTTTTGTAACCAGTGATGTCATATTGTTCAAATGCAAATTGAAGTTTGTAGAATAAAGTATAATGTAATGGGATGATGATGTCACAACATAAAATTAATTGGAAACTAACTATGTCCAAAATTTAATTTGTTGAGTTTTTCTCTCTCTTTGCATGTGCTTCCCCAAAACATGTGCCACGATTTTCATTTCGTGAATGTTTTTCTCTCTCTTCGACCATCTGCAAGAGCTGGCGTCTTCTTCGTCGTCTCTTTTCTTTCTTCTTCGTCTTCTTCAGAAGGTCATGTTCTTCTTCATCTTCTTTGATAATAATGCAGTGATGATTTTTTATATTGTTGATTCGAACATTGGGAGAAGAGATGTTTCATGGCAAGGCAATATTGTAACTGTCGAACAACATTAGTTGTATTTCGTCCAGATGCAAGACGCAACCATTGTGAACCTCTTCTGTCGCATGTTCGAGAAAATGTGAATCTGAGCCTTATTTTGTTCATTTGTTTGGGAAAATTTGTTTGATATTTAGGGTTTTTTGTTTGTACATTTTGAAACCCTAAATCTGTAATTGATTTGAACGAAATCTGAACGAAGAACCCTAGATCTGTACTTATTTTGGCTTGAAAGTGATAGTGTAAAATGTTTGAAGGTGAAACCCTATATTGACACGAAATCTGAACGAAGAACCCTAGATCTGTAAGTATTTTGTTTTTTAGTCTTATTAATTTGGCTTGAAATCTGAACTAATTAAGTATTTTCTAATTAATTTGTTTGAAAGTGATGCTAATTAGTTGCTTTGTTGCAGGTGGTATAGGGTAAAATGTTGATGGTTGATTAAGTGCGACATCTTCTGGAAAATGTGCAACAAGATTCTCCAAAAGATGAACTCATTCAAGGTTACATTTAGTATTTCAATGTTATTAGTCTAATTTTGTGTTTGTAACATAGTCATTAATCTTGAAGGATTGTATATGTCACGTATTTCACTTAAAATCTCAATTTAATGTGAATAGATTTTTTCTAATATTAATTGCTTAACTTGCTTACAACATTCATATGTTTGTTAGAAGGAAAATGGAGTGATTTCCATTGTTGGTTGTTCATAGTTTGTATAGTTCTATTGAATTTAATATATTGTGACAATTATTATTTGATTACCATGGAGTGATTTCCATTGTTGGTTGTTCATAGTTTATATAGTTCTATTGAATTTAATATATTGTTCATAATTTGTAGAGTTCTATTGAATTTAATATATAGTGACATTTCTCCTTATATGAGACCAAGTTGTGAAACTTTCGTCATCGGAAATCCCAGACCATACCAATAGAGTCGACCGGAGTATCGCAACATATTATTGTCTGTATTTGAAGTATTGGGCTACATGCAGGTATGTTACAACTACTGTTGAAACAATACAACTTTCAGATTACAAATGACTATTGTATTATAACTACACTTTATTGATGATATATAATATATTTCAAAAAGTTGATAGATTGGATTAAGTGACTACACAGACATAACTTGCCGCCTTTGATTATAACCGTCTTTCTAAGGTAATGTGATACATCATATTGTATTGTATTTGATGTTCTAAGGCACATCTAACATGATATTAATATGGATATGTGATTCATGCATATGAGTTTTGCGTTAGGGATGTCGCCTACAATATCTACAGAGCTATTGATCATTTGAGACAATGTCATCTATATCTAATGACGGTGTTATAGGTCTTGGAAGCACTTAACCCCTATTTATAATGATTGGTTAGATTTCTTGGTATCATTTTTTGGTTTTGCACTGATGACGAACTTGAAGTTTTGTAGTTAGGTACATGTTCTGGAAATCACAAATTTGGCCTAATTGGGAGAAAAGTAGTTTCATGGCAGTGATGACAATGGGGGAAGAGTTATTTCATGGCAAGGCGATAACAATGCAGTGATGATTTTTTATATATTTGATTCGAACATTGGTAGAAGAGTTGTTTCATGGCAAGGCGATAATGTATCTATTGAATAACATATGTTGTATTTCGTCCACATGCACGACGTAGCCATTGGGAACCTCTTCTCTCGCATGTCCGAAAATATGTGAATCTGAGCCTTCTTTTGATCATTCATCTAGGAAAATTTGTTTTATATTAATGGTTTTTTGTTTGTAAATTTTGAAGCGCGAAAAAGGTTATTTTTGTGGTACGAACTTGAGATTAACATAATGGCCATCAGCAGAGATGCAAGCAACTGGGTCTTAGAGGCCTGCGTGGATATATTTGTGTTTTGCAGACAAGCAGATGGACATACATATAGTTGTATTTTGGCACCGTCGGAGTTGGAAACGTGATTTGCAGAGCTATTGTGGAATGTGCCTATTTTAGCATGGTTATTATCCTGGAGATTATTAGAAGCATTAGGACTTCATATGCGTCATGGTTGGTCCAACAGAGGTATTTGTTTGTTAGTAGTATTTTTTGAATTTAGATTGTTGTCTTTAATTTCCATTTACTGAAACAAGTCGACAACATCATGTCCATTGTATGATATGAATAGGTTCATCAAATGAGTCGACTTCAAAGTTTTTCCAGTTCAACGTTTGTCTTTTAAAGAACGTGTTTTATGAAAATTATGTGCAAGTGTGTCTCTTGTGATTCAAAGAAGTGTTTCTTTATAATGTATGTTTGGTAAATTATGTTGAATTATGTCTTTGTGGGTGTTTGAGTGCAATTTGAGGCTGCAAGCAGATTCCAAATGATTCAGGGTTGATGATAGATGGTTGGTGCTGTTACAGCTGCTATTGAGGCTTCTCCTGTAGTCATGCTACTACAAAGAATGATGTTGAAATATCCCTAAATTTAGGAATGCATGTAAATCATATTTCTGCAAAACATTGATCAATTTAGTCTGCATTATCCCATGAATTGAGAATATATATATATATATAAAATATTCAAATATGATTTATGCCTTTGAAATCTATTTACCAGTTATAATGTAAATATGATTTTGGACCCATAATAACTATATACAATGTTTTGCTTCCCAATGCCCGATATTAAATAATAATGTATTTCAAAATTAATGATAACCTTGACCATTAGTATTCAATAGCATTAGTATTCAATAACCAGCAATGGTTATTGAACTACCCAACCAATAATCCAAATAAAACTTTTAGAATCTCAATGTAAACAGAAGACGAGAAATCAAATAATTCATTATATAAACCTTTTTTTGCTCTTCTTATTTTCACACATCCGACATCATTGAAGAAGGAAAACCAACATGAGTTCGAATGATGCTGTCCATACCCAACAAAGTTCAGTTGTCCTACAACCAACTTCAGATGTTCAACAACCAACTTCCGATGTTCAACAACCAACTTCACATGTTCAACAACCATTTGAGGCGCAACAAGTCCAGGCCGAGGAAGCTATCCAGAGCCTACACACGGTTGCAGTTCAAAGACGACGGACCAGGAGGAGAAATAACAGATCACGAAGGATACGAAAGAAACGTACGTTCGATTCAGATGATGAAGACTTAGCACCAATTGGTTGGAGCAACTTCATGTCGTTCAGGCCTTTTAGATTTGACTATTAGGAGTTTTATTTTTACTTGTAACTTTGGCTTCTGAATTGAGCAGTTTGAATGATATGGATTTCAATTTATTTTAATGAAATTATCGTTGCTTTTATGATTTCCATTTATGTGTTATATAGTTTTAATCGTCTGTGTAAAAATTTGACTGTTACATAATTCAATGATTCTGCGGAAGAGTTTGTTGAACGTATACATGTGCTTCTATGTTAACAAGTTCAAAGTATCTCATATAACTAAGGGTTAATACCCATTTTCCCCCTACCATATAGGCGCTTTTTGAAAAACCCCCTGTAAAAAAAACTTGCAAAAAAAACCCTAACATTTGAAGATTCTCTCAATTTTGACCTTCATCACATTCAGTCACCAAAAACCTGCCATTTTGACCTCTGCCATTTTGGCAGCGTTTTTATTTTGACCCCTGCCATTTTGGCAGCGTTTTCATTTTGACCCCTGCCATTTTGGCAGTGTTTTTATTTTGACCCCTGCCATTTTGGCATTTTTAGTGACTGGATGTGATGAAGGTCAAAACTGAGAGAATCTTCAAATGTTAGGGTTTTTTTTGCAAATTTTTTTTTTACAGGGGGGTTTTTCGAAAAGCGCCTATATGGCAGGGGAAAAAATGGGTATTAACCCTATAACTAACACCAATAAGTATGAAATATTGAAGTTATAATGTGTTTGAAGAAGGATTTACAAATTTCTAAAGTTGTTGTCATTAAATTGTTAAAAAAGATCAAGTGATTTACAAAGTTGTTCTAAACACCGTTCTTCTCCCTCCTCTCAATTTGGTTTTGGTCATTAAATTGAATGAAGTTTTTTCTGAAATGTATGATATTGTAATGAAGTGATCTATAATGATTGGTTACATTTTAATGAAGGGTTTTGTGAACTAATTAAGTATTGTCAATTTAATTTGTTTGAAAGTGATGCTAATTAGTTGCTTTGTTTCAGGTGGTATAGGGTTAAATGTTGATGGTTGATGCAGTGCTACATCTTGTGGAAAATGCTCAAGAAGATGAACTCATTCAAGGTGACATTTAGTATTTCAATGATATTACACTAATATTAACACCTTACAAAATGCAATTAAAATCTCAATCAAATGTGAATAGATTTTTTTCATTTAGAATTGTTAATGTTTGAAGGTGATAAAGTGGAAGGCAATGTGGAAATTATGATATGGAAGACAAGGTGGAACCTTTGCAAATCAATGATACTGAAGAAGGTTTGTCAAATATACTGCCTTTCGTTGAATTTTTCAGTATTTTTTTCGTTTTCCACTCCGATTCATCATAGTTTTCTTCTTTTGTGGTTCATCCTAAAATCCAGATCTGTTATATTTGTATATATCTGCATCTAATATTTTGATTTTTAGGTTTTTTGTTCTAAATTTTTGTGTTTCTTCCTGCTCAGATCTGCAATGAATTGTTGTTGTTGCTTCTACTGCTAAGTTTCTTACTCATATCTGTTTTGGTTTTTTAATGATGTGTTTTTCTGAAACCTTTTATCAAAAATCTTTTTCATCTGACACAAGTTTCTGTTGTTGATGTGGTTGATGTTGTTAATGTTTGAAGGTGATGAAGTGGAAGACAATGTGGAAATTATGATATGGAAGACAAGGTGGAACCTTTGCAAATCAATGATATTGAAGAAGGTTTGTCAAATATACTGCCTCTGTATTGCTACTATTCACATTAATAATATTTATCAGTATTTTTTTCTCCTGACATGGAATTTGTTAATCACCTTTCAGGGAGAGGGGAGAATGCACCCACCAATATGGTTAAAGACAATGGTATACGAGAGAAAATAAGTACTCAAGGTGAGTTATTAATTAACAACCTTAGTTTTCTTAGACAAGCTTTTTATGGAGCTTTTATATTAATTAACAACATTATTTTTCTTGGACAAATTTTCTATGGAGCTTTTCAGGTCTACCAAAGTGTGTTAAGTTTGGATAATCAATTGCAAATTTGTTGTTATAGACTTAGGATATAGTTACATGTATAATGAGGAAGCTGGCTGGTCTTACAGATATAATTTACTTTTGTTTGTAGATATCAAACAGGAGGAAATTTCAAAGAAATGACATTTGTGTCAATTAGGGAGTTATATCTTAAAGTTGGAAAACAACTCCCCCTACTCAATGTCATAGATAATGTTGAAACATAATCAATATATTTTCTAATACATAGACAAGACTCTCATAATAATTATCATTTTGTTGTAAGTTACAGATGTACAAGGATTAATAATCTCAAAGACTAAACATTTTATGCTGCTTATAATCTCAACACGTTACAAAATAAATTATTAAATTCTATTTCTTTAAAATAAAATATTATTGTAAGTATTTAATTATAAATATTCTATACATGCAGAATAAATTATTAAATTCTAATTCTTTAAAATTAAATATTATTGTAAGTATTTAATTATAAAATTTCTATAAAAATTAAATAAATTGAATAAAAAAGAGTGTAAAATTTGTAACATTTTTTTAACCTAAGGTTTTATAAGGACAATTTCTTCTTTTTAAATTTATAAAATTATAAAAGTTAATATTTTTAACAATCAACTATTTTACTTAATTGACGTCTAAAAAATAAAAATTTATCAATAGACAAATAAAAATTATATGAAAAAAACAAGATGTTGAACAATTGATATAATATTTTGAAATTTTAAAAAATTAATGCATCGGGAAAATTATAATTTGACAATTTTTAATATTCTTTTCTTTTAACTTATGTTTGAATAATTCGATAATTAACTTTCTAAAATATTTAATAGATTTGAAAAAAGAACATACAATTATTTGTATACATGACAAAAAAAAATACTATTGTTATAAACGGATATTACTTAACTACTGATGCAAATATTGAAAAATAGAAATTTATCAATTTTTTTATGAACGGACATAACTTTAATTTTGATTCAATTTTTTGTACATAACAAAAAAATATTATTGTTATAAAATGACACGACTTTAATTTTTATTCAAATGTTTTTCTATACGAAAAAATATTATTGTTATAAACGGGCACAACTTTAATTTTGATTCAAATTTTTTTATATATGAAAAAAAATACTATTCATTTAAACGGACACAACTTAAATTTATATTCAACATAAAAAAATATTGTTGTTTTCAAAGGGCATAACTTTTATTTTCATTTAAAATTTTTATTTAACATCAAAAACTACTCTTATAAACGGGGACAACTATCATTTTGATTCAAATACTTTTATATACGCAAAAATACTATTGTTATAAACGGGAATAACTTTAATTTTGATTCAAATTTTTTTATATACAAAATAAATGCTACATGTTATAATCCGCCACAACATTTTCTTATACTTACCAATACAAATTTGTAATTTCAATCATATTTGTTTTTATATTTTTACCATTTTTCTTTTCAATTTGATTAACAAATACGCGTCCATCACATAAAATTCTCGAACAGACAGGCCCGTGCGAACGCACGGGTTAGTTACTAGTTCTGTATAAAGTAAGATCCCTTGCATAAATGATAGAAGTATAACTATCACAGTCAAGTGTAATTCTTCTTTTATGAACATGAAGTTCTTCTGACAAACATTTAAAATGTCAAGATTAGAACCTGTTGCATAAAATCACAGAGATAGTCATACCTTTTCTTTTCAGTTTCAGTTATTTAGATTTTTTAAGAGGAAACATATTGTTCCAAAAATTCTCATTTGATTACCATCAGAAGTCTTCTTAGACTTCCCATAATAACTGGATAAACTTCAGAGATAAAGACAAAAGTTTGAAGCACTAGTTAAAAAAGGAGAGCATCAGTCTTCCCAGTACCAATAATCTTGTCTTACTGGTTTCTTCTAGATTCCACATTTCCTTCCTCCTTCAGAGTTAGGATTTGGAATTTAGGCCTTCTTTTTATTGAAGGTTGTAAGCAACCACTGTCCTGGAGCAACTGTTACTTTATTCTTTCCATTTAGCATATTTGCAACAAAAAAATATCATTCTTTGGTACCCATACTCTTATGGTTCCTATGAGGTTAGTTTTATAGGGCTTCCTGTTTCTTTGTGTTTTAGCCTTATAGTAAGGTCTAGACTCATTCCATAATTTTTGTCTATAAAGATTTTGCCTTGGATCAGTCTGGACCGTAACTTTTGAACCTCTTGGAACCTTTGATAAAATAACCTTGAGTTCTGAATTCTTCAGAACCTCTGACTCAAGAGTCTTAGGTTCTGATTTGCTTATAACTTTTGATTATTGAGTCTGAGATTCCAATTTCTTGGGAATTTGAGAATCATTCATCACAAGTTGTGATTGGTTCAAAACTTTACTATTTTCAGCAGCAGGCATAAAGTAAGCATTCAACCCCTTTTGAGCAATGCTTGAAGAAGAAGGGCATAATGGTTTTATCAAGACACTAGTCCTTGGATTATAAGGTTTTTGACGATAACCAAAACCATCTCCTTTGCTTTTACTTACTCCATAGATCATGGAAGCATGTTTGGTTCTTTCAAACCTAGATATGATAAACTCTTGAAGAACTAATTCATTTTTATCCAGAGGTTTGTCAGACATATCATGTATTAAAGCAATTTGATCTCTTAAGTTTTTAAGTTTTGTCTTTAGAGAAATTTAGCTCATCTTTTAAAAGATCATAGTGCTTCTTTAATATTTTCATATGCATGGCTTTATGCTGGCATTTTTCCATAAGATCATGACAAAGAGTACTTAAATCAAATTTAGAGAGTTTAAAAGGTACCTCTTATGTATCCTCTGATTCTGAGTCAGCATCAACTTCTGATTCTGAGTCTGACAATGTTGAGGCCATCAAAGCAAAATTGACTTCTTCATATTCTCCTTCATTGTCAAGTTCTCCCCATGTTGCCATGAGACTTTTATTGAACTTGCTTTTGAAGTTGTTCCTCTAGAATCTTTCCCTTCTGTTTTTGTCCTTTGAAGATCAGGACCTTCAGCAATGAAATGGTCAGACTTCTTGCAGTTGTAGCAGCCATTCTGATCGTCTTTATCACTTCCAGAACTTGACCCTTTGAAGTCATCTCTTCTACCAGAGAATATGTTCTTGTTTTTTGCCAAGTCTTGAAATCTTTTGATGATGAAATCCATTTCATGATCATCAGATTCTTTATCAAAAGCTTCATCATGAGTGGCTTCTTTGTGTTTCCTAGTCTGAGAATATTTCTCAGGCCTCCCATCAGATTTTAAAGCTAGTGTTTTAAATTGCTTTACATGCTCATCACCATTTAGTTCCATATCACGACTTTGAAGATTGCTAACAAAACTTTCAAGACTTAATGTGTTCAAATCTTTAGCCTCTTGAATAGTTGTTACTTTGGGTCTATATTTGGCAGGAAGACTCATAAGAATCTTCTTGACATAATCTGAAGTAGTGTAGCTTTTGTTCAAGATCTGAAGACCGGACACAAGAACTTGAAATCTTGAAAACATAGTTTCAATGTTCTCATCATCTTTCATTATGAACAACTCATATTGCTGAACCAGAAGATTAACTTTAACTTCTTGAACTTGTTGATTACCTTCATAGGTAGCACATAATGATTTAAAGATAGTCTTTATAGTTGACTTATCAATAATCTTTATGTGCTCAGAATGAGGCAAAACATCGATAACGCCTCTCATTCTATGATGTTTTCTATATGTCTTTTTCTGAGTAAGAGTTAGAAAATTTCTGTCAGAAAAAATTCCAACACCATTGACTTGAAAGCCAATGCCATCTTGCAAGATATCCCATAACTCATCATCCAAACCAATGATGTGAGTGTACATCTTGCTCTTCCACCATTCAAATTCACTAGAGTCACCACTGAATGTTGGTGGTCTAGCAATATAGTTGTTTTGACCAGATGTACTTTGATCATGGTTGTTATTACCACAAGGAGAACCTCCAACATGATTATTTACTTCAGAACTATCAGCCATGACAGAAGCTGTATTTTTTTCAAGATATTTTCTACACCATTGTTAAGTGTTAATGTACAAAACGTGATCTTATGCCAACTAAAGGTGAGAAAAATACACAATAAGGGGTTTAATTGTGTATGCCAAAAACATTTCGCTTCTGTTAAGTTACTTCAGAATCTGAAGAAGGTTCAGAGTTTGATATCAGAAATAACAATAGCAGCGGAAGTAATAATGATCAGAAGCAATAATCAAGCAACACACAAAGTTTATCACGATTCCTCTCCTTAACCGAGAGTAGTTCAATCCTCTTATCTCAACTAGAGCTTTTCACCACAATCAAACTGATTACATTTTGCTCAAGTAAACTAGCAAGAGACTTCACTGCTCAATCAATCTAGAAAGAGACTTTTGCTCAAGCAACCTAGCAAGAGACTTCTGCTCAATCAACCTAGAAAAAGAATTCACTGCTCAAGCACATAGGTAAGAGACTTCACTACTCAAGCATGCAGGCAAGAATCTTACTCTACTTTAAACAAACAATTTAGTAGAAAAGATAAACACTATACTTAGATACACAATCAGAAGTACAGAAGTTGCGCAACAACCACAAAGGTTCTTAACCTCGTAAGGTTTCTAAGGTAAACAAATATAAGAAATCTTAAGATCTTATGCAATAATAGTTACAAATAAAAGCTTAAAGTTATGCTCAAGATATTGTATTATGTTGTTTTAACCTTTCTTCAAATCTTCAGCTCCCTTTTATAGAGGCAGAGAAAGAGTTGTTGGATGGTTGAGCATAAGAGCTAACTTTATGAAGAAGCATGCCAAGAGAGACGTTGGAGGATGCATTTGGTTAGAACCATTATACACTAAATAAAGGCATCATTCACAACACCTTTCGAAGTACTAAGTATCTACCAAAAGGTAGAACAAACTTTAGAGGTCACATCACCATTCCTTGAGCCTTGTAAAACGAAACCCTAGTTGACCCTCTCTAGAAATCTGACGCTCTTACAAGACTGGTCTGCTTTTGATACAGAGTACGGATCAGAGGAACCTTTATCCATCAGAGTCCGAGTTGTCACCAGAGGCTGGAACACATGACCAGAGTTTGAACCTTCAGAGGCAAAACCACCATGTTCAAAGTCATATTCTTCAGAGTCATCAAATTCTGGTCTTCCAGAATCTGAGATGCTTTGAATCTCCACATATGCTTTTAATGAAATTAATTCAATGTGAATTCCAAGATTGTGATCCTGCGCACATAAACATATGTTAGTATACCCATTTGTTCTCTAAATACATTGTTATCATCAAAGCCCAAGGGATATGAACAAGCTTGTTCCAACATAGACAACACCGAGAGTTAATATTGGACGCGTCATCCAGTTCTAAAAATAATAAAAAATATAGATGTTGGAGATTGAACCCATGTGTAGATAAATTTACCACTCTGTTTTTTAATAACTGAGGGATAAAGTGGTAGCTTTTCATTACTCCCTTCGCTACTTCTCCTGTGTAACCGAGGTTAAATGCATTTCGCGTCCGATGTTATATGTGTTATTTGTAATAGTGACTTAAAAAATAAGCATCATGGAAAAGAAAGTAAAAAAAGAATTGAACATGTGATGAGTGAAAAAGAAAACAAAATAGAATAGAAACTTGAAAGAAAAAGAAGAAAGTGCCAAGATTTTTTTTTTTGTGATAAAACATGTTTCATCAAGGGGTGTAATCAAAGGAGGAATTATGTTTAGAAAAGTATTATTTGGAAACTATACATCTTTGAATGCTCTTCTAACCTTGAATACTTTTAATCATTGAACATAGATATGACCTTTCCTTGGTACCCAAGCCCCATTATAACCCTTGAAAGACCTTAGTGATATATGCTTTTGTGCTTTCATAATGGTATGCCTAGATAAATGCATAATTTGATCAAGATGTTAGCAAAATTGTGGATGTAAGTTCAAATCCCACATTGTTTTCATTTCTTTATTCACTTACAAAGAAGTGTGTTAGGTGTGATTCAAGATTGGACATGTGTATTGCCTTGGAATACTTGACATGAATTTTGTGTTGAAAACTTGTTTCATGGTCATGGTTTGATTATAGTAAGGTAATCAGCATAACAACTTACATGTGCATTCTGCAATTGAAACATGCACTTTGAATGTTTTTCTCAATTCGGTTTATCATGAAAAACTTGGTGAAGATACTCTCGCATTTAATTAAATTTTTAAGACTTTTGTTTAAGAACAAACCAAGTTCTAAGTTAGGGAGAGTTGATAAGTGGCAACATATGGTGCATGACACTTGGAAATCATTTCCCTTATTAACTTGTTTCACATATTAGGAGTATGAAAACCCCCATTTTGAAGTAAATATCGGTTATGTTAGGATAACAGTTGAATGATGCAATTTTCACCTAATTACAACTCATTGTGTAAGTATTTTTCCAAGCAAGAGAGTGAAAGGAAAAGTATGAAAGGCAAGGCAAAGAAGACAACTTTCATCATGCGCGCTAAGAGAGCTCCTAGCGAGCAAGGCAGAGAAAAGTTTAGACGGTGGTGCTTCTAGTACACTTGAAGCGAGCAAAAAAGGAAAATCCAAAGAGTTTTGCTTCTAGCGAGAGAACTTAAAACAATCTAGAGAGTTATGCTTCAAGCATGCTTGAAGCGAGAGAAGAGAAGAAAAATTGTCTAAGTTTTCAAAAGCATGGCACGCTTAGCGTGGTTGTAGCGAGACCTTTCTTAGCCTGACTTTATGGGGCTAAGCGAGATAAGGCAGTTTAAATATGCTGATGTGTCAAATTGCTTTATGGTGAAGAAAGGGTGTGGCACTTAGCGCGGTTGGATGGGGCTTAGCACGAGTGTGATTTCAAGTGGAAGTGGAGTATATATACCACTCAGAACATGAAATTGGTGATCTTTTTCACTTCTGTTACATTATTTTATCAGTTTTCAGAGAGAGAAACATTGGCTTGAGGAGAAAAAGTGAGATCTTGAAGAATGGAAGGTGGATACGCAGAAATCATTGAGAAGCCAAGATTGATCCTGATTCATCTCTATTCTTCTCACTGGTACCAAGCTATCATGAGTAGCTAACTTCTCTCTTGTTGGGATTAGACTCAGTTAACCGTAATCGTATGTATTTCTTCTAATTATTATTATTATATGAACTAATTTTGAATCAATATTGATTTTATCTTCTTTTTCACGTTCCTTTTATTTATTTGAATCATTATTGAGAAATACTGTTAAAATCCCAACTTAAGATAATCACCAATCAAAAGCTAAATTCTAGACATAGATTTGGATTTGATATTTACTTCTTGTATCGATTCTTAATGGTGCAATATTGATTAATAGACTGACAGATCGTCAATTAAATAATATGGTAGAACCCTCACCATTGTTTAGACATAAACGATGTTAGTGAGCGATACATGATAATTGCGATTAATAACTAGGATTCATACAACCGATCAAGAGAATACATGCGATATAAGTTAATGAAATCTAATCCCGACAAGATTATCTATCTGTTCATTTTCTCAAACATCTTCCGTTTTACATTCCTTTAAATTACAAAATCAAAATCCTATAAACCTTCACTTAAAAGCCTATTAATTGTTGAACCACAGTGATATCGCACTAGTCCTCGTGGATACTACAAACAATACTTACTTTTGATTACTACGGATGAAACATCAAAGAAAGCCACCAATTTCCTCTTCATATAGGTTTTTTCCTAGGACAAGTCTCTGAGTTGTAAACATAACAATTGGTATCTACCAATAAATGACTTTGATGCTAGAACTTGGAGAATTTTCCTGAACATCTGAAAGGCGACTCTAACTCTATGTTGTATAAGCTATTGTGAGCCACCTCGGTAAGGGGCGTAACTAGGTAATACTAGTCCTTGAAGTTCTTCGCGCTCTCGGAGGAAACCTCAAACATCTTACTATTACGCCTAAAAGACTAAGTCGACGAAGCTTCTTTGGGCTTTAAAGCGATGAAAAAAGAGTGTCAGGGTTACCACACACTTCCTTTACTCGCACTAATACTAGAATACTTTGACATAAGTCTAGCTCATCGAGTGCACTTGTGAATGAGCTATTGCTAGGTGATTTAGAATACCCACCTCGAAGTAGTTAAAAGGAAGACGAAAACCTATTAGAGAAAGTAGACGCTCAATGGATGGGGATACTACACCTATCATAATTATTGTATATCTTCTTATTTCCTTCGAGGGAAATACCCTTAATTTGAAGAAGGACATACCTCAGTAAATGCATGCTACATACCACCTTTTTCAGGCGAAGGCGGAGACGATATTTAATGTCTCTTGATCTATCCACACTGTTGAGTTGTCTTTTACCAAGTATCAGGCTCTTGGGGCGAGAATTGTCTATTTAAAAGTCCTACTAACATATAAAGGGAAAATATCGTAAGTAGAAGCACAAAGGTGATATAAAAATAAGTTTCTCATCCTTGTCAAAAGTGTCTTATGGCAAAGGCTTTCGTAAGGGCCATAAACCCTAACAACTTCCCATAGTAGATATCCCCATCTAACTTCCCACCATCGATGATAAGTTTCTCCTTCAAAATCCCCAATTCTCTAGAAACCCTAGAAAACGAACAAATGAAGAAGGAGAGAAAACTTGCTCATTAAACATTTCTCTAAAAGAGGTGGCACAATTGGGTTGAAGCAATAAGAAAGCAAATGATGTAACGAAGATGAAGGGAGTTGTAAATACAAAAGAAAAGTCATCGAGATCCATGAGCAACGCAAAAGGGGATATGATAAGTTGAATGCTTTCCATATATCTTACAACAAAGGCGAGCATACGATCCACAATAAAAAGATATTGGGAAGCGCGAATTGCACCACCAACATTTGAGATCTTACTTTATATTAGTCAGAACACTTGAGTACCCTAATACAAGAAGGCGTTATTGTTGCCAGGCATAGGGCCACACGTTGAAGTTCCCCTGCTAAATGTTGTTAATCACGATGAAGACATTTAATGCATTTGTTCCCAATGTTACTGATGTTCCATGGAAGCTCTTCCACTTCCTTCAGCTGGAAACCGGACTAAAGACATCTTCCTTCTACGAATATGAACAAGGGCTTGAGGGACAACTGTTATGGGCCGCTCACGAGACCCACCACAAAAGGCCCAACAGCAAGCATCATGCGGAAAAACGCAAAGAACATATGAGACTTCACTTTAGTCGATGATGACCCGTGATTTCGACTTCCAACACACTTTCTACCATTGGATATGATCGACCAGTCACCCGCATAAAATACGACACACGTCATTTTAAATATTCTCTTATTTACATGTTTATATTATTTTTTTTACCCGTTCATTAATTTAAACGTTGAAGTGCTAATATTACATATTTAGTCCGCTCCACTAGTGGATTATAAATTCACTTTATCAAGTCGGTTTGATATCGCTATTTAATAAAATACATCACTTTTTGTTGGTATAAACGCAAACTCCACTTCTTTTTGTATGATAGCGCAAACTCCACTTTACCCAAGGGTACAAATACTTTTTTTTACTATAGAGGATTGGAGCACGTACTTTTAGAAATTATATATTTAAGCATTTATTGGAATAGAGTAAAACTTAAATTCTCTTCTAAAAAAAAGTAATTTTGAATATTTTCAATGCATTTTAAGATTTTAAGATTTTGATTAACTAACTGTACCCACTTTTTTAGCGGATAAATAAGAATTCTCTTATCTTTTATACTTTGCGTTTGTGTTGCCTTTCATTGTTTTGTTTTTATTTTGATTGTCCTTTCTTGGAATTTGTTTGGACCACGTTGTTGGAAGGTAAACAATTGATTGTTTTTTTTTTTAATTTTTTTTAAAAGAAACTAAATCTATTATCTTTTGTGACTTTTATTTATTTTGATTTGATTTTGTGAATAGATTGAAGTTGTGGATCTTGAGCTAATAGCTATGGCTTCATCTCTGTTACTTGCTGTGGTGTTTGTGTTTGATCTCATTGCTTTTGCTCTCGCTGTTGCTGCTGAACAAAGGAGGAGTTCTGTGAGTCTCATGTTGTCTGAACTTTTCCTTTCATTTTGCTATTGTTTTTTTTCTTTTGGTAATATCAATCAACCTTATGTTCAAAAACTTATAATTTAAGTGGTTTTGTAAGAGATTAAGGGGTGAGTCCATTCAGTGAAAGAACCTGTAGGGAACTAGGAGAACTACTATCTAAGTTTGTTAATGAATTGAGCTATTTGTGAATTATTTAAGTTTGACTCATTAAATGCCCAATTAAACTCATGACTGAAATAAACAAACAAATTTAGGTTTGAGATTAGACTTACTACTCCTCCATATAAAGGAGTCAAACACAAACTTCATAGATAAGGTCAAATATTCACCCATAGTATAATGAATCCTAGACACTTAGATTTGCAAGGTTTATAGGTAAACTAAAATCAAGTTGGTAGCTGCTTATAATCGGGTGGGTGGGATAACTCAACTGATAGGTATATGATAGATATTAGTTAAGTTAAATGGATGTAAATCTTAGTTCAGAGTTCAATACATGTCGGCAATATTTATTTATATTTATGTATTAACGTAAACAAATTGTTGATAATTATAAATCAAAAACTTAAAAAAAAAAAAAAAAGCTGCTTATAAGCTATTATGAAAATAAGCGGAAAATCGCTAACCCACATGTTGTCTAACTGTGCTATTTAAAAAATCGAAGCCCAAGCCTAGTGATTGTTGTCTAACAATGACATTACCTTGAGATGAGTGAAGAACAAATTGCGTTTTGCGTTGAATACATTACTTGCAATGCATTCTGTAATTTCAAGTGAACAAAGTTAATATAATGCAGTGTTATTGAATATCAGCCATGGCGGATATCAGTTTCTCTGCAATGGTAAATATTTGTCGATATAAAAGGTTTTTCCACCGTGATGTGCAACAATTTTGGCTCTTCGCCATGGATCTCCATCTGCCATCGACATCGTTGATGTAATGATGAATTATGTTCACAAGCTACAATAATTATTCTGCCTTTAATTGGGTAGAAGGGTCCTTAGAATCAATTTCTTCGTTGTACACTACACTGTTAGCTACTAGTACAATACAACATTTTTCTGCATGGTTGACTCAATGTTCTCAAATAAAATGTAGCAGTAATTATTTGTTTTTGTGATTACAGGCCAATTTAGCCGAAAATATTGAAGGTAGAAAGTATTGTCAATATGATTCTGACATTGCCACCGGCCTAGGTGTTGGGTCCCTCTTTATCCTTGTTGCCAGTCAAGTCATCATTATGGTTGTAACTAGATGCTTGTGCTGTGGGAAACCCATGGCACCTAGTGGATCCAGATCATGGGCAATTTGTTTATTCATCACTGCCTGGTATATGTTTTACTATTTTGAGATTATTTTCTATTTATTCACAAAGTAAATTTTGTTTACGCATGCATCAAATCCTATGTAGTAACGACATCTCTGAAGAATGTGTGTCCAGTGTCTAATACTGATCTAACACCAATATAGCCAATCATGAGATCTTAAATAGGATTCACCGGCTTGTAAAAGATCTTAAAACTCGAATCATTAGCATCATGATACATGATTCCCACGAAGGAAAAAATGGTCATTTCATATAGCACGTTTTTTTTTACAATCATGCTACAAAAAGCTCGATCTTGACCACATCATCGACGAAAATGATCTTTCTCTGATTATAGCACTCTTAGACATCCTCAACACATAAAATCTTACGAACTTACAATTCAGCACTCAATCTTTACTACAATGTCTGGCACCGACACATGTGATTACATTCAATTTCTTCAAATTATTTGTTGAGTATGACTCATATTGCGGAGTTTATTATGGGTAGGTAAGTGAGGGATGCGGGAGCTTCAGGAGTAATTTTGTAAGCTGAGCCTAATATTATACATATTGTTTGTAACATTGTAACCCTCACGAACCCTAATTATTCGACGGAAGAAAGGAAACTATAGCTGGTCTAGTCATAGAGATAGACATCATTGGTCGAACCGCGTTAATAAAGATGGATTGTGTTTATTGTCTTTTACTTTCGTTTCTCTTTAATCTTCTATACTCATTGTTCTAACATTATTATTGGTGTCAACGTGTCGTTTCTCTTTAATCTTCTATACTCATTGTTCTAACATTATTATTGGTGTCAACGTGTCATTGTAGGTGTTGCATCCGGTGTCCGTGTCTGTGTCAGTGATTCATAGATCAAATAATATTACAAAACCACTTTGCCATATTAGTTCTTAAAATATGTCCACTAATATCTACATAATAATGTGATTTAATCAAAGTTACAAAACCAAATTTGGTGTTTTCTTTTGTTTTCTAGTTTCTGATGTTGTGATGTTGATGATTTTCAGGTTGACATTTTTTATTGCTGTTTCATGTCTTCTAGCCGGTTCAGTGAGAAATGCTTACCATACAAAATATAGAGATCTAATGGGAGAGAGAGCACCTTCATGTCAAACCTTAAGGAAAGGAGTATTTGGAGCTGGAGCTGCTTTCATTGTTCTTACAGGCATAGTCTCTGAGCTTTATTATGTTAGTTTTTCAAAAGCTAATAATAGTGGAGTCCCTCCCTATGCTAGAGACACAGGTGTGACAATGAGCAATTTGTAAACTTAATTAATGCAAATGTGTCCCACTTTTAGAACTTGGGGTTGGCTTACATGGATGTGAATTGTGAGAGTCTATTTGTAATTATGAAGCTAGTTTGAAAAAAAGCCCGTTTAGGCTATGCTTATGGTCTCTATATTTGGATTCCTTTGACTCTTAAATCATGTCACAATAAATTGTGTTTCATTGCATCCTAAGAATGATATTGCAGTGTAGGGTGGTTTATATTTCATTGTTGTTTTGACTTATTGAACATCTAATCTTATACTACGATTATAGTATAACATATTAGGTTAATCATGACCGTCATAAATTTTTGGAGATAGTTTGTAGGTTAGTAACAATTCAATTGTGGCAAAACAAATTGGATTTGAACCCTATGTGGTACTCTGTTTTGCACAGTTTAACCGTGGTGGGTTTTATGAGACTCTTTAATCACAGTTTAATCGTGATGGATTTTGAATCCGGTGTGATAGTCTGTCTTGCATACCCTCAAAGACAACTCTGATAATGACATTATCTATCTAGAGATAGAGATGTTGTGCTGATGTTTAGTGGTCCAAACCAACTTGGAACGTGACTCAACATATTGAATATTACTACTAGTTATAAATAGACCAGAAAAGCATGCGTATGAATCTGATCAAGATCATTGTGGGCTACTTGTTAAGGTAGTGTTTGAATCCTCACATCACATGCATAAAGTACAAAGCTGCAATTGTTTACCAATGGTACTTTTTAATTTATTGCTTGTGGGGAAATGACTTAAAAGAGCTCTACTAATATTGTATATTGGTCCATGGCTGCCTCTTCACTCATCAATAATACAAAAAACGACAATCACTCACAATCCTTCAATATATGGTGGTCCAAATATACCTTACACTATCCACTATTCTATTTCAATTGAACTAATTCTCTATTTAGATCAATAACTTGAACGGATATTTCGGTTTGAAGATGTGTTTGGTGTCTAACACGTGTCAATGTGAGTATCGTGTTTGGTGCACCCACACTCCAATAACAAAATAATTTCTTTCTCCTTATAAAAGGTGTCAACGTGTTAGTATCTTATCACATGTTCGTGTCTGATACACCCGACATTCTAATATTTAAAAATCATTTCTTTCTCTCTATGAAATATATATGAATGGTGTCAACATGTCAATATCGTATCAGATGACTATATCTGGTACACCGTCACTCCAATATCAAAACCATTCTTTTTCTTTATGAATGGTGTCAACGTGTTAATATCGATTGAGTTTCAAATGTGAAAGTGCTAAAATCCCACATCAACTAGAAAAAGAGGAAATGTTGAGTTTATAATAGAAGTGACTCATACCCCAATTACTTTAGGCTATGTTTGGATTAATGGAACATAATGGAGTGGAATGGAGCGGAGTGGAACGGAATATAGATCACACTCCATTGTTTGATTATTTTATTAAAAATGTTTCATTCCATCACATACACCCCAAATTGTATGAAACAAAAAATAGAGATTTGGATGAAATTGGATTGAATGGATTCCATCATGTTCCAATTCATTCCATCCATTATTTGCAAATCCAAACAATGGAATCTCATTAGTTACCACTTCACTCCATTCTATCCCATATCACAAATCCAAACATACCCTAAGACTTTGGCTCGGTAGGAGAGCGGAAGTGGATCCTAGTGTCACTAGTGATGTGAGTGACTTATATATAAAGGTAGATTGTTGGGTTTCAAGTTTTAAAGTGTTAAAATTCTATATCGACTGTTTATCTCTAATTAATGTGTTAGTATCGTGTTAGATATTCATGTTGTATTAATGTTATAAGCAGACATAATAGTGAAGGTAAAAATATTAATAAACATTAAACAACTATGCAACTAGTATTTTTTAAACCTTGGATCAAAGAATGATCTCAAGATGCTGATTCAGAAGCAATAAGGTCTTTATGATAATATCATTCCCAACAAATAAACATATCCACAAGAATCTTCCATCACATTCTCCTGTCTGTTCAGTGCTGAAGCAGATTCCATATCTATATCAATCAGCAATCATTCACATAACAAAACACTCAGAAAACTTCAAAAAAAAAAATCCTACATTAAGAAATAAAGCTACACTACTTGCATACACTACAAAAACCAATTCATTACAAATTAAACAAAAAAAATAATAGAGAGATGAACACACAAAGAGGCAAAGTGAGTGAATTACAGCTAATTGGAACCCTTTTCTTGAACCTGAAGCTGAAACTAAAACATGACAGCTTCAATCCAAATACTGTTTTTTTAGTAACAATTACATATGCAGAAAAAACCAGCACAAGATAATTAACATGTTCCATTTAGAAAATTAACAACAACACTTGCTTAATTATCTGTATGAAAAAACACAAAATTACACCCCAATTAAATTAAATAGACTAATTAATCTATGGACAGTAACAAGACACTACAACATCTTGAATGTTGATGTTACTTTTTCTTCTTGTTCTCTTTTGGTTTCATGGTTTGATATCAGAATCATCCCAATAAGGATCCTTTAAATCAGCTGATACCAATGAATCAATGTCTTCCCAGTTCCAATACTTTGAAGCTTCCATGCCACCACTTGTTGCTGGTAATGGTAATGATGTTGGTAGCGCCATCGGTATCGGTATCTCCCATGGCTTTGTGTTAGGAATTATAGCTTCCTGTTCCTGCTCCTGTTCCTGTTCCTCCATTGTTTTAAACTCTTGTCCAAAGTAATAAACATTGGAAGATGAACAAGTGGTTGTGTCAAAAGAGCTTGAGGAGGTTGAAAAGGGAAAGAGCAAGCTTTGATTTTGATGAGGAGGAATAGGCAAAGTTGAACAAGTAGTACTAAACATGCCAAAATCTTTGCTTTCTACTAATAAGTCTCTTGTGTTCATCATCATAGACATATTCTGTTGTAGAAGCAAAGATGGTGGATGAATTATAGCTTGATATAGAGATGAGTTAGGAAGGGTTTTGTGATGATCACTCACATGAAGAGGTGTTTGAACTGAGGTGGTGCCAGTAGTGGCAGAAGAAGTAACTGGTGTGGTTGGTTTTTTGACTCTTTTGTTCTTCCTGCCACCACCAACAGGAACATTGCGTAGAGTTCCACCTTTAGTCCAGTGTCTTTTACAAGCTCTACAAAAATGGCGAGGCTGAGACTTGTTGTAATTGTTATAGTAACAAAACTTTGTGTTTGTTGAGTCACATCTTGGACACTTCAAATGTTCTGCTGATTGTTGCTGCTGAGGATTTTGTTGCTGTTTTCTCATTAGATGATGAGGCTTTGGAAGTTCCAAATCTTGAGATTCTAATAAAGTTTGTTTCCAATCAAGTCCACTGCTGGAAATCACCTGTTTAGAACTCAAACCCATATCTTAAATTTTCAGCTCTTGAAAAAACTAGATAAACAATAAGATCAAACCATGAAAAGAAAGTGAAAAAAAACAGCAAACGTTTAATGTTTTTATGATGTATATGATTCTGATGTCTATATGTAATGGCTATTTATGATGTTATGAATAAGAAGATGAGAGAAAAATGAGTTGAGGTAGTGTGTGGTGAAGGGTTTTGGTACTGTTAATGTATATGTAGCAGACGGCGCAATCCTATGAAATTTAATGAAGACTATAAGAACCTAGGAGTACTCTTACTTCTAGCACAAGTATTATATTATTATTATTATAGAATTATTATACTAGTAGTAAAGAAGGGAGAAGAGAGAGAAAGAATACTTAAGACTTAAGGTGATGGTGAGTGGTTAACACGTGGGAGGTTTTAGACCAGTGATAGTGGTGTATGTGTTTTGGTTGTAAAATGGACGTAGATGTTGCATGATGCTATTTTGTGGTATGCTATTATAATTTGATTAGAGGGGGACTTGGCTAGGCCACCAATACAAATGCAAAATGAAAACAACTTTGTTCCCTCTCATGTTTCTAAAAAATCTTTGAAAATGTATTTTTGAGGCAGAACAAGAACTGTATTTTTGTTAGGAAGTATACATTTTATCAGTGCAAAATTATGTTTTTTCTTTTCTTTTATGTCTAAAGTGATTTTTGTTGAGTTTGTAATTCCTTATGTCGAAACAAGTGTAGTTTGACAGAAATAAGGATGTGCCGAAATTAGCCTAGTGTGTGTGTCGAGTTGTCTTAAATGTCGAAGTGTTGAAGTAGGTTACTTGACACAAGATTTCGAGTTAGACCAAAATAGAAATTTTGGGGCTTTGTAATTTTGGGTTTTCCCTTAAAGAGCAAGGTAGCTCAATTATAAATAGAGGGAGTAACCCCTATTTTGAGTAAGAAGAATAGAGAATAATATTGTAACACATAACAGAAAGTGCAGTTGCATAGTTGAATAACATTTTCTCAGTTTGAGAGCAGATAATTACACTGCAGAAATCATCTCCTCTTCCCCTATTTTGTCAAACCCTAATCTTCTTCCTTATTCAATTTTCTTTCTTCTTTCATTAACAATTGCTGCACAGAGTCATTCTTGCAATCAATGTGTGATTGTTTCACTTGAGTGAAGAGTGAAGAACAATGAATTTTGATCGGTTGATTGAATCTTGTTTATCAAGATTGATTCAGAATTCTCAAAGCTTTGGATTAATTCTAACATCTGGTATCTAGAACACTGGCTGAGCGATTCGTGGGAAGAAAATCACGATGGTGATGAATAATCCAAACGGGCATTTTTCGGCGAGTCTTCCGATTCTCAAGAACAATAATTATGAGAATTGGTGCAAGCAGATGAAAGTGGTTTTCTGTTATCAAGATCTTTGGGATCTTGTGAAGGAAAGAGTAACATCGCTTTTAGAAAACGTGACGGATCAAGAAAATGTTGCATCCAAAGAATTAAAGAAGAAAGATTATAAAACTCTCTTTATAATTCATCAATGCGTTGATCCAAACAGTTTTGAAAAGGTTAGTGATGTAGAATCAGCGAAAGAAGCATGAGAAATCTTGGAGAAATCGTTTGGAGGCGCAGAGAAGGTGAAAGAGACGAGGTTACAAACTCACAAAATGACGTATGAATTGCTTCAGATGGAAGAAAGTGAAAGCATAACTGATTTCTTCACTAGGGTTACTAATTGGTGAATCAAATCAAGGTATGTGGAGAAGTGTTAACATCAAGATCATTTGTTGCAAATATCTTGAGGCCACTGGCTCCAAAGTTCGACCACGTGGTAGTAGCAATAAAAGAGTCGAAAGATTTGTCAACATTGACAAAGGAAGAGCTTCAAGGGACTCTTGAATCTCATGAACAAAGGATGGCTAAAAGAGCTGCAGGAAAGTCGAAGAGTGACGTGGCTTTGCAGGTGCAATCAACAAAAGAAAAGAAAGGCAAAGGAAGTTGGAATGCCAACAAAGGCGGATAAGGCTACAACAACTCGATTGGTTGAAATCAACAAGAAGGAAACTGGTCAAATCAGAGAAAAACCTAGAACCAAGGCAACCAAAGAGGTGGTGGTGCAAGTAGAGGAAGAGGTGGTGGTCGAAAACTTGACAAAAGACACATTCACTGTTACAATTTTCAGAAGTATGGTCACTATTTTAGTGATTGTCCAGAAAAGAAGAAGAATCAAGAAACTGATGCAAAGCTGGCGAAACATGAAGAAGAAGAAGAGATGTTACTGATGGTCACAACAAGAGATGAAGAAAGATTCCATGACCAATGGTACTTGGACTCAGGATGTTCATCACCCATTACTGATAAGAAAGATTGATTTATCAATATAAAGCCCTCAATGAAGAACATGGTGAAATTTGCAAATGACAATACTCTAGCAGCTGAAGGTATTGGTGATGTTCTAATTATGAGGAAAGATGGTAAGAGGACAGTAATTTCCAATGTATTGTACATACCAGGCATGAAGAGTAATTTGCTCAGCATAGGACTGGTAAAAAAGAACTATGAAGTGTCGATTGAAGATAAGATGATGAGAGTTCTCGACTCAAATGGAAGGTTGATCTTGAAGGATCCAATATCTCATAATAGAACCTTCAAGATTGAACTTAATGTGATGGAGCATAAGTGCCTTGCAATTACAGCCAGCAGAGATGAATGGATATGGTATTATAGACTTGGCCATCTCAATTTCAAAGACATCAGAGATTTGAAGAGAAGAAATATGGTTTCAGGATTACCAGAAATCGATATTCCAAGTAAAGTGTGTGAAGAATGTGTTCAGGCGAAATAACACAAGAATAACTTCAGCAAGGATGCAGGAAGCAAGTCGAAGGTAATTCTTGAAGTCATATACTCTGATGTATGTGGTCCTATCCAAGTGGATTCAATTCGAGGTAACAAATACTTTGTCACTTTCATAGATGATTACAGTAGAAAACTGTGGACTTACATGATCAATAAGAAAAGTGAATTGATCGACGTATTTGCCAAATTTAAATCTATGGTCAAAATACAAAGTGGTCGAAAGCTAAAGATTCTGAGGACTAATGGTGGTGGAGATTATGTGTCGAAAGATTTTGATGCATTATGCGAGTAATAAGGGATTGTGCATGAGGTGGTGTCACCCTACACTCCACAACAGAATGTAACTGCAGAAAGGAAGAATAGAACCATCATGAATATGGTGAGAAGTATGTTGAAAGACAAGCATCTATCCAAAGAATTATGGGGAGAAGCTGTGTTGACATCAACATACATCTTGAATAGATGTCCGACGAAGAAGTTAGAAGGAATCACGCCAAAAGAATGTTGGTCGGGTGTCAAGCCTAGCCTAAGTCATCTGAAGTTGTTTGGATCTATAGCACATAAACACGTGCCAGATCAGTTGAGAATAAAGCTTGATGACAAGTCAAGTCAAATGATCCTAATAAGATATTATTCGTCTGGAGGATACAAATTGTTCGACCCAGTGAACAAGCAAGTTGTGATCAACAGGGACATGATCATACATGAGCTTAAGGAACGGGATTGGACTGAGAATGTTAAGAAGGATTCAGTGAGAATCTTATGTGAAGAACCAGCTAGTGAAGTCGAAAGAGAAGTTCGACAAGAAGAAGTCAGAGGTGAAGCAGGCCTAAGCAGACCTCAATGAACAAGACACTTGCCTGCAAGGTTGCAAGAATGTGTGATTACATCAAATGGTGTGGTCAATGAAGAAGGTGAATTGGTACTCTATGCTTTCTACGTAGATGTCGAACCAGTCAATGCAGCTGAGGCATTGAAAGATTCAAAGTGGAAGAAAGCAATGAATGAGGAACTAGAGTCCAGCGAAGTTAACAACACTTGGTCACTTATCAAATTGCCTCAAGGCAAGAAGACAATCGATGTGAAGAGGGTATACAAGGTGAAGTTGAATCCCAAAGGATAAGTAACTCGACACAAGGCAAGACTTGTGGCGAAAGGATTTATTCAAAAGGAAGGAAACGACTTCGACGAAGTTTTTGCACCCGTTGCTAGGATCAAAACAATCAGGTTGGTTGTTGGTCTAACAAACATGAACAACTACCATGTATGTCAAATGGATGTGAAATGGGCATTCCTGAATGGCTCTTTAGATGAAGAAGTTTATGTCGCACAATCAGCTGGGTTTGTGAAACAAGGCAAAGAAAGTAAGGTATACAGGCTGCATAAAGCCTTGTATGGACTTAAGAAAGCTCTAAGAGTTTGGAATAAGAAGATAGATAACTTTTTAAGGGAGAAGAAATTTGTGAAGTGCACAACTGATTATGGAGTATATGTAAGGAGAAGCAATAGTGAATTGCTTATACTATGTATCTATGTCGATGACCTGTTGATAACACGAAGTTACAAGAATGAGATCGAAGACTTCAAACATGACCCAAGTGAGGAGTTTAAAATGTCAGACTTGGGAAATCTCTCATATTTCCTTGGCATTGAGTTCTACAATATTGGTAGAGGTTTGATGATGCACCAAAAAAGATATGCAGGCGAAATACTCAAGAGATTTGAGATGCAAGATTGCAACCCAACTTCGACTCCAGTTGAGCCCAAAATGCAACTATCGAAAGAATCAGATGAAGATGATGTTGGCCTAACTCAGTACAGAAGACTTATTGGGTCATTAAGATACCTTTGTCACACAAGGCCTGATCTAGCATACAATGTTGGTATGGTGAGAAGATTAATGCAGAAGCCAAAGGTATCACACATAGCAGCGACAAAGAGGATACTAAGGTATCTAAAAGGAACTCTCGACTATGGCATTTTGTTTCCTGTAGCTGATGAAGAAAAAGAATGCAAGTTAGTGGGATACACCGACTTAAGTTGGTGTAGTACTGTTGAGGATAGAAAATCCACAGCTGGCTATGTGTTTATGCTAGGTGATGCACCAATTTTTGGAGTTCGAGAAAGGAGCCAGTTGTGGCATTGTCATCGTGCAAAGCAGAATACATATCTGCTTCTCTCTATGCATGTCAAGCAAAGTGGATAGTGAACCTGGTCGAAGAGATTACAACGAAGAGTCGTGGAGCAATTACCATGAAGATCGACAACATGTCAGCTATCAACATGGCGAAGAATCTGATAACACATGGGTGAAGCAAGCACATCGAAATGAGGTTCCATTATCTTCAAGAGCAGGTAGCAAAAGGGAAAATGAATTTGGAACATTGCAGAACTGAGAATCAGATTGCAGATATCATGAAGAAAGGAGTGCATGTCGAAGTGTTCAAGAAGGTAAGGTCTATGATGAATATAGATAGATTAGATACAATGAATTAGGTAGTGTGTTGAGATTGTAATTCCTTGTGTCAAAGTAAGTGTAGCTCGACAGAAACAAGTATGTGTCAAAATTAAAATGACTACCTGTTAGCTATGGGCAGGACTAGGAGAGTTATCAAGCCACCTTTGAGACTTGGTTATGCCGATCTTATAGCCTTTGCCCTAATCTCTACAAGTGAAGTTCTGGATGAAGAACCTAGAGACTACAAAGATTATATGAGAAGCAAAGATATGAAGAAGTGATGAAAGCAATAGATGGTGAGACAAAGTCTCTTCATGGCAATAACACTTCGAACCTGATCAAGAGATCTACAGGGGTCAAATTAGTCAACTGCAAATTGATATTCAAGGTAAAAAGAAAGAATAAAAGGAGTGATGGCAATGAGATTCATGGCAAGGTTGGTTGCAAGAGGCTTTACTCAAAAGGAAATAGTGGATTTCAATGATCTATTCTCTTCTGATGTGAAGCATAGGTCCATCAAAATAATTTTTGCCATGGTTGTTAAGTTTGATATAGAATTGGAGCAAATGGTTGTGAAAATTGTTTTTCTATACGGTGACCTGGATGAAACAAATTTGATGAAGCAACCTGAAGGGTATGAAGAAAAGGGAAAGGGGGGTACTATGTGTGTTAGTTGAACAAGTCACTATATGGTCTAAAACAATCTCCTAGGAAATGGAATAAGAGGTTTGACAAATTCTGGCGCACATAGGTTTCACAAGAAGCCGTTTTGATCATTGTGTCTGTTTTAGATTCCTTTCCGAAAATTTCTTTGTCATGTTATTGTAAGAACAAGATTTGGTTCTACATATGGCCATTAAGTTTTGATGATAACTGCACATATAATCTAAGAGAACAATTATGTATGATATGATTTCTCTCTAGCGTGTGGCTATTGTCAATATGATTCTGACTCTGATAAGAAGGCGTGTGACGTCATCCGACTCAATTATCAACACTCTATAAGAAAACATATATGTGTGTACAAAGTAAAGTCAAGATTCATGAATGTTTCTACGACAACGGTTCTAATGAACGTTAGTTCTGAACATTCTAATTAAGACTTTATGAGACAGGTCTACAGGACTTTCTAATGAAGATGCGCTTCTAATGTTACAAGTTCTAAAAATTCTGAAGACGTGGTTCAAGTGAACAAGCTCTGAAGATTCTGAAGACATGTTTTGTGAAGATCAAGTGCTGAAGAGTTTCTGAAGACAAGATTCTGATTAGACGAAGTGCAGAAGACTTTGAAGACAAAGAACATGCTTAATGAAATCTGAAGACTCTGAAGATAAGGTTCTGAAGGAACAACTTTTGAAGACTCTGAAGATTATGCTTCCAAAAGAACGAGTGCTGAAGATTCTCAAGATAGTTTATGCTGAACAAAGATCTTGGAATTCTGAAGACTGGGTTTCTGAAGATTACACAAAGAATGACTCTTCTACAACACGCATCATCAAATCATTATCTGAAGCCTCTGAAGATGCTAGAAGACTGAAGATCAGAATGATTTTAAGTTGAATATAATAGTATTAAAACTCTGTATCCGCTACCTCGAGAAGGTGGCGCAGGAGCAACTTTTTGTACAGTGATGTCGACCATTCCTTCATGTGAACGTTGGGATATTGCTGTTTGAATATGTTTCCAAGAATACCCCTCAACAGATCTATTCTCTCATGCTCTATAAATTGTAGACTTGAAGCTTAAAGATATGATGCTCATGGCTTGAAAAATATAGATTATTGCTGAAGCAGCCATTGATCACAAGAGAGAAAGATAAAAGATTGTTGATTGCGGTTCATACAAAGGATTATCACTCAACACAGCAAACAAATCAACATATAGCAAGCATTGATGAAGCTGCTACCACAAGTGTGCACAAGCGATGAATATGCTAACACCATATGAAACTACTCAAGTGAGACATTATAGATGAACCATAGTATCTTAGTTGAACTTGATGGTTGAATTGGAAAAATCATTATATGCTCAAGAAAGGAGCACAAGATGTTGTTAGCTGAAGCTTAAACGAAGAATGCTCAATGGAGAAGAAGCTGAAGCAGAATGATGAATAACGCACAACGATGCAACATGCTACAACCATGTGAAACTCATCAAGTGAAACATCAATAAGTGAAGCATAATAACTTAGTTGATCTTGATAGTTAAGCTGGAAGAAGCATTAACTACTCAGAAAGGAGTATAGAAGCTTAAAGCTAATTATAAGAAGCCGCGGTGATCAATAAGAAAGCTTTTAAGCAAATACAGAACTAGGGAGCTTTATAATCTATTAGAGATTTATTTTTAGGTAGTTTCTGTATTAGAAAGCAAGGTGTTGTTACTCACAACTTGCTATGTACTTCAATTGTGTAATCAGCTTGTAAGAAGCATATATGGTGCACAAAGAAAATCCTTGAAAAAGGTAATATTCCTTGAGCGGTCGAATGGTGACCAGAATGCTCGAGAGGGCCAAGTCATGGTTTAGCGGCTTGGAGGATGTTTCCTTGAGTGGCGAATGAATGCCAGGATTCTCAAGAAGGCAATGAAGGGTTTCCATTGTGGTTGTAATCATATTGATGATTAGTGGATTAAGTTCTTGTGATAATGTGAAATCACCTTGAGGGGTGGACTGGAGTAACTTCGTTAATAGTGAACCAGGATAAAATAATTGTGTTCATTTATTTTATTTACTTGTTAACGCAATTGATTTGAATTCCGCAAATGGGGACGAAATATGAAACCCAATTCAAACCCCCCTTCTTGTGTTTCTCAACCTTCAGTTATTTTTCTATGTGGATGACATGTTCATAGCAAGCAAACATGTTGAATAAATAATGAGGGCAAAGGGTGAAGTCAAACAAGAATTTGAAATGAAGGATCTTAGAGCTTCCACAAGGATCTTATGAATTGATGTCAAAAGGTATATGAAGAATTATAGGTTGTGCTTATCTTAAGAGATGTACCTAAGGAAGATTCTTGACAGGTTTGGATTGTCAAACTCAAAACCTGACACAACTCATATAACCCAACAATTCAATCTAAGTGCTACACAAACTCCAAGTACTGAAGTTGAAAGAGCATATATGGATAGTATACCATATGCTAGCATAGTAGGTTCTTTGATGTATGCTATGGTCTGCACCAAGCCAAATGCAAAAAAATCTATGAGCATTGTAAGCAGGTACATGGCTATCCTTGGAAATGCTCATTGACAAGCTTTGAAATGAACCCTAAGATACATAAAAGGATCCCCAAGCAAGGTCTTGATTTATGGTGGAGCCAGGGATCAAGACGACCTAGGGGAAATCAAATAATTTGTGGACTCTGGTTATTTAGGATGTATGGACACCAGAAAATCTCTTTTTGGATATATTTTCACTATGTTTGGCATAACAATCAGTTGAAAAGCAACACTTTAGAAGGTTGTAGCCTAATCTACCACTGAAGCAGAAAACATTACCATCACTGAAGCTGTCTAAGAAGCATTGTGGCTAGAAGGTTTTGCTAAGGAACTGAAGCTTCAAAACCAAGTAATCACTCTCCATTGTGACAATCAAAGAGTCATTAATCTGTCGAAGAATTCAGCTTATCATGAAAGGACCAAACACATTGATATTAAACTACATTTTTGTCGGATAAATAATTAAAAGACGATAAGTAAAAGTGATGAAGGTGTCAACTGATCATAATGTTGCTGATATGATCACAAAACCCTTGTCAAGCTGCAAGTTTTTCCATTGCCTACAGTTGATAGATCAACATGACGGATGTTGATTTTTATACTTGTTGGAGTTTGTTTCAAGGTGGAGTTTTATAGCTTATGGTTGGACCGAACTTTAACCATCTAATTAAAACTAATATACTCACACGAATATATGATATAAGTAAAATTGATATACCCGTACGAGTATATGATATACTCCCCGGGTATTCATTTATATTAGTTAGTTAGTTATTTTTGGTATATATATATATATATATATATATATTCACTCCCTCTCTTATAAAGATAGGAAGTTAGTACTCAATTGTAAACAAATCTCATTTGTGTAATTGAATGAACCACAAGAATGCAATAGAATATTTTTGATATAACTTCTGAATTTTCATCCTCTTTTTTCTTCAACTTTCGTTTTCATTGATATTTTATCAAATACTTGATGGTATTGAAATCACAACAGATCTCAACATTTCGACCAGTAAGACAAAACTCACATGACCTAATGAGACAATTCATACAATAAATTCATTCATACAGAAACACTCTTTCATAAATTATTAAAAAAATTAAAAAAACAAAATATAGCTTAGGGAAGTACATGCGCTATGATCTATATTGGCTAAATTTTTTTTTTCTTTCTAAATTGATTACCATTAGGGGTAAGGGGAGGAGGTGATTTACTTGTTTATTATGGTCTCTAAGCCATGTGATTAAATTAGATTAGATGTAATCAAGTATGGTTAGAGATATATCTATATATGATGCATGCACCATGCATGTGTTAAGTTTCAATACTATTGATATGTGTGATTTTTGGCTAGATCTTGTGGTCCTCATTGTTAAATTGTAATTCCTTGTGTCGAAGTGTCGAAGCAAGGGTGTGTCGAAACAGTTGTTTCACACATATTTGATTTATATTTGATTTGATATAGTTCCAAAATAGGTATTTTGGGCTTTTATAGTTTTGGGCTTTGGCTTGGAGAACAAGTAAACATCAATCTATAAATAGGGAGTAACCCTTATTTTTGTAAAAAAATCACAACATATTGTAATTCACGGTTTGCAGTTGCAAGTGAATAGAAAGAGAAAAATCTCATAGTTTGTGGGTAACAACCTTCTTCTCCAAAATTCTCTTAGAATCCTAATTTTCTTTCTTTCTCTATTTTCTTATTTTCTTTGGTATTGCTGCACTAAGAACCCTTCTTATTTATCAAGATAGGGTCGGAATTCCCATAGGTTTTGGGTTAATTCCAACATCTGATATCTAGAGCTCCGGTTGTGATTCAAGGAAGGAAAATCATGATGGCAATGAATCATCCGAACGGGCACTTTTCGGCGAGTCTTCTGATTCTCAAGAGAAATAATTATGAGAATTGGTGCAAGTTGATGAATGTGGTTTTCTGTTATCAAGATCTTTGGGATCTTGTGAAGGAAGGAGTAACACCGCTTGCGGAGAATGCGACGGATCAAGAAAAGGCTGCACACAAAGAGTTGAAGAAGAAAGATTATAAAGCTCTCTTTATAATCCATCAGTGTGTCGATCCAGATAACTTTGAAAAGGTTAGTGATGTAGAGTCAGCGAAGGAAGCGTGGGAGATTCTTAAAAAGTCGTTTGGAGGCGCAGAGAACGTGAAAGAGGTGAGGTTACAAACTCACAAGAGAACCTATGAGTTGCTTCAGATGGAAGACAATGAAAGTATAACAGATTTCTTCACCAGAGTTAGAAAGCTGGTGAATCAAATCAAGGTATATGGAGAGGTGTTGACATCAAGATCAGTTGTTGCAAAGATCTTAAGGTCATTGGTCCAAAGTTTGACCACGTGGTAGTAGCCATAGAAGAGTCGAAAGACTTGTCAGTATTGACAAAGGAAGAGCTTCAAGGGACGCTTGAGTCTCATGAATAAAGGATGGTTGAAAGAGCTGCAGGAAAGTCGAAGAGTGATATGGCTTTGCAGGCGCAGTCAGAAAAGGAAAGAAAAGGCAAAGGAAGCGGGAATGGCAACAAAGGTAGAGGAGGCTACAACAATTTGACTGGTCGAAATCAGAATGAAGGAAACTGGTCGAATCAGAAAAAACCCTGGAACTAAGGCAACCAAAGAGGTGGTGCTGTAGGTAGAGGAAGAGGAAGTGGTCGAAAATCTGATAAGAGTCACATTTAATGTTTCAATTGTCAAAAGTATGGCCACTATTTTAGTGACTGTCCAGAAAAAAAGAAAAATCAAGAAACTGATGCAAAGATGGCGAAACATGAAGAAGAAGAAGAGACGTTGCTGATGGTCACAACAAGAGATGAAGAAAGATTCCAAGATCAGTGGTACTTGGACTCAGGATGCTCATCACACATGACTGGAAGGAAAGATTGGTTTGTTAACATGAAGCCCTCATCGAAGAACATGGTGAAGTTTGCAAATGACAACACTCTAGCAGCTGAAGGTGTTGGTGATGTTCTGATTATGAGGAAAGATGGCAAGAGGTCAATAGTTTCCAATGTGTTGTACATACCAGGCATGAAGAGTAATTTGCTCAGTATAGGGCAGCTGGCCGAAAAGAAATACAAGGTAGTTGTCGAAGACAAGATGATGAGAGTCCTCGACGCAGGTGGTAGGTTTATCTTGAAGGCTCCAATGTCCCAGAATAGGACCTTCAAGATTGAATTCAAGGTGATGGAGCACAAGTACCTAGCAGCTGCAGCCACCAGAGATGAGTGGTTATGGCATTTTCGACTAGGCCATCTCAACTTCAATGACATCAGAGAGCTAAAGAGAAGAAATATGGTTTCAGGATTACCAGAAATTGACATTCCAAGTGAAGTCTGTGAAGAGTGTGTTCAGTCGAAACAACACAAGAATAGCTTCAACAAGGATGCAGGAAGGAAGTCGAAGGCAATTCTGGAAGTCATATACTCTGATGTATGTGGTCTAATCCAGGTGGATTCGATTGGTGGCAACAGATACTTTGTCACGTTCATAGATGATTACAGTCAAAAGTTATGGACTTACCTCATTAAGAAGAAAAGTGATGTGATCGAGGTATTTGCCAGATTCAAATCCATGGTCGAGAGACAGAGTGGTCGAAAGTTGAAAATTCTGAGGACTGATGGTGGTGGAGAGTATGTTTCGAAGGAGTTCGATGCATTATGTGAAAAGGAAGGGATTATGCATGAGGTGGTGCCATTCTACACTCCATAGCAAAATGGCATTGCAGAATGAAAGAACAGAACCATCATGAACATGGTGAGAAGTATGTTGAATGGAAAGCACTTACCCAAAGAATTATGGGGAGAAGCGGTTTCAACAGCAACATATATTTTGAACAGATGTCCGACGAAGAAGCTTGAAGGAATCACACCAGAAGAATGTTGGTATGGTGTCAAGCCTAGACTCAGTCACTTGAAGGTGTTTGGATCTATAGCACATAGACATGTGCCAGATCATTTGAGAAGAAAGCTTGATGATAAGTCGAATAAGATGATCTTGATAGGATATCATTCGACTGGAGGTTACAAGTTGTTCGACCCAGTGAATAAGCAGGTAGTGATCAGCAGGGATGTGATAATAGATGAGCTTAAAGAATGGGACTGGACTGATAATGCCAAGAAGGATTCAGTGAGAATTTCTTGTGAAGAACCAGCCACTAAAGTCAAAAGAGCAGTTCAACAGGAACAAGTCCGAGATGAAGCAGGCCCAAGCAGACCTCGACGAACAAGACACGTGCCTGCAAGGTTGTAAGAACGTGTAATTACATCAGATGATGTGGTCGATGAAGAGGGTGAGCTGGTACATTATGCTTTCTACGCAGATGTCGAACCAGTCAATGCAGCTGAGGCATTGAAAGATTCGAAGTGGGTGAAAGCAATGAATGAGGAGTTAGAGTCCATCGAAGTCAACAACACCTGGCCACTTGTTGAATTGCCTCAAGGCAAGAAGGCAATTGATGTGAAGTGGGTTTACAAGGTGAAGGTGAATCCTAGAGGAGAAGTAACTCGACACAAGGCGAGACTTGTGGCGAAAAGATTTCTTCACAAGGAAGGAATCAACTTCGATGAAGTGTTCGCACCTGTTGCTAGGATCGAAACAATCAGGTTGGTTGTTGGTCTAGCAAATATGAACAATTGACACACATGTCAGATGGACGTGAAGTGTGCGTTCCTTAATGGCCCCTTAAATGAAGAAGTTTATGTCGCACAACCAGCTGAGTATGTGAAACGAGGCGAAGAAGGAAAGGTGTACAGGCTGCATATAGCCCTGTATGGACTTAAGCAAGCTCCAAGAGCTTGGAATAAGAAAATCGAAAGCTTCTTAAGGGAGAAGGAATTTGTGAAGTGTACGACTGAGCATGGAGTGTATGTAAGGAGAAGCAATAATGAATGGCTTATACTATGCCTCTATGTTGATGATTTGTTGATAACAGGGAGTTACAAAAAGGAGATCAAAGATTTCAAACATGACCTAAGTGAGGATTTTGAAATGTCAGACTTGGGAAATCTCTCATATTTCCTTGGCATCGAATTTTACAAGACTAGTAGAGGTTTGATGATGCACCAAAGAAGATATGCATACAAAATACTCAAGAGATTTGAGATGCAAGATTGTAACCCAACTTCGACTCCAGTTGAGACCAGACTGCAGCTGTCGAAGGACTCAGATGAAGATGATGTCGACCCAACCCAATACAAAAGACTTATTGGGTCACTTAGATACCTTTGTCACACAAGGCCTGACTTAGCATACAGTGTGGGTATGGTAAGTAGATTCATGCAAAAGCCAAAGGTATTACACCTAGCAGCAACGAAGAGGATACTGAGGTATCTGAAAGGAACTCTCGACTATAGCATTTTGTTTCCTGCAGCTGATGAAGGGAAAGAATGCAAGTTAGTGGGATACACCGACTTTAGCTGGTGTAGTGATGTTGAGGATAGAAAATCCACAACTGGATATGTGTTTATGTTAGGTGGTGCACCAGTTGCTTGGAGTTCGAGAAAGGAGCCAGTAGTGGCATTGTCATCATGCGAAGCAGAATATATAGCTGCTTCTCTTTGTGCATGTCAAGCAACCTGGATGGTGAACTTGGTCGAAGAGATTACAGGAAAGAGTCATGGAGAAATTACCATAAAGATCGACAATATGTTAGCTATCAACCTGGCGAAGAATCCAATAGCACACGGTCGAAGCAAACACATCGAAATGAGGTTCCATTATCTTCGAGAGCAGGTAGCAGAAGGGAAGAGGAACTTGGAACACTGCAGAACTGAGAATCAGATTGCAGATATCATGACGAAGGGAGTGCAGGTCGAAGTTTTCATAAGACTAAGAGCCATGATGAATGTAGACAGCTTAGACATAATGAATTAGGTGGGGTGTTAAATTGTAATTCCTTGTGTCGAAATGTCGAAGCAAGGGTGTGTCGAAACAGTTGTTTCACACTGATTTGATTTAGATTTGATTTGATATAGTTCCAAAATAGGTATTTTAGGCTTTTATAGTTTTGCGTCTTGGCTTGGAGAACAAGTAAACCTAAATCTATAAATAGGGAGCAACCCTTATTTTTGTAAAAAAACACAACATATTCTAATTCACGATTTGCAGTTGCAAGTGAATAGAAAGAGAAAAATCCCACAGTTTGTGGGTAACAACCTTCTTCTCCAAAATTCTCTTAGAATCCTACTTTTATTTCTTTCTCTATTTTCTTTTTTTCTTTGGTAGTGCTGCGCTAATAACCCTTCTTGTTTATCAAGATAGGGTCGAAATTCTCATAGGTTTTGAGTTAATTCCATCACTCATATAGAACACAAATGGTGAATAATTGAAGTTGTATAGCAATTGTTTTGATGAGTGAAGTACAAGTACCAGATCAAAGTTTGATGGTCATAAGATTCACTACCATTCACAAGTTAAACAACTCACTACTACATATTTTCAAAGAAATAAATGTTCATAAAAAAATGAAAAAGAGAAGCAAAGATAGAGATCATGGCGTAAACATTTGAATTGTAGGTAGTGTCAGACTTGAAAGTTTGAACACAAATTTAAATTCAGGTAGAATGAAAAAATAGAAGCCGGTGGTTGGTCAAAGAATAGCCTAAGTGTTACATTCATGCATTTCAATTTTCACAAATTTGACGACTTGAGTACTTCTCAAATACTCCCATCAAATTATATAAAGTTAATGATAAATGTGTTATCGGTTAAATATAGGTGACTTACTATTTTTTTTATATGTTATTGTTTTAACGGTTAAATATTGGTGAATGTTTTTGTATGCACACTTCAATTTTTACCATGTGTAAAAATTCAATTTGCCATATATAGTGGGGAGGTCCAATTTTTTGTTGTTGCATGCTTTGTCCAAATGAGTTAATATTTGGGTAGTACTGCACCTTGGGGCGTAGTGATCACCGACTCTATCAAAATTAGCTCGAGCTGTCAAAATAGACTATTTCATATGGAATAGTTTGCCAGGTCTAAAAAATTATAGAGCTTGCGTTTTAAAAGTAGAGTTCAAATATTCATGGCTTTTCAGATCAACTCTAAAAAGTACGTTATATATTAGGATTAATCCGTATGGGCTGTGGGTAGCTCGTTAGACTCGAATACCTATAAATTAAAAAAAATTATATTAAACTTATATTATCTTATTCCAAAATATGACATCGCTAACATAGGAAATTGAAAGTCTAACACACACAAACACAACATACACGCATGTGCACGCACACATGAGGGATGACAAAGATCTTTTATCACCTTAATCTCAAATTGAGAGTTACTATTCCAATACATTAAAAAATCATGCATTGCTCGAAAATCAAGTTTAAAGATAATTTATAAAAAAAATTTAAGGCAAATATATATATATATATATATATGGAAAATGCTAATACACACCCAAATGTGGTGAGACCCACACAAAAATATACTACATCTATTTTTTTCTTCATCTTTCTAATGTGGGTCCCACCCAAAATTGGTGAGCCCCACACAAATATACACTAAGGTGTATGTTGCTACTTGCTAATCCACACCTACATGGGTGTGTATTAGCATAACTATATATATATATATATATATATATATATATATATATATATATATATATATTGACAAATATTTTTTATCACCTTAGTCTCAAATTGAGAGTTACTATTTTAATACACACAAAAAATCAAGCATTCCTCGACAATCGAGTTTAAAGATAGTTTATAAATTTTATTAAAGACATATATATATATATATATATATATATATATATATATATATATATATATATATATTAACGTTGATCTTGATAGAATATAAATGCGAAAAAATTTTGTACTAATTTTGTGTATTTGTACTATGTCGAGGTCTTCCCTAATTTCTCTTTTATATATATATATATATATATATATATATATATATATATATATATATATATATATATATATATATAAGAGAAATTAAGGATGACCTCGATAGAGAGTACAAATGTGTAAAATTTGTATAAGAACTGCCAAAAGCTACACCCGAGAAACCAATAACTGTTAGATCTTGTGTTGGAATTTGCTGCAAAATATGAACCAGAAGGAGATGATGAAGACGATACGATGAAAGCGTGTGTTTACACTAAGCTTTAGGTTCGATTCATCCCCACCAATTTATGCAAATTGAATGCAAAACAGTTAACCGGCAAATCCCCTTCAGGATAATTTGGAAACCTTAACATGAATCGCACATTCACATTAAGCATATCGATTAATGATATTTTACTGAATAAAGTTTCCTCATTTATTCTCGTGCACTAGAAAAATAAAGAAATGACTTGGATATAATTTTTTTTTGCTTTGAAAATATTTATTTTCGTATATTTTTTATGGCTGACAAGTATCTTTATTTATAAGAAAACTTGTACCGATTAGTGTGGAGAAACAATGTTTCATTTGATTCCAACTTGACCATTCACGAACCATTGTATATCAATAACAACAAACCTTTTCATGAAAAGTTGTGTTGATCTGGTGGTTTCACCTTTTGACCACGCGCCCAATCATTATAGGGTATCTGGTTCTATTCTAGACAGTTGCAACTTTTGGCCATTTATTTTGTTAATTTAACCATTATAATTTATCAATATAATATTTTGGAAATTTCTCCAACAAGCCCCCGCCATTTTCAAAATATATCTAAATTCATTATTCAGAAAATTTCATGGTTTCAGATAAAGGTATCTTACTATTTGAACCAATACTTAGTAAGTTAAGTTTTCACTCATCCCCGAATAGATTGGTAGACAAGCTTTGAACCAATTATTCATTAGAACAAGCGTGCATAACTCACACGTGAAATCTTAGTACCATTGATCAAATTATTAATATGACATATTTAATAAGGCCTTGTGTCTCATATCCTTTTCATGAGAATTTAAGAGTCAAGCCCTTGAACTCTATGAAACGGCACCACTTAATTCTCATATAGGTAGACTATATCAGAAATGCACATATAATTATGCATTTCAACAAACATATGTTATATGTCTATTAAGAGAAAAACTTCATCCTTCCACATTTATTCTTATGGTTCAAGTACTTTTCCTCCTTGGGATGTATCTATTGTCAAGTACTTCAATCCCTCTAATAGTGTACTTTCATCATTGAACTCAAGACTTAATGATAATCAAGTGTTAGTTGAGTTTCCACTATCGATGATTAATTATATATGAGCTTGTTCCATATCCCTAATGATGTCTTCATTGTCTTCAACATTATATCCAAAGACATCATACCCTTGTCAATTATTTCGTCAAAGAATTGCAACATTTTAAAAATTTAACAAATTTTGAATATTCAATCTTTCAACTATTATAATTAATTTACGTAATCTTGATAATATTCACCAACTATCATCAAACCATGACACTTTTAGCACATTAGTACAATTATCATATACAAAGTATATTTATATTTTTGATAGTTTTGACAAACTATCACCATGACACTTTAGTAATTTATTTTGTGATATACACAACTTTTATGTCATTCTTCATTTACCAACCTTTTTATTTTGAAGTTTTACTTTCACTTAAATATATCTAAAATATATTTAATGTATTAACCATTTTGACAACCACGATCATACAAATTTGTGATGACTAACTTTTATTTCATACAGTGGGTTCAAACATGTAATTTGTAAACTCCATATAATAATTACACTATAGAATTTATTTCTATTCTTTTTAAAATAAATAATTTTCTTGCATGACTAATATATGCATAACAAATTCTATGTGATAAATCTATGTTTCATATATAACAATGTTTTATGGTATATCTAAATAAAAATCACAAAATGAACAATAAACCAACATCACTAATATTTCTTGTAACATTTCTCGATGAACACTTATCAACTTACAACAAGATAAAATATATCCAAATTACTTTTAATATCAAGATAAATAAGAAATAATACTTTCATATTATGATACACATATAATATGAGATAAATCATTTTAACTTTTAAATTCTTGCATAAACAATATAGTTGAAACACATTCTTGATATTTTTAACATGTTATTTTCACCATTATATGTTACCAATAAATTTATCATATATCCAAATTCATGATTTTATTTCTTTTAATTATTCCCAAATAATCTCATCCAGAAATAATGCATTATTAATTAAAATAAATTATTTTCACCAAAGAAAAATATTTAACATACATTTTACATTCAAGTTTTTAACATAAACCAAACATATTCATAATTATTTCATTTCACATATTTGAATAGTTTATAAATCATGCATGTATAAATTTAATATCACATGTTAAACTTAATATAAATACACATTATTCTCATCATATAATATTATACATGAATTTAAAACATTATATGAATATATATTAATTTAACAGAATTATCATGTAACTTTCACCATGGTTATGAATAAGAGAACATGAATCCATTTCTCCATCAAAGTTGCAACCATAAATTAATCACTAAAAATCATAATCGAACCTAAAGATTGTTAGATCTTGTGTTGGGTCTGCTGCAAAATATGAACCAGAAGAAGATGATGAAGATGGTACGATGAAGCTGCACAAAAGCACTATGCCAAGGAAGGAAAAAGACAGCGCTTTTTTTGGCCTTTAACAGCGCTTAAAATCGTTGCCTAAGGTGGCGCTGCTGTAGGTAAAGACAGCGTTTTTTTTATGCAAAAGCGCTGCTAAAGGCCTACTTTAGGCAGTACTTTACCTTGAAAAGCGCTTTCTAAAGTATGCCTTTAGCAGCGCTTTTTCCTGAAAAAGCGCTTTCTATTGTCCCCCTTTAGACAACGCTTTTTAAAGCGTTGTCTAATGTATTTTTTATTTCACTTTAAGGCAGCGCTTTTAATGAAAAGCGCTGTCTATTGTGTACTATAGACAGCGTTTTTTCTAAAAAGCGCTTTCTTTTCTTCACGTAAAATTTGCTTTTTTAAAAGCAATTTTTTAAAAATCAGAATTTAGGAAGCGTTTTTTGTTTAAAACCACTGCCTATTCTTTATTTTTTAGAAAACATTTTTTTAGAAATAATATCATAAACCTGTATAATTCAAGCCTTTGATATACCATTATAATCCATTATAATCCAAAATATATACGCCATTACCATTCAAAACTATACAACACTCCAAAACCATTTAAAACCATTCAAAATATATAATCCATTCAAAACCACTCCAAAACCACTCCAAAATATATACACCATTACCATTCAAAACCATTCAAAATATATAATCCGTTATAATTCAAGCCTAAGATTCCTAATATACAACCACTTCCAAAACTATACAACATTCCATAACTACACAACAACTTCCATACCTTATATGATTCTTTTCTCAATAAAGTATTCACACAATTCCTTTTTGATTTCTTCCAACTTATCTTTCGAGTAATAAGTACACTTGTATTCATCAAAGTACTACATAATAAAACATAATATGCATTATTTAGTTAAAAGTCATAAATTATATGAAATATTCGATAAATACTAAAATAAATCCTAAGTTATAAATCCATACCATGATTGGAATCTCTATTTGATCCAAATGAAGGATTTCTCTCATAAACCTCAAAACGTAATAACCGCAATCTATACCATTACGCTGACGACCACACTGCACAGAAAAACAAATAAGAATATATAGTTGTCTTGTTTTATCAAGTATCATCCCTATTATAAGCAAAATTGTGAAAATTAATATACCTCCACTCTGATCCAAGTAATGTTGTTTGCTTTAGACCGTGGTACTCGAGTTTCTCTTTGTGACCGGAATACTTGTATTGCTCTAACAAAATAAAAACATATATTTAAAACAATCTCACAGAAATAATTAAATATACAAATACACACGAATATTTAGAACAATCTCACTTACGTATCAACCATATTCTTCATATCGGGATATGTTGTCCAATCACCATCTAATGAATTCAGATAATACACTACTTCTTTTGTAGGATTAATAGCAACCAACAACCAGTGACCACTGTAAAATAAAACAAAAGTTTAGATGGAAATTTTCTACGCAAAAGGTACAAAGATTAGAATAAAATTAGAAGGAAAATTTAACCCGTTGCCAGTATTATACGGTAAAAGATACAAACTTTCTGTACTGCTGGCCATAAATCTCTCGACTAAGTGATCTCTTACTGAATCTGGATCCTGAACAATTAATGGTGCGTTGACACGGGCGCAAGACACGAAATAGAATCTGTTTGACAATTGATTCCCGCGCATAAATTTGTCATACAAGAACCTTAAATAAAAACATAATAAACATTAGAATATTTTCATTGAAATGTGTAAATAAATTGTTCAACTAATTAGATAATAGATTGATCGGCGTACCAGATGTATGAATGCATAACACCGATGCCTAATTCAAGATGCCGAAAAATCTTATCCATGTCCTCTTTTGCAAGTGTTTCGAAATTAGAATAACCAAAAATACCTTCCTCCATATCTATTTGACGAATGGCACCATGCATCAAATCTGATGTTCCTACAAGTGTTTCAAGACACATCCTAAATCGAGCAACATAAGCTCTTTTTGATCCGGTCATTGGAAGATCCTTTTTTTGTTGGATACGTTACTAATTTTCTTGCTGACTTGTTGTGACTCTTGAGCAGGAACCTAAAAATCATATAAGTTAGGTAAAGTATAAAATCATGAAGCTTTTGCATTCGGATCACATAATTAACACTTTCAATGTACCTCTTTTTGTGATGCAACATACTCGTTGTGCCGCAAAATCCCTTTATCCCTAGATGCGGGTTTTGTAGGAGTCTAACATTACCATGTAAAAAAATGTACGTAATGGTTCAGAATGCTCAGGAACATTTAGTACTCGACTAAGTATGCTCCTGCAATCCTCGTCCTCACCTGTAGTTAAGGATTGAGATAGAGTCTCCTGAAATTCATTTACATATCGACAATTATTAGTGGGGATTAAAAATTAATTATATGTTAGTAAACTTTTGATTTAATTAAAGACATAATGTTATACTTACACATTCATCAAAAACATGTTGAACATCGTCCCTAACAACTCCATCCTTGCCGACACGAGCAGCCTTCCACAAAACATGTCCCGGAAGAGATGTTTCTTCACTTTTACTCTCTTCTAACTACACATTGAGACAAATAATAAAATCATCAATTATAACACATTGAGACAATTAATAAGATCATATCATTTATATATACTTACCATTTTTTGCTGTAAGCGTGCATATCCCAAATGCCCTTTTTTGTATGGATACGCCGGTTTTGATGCTCTTTGCCGATTTATGTCACTCACTTCCTGGATAAACAAGTTTAAGTCATATCAGAACAATCTAATGCAACAAGTATACAATATGATTAATAGACATGACAAATTAACATTACATGGAATTTTTCGGTTCTTCGTTTGGCTACAAAGATCTCCCATTCTTCAGGTGTAACAAGTCTGCATACTTCATTGGAAGTTCTGCTTCAACAAACTTCCCTTGCTCATCCTTTAGAAAAGTGGTTGATAAAAAAGTTCGAAACCCTCTGAGTCTTTTTTCGGCCAATTGAAGACAATACTTTTTTCGGCTTTCATCAATGTTAAAAGACCTCTACGAAAAACATACACATAGAATGTGTTAGTATAAGTAATTTAAAGACATAATCGTCAACAAAAATCTAATAACATCAATCATATATGGTACGTACCTGTATCTCAGTCCATATTTTTCCTTTACCGGCTTGCAACCCTGGATTTCTCCAGTTATCACAGGTGATTGGTATGTGCTGATGAACAAGTGAACCTATGTAACTTGTCAACATTGCACCGTTAGGCTCAATTAGTTGGTCTTCAACACTCCAATGTACATCATATTTGATTCCTTTATCTCTTGCACGAATTATTGACTTCATAATTGTTATTCCTCGTGTAATTTCACTTTCTACATTATGAGCTGAATAATTTGCATCATTTGTATCGTGTGAGTCATTTGTATCCTGGTTACTAGCCATTTGACCTGTAGTAAAGAAAAAATAAACAATCCAAAAAACTCAATTCATTAGCATTCTAACAATATTAACAATCTTAACAATTAGATTCATTAGCAATCTGTATCAATAATTTTTTTATAATATTTGATTATTAGTTATTAGAATATATTTCAAGATGTTCATTATCAAAAAAAAGCTACAATCGCTTGGTCCAAGAGTTCATTTGCAAGTGTTTGTCATTTTCATTCCTATTTTCTATCCTAAAGAGTCACAATTGATTCTTTTCAATTCAAAGCTTAACTATACTGTATATTCTGATTTTTAATTAATCATTCACGAATCTAATATATATCAGTTGCAAATTTCAATAAATGCTTAATTGATACATTTTACCAAACAAAAAAGATTGATTAATATATATTTGAGCATGTTGAAAAAGATTGATCAATCATTCATTAGAAACAGAAAACCACTACAAGGTTCAATGGCAATAGCTCTGAGAAGCATACCAGTATAGAAGGCAGTTTTGTTGGTGATTTGTGCATGTTGATTTAACTCATTATTTTCAGGTCTTTCATCATAATTTTTATCAACAAACTCATTCATTCATTTTATTTGGATGACATTCACTATTATGGTGTTCTAGTATAATAAGTTAGCCGATGAAACATCTAATCAAACAGAATATTCATTACATTTCATCAGGCACTAGTAACAGCAAGCAACATTGCTTCATGATCAAAAAAGCTAAAACACAAGTGATTATTACTAGTTCATGTTGAGTTTCTAAAAGTTCTAACTAACAGTCTTAACAATTCCTAACCAAACTAACACATTCTAAAAATTTCACTAACTGTCATATAATGAAAAAAATGAAAAACGAAAACGTATCACGGTCGGAGAACGAACAACAATGGCGGCCGGAGAACGATGGCAGTCGGAGAACACAACAATGGCGGTTAGAGAATAGAACAATGGCGGTCGGAGAACGATGGAGGTCGGAAACAGAACAGTTGCGATATCGCCAGAGAGAAATGAGGGAGAAGTCGTGAAAATTATTAGAAACAAATGATTAGGGCTTTTTTATTTTTTAATTAACAAATGACCTAAGGCAGCGCTTTTTAAAAGCGCTTTCATAGATTAGCCTATAGCAGCGGTTTTCCTTAGAAAGTGTCTTCTTTTCATTGGCCTACAGCAGCGCTTTCAGAAAGCGCTTTCATATGTGGGGCCAACTTAAGGCCTTTAGCAGCGCTTTTTGAAAGCGCTTTCTAAGGTGACCCTTTAGCAGCGCTTTTTAAAAGCGCTTTTATAAAAGCGCTTTCTAAGGTAGTGTCTCCGTACGGCCTTTAGCAGCGCTTTCTAAAGGTAGCCTTTAGCAGCGCTTTTTTTTAGCGAATTTTTTTCAAAACTTATAACAGCGCTTTCTGATAAAAGCGTTGTCTTTGTAGTGCTGCTAAAAGCGAATTTTGGCGTAGTGAATAATTCCAAAGCGTGTGTTTACACTAAGCTTTAGGTTCGATTCTCCCCCACCAATTTATGCAAATTGGATGCAAAAGGGTTGACCGGTGAATCCCCTTCAGGATACTTTGGAAACCTTAACATGAATCATACATTCACATTAAGCATATCGATTAATGATATTTTACTTAATAAAGTTTCCTCATTTAGTCTCGTGCACTAGAAAAATAAAGAAATGACTTAGATATAATTTTTTTTGCTCTGAAAATATTTATTTTCGTATATTTTTTATGGCTAACAAATATCTTTACTTATAAGAAAATTTGTTCCGATTGGTGTGGAGAAACAATGTTTCATTTGATTCCATCATGACCATTCACGAACTATTGTATATCAATAACAGCAAACCTTTTCATGAAAAGTTGTGTTGATCTGGTGGTTGCACCTTTTGACCACGCGCCCAATCATTATTGGGTATTTGGTTCTATTCTAGATAGTTACAACTTTTGGCCATTTATTTTGTTAATTTAACCATTATTATTTATCAATTTAATATTTTGAAAATTTCTCCAACAATAACTAAAGAAAAAAACAAGTCAAGAATGAAAAATAAATACAAGCACAAAAAATATTAAAAACCACCACAATCTAAACTCCAAAGATCACCCTCAAAACCACATCGCAATGAGGAATAAGCTAGATCTCAAGTCAGAAAGGCTACCATTGTTGGATCAAACACTACCAAGGAAAAGAAATGAAGACCTACACTCACAACCTAACCATAAATCTCAACCCACTAATTGTTAATTCAAAAGATAGGATTCCAAAGTCATTATATAAAAATGCAAAAGTTTTAAACTGATCTCCCCAAAAACCATTTCCAAGAAAAAAAATCTTTTCTTAATCACACTTTTCTATTTACCACGACACCTTTTACAATAGATAAAACTACAAAGGCTTTATACAAAACCTCAAAGCAGACAAACTTTATAAATGTGGCTTAAAATCAGAACATATGCATATGCGATAGTTAATCTTCACAATTGCACCCATATCATCTATCACAGAAAATAAAAGTACATTAAACTATAAAATAAAATGCTAATATAACTTGTCTATACCATAATTGTATCTTGATATTTCAAGTTGTTGCACACTATGCTTTTTGAACATAAATTATAAGTTGTTAACATCATGATAATTAATAACACATAACACTCAAGGAATGTTAAGCTTTCATGATAATTAATTACAAGTTAGGTATTCTAACAACTAACTTGTTTGTTAAGCTTTCCTTTTATAGCATGTTAGTTAGTTGCTTAGAATGTAAGTTTTCTATAATTAACATGTATTAGTTAGGAGTTTGATGAAGTGTGTAATCATGTCCATTAGCCTTAGCATATTACCATACTCTCTTCATCTCCTACAATTTTCCATTGTACTAAGTATTTCAAAATTAATGAAGTTGATTGCTTTGTTCATAATATGATATATAGAGCCTTATGAAAACCTCTTTCGATCCAATATATTCTCTTGGATCCTCTCTTTGAACCGATGTGTTTCTCTTTGATCATTTGTTTTCCTCTTGAATTGCTTTATGCAATTCCTTTTTCACATTTGGTTGTTCTCCTATTTGGTTTCTTTATACTGTTCATCCTTTAAGATTCATCAATGGCGCCAATAAACAACAATGTTCAACAATTTCTGGTTCAAGCTGATTCTATTTACTATGTCCATCCAAGCGATGAACCAAATTCAGTTACAATTACACCAATGCTTGATGGTTCTAACTATGCTGGATGGAGCAGGTCAATGCGCCGAGCGGTTGGTGCGAAAAACAAATTACCGATTATTGATCGATCTACATAGTTACCAGATCATGAAGATTTTAATTATACAGCTTGGGAGATATGCAATCATCTGGTACATTCTTAGCTTATTAATTCTGTTATGGATTCCATTGCACAAAATATTATGTTCCATGAAAAGTTTGTTGATGTGTGGGGATATTTGAAAGAAAGGTTTTCTAAAATTGAGAAAGTTCGTGTTTCAAACTTGAGATTTAAACTAAATCCCCTTAAACAAGGTACTAGATCTGTTTTAGAGTATTTCATAGAGATGAAAACTCTTTGGATGAACTATATGTCCTACTTGCACATGTTTCCATCATCTTGAAAATTTGTTCTTGAAGATCAAACACTTCAATTTCTAACAAGTCTTAATGAAAAATTTTCAGATGTTAAAACACCAGTGTTGGTAATGGAATCATTGACATCCATTAACAAAATATATTATTTGGCAACTTAGGAGAAGAGCAACATGCTATTACACTTGTACTTGATGATTCCATATTGTCTGCAAATGCTTATGATGCCAAGAAAGCACATGGTTGAGGTAGAGGTTCCTTTGGCAAGAACAACTCAAATGTGGTTGGGCCTTACTCAGCCCTACAAAACCAACTTATAAAGCGAGGATTTCCCCCACTTATAAGGACATGTTCATGACATATATTGTTTGATGTGGGGCTCTTAACACACCCTCTTATGCTTAGGACTGGACATTTATAGTGTGGAAGTAAATGTTGGATGTTTGATAGCAGAAACCTGATAGCAGGTGGTACACTAGATATTAAACGATGATCTTGATACTATGTTAAGAAATATGGTTGAGCCTAACTCATCCATACAAAATTGGCTTGTAGGGTAAGGATTGCCTCCACTTATATTCACATGTTCAAACCATATATTGTTGGATGTGAGACTCTTAATACATTGTATGATAAGGAAACATTTTATCCTTATATTACAAATGATAATAAATTTGTCTGTGACATTTTCCACTTTGCAAAACAAAGGAAATTTCCTTTTTTTATAGTGTATCTCATGCCTTTACTAAATTTGAACTCCTTCCTTTTGACATTTGAGGACCAATTGAAACCTCATTTGTTCATTTCCACAAATATTTCTTGACAATACTTGATGATTTTAGTAAATTTACATGGATTATACTCATTAAAACCAATGCTAAAGTTGCCTTACAAGTTCAAAATTTTGCTACCATGATTAAAAACTATTACAAAATTGTTCCTAAAACCATTAGAACAGATAATGGACCTGAGTTTTCTTTAACTTCCTTCTATAATTAAAAAATAATCAAAAGTTACGTGTTGAAACTCCACAACAAAATGGGAGAGTAGAAAAAAAACACCAACACATTTTAAATGTTAGAAGAGCATTATTATACCAAAACAATATTGGTCTTATGCCTTCACTCATGCCACATTTCTTATCAACAGAGTTACCACAACCATTATTAAAAAAATCACCATACTATGCCTTTTATGACAAGGAACCAAATATTCACTCATTTAAAGTCTTTGGATGTCTTGCATTTGTATCCATAATTCAATCACAAAGAGCCAAACTTGATACAAGGGCAAGAAAATATGTTTTCTTGGGATACAAGTCAGGTTACAAAGTTTACATTTTCTTATATATATATAAACTCAAAGGAAATCTTTAAGTCCATAAATGTCTCTTTCCATGAATATATATTACCTTTTCCCTCCAACAGCACTATCCCAACACCAGTACACCTATTTTATCTCCTCAGACCAGTGACCTTAGTAACCTGACTAACCAACACTCAATGAACACACCTGTCCATGACACATCCCACACACCAAGACATATCACAACTAATTTCCCCTACACATTCTACACTTGAAATAAATACCACCAACAATACCACATTAGTTGCTGATCCTGATCATAACTTGACTATTATACCTAATGATCAACATATCGTATCCTCACATAGAACCAGACATCCTCCATCATATTTCAAGGACCTCTTTTTCAATTCATTCACTGATTCATCAAACCATTCATCTTCAGGTACATAATATCCTTTGTCTCATTACCTGTCTTATTCAAAATTATCTCATTTACACAATCACTTTGTCACGCCTCTTAATACTATCACTGAACCAAAATCTTTTGTCGAGTCTAAAAAGTTTGATTGTTAGAATTAAGCTATGCAAACTGAACTTCCAGCTCTTGAATGGATATGTACATGGAACATATTGGACTTACCACCTAACATCAAGCCCATAGGCTATAAGTAGGTGTTCAAAATCAAATTTTATGCAGATGTCTCAGTTGAGATATTCAAATCTAGGTTGGTTTCCAAAGGATAAAACCAAACTGAAGGATTAGACTACTTTGACACATACTCACTAGTGAAAAAGTTAATCACTATCAGGCTTGTCATTGCTATTACTTCCATCAACAATTGGTTCATTCCTTAACTAGATGTGAATATTTCCTTTCTTCACGGTGATCTCCAAGAAGATGTTTACGTGTTTATTTTCCCAGGTATAAATCTTCCAAATCAAAATCAAGTGTGCAATCTCAAAAAACCATGTATGACCTTAAGCAAGTCAACAGAAAATTCTATGAAAAGCTGACATCAACACTCTTACACACAAGCAAATGCAAATCATTCCTTGTTCACCAAGAAAGAATCTAACTCCTTCACTTTACTCTTGGTCTATGTTGATGATATAATCACAGCAGGAAATTCCTTGGATGAATTTGACAGGATCATGTCCATGTTACACAATAATTTCAAAATAAAAAATCTAGGTCACCTAAAGTACTTCCTTGGCTTGGAGGTTGCTCATTCCAAAACAAGAATCTCATTGTGTCAGAGAAAATGCTGCTTGGATTTGTTATCTAACACATGGATGCTTGGCTTCAAACTTGTTTCTACACCTGCAGACCCTTCAATCAAGTTATTCGATGATGATAGTCTTGCATATCATGATATACATACCTATAAAATATGGATTGGTAGGTTACTATACTTAATAACAATCAGGTCAGACATTTCCTTCACCACTTAGCAACTTAGTCAATTCCTCAACAAGCCTACCACTATACATTTCAATGCAGTAACCAAACATTATCTTGCTCAAGGTTTATTCTTTCTAAGAGATTCCTCACTCCATCTCATTGGTTTCTCTGATGCTGATGTTGATTGGATAGGTTATGTAGAGAGTGCACGATCAATATGGAGTCAATGTTTCTTCTTAGACAAGTCTCTCATTTTTTGGCACATAAAGAAGCAATTTTTAGTTTCTAAATCTTCTTTAGAAGCCGAATATCGCGCGTTAGCTGTAGGTTTCTTCCAAGGATCAAACTGCGGGTTTTTTTCCACCAAACCACTTATCATAACCGTTCCACTTGCTATTATCCAAGTTGGGGATGATGGATAACTACCCTCCAACTTGTGGGGGGATAACACTCAAGGAACTTGCTATTATCCAAGTTGGGGATGATGGATAACTACCCTCCAACTTGTGGGGGGATAACACTCAAGGAGAGAGAAGAAGAATTAGTTTCTCTAATTAGCATGCATTACTTAAGAGTTTGTTGGAGTTCATAATCATTTATATCATCCCTAGCATATTACTACACTCTTCCTCTCCTATAACTTTTTATCGTAATCACTATTTTAAAGTTAATAAAGTTAATTACTTTGTCGATAATAGAACATACATGAGTTGAGTGCTCTTTCTATTATTTTTCCAACTCATGTACAAAGCAGTTAATGACAATTACAAACTTTGCACTTTAACTTTTATATATTACAATAGATAGATAGCTTGATTATATATAGACATGAATCAGATAGATAGTTTACTAATGAATGAAGTGAAAAGAAATAATCATAACATATAGTTTCTCCAACTTGGCTACCATAAGATTATGATTTGGGGACCACATAAGAAGGCACATGGAAATATATAATTAAGCCACGATTAAGGACTTAGATCACCATTAAAAAATTAATTAAACATGGCCAATTTTGAAAGGTTGATCTAAAATATGAAGAGAGAATTAGAATGTGCATGTAAATCAATCTTGGTCGGCAGGCAGGGTAGGTAAAGGGTCCATGGTGGTGTGGTATGAAATTGAAGAAGACAAAACAAAGAATGTTTGTTGGACAAAGTTGAAAACGACATTAAATAATTAATTAATTAAATCTCAAGTTGATCTCTTAAGTATAATTATTTCCAACTATGATTCCACTTATGTCCATCAAACTACTTTATATAAATAATTCACTACTCTCACTAATTAGTCCATTTAAATATTAGATTAAGGAACAAAACAACATTCGCATGGCTGTGCTTTCGTGACTCTTGCTGTTCTTGGTGGAGCCAAGCAACAAAACCACATGCTTGTATATAGTTCCTATTTGAGAGTAGGATTATTAAAAAAAACATCCTTATATTTTATTAGTAAATCCAATTATGTTACACGAATCATATTAAATAACAGAAAAATCAATTAAAATTGGAATTGAACCGAAATTGAAAATAAAAAATATTTTTAAAAAAGTTAATTTTTATAATAAATTTATTTTTAAAAAAATATACTGGTTTGATTTTTTAATAAATGATTTGTGTTCCAGACTAAACCAATGACTATGCATGACCTAATCCACTTCTACTCCTAAAATAACTAAATTGCCTAAGTTCAACTGAGGGAGGACAACATTTACTTTTCTGCCCCTCCTCCGGGCACACATGGACGGGTGAGTCTCATGATCATTTGCTCCTCCCGACATTTCTGCCCGTTACGCACGACTCAGTCATCCAGGAACAGCCACGACGCATGTGCCCGGAACTATGCCCTTGCCCGTGACAACGGCTAGTTTCGGGCACTCCTGCCCGTCATAACGGCTAGTTTTTGGCAGTTACATATTCTTCGGGAAACAGTTATTACACCTCGAAAATAGGAACCGTTGGCCACGCGCTGGGGGCATTATATAAACCCTCTCACTAAGAACTCATACTTTGTACTTGCCCCTTTTTCTCGGACCCTTTCTTACTTGAGCGTCAGAGTGCCTTGCAGGTACACCCCCCTCCTCTTCTCACACCCAACATCATAGACGTTCTTCGTGGCCCATCACACGATCTGATCAGCCTTCACGATCAGTGGCGCCGTCAGTGGGAAACTTGTTTTCCCCGTCTTAACATCCACCTTAGTTTCTAAGACCAAAACACATTCTTCATCCAAGATTACAATCATGGCCTCTCAAGATCACGTCAAAGGTGTTCACCATCTTTCTGTCCTCCCCGTCAACAAAACCGATGCTGACAGTTCCTTATCCCTCCTCGGAGGAGACACTCATCGCCTGAAGAACGGGGCTACCGCGTCTCCCATCCCTGCTCATGCTGACCGTGTTGACGACCAGCCTATACTGGCGCTCCAGCCCGTTCCAGCTCCACCCAACACCGACCCGACCGTGGTGGCCCTCCTCGAAGCGATCAACAAGACCAACCTCTTGATCCTCCAACAAAACGAGAGGATTGGGGCATTGGAAGAATCTGTCCGTCCGAGATCCCCCCCGCCAAGGAAGAATCAACGACGATCGAAGAGTCCACAACCTCGACGGGAGACCGACCGTCGGGGGCGCCAAGAACCAGAGTCCCATGTTGTTCGGAAGCGAGATCACGTTTCCCCGCGAAACCAATCTTCCCTGGGCCACAAGAGAATCCGACGAGATCAACGTTCACCCCCGGTCAGACCAAAGGGTCGGGCCCGTACACCTTTTCCCTGAAGAAGTCACCGTCACGAGCAAGTCGTCCGCTCCCCTTCCCGAACCAGTTCCAGCAGCGACGATGAGCCCCACGACCCATTATCCTAAGAGATATTGGCTACACGCCATCCCAAAGGCTTGGAGAAACCCCTAGCTTTGGGCACTTACGACGGAACGACTGACCCCGATGAGCACATCGAAAACATCGATGCGCTGCTAGATTACCGTGGCGTCCGGGGCACCATCAAGTGCCGCCTATTCCCGACCACGCTCCGAAAAGGGGCAATGACTTGGTAAAAACAACTGCCCGAGGAGTCCATCATCTCATGGAAGCAGCTGGGCAGGATGTTTTTCAGGCACTTTACAACATCGCGCCGCCATCCCAAGACTGAAGCTTCCCTTGAGGCCATAATCCAAGGGAAGGATGAACCTCTCCGAGCATATATTGAGAGGTTTAACAAAGAAGCTGTGCAAGTTCCCACTACCGACGAAATGAAAAAAAAATTGCTCGAACGGGGACTCCGCCCACACTCAGAGTTTTCTAAAGCTGTCGGCCTCGCACCTCCAAGAGGCCTGGACGCCTTCCTCCTCAAGGCGCATTCGTACATTCAGTACGAGGAAAAGGAAGCGGCCAGCTCTGCCCGAGTCTCCCGCCATCAGGAGAATGCTCGGGCCTCTAAGGGAGACGAGCCATCGGCATCCCGTCGGGGGGAAAGAAGGCGCGAAGATCGTCCCCGGGACTCCAGGGATAACAAGGGACCCTCTGGCCGGTTCCACGACTACACTTCCCTGACTGTCTCCAGGGAAAAGATCCTCTCCGAGTGCGCCAACTTGGAGTTCAAGCAGGCGGGAGTCCGGTTCCTCAAGTAGATACCAGCCAAGCCCAACGCCGACAAATCAAAGTACTGCCGTTTCCATAAGAGTCACGGCCACACCACTGAAGATTGCATCCACTTGAAGGATGCTATAGAGATACTGATAAGAGATGGCCACCTAAAGAAGTTTACAAAAAAGAAAGAGGCTCCACGGCAAGACGCCCAGGAGTCAAAGAAAGTAGAGGAATAGGTGTCTTCCTCAGAAGAAACCAACCTCCAAGTCGCCATGTCTATATCACAACCAAAGGATTTCTACATTCCAGACGAGCTCAGCGCTCCTGCGGACTTCGCGGCCCACAACCCGTGGGAGACTTTCCCCTCTGCGATGGTAATCTCTGTAAGGGGTTTCAACAAAGTCACTGTGGGCTCCGTGAAGAGAAAGTTCGAGCCCCTGACCAGCACGAGCTCCCGCAAGGTGATAACGCTCGACAAGGCCCAGAAGGGATCAATCCCCATCTCCTTCTACAGGGAAGAGCTCCTCGAACTCAAGTATCCCACTGCTCGTCCGAGCCCAGATGGCCAATTTTGACGTTCGCAGAATCCTTGTCGACCAAGACAGCTCGGTCAAATTATGTACTCTCAGCTTTTCTCGACCCTCCAACTGGACGAATCGCATCTCACTCCCTATGTGGGTTCTGACCTCCAGGGTTTCAATGGGTCGGTCATGGAACCCTGGGGGTACGTAGAGCTGATCGTGACCTTTGAATCTGTAGAGATAACCAGATCCGTTAAAGTGCAGTTCCTGGTAATTGACTACCCGTCTCTCTATTAGTGTATATTCGGGTGACCAACGCTTGCCGAGCAGGTAGTTGTGCCTTCCACCGTCCACCTTAAAATGAAGTGCTACACTTTGAAAGGTATGGTCACCACATTGCACGGGGACATCGAAGCTGCACGACGATGCTTCGAAGCAGCCGCCAAGGGACTCAGCGTCATCGCTTCCAAGCCGAAGACCCCCAACAAGCCAACATTGGCCAGCAGCTTGAAGGAAGCCAAGCCACTACCTCGCATCAACTCCGTCGACCCGACAGCCGCTTCGCCGAGGACGACCAGAAAGAGGACCAGGCCATCCCGAGCAGCTCATTCGCCCTGACCAGCAACTCCCATCTGATGCGCCCTATCCCGGATGGTGACTTCGAGCTCGTCCTGCTCGACGACGATCCAAAGCGGGGAATAAGGATAGGGACCGGTCTCCCCGACATCCCACGGAAGCAACTCAAAGTCTGTCTTCGAGAGAACGCATATTTGTTCGCCTGGAGCGCCGCGGGGATGCCCGGCTTATATCCCTCTGTCGCCTGCCATCAACTCACGATCGACTCAACCGTTAAAGCAGTAGCACAACGTAGAAGAAAGCAGTCTCCAGAGAAAACGGAGGCTGCAGAATAAGCTGTAAAAGACCTCTTCGAGGTAAAATTTATATCGGAGGTCAAGTACACCACTTGGCTGTCCAATGTTGTACTAGTGAAAAAATCTAATGGCAAATGGCGAATATGTGTTGATTATACCGATCTTAATAAGGCATGCCCAAAAGATGCCTACCCCTCCCCAATATTGATAAACTTGTTGATAACTCTGTCGGTTTTAAACTATTATCATTCATGGACGCCTATTCAGGCTACAATCAAATACCAATGGCAATGAGCGATAAAAAATACATGGCCTTCATGACCGAATCGGGTAACTATTTCTACAACGTAATGCCTTTCGGCCTAAAGAACGCCTGCGCGACCTACCAGAGGATGATGAACAAGGTCTTCCGGGGAGAGATAGGCGACATGCTCGAAGTCTATATGGACGATATGATCATAAAATCCAACGAGGAGACCGATCACACGGCCCATCTAAGAAAGGTTTTCGAACGGGCCAGGAAATACCGGATGGCTTTCAACCCAGAGAAGTGCACGTTCGGAGTCTGGGCAGGCAAGTTCCTTGGCTTCTACCTGACAGAACAAGGAATCAAGGCCAACCCAGACAAGTGTCGGGAATTCTCCGAGTTTCCTACGCCCAACTCGAAGAAATCTATCCAGTCTCTCAACGGGATGCTCGCATCTTTGTCTCGTTTCGTGGCCAAGTCTGCCCAGCATGCCCTGCCCTTCTTCAAACTCCTCCGCAAAGAGGCAGTGTTTGAATGGACTGAGGAATGCGACCGGGCTCTCCTCCATCTGAAACGAGCATTGTCAGAGCCACCAGTCCTTTCTCGACCAGAGGACGGCGAAACTCTGTATCTATATCTTGCTGTAGCGGCTGAGTCCGTAAGCGCCGCTCTTATCCGCGAAACACCTGACGGGCAAAAGCCCATATATTTCAGTAGCAAAGCACAGCAGGGACCAGAGCTGAGATACCAGTAGATAAAGAAGGTAGCGCTGGCCCTCATCAATGCCGCCAAAAGACTGAGGCACTACTTCCTGGCCCACACGATCGTGGTCCGGACAGATCAGCCCGTAAAGCAACTACTGGGGCGACCAGATATGGCCAGCAGAATGCTCAAATGGTCGTTAGAGCTGTCCGAATTCGACATTCAGTACAAAATCATAAAATCCCTCAAAGCCTAAGCTTTGGTTGACTTCGTCGCAGAAATGATGTTCGCAGACTCCCCCACCTGCGGAGCCCGCAGATGGATAATCTTCGTCGACGGGGTATCCAGTTCGGCAGGAAGCGGGGCAGGCATCATATTGGAGAACAAAGAGGGAATCATCGTAGAGGTATCCCTCACCTTATCCTTCCCCACATCTAATAACCAGGCTGAGTACGAAGCCTTCCTCGCCGGCTTGCTCCTGGCCGAGGTCCTTAGGGTAGAAAAAGTTGTCATCTGAACGGATTCACAACTCGTAGCCCTCCAGGTTCGAGGAGAATATCAGGCCAAAAACGACAGCCTGTCCGAGTACTTAGCCTTGGTCAAAGAAAAGATGAAGAAGTTCGCTGCAGCAGAGGTGAGGCATGTTCCCCGCGAGCATAACGTCCGAGCAGACATGTTATCTAAACTAGCAAGCACGAAGAAAAAAGGTGAAAACAAGTCTGTCATCCAGGAGGTACTTCCTCGACCCAGTATCGAGAAGGCATCCCTGACCCTCAACGTATAGGTAATCGGCGATATCAACTGCTGAATGACCCCTGTTTATAACTACCTTGCTAGAGACGAACTTCCGTTCGACCCCAAAGAGGCCAGCACAGTCAGATGCAGGGCCTGCTCCTACGTCCTAGTCGAAGACAAACTCTACAGGCGAGGTTTCTCCATCCCATTACTAAAATGTGTCGAGGAGGAGATGGTCGCCCACGTCCTGCGCGAAATTCATGAAGGAATCAACGCCCAACATCTCGGAGGGAGATCCCACGCTCGGAAAGCCCTTCGAGCAGGGTACTACTGGCCAACCATGCAACAAGATGCTAAAGAGCACGTGAAGAAGTGCGATAAATGCCAACGACACGGGGACATGCACCTAGCTCCGCCTAACGAGCTCAAGGTTATGTCCTCCCCGTGACCATTTGCCTGGTGGGGCCTGGACATCTTGGGGACATTCGTAGTAGGATCAAACCAGAACAAATACTTAATAGTAGGCATTGATTACTTCACAAAGTGGATAGAAGTGGAAGCTCTAGCCAAAATAACCGCCCTTAACATACTGCATTTCTACAAACGAAACATCCTCGCGCGTTTTGGCATTCCCCAAGCAATAGTCACGGACAACGAATCATAGTTCACGGACAGGAAATTCCAGGATTTCGTCGCTTAGCTGGGCACAAAACAACACTTCCCATCCGTCGAACATCCCCAGACTAACGGGCAAGCCGAAGCAGCAAACCGAGTAATCCTTTGAGGCCTCAAGCGAAGGCTGGACGAAACGAAGAAAGCTTGGGTCGAGGAGTTGCACATCGTCCTGTGGGCGTACTGCACGACTCCACACTCTTCGACCGGGGAAACCCCCTTTCGCCTGGCCTATGGGACTGAAGCTGTAATCCCCATAGAGGTACACGTACCATCCAGGCGGACTGAGTCACCCCTGGACGAAGAAATGAATGACAAGGCACTAAGGGAAGAGCTCGACCTCGTCGAAGAGGTCCGATCCGAAACAGCTCTCCGCGAAACCTCATTAAAGTAAAAAATTGCAATCAGGCACCACACCAAAGTGATACGGCGAGAATTCCAAGTGGGCAGACTTGTCTTGAGAAGGAACCACAAGGACTCTCGTGAAGGCAAACTCGCCGCTAATAGGGAGGGACCCTATCGCGTCCGGGCAAAAACGGAGAATAGGGCCTACTACCTAGAATACCTCAACGGGGAAGAACTTGCTCGACCATGGAACGTCGAAAAGCTAAAGCAATACTACAGCTAAGGCCCTAACTGTTAGTTTGCTTTGTCAAAATGACGAACAACACATCCCGACGACAATGCACGCCTAGGTATAAGTGTTGCATGCCAGCAAAGGCAGGACCACGCTCAGGAACGAGTGGGGTCCTTGCCTGATAGCGGTCCCTCGACCGAGCATCATCGACGTCAAAGTACCACGATAGGAAAAACACTCAAATCGCGATGGGAGGTTCACGCCGCGAACTCAGGCCTCAAACGCGACCTGAGCTCCGCTTTCTCGCCCGGAAATTCCCAGGCCATTCGACCAGTCCCCCTCACTACCGAACACATCTACGTCGAGCAATTCCCTGAAACCTAATACCAATAAAAGTGGTCCCTATTGCGGGCACACAAGTACATCGAGCAAAAGTACAACACTTAGCAAAAATAATCAAAGAAAGTCATTCGCAAGTATACATAATACAAAACTTACCACACTGGCCGGAAAATACATTTAACTTAAGTGGCCGCAAGGACAAAAAATGTGCATGTTACAAAACAAGGGGACCACGCCCCCAACAAAATAAAATTACATTAACACACGGCACGCAGGCCAGATACATTACGACAAAAAGAAAATCGATTTCATTCCTGCATCTGCTCAGGCTGCTCGGGGTTAGACTCGGGCCCCTGGTTCTCCTCGTTCAAAAGTTGGGCGTGCTCGTCTCCAATGTTGAAGAAGTCTGGATTAACTATTTTGCCGTCCTCTACATGGCCCAAGAAGTTGGTGCCATCCATGGAGATCTGAACCTCTGGGTTCACCAGCCGGAGTTGGGCCACGATGTTTTTGAACGACTCTTCCCTAAATGGCAATGACGTCTTCCTCTACCCATAGAAGACGAGCGACAAGCTTGGCTCTCGCCTTCAACGCCTTCACATCCTCGGGCTCATCTTTAGCTGGGGTAGCCGCAACCCTCACTTGTTTGACCAGCTCCTCGGCAACCCTCTTCTCCGCAGCCAGAGTGGCATTCTCCCCCCTCAGCATGGCCGCCTCCTTGTCTGATTTCTTCCTTACATCATTGGCAGCCTTTACCTCTTCCCTAGCCTTCCTCGCGGTTTCTTCCAAGGACGCTATGGTCGCCTGGGCCTTTTTAAGATCAGAATAAGAGGAATCTCCCTTGGCATATATCGCCGCCATCTCCAGGACCCTGACAAGCGCAAAGGCATCCTGCGCCAGTAGTGCCTTCTTGCTCGGGTGATCCATACCCTCCAGCTGAAGGGATTCTGCCCGAGGCACCACTAGGGGTGTTCCTTCAAAAAAATTCTTGTCGAGGATGCAAGGGGGAAGCTCGAACTTTCCCTTCTCAGGCGTCTGGCTGAGGTCCACCGTCTCACTGGCTCTGGTCCACTTGAACCTCGAGGCCAAAGGTAGCAGGGATCCCTGGGCAGGAACCGGCGAGGAACTCCCTGCAGCAGGATGAGGAGGAAGAGCACGCTGTGGAAACCGAGACTTCGAGGCGGCCGTCCCAGGCTTGCCCCTCGCCATGGCATTCTTCACCATTCTCTCGTGGGCAAAAGGCATCTCACCTGCAAAAACACAACAAACATATTAGATGTTGAAGAAAATACAAGTCGAACAAGTCAAAAAGCTAAAACTACCGAGCAGTTTAAAAGCATCTGCAGGAGTCTTGCACTCCAAAAGTGCCTTCGTATTAATATAACGGTACTCCACCTATTGACTACCATCGTCCTCAAAGATCGGATCGCCCTTCTTCGTCCAGCAATCAGTGAGCCTAAAAGAGTTAACATAGCTCACCAATATCTCATAACCGACCAAGTCTTGCTCGTCCAACATGTTTGGCTGAGCAATATAATGGGAAAGTCCCCGAGTGAAGTGGCTCTCACTCCAGCAAAAAGGGAACTTGAACACCCTGTCTGCCAGCAGTTTCCCATTCTCATCATACATATCTCGGTCATCCTCGTCGGTCGACACTGCCCAGGCATACGCGGTATCTTGGGCCGCTATGGACACAAGCTCGATTACGTAGAACCTCGCTTTGAATGTCCAGATAGACTCCAAGAAGGGCTTAAACAACTTCCTAGGTTGCTTCAGCGACACCCAACCATATCTTCTCCCCGTAACTTGCCTCTGAAGGTGGAAGACGGTGAAGAACAAAGGCAAAGTGATTCATATCTTCAGGAACTCACAGGTCAGCTCGAAGGCGCGGATGAACGCCAACGAGTTAGGGTGCAATTGTGACGGAGCCAGATCCAGGTGAACAAATGATGGACCGTTGAAAATCAGTGAAGGGCAGCCTCAGCCCTAGTTCCTTGAAAGCGTACTCGTACATCGAGAACCTCTCCCCGTAATTCGTGCAAATACGGTCGTCCTGAGTGGGAAAATGCACCTTCCACTCCCCCTCTAGCCCTATGTCCATGAAAACGTCCCCGGTATAGGACGCAAAGGTGGATGCATGCTTGGCTGGCTCGGCGACCGTCCACTCCTCCAGGGAAACAAGATCCTCCCCAACTTCATTGGGGGTAGTCGAAGCTTCTGAATCGCTACTTTCTGAGGAGCTCTCCTCGGACGAATCTACGAGTAACTTCACCTGATTAACCGGCGCCATCATCGCAATGGCACCAAAAACGGCCTAGCTCTAGGGTTTCTAAAGGGTTCCAACGACCGCATTAGCAGCAGAAGATGGCCTCACCATCGTCTACCTCCAACAAGCGCAAAAAAAAACCACAATCTCACCTAAGTCAACCTAACCACATGCATTCTAACTAAATAAAGGCGAAAAAGCTAGAAGAAAAGAAGAAATCAGGTGACTTACGTGGTCGAAGAGAGTGTGGAGGTCTGAAGAAGCTGCTCGAAGCTACTTACGGCGGTTGACGGCGGTGACAGACAAAGTTATTTGAGAAAGACGAAGAAGGAGAGAGAAGCGAAAATGCAAATGAACAAATCCCCTCTCCTTATATGCAGCCTGAGAGCACGTGCACAAACACGTGCGGGTAGGTTCATTATGACCATAGCCTAGCCATCATTGCCTATTTAATAAGCACAGGGCTCAAAGCACACGCGGCGTCCCATCGTTTCAGTTCCCTTAGACAGTTGGCTTCCCCGCACGCCGTGCATATCGAACAACTGTACGAGTCTTACGGCCACTAGAACTCTCGGGCACCACAGGAAAACTCTCCTTCGTCACTAAACGACGACTCCTTCACAATTCCCCGGGACTACGAGCTCTTCTTAAGTCATCACTCCCATGCTCGGGAGCAACGACTTGGGGGGCTCCTGTTCTGGACTGGACCAATGACTAGGCATGGCTCAATCCACATCTACTCCTAGAACGGCCCAATTGCCTAAGTCCAACCAAGGGAGGGCAACATTTACTTTTCTGCCCCTTCGCCGGGCACACATGAACGGGTGAGTCTCATGATCATTTGCTCCTCCCCGACATTTCTGCCCGTTACGCACGACTCAGTCATCCAGGAACAACCACGACGCCTGTACTCGGAACTATGCCCTTGCCAGTGGCAACGACTAGTTTCAGACACTCCTGCCCGTCATAACGGCTAATTTTTGGCAGTTACATATTCTTCGGGAAACAGTTATACCGCCCCAAAAATAGGGACCGTTGGCCACGCGCTGGGGGCATTATATAAACCCTCTCACTTGAGAGGGTAAGGTATCGAATAATCATTCTAAGAACTCATCCTTTGTACTTGCCCCCTTTTTCTCTGACCCTTTCTTACTTGAGCGTCGGAGTGTCTTGTAGGTACACCCTCCTCCTCTTCTCACACCCAACATCACAGACGTTCTTCGTGACCCATCACAAGATCTGATCAGCCTTTACGATCAATTTGATTTGAGAAAAAATATCTTTTACCAGTTTGATATGGTTTGAAATTCCAAACAAATAATTTTAGTTCGGTTTGTTTTGAGTAAATTCAAACAGTTCTGCCCAATTCAAATGACATTTTAGTTTGGTTCATTTTGGTTTCTGATTGTACCTGGATCAGACAGTTATGCGGTGGCCAGAAACGTCGTATGGACTTTAGCTCCGGTGATGATGATACGACCGGGGGGTGTACCTGCAAGGTACTCCGACGCTCAAGTAAGAAAAAAGGAGTAAGCAAGTACAGAGAATAGAGCAGACCGATTCCTTCGGGAGTGGGAAGTTACAAGAGAACGTGTCCTCACTGGGAGGAGCACGTGGAGGTCGAGGATAGTGAGGTTCTCCTCGACTATAAGCTTCTGCCCGACATCGGCGGTTACTAGGTGACTACCGAGGGGAGGACACACGGGGTCCTCGTCGTTGCGAAGCTGTGCTCGGCACTTGCCATTGGAAGGATTACGCTAGGCCGACCCATTACTGGATTGGGCCTGCTCGACGGTTAGGCAGACCGCGGCCCAGTCCGGAACAGGAGCCCCCCAAGTCGTTGCTCCGAGATGTCGGAGTAATGACTTTAGGGTCGGTTCGACGCAAGGCTCCTCGTTCGAATCTCCTCGATACCTTTTGTCGTACGTGTGTCGATGATGAAGTGTCTTCGAGCTAAAACGTAGCGAGGAGGCCACGAGCACGGGGTGTTAAGCGGGCAGGCATCCGAGACTCTGTTCGACTCGTGAAGACGGTGACGGGTGGAAGACGAAAGGTTGTGAGGCCAAGGAGCAAGGCGGGTGAGGAGGTTAACGCGGGAACGCGTGTGGCACGTGTCACCTGTCATTAATGCCTAGGGCGGCTAGGTCTAGGGCACTCAAAAGGCCTAGGGACTCCTCGAGTCCCGTGAGGGCTCTATAAAAAGGGTTTTGAGTTCGTGCCATTTGCACGTTCTCAACTTTTTCACTCCGGACTTCTCTTCTATTCACCGTCATTGCTCCACCGCCGTACCCCACCGCGCTCCGCTGTTTTCACCGTACTGGTCCGCTCTCTACCACCATTTTAAGTAAGCTTTTAATCCCTTTTTGTCCCATTTTTGTTTCTTTTGGTGGTTTTCCGGCAAACCGGTAAAGTTCCCGACATGGCTGTGGAGCTTCCGGCAAAAAACGGCAGGACGTTTCTAGGGTTCCGTCCAATTTGAAGGAGGCTTGGGATGAATATCCCGAGGACCCGATGGATACCCCGAGGACACGCGATGAATGTCCCGGGGAGATGAGGTGAGAGAGGATCGGAGACCTAAAGAAGGTCCCTGGACGGGGGTAAAGGTATCGGGTAGTTCACCGTTGCCCTGAGCATCTCCCGTGCTCTTGCTGCCCTTTCACTTGATCGGCAGTGGAAGGGTGGATTTGGTAGTGGCCAACGAATTCACCTATTTCATCTGCTTTTTAGGTAAAAATGGTCGTGAAGCTTACGGGGACTATCCAGATAGACAATGAACCCGACGTGGATGGCCCCGTGCAATTTCCCAGGGGAGGAGCTCCTGCGTCCGGCCGTCGACTGGGCCGGCGAGGAGCCTCTACGCATTCATTCACGTTTTGCCATCGATGACACGAACGCTTTCGCCATCGTCGAGGACGTCGTCGTGGGCGAGCAGGCGAAGTGGACGGTCTTTCAGCCTCGTGAACACCACCGTATCTGCTCGAATTACCGTGGGTTAAGGTTCCCCATGTACGAGTTCTCCTTTAAAGAGGCCGGTATTTGTCTCCCCTTCAACAGCTTTCAGGTGGGGGTGTTCAACCGGTTGCACCTGGCGCCGTCTCAGCTTCATCCTAATGCACTCGCGTTCATGCGGGCATTCGAGATCGTGTACGACTACCTCAACGTCGGGACCACCCTCTCGCTCTTTTTCCGCGTCTTCCACCTCCAACGGGCAACTGACCAGGGGCGACATAGCTGGGTCTCCTTCAAACAGCTGAGGAAGTTGTTCAAGGCGTACTCAGATTCGGTTAGGAATTTCAAAGATAGGTTTTACTATGTCATGCCTGCGACGCACGATGCTGTGGGCACGCTTTATGACACCGTGACCGACAGTGCCGGGCAGGAGAGGTTTGTGTCCAAGTGCCCCCTGGAGTGGGAGGATGCGCACTTCGCGCTTGGTACGGACGAATACCTCGTGAAACCTAGCGAGCTGTCGGAGGAGGACAAAGAAGCGTATGCAAAGCTGGTCGCGTATGTCGCCGACTTCAGCCGGGCGGTGTGTGTAACAAGGGATGAAAAATCTATCCTCGACTCGCTGGGAAGGGTTAAGACCGAGGCCCGTTATATAAACACCAAGGTTCTCCTTGAGTGTAAGCCCCATGATGAGGCCAAGAGGTTTTTAGGTAGGAACCAATTGTCATGTTCGTGCGTGCACTTAGCATTGTTTCCTTGTGCTAACTTGTATCGTGTTTTCCCTTGCAGCTCAAATGTCGAACGCCACAGAGCGCATCATGAAGATGGCTGCTGAGCGAGCTCCCAAACGAGCTAACGGCCGTGTTCGAGATGTTATCCAGACAGCGGTGCCGATCGGTATGACGAGCAGCTCGTCTTTTCCACAGTGCAGCAGTCTCCCCCTCCGGAGAGCACCCCTGCCAAAAAGGCAAGGACTGAGGGGCCCGTCCTCGTGGATCTCGAGGAACCTGTTCCAACGAAAAAGTTCCTGCTGCCAACCTGTCATCTTCAGCAGAACTTCTTCGGGGGAAGCCTTCCCGTTGTCACTGGGGCTGAGGTGAAGGCAGTTCTGGAAATGGATGGAACGGCCAGGAAGGAGGCGCTTGTCGAGGACCTGGCGGCGATGATTCGAGTCTTTGAGACAACCTTGATATTAAACGAGGGGATCCCCTCTGCCTCTGAACTGCAAAAGATAAAGGATGAATACACTGTCCTCGAGAAGGAGAAGGACAAAATTGAGGTTGATTTGCGAGAGGCCCAGACCAAGTGCGAGGAACATGCTCGTGTCCTCCACGAGCTGAATGAGGCCAACGCTGCACTGATGGCGACTCAAGAGGAGCGTGAGCGCCCCCGAACCAGGATTGCGGAGCTAGAAGCCACTACCCGTCCTGAGGAAAACGAGTCGGCCAAGGAAAAAGGTTTCGCCAACCGTGCGGATTTGATCGCTAAGATTCGGGAGCTTCAGCAGGATAGTCTGGAGGCCCTCGAGATAGGTTTCAAAAATGTTGTGGCGCAGGTCAAAGCCGAGAATCCAGGTTTCCAGCTCGCGCTCGGCAGGATTAACCCGTTTATTCGTGTGGTCGATGGTAAGTTGGACCTGCCAGAGGAAGAGGACGGGGAGGACGCTGACCGGATCGACGAAGAAATCGTTGTTTAGTTCCTTTGTTTGTTCGGCCTGCGTGCCACTTTTTTGGTCTTTTGTCTGGCCTACATGTTATTTGTGCTGATCTTTGCCCGGCCTGCGTGCCAAATGCTTTTTGATACTTGTTTTTAATACCTGTACAATGGGCTTTTTCCCGCTTAATACATTTTTGTTTATCTGCGCGTGTGATGTTTGTATGTTTTCGCTTGTGTGTGATGTTATTGTATTTGTTATATTTTATTTACTTTTGTCTAAGTAATAGAGATTTTGGGAATTTGCTCAACTTCGATAATCCTCGACTGCGTGGAGAGCTGGTCGAGTGGTCGGAGGTGTATTCCGACCTTCGACGAGGCTAAGAGCTCGGTCGAGGTCTTAGCTTCATGGCGTGAACTTCCTATCGCGAACAGGTGAGCGTACATGATGTCGACCAAACTTCCTTGGTCGACAAGGATCATGCGAACGTCAAAATTCGCCATCTGTTCCCTCACCAAGAGGGGGATTGTGGCGTTGGGCGCTCCGCATGGGAGCTCTTTAAGGTAGAAGGTGATGGGGTTTGATTTCCCTTGCACCTTCTCAAGAGTGGTGGTCTTCGCCGACGTTGCGGACTCTAGTTCGTCAAATTTCCGCTTGATCGATCCGACGGACAACTTCTCGTAGCCACCCCCGGATATGACCATTGTCTTGGGGAAACCTTCCCACGTGCTCCGGGCAGCGACGGGGTCTTCGTGGGGGAAGTTCGCCCACATGATGCGAACTGCCTCTTGGCCCTCGATGCCTTCGGGGACAAAGAAGTCTTCGGGTCGAGTGACGCTGAGGGTGACCTGCAGCTGACTCTCGTCGGGAGGAGGTGTCGTCTCCTCGACGTTCTGGGCTTCCCGGGCACTGGGACGAGGAGCGTAATTCTTCTGGGCGTACTTCTTTAGGTGCCCTTCCTTGATAAGGATCTCAATTGCATCCTTGAGATGGATGTAGTCCTCCGTGACATGTCCGTGGCTCCGGTGGAACCTGCAGTACTTGGACTTGTCCGTATTTGGTTTGGGGGGAGTTGGCTTCGGAAAGCGGACTCCTCCTTTCAGAAATTTCGAGTTGGAGCACTCGGAGAGGATTCGTGCGCGTGGAACGTTGAGCGTCGTGTATTCCGTGAACCGGCCAGCTGGTCCTCGCGGTTCACGAGAGTCCCGGGGGCGGCTTTCCTTCTTTCTTTCCCCTCACCGTCGGGGAGGAAAGTCTTCTTCTCTTCGGCCGCGGGAGCCTTCCTTCCGCCTCGAGTCGAGGGCGATCTGTGCTGCCTCCGATTCCTCGAACTCGATGTATGACTGAGCTCGTTGGAGGAGGTCCTCCAAACGGCGGGGTCTGCGGAGGCCCACGGACTTGGCAAAATCAGAACCAAGTCGTAGTCCCCGGATGATAAAAAACTTCTTCATGTCTTCAGTCGTTTGGACCTCGACAGCATCCCTGTTGAACCTCTCAATGTAGTTCCTGAGAGGCTCGTTCTTCCCCTGGTAGATGCTCTCTAGTGCGGCCTCCGTCTTCGGGTGTCGGCGAGATGCCGTGAAGTGTTTGGTAAAACGTTCTCTTAGTTGCCTCCAGGACGTGATCGACCCGGGTGCTAAACTATTGTACCAGGTCATGGCGCCCTTTCGCAAAGTGGTGGAGAAAAGTCTGCACTTAATCGCTCCCTTGACGTTTCTGAAGTCGAGCATGGCTTCAAAACTTTCGACGTGATCGTCGGGGTCGGCCAGGCCGTCATAGGTCCCCAGTGGAGGGGTTTCTCCATGCCCGCAGGGATTGGGGCGTCCATGATTTCCCATGATAGGGGGTCCTCTGGTCGTCGTCGTCGCTTCTGGCTGGGGACCTTGAAGGGGATCGGTGGTGTCGCTCAGGTCCTTGTCCTGGAGGGGAGTTCCTAGAACGGTTCCTCGGTCTCTCCTCGGCGGTCTTGCTCCTCTTGGTAGTCGAGGAGCGCATGGGTTCCTTTTGAGGGGGGGAACGATGGCGCTTCTGGGAGGCTTCTGGCTGGGGGCGCTCGAGACGCGGCCGGCGGCCCTCGCGCACCGGCGAGGGGGTCTGAGATTCTTCTGGAGGAGTCCTTCGCGGGGAAGAAGAACGGCGAAGCGAAGGTGGACGACGGTGTCTTCGCGGGGAAGATCGTCATGTTCGCCCTCACTCGAGTGCTTCAATTCTGATGTTCTGGTGCATGATCAGCTGGTTGGTCTGGTTGACCAAGGCGAATAGGGTCACGGTGCTCGAATCGGCATTAGGAGGAGGAGCAACTGGCTGAAAAGTGGCTTGCTGGTCGTCCTGCTGGACGGCGTCGTAAGTCGTGTCTTCGGAGTCTGGAGAGGCGGTCTGCCCGTCTCTTATGTCGCCTTCTTCGACGTTAAGGGCAACCTTGTCTTCACGATGGTTTCCGTTCTCGAGTTGCGCAAGGACGGTGTCCAGAGCTTTGTTCGCAGACGGGTTGTTGGCCATGCTGGTGATGAACGGAAGAATTACTTTGGTTTAACGACAGATGAAAAATAGGGAAACAGTGTTTCCCACAGATGGCGCCACTGATCGTACCTGGATCAGACAGTTATGCAGTGGCCAGCAACGTCGTATGGACTTCAACTCCGGTGATGATGATACGGCGGAGGGGTGTACCTGCAAGGTACTCCGACGCTCAAGTAAGAAAAAAGGAGTAAGCAAGTACAGAGAATATAGGTGAGAGTTAGAATGTTTCATAACCTGACCCTCTCAAGTGAGAGGGTATTTATAGAGAGCCCCCAGCGCGGGGCCAACTGTCACTTGTACTGGGCTGGATTGTAAGACCCAATCCAAGTAACTGTCAGGGCTTACGTGGTGTAGTGAAGACCAACACGTGGTCTTCGCCCTGGTGTAACGGTCCCTAAATCTCTGGAAGTAGGGCAGACCGATTCCTTCGAGAGTGGGAAGTTACAAGAGAACGTGTCCTCGCGGGGAGGAGCACGTGGAGGTCGAGGATAGTGAGGTTCTCCTCGACTATAAGTTTCTGCCCGACATCGGCGGTTTCCAGGTGACTACCGAGGGGAGGACACGCGGGGTCCTCGTCGCTGCGAAGCTGTGCTCGGCACTAACCATTGGAAGGATCACGCTAGACCAACCCATTACTGGATTGGACCTGCTCGACGGTTGGGCAGACCGCGGCCCAGTCCGGAACAATTTCTAATCGAATTGTATCATAAAAACTCTAATTTAAAATATGTAAGAAAAGATAATCTCAAAAATTTCACGTTTAAATTATAATAAAATAAAATTTATAAAAAATTTGTCAAAGAAAAATATCACTAAATAAAATTAACTGACTAAATAAAATTGTTAATCTTTTTGTCACAGCAAAACCGTATTTAATTTAGGTAGGATTTCTCAAAATACGCTATTGATTATAGATTTTGTTGAAGAGAACTTATAATATGTATGATATCAGCCACCTTTGTAAGGGAAGCATTCGTAGGGTTTAATGCCATGTGTGTTGTGATTCCATGTAAATAATTAGAAAAGGAAAGAATTGGAAGATCATTATATATTACTACTGTAGTATGTTATAATATAGGTAGGTGTTGATTTCTTGGTAAGTTGGTAAAGTGGAATATTATAGAAACAAAGTCATTCCACCCCGGCAGACAAGAATATTTGATTTTTATTCTACCGTGTTGCATGCTATGTGTTGTATATTTCATGTGAGATTTTAGTGACAAGAAAATGAAAGTGATGTGTTGATTAGAATAAATGAATGGACATAAAGTATGACAGTTACGTCAATGGTTGCAATCAGTATGGGAATATGTACTTGACATAGAAAACCGAATTTGTGAATTTTTTTAAGAAAAAACCCTATAGTTTAGAAGTTAAACCTATAAGTGTATGTCTCGTAAATACACTTGAAAAGATATTTGATTCATTGGAACCCAAATTTGAATTTGTATTTCTTCACTTTTTCGAATTTTTTTTTTAATATAACACCAATTTAAAAAAAAAATACGAAAAAAATCAAGTTTTCAGGGTATTTACGAAAGTAGCTGAGTTTGAAAACCCACTAACAAGGTGGCGCCATATGGAATGACGCCTCAGTTAGAGGCGAGAAGCCAAACCATATGGCGCCTCAGGCAAAGCTTAATGCCCTAAAAAATTTCCTGAGGTTGAGCCAAATGAAATGGCGCCTCAGGGCAATTTTTCTTTTTATTTTTATTTTAGTTTTAAAATGGAATAAAAAAAAAGTTTTTTTTTAATTTTGTGCAGACACATGCTTAGAAACAGTAGAAGCAGAGTGTATAGGCATGCAGAGTGTGATCTTATCAATAATCTGGCCATGCAAAGTTGTGTGGTAATGTCATGGCTAAGGTAGCCATGCAGTGTTGTGTGTTCATGTCAAACGTACATCATGTGGTTCTTTGGCAATGTTTCTTGTATCATGTATTCTGCCTATTAATACACATCAAACATACACCTGTTTCATCACATACATTCAAACCATTTCTATTCTGCAAACTATTTCTTCCAACACTACGCCAAAATTGGACAAAGACAGCGCTTTTTAGACAAAGCGTTGCTATAGGTCTTTAAAAAATTTCGCTAAAAAAAAGCGCTGTAATAGATAGCCTTTAGAAAGCGCTATTAAATGCCCTAAATGGTAGCCACCTTAGAAAGCACTTTCTGGAAAGCGCTGCTATAGATAATAATTTAGAAAGCGCTTTAGAAAAGCGCTGTCTAAAGGTTAACCTTAGAAAGCGCTTTTAGGAAAGCGCCCTCTAAGGTAATTAAATTCTCCAACTTTAGAAAGCGCTTTATAAAAGCGTTGTCTAAAGGTTAACCTTAGAAAGCGCTTTTAGGAAAGCGCCCTCTAAGGTAATTAAATTCTCCAACTTTAGAAAGCGCTTTATAAGGAAAGCGTCCTCTAAGGTAATTTATGAATTAAAATAATGGTTACATTTCATTTCATTTTCTGAAACTTTTATTCATATTCTTCTCTCGACCGCGCGTTTTAGAAAACCCTTGCTATCTTTCTTCTCTGCTGAAACCCATTCGCCATTGCCGTCGTTCTTCTCTGCCATTACTTTCGTGAAGTTTCATTGTTGTTCTTGCCATTGTCAGACGTGAAGTTTCACTGCCATTGAAGACGAAACGAAGAAGAGGTACGTTGTTTTTGCTTCATTAAGTTTCATTGTTCTTCTTGTTCTTTTTGCTTCATTAAGATTCATTGCTTTCGTGAAGTTTCATTGTATGTTGTTCTGTTGTTGATGTTTAGTTTGTTGATGGTATGGTATTCGTGTGAAAAATGATGGTATGGTATGGTATGTTGTTCTGTTGTTCTGTTGTTCTGCTTGTAGTGTTGGTGTTATTGTTGGTGATGATGTATGGTTCTGATACTTGGTTTGTTCTCCCTGTTAGATGTTGTTGATATTTCTGGTGTAGTATTTGTTGATGTTGGTGTTGGTGTTTCATACTCATTCTAACACAAAAACCAGGCACCATTTTAAAAATCGTTAATTGATATTTTTATATTTAAAAGATTTTATCAAAATAACTTATAACATTTTATATATTATTTTAAACTTATGTGGAGTGTAGTATAATTTCATAAGCTTAAGTTTTTTATTACTTATAAAATAAGTGCCAGGGTAGTACAATGCATTATTGAAATCTGCATAATGTAGTTTAAAACATCAGTTCAAAATTTTAGACATTGTTGAAGAAGCGATTGAGTTTTGTACTGAATATTTTGTCATTTAATTTTTGTTTTTTTCTTTCTTACAGGTAAAATGTCTAGTAACTAGGAAGATAAGCACGAGACACATGATACACATGAAGCTCAGAATGAAGCTTCGAAAGTAGAACATGAAATAAAACGAGGAAAAACCATTATGAAGTCAATCATCCGCACTAGAGATAAAGGGACGAAATTTGATGTACATTGGAGTGACGAGAACTAACTAGTTGAGCCTAACGGTTCAATGTTGTCTTCATACATTGGTTCACTTGTCTGTCAGCACATTCCAATCACTAGTGATAATTGGAGGAGTAAATCGTTGGATGCCGGTAAAGAAAAGATATGGACTGAGATACAGGTACTTACCAAATATGATTGATGTTATTAGATTTTTGTTGACGATTAAGTCTTTAATTTACTTATACTAACACACTTTATGTTTATATGTGTATGTTTTTTCATAGAGGTCCTTTAATATTGAAGAAAGCCGGAAAAAGTATTGTCTTCAATTGGCCGGAAAGAGACACAGAGGGTTTAGAGCCTTATTATCAAACAAATATCTTAGGGATGAGGACAAAAATTTTGTTGAAGCAGAACTTCCACCGTTGTATGCGGATGTGATTACACTGGAAGAATGGGGCATTTTTGTAGACAAACGGAAAACCGAAGAATTCAATGTAATGTTATCTTGTCATGTCTATTGATTGTATTATATATTTGTTTCATTAGTTTGTTTTGATATGACTTAAAACTTTTTATCCAGAAATTGAGTGTCATTAATCGCGAAAGAGCATCAAAACCCGCGTATCCATACAGAAAAGGGCGTTTGGGATATGCACGGTTACAACAAAAATTGGTAAGTATATATTAATGTTATGATTTTATTAATTGTATTATTGTGTTATAATTGATGAACTTATTATTTAACTAAATGTGTAGTTAGAAGAGTCTAAAAGTGAAGAATCATCACTTTCGGACCATGTTTTGTGGAAGGAAGCTCGCGTGGGTAAGGATGGAGCTGTTAGAGAAGATTCATGTTTATGACGAATGTGTAAGTATAACATTATGTCTCAAAGTTAATCGAAATTTTATTAAAATATAATTAATTTTTAATCCCCACTAATAATTTTCGATTTGTCAATGAATTTCAGGAGAATCTATCTAAATCCTTACCCACAGATGAAGATGATTGCAGGAGCATTCTTAGTCGAGTACTAAATGTTCCCGAGTATCCCGGTCGGGTGAGAGGTAAAGGATTTGGTGTGACTTCATCTTCCCTATATAAGCAACCAAAGAGAAAAAAATCCCAGCAACCAAGAAGTCATGCAAACTTTGATGGCACTACAAGCGCAAGTCCGTGAATTGCAACAGGATAAAGAGAGATATGAGGCGGAAAAGCGCGGTTCCGGTTTGAAAGATACTAGTGACAAAGCTAGTATCAATTCTCCAAATAAAATTCCCGAGGTAATTAGCACATATTTATTTTAATTAAATTAACACATTTATTTTAATTGACCTTTATACATATTAACAGTTACATATTTATTATTGCTTCACGGCATTTCATCTTGCCAGCTGTATTTGTCGTTACCGACTTATCGCATGGTTGGCAAGGGAAAAGTGCATAACCTTATGGGAGCGTTACTTCACCATCAACCGCTCCCTAATGGATATCTGAAAGTGTCGGTTGATATCGCTTTAGATACGGATGCGGTACTACCCATACCTGACTCGGTTTCAGAGGTTACATTGATGCGGGATGCAATAGGTTCGTTTGTTGCATGGCCGTTAGACCTCATTTCCATAGGTGATGAGGTATGTTGAAAATCATTACGAATCTCTTAGTATTCAAATGTCAATTCTGAACGATTATGAAAATCATTCTGAACCATTACTTACATTTTTTTTACATGGTAATGTTAAACTCCTACAAAACCCGCAGCTAAGAATAAAGGGGTTTTGCGGCAAAACGAGTCTGTTGAATCACACAGAGAGGTAGCTTTTAGGTGTTATTCTATTATCCGAATTCAAAAGTTTCATGATTTTCTACTTTACCTAACTTATATGATTGTTAGGTTCCTGCTCATGCTTCACAACAGACCGGCATGAAAAAAGCTCCTACAAGGACCGTGCAGGAAAAAAGAGCTCGCTTTCAGTCGTGTCTAGAAACACTTATGACAATGTCAGATTTGATGGATGGTGCTATTCGTCAAATAGAAATGGTCGAAGGTGTTTTTGGATTTCCGCATTCCGAGATAATCGGAAAAGAGGACATGAAGCAGATATTCAAGCATACTGAATTAGGCATCAGTGTTATGCATTCATACATCTGGTACTCCAATCAATCTATTATTTATTTAGTTGAATAATTTATTTACACATTTCAATGAAAATAGTCTAATGTTTATTATGTTTTTATTTAAGGTGCTTGTATGAAAAATTCATGCGGGGGACGGAATTGTCAAACAGATTCCGCTTCTTCTCTTGCAACCTTGTTAATGCACCGAGAATTGGTATGAATGCAATTGAAGTAAGAGACCACTTACTTGAGCGATTTATGGCCAGCAACACAGAAAGTCTGTTTCTTTTACCGTATAATACTGGAAACGGGTAAGATTTTCATTCTAATTTCATTCTAATCTTTAATTTGTATCTTTTGCGTAGAAATTATCCATCTAAACTTTTGTTATATTTTATAGTGGACACTGGTTGTTGGTTGCCATTAATCCTATAACAGAAGTGGTCTATTATCTTAATTCATTGGATACTGATTGGTCCACATATCAGAATATGAAGGATGTGGTTGACACGTAAGTGAGATTGTTCGAAATATTCGTGTGTATTTGTATATTTAATTATTTCTGTGACATTGTTCTAAGTTTACGTTTTTCTTTTATAGAGCTATACTACTATACCGTGCACAAAGAGAGACTCGAGTAGCACGGGCTAGATCAACCAATATTACATGGGTCAAAGTGGAGGTATATTAATTTTCACAATATTGCTTATTAGTGATGCTACTTGATAACACAAAACATCTATATATTATTTCTTATTTGTTTGTCTATGTGTAGTGCCCTCGTCAGCGTAATGGCATAGACTGCGGGTACTTCGTTTTGAGGTTCATGAGAGAAATCCTTCAAATGGGACAATTGGAGATTCCTATTACGGTATGCATGGTTTTATAACATAGAATTTATTTTAATATTTATCGGATATGTCATATAATTTATTATTTTTAACTAAATAATGCGTATTTTGTTTTGTTATGTAGTATTTCGATGATATGGCGTGTCCTTATTACACGAGGAAATAATTGCAAGATACTAAGGAGGAATTGTGCGAATTCTTTATTGCAAGAAGAATTCTTTCTTGAATGTATAGTTTTGTGAATGTAAATTCTAGTTTATTGAAATGTAAATTCTGCATTAATGTAAATTCTAGTTTTGAAATAGAATTTGTTAATGCAAATGCGTATCCATACTGGTTTATTGAAATGTGAATTATACAGGTTTATGGAAATGTGAATTATACAGGTTGCTACATAAAAAAAATGGTTAAAATGGGATTTTTTTAAAAAATCTTCAAAATTATACGTAGACAAAAGACAGCGCTTTTGAGAAAAAAGCGCTGTCTAAAGGTATACATTAGACAGCGCTTTAAAAAGCGCTGTCTAAAGTCTCTCTTTAGAGAGCGCTTTTAAGGAAAAAGCGCTCTCTAAAGGTATATAAAAAAAATCATTATACGTATACATTAGACGGCGCTTTCAAAAGCGCTGTCTAAAGTCCCCCTTTATAGAGTGCTTTTGAATAAAAAAGCGCTCTCTAAAGTATATAAAAAAATTCTTTAAAATTTTAAACGTATACATTAGACAGCGCTTTTGAAAGCGCTGTCTAAAGTCCCCCTTTTAGAGAGCGCTTTTTCATAAATAAAAAAGCGCTGTCTTTACCTACGACAACGCAGCCTTAGACAGCGCTTTTGAGCGCTGTCAGAGGCCAAAAAAAGCGCCCTCTTTTCCCTTGTTTAGCGTAGTGCAAACTCTAAAGTTTGTAACCCATTTCTTCCTAACACAAATTCAGTTATGGCTCAAAGACCACAATACTTGATAACTGCACATATTCTTGGTGAGATATTTGATTGTCCAATGAGTGGTTTCAATTTTAGGGATACATAAGTGACTAGGTTTTTAATTGATAAAAGAACAAATTTCTATCATTTGAAAGCCCGGTTAGAGAAGAAATTGCAGTGCGCTCCAGTTGGACAAATTATATACAAAAACCTTATCTTTTTTTAGGGGCATGAGCTGTGCAAATTTTTTCAGATGAAAATACGGGATGATGATGATGTGCATAATATGTTTCTTAGCCATGAGCATTCTGGTTTCAATGAGGTTGAGTTATATATTACGTTACAAAATCAACCATTGTCTCAATAACTTGAGGTATCGCAAGTTTTTAACGATTCCGATAACGAACAAGCTGAGTTGGACGTCGTTGACGAGGAGGAAGAAGAAGCGGAGGACGTTGTTGACGAAATGATAAACGTCGACGAGGCAGATAAATTGCCAGACAGTCATGTTTATTGCCCACCTCAACACATGACAACACTAAGCTTAGGCGAGGATCAGCCAGCAACAGATGTTTTTTACTACCCATACAAAAAGACAGGGGGAGTAGTAAAAGTTGGAGATAATTTTCGTACAAAAGAAGATTGTGTCCGAGCAATTAAACAATACCTTATGAACTTAGATGCAGATTATAGAGTCGATCGAACAAATCCGACTCTATACAAGATCTACTGCCGCAACGAGGTATGCCTCTTTAGACTAACTGCATCTTTCCGGATGCGAAGCGATTCCTGGAAGATAGGGTCAATGGTCCGGAGCACACTTGCATACTAACCAGATAGGGCCAATGGGTCAATGATCTGCAACGAAATTTTATCAATTGTGAGCAACAACCCTTCTGTGAAAGTCAGTACCATCATAGCTCATATGGTGCAAAGATATAACTATACTCCCTCGTACAGGAAGGCGTGGATTGCTAGGACGAAGGTGGTTGAAAGGATTTTTGGAAATTGGAAGGACTCTTACAAAGAACTCTCAAGATACCTCGTCGCCCTAAAACACTATGCTCCAAGTACCGTTGTCTTGTTAGAGTTGCCGGCATATACGCTTGACGGGAATTGTGTAAGTGGAAATGGCATTTTCCACAGACTATTCTGGGCGTTTGAACCATGCATCAAAGGATTTACGTTTTGTAAACCTATAATTCAAATTGATGGAACATGGTTGTACGGAAAATATAAGGGCACGCTACTAATGACCGTGGCACAGGATGGCAACAACAATATTTTCCCTATCGTATTTGCTCTAGTTGAAGGGGAGACTGCTGGAGGTTGGAGTTTTTTCTTAAAATATCTCCGACAATATGTTGCTCCCCAACCTGACGTATGTCTGATCTCCGATAGGCATCCCTCAATCGATAGTGCTTACAACAATCCTGATAACGGCTAGCAGGATCCTCCATCGAGCCACGTGTATTGCATTAGACACATCAGGCAAAATGTCCTGCGGGCGTTCAAAGACAAGGGCCTAAAGCAGCTGGTTACTAACACGGGATATGCATTAACAGAGCCTACGTTAAGATACTACCGGGACGAGACCAGACAAACAAACCCAGAAGCATTGAGTTGGATTGATACATTCCACGGGAGAAGTGGACAAGGGCGTATGGCAATGGGCGGCGATGAGGCCATATGACAACAAACCTCGGTGAGTCTTTGAACTCAGTATTCAAAGGCATCCGGAACCTGCCGATAACCGCTCTTGTGAGGTCAACTTATTTTAGGCTCGTTGTGCTCTTTGATACCCGACGTACTAAGTGGGTTTCGGTCATACAATCTGAGCAGCTGTTTAGTGACTATTCCATGACATTCATGAAGGACGAGGCTGCAAAGGCTAACACACACGTCGTCACGGTCTTCGACCATTTTGCAGGACACTTCAGTGTTGCAATGTCTATTGATCACAACGAAGAAATGCCTAGGGGATCTTATCGAGTGGAACTAGATAGGAGTTGGTGTGACTGTGGAAAGTTTCAGACATTTCGTATGCCTTGCTCCCATGTCTTAGCAGTCTGTTACAAGGTCCGACTGGACCCAACCAACTATCTCCATGTACTTCACCAAGTCAGTACTCTATGTAATGTGTACCGTAAAAGCTTTCAAGTGGTCGCAAAGGAGGACTATTGACCTACATACGAAGGCGAAATTGTGTGGCATAACGACTTGATGCGAAGAAATAAAAAGTGTCGCCCTATCAGCAGCCGGATTTAAACGGAGATGGATACAGCCAAAAAAATGGTGAGGTTGTGTAGTTTATGCCGCCATCCAGGCCACAATCGTACTAAGTGTCCAAACGTGTCAGGGCCTAGCACGGCGACATAGTTCCTTATGTAATCTTGTCTATTTATAATAAGAAAAAATTTCATTTCATTGATGGCATACTTAACTCAATACAACGACATAACAAACCCAAACGAAACCTAAACGAAACAACTCAAATCATAAAATAACAATAACAAACTCAAACGAAACAACTCATAAAATCAACTTATCTAGGCAATTACAACCATCAACTTAATTTCCTGTTCTAACATCATCATCATGAGGACGCCAGCATCATTTTCCACTTTCCTCCAAGTCCGGGTGACTCCGTCTGGACCAGACTTCTCAACCAGCCTCTCTATCTTCCTGATCTTTCACCTGCCTGAAATTCTTCTGGTAGCCAGCGGTGAAGTTCCCTGTGCAAATGCTCCAACTTCTAGGTGTTCCAGAGTAGCATCTCCAACGGAGGCTTGACAGCTGAGTATATAACTAAGGTATTTCGTTTCATTAATGAAAACTCTGGCCACTTATCCTCCGCTGCTGATGACGACGACCGACTATTTGAGGATGAAGACATGGTGTTGAGAAAGGGAGACTTTGGGATATTGGTGAGGGAAAGAAGGAAATTAGGATTTCGGTGACAATTGTTGTGCAAAAACAAGTGAAGGTGAACCCTTATTTATAGGCACATCATAACCTATTAAATAATATAAATTAATAAAATATAAATATAAATTAAACATAAATATTAAAAAAAAAAAATCACCTGAGGCGCCATTTCATTTGCCTTCTCCTCAGGGGCTTCAAACCTTGGCCTGAGGCGCCATATGGTTTGGCTACTTGCCTCTAACTGATGCGTCATTCCATATGGCGCCACCCTTATTCTCCGTTTTCAAACCCAGTCAGTTGAGTATATCTCTTGAAACAATAATTTATTAGAGATTTTTTTTTGAAAAAAGGTGTTATATTAAAAAAAAAATCCTCACTTTCTCACTTGAAATTAAAAAAAAAACTATGCCCTAAAAATTTGGATGGCAAAATGTGTGAGTCTCGTTGGATCCAAGCGTTTGACCTATTTTTGATGGGGCAGTGTGGAAATTTAAAATGTCCTACTAATTAGCTCGTCCCACCTATTCAAATAATGCCAATTTGTCATTAAACTTTGCATTCATTTTAATTTTTTATTTTATTTTTAAGTGTTTATATTTTTTGTCGGTTTTAATAAAAATTAAAAAAAATAGTGAAAAAAAATCAATTTGTATTAAAATAATCTTAATCAAACGAATTATGTGATATTTTATTATAGAAATTACCTCGACCAAAGAATATGAGAGCTTACACACAAAAATAAGAAGAAAAGGAAAAAAATAGTAACATTGAACAAATCATGCCTCACACAACAGACAATGCAACAAGTTATGGAATACAAAAACAACATTTAGCCTTTTGAAAAATCGTGGTGCTCCATTTAAAAAATGCAACACATTTTTATAATTACTGGGATGACACATCACCAACATCGCAAAATTGCCACAACTTTGTGAAAGTAACAATAAATTTTAAAATATTATTATTTTTTTAAATTTTGATACCTAAAAAATTTATAGTAGAAGAAAGAAATATTTAAAATAACATATTATTTAAATCAATTTTTTATTTGAAGGACTTTAAAAAAATATATATTTGTTAATATTTCTAAAACAAAAATGTGTAAACCAATCTATCATAATTTCAAACAAGAATTAATCACATTTTTAAATAATTCAAACAGGATTCAATCGTCTCTTACATTAGAATTTCTATTTGTTAGTTTAATTTATGTATTTTTATAATGAAGAATGATATTTTTATGTAAAAATGTGACACTATACAGTATTTTTATACGGTTTTTTTTTTATTATTTTTAATAATTTTCTTTTTTAATTATATTTAATAATTAATTTTTCATTTTTTCTAATACAAATGAATGCATATTGCCGGCGGGGTAAATACGCTGTAAGAATTTTAGTGTAAGAGAATAACAATCCTCTTTTATAATATTTGCACAACTTATCTAATCTAATTTATGATATGCGTACCCCTGCATAATGTCATTTGATTTTTTTTTGTTGATAATAAATATAATTTTGTTAATCTTGTAAGAATTAAAACAATCCGTTTAGAGATAATTTAAATTTATTCACCACTTGTGATTTTTTAACTTTTGTTGACACAATTTATATACACTTGCATATTTATTTCAACATCTACTAAAAGCCAAGTGGAACCGATTGCCCATGGTAAAAAAACAATATTTTTACTTTTTTTTATTTATTTTTTAATTACGATGTATTTTAGTTTTTTTTAGTAGCTCACATAGTAAAATTAGAAAAAAAAATTATTTTATTTTTTTTTAATTATTTAATTTAATCATTTAGATAATTCTGTTAATATTTTATTTTAGTTGTCATATTAACTTATTTTAAATTTTTAGTTAACAAATCATAGATAATTGAATGATAATTTATATTTTGTTGGTCGAATTAGTTGCATTTTTAATTTTTTTGTTTGTTTTTGTTTTAGATATACTCAATTTTCTTTAATTGTTGTGTATTTTTTGTTGATATTTTTGTTATTTCACGATTTTGAAAATTTTTTATTGAAAAAATTATCGAGTCGAGTCGCGGATTAGGTCGCTCGCTTTAATACATTTCGCGGCACATCCTAAATTTATGCAAAACAATCACTCAACCACGAAACCTCCACGATAAAATAACTCAGTTATATACTGTATGATTACTACTTACACGGTGGATGATTAATATAAAAATACACCATATGATGGTACACAAACTAGTTAAATAGGATATAAATATCACGCGTAGTATCTAGTATAATGATTAATCTTAATAATTTTTCAAACAATGAAAAATTCAAATAATTCTCCAAAGAGAATTCAATAATGGTCATTTGACCATTCAATATTTTCTTAAACAAGGAGAAATTCAAATAATTCTTCAAAGAGAATTAAAAAAAATTGATCATTTTTCAACACAAACAAAGAAAAATTAAAATAATTCTCTAATGAGAATTCAAGAAAATACTCGAAAAATTCAACGAGTAGAAAAAAAAGGGGAGAATGTGGCACTTCGACAACTTGAACAATGCAGAGTAAAGAGAATGACAAAGGAAAAACTCAAAATAAATTTTTGGTATGTTTTGAAATCAAACATGTGCATTTCTTTTATAAGAAGTAAGTTTGACAAGGATGTAATCTAAGCATTATGGGACTTATTTTTTTTTCAATTAACACACAAACACACATAGTTTTCTAACAATGTGAGACTTTGAGAATTTTTTTCAAATTCATACCCATATTTAAATATTGACAAGTTAATGATGAGTCCATCCATTATTAATAATAAAACCTACTTAAGTTAATCTAACCCTAGCCCTAAATTTTTCCTCTAATTTCACTTGCCACATCACCACTACAAATAATAAATGACATTCCCTTCAACCAATGTCACTGCACAACCTCCAACTACTATTTATGCATTCTGATAGAATAAGGATCAGCAACTACTACCAAACCTAGGGTTAACCATTGAATAAACACAAAACAAGAAAAGAAATGAACTTCTGATTAATTCTCTATTCCAAACTTAGAGTCAAAGGCTTAAATACAAAGGATCACTTGCTGGATCAGCAACAATGGCCCAGACCCAAATAAGAAAAGAAACTAACTTAATAAAAATACTAAAATAAAATAGTTTAATGAGGCACATAGTCTTTCAGCCAATTGGGTTTCTTAATGGTGCATGTGGGCCTTCTATCATCACTGCCCGGCCCAACAACAATCTTGTCCTCAAGATTGGGATTAGAAAATAATGGGTTTGGTGGCAAAAGTGAGGCCCAATTATTCATTTGCCCATTTGAAATTGGTACAGTAGAGGCGGAGAAAGTGTGTGGTTTGGTGAAACGTTATCAGATGAGGTATTAGGAAAATGCGTGCCAGCTGTATGGAGAGGGGGCTGCATGCGCGCCAGCTGTGAAGGCGTGTTCTGAGGCAGCGGAAACATGTGCAGAGGAGAAACAGTGATGGGTTTGGGAAGTAAGCCTGCACATGGCTCGAGGTTGGGATTTATCAAAGCATTGGGCGGTGGAGATGGTGTAGTCAAAAGGTCTTCAGAAATGTGCGGTTGAGATGTACTGCTGTTGGATACGTTGGAAAACTCCAAATCTTTAAGTGTACTTTCCAAAAAATCCTCAGTATTTGTGTAGAACGTATCTTTCATTTTCCACGGTTCATTAAGTCTCCCTTCTTGAGAACCCTCAAAACTTGCTCTCATATCTTTCAAACTTTTCACTTTCATATTTCCTTTCTCAGTTCTTTGAGTTCGCAAAGTAAATCCTGAGTGTTGTAACTTCTCATTCTGAATCTCCCCTTTTCCTAAAGAACCATATGCGTCTCCCTTTCGAAACTTAGAACGTCGTTGGTTTGTATCCTTCACGTCATGTTCTTTAATTTCAGTGAGAACCTCAGATTGTTGTTCGTCTCCCATTTGAACAAGGTCGTGATTGTTTGCATGGAGGTTCGGAGGTGCGACGTCATCCACCCTTTCAATAGAATCGTGAAACTCCGGTGGAAGCGGAGTAAAATGGTATACTGGATCCGTTCCATGGTAAGCCCGTAGCTGCGAAATGTGAATAACCGAATGGATCCGTGAAGAGGAAGGAAGATCTAATTGATACACTACCTTACCAATCCGTTGGAGAATCTTGAAGGGGCCATAATAGCGTTTGGAGAGTTTGTGAGACGAACGACGATGGACTGAGGACTGACGATAAGGATGGAGTCGAAGCAGGACTAAGTCGCCTTCGTGAAAGGTACAGTAAGATTTGTTTTTATTACTCTGAGTTTCCATTCTTTTTCTTGCCCTTTCAAGGTTAAGTTTGAGTGTGATAAGTGTTTTATTCATGATAAAGTAGCACATAAAATGGGGCATTTATCTTACTTGAATGACAAGATTCTAAAATAAACACCTCAACTAATGAATGAAAGTAATATGGTGCAAAGTCTTCTTGGTTTGGTTTACATTTGTGCAGGAAAAGGCTAAAGAATGCATCAAAGAAAGAACACGGAACTCATGCCATGCAACTTTCGCATCGCGACCAAAAGCTTCGCTACACGAAGTTTTACTATGCGAAGGAAAGCGACAGAAGGCGAGCCGGGCAAAGCAAAACAGAATCAAATCTAGCAGACTTCTCTTGAAGTTAGCGATGCGACAGGAAGCGACCGAAAGCGGTAGAAAGCAATAGGAAGCGAAATGAAACAGAATTAAATTAGTCAAGACTTCGCTTGACGCGCAGAAAGCGACGGAGTTCGTGACGCGAACTATCTTTCGCATAGCGAAGTATGGCGGTCAAATAAGGGCGGGTTGAAGAGTTCAAAACTTACTGAAGAAGAAAATGGAGTTCGCATAGCGACCAGAACTTCGCATAGCGAACTTAAGCGGCCAAAAACTCTATAAAAGGAGATCAGACGCAATGTAGAAGAGATATCTTGCAATTTTACTATTTGAGAATACTTTGTCGGATACGAGAGTCGTATCCGGAGTTGTTTGCACCAAGTATATTTTCGAGGACGAAAATGTCTAAGTGGGGGAGAATTGTAACGCCCTGTTTTGTCCGATTTATTTAATCGAGTTGATTTAATTATTTTTGTTTTTATATTATTTTATTCTTGACTTTTATTTGACAATATATTATTTTTCATCGTTATTATGTTTTATCGCGTTTTGAGAGCGTTTGCGAGATATTTGAGCTGAGGGGTAAAATGGTCATTTTGAGGGGTTAGATATTTTAGAAAAATTAGATATTTTTATAAATAGAGATTTGAGAGAAAAAGAGAGGAAAGAAAGAGAAAGGAAGAAGAAGGAAAAGAGAAGGAGATGAAAACTTATGGAAGAAGAAATCATCCGTTCAAGCGCGATTAATCGGGTAAGGTGAGAAGTTTCGATTATATCTTGCTTGTATAAGTATATGTATGTATGTGGTTGAATGTTTACTTGTTTTTCATAGTTTTTCAATTCTAGGTTGAAATGAGAAAAATGAATAGAAATCGATGTTTTCACGGTTGAAACTCGATATAAACTGCGTAGAATACTTGTTGTTATGTTTGGACTATGTTTTGGTTGATATAGTGTGATTTGGAATTGTTTGGGTGGAAGAAATGAGGGATTTTGGCCCCAAATGACCTATATTGACGCTGCTAAGAATTTCTGGGTTCGCAGGTTCGCTTTGCGAACCACAGTGAAGGGGAAAGCGAAGGTTCGCCCAGAAGTTCGCATTGCGAAATTTATGCCCTTTTTCTTCTGACTTGGTTCGCTGGGAGTTCGCATTGCGAATAGGAAAGCGAACGTGACAGATTTCCCATTTTGTTTTCTTCATAACTCTTGAACCGTAAGTCCGTTTTGGCCGCCGTTTGAAGCGTTGGAAAGCTAATGAAATATTCTATCTATTAAAAATGGTTTGGAAGGCAGTAGATGATTTATTTAAGTCGTGGTTGTGTAAAAGTGTTGGGTTGTCGGGTTTTTATCGCGTTAAATACGTGCGGTCGGTGTTTTACAGTGTGTTGTGCTATTGTTATATGACGTGGAAATTTTATGTGGTTTATATGATGTTGAAGCATGTGATAAGTTGTTGTAATTGTTGTGGCCTTATGGCAAAATACTTTGTTGAATTGAATACAAATGTATGGTATTAATGTATGTTGTTGTGGGTAGCCTTCGTGGCGTGAATCCTAGTGTTGTGAGTATCATTGTATGATGGCAGGATTGTTGTGGTGGATGGTGAGTAATTCTTGATGTGAATTGATATGAGTGTATATGCTAAAATGCTAATTGTTGTGGTTTGTGGATTATGATGAAATGCATTGTTTATGTGAAATTCAATGTGTGTTATTTGGTGGCCTTATGGCAAGTAAAGGCATTATTTGAATTGATTTCCAATGCATGAATAATGATGATGAGATAATTCATATTGTTGATTTGTGAATGTGAATTTGATTGTCATGAGTCGTTGATATGACATGCATCATGATATGCACCTTGTGATGTCGTGTGCCCTTGTAGGGTGTGAGCGACGAAACGATTCCAGAGGGAATCTGCTGTAACGGTCGTGAGCCTTATATAAAGAGGACTTAAAGCGACGTTATAGACGATCGCGAGCCTTATACAAAGAGGACCTAAAGCGATCGGATCGTGAGCCTTATACAAAGAGGACCTAAAGTGATCCATAAACGTCGTGAGCCTTATACAAAGAGGACCTAAAGCGACGGGGAACATCGTTTGCCGGACGGGGAGTTACACTAAGTAACAAGCGATGGTTCCAATAATTCCTGAGTGAATTAATGATGATGAGAATGATGGATGAAATGGTACCGCGTGCATAGATTCGTTGTGTCGGTCTCTGTGCATTTGCATAAATCATGAATGGATTGATTATGTGTGGGAAATTGTGAATGGATTGATTATGTGTGGGAAATTGTGACTGGATTGATTATGTGTGGGAAATTGTGAATTGATTGATTATGTGTTGAGCTCGTGATAGCATTTGTTATTTGTTATGCATTGGTTATGGATGATATGTTTTATGTATAGACATATGCTATGTTTTGTGAGGATGTTGTACATTACAATGATTGTATTAATTATCTATGATATGCTATATATGAATATATGTGATGTGGTGGTGTGTTTCCATATGTCATAACTTTGGTATGCCTTATGTGTGAATATGTGATTATGTTGGTATAATTGATATATGCTATGTGGTTGGATTATTAGAAATATGTTATGTATCTGTGGCATGCTATATGTATTAGTATGTGATGCTTATGGTGAGAATAATTATGCATGTGAATTTATATGTGTTTGCATATTATTATGCAATCTTGATTTAGTTGTTATTTCTCACCCTTCTGCTGTGGTTTGATGCCATATGAGGCAATTGCAGATTAGTATCTTGGAGGCTTTTGTGAAGATTAGTTCTCCATCCTTTTGTCGGTCTGTCTGCTCTGATATGTAACACGGGAGTCGGGGAACGCTTTTGTTATATATGTATACATTTGTTGGATCTATTTTGTATTACCTTTGTATGAATATTTTGATGTTATAAAATAATTTATTTTGTAAAACAAGTTAGTTATGGATCTTTCCGCTTTATTCCATAATTGAACTTTCCTTTTGTTGGAAAAATTTTCCCTTTTATGTTTATTCCATTTTGTGTTATGTATCAAATTTATGAGCAGGGATTGTGTTTCTTTCTTTAAATGTGGCATCCTTGTTTCTGTCTAAGAATAAATTTTTATTCACTCTGATTTATTTATGTATTATTTATCCGCGATGGGAATTGGGGTGTTACATTAGTGGTATCAGAGCAGGTCGGTCCATCCGGCCAAGTTGTTGAGTCAGTTTGGCATGACAGTTGAATACTGTCGATGTTGTTTGTCCCTTAGTACATGATATGTGTGTGAAACACTGTCAGTACTTTCTGGTTTTTCTAATCCTTTGTCTTTAGGATTTAGAATGAGATAAGTGGGGGGAAGCTTGTGCTTCTCCAAGTTGCTTCAGGTGTGGAGCGTTGGCTCAGTGTGTTGTAGATTGCAAGATTGTAAGTGTTGTTTGGACAATGTTGTTCCCGGTTTCAGAGGGAATGCGGAGGTAAGGTTTATGTCAACTAAGGATTTGTGCCTTAGGTAGTTTTGTGCACAAGATGCAAGAAATGCTATTATAGTTTGGTAAAGATGGTTTATGCCCCATCATGATTGTCGACTGTCTATTGACAAATTGAGGAACTGATCACCCTTAATCTCTTGTTGATAGTAGACGGAATTATGTTCGATGGAATAGACGTGTCTTTCCAGCTTAGATAGTATGTTTTGTGAATCGTTTGGAGCTAAGCCAAGTGAGTACAGATTGTTTTGTGGAGTCGATGAAGATTCTAATATCGGAAGATGAGGCGGATTAGAGGTTTTGGTATGTTGGTCCAGTTGGGAAGTCATTGAGAGAGAACGATTGGGTATCGTTAATGGTTGTTCTCAGAGAGTAGAGTGTGAACTCAAATTTGAAGAAGGTGAAGATTTGAGGTTTGGATCTGCTATGTAAGTAGAAGAACTTTTAGGAAGTGAAACTCAGATGTTTGTCATGTTTGTGATGATAATGTTCTGAAAATTGGCAGGAAGCCACAGTGATGGGCCGTCAGTTGTGCATGGTTTTCAGATGTGTTTTTGGATGAAACATTAGTGTGTCAACTTGAATAGGTCCAACATGGTTGGTAAGGAAAAGGATGATAGCATGAGGTTGCGTGTTAATCAGTGAGTAGTATGGAAACTTGCAGTTGTGTTCTGGATAGCTTGAGTTTTGAATTGTGACGAATCGCGAACGATTTGAAATTCCTTGATGGTATTACTTTGGTTATGGGTTGTATTAGGGGTGTTCGCGGTGCGGTTTGGGGGGTTTTGACGCTAAAAATCATCCGAACCGCAAGAGAAAAAAGCATGCGGTTTGGTTTGGTTCGGTTGGCTTTTAAAAAAAAATCCGAACCAAACCAACGCGGTTTGGATTGGTTCGGTTGGTTCGGTTTTTTACAAGATTTTTATTGAGTGATATTTACATATATAGAGAACAACATAACTTTGTGTTTAGTCATTCACACATTGCCAAATAACAAAAAAACTCATCATATTTAGACAAAAAGTTCTCATTCAATATACAAAAATCAATTTAAACAAAAGTGGAAAAAAATAGTAGCATAAAACAATATCAAAAATATTATAATAAAACAGAAAATAGAGGAGAAGGGAGATTAGAGAAGATGAAAAAGAAAGAACATAAGAGATGTGAGATTAGAGACAAAGGTGCGATAAAAATATAATTAGAAGAGAAAATAGTAACATAAAAATGAGAAGATGAAAAAGAAAAAACATGTGAGATGAGTGATTTGTGTAGAAGAGGTGAGACGTACATGACAAAGAAGATGAGAAGAATGCGCAATATTATTAGGAGAGATTTGAGAAGATTAAAACTGAAAAGTTAAGTGTGAGTAAGAGAAAATATTTCATAATTGTAAGGTTAAGGCATAATGGGTTTGAGTTTTGGGTTAGATGTGGGATAAGTGAAGTTTGGGTTGTAACATAATGCGGTTTGGTTTGGTTTAGTTCGGTTTGCAAAATACAAACCGCAAACCAAACCGAACCGTGCGGTTTTGTTAAAAGATGTCCCGAACAAATCCGAACCAAATGCGGTTTTTTGCGGTTTCGGTTTGGTTTGGTTTGGTTTGCGGTTTTCTATTGGATTGGTTCGGTTTTGAACACCCCTAGGTTGTATATGTTATGGTTGTGGAGTATATAAATCGTATCTTCCATACTTGTTTGGATAAGTTCATAGTGATGTTTATTGGATGATATTCTGATTTATTTTAAATCAAAGGATAAGTATGTAGAGTATTTGAGGATTGAGTTACAAGGGTTGAAAGAGATGGAGCTTTCTGCTAAATTATCGAGTGAGAATTTTGATTGAAAGAGGTTAGTTTTCTTGGTTATGTTATTTCCGATGATGGTATTGTTGTGTATTTATCCAAAGTAGATGCAGTTCTACAATGAGAGACTCCAAAGTCGGTTAAGGAGATTAGAAACCTTTGGGCTTAGTTGGTTGTTACTGCGGGTTATGGAAGACTTTGCTAAGTTAGTACTTCTGTTATCTCAGTTGACTTGCAAAGGGTGAGTCGTTTGTTTTGGATGTTCGTTGTGAGTAAGTTTTGGTGAGCTGAAGTAGAATTGTCTACGGCTCCAATTTTGATTCTGCCTGATCCTAATAAACTGTTTATGGAATATTGGGATGCGTCCTTGATGAGTTTAGTTAGTGTGTTAATGCGAGAGGGTAAAGTCATTTCTTATGCTTTACGACAATTGAGGATTCATGAAAAGGATTATCCTACTCATATTGGAGTTGGTTATTTTTGTGTTGAGAATCTAGAGGTATTATTTTGAGGGTTTTAGGTTCAAGGTGTTTGGTAATCACAAGGGTTTAGAGTACTTGTTTGATTAGAAGGAATAAAGTAGGAGACAATGAGGATGGTTGGAATTCCTGATTTGTTATGACCTTGGCTCGAATTATCCTATTGGTAAAGTTAATGTCGTGCCCGATGAGTTAAGTCGAAAATCTTTGCATATGTCTGCTTTGATGGTTATAGAGTGGGAAATTTTGGAAGAATTTAGAGATTTGAGTTTGGTGTGCAAATTGACATCTGATAGCGTGAGGCTTGGTATGTTAAAGGTCACTAATGATTTTCTGTTGACTGTTAGCGAGAAACAGAGGCTGGATGTGAAATTTGTTGATTTGATGACGGTTGGAGATAAAGGTGTGAATGGTGCCTTTAAAGTGGATGATCAGGGTGTTTTGAGATTCCGTGGTAGAATTTGTATTCCTGATGGTTCGGAATTGAAACAGGTGATTTTAGAGGAAGGACACCAGAGTAGTTTGAGTATACATCTGGGAGCTAATAAAATGTATCAAGAATTGAAGAAGATCTTTTGATGGTCAGAGAATTAGAGTTGGTTGAGCAGTTCAGAGACTTGTATCTGGTGTGTAAGCTAACACAGCAGAGTGTGAGGTTGGATATATTAAAGGTGAACAGTGATTTTTTGGTGAATATGAGAAAGAGTTAGACTTTGGACGTGAAATTGGTAGATTTGATGGTTACGAGTCATCAGAGGGCGTAGCGGAAGCGCGACGTGGCATAATTCGTACATGCGTGTGACTTGTAAGAGTTCATAGGTTGAACATTGAAAACATGTAGGATGATGAGACCATTGGACGTTTCAGAATGGAAATGTTAGGTGAAAGGTTTAAATATTATTCATGGGCTACTATGTAGATGGATGTTTTGGTTATATGTTCGATTGGTGAATCGTAGCATTGTTGTAATATTGTTGTGTGACAAGGATGTTGGTATTGTGGTTATGTAGAGGTTGTTGAAACGATGTTGGGTCGTGGAACTTTATGTTCTTGTTTGTGTTGTTGCCTCGTTTCCATCGTGATGGTTCGAGTGCGAGTAGATAATTCCTTGTAGGAGATTAGGGGAGTGTTACCTGGGTGTTGGTAACATGGTTTTTTTTAGTCGTGAGTTAGTCGTCAAGTGCATTGTATGGGCTTTGCATCTTGTCGTTGTAGTTGTCGCCGTTGTCGTGTCGTTGTAGTAGTTTCTGTTAGCGATGTGTTTTGTCGGTTTGTGTTATTCGTGGTGTTGTCTTTAATGGCATGAGAGTGGGTTAGTCGGATATGAGAGTCATATCCGGAGTTGTTTGCACCAAGTATATTTTTGAGGACGAAAATGTCTAAGTGGGGGAGAATTGTAACGCCCCGTTTTGTCCGATTTATTTAATCGAGTCGATTTAATTATTTTTGTTTTTATATTATTTTATTCTTGACTTTTATTTGACAATATATTATTTTTCATCGTTATTATGTTTTATCTCGTTTTGAGAGCGTTTGCGAGATATTTGAGCTAAGGAGTAAAATGGTCATTTTGAGGGGTTAGATATTTTAGAAAAATTAGATATTTTTATAAATAGAGATTTGAGAGAAAAAGAGAGGAAAGAAAGAGAAAGGAAGAGGAAGGAAAAGAGAAGGAGAGGAAAACTTATGGAAGAAGAAATCATCCGTTCAAGCGCGATTAATCGGGTAAGGGTGAGAAGTTTCGATTATATCTTGCTTGTATATGTATATGTATGTATGTGGTTGAATGTTTACTTGTTTTTCATAGTTTTTCAATTCTAGGTTGAAATGAGAAAAATGAATAGAAATCAATGTTTTCACGGTTGAAACTCGATATAAACTGCGTAGAATACTTGTTGTTATGTTTGGACTATGTTTTGGTTTATATAGTGTGATTTGGAAATGTTTGGGTGGAAGAAATGAGGAATTTTGGCCCCAAATGACCTATATTGACGCTGCTGAGAATTTCTGGGTTCGGAGGTTCGCTTTGCGAACCACAGCGAAGGGGAAAGCGAAGGTTCACCCAGAAGTTTGCATTGCGAACTTTATGCCCTTTTTCTTCTGACTTGGTTCGCTGGGAGTTCGCATTGCGAATAGGAAAGCGAACGTGACAGATTTCCCATTTTGTTTTCTTCATAACTTTTGAACCGTAAGTCCGTTTTGGCCGCCGTTCGAAGCGTTGGAAAGCTAATGAAATATTCTTTCTATTAAAAATGGTTTGGAGGGCATTAGATGATTTATTTAAGTCGTGGTTGTGTAAAAGTGTTGGGTTGTCGGGTTTTTATCGCGTTAAATGCGTGCGGTCGGTGTTTTACAGTGTGTTGTACTATTTTTATATGACGTAGAGCTTTTATGTGGTTTATATGATGTTGAAGCATGTGATAAGTTGTTGTAATTGTTGTGGCCTTATGGCAAAATACTTTGTTGAATTGAATACAAATGTATGGTATTAATGTATGTTGTTGTGGGTAGCCTTCGTGGCGTGAATCCTAGTGTTGTGAGTATCATTGTATGATGGCAGGATTGTTGTGGTTGATGGTGAGTAATTCTTGATGTTAATTGGTATGAGTGTATATTCTAAAATGTTAATTGTTGTGGTTTGTGGATTATGATGAAATGCATTGTTTATGTGAAATTCAATGTGTGTTATTTGGTGGCCTTATGGCAAGTAAAGGCATTGTTTGAATTGATTTCCAATACATGAATAATGATGATGAGATAATTCATATTGTTGATTTGTGAATGTGCATTTGATTGTCATGAGTCGTTCATATGACATGTATCATGATATGCACCTTGTGATGTCGTGTGCCCTTGTGGGGTGTGAGCGACGAAACGATTCCAGAGGGAATCTGCTGTAACGGTCGTGAGTCTTATACAAAGAGGACCTAAAGTGACGTTATAGACAATCGTGAGCCTTATACAAAGAGGACCTAAAGCAATCGGATCGTGAGCCTTATACAAAGAGGACCTAAAGCGATCCATAAACATCGTGAGCCTTATACAAAGAGGACCTAAAGCGACGGGGAACATCGTTTTCCCGACGGGGAGTTACACTAAGTAAGAAGCGATGGTTCCAATAATTCCTGAGTGAATTAATGATGATGAGAATGATGGATGAAATGGTACCGCATGCATAGAGTCGTTGTGTCGGTCTCTGTGCATTTGCATAAATTATGAATGGATTGATTATGTGTGGGAAATTGTGAATGGATTGATTATGTGTGGGAAATTGTGAATTGATTGATTATGTGTTGAGCTCGTGATAGCATTGGTAATTTTATATGCATTGGTTATGGATGATATGTTTTATGTATAGACATATGCTATGCTTTGTGGGGATGTTGTACATTACAATGATTGTATTAATTATCTATGATATGCTATATATGAATATATGTGATGTGGTGGTGTGTTTCCATATGTCATAACTTTGGTATGCCTTATGTGTGAATATGTGATTATGTTGGTATAATTGATATATGCTATGTGGTTGGATTATTAGAAATATGTTATGTATCTGTGGCATGCTATATGTATTAATATGTGATGCTTGTCGTGAGAATAATTTTGCATGTGAATTTATATGTGTTTGCATATTATTATACAATCTTGATTTAGTTGTTATTTCTCACCCTTCTGCTGTGGTTTGATGCCCTATGAGGCAATTGCAGATTAGTATCTTGGAGGCTTTTGTGAAGATTAGTTTTCCATCCTTTTGCCGGTCTGTCTGCTCTTATACGTAACACGGGAGTCGGGGAACGCTTTTGTTATATATGTATACATTTGTTGGATCTATTTTGTATTACCTTTGTATGAATATTTTGATGTTATAAAACAATTTATTTTGTAAAACAAGTCAGTTATGGATCTTTCCGCTTTATTCCATAATTGAACTTTCCTTTTGTTGGAAAAAGTTTCCCTTTTATGTTTATTCCATTTTGTGTTATGTATCAAATTTATGAGCAGGGATTGTGTTTTCTTTCTTTAAATGTGGCATCATTGTTTCTGTCTAAGAATAATTTTTTATTCACTCTGATTTATTTATGCATTATTTATCCGCGATGGGAATTGGGATGTTACAACGTCATCCACCCTTTCAACAGAATCGTGAAACTCCGGTGGAAGCGGAGTAAAATGGTATACTGGATCCGTTCCATGGTAAGCCCGTAGCTGCGAAATGTGAATAACCGAATGGATCCGTGAAGAGGAAGGATGATCTAATTGATACACTACCTTACCAATTCGTTGGAGAATCTTGAAGGGGCCATAATAGCGTTTGGAGAGTTTGTGAGACAAACGGCGATGGACTGAGGACTGACGATAAGGTTGGAGTCGAAGTAAGACTAAGTCGCCTTCGTGAAAGGTACAGTCAGATCTATTTTTATTACTCTGAGTTTCCATTCTTTTTCTTGCCCTTTCAAGGTTAAGTTTGAGTGTGATAATTGTTTTATTCATGGTAAAATAGCACATAAAATGGGGCATTTATCTTACTTGAATGACAAGATTCTAACATAAACACCCCAACTAATGAATGAAAGTAATATGGTGCAAAGTCTTCTTGGTTTGGTTTACATTTGTGCATGAAAAGGCTAAAGAATGCATCAAAGAAAGAACAAAGAACTCATGCCCTACAACTTTCACATCGCGACCAAAAGCTTCGCTATACGAAGGAAAGCGACAGAAGGCGAGCCAGGCAAAGCAAAATAGAATCAATTCTAGCAGACTTCGCTTGAAGTTCGCGATGCGACAGGAAGCGACCGAAAGCGGTAGAAAGCGATGGGAAGCGAAATGAAACAGAATCAAATTAGTCAAGACTTCGCTTGACGCGACAGAAAGCGACGGAGTTCGCGACGTGAACTATCTTTCGCATAGCGAAGTATGGTGGTCAAATAAGGGCGGTTTGAAGAGTTCAAAACTTACTGAAGAAAAAAAGGGAGTTTGCATAGCGACCAGAACTTCGCATAGCGAACTTAGGCGGCCAAACACTCTATAAAAGGAGATCAGAGGCAATGTAGAAGAGATATCTTGTAATTTTACTATTTGAGAATACTTTGTAATAGAAATAGAAGAGGTTGTAAGGAGAAGAAGCTGGATTCACATCAAGAGTCGGGAAATCGTCGTTGATGTTGGTTCAACTCCATTCTTCCATTGTGCTTCAAGCTACCATGAGTAGCTAAATCCCTCTCTTGTTGGGATTGGTCGTAATTCACCGAAACAGTATGTATTATCTTTAATCATGGCGTTATACGCAATTTATGTATAAATCGTTATTGATGTTATCTTTGTTTTATCGTTTATTTCATGGATTGAATTGATATTGACAAATACGATTCTAATCTCGATCTAAGATAACATCTATTAAACCCTAAATGCTAGACATAGATTTAGGTTTAATATTCACAAAAAGTATCAAATCTTAATGCTACCGTATTGTTTAATAGGCTGAGAAATTGTCGATTAAACGTAAGGTAAAACTCTCATCAAAGTTTAGACATGAACTTTGTTTATAAGCGATACGTGATAATATCGAAATATGCTTAAATTGTGTATAACTGATTTGTGATATACATATTGAATCGGTGGATGAACACCAATTCCCAACAAGTCTATTCCTCTGAAAACTATCTTCATTTATCATACGCATTTACTTTTCGTTACTTACAAACCAAACAGTCTTGAAACTTCTGCTTAGAATCATAAAACTCATTGAACGGTTTTGGTATCACCCCAATCCCTGTTGATACGATAAAACACAATACTTACATTTGATTATACTCAACATCAAATTGGCGCCATTGCCGGGGATTGGCGTTTAAGATATTAAAACATCGCAATAGTTTATATACTTCTAAGTTGTTATATATTGTATATATTTGTTTTTTGCAACGTGTGTTCAATTGTTGGATAGGTGGTGAAATTTTTGTTTATGCTTCAAGGCAAGACTTCGGAAGAACAGTTTCTTTTTGATCCCGAGATTGAAAGAACCATCCGTAAGAACAAACGACAAAAGAAGAAACAGAAACAACTATCCAAGAAGAAAAGTCACAAAGGAGCTTTAGCATCAACTTCTTCAACAAATCCAACAAAAGAAACAATGGTTGAAGTTGTCAACAATGAACCTTGTCGGAGTAGTCCGAGATGATTGGCTCGTCTCACCACCACTCCAAACAACCGAAGAGCTGAAATGAAAACAGGACTGCTACAACTTATTTATGCTAACCCTTTTGCAGGTTTAGATCATGAAGACCCGTACAACCATCTCACCAAGTTTTACGAGTTAGCTGGTACATTAGGAGCACCGGAAGCTGAAGAAGAGACAGGCTTCATGAGACTATTCCCACACTTTTTAATCGGCAAAGCAAAGGATTGGTACTTGGACCAACCCACAGACATCATGACCAATTGGAATGTACTTGAAGAACACTTCCTGAATAGGTTCTTCCCACACAATAGGTTCATGGATGCCAAGGCAGCAATTGCCTCGTTCGTACAAAGTGCAACTGAAACTCTGCGCGAGGCTTGGGAGCGATACAAATCTATGTTGTGGAAGTGTCCTAATCACGAGTTTAATGAGCGTACACAAATCCACATTTTCAGAAATGGACTTCAGCCACAACCCAAGCTTTTACTCGATGCAACCGCAGGTGGATCTTTGTTATCTAAAAGCGCAGAGGGTGCGGTATCTATCATCAACCGTATGGCCTTGAATGATCATTAAGTGCAGTATAATCGTAGCACAACACAAAGACAATCTGGAATCCTAGAGTTAGGCACCAATGATGCAATCTAGGCACAAAACAAAATACTCACTCAAACAGTAGAAGAATTAACAAAACAGCTATCCAAACTTCCACAACAGCTGAAGGAAATGCACGGTTCAACCAACAAACCACAACAAGTAGCCATGTGTGAACTTTGTATAGGAGACCACCCAACCGGTTTTTGTCCTCCGATTAATGAAGAGGTCAATTATGTGGGAAACCAGCAGCAGAGGCAGGCCCCGTACCAAAACAGTCAAGGGTATTCCTACAACAACAATGCAAGCTATGGCCAAAATAGGCAGAACCAATACCAAAGCTACACCCAGCCAGACAAGCTTACAAAGATAGAAGTTACCTTAAACCAATTTATGCAGATGTCCATGGCAAACCAGAAAAACACGGATGCATCGATCATAAATCTGGAAACGTAAGTAGGGCAAATCGCATAACAGTTGAATGAGCAACAAAAAGGTATGTTTTCTGCTACTACTCAAAATAATCATAAGGAAACTTGTAATGCAATTACGACGAAGAGTGGTGATAGGGTTCAAAATAAAGTTGGGGAGAATTCAAAAGAGATGGTTGTGGAGGAAAATCAAGAAAAAGAGAAAAATAAGAAAAAGGAGGTAGAAAATAATGTTGATCCTGGAAAAGTCACCGTACCAGTTACCATTGGAAGAATCCACTTTGATAAAGCCTTGGTTGATCTTGGTTCAAGCACCAATCTTCTTCCGTTATCCGTTCTTAAAAAGATTGGTGACCCTGAAATAGAGCCTACAACAATGTTGTTAGAACTTGCTAACAAATCTATCACAAAACCAATTGGCATGGTAAAAGGTGTAATGGTGAAACTCGAAAGCTTTCTATTCCCGACAAATTTTTTGGTGATGGACAATGATGAGGATATAGACACACCTCTGATTTTAGGCCGTCCATTCATAAAAGAAGCTAGAATGATGATTGACATTGATGAAGGAATGATGAAAGTAAGATCCAATAATAAAGAAGCCAACTTCAAATTGTTTCTAAACAAAGAGGATGACTACTCCAAGATTGAAGCTCCTGATGAAACAGGTCTGGAATTAACGATAAAGAATGTTAAAGGAAGGCCAGAAGATGGTGGCATAGATGCTTTGGCAAATTCATACAATCCACCTTGATTTTACGCGAAACAGGCGTCGAGCTAACGACGTTAAATAAGCACTTGTTGGGAGGTAACCCAACCTTTTTATTTGTTTATGTTTGTTTCCTATTGCATAACTAGTTTAAATGGTAGGAAGAAAATAGCATGAATGAGCCAAAAGAAAATTCTGCATAAAACTGAATTCTACAGATTTCGCATCGCGAAATATACTTCGTATAGCGAAAGTAGCAGAATCAGAAAAAATGCCATTCATGCCATTCTCCTTCACTTTAATGTTTTTCTGTTGGTTCAACTGTGGGTCTCCTTCACTTTAATACTTGATACTTGTCCTCTAAATAAGATTGGAAAGCAAAAGAGTGGATGATCACATTCACATGAATCAACAAAGGTACAATGGTAATGATACAAATTTTGGAAGAATCACACAATCCAAGGTACTTGTTTATTGCTTTCTTAAAACTTAGCATGATTATGACATGAGTAATCTACATAAAATCAAGTCATTCAAGCTTATGCAATAACATGTTTTTCACGTAGTTCCAAAACCAGAAAAAGTGAGGTAACCTTTCATTGATTACTATATGCTTAAGAGACTGATACATTCTTGTTTTAACTCGTTTGGTTCATGTTTAATCTTTCATTTATGTTAATAATTGTGGAGACATGGAAAGGATCAAGGCAATTCTTCAAAGTGAGCATAACTAGTAAACCAACTGGAGCCTCATTGTCCCTTATGAGTGAGTGAGCATTTGCAACCCCTTTTGAGCCATATGACATTGAATCAATCATTGATGAACTGAGCAATGCATTAAGTAAACCACTTAATGGATATTGTTCCACATCTTGAAAATTCATGAAAGTTCATCCATGATAGATTCACAATCTTCTTGAATTAAACCCTTGAAACCATTGCCAAATCTTGAAGAGCATTCAAAGTAAAAAGAAAGGTTTTATTCAAGTTGGGGAGAGGAAGAAAAATTCCTTTGTCAAGGAAAGAAAAATGAGAAAATGAAAAGATCAAGAAAAATATGAAAAAGAAAAGTAAGAAAAGAAAAAGGCAAATACCAAAAGATGGATGAATTCAAAAGAAAGAAACAAGGAAGGTTTGAATGAGTAATATGGTACAAAGACTCAAATTCTATGAATGCTCTTCTAAAAAAAAAAAAAAGAAAAGAAAAACTCAAAACCCACTTTGTTTCCACTAGCCTTAGAAATGACACTTCCTTGGTACCTTGGCCACATTACAACCTTAAAAAGACCTTAGTGATCTATGTTTTTGCTTATCTACATATTTTGCTTAAAGATGAATGCATGAATTAATCTAGATGTTAGCAAGTTTGTCAAAGTGAGAGCTCAAAAGACCTTGATATTTCCACTTGTACAAAAAGTGTGATAGTTGAAAAGACATGTGTATTGCTTGGACTGATTGACAAAGAACTTTATATGGAAAACTTGTTTCTTAAACATGTCTAAATGCTTAGTGTAACACCCCGAAATTATAATTAATTATTTAATTAGTTATTTATGAATTATTTGTGAATTTTCGTGGAATTATGGGGTGCATTTGAGGATGTGGTGATGTTATATGTGGGGTAGTGTTGGGATTTAGTGGTGTTGAGAAATTATGGTAATTTAAATAATTTAATTAGAATTATTTGGATTTAAAATAATTAGTTGGAATTTATTGGAGTTTAGAAACTATACTAGTTATTTTGTTGTTATTAGTAAAATAATAGTTATAATATTATTTTATTAGAATTGGAATAAATAAAGAGTGTAGAGAGATTAAGGGCATTATAGTAATGTCTGGTGGAGTAAGTGAGGGTAAATGAGGAATACCCTAATAGGGGTCCAAGGGTTAAAGTAGGGAAAAGAGAGAATTGAGATTACAATCGTAACATTTTGGAACGAGAGAACGAAGAGAAGAGCAATCGTAGAAGAGAGAAGGGGAAGAACGCGAAGAAGCTAGGGCAAAGATTTTTCACCGTAAGAGGTTTAGAATCGTCAAATCTAAGGTAAGGGTGAGATTCTAACTCTATAACGGGATGATATAATGATGGGTATGGGGATTTTGATTGCTATGGTTCTTGTGATGTTGTTTATGATTGTCTTGATTGTGTTGTTGTGGGTTGAATATTGTTGTGTTGTAATTGTTACAATTGTTGTTGTGATTGTGTTATATGATGTGAAAATTGATGTTATAATTTTGTTTGGGTTGTTGTATAATCTATGTAATGTATGGGTTAGATATCATGAACTTAAGATTTGGGGATTTGTTATATTCTTGAAAACCCTAACATGAATCTATGTTTCAATCTATGAAATTGATTATTTATATATGTTATGATGTTTCTATATTGAATTCCATGAATGAGTATGTGTATAGAACATGATTTAGTGCATATATGTATGTTTGAGTTTCACTTGAAATGCTTGATTTGAGATTTTGGTGAAAATTAGCGAGGCTTAGAATCTTGTTTTTATGATCCTAATAGTTGCTATATGATATATATATGTTGTATAACTATTTATTTCATGAAAAATGATGGATTAAAGTGGATTTATGGTGCAAATTCGTGCTGGACAGTAGCATTTACGCTACAGTAATTTTACTGTTTTTTTTACAGCAATTTTGAAAAACTTAGAACTTCCATAACGTTTGACTCGGGTGTCCGTTTGACGCGCCGTTTGAACCGTTGGAAAGCTAAAATTATGTTCTAACTTATAAAAATATTTTCAAACACAATAGAGGAATTTTTTCGAATCGATATACCTTTCTGTGTGTAATATTGTGTAATTGTTGAACCGGGTGTACGCTATTAATCGTGTGAATGTTGTATGAACTTGTATGATTGAATTGCATTGTATGTTGCTGCATAATGATGATGATGACCTGTAATGGCGACTGTTGAGGGCTTATGCCTTGTTGTTGCGTGACGTTGTTGTTGTTGTGTGACGTTGTTGTTGTGGTGTGACGTTGTTGTTGTTGTTGTTGCACGTTGTTGTTGTTGTTGCACGTTGTTGCTGTTGTTGTATGACGTTGCTGTATGATGTTGTTGTGTTGCCTCTATTTATAGGAAAAAATAAGATGTAGTCTTATGCCAGTGTTGAATTGTTGTTGTTGTTATTGTCGCATTCATAACGTTGTCGCATACATATCATCAAAGTTGGGAGCTTATGCTCTGTAAGTTGGCCTGGATTGGAAAAAGTTGAAAGTTGAAGGCTTATGCCTTGTTGATGCCTCTATTAATTGGCAATATTAAGTTGAGGGTTTTGCCCTGTTGGTACCACGTGCATCTGCACAGTAAAGAGTCGCATTGTTATTTTGTTGTTGATGACATGACATTGAATTGCATAGTTGATGATGATTTATGTTGATAATTATGTGTGTCCTATGATAACATGTACTATGATGTTTGTTGATGTTGTGAAGGTGTGATTTGTGGGATGAATAGCTATGCATGATATAATTTCGTATACTTATTATTATATCTCTTTTTATATTGTTATGATATCTCACCCCTTATGTTGAATGTCCCCCCTATCTGGGCGACGCACAGGTGATCCGCAGTAGGAGATCGGATGTGAGTGGAAGATGAAGTCTTCCATTTATGTTTTAGTGTCGGTGTCTGCTCTGATATGTAACACTGGGGTGTCGGAACGCGTTTATGTTTATTTGATTATTAAGGATCATTTGGTTTTATTTCCTTACATTGATATTATGTTTTATTACTAATATGAAGTATATTTCCCGCTGTTTTAATGAAGATGGATTTCCGACATAATTTACTATATTATTAATTATTAATAATTTTCAAGTGGTATGTGTTACATGTCGTATATATGAGCAAGTGAATGGTTGAAGTAACATCCTAAATGCTGAATTTTATTTTAATTTTACTCTGATAATTATATTATAAAATACGCGGGGGAAAATTAGGGTGTTACAATTGGTATCAGAGCAGGTCGGTCTATCCGGCCAAGTTGTCTAATGTTGTTTGTCCCTTAGTACGCGACAAGTGTGTGGAACACTGTCGGTGCTTTCTTGCTTTTCTAATCGATTGTATGCAGGAGTAGGTTTGAAGATAAGTGGGGGAGAAGTTTTGCTTCTCGGATATGTTTCGGTTGTAAGATGTTGGTTCAGTATGCTGCTGATGGCGATAGTGCAAGTATTGTTGAAGTTTTATTGTTTCTCGAATTCGAAGATGACATGGGTTCAAGATTTTGTTTGTTAATCAAGTTGGAACATCTTGAGGGAGGATGATCAGACATTGTTGATGTTTACTTCTCGAAGGATGAGGAGCAATGTAACGGTTGTTGATATATGAGTAGAGTGTAAATACCTGATGTTTCTGAAGGTGATTGTTAAGTAACAAGGATAATTTTTAGAAGATGGAATTTAGAAAGTTGCGATGTTCGGTGCTGCTGGTGGACTGTGAAGTTGTCGATTTGAGTAGCCCATACGTAAGATGTTGACGTTTGAACGGTGATAGAATGACAGATTGTTGTAGACCGTGTCGTGGGATCCTTGTGAGTGACTGTAAAAGTTGTTGATGTTGTTGGAATGTTTTGAATCGCGAGTCAGAGTCAGAAAATGCGAAGAGATGAGTACGATTTCAAGGATGGTAAGTGTTGGTACTGGTGCAAAGAAATTCTGTTCTGATGTTATCGTAAGGTGTGTAATAGTATGTCGCTGCATGACGTCGGTGTTCGCATTTTCGAATAACTTTGGAAATTCATATCTTGTGTTCTGAGTATCGGATTGATGTTCTGTTTGAACCTATGAGGAGATAAAAATATATTCTATCCTATGAAAGTGTTTTCAAATACGGTAGATGCATTCCTATACGGAGGGACTCTGAAGTCGGTTACGGAACTAAAGGCTTTTTGGGCATAAATGGTTATTATCGCAGTTGTTCGAGACGAGGTCAAGCGTAATACGTTGTTGGCGAATAAGCTGAGAAATGAAATGTTCGAAATTAAAAAAAAAGATGTGAAAGTAGTGGAGAAGCGCATAGAGGTGCGGCTTATGATGATTAACAATGATTAGAATAAAGATTTCCTTTTAAAGGAAGATGCTTTTAAGAGGAATTAGAGTCGTGTTTATGATGCTAAGGTAGTGGCATGTGTAAAAGAAGAAGTGGAGAGGTTCTATGACCAAAACGGTGTGGAACGGCATTGTGAGATTTCAATTAGAACGAGACGACATGTAATGTACTGGCATAGTAGTAATTCTTGAGTTGGAGAATACTTAACCTTCGTGTGAGGCTAAGTGAGTTTAATATGGACCGTGTAATATGTTGAGCGTTGGTGTCTCATCGACAAGATCGAATGAGAGGGAAATTATGGGAGTATTTGTAAACCTCATTGGAAATTATTGGATTTTGGTGCTTTAAGTGACTTGAGTACAAGTTCTAAAGGAACACTATTATAGTTCGGTAACGAGGGTTTATACTTCATTATGGTTGTCGACTATCTATTGACAAATTGAGGAACTGTTCACCCTTAATCTCTTGTTGATAGTAGACGAGATCGTGTTGGATGATATAGACTTGTCTTGCTATCTTAATAGTGTGTAAAGTGATTGATGTATATCGTGAGGATAATCGCTTACCAGTTTGTGCAAATTAATAGAGGAATGGCTAGGAAAGAGTTGAAACGTAGTGCACAATTCGGAGTAGCGGGTTTATATGCGAGCTAACTTCGCAAAGTGAAAGATTGAGAATATCAAGTGAACAACGATTTTATGGTGGATGTTAAAGAAAGTATGAAACTAGATTGAAACTTGTAAACCATATAGTTAACGGAAATTTTAATGAGGGCGGTGACTTAAGATGGATGATCAGAGTTGCGCAGCTGAAGCGTGATGTGGCGCAGTTGCTATGCGTGTACGACTCGTTAGAAGTGAAAGACTAAATATCAGAAGCCTATGGGAATGATATGCCTTGATCTATATGCTTAATTTGGTGGATTGTTGATATAAGGATGGTGTGACAGGATATTGTGTTTTCTCGTAAATATTTGTTGATTTTATAAGGATATTATTGTGGTTGTTGGTTGATGGTAAGTTGTGTGTATATTTGTTGAGTTATACTGTTAAGTTGACGTTATAATGATTTTGTCCCCGTTGCCGTGATGTTGTTGTTGGTTACCGTAAATGATGAATAATACTCCATAATATGACGAAGTTGATTATGTTGGCTATGTTGATGTCACTATAAGGGCGATACGACGATATGGATAGAGTTGTTGATATTTTGTTGATAATTGACATACATATATATACGGGAATGAAATTATGTAAGTGTTTCGGTGTTGAAGATGTTAAGATGATAATGTGATGTTGTATATCCAAGTATAAGTGTGTCACTACTTTAAATGTTGATATGTCAAAATATTGTTGAAGTGGTTGATAAGTTATTAACGATTATGTCGCGAGGGTGATGAATGCTTAGCATGTGTGTATTTGATTTAAATCGTGTTGAGTTATTGTTATGTCGGGAAAGTAGTGGTTGAAGTGTTGCCAAATGTGACTTGGGGATCAAAGAGTTAGATGTAGAATTCGCGTAAGAGTGGTAGTATCGAGTAGATTTTCGAGGACGAAAATATTCTAAGTAGGGGAGAGTTGTAACACCCCGAAATTATAATTAATTATTTAATTAGTTATTTATGAATTATTTGTGAATTTTCGTGGAATTATGGGGTGCATTTGAGGATGTGGTGATGTTATATGTGGGGTAGTGTTGGGATTTAGTGGTGTTGAGAAATTATGGTAATTTAAATAATTTAATTAGATTATTTGGATTTAAAATAATTAGTTGGAATTTATTGGAGTTTAGAAACTATACTAGTTATTTTGTTGTTATTAGTAAAATAATAGTTATAATATTATTTTATTAGAATTGGAATAAATAAAGAGTGTAGAGAAATTAAGGGCATTATAGTAATGTCTGGTGGAGTAAGTGAGGGTAAATGAGGAATACCCTAATAGGGGTCCAAGGGTTAAAGTAGGGAAAAGAGAGAATTGGGATTACAATCGTAACATTTTGGAACGAGAGAACGAAGAGAAGAGCAATCGTAGAAGAGAGAAGGGGAAGAACGCGAAGAGGCTAGGGCAAAGATTTTTCACCGTAAGAGGTTTAGAATCGTCAAATCTAAGGTAAGGGTGAGATTCTAACTCTATAACGGGATGATATAATGATGGGTATGGGGATTTTGATTGCTATGGTTCTTGAAATGTTGTTTATGATTGTCTTGATTGTGTTGTTGTGGGTTGAATATTGTTGTGTTGTAATTGTTACAATTGTTGTTGTGATTGTGTTATATGATGTGAAAATTGATGTTATAATTTTGTTTGGGTTGTTGTATAATCTATGTAATGTATGGGTTAGATATCATGAACTTAGGATTTGGGGATTTGTTATATTCTTGAAAACCCTAACATGAATCTATGTTTCAATCAATGAAATTGATGATTTATATATGTTATGATGTTTCTATATTGAATTCCATGAATGGGCATGTGTATAGAACATGATTTAGTGCATATATGTATGTTTGAGTTTCACTTGAAATGCTTGATTTGAGATTTTGGTGAAAATTAGTGAAGCTTAGAATCTTGTTTTTATGATCCTAATAGTTGCTATATGATATATATATGTTGTATAACTATTTATTTCATGAAAAATGATGGATTAAGGTGGATTTATGGTGAAAATTCGTGCTGGACAGTAGCATTTACGCTACATTAATTTTACTATTTTTTTTTACAACAATTTTGAAAAACTTAGAACTTCCATAACTTTTGACTCGGGTGTCCGTTTGACGCGCCGTTTGGACCGTTTGAAAGCTAAAATTATGTTCTAACTTATAAAAATATTTTCAAACACAGTAGAGGAATTTTTTCGAATCGATATACCTTTCCGTGTGTAATGTTGTGTAATTGTTGAACCGGGTGTACGCTATTAATCGTGTGAATGTTGTATGAACTTGTATGATTGAATTGCATTGTATGTTGCTGCATAATGATGATGATGACCTGTAATGGCGACTGTTGAGGGCTTATGCCTTGTTGTTGCGTGACGTTGTTGTTGTGTGACGTTGTTGTTGTGGTGTGACGTTGTTGTTGTTGTTGTTGCATGTTGTTGCTGTTGTTGCACGTTATTGCTGTTGTTGTATGATGTTGTTGTATGATGTTGTTGTGTTGCCTCTATTTATTGGCAAAAATAAGATGTAGGCTTATGCCAGTGTTGAATTGTTGTTGTTGTTATTGTCGCATTCATAACGTTGTCGCATACATATCATCAAAGTTGGGAGCTTATGCTCTGTAAGTTGTCTTGGATTGGCAAAAGTTGAAAGTTGAAGGCTTATGCCTTGTTGATGCCTCTATTAATTGGCAATATTAAGTTGAGGGTTTTGCCCTGTTGGTACCACATGCATCTGCACAGTAAAGAGTCGCATTGTTATTTTGTTGTTGATGACATGACATTGAATTGCATAGTTGATGATGATTTGTGTTGATAATTATGCATGTCCTATGATAACATGTACTATGATGTTTGTTGATGTTGTGAAGGTGTGAGTTGTGGGATGAATAACTATGCATGATATAATTTCGCATACTTATTATTATATCTCTTTTTATATTGTTATGATATCTCACCCCTTCTGTTGAATGTCCCCCCTATCTGGGCGACGCGCAGGTGATCCGCAGTAGGAGATCGGATGTGAGTGGAAGATGAAGTCTTCCGTTTATGTTTTAGTGTCGGTGTCTGCTCTGATATGTAACACTGGGGTGTCGGAACGCGTTTATGTTTATTTGATTATTAAGGATCATTTGGTTTTATTTCCTTACATTGATATTATGTTTTATTACTAATATGAAGTATATTTCCCGCTGTTTTAATGAAGATGGATTTCCGACATAATTTACTATATTATTAATTATTAATAATTTTCAAGTGGTATGTGTTACATGTCGTATATATGAGCAAGTGAATGGTTGAAGTAACATCCTAAATGCTGAATTTTATTTTAATTTTACTCTGATAATTATATTATAAAATACGGGGGGGAAATTAGGGTGTTACACTTGGAAAGTAGTAGTGCATAATAACTTGGATGTGGAATTCACCATGGAACCATGTACTTCATTGAAACATTTTTTGGTTGATCATGTGACAAATGGTATAGAAACTCTTGCTTTTATATAGCTTTGATTGAGGACAAACAAAGATTCAAGTTGGCGAGAGTTTGATAAGTGTTTTATTCATGATTAAATAGCACATAAAATGGGGCATTTATCTTACTTGAATGACAAGATTCTAACATAAACACCTCAACTAATGAATGAAAGTAATATGGTGCAAAGTCTTCTTGGTTTGGTTTACATTTGTGCAGGAAAAGGCTAAAGAATGCATCAAAGAATGAACAAAGAACTCATGCCCTGCAACTTTCGCATCGCGACCAAAAGCTTCGCTACACGAAGTTTCGCTATGCGAAGGAAAGCGACAGAAGGCGAGCTAGGCAAAGCAAAACAGAATCAAATCTAGCAGACTTCGCTTGAAGTTCGCGATGCGACAGGAAGTGACCGAAAGCGGTAGAAAGCGATAGGAAGCGAAATGAAACAGAATCAAATTAGTCAAGACTTCGCTTGACGCGACAGAAAGCGACGGAGTTCGCAACGCGAACTATCTTTCGCATAGCGAAGTATGGCGGTCAAATAAGGGCGGTTTGAAGAGTTCAAAACTTACTGAAGAAGAAAAAGGAGTTCGCATGGCGACCAGAACTTCGCATAGCGAACTTAGGCGGCCAAAAACTCTATAAAAGGAGATCAGAGGCTATGCAGAAGAGATATCTTGTAATTTTACTATTTGAGAATACTTTGTAATAGAAATAGAAGAGGTTGTAAGGAGAAGGAGCTGGATTCACATCAAGAGTCGGGAAATCATCGTTGATGTTGGTTCAACTCCATTCTTCCATTGTACTTCAAGCTACCATGAGTAGCTAAATCCCTCTCTTGTTGGGATTGGTCGTAATTCACGGAAACAATGTCTATTATCTTTAATCATGGCGTTATACGCAATTTATGTATAAATCGTTATTGATGTTATCTTTGTTTTATCGTTTATTTCATGGATTGAATTGATATTGACAAATACGATTCTAATCTCGATCTAAGATAACATCTATTAAACCCTAAATGCTAGACATAGATTTAGGTTTAATATTCACAAAAAGTATCGAATCTTAATGCTATCGTATTGTTTAATAGGCTGAGAAATCGTCGATTAAACCGTAAGGTAGAACTCTCATCAAAGTTTAGACATGAACTTTGTTTGTAAGCGATACGTGATAATATCGAAATATGCTTAAATTGTGTATAACTGATTTGTGATATACATATTGAATCGGTGGATGAACACCAATTCCCAACAAGTCTATTCCTCTGAAAAACTATCTTCATTTATCACACGCATTTACTTTTCGTTACTTACAAACCAAACAATCTTGAAACTTCTGCTTAGAATCATAGAACTCATTGAACGGTTTTGGTATCGCCCCAATCCCTGTGAATACGATAAAACATAATACTTACATTTGATTGTACTCAAAATCAAATTGGTGCTAATAATATGTCTTCTCTTTGTTGCAAGGACTCTTCAAACTGAGGAACAGTTGTCGATCCGCGTTGGTATGTGAGCAAAGACGGAGGTGGCCGTCCATAAAGTGCCTCAAAGGGGGACATTTTTATGGAGGAGTGGTGAGCGGAGTTATGCCAAAACTTGGCCAAGTGTAAGTATCGGAACCACCATTTTGGGTTGTCACTTATGAAACAGCGTAAATAAGTTTCTAGGCACCTATTTGTAACTTCTGTTTGTCCGTCCGTTTTAGGGTGGTAGGCGGAGCTATACTTCAAGGTGATACCCTGTATGCGGAACAATTCCTTCCAAAAAGTGCTAAGAAAGAGCGGATCTCGGTCGGAGACAATAGAAGAAGGGATATCGTGTAAACGATAGATCTCCACAGAAAAATGAAGTGCCAGATCCTTAGCTGAAAATTTTGCTGGGAGTGCAATGAAATGGGAGAACTTTGTCAGTCTGTCGCAGACAACCCAAATAACTGTTTATCCGAAGGAGTTTGGTAAGTGAGTGATGAAATCCATGCTTAGTTCGTCCCAAACTAATGATGGTATAGGTAGAGGTTGTAATAGTCCTTGTTTCTTCATGGGCATGTATTTGTTGTGTTGGCTGACAGAACACCTTTTAACAAATTCTTTTGTGTCTTTGTAGATTCCAAGCCACGGAAAGGAAGATGAAAGGCGAGCCATTATAGGTTGAAGACCAGAATGGCCTCCTGAAGGTGTGGAATGATACTCTGTTAGCAAAGCCTCACGGATTTCTTGAGTTGAAGGTATGTAGATTCTGTCCTTGTAGTATAGAAGGCCATCTTTAACATGAAAGAGGCTTTGCATTGAGGTGTCTGTTTGTGCTTCTTTCATAAGTTTTTTACCTTCAGGATTTGATTTATAGTATCTCTTTAACTGTGTCAGGAGCAGTTGAATAGGGGAAGAAATGGAGAGAAGTATTGCAGAATCATCGGAGTGTTTGCGACTCAAAGCATCTGCAACCTGATTAGCTTTTCCAGGTTTGTAGAATATCTCAAATTGGAATCCTTGTAATTTTGCAGCGCACTTCTGTTGTTTAGGGGTTTGGATAGTTTGTACCAGTAAATTCTTTAGACTCTTTTGATTAGTATAGATATGAAATTTTCTTCCTATCAAATACTGACGCCACTTCTTGACAGCTTTTGTGATTGCATACATTTTCCGGATGTACACTGAATATGCCTGAAGCCTATTACAAAGTTTCTTGCTGAAGAAAGCCAAGGGGTGACCCTGTTGTGAGAGCACTCCGCTGAAGCATCAGTCTCCTGGACGAAGACCTGGGAGAAATCTGGAAGGCTTAGAACAGGAGTTTTTGTCATTTTGTTTTTTAAATTTGTAAAAGTTGTATCAGCTGATGTACTCCAAGATAATTTAGTGGAACTCAAAAGATCGGTGAGAGGAGCGGCGAGAGAGGCGTAATGATGAACAAATCGTCGATAAAAGCCGGTGAGGCCTAAAAACCCCTGAGTGCCATGAGTGAACGTGGCGTAGGCCAATCCAATATAGCTTGAATCTTTGAGGGATCTGGGGTTACACCTTCACGTGAAATGATATGACCTAAATAATCAACACTAGGAACAACAAACACACATTTTTATAATTTGGCATAAAACTGGTTAGCAACAAGTAATTCTAAAATCAACTTCAAATGAATGGCATGCTTCGAAATGCAAGAACTGTAGATTAAAATGTCATAAAAAAAACTAACACAAACCGACGTAAATAAGGGCGAAGTAAGTCGTTCATTGTAGATTGAAAAGAACTAGGAGCATTGGTAAGCCTAAAGAGCATCACAAGAAACTCATAGTGTCCATCAAAAGTACGGAAAGCAGTTTTGTGTGTATCCTCTGGTGTTACCCAGATTTGGTGATATCCAGATCGAAGATCGATCTTAGAAAAAATAGTTGCCGATCCCAGTTCATCAAAGATTTCATCTATAGTAGGTATAGGGAAACGGTCTCTGATTGTAACGGCATTGAGAGCGCGATAATCAACACAAAATCGCCAACTGTCGTCTTTTTTTCGAACTAATAGGACTGGGGACGAGTAAGGGTTATTGCTGGGTTTAATGATACCCTCGTGCAACATGTCTTGGATAATGGATGTCATGGCGTCCTTTTGGGAATGGGGGTATCGGTAGGGCTTAACATTAATGGGTGCTGTGTTGGGTAGGATGGGGATGTGGTGATCGTGTGGTAGAAGTGGGGGTAACCCTTGTGGTTTGTTGAAAATAGAAGCAAAAGACTTGAGGATAATGGAGATTTGGTGTGGCAATGTGGGTGGTAACGAATCAAGGGTTGGAATGGTTTGTGGTGTGGGATTGGTTTCGTTGGGTGTTGTGGGTTGGTAGAGTAAGAGATGGATGGATGCAATAGAGTTAGTGTGGAGGAGGTGGCAAATGTGGTTGTATGAAGATGGTGATGGAAGGCTTTTTTGGTCGCCGGTAATGGTGATATTATTGTCCTTGTAGGTGAAGGAAATCTTAGGGATGGAAAAATCAGTCATAAGGGGACCGAGGGTTCGCAACCACTCCATACCAAGGACAAAGTCAGCTCCTTCAATAGGAAGTAAGTGGAAGGGAATTGTAAATAAAGTATTTTGGAGTGTAATAGGCATTTGTGGGCAAAGGCCTGAACAAAGTAATTTAGAACCGTTACCAACCATGACTGAAAAATTGGGAATTGGTGTAGTTGAAAGTTTGAGATGATGCGTAATGCAAGGTTGTAATATGTTGTGGGTACTCCCTGTGTCTATCAAAACTGTTACATTTAAGCCAAGAATAACTCCATTGAATTTTAGAGTTTTTGGGGAGAATTGGCCACTTGCAGCTTGGGGAGATAGTTGAAAGTAGGTTTCCTCCTGTTCGTTAGGAATAGATAATGCATCATTTGGTTCACTTATGCTGAGCTCTGAGGGTTCCTCATCATCTACCATTAGCAAGAGGAATTGTCCAACTCAGCATTTATGACCTGGAATGAATTTTTCGTCGCAATTAAAGCATAGTCCTTGTGCACGACGCTCTTGGAGTTGGGCATTGGATAAGCGGCGGATAGGAAGTTTAGATGGCTGTGGGGGTAGAGTGGGTTTTGGTGGGGCGGATGAAGGGACATTAGTATGAGATGGCGGGCTGGGTTTAGTGTATGAGCTGGAAAAGGCTTTTTGAAACTTAGGTTTTGCCTCCCTTAATTTGGATTCAATTAACTTTGCAAGTCCAATGGCCTGGGAGATAGAGGTAGGTTTATGAATAGCAATTTCATTCTGGATATTAGGGATCAGACCAGAAATAAAACAATTCAATATAGCTTCATGTGATAGGCCAACAACCTGATTTCCCAATTTTTCAAAGGCAGCTTGGTATTCCACAACTGAGCTGGTTTGTTTAAGTTTAAACAATTCTGCCTGATGATTTTCAAAAGTGGAGGGTCCAAACCTTAATTCCAAGGCTCTAGTAAAACTGAACCAATCTGTTAATAACTGGCTTTGATGCATCCATTTAAACCAACCTAATGTTTCACCTTTCATATAAAAAGACATCATTGGCAAATGATTTTCAGGTGATAATTGGTAAAAACTAAAGAATTGGTCAGCTTGAAATAACCAATCCAATGGGTTAGAGCCATCAAACATAGCTAACTCTAGTTTTGGAGTACGAAAAGGTGGTAAAGGAGGAATAAGATTGTATGGCATCTGGTGGGGAAATGGGTTTGTATAAGGGACTGTGTGGGGAAAACTGGTTGGGACAAAGGGATATGACATAAATTGTGGTAGGGTTTGTGTGGTAGGTGTGTGGGTTGCGGATGTGATGTTGGGATGGATGGAGGTGGGGGAAAATGTGGTAGACTGCCTTAGAGGGGTAAAAGTTGATGAACTCACATGAGAAAAAGGAGCAGTATCCATTGGTATAGAAAGGGTAGCTGGGTTATACCTGACGAGCTAACTGCTGATGAGATGATAGCAGCTGGTTGCGTTGCTGAAACAAAGGCAGCAGCTTGAGATGTCTTTTGAGTGAGTAGTTTGTTGAGGGTAGCCATGATTGAGTCATAGCGAGAATCAGAGATCTGTTTTTCGTTCTCCATTCTAGTGTTAATAGTACCCAGATTTTTTTTGGGTATTTTCCAGATCTGAGTGAACTTTGTCAAATCTCTCATCCAGATCTGAGTGGAGTTGGTTGACAGTATTGTCTAAATGTATGTGAGAGGTTTGTACAACTTGTTCAACAATTTCTTGAGGGGTGGGTTGAGGTGGTTTAGGGGGAGGAGCCATGAATACAAAATGAAAGCACCAATGATAGAATAAGGATCAACAGCTACTAGCAAATCTAAGGTTAACCATTGAATAAACACAAAACAAGAAAAGAAATGAAATTCTGATTAATTCTCTATTCCAAACTTAGAGTCAAAGGCTTAAATACAAAGGATCCCTTGCTGGATCAGCAATAATGGCCCAGACCCAAATAAAAAAAGAAACTAACTTAATAAAAATACTAAAATAAAATAGCTTAATGAGGCACATAGTCTTTTAGCCAATTGGGTTTCTTAATGGTGCGTGTGGGCCTTCTATCACATTCAAATTCCACTAATCCCTTAGTATCTCTATAAATGACACATAACTTCTCATAATGCCTGTCAACTACTATAAATTTGTAACACTTCACACATCTATCTCATATCTTCATTTCCCTTTCACTATGTTCCTTAATGATTTTGTCTCTCTCTTCCCTCCTTACACCATAAAGCCGAAAAATATCACCATCTTCAGCCCATTAAAATCATACAATGCACATCAAAATGGACGACATCGAACTCGTAATGCTGAGTTATAAGGTTCTTTTTTACTGGCACAATTATGTCTCTCAATAATTGGTGAGTTTTGCTTACTTAACTAACTGTTACTCCATTTCTTATTTTTTAGATCATATTGATTTTTCAAAAAGTATTGATGAATATAAGTACTTTACTATTATACAATTGTAGTTTTGAACATACTATTCATCCCTTGATCCAGATGAGGCATCCCAATATCTTGGTACTATTTGCTACTTTCTCATATAATTTTAATTTTGGCATTATATTGTTAGTGTAACTATTACTCCCTCCGTCTCACAATAGGTGTCCTCTTTCATTTTTTTATTTGTCTCAAATTATTTGTCCCTTTAGAATACCAATGTAATATTTATTATTTCTTTCCACTAACTTACTCTTATTTATTGTATTTTAATTCATTTAACTACTCCACTATCTATTATTAATAAGGTTATTTTAGTAAATGACAATCGTTTTATCATTGAAATCAACACAATTAATCATTATCTTAAAAAGTGTGAAAATCTCAAAGAGGACACCTATTGTGAGACAGAGGGAGTATAACATATGCATATAATTTTTTTTTTTCATTTCAATAGGCGACCTTTCAACTTCCATCTCTTTTTACAAAAGATTTTGGAAATATTGTTCCTGATTACGTTACTTTCACAACAACCATAATGAGTTTCAACTATTTATTCAACGTAAAGATGCTTTTTTGTATTTCACATGTGGTTGGAGTGAGCTAAATACATTTTATAAATTGAGATTTGGTGCTTGGGTTACTTTGGGACACATATAACCCTTCAGGTTTTATATACTCTTGAAGAACATATTTGAAAAAGATGTCTCTTATCCATATTGTATCCTTCCACATAAATACATTCTTCCAACAAATCTTGACAAAATAGATTTTTTTTTAACAATCAAAACCATTTATATTGCCAATATCTTTTACAATACAAATGGAAGAACATTCTGATAACACTTGACCAAACATGACATATTGATCAAGGAAAACAGAAAACCAGCAAAATAATCTCTGCTAATAACAGAAAACCAGGATGCTTCCAATGCCTATACACAACATTGCAACCTAATGACCAGGCCTATACACAACAGAGATTGCATCAAAAACCTGCATAAAACTCAGCTAACACAATAGTTTCCAACTTAATGGCAAGGCCTATAAACATCTACATGTTTCGAGGGGTAAGATAACCCACTCGTAGAAGCTTCCCAACATGAGCTTCTTTTTCTTCCGCCATCTCCAATTCCACGAGGCATGTTGAATCTCCTGCAGCATATTAATCGAATTGGTGATACCGTCTTTGAAGATAATTCTATTTCTTATCTTCCAAATCGTCCAGCAAGATATCAACAAGAAAGATAACATTGAGAGACCTATATCACCTAAGTTGGCCCATTGTAAGAACATGTCCAAGCAAGTGTTCCCTCTAGGTAGCTTTACACCTAACCACTGCTCCATTTCCCTCCACATGATCCTAGTTTTATCGCAACCCAGAATAATATGATTTATATCTTCAATCTCCTTGAAGCACTGCACACAAGATAATTGGTGAGGATCGTTTATGATTCCTTTATTCACTAGGTTCCTGCGCGTCGGTAACCTATTTAGGAAAAACCTCAATCCAAAAACTAAAACTTTCAAAGGTAGTTTGATCTTCCACAGGATACCGAGCGCTTGCAGCAGATTATTCTCCAACGGTAAGCCATCTCTTCTTTGTATCCACCTGTTATAACATTCCCTAACACTAAACGAATTATCCACGTTTCTAGGCCAAAAAACTACATCTTCTTCCTCCCTACTGTTCAGGATGTGCTCACCTAAAATAAGTTGTAATTCCTGAATGAAATCTTCTTCAATACCAGGCATAACCACGTTCAGACCAATAATATCCCAAATCCATTCATTACCCTCCCAATAGCCATAATCCTTGACCAGAACATTTTGATTTTGTGAATTCCTAAACAACGCAGGGAACTGTAATTTAATGGCATTTCCTCCAGCCCATCTGGAATGCCAGAACAAAGTCTTGTTACCATTCCCTAGTTTCCATACAAGATTGTTCCAAATGCCCTCGTTGTTGGAGAAACTAGCCAGCTTGCATAAGTCGTTCCACCAAGCCGACCTCTGAGTATTGGCTACATCAGATGGAATCAGAAACAAGTCTTAAAATTTCCATTATACCTTGAATTAATAATGTTACGCCATATTGCATCGTCTTCATAGGAGATCCTCCACAACCACTTCGACATAAGAGCTTTGTTGAAAGTGCCTATATCTTTCACACCTAGACCCCCTTGAGATTTAGGTTTACATATAAGGGACCACCTAACCCAAGTTATACTCTCCTTATTACCATCACCAGCCCATAAAAATCTCCTCTGAATGGCCTTGAGAGTCTTCACCACACCCACAAGAGCTAGATAGAATGCCAAATAATGAACTGGCATATTTATTAGGACTGAATTTATTAAAGTTACCCGCCCTCCGATTCAAAGTAATTTGCCCCTCCACGTTGCCAATCTATTCTTGACAGAGGAAATACCCGGATTCCAAAAAAATTTCGATTTGTGCTTACCTCCCACTGCCAGGCCCAGGAACGTGAATGGAAATTTCCCTACTTTACAATTCAAAAATGAAGCAGCAGCTCCAGTTTCATTCTCCTCAACACCAAAGCCCATGATACTACTTTTGTTATAATTAATCCTCAAGCCGGATAATGCCTCAAATCCTCTTAATACTGCCTTTATACCCCAGATATTGGACCATGTGTTATTGCAAATGATGAGTGTATCATCCGCGAACTGAAGAAGAGAGTTAACACTTTCACCTCCAATCTCCACACTATGGAAATGACCACTAAGTTCAACTTTCTTAAATAGTAAAGATAAGCATTCAGTGATTAATACAAACAGAAATGGAGACAATGGATCTCCCTGTTTTAGTCCCTTATGGATCTTGAAATCCTTGGATGAACTGCCATTAATCAGAATTGAGCCATAACAATTGGTAATCAAACCTTTCACCCAACCAATCCATTTAGAACAAAAATTCATTGCCTTTAAAACCTTAAAAAGAAAACTCCAATTAACGCAGTCGTACGCTTGAGCAAAATCGACCTTAAGCATATATCCTTTCTTCTTCTTCTTTTTACCAAAATCTAGAACTTCATTAGCCACCAATACTCCATCTAGGAGTTGTCTGCCTGGGACAAAGGCTGTTTGAGAAGGCGATACAAGTTTACCGATGACAATTCTGATTCTGGTTGCAAGGATCTTAGACACATTTTATGAAAACATCCAATAAGAGCAATTGGTCTGAAGTCCTTCAAATTTTGGGGGTTCTCCACTTTGGGTAAAAGTACAAAAAAAGCAGAAGAGAAGAATTTAGAGAGGGTACCATTTTCATAGAATTCAGTAATACCATTAATAAAATCCTAGCCAAAAATCTCCCAAGTGTGTTTTATAAATTTCAGGTTGAAACCGTCCGGCCCTGGGCTTCGATCTCCTTCACACGATCTAATTGTATCCAAAACTTCTTCATTCATGAATGGTTCAGTTAACCGCAAGTTATCCTCTTCAGATAGTTTCTTCAGAGAACTTAAATCCAACTCCAAGTTATTATTTGCACCAGCCTGAAACTTTTCTTCAAATTGTCTGTGTAGAAATTGTTTCACCTTCTCTACCCCGTCTTCTTCTTGTAGGCCAATATTTAACGCAGAAATGGTGTTAACTCTTCTCCTCCCCTTGATAACCGAATGGAAAAACTTGGAGTTATAGTCACCCTCTTCAAACCATCTTAACCTCGATTTTGAAATAGAATACTTTCCTTAGTATGAAGCTTATTCCACATAACCTCCAAAGCCATTTGTCTTGCTTTCAATGCTTCCTCTGATACATCCCCATCAGCCTCAGCCATCTCCTCCTCAATCTCGTTGACCCTCTTCACTTTCTCTTCTATTTCTAATTCGCGGATTCCAAAGACATGAATGTTCCACCATCTTAACCTTGTTCTAAGATGTCTTAGTTTTTGAATCAGTATGTCTCCTGCATTGTTGCCTGAACCACCAACAGCACACCAACTTTCTTTAACAAAATCCAAAAAGTGAGGATGATCCAACCAAGCGTTGATAGACTTGGTCCCCAATTACTATCGTTCGAAGCTAAAGATATAGGTCGATGATCTGATACTTCTCTCATCTCCACCTTCTGATTTACAAGTTTCCAACAATCACATAAATCCTCACTGATTAAAAATCTGTCTAGCCTACTTTTGCATGATCCATTCGACTTAAACCACGTAAACCTATTCCCCACAATAGGCATATCTACCAAATTCGATTCTTCTATGAAAGCACTAAATTCTTCCATCTCATTCAGATTATATCTTCCCCTACCTTTCCGCTCCTCTTTGTTTTTGATTGAATTAAAATCCCCCCCCCCCCCCATAATCCATTCTCCCCCAGGCAGACTGGCTTTCAAGCTAAGTAGTTTCCCCCAAAGTATTATTTTCTCAGCGATTCCACATGGAGAATATATATTTACGATATACAGATCCCTTCCCCTGCTCTTTCCAAAAACCCCCAAGTATCCATTACCAGAAAAACTAAAGATGGATTTAAAAGAATTTTTCTTCCAAACAGAAATCATACCTCCAGACATACCATTTGAGTTAGAAGCTGACCAGTCGAAATCTTCCCTCCCACATAGTTTCCTCACAAAATCCCCCTTCATCTTCTTACATTTAGTCTCTTGAAGCATGCGAAATTCAATGTTATTCTTTTCTATCAACTGTTTAATTCTTCTTATTTTGATAGAAGAATTACACCCTCTTACATTATAAGTTGTTAGATTCATAAGGCAGGGATTAATGTCTCCTTCTCCATAATCTTTCTGTTTGTATCTCTACTCTCCATATTCCTCAGAATTCCTTCCAACACCTCGTCGTCTTCTTCACTCTCTACACCTATCGTCTTTAGGATTGCCCCTACTTTGCTAGACACATCTTCAAACCTTCTCTTGATCCTCTCATTACCCTTGACAACATCTGAATCCGAAATGGATTCGCAACACAAAATTGACCCACCCGAGTATCTCGATTCGCCATCTCCATCCGACCTAATTTCGTTGCTACATTCCATCTGCCCTTTATGTTTATTTATGTTACACGATGAATGCAGGAGTGCAGAGAAAAATGATGGTTCATAAGGTATCTGAATTTTATCATACACCTCCTTCAATGCTATCTTTTTCCTCGCAATCTTAAGGCCAGGATCCAAGTTTGTCACCAGGGTCCCCAAGGAATGAACATTGGGCCTCCCATCAAAGCCCAAACCTGACTCCACCATTGGGCCCAAACGTAACTTATTTGAAAATCTTCCTTTTTCCCCACTCGTACAAGTTTCCGTTGTTGTGACATTCTCTCTCCCTATCTCCAATGTTTTAGCATCATGTTCCATCACCTTGCCTTGGCCCATTCCCTCATTAAATGCCGCCTCCTCAAAGACTAGGTCTGGAACCTGGCTATCTACCCTACCACCTCCAAAAGAAGCCTTTTTATTTTTGAACCCCACGTTATCAGAACCTGACATGCCAACTTTATGTACTTTGTTTGCCCCCTGTGAGCTACCTTTGTTCTTAGGGTCATGATACCTCAGATCCCTATCTTCCACCCTATCGTCTCCCAACAAAGCATCTCCGAAATCTTCCTTGTCGTCGTCACTGGCCTGGTTTCCTCCGTTATCTTCTGTTTCATCAGCTAAGGACTCCTCCGAATCAAGGTTCCTCCTCTTGGACATGCTTGAAACTAAACGCTTGGGTCCATGGTTATCTTCTACTAACTTTATAACAAAAGTAACGCCATTGACTTCTACGTCTATAATGTCGTTCAAATTACTGGTGCATCTTGTTTTAACCAGGATCCTAGCCACATCAAATTTAGATTGGGACTCTGTTTCTTCATCACAGCTAATGAATTCACCAATACCGCTCGTAATATATTTGAAAAAATCATTCCTCCATGCATGACATGGTATACCGAAGCATTTAACCCACGTTAATCTCTCTTTATCCACTTCAGCGGGTGACCATCCTCTGATATCTTTAAACCAATTTTGCAACCACTCTTCCTCCTCCTCCACCAACGATTTCACTGCGTTAACCTCCAAATCCTCCAATAAACACATATTTGCACCCATTGGTGTAACCTTAATGTTGAAGAAACCTTCTTTGTGAAAAATTTCTTGTATGTTGTATGAGTTCCCTGAGTTCAATATCTCCCCCACATAAGCCTTCTCAAAGCGAGTGATTTCTTCCTCTTTGATCTTAAATGTTAGACCTCTCCAATCGTGAAAAGATTTCCCAATGATCCAGCCTTTCTCTCTGTTATTATCATCATTGTTTTTCGCTCCCCTCATTACTTCTGCATATGATCTACCCCGCGTCACCATGTTTGATCCCTTCTTGTTGAGTCCAACCGAAGGGTGAGTTGCTTGGTTATGAATGTTTCTTACTATCTTAGTCACTGGTTCTATCCTTCTATTAAACCTGGGTATGTTAACATAAAGCTTCTTACCATTGATTTGAATGTTGTCTAATATCAGGGCTAAGCTTCTTTCATCCTCCACCTGCCTGAATCTGACAAAGCCATAACGCTTACCCCTCCGATCCTTCTTTCGTGGGATAAAGACCTCATGGATTATTCCATGCTCCATGAACACCCTCGTCATCTCCCTCGCATTATAACTGTCCGGAAACTCCGTAAAGAAGAAGGGAGATATAGCTACATTATCTCCCATTGTCTTACCAGTTCTCTCTTTCCAAACTGAGAATCTCAATGTTGTGTTGTTCTTATGCCTTCTGTTGACGACTCTCCACTCCATCCGGAATCTAGTAATATAACCAGCAGCAACAAACTCCTTGACAAAATCATCCATCCAGTTTAGTTTCTTAAAATTCACATGTCAAGTGGTTAACTCAAGGTGATGTTACTTGCGAATTTATGGTATTTTATTATATTGGTGATAAGAGTTTCATATCTAAGTTACTTTTTTCTATACCATTTTTCCATTATATATTTAAGTGGTATATCTGCTTGCAAGGCATGGATTTCTAGGGATTTGGTGAATACTCCCTCCGTCTCATAAAAAATGTCCTATTTGAGCAATGCGCGGTTCTTAAGAAAATGATTAGATGTGTTGGTTGTAGTGAAAAAGTTAATGTCATTTACTAAAATACCCCTATTAAATGTAATTGATAAAGTAGTTGAATAAAGTGAAATTTAATGAATAGGGGTATAGTAGTGGAAAAATAATAATGATTACAACATTGATAATGTAAATAGACAATTATTTTGAGACAAAGAAAAAGTGTAAATGAGACACTTTTTATGAGACGGAGGGAATATATTATTGGAGTAAATGTTCATGATATCAACTTGGTTGATGATTATAGAAACAAGTGGTTGTGCATTGTTGAAGCTTAGTTTGACGAAGAAAAACATGTTATGGTTGGTGGTCAGTGGCAACGACTTTGTGTTCATCTTCACCTTAATGAAAAAAATGTGACCAAGACTGGTGCACCCAATAGCCGTCATGTTAAATATTTTCTCCCTTACGCAAAAAAGCGTTTTGAGTTTTGTCTATTTGTATTAATGCACTCTAAATTGTCTCATCATTTATGGAGATGATTAAAACATTGTATTTGTTGTGTGCAAACATATTTTTAAGAATTTGTTTCATCATTTATCAATTAAGTAATAATTTGCGTTTCAACATGTTAAAATACTTATCTATGGTTAAATTTCGAATGAAACGATGAGATTGATAATAACTTATGGTGTACTCCCTCCGGTCACAATTATAAGCCAAAATAACTATTTTCACACGTATTAAGAAAGTTAATTAAGTGTAATTAATTTTTTTGATTTCATGTACAATCAAAGTAAAATTTACGATAATATCCTTAGTTTATTTGATGAATCAACTTTCAACATTAAATGCTTTGGAATTAAATTAAGAGTATAATAGTAATACAATCATTAATTAGTCTAAAATTTAATGACTTTTGCTTATAATAGTGACTAAGATTTAAGGTGTTTTTTTTGCTTATAATAGTAATCGGAGGGAGTATACTTTCAATTATCTTTAATGGCGATATTTCCAACCATTAATTAAGCCAACATCTTTAACAATAGATATTTTTAAATTACACAATTTGTAATTTCTTAAAAATGCGCATAGCAGTGTGAAACGATACAATTTCCAAAAAATATTTAATGAATTATACATCAGCGCACATTTCATCATTAATACCAGAAGATGGTTGTGATATATAAGCTTAATGAGTATCTACATTGGTAATACTTTTGCATGGATGCCTTTTAATATACACAAGGACATTTATGACTACTATTTTAAATGGCACTTGAAATAAGTATATGATGTGTAATGAGTCTCCTAAATTGGCATTAGATTAATGCTTATCATGTCAAGGGAGGTTTGGGAAACTACAATGCATCTCTTTGACAAATATCTTAGTCTTCATGCACGAAAAATTGACTAGCCTTTGATGATTATCTATATTTGTAGTAGTTTTTCATTTAAAGAAGTCATGAAAATTTTTATCATCTTAAGTGTGTTTCTCAATATCTGGAGGATTTTTCTATCACCTAGGCATTTTTGACACTTACGTGCATCACTACACGAAAACATAATGGCCTATAATGATTATCGACATCGGTAAACTTATTACGTGGAAGCCTTTTTGTATTCAAGAAGATTTTATGACTATTATTATAAAATACTCTATCCGTCCCAAAATATAAGAGAAAAAATTGCATTTTTTTTGTCCCAAAATATAAGAGAAAAAATCAACTTTCATCATTTTCAAGGTAAAATTAAATGCAAGTTGCATTTAATTTGTTTTCTCTCTCATCTTTTCTATAAACAACCGCCAATTAGAATTGTTTTTACATCTTTCAAAACAAATTTTTTCAACAAAATCTTAGTCAAACTATTATGATTTTTACTTTTCTTAATAAGTGTGTTTTTGAGTTTTTCTCTTATATTTTGGGACGGAGAGAATACATTATATTAAGTGTTTTTCTCAATTACTTGAGGCTTTTGCTATCCCCTAAGCATTTTGACAGCTATGTGCATGCCTACACTAAAACATAATGAAATATAATTATTATTGTTCTGGACTGGGCCGGAGCCTGCCCCTCAGGCGGGTAGGCCCAACCCACACGACCTGCGACGACCCAACAAGGCCCTTAGGCAATACCTGTGTCGAGCACGTGCCAGCCTTTAGCAGTGTCGGGCACGTGCAGCAGAGGCCGTCAAAAAGAGACGTCAAGCTTTGCAGGGCACGTCTCTCCCCGACGCACAAGGGCTCCTCCCCGCGAGGACATGTTCTCTTGTAACCCACCTCCGAAGGATTCGGTCTGCCTACCTTTCAGAGATCTCGGTACCGTTACCCCAGGACGAAGACCACACGTTGGTCTTCACTACGCCACGTAAGCCCTGACAGTTACTTGGATTAGGCCCTGCAATCCAGCCCAGTGCAAGTAACCGTTGGCCCCGCGCTGGGGGCTCTCTATAAATACCCTCTCTCTTGAGAGGGCCAGGTTACTTCATATTCTAAACTCACACCTGCTTTCTGTACTTGTTTTTCTTTGACCTTACCTGACTTAAGCGTCGGAGTACCTTGCAGGTACACCCCCCTCCCCCCCGCTGTCTCACCATCACCGGAGCTGAAGGTTTCACGACACTGTTGGCCACTGTCTGATCTAGGTACGATCAGTGGCGCCGTCTGTGGGAAAACGAAAGGGCGCACGTGGGGAAGCGTGTGCCACGTGTCACACGCCATCATTACCTAGGGCGGCTAGGCTAGGGTAGCGTAATCAAGTGCCTAGGAACTCCTCGAGTCCCGTGAGGGGCTTTATAAATAGTGGCCAACCCGTCTCATTTGCACTTTTCACTCTCCCTTGCTCAGACTCTCTCTCTTTTTCTTCTCCGTCTTCACCGCCGTTCTCCGCCACCTACCGCCGCGCCGGAACTCCGTAACAGTCGTTTTTCAAGTTTCTTGATCATTTCTCTCTTTAAGGTGTTTTATACGGTGTTCCTCCGCTGAACTGATGAAGTTCTCGGGGAAACCATTAAATTTCCGGCAAAAACGGCGGAATTTCTCTATGTTCTTGTTGAATCTTGCGGGGAGATGGGGTGAGTTCCACGGGGACAAGAAGAATGTCCCGAGGACACGAGATGAATAACTCGAGGTTCTTACTAATATCCCGAGCTGTGGGACGAATTCTCCCAGGGTGACGTACCGGTGACCTGAGGATGGTCTTGGGGACGCTCCTTCTTCGCCCTTTCACTTGATCAGCATTGGAGGGGTGAATTTGATATGGACCATCGAATTCACCGTTTTCTTATGCTTTTCAGGTAAATGGAAGCCTTGGCCGTGGCCGTGGGATCTCTAGACGTTAACGACCAACCTGACTCCCCGATGGCGCCGATCCACAGTGTCGAGGAACGACCGCTCGAGGAGTGGGTCAGCGACGAGCCTCTAAATATGATTTCCCAGTTCGTCGACGGAGATGAGGACGACATCTTCTGCACTGTCGAGCATCGCTTAGTGGGCTCCTCGAAGACATGGAAGGTGTTCCGGCCTCAAGCGCACCACCGTATTTGCTCGACATGCCGAGGGATGCGGTGTCCCCTGTACAAATTTATGTTCGACGAGGCAGGGTGGCACCTGCCCTTCACTGATTTTCAGTAATTGGTGTTCGTTTGGCCGCGGCTGGCGCCCTCACAGCTCCATCCCAACTCCCTTGCTTTTATCCGCGCTTTTGAGCTCGTTTGTAAATATCTCAAGATCGGGGCGACTGTGCCCCTCTTCTTCCGCATTTTCCACCTGTAGCGCCAGGCAACTGATGGCAGACACGGATGAGTGTCTTTCAAACAGGTGAGCAGACTGTTCCAGACCTATATGGACTCTGTTCGCAACTTTAAATACCGGTACTACATCGTGAGGCCGGTTTCGCTCGAGGCCGTAAATTCGGTGTATCGTCGAGTCTTCCGAGAAGTAGACGGGCAGCGGGAAGAAGCCCTCGAACCAAGGTTCCCCTTATTCTGGAAGGAGGAGCATTTTAAGAAGGGCACGGACAGTTACATTATCAGTCATGGCCGACTTTGCGAAGGGGACCGTCTGGCGTACGAGGATATAGTCAAGTTCTTCTCCGGATTTAACAAAGCCAAGCTCATGACGCTGGACGGGAAATTTGTCCGGGGTGATGATGGACAGGTCCTAACGCAACCCCGATTGATCAATACGAGGGCCCTCCTCGAGACATTCTCCGATGAGGATGCCATGGAGATGTTAGGTGGTGGAATCTTCCTCGACTTACTCTTTCTACCCGTTCTGGGATCGATTTACTGACATATTTCTTTCTTTTTTTGCAGGTAAGATGTCGAGTGCGGAAGAGCGCATCAAGAAGCTGGCGGCTATCCGCATTTCGAAGAAAAGAGGGAAATGTCGTGTCGAGCAAATCCGTACGCAGCATCCCGTCCCTACTCCAGCGCCCGGGGGTTCTTCCAACTCTCCTCAAGGTAGTCAGTCTCCCGACAGTCAGGGATCACCGAAGAGACAGCGACTCGCCGAGCATGTGCATGTCGATCTCACTGAGAACGAGAGCCCTCCCGCGGTGAAGTTTGTGCTCCCGCCTTATCACTCAAGGCCGGATTTCTTTACGGGGAGCAACTCCCTGTGCGTTGGTGCACCCGAAGTTCAAACCATCTTGGGTGTTGACAGGGTTTCTCAGCGGAGGGCGTTGGTGGAGGACGTGTCCGCGGTGACGCGGGTTTGCACTGCTGCCTTGGTTTTGAATGACGAGACATGCCCGACGGCCGAGCTGAACAGGTTGCAAGAGAGCTTCAAGTCTATCTTAGCTGAGATGGAGAAGATGGGCAGGGAGTTGACTGACTGTAAAAACCAAAACAAGGCCCAAGTCGAGCTTCAAGGGAAGTTGGAGGAGAGGTTGAAGCATGCTGAGGAAGAGAGGAAGGGTCTCTTGCCGAGGAACGCCGAGTTGGAGTAAACTGTTCGCCCAGCCGAGGAAGAAACCGAGGAAGACAAGTTGTTGACCTCACGGGCATCTCTGATAGCAAAGCTCAGGCAAGCCGAGCAGGATAGCCTCGTGGTGGCCGACATTGGTTTCAACAACGTCGTGCAGCAGCTGCGAGTCCTCAACCCTGGTCTCATTACTGAGGGGCCTGACCCTGACTACCAAATGGTCGAGGGTCAGATCGTGCAGCCAATGCAGGAAGCGAAGGTCGATAGAGGGGCTGCAGGAAACGAGCAGCAAGAAGAGGATGTGGTCGGTTAGGTGTTTACCTGTTCGTTATGCTTGGCCTGCGAGCCACTTTCTTTTGATCTCGGTTTGTTTGGCCTGCGCGCCATTTTTTGTAATGACTTTTGCTCGGCCTATGTGCCAGGGGCTTTTTGACATGTTTGTAACATTTGTACAATGGGCTTTCGCCCGGTTTTAATACTTTTCCTTTTGCTTATCTGTGTGTGTGATGCTTATGTATTTGCTATACTTTACTTATTTTTGTCTAAGTAATTTGATGATTCTGGGACTTTGCTCGATTTTGATGATCCTCGACTGCGTGGAGAGTTGGTCGAGTGGTCGGAGGTGTATTCCGACCTTCAACGGGGCTAAGAGCTCGGTCGAGGTCTTAGCTTTGTGGCGTGAACTTCCCATCGCGAGATGGGTGTTCTGCCTAATTGGTACGACAACGAAGGAGCTCGATCGAGGTATCTTCGTCGGATCAAACGTCCTCACGCACACACAACGCGGCCCTTGATCATCGTGTTTCGTATAGAGGTGTCGCGCTTGTACCCTAGCGCACCCCCGTAATCGCGACGTTGTCGTGTCGCGGGCAGTGTTTAACTGTAGTATTGTTTAAGTTTCTCAGCGTTCCAAGGTCGAGCAAGTTCTTCCCCATGTAGATTTTCAAGGAAGTAGGCTCTTGTCCCCATTTTCGCGCGGACGCGGTACGGGCCCTCCCTGTTCACGCCGAGCTCGCCCTCTCGCGAATATTTCTTGTTCCTTCGCAGAACGAGGGTGCCTACTTGAAAATCTCGTTTAATAACTTTGTCGTTATAACACAGAGTTATTTTTTGCTTGAGTGAGGCTTCTTGGAGGGATGCCCTCGTCCTTATTTCCTCGACGAAGTCGAGCTCTTCTCTCAGGGCCTCATTGTTCGCGTCCTCGTCGAGGGGGGCCTCCGTTCTCCTCGAGGGTTCCCTGATCTGCACGGGGATCACCGCTTCCGTTCCGTAGGACATACAAAAGGGGGTCTCCCTGGTGGTGGAATGTGGGGTTGTTTGGTAGGCCCAGAGGACGCTGTGTAGTACCTCGACCCATTGTTGTTTGGCATTGCCTAGTCGACGTTTCAATCCTCAGAGGATCACTCTGTTTGCTGCTTCGGCCTGTCCGTTCGTTTGAGGATGCTCGACCGACGTGAAGTGCTGCTTCGTGCCCAGTTTGGTGACGAAGTCTTGAAAGTTCTTGTTGGTGAACTGTGTCCCGTTGTCGGTGACGATCACTTGGGGTACGCTGAACCGGGATAGGATGTTCCTTTTGTAGAAGTAGAGTATGTTGAAGACCGTGATTTTGGCCAGGGCTTCCGCCTCGATCCACTTCGTGAAATAATCTACGCCGACGATGAGGTATTTGTTTTGGTATGACCCCACGACGAAGGGCCCGAGGATATCCATTCCCCACCACGCAAATGGCCACGGGGACGACAATGTTTTGAGCTTGTTAAGGGGAGCGAGGTGCATGTCCCCGTGTCGTTGGCATCTATCGCACTTCTTGACGTGCTCCTTGGCGTCCTGTTGCATGGTGGGCCAGTAATACCCTGCCCGGAGTGCCTTGCGGGCTAAGGATCGCCCTCCAAGGTGTTGGGCGTTGATCCCCTCGTGGATTTCTTGGGGTAAACTGGGGACCCTGGTCTCTTCGACGCATCTGAGGAGGGGAATAGAGAACCCACGACGATATAGCTTGTCCTCGACTATTGTGTACGAGCACGCTCGCCGCTTGACTATCCCCGCTTCATTGGGATCCTCGGGCAGTTTGCCCGTCATGAGATATTCGTATACCGGGGTCATCCAACAATTACTGACCCCAATGGCGTTCACGTCTGTCGTCGTGGCGGGCTTGTCGATGCTCGGTCGAGAAAGTACTTCCTAGATGACGGACTTGTTCCCGCCTTTCTTCTTTGTGCTCGCCAGTTTGGACAAGACATTTGCTCGGGTGTTGTGCTCGCGCGGGATGTGGGTTACTTCCGCGGAGGCGAAGTTTTTCATCTTTTCTTTCACCAAAGTCAGGTATTCGATGAGGCTATCGTTCTTGGCTTGGTACTCTCCTCGGACTTGTGAGGATACGAGCTGGGAGTCAGTGAAGATTTTTGACCTCTTTGGCACTGAGATCTTCGGCTAACCTCAGACCGGCGAGGAAAGCCTTGTACTCTGCCTGGTAGTTCGACGTCGGGAAGGACAATTTTAGGGAGACCTCGTTCAGGATGCCGTCCCCATTTTCGAGGATGATGCCTGCCCCTCTTCCCTTCGAACTGGATGCCCCATCAACGTAGATTGTCCATTTTTGGGATCCGTTGGTCGAAGGTTCCGGGATGGTCATATCCGCCACGAAGTTGGCCAACACCTGGGCCTTCAAGGCTTTCCTTCCCTCGTATTGAATGTCGAATTCAGCGAGTTCGAGTGACCATCTAAGCATCCTACCTGCCATGTCTGATCAACTGAGGAGCTGTCTTATTGGCTGCTCGGTTCTTATGGCGATCGTGTGGGCTAAGAAGTAATGACGCAGCCTCCTGGCCACGGTGACGAGGGTCAGGGCGACTTTCTCGATCTGTTGATACCTGAGCTCGGGTCCCTGGAGGGTCTTGCTGGTGAAGTAAATTGGTTTTTGTCCGTCGAAGGTTTCCCGAATGAGGACAGCGCTGACCGCTTCGTCCGTGATGGCGAGATACAAGAAGAGTGTCTCTCCGTTATCTGGCCGTGAGAGGACCGGGGGTCGCGACAGGACTTGTTTGAGGTGGAGGAGCGCCTGCTCGCATTCCTCGCTTTACTCAATTGTGGCTTTTTGTCGAAGAAGTTTGAAAAATAGGAGTGTGTATTGCGCAGATTTGGCGACGAAGCGGGAGAGGGCGGACAACATCCCGTTCAGAGATTGTATCGACTTCTTCGAGTTTGGGGTCGGGATCTCGGAGAAAGCCCTACATTTGTCGGGGTTTGCCTCGATTCCTCGCTCTGTGAGGTAGAAACCGAGGAACTTGCCTGCCAGAACGCCGAACACCGAAGGTACATTTTTCGGGGTTAAACCTCATACGATATTTCCTCGCCGTTTAGAATACCTTCCTGAGATGAGCAGCGTGGTCGACTTCTTCTGCAGACTTGACGATCATGTCGTCCATGTTGACCTCGAGCATGTCGTCGATCTCTGTCCGGAAGACTTTGTTCATCATCCGTTGGTAGGTCACGCCGATGTTCTTCAGGTTGAAGGGCATTACGTTGTAGTAGTAATTGCCCGACTCAGTCATGAAGGAAGTATGCTGTTTGTCGGCCTTATCCATGGGGATTTGGTTGTACCCCGAGTAGGCGTCCATGAAGGACAATAGTTTGAAACCTGCAGAATTGTCGACCAGCTGGTCGATGTTAGGCAAAGGATAAGAATCTTTCGGGCATGCCCGGTTAAGGTCGGTATAGTCAACACACATCCTCCATTTTCCATTATTCTTTTTGACAAGTACAACGTTGGACAGCCAGTTCGTGTACCTGGCCTCCGAAATAAAATTTGCCTCTAGGAGGTCTTTTACAGTTTTTTAAGCAGCCTCCGCTTTTTCGGGAGACTGTCTGCGCCTACGTTGAACTATAGCCCTAGCGGCCGTATCTACGGTGAGCTGATGACATGCCACCTCGGGGTCGAGGCTGGGCATCTCGGATGCGCTCCACGTGAACAGATCAGCATTCTCCCGGAGACATACCTTCAACTGCTTCTTCGCCAGGTCGGGGAGACTGGTGCCAATCTTCATGTTCCGGGCACGCTGGATGGAGAAGCTGCCTGTTGGTCTCTGCATAGAGGTCGTGACCTGCTGCTCCGCTTTCCTCCTGCTCGCCCGGGAATCTGCTGTCAAGGTCGACCGCGTTGACGCGCGGGAGTGTCTTCTGCTCAACATCCGGGGATGGCTTGGCTCCAGTCTTGGGCCTGGTGTTGATAGAACTCAGCCCTTTGGTCACGGCCTCGAAGCATCTTCTGGCCGCGTCTATGTCCCCATGCATCGTAACGACCCGACCTCTGGCCGTGTAGTATTTCATCTTGAGATGGACCTTTGACGGGACTCCTGTGAGTTCGACCAGGGTGGTCCTCCCGAGGATGAAGTTGTAGAGGGATGGACATTCGATCACTAAGAAGCGGGTCTTGAATTGCCTAGCAGTGTCATCGGTTCTGAAGGTGACCATCTGTTCCACATAGCCCCATGGTCTAGTGGTGGTGTCGTTGAACCCTTGTAGATCCGAACCCACGTAAGGGGTCAAATGCCTCTCGTCGAGCTGGAGAGTCTCGAACAGGTGAGCGTACATGATGTCAACCGAGCTTCCCTGGCCGACAAGGATCCTGCAAACGTCAAAATTTGCCATATGTGCCCTGACCAAGAGAGGGATAGTGGCGTTGGGCGCTCCGCCTAGCAGCTCTTCGAGGTAGAAGGTGATGGGGTTTGATTTTCCTTGCACCTTCTCGAGAGTGGTGGTCTTCGCCGAGGTTGCGGACTCCAATTCGTCAAACTTCCTCTTGATCGACCCGACAGACACCTTTTCGTAACCACCTCCGGATATGACCATCGTCCTTGGGAAGCCCTCCCAAGTGCTACGGGCAGTGAAGGGGTCTTCGTGGGGGAAGTTGGCCCATATTCTGCAAACCACCTCTTAGCCCTCGATGCCATTGGGGACAAAAAAGTCCTCGGTTCGAGTGATGCTGAGGGCAACCTGCAGCCGACTCTCTTCGGGAGGAGGTGTCGTCTCCTCGACGCTTTGAGCTTCCCGGGCACTGGGACGAGGGGCGTCGTTCTTCTAGGCATACCTCTTTAGATGCCCTTCCTTGATCAGGATCTCAATTGCATCCTTGAGATGGATGCAATCCTCTGTGACATGTCCGTGGCTCTGGTGGAACCTGCAGTACTTGGACTTATCCGTGTTTGATTTGGGGGCTGTCGGCTTGGGAAAACGGACACCCCCTTCTGAAATTCCTAGTTGGCACACTCGGAGAGAATTCGCGCGCGGGAAGCGTTGAGCGGCGTGTATTCTGTGAACCTGCCCGCAGGCCCTCTCGGTTCACGAGAGTCCCGAAGGTGTCGTTTCTTCCTTCTTTCTCCCCCATGCCGGGGGGGGGGGGGGAGGAGAGTCTTCATTTTTGTGGTCGCGGGGGCCATCTCATCTCCGTTAGTTGAGGGCTATCTGGGCGGCATGCGTCTCCTCGAACTCAATGTACGATTGAGCAGATCTTCCAAGTTGCGAGGCTTATAGATACCCACAGCCTTGGCGAAGTCGGTCCCAGTGCGTAGTCCCCGTGCGATCAGGAACTTCTTCATGTCGTCGGTTGCGTGGACCTCAACGGCTTCTTTGTTGAATCTCTCGATGTAGTCTCTGAGGGATTCGTTCCGCCCTTGGAAGATGGCCTCCAGGGAGGCCACCGTCTTCGGGTGTCGCCGGGAAGCGGTAAAATGCCTTGAGAACTGCTTTTTCAGTTGCTTCCTGGATATGGTGGATTCCGGAGCAAGCCTCTTATACCACGTCATGGCTCATTTCCGGAGGGTAGTCGGGAAGAGCCTGCACTTAATAGCTCCTCGGAAGTTTATGTAGTCGAGCATGGCTTCGAAGCTCTCGATATGGTCGTCGGGGTCGGTAGTTCCGTCATAATTCCCCAGTTGCAGGGGATTCTCCATGCCCGCGGGAATAGGTGTGTCCATAATTTCCCTGGACAAGGGCGTTCTCTGATCGTCCTCGTCACTTCTGACCGGCGACCATGATGGGGAGCGATGGTTCTGATCCGGTCCATGTCGACGAGGGGAACTCCTGGAATGGGTTTTCGGCCTCTCGCCATCATCCTTTCTCCTCTTCCTGGCAGGGGAGGGCCTTGGTTCATTCTGAGGAGTGGAGCGAGGATGCTTCTGGATGACTATTGGCTGGGGTCGTTCCAGGCGCGGTCGGCGGCCCTCACGCTGCGGGGAGGGGCTGCGAGAGTCTGCCGGGGGATTCCTTCGCGGGGAGGGAGAACAGCGAGGAGATGGTGCACGACGATGTCTTCGTGGGGAAGAGCGTCGTGGTCGCCCTCTCCCGAGCGCTTCGATCCCAAGGTTCTGCTGAGCGATCAATTGGTTGGTCTGATTGACCAAGGCGAACAAGGCCACCGTGCCCGGGTCAGCATTTGGAGGAGGAATGACTGGCTGATAGACAACCGGCGGGACTTCCTGTTCGGTGGCGTCATGTGTTGTGTATTTGGAAGAAGGGGAGGCGGTCTGATCATCTCTTACGTCGCCTTCTTCGATGTTGAGGGCAGCGTAGTTGTCACGGTGGTTTCTGTTCTCGAGTTGCGTGAGGACGGTGTCCAGAGCTTTGTTCGCAGACGGGTTGCTGGCCATGTTGGTGATGAACGGAGAAATTGCTTTGGTTTATCGTTGAAGGAAAAACGGGGAAGAAGTGATTCCCACAGACGGCGCCACTGATCGTACCTGGATCAGACAGTGGCCAACAGCGTCGTGAAACCTTCAGCTCCGGTGATAGTGAGACAGCCGGGGGGTGTACCTGCAAGGTACTCCGACGCTTAAGTCAGGTAAGGTCAGAGAAAAGCGGGAATTTATGATTAGATGCTTTTCATTGTATAGTTCATGAAAGAAGTAGATGACATTTAATGAAGTCAGGGGAAATTACAAGATATTAATGATAACACAAAAATACAATTTTGACCAGATTCACATGCATTTTAGTGTCAATTTTATATGTTTTTTATTGTGTTATACTGGTATTTTGTGTTTGTTTCATGTATTTACCAAGTAGGAGCATCCTGCGAGAAAACATGTCGAAAATGGCAAAAAACGGAGAAAAAACCAAGAATGTGCACTCATGGCGTTCACCATGGCGTCCACCATGGTGCTTGCCATGACGTGGCAGCCATGGGCGCCACCAAAAGACAAGGAAAAAAACAAAGGGCCGAGATTTTACACTCATGGCGTTCGCCAAGAAGCCATGGCGTTTGCCATGGACCTGAAAACCCACGTTCTCCATTTTTGTATTTAAGGCGTTCGCCATGGACCTCTGAAACCCAAAAAAATCGTCCACTAACAGCAGTACTTTAAAGGCTTCCCCCACTTTCTCCATTACTCATACATGATCTGGGGAAGTTAGTACTTGAAAATCCTCCTATAAATAAACCTTGGACTCACACTTTCAAGGCATCCAAGTTTCATAGAATTTATTTTAGGCAAAAATTTCAGTATTATAAAGTCAGTAGTTTCTCGCATTGACAAACTGTTGCACTTTAGTATTAGGAATTTGCTGTGTACTTGGATCAACGTTTCATCATACTTGCTGGAATCATTTTGCAGTTTCAATTTCATATTCATTTTCATTTCAGTTTTTATTTCCGGTTCCATTTAATTTACATTGCTTAAACTTCCAGTTTTAATATTTTTTTTATTTTATATTTTGTTCTTATCGTTTCATTTGCCATTGTTGTTATTGTTTCAAGTTTCTCATTCAATTCCTTTAAATACATTAGTAGCCATTACTACCATTCGTTATCAATTATATGTCATGTTTGGAGTTCTATTTGATATGAACATTTATAACAACATGTTTATTTTCGTAACCATGTTCGACTAAATTTCTAGAGTTCGTATGTGAGAACCATCGTTCCGACGGGACTCAGTAGATTCAATTGGTGTATAATCTTAATTTTAATTTTTTTCTAGTTCTGATTGTTAAGAGTCAATTAAAAGGTTTTGCTTGACAATGAAAATGTTCAGATGTTGGTCAACAACGTGACAGTGTGAGACAAATATCAGATAAAATGTCTGCATTTGTACTTTCGATACGTCCAGGTACCGGTCAACAATGCGACAATGTGATATCGGTGTCTGATCAATGTTTGCTTTTACTATTACAAAACACTCGGGTACTGGTCAACAACGTAACAGTGTGAGATCAGTACCCGGTCGTAAAAATTGGATTTAATCTCTAAAAACAACGACAGTGCTTTAGGGATTAACTAGGATTTATTGGTTTTTAAAAAGTGTTTCGAAATTGTAATTGAGACATCGACAACCAAGCATTCACGGTTTTGAAACATAGCACGGGTTACGTAAAAGTCAGAAGTGTTTTTAAATTAATAATTTCTTCCAAAAAAATATTTTAAAAATCAAAACAAATGCCAAGAATATATTAAGTCCCAGAGGTGCGATTGAAAATTACATTTCGGTCTTGCTTTAATTAATTTTCTCCTAAATCGACTTTATTTTCTTGTTTTGTTTTCTTTCTAAAAATCCAAAAATATACCCGTTTGCCTTAGATTTGCAAAGCGACAATCGACTACAATAGGTTGACATTGGTCTTTTTGAGTTCGACACTTTTTATACTATAACTGGCATTTCCGTGCACTTGCGGAATAGCACCCACCAAGTTTTTGGCACCGTTGCCAGAGACCAATAGTCAAATATTGTGATTCCGTTGTTGCACCATAGACTAAGGCACTCTTGTCTTTGTTACTATGTATAACCCAAAATCTTTCTACAATTACCATACCCAGTATTATGCGGAATCGCAAGATTCCCATAAATCCAACCTCGATTTATTAATGGAGGATTTCATTGCGACACAAACTCACTCTAGGCTAGAATCTATGATGGAGCGCTTTGTGGCGACACAAACTCTCCAGAATGAAGTGTTTAGAAAATAAAGTCTCAATACTAATGAAATCCTTAGGCAGCTGGACACTGTGGTCGAGTCCATCGTGACTTACAACAAGGCATTGGAGACTCAAATCTCCCTGCTTGCACAGAAACCTCTAGGACCCTCCCGTGAGAGACATATGGATGTTGTAACAACCAATAGTGAAAAATAAATTGAAAATCCTAAGGAGAGTGATAATGAGGTTGAGGAGAGTTCTGGTGAGAAAAGAGTGGAGTTTGAGAAAAATCCACCGACACTACCCAAAAGGAAGGTTGTTGAAGAGGTAGAGAAGGAAGCACCTTATGTTGTTCCTCCTCCCTATAACCCACTGATCCCTTTCCCGCAAAGCTTTATGGAAGCTAAGGTAGACTCCCAATCTAAAACGTATGTGGAGGTATTGAAAAATATTCACACTAATGCACCTTTGTGTGAGGTCCTGCATAAAAAGAGAAAATTAGAGGACCATGAAACTAGGGAAATAATTAGTGTTAAGAGGGGTAGTTTAGCCTTTGAGGTGGTGAATTAAAGAGTTAAACCCAAACTTGAAAAGTTGATACTCGGGATAGAGCCAGAACCACCCCCAAAAGTTTAGAAGAATGAACCATCCCACAGAAGGAAGAAAAGAAAAGGTGAGGGATATGAGCGATGGCTTGATAAGTGGCCATGGAAATCAAATATTATTAAAAGTTTGATCGAGGAATCATTCTCTAAAGAACCACCATAAGTGCTTACACTATTGAGTCGTCGAGCTACCGATGTTAAAAGAAACGTTGCGTGGGAGGCAACCCACATGGTTTTTATTTTAAGTTTCTATATTTATTTGTTTGAATTTGCTGAAAATCAAGAGATGGATCGCTTGAATTGATCTTCTCACCAGGTTCTTCCTACCCCTCTTAAACTTATTCCCTTACATTGAGGACAATGTAGGATTTAAGTGTAGGGTAGGCATTTACCTCTTTTATTTACTTTATGTTTTTTTTACTATTATGTTAGTTTTATGTCATTGATTGCTTCTTTTATGTTTTAGCGTAGTGTATGTTTTAAGTCATTGCATGTGTTGTCTAGTTATTTAGGTGTGGTTTTCTGCTCATTATTGAATTTCCTGATTTCTTGAGCCATACCAATTTTTTTGAAAAGACTTAGGAATCTCAGTTTGATTCGAAAGTATATAGGTTGTGAAGAGAGGAGAGGTTAGGACGAGGAAACTTGGGAAAAACCGACATGATCGGTATTGCCCTAACACCTCAAGACTCCCAATTATGCACATTAGTTTAAACCCCCATTGAATTTTAGTCTTAAGCTTCTATTTGTTGAAAACATCCTCAAAGTAGTTTCTGTTAGAACAGGATTTGTCCATGATATATATCCTTGGTTTTGATGATAACAAAAGTATTAAAAGAACAATGGTGTTATCTAATGTGTGTTCAAGTATGCAGGTTCTTATGCTTAAAGATATAAATTCAAAATATGATATGAAAGCGCACTTGAGAGAAGCTGAGGTACATGCTCCTGATGATACAGAATCTGAAGAACACTCTCTAAATGATGTTTGGTGTAGACTCTGAAGCTGAAGGCCTAAGAATCAAAAGAAATAACACATTGTCTCTACACTTGGTGATTGTATTAGTTTCTGATGATCGTTCAGAAGCAGTAGCAAAGCTAAATCTACCCGTACTGCAAAAAGCACGTTGCATTATCAAATCAGTTTGTCAGCTAGAGTCTAAGTTCACAAGGCTCAAGAAGAGTTGACATGCTTTATGGATAACAACTCTAAATGGCACTATAGTACATGATTTCATTGAAGACATAATGGTTAAACGTGTTACACAATGGATCAAGATCCTTTAGTGTATCTATCTTCAACGTCTTTTGTACTATGGAGAAAATAAAGACACTTGATCAAGTTATCTCTTCCAACAGCTAGTTTTCTGCAACTACTATATAAGTAGCTGAAGGTTCAATCAGAATCTTTAACAAGGAATAAGAAGAAAAAGAAGAAGGAATGCCAAGAAGATTAGAAGTGTTCAACATCTCTATCTGAATGAAGACATAACAATATCAACAATGAGCAACACTACTGAATATGCAAAAACATCTGTTACTTGTTGTAAATTGTAACAAGCCTTAAGATTTCCTAAACATTGAATATCTTGGAAATTTTAAGTTCTTAAGGTCTTTGTTAAGGTGATTACCTTGTACCTCCGATCTTAGTATCAAGTACACCTTGTTCTCTATTCTGATGAACATGTTGTTTAGTAGTTTAGATCAAAGTCTTTTTCTAAGTGCTTGAGCATAAAAGTCTCTAGTTGAAAAGCTTGAGCCAAGTAAGTCTCTTTCTATGTACTTTAGCATTGAAAGTCTTAATCTATCTTGATTAAGAAAGTGAAGTCTTGGAATGAGAATCTGAGCAAAGAAGACATAGACGGTGTGTCTGTGCAGTGAAGTATTGGATCGAGGATCTAAGCAAAGAAGACTTAGACGGTGCATCTGAGCAGTGAAGTCTTGGATCGAGGATCTGAGAAAAGAAGACTTAAACAGTAGGTATGAGAAAGGAAGTCCTTAATCAGGAGGGTTTAAGCAACAGAAGTCTTAGGATTTGAGGATCTAAGGAGTTAAGTCTTGATCAGGTACTAATTAAGCAATGAAGTCTTAGGCTATAGGTCTGAGCAGTAAAATTCTTGTGCTTAAGTGCACAAGAAATTGTAATCATGTGTTGATTATAGTGAAAAATCTCTTATGCTGCAAGGGGACTGGAGTACTCTCAGTTTGGGAGGAACCAGGATAAATCTGTTGTGTTCATTGTTTTGTTTGGTTTACTTCTGATATATTTTACGCTACACTTGTTATCAGATTTTGAACTATCTTAGAGAATCTAAACTCTATTTAGAAGCCTAAACATTTTTAGTGAACACAACTCAACCCGCCTTCTTGTGTATTTTCCTCACCTTCAGTTTGCATCAGAGTCTGGTCTGTGCATAACACTTTACAGTGGTGCAAATAAAGATCTTATGGGGAAAGTATATTTTCATCTTAGTATGAAAAGAAGGGTGGCAAAAAGATGAAGGAATCTATTGAAAGCAACTAGTCTCTTTCTCAATGGTGTTATCCTTTTAAAGAAGATAGCTCAATATGTTGGCTCCTGAACAAGTTAGAAATACTTCATTAAAACAAACTGGAGATCCTGAATTAGAAATTCTATCCAGTTAAGTTCTGTTAATTATTTTCTATTTCAAGCATAATTTTCTGTACAAGGTAGTTCGGGGTGTGTAATCTTTATGCTCAGATACCTTGGAAGAAATTAGCTTAAGAACTTTCAAATTGGTAAATTGTGTATTATCACCATTTGTGATAATATCAGTGTCATGATGAAACAAAGAGTTCTCTTTAAACATTTTTGAAGAAAGCCCTCTTGTTACTGATCAGAAGAAACCTGCATTTGTTATGTTCTTCACTGAACTAACTGTTGTCAAAAATGGGTTCTGAACATAGTAATGTATGCTTTATTCTGAATGAAGAATCTGAATCAGTTGTTAGTCAGAAGTTGTCTTAATCAAAATTTGGATAATAAACTTTTGATCTAAGATAATCTCTGAAAAATCATTGATTCAGAAACTTGCATAAAGAAATCTTTGATTCTCACATGCACAAGAATGGAAATTCTTTTTGACACCTGTACCACTCTTTACACCTGTCTGAAATATCTTCAGCACTCTTGAAATTATTTGTGCTTTGAATTTGAAGGGGAATGAATTTGTTTTGAATATTTTTGTGTTTAAACTCTCTTTAATGTCATTTAATTCTTTCAACACATTCTCAACACACACAACCTTTATCACTGTCTTTTTGTGCTATATCTGAAAACCCTAGAAAATTCATAAAACCTCTTCAATGACATCATCATCAATCAACCCTTTAAAGATAGATTCCATGGAAACTCTTAAGATCAAACCGAATACTTTTCCGCTCGACATTTAAAGCTTCTCATTGAGCAAGTAGTGTATTTTAATAGTTTTGAAGCAAATGTTTGTCCATTAAAAGGTTACTTTGAATTCCAAGGATGGATGAACTTCTTTGATATGATGAATGGACTAATTTACCCAACTCTGGTAAAAGATTTATGGGTCAGAGCAGAAGTGTATGATGAGTAATCAGCACAAAATAAAGAGAGAAATGTTGTAGAAAAAGACAGAAGTCTGAAAGGGAAATCAATAATAGAAATGGGTTTGAAGAAATTCAAGGGTGTGGAAATTAGATCTGTTGTAATGGGTCTGAATATTGCCATCACTCAAGAAAACATTGCTCAGCTAATTAGGGCTAAAAATAGAAGAATTGTGATACTCAACAAAAAGTATGGAGGCGATTTCTCTAAGGAAATTAAGAAGACTTTGTTTGAAAAGAAAGATGATTATGGGAAAGTGAAGAACATGCATCTCATGCAGAAGCTTCTATTCAAAATTCTTATTGGTTATCTAATTCCTCGAGAAGGAAGTTCTAATCAAATTTCATGGGATCATAAAATGTTTCTTTGGTATTTGTCAGCTGATCAAAGGTTGAATCCTCCAGGTTACACCTTTCATCATCTATGTGAATCCATCAAGGACTCAACTAAGAAACTCAAAAGAACAGTGTCTTATGCAAGGCTACTTTCTAAAATTTTCTATCAATGTAAATTGGTTAATACATTGATAGATTATAAAGCAACTCAAGATCTGGATGTTACTTATGGAAGTGTATTATCTGCATCAGTTCTGGCTCATATGAAAGAAAGAAGGAAAAAGGATGTTGTTGTGATTCCTAATCCTATCAGCATCAGGAAAGAAGATAGCAGATAATTTCTATATCACTTTCATATGCTGACCAAGGAAAATTCTCCTGAGGTCATCAAAATTCTTATTGAAAAGGCTAAAAAGGAGTGTGGTGTGACTATAACCCATGATCAACTTCCCGATAGGGCTCAAAATGTATATGTCTCTATAAGAAAAAGAAAGAGGAAGGTAATCATATATGATGAAGATGAAGATGAAAAATCTAATGAGAAATCAGATACACCTGCTCTTGTCAGAAAGAAACTGTTAGGAGATGCTAAAAAAGCAGTTCAAAAGAAGGAAGAAAGATTTGTTCATAAGACTGGAAAGAAAAAGGATCTTCATAGCTCCAAGATGGCTTTACAACATGAAGTTGAAGAACTCAAGGAAACCGCTGAGACTCTTCTCATAAAGACTAGATGAGGAAGATCTAGCAGCAATATAGACAAGGAAATAATTGTATCCTGTCATACCCCAAATTTTGACCACTAAGATTTCCCATCATTGTGCAAATCATCATCACAATATGGATGAACCATCATACTTCATCAGTCTCCCCAAAGATGGGTGAGCATTCACTACTATCAAAATTAGGGTTTCAAGCCCTCTCAGAGTTCTTAGACAAAGGATCAATCAAGGAATGACATGATCTTCAACTTGTCTAACCTCTCAAACATCCACAATGGATCAAGAGGACTCCCACTTCAAGGATTAAGCACAAGGTTGCTCCCTTCTAGGTGGATCAAGCTTCAAGATCGCCAGTGTCACCAAATTAGGGTTTTGGTCGACCAGGGCCTCCAGATGAAAATTTTCATCTGGGCATGAGCCAATGATTCAAAACATATCCTAATATACTCCGTGGAACCTCATGGACCCAATCATCAAGTCAATTTGACCTCAAGGGATGCATACATCAAAAATCAGGAATTAGGGTTTCTTGACCTAATTCACCCCTAAGTTGACTTTTGGGACAAATCATGAACCAAGACCTCAAGACATGATTTGGGGGTCTCTAATATACCATATTAATCCATTTGGAACAATGGATTGATCCAAGAAGCTTGAGCAACAAGTTTCAATTTCATCTGAACCACAGTTAGGGTTTTGCGAGAAAAGTCAACTGTAACTTTGACTTTTGACCAGGACATGCTCCCAACCCTAAGACATGATTCAATATACCCTATAACACCCATGAAACATGTCCATCAAGTTTTATTTAGGTCAAGGACATGATTTCCTAAAGGATTGCACAGTTTGGAATTCATCGGATAAAAAGTCAACTGTGCACAAAAGTCAACTTTGACTTTTTGAGATTTTTCACAAAAATGGATTTTTAACCCTAAAATGATGTTAATGTATGATTTGAATCATCATTCATCAAGAAAAATCAAAGAAAGTGGGATAACTTGTAAAAGGGGTAACCATAAAAACTTAGAAAATTTTCTAAGTTATGAAATAAAGTGACAAAGGTACCAACTTTGGAGGATCATAACTCCTAAACCACAAAGCCATTTTTCCCCATCCAAAGCTTGATTTTTAGATCTCATTGCCCTCTACAAAAGCTTCATACTGACCTATGTCCAAATTCCTCATGGATTTTGAGTTATGGAGTGATCAAAATCAAGAAAAGTCACTTTGTTCCAACACTTAGTGAAAATTTCACTAAGTTAGAATCTGCCTTACTTTTTTCCAAATGTAGGGGGATTTTTCACTTGGATCCAAAAGGTACCAAAACCAAATATGATCAAACAGTTGTTGTATCATATAAGGGCTTTCCAAAATGGCCAAGAACATCACCAAATTCAATTTGGGCCATGAGATATGACATTGGCAAGTTACCTTGCTGAAATCTGCCAAGGCAAGGCAGAATTTTGCACTTTTGCTCGATTTCCCAAAACCAGCCAATTCCAAACCTTGTCATCACTTTGGACACATCTGAGGATTGAATCTAAAGGGGACAATCACTGAGCCAAGCCTCCAAAGTCCTTGGAACAAGAAATAGCATGCTAAACCTAGAATTGCCTAAAATAGGGACAAGACTCCAATTTTGGATTGGAGCATTCAATGGAAGCACCAAGGTGGCATGGACTGAGCCATTAGCAACTGAATTCAGTCAAGACTTATCCAAGACCAAGGGGACCAGCAGCCTGTGCCCTAACCTCTAGTCAATGGCTAGAGGAGACTTGGATTTTCATTTGCCAACATTGGCCAACCCTAGTCAGCAGTTGCCATTCACTATTCCTTGCAAAACAAACTTGCTCTACTATAAATAGAGCTCAATTGTGATCAGTTTAAGTACACCAAAGGCCTACAACACTTGCCTTTCTCAAAATCCACTTCTCACTCTAAAAAATGCCTTTCTTAGCAAGTCACTATCGGGTTTTTCATTAGAGAGCAATTCCACTCAAACCAATCACACACACACCTCATATACATCATATGTGAGCTGATCAAACACTTAAACAACATCTGGAACACTGATTTCTCAGAATCACCAGTCAATTGCTCAAGGTTTTAACCAAGTTGCAGTTGAGATGCCATGAAGTGATCCAGCCAATTTCCATCAAGTCTAAGCATTCAAACACACTCCATAGGGTGTAGGGAAGCTATTCAGATCATCACAATTCATCTATAACACCTCCAACTCAGAAATCAATTTGCTCTTTCTGTCACGACCTAGAGGTAAGCCTAAACTTGGTCATCTCTCAATCTATACATATTTCCTCGCACAATACTTTTGCCAAATGTTCATAATCATGCATGAAATGTTTTCCCTCAAGTAATTGCTTTGTTTGAGTCGTGTATCAAAAATCCCAGTCTTCATGCAGAATTTAGGGTTCTTGAGGATTTATCGTGATTTCTTGTTTTTTGCTTAATTTAAATGAAATTAATTGTCATAAACATGATCGTGGGGGTGAAAACGAGCAGATTGATATGTGGATTGCATGATATAATCAAGTATTCAGTGAGATTGGATAGAAAACGCAAATCTGGGCAAGGCAGAAAACACGCGTGTTCTTGGCCCATGTTCTTGGCGCCATTTTCACAAATTCAAATATTTGAATTTTGTGATTTTTATTTAATTGATTCAAAAATTAATTTCTCTCTGAGTTTTAATGATTTTGAGTTGATTCTTTTTTTAATAATTCACAAAAATGTTAAAATATTTTATTTTATCAAAAAATCCCAAAAATATTATTTATTCCATATAATTGATATTTTTGCAAAGAATTAATTTTTTAATTATTTTTGACATTTAAAATATTTTTTCCTTATTGATTTTGCAAATTTTAATGATTTCTAATCATTTTGTAGGGCAAAACTTGATTTATGAAGCATTAATCCAAGATCACAATTTATTTTCCACATGTTAAACAATTTTGATTATTTTAATTGAATATTTTATTCAATTAAAACACATTTTGAAAACAAATTAGGGTTTTTGATTAATTCAACCCTCATAAATCATCTTTAATCCTTTTGGGCCTCTTGAGAGAGTGTAAGACCCAAACCCCCTTGTACAAACCATTTTGGGCCTCACTTATTGTATAAGTCCCCCTGTACAAGTAAACGGCGCGATCGTCGCCTTTTAAAAATCAATTGGGCCTCTCCCCGAGCTATAAGACCCATTCAAAACACTTTGGGGCTCTATTAGAGTGTAAGACCCAATGCCCTTTTAACCGAACCAACTTTGGGCCTCAGGTATTGTATAAGCCTCTTCGCGTTAAAAGAAAATCTCGGCGCGATCGCCATTTCAAACGAAAAATCATCTGGGCCTACCCTCGTGTTATAAGCCCCACTCTTTTTCTTTAAACCTTTTGGGCCTCTTGAGAGAGTGTAAGACCCAAATCCCTTTGTACAGCAAACCATTTTTGGGCCTCAGTCACTTGTATAAGTCCATCTGTACAAATTCAACAGTGCGCTCACTGATAAAACCCTGGGCCTCTCCTTGAGCTGTAAGCCCCAAATCTTTCTTTTTCAAAGCACTTTCTCCTTTGGTTTTGAAATATACTGTTGTTTTCAATCTTTCTTTGTTGAACAACTAACCAAACAGCATGGAAGCTCTACAACCGGGTAAGTGTTTATCCGCTTTCATTTATCGCTTTCATATACATATAACTGTATTGTGGGGCTGTTTCGCTGTAAGTCTTCTTTCATAATCTCATATCAACTGTGTAATAATAGTATAGATATTTAGAGTTTCCCGGCAACTACGTCTAGCATTAAGCCTGTTGATCACTCTTAAATAGTCAAAACTAGATCCCCATAGGATTACCAGACACAGTCTTCCCTCCTCTTGGGGTTAAACAATATGGAGATGTGAAAGGCAGATTTTTTTTGAACCCTTTCTCAGACTGTCACTCGTAGAAGTTGTCAAAGAAACTCTATTCCCCAGAGATGATCTCTTCTCCGTGAATTGCATCTCTTGAGTTTCTTCCAAATTCTCGAACTTTCCTGGCTTGATCTATTCTTTGTGAATAGCCTGTCTTGAACTTCTCGGGGTTTGGGGACCCACAGGCTTCTTAAAAGCACCCTTAGGAATTATCAAGAAACTCTACTCCCCAGAGATGATCTATTCTCCGTGAATGGCATCTCTTGAGTTTCTTCCAAATTCTCGAACTTTCCTGGCTTGATCTATTCTTTGTGAATAGCCTGTCTTGAACTTCTCGGGGTTTGGGGACCCACAGGCTTCCTAAAAGCATCCCCGCCTCCTCTTGGGCGTTGTACAAGGACCCTTCGACTTCTTAGAAGTATTCACAGCCTCCTCTTAGGCTTCGTATAAATGATTTCTTCCTCCGGGAATGATAGTCTCCTCTTGGGCTTAGTACAAATTGTCCCTCAGCTTCTTAAAAGTTTCCAGCCTCCTCTTGGGCTTCGTACAAATTGTCCCGACGACCTCCTAAAGGTATAGGAACAGAAATCAGTCATCTTAATAGAACAGTCTTTCCAAGAGTCTACTACTGTTTCTCAAAGCATAGTACAAAAGATGAAACTCTAGACTTGGACAGTCTATTTTCCTTGCGTCTCAAAGACATTCTCAAGCACCCTTCAAGAATAGGAAGGAACCCCGTAGACTCGGACAATCTCAATACCCTTTGGATTTCCCATTTCCTTAAAGAACAGGAAATAACCCCGATCCTTAGAACAAATCTATGAGTACAACATTACTCATATAAGAACTAATTTTCTCTTTAAACCAATATACTGGACCTGTCACTCAACTGAAACAGCACCATAGCCTCTCTCTTGGGCTTTATACAATGATTCTCCCCAGCGGACTCAAACACCTTTTAGCCTCCGTCTTGGGCTTTGTACAAGACACAAATCACTCCCTTGTTGAGTATAAAACAACATTTTAGCCTCTCTCTCGGGCTTCGTACGAGACACATAAAAAACACCCTCTTGTTGGGCCACTAGCCTCCTCTTAGGCTTTGTATAAGAAAACCATTGGTTGATCCAATTAACCTTTTAGCATCAAAGTTATGCCTCGTTCACAGTACACAAACATCAACAACTCCTTCCCCTTCATCTAATCGCTATAAGCGGCAAGCCTCTGGATCATCTACATCCATGCCGTTGTCCCTCTTTTAACATGAGAAATTCCTAAGGAAAGATAACATTGCTCTACACTGAGTTAAAGTCTTCTCCTTCAGGTTGGAAATCCCCTATAAAGGAAATTATGGCATTGCCGGATTCACACATCCCGGTTAAAGTAATTCTCCTTTATAAACAGTTGTGACAAACAAACCCCTCTTTAGAGATGACAAATTCTCTCTAAAGACAAACCCTTTTAGCTTCACATCTTGGGCTTTGAACAAGATACAAACTACCTTCAGCTTCACGTCTTTGGCTTTGAACAAGACACCAAAACACCATTTCCTCCCGTAGAATAGGAGGAACTACGATCGCTCTGATTTCCCTGTTTCGGAAAAACGGGAATACGTAGGCATAAGATTGAAAGAAAAATCTTAGCGAGCACACTAATCCAAAACCCAAAATCTCATACCTTCACATCTCAATCGAAAAGCATCAGTCTTAACCTCCCACCAATCGACCGAACACTATTTTAACAAAATAACCTAAGAGAAACCCACAATCTTTGTAGCATCTGTAAACCAGCAGTCATCTGTTCAAACTCAGTTTGCAAGCAGGTTTAATTGGAGACATCTATTTCCCTTCCTTCATCAGCTTTAATAGGATAAAAAATGAATCGACCTGTAGTAAACCCCAAAGAGCGGTAGTGCTTCGCAACCACGTCCAAAATCGCTCGCTACAGAAAAATGGCGACTTCACTGGGGACGTCGAGATCTTGTTCTCTTCCCATCTATTAGGTAGAAACCTTAAAAAAAAAGTGGCGCCCACCGTGGGGCTCTTCTTTCTTTCTTTCTTTCTCTCTTTCTTTCTTTCTTTCTTTCTTTTCTGGGATAGGACTCTTTGTTGACTCAATAGGATCTTAGGTCAAAACCTTTAAGTTGGGAAGGAACCACAGAATGGCGCCTCCGCCGGGGAGCCATTTTCTGTCAGGAACATAAGATTCATAGCTTTTAAAAGTCTAGGACATTAGGACAAATATATATATTGTTTTTCCTAATTGATATCTGTGTTTATTTTTCTGCTAATGGGAATGCGTGTGATGCCGCATGTGGAAAGATTGAGTATACACTTAAGATAAGTGATGGCGACGAGGTCGACCATCAACCTCAGTGGAGGCTTCCCAATGCAACCCATTCCCTCTCATAGGCAATGGGCCGATTGTGACGTCTGAGAAGCTGAGGAGCCAACCCTTTTGTAGTGCGGAAACTATCGGAAATAGTTGTAATGCGATACTACCCTCATTTGAGGCTGATGATCTATTCTCGGTGAATAACATTTACTCTAAGATTTCATACAGCTCGCTGGTGATCCGCTTGCTGTTTGTTATCCTGGGAGGAGCTGATGATTTTGAGTACAGGTACAAAAAATCACCCTAGTATAAACCTTTGGGGATGGGTAGAGCCTTGACTCCATGACAACGACCCTTTGACCCCATGTTTTTTCTATGTTTTTGTGTGCTACATTCATGCATTCATTTAAAAAACATTAAAACATTCAAAAAATTTCTCTTCTAGTCTCTCTGTCTTTTCAAAATAAACTAAGACTGTGATTGCAAATATCAGAGAAAAGGATTGCGCTAATGGATTTCGGTAGAAGGAGAACTCATAAGTACGCCTTCAGGATTCCAAAACTAGAGGATTTAAAAGGTTTGGCGAGGATGGTCACAAACCAAGAGGCTTTTAGAGCCAAGTACGGAGGTTTGCTATCTCTGCTAAGAGTCCATGTGATTGAGGGAATCATGGATGCGCTCGTTCAGTTCTACGATCCGGACTATCATTGTTTCACATTCCCGGATTACCAGCTAGCACCAACGCTGGAGGAATATTCTCATCTGATTGATCTACACATTACAGATCAAGCTCCATTTTCTGGACTGGAAGAAATTCCAAAGAATCAGACCATTGCAAGAGTAATTCATTTGGACGAGTATGAGGTCAGGATTCACATGACCACTAAGGGTGGCATACAAGGTTTGCCAGCCTAGTTCTTGACAAAGAAAGCCCTGTACTTCACCAGTATAGGGAACGTGACTGCTTTTGAAAGCATCTTTGTTTTACTCACCTACGGGTTATTTTTGTTGCCCAACATTAATAACTTCGTCGATATCAACTCCATTAAGGTTTTTCTCATTGGAAACCCTGTGCCAACTTTGCTCGCAAATGCGTATCATTCTGTACACTTAGGGAATTTGTACAGTGGAGGGGAGATCACATGCTGTGTACCTTTGCTTTATAAATGGTTTATCTCCCATTTGCCTAAGTCTGCTGCTTTTTGGGATCACAAGAGTTCCTTACGTTGGTCGCAGAAAATCATGTCCCTCACCAACTCTGACATAGATTGGTGTAGTAGGATTTATGATGGGATCAGGATCATTGACCGTTGTGGAAACTTCCCCAACGTACCCCTTATAGGAACTAACGGAGGAATCAATTACCATCCAGTTCTCGTTCGTCGTCAATTTGGATACCCGATGAGGCACGTCCCGCGGAGTGTTCATCTGGAAGGTCTTTTCTTCAAGGAAGGAGAAAATGACAGAGCACTAAAGACAGAAATAGTGCATGCTTGGAAACATGTTCATAAGAAAGGACGGGAGTCTATAGGAAAACCCAACTGTGTCTCGGTGGAGCCTTATCTCCACTGGGTACAAACTAGAGCTCTCAAGCTAAAGATGCCTTATCCTCGTCATGGAGTTCTTCCACCGAGGGAGTCTGTCATATACTTCATGACTGAGACTGAAATGCTTCAGGTTACTCTCAACAAAGTTCAACGGGAGAGGAGGTCTTGGAAGAACAAGTACCGCACCCTCAATGTGGAGTGCATCAAAATACAACAACTACTGAAAGATAAGGATGCTCTGATTGAAATTTTGCAGCAACAAGCTGTAGAGAATCAAGATGACAAAAGGAATTTGCTCACTCCTTTCACCTGGAAAAGGAATGACAACCCGACAACGGCCCAAAAGCCTCGGTCAAAGAAAAGGAAAATACCAGAGTCAGCACCCGATTTCTCTTCAGAGAGGACTCGGGACCCATTAGCTTAGGTTTCTGTTTCTGCACCTTGTAATCTACTGTATTTCCATTTCTGTAATCCTTTGAATTCAATAAAAAGGGGTTTCCCCACTGTTTGATATTTGCAATCTAATTGTCGAAGTTTATTTTGATTAAACCAAAAAAACAATTAATATAATCATTGCATTCATCATTCTCACATCGCGTATTCTTCTTACTTACGAATCTCACGTTTGTGTCTCTATTCTAGAGTCAAACTGCCTCATTCGTACAATACTCGGGCCAATCGTCAGAAAAAGATGGATGATCTTGAGGAAGAGAACAGAGAGTTGAAGGAAGAAATCGACGCTCTAAGAGAGGATATGAGAAAGCTTCGTAACGACATGCAAGCCATGGCAGAAGCTCAGCTACAAAGGATTGTGATCTCAGAGATCACCTCAAATCCATAGTGGAGAAGTATGATCCTAGGTATAAAATGCTGAAAGATCGTCCTTGGGGCATGCCTGTTTACTATATCCCGGAAGGATATGTTCCGCCGATCACTGAAGATCAGGGAATCATAACAGAAGCCGTTGGGCCTGAAGGTTACAAACTTCGGGAAAGCGAAGATGCCAGGGGCATACTGAAGACTCCTGAAGGTTACAAACTTCGGGAAACGCTAAGATTCACTGCCGTAGTCACGGTACCACCCCCTGTGGTGCATACTGTCCCGGAAGGACAGGTTCCACCAATACCTTCTGGTAAGAAGGAAACTATGTTCGATAGAATGGATGAATTCCAGGAGCAGTTCCTGGAAATGCAAAAGGAACTGCAAGCCATCCGCGGTCAGGATTTATTTGGAAAGGACGCCGCAGACCTTTGCTTGGTCCCCAATGTGAAAGTTCCGCACAAATTTCAAGTGCCCGACTTTGAAAAATACAAGGGTAATTCTTGCCCTCAGAGCCATCTGGTGATGTACGCTCGGCGAATGTCAGCTCAGACGGAGAATCAGGACCTACTGATTCACTACTTTCAGGATAGTTTAACCGGTGCCGCACTCAAATGGTACATGGGTTTAAACCATACTACGATTAGTACATTCAGAGATCTTGGTACTGCCTTCGTCCAACAATACAAATACATTTTGGACATGGCACCCGACAGAGATCAACTCAGATCAATGTCACAAAAGGACAAGGAAACCTTTAAGGAGTATGCTCAGAGATGGCGCGAAATTGCCGCTCAAATTTGTCCACCTCTTGAGAAAAAAGAGATGACAAAGATCTTCTTAAAGATATTAAGCTCATTTTACTATGACAGAATGGTTGCCAGTGTGCCCAGTGACTTCACTGAGATGGTCGGTATGGGAGTTCGTCTTGAGGAAGCCGTCCGAGAAGGACGTCTAATAAAAGACGCTGGATCATCAAGTAGTACAAAACGATACAGTAGTGCTCTCCCTAAGAAAAAAGAGCAAGATATTGGGAATATCTCTCTCGGAAAGCAAAGGCGACGGTACCAACCGGTAGCAACTGTAACTCCTGCTATCAGCCCTGCGCCTATTCCTACGTATCAACCTCAGGTTGTGCAGAGCCAACCTAATCAGCAAAGGACACAACAACCTCTTCAGCAGGCTCATCCTCCATACAATAACAACCGTACAACGCGGCCACCAGGATTTGATCCTATACCCATGTTGTACGCATAATTATTTCTGTTACTACTGGCTAAAGGGCACATCCAGACTAAGTCTCCTCTTACAGTACTAGAAAATCCGCCTTTTTGGTTTAAGATGGATCAGACATGCCCTTATCATCAAGGAGGTCCAGGGCATAACATAGAGAACTGTCTCAATTTCAAATCTGACGTGCAAAAGCTTGTTAGGAGCTGTCGCTCCCAGGATTTTCATCCAGGTACAAACCCGAAAGTGGCGCGGAACACAGAGTCACCAGCAATGTATATTTATCCCACGAGAGAGAAAGGAAACACCGCATAAACCTGAGGAAGAGGGAAAGGAATGTTCATCGCAACCATAGCCTGGGTTCGAGAGTCGGTTACGCGAGGGGAAGGTATTAGCACCCCACGCGTCCATCGTACTCGATGGGATCCACGCTTGTTGTCTAATCTAAGGGTGAGTTATCCTAAAATCTATGGCTGTACTGAAATGGGGGAGGGGAAAACAAAGACAGACTCAGTAGGACGTCGTCGTCCTAGGCCTACGTACTCCCTTCGTGCAATGGGAAATTCAGAGTCAACGTAGTTCAGACCAAGTTCTTTTTGTGTTTTTTATGAGCGACGTTAAGTTCGCGTCCGGCAGTTAGGGTCGATGCCTGTTTGCGACAAAACGGAAAGTAACGTGCCCTTTTTGAAAATAGCCTTAAGTTTGACAATCCCGAAGGACAAAGTTTGAGATTTGTTTGTATTTTTTAAGACAGAAGTGAGTTGAGTTAGTTCATAACTCGCCTTGAACCAAAGTCTATGGCACGGGAACGAATGCGTCGCATGGTCGTCCCCAATGGGACGTATGCTCAACACTCTAGAAGAGAGAAGGGGGACCCCTCAATCTTCACTTCCTATGTTTAAGGTTTGTGTGCATGGCAAGTTGACCTTATTAAGTATCTAAGAAGTGTTAAGAGATGAGAAGAGGGACTCAAAAGAAAAGAAAAAAACACTAAGGGGATTCTATCCTAATGTTATCATGCAAAGGTGGCCCTAAGGGGAGGTTGGAAAACAACCTAAGCCTAAAGAAAAGAAAAGATGAGAGAAAGAAAGAGTGAGGGTGGACATGGATAACTATCCACACCCTCAAATAACTTACCTCTGCCTCTGCATAAAAGGTTAGTACAAAACAGACATAAGCAACCATAAGACAAATGAAAACCCAAACAAGTCGCAACCCAAAGAGAAATGGTTACCAACCAATTGAAACTCATCCAAGTTAGAATGTACACCTTAGAGGTGACCCATAATTTTTACCAAACAAGATCAAGCAAAGAGAATGCAAACAAGTGGTAAAACATACAAGAAAGTCATCAAAGCAGGAGTAGAAGAAGAATGAGTGGATATGCAAGGTGATCATGCAAGAATGCTTCAAATAATATTCAAGTCAGAATTTGGATGACCTAAATATGTGCCTAAACATGCTATACAAGTGTCACATGAGGCATACACACAAGTATCCAAGCATTAAGAGCCATTAGAAGAAGGAGAAGGAAGCATGTAAGTGAAACATGTTCAAGTATGCAAGATGAAACATGAATAACATATGACATGAATGCAAAGCTCCAAGGTCAGAAACATACATCAAATGAAGTGCAAAGGGATGATATGGCATGGCATACACAAACCAAACATAAGTCATGAATGAGCATAGATGAGAAGAGGTGAAAAGATAAGTAAAAAAGAGGCATGTAAATCAAGCATTGAACATATGCACAAAGTATGCAACAACCTCACACCAATGACCTATAATTGCAATCAAGTGACCTATAATGATTCAAACATGGTTTATGAAGCCAGAGAAGCAATCCCAAATGATGGCACAAGTGCCTTCTTAAACAAGTAATCAAACATGATCAAGGATGTACATAAAAGAAGACCTCAAACAAAGAGCAATCAAACAATTAGAAAAAACACATTTAACAAATACCAAATTAATTCTCAAAACACCTCAACCAGGGGTAAACATCATGTTAAAAACTCATGCAAAAATTCACACGTTAAGTCACTCAAACAATCATGCAAAGATCAAGTAAGAAACATGACTCAATATGCAAAAGAGAGGGACCAAAATGCAATATGAAATGATTTTAAAAATATGAGAAAAATGTTTTAATGAACTTCAATGTGTTGGTGAAACAATGCAAAAATAATGGACTCAAAATGTTTTATATGCTATGAAAAATAAAATCAGCAATGCAAAGTGTGCACAATAAGAACAATTCAAAAAGAAATTCACACAACAAATAATTCAGGTGCCAAAAATAAAATAAAAATAAAAAATAAAATTTGGGACAATTTTATTAAACCCTGAATATGCTTCATGATTTTTTTGTAATTTTCAGATGCACAAAACTATTTTAAAAAATTAAAATGCAAACAATGCATTTAAATAAAATAAAATAGAAGAAAAACAAGTAGGGGTGTAATCAGCAGCCCAAACACGTTGGGAATAATAAATGGGCTCACAAGGGGGGTTTAAATAGCAAACTAAAACCAGGCCCAGTCCACAACAAAAACAGCGCAGCCAAACAAAAATAAAAACAAAGCAGTCAACCATCTGGACCATTGGATCAATCTCACGCCTGATAATCAGTCAACCAATACACAAGTAATCATGATAAAGGGTTCAGATCCATACACCCACATTAATAATGATGCACACGCACACACAAAATTACTCAGAAATTAAAAAGAACGCACGTGACAAGCACATTAGAAATTTAATGCGCTGGCACAATATATACCAATGGATCAAACCAACGTCTAAGATCTAACATTCAAAACCAAAAGTACACGTGATGAGTGGTTCAGATTGACAGTGCACAATAATAATCATGGAACGTCACACATACAACCCATAAAATAAAAACAGATTTTTTAAAACGTGGCAACATGTGGACCACTGGATCAAACCATGGACGGCCAAGATTACGTCCCCAACCTCTGAAACCCTACCCCACCGGAGATCAAACCAGACGCCGGAGCCCTAGCTCCGGTTGTCTCCTTCAGCGACCTGCAACCAAAAAAATCCCAGAAAATGCAAACAATTACACTATTCTGACCAGATTTTCATGAGGATCACAAATATGCAATTTATTTTCACAAACAATGCAACAATAATGAGAATCGAATGAAACAAGTTTGGATCCAAAACTTTAAAACTCACAATACGCACATATTACACGTCCAATCTCAAAACAAAATATACTAGCATCATCAGTGAGTATCATAGATCATTATGCCCATCAAAAGATTGAGTTTTAAGAGCATGCAATTGTCACTAACCTGAGACCTTGAATAGCTTAAAACACTCCTAGAAACCCGTCTGCACGCTCCAGATCACACCCCAGCAATCCATTAGGGCTTGAATCTGACTTAGATCCTGAGTTTTGGAGAAGAAGCTTCCAAATTCGTATCCTATGGTACACTTGTTGTTAGCTTCAGATGATGGTAGGTTTGTGTTCTATGGAACCCAAGGACTCAGATTGTGAAAGAATTTTGTCAAAAGCATTTGTGAGTGGTGAGATTCAATGAAGAGAAAGTTTAGGGTGAAAAGTGAAATCTCATCAAAAAATAGCGTGCCTCTCTCTCCAATGAGTGTATGAGTTAGCTTATATACTCTAGGTTATTCCCCTGAATATCATTAAAGTCTTGTTAATTCCTTGATTAATGAGTTTTCAATGATTTTGTAAATTAGCATTTTGAGTAATACACCCTCTTCCATGCGTGTACCCCCAAGCCTTGTATGATGGATCACTCATTTGTCAATTGTTAATCACACCTGAATGGAATTTGGGCTTTGGAATGTCTTGATTCATGAGTTTTGATGCTTCTTGCAAAATTGCATAATGTGAAATAAATGATGAATAAGTCATGGAATGGAGTTAAATAAAGGTCACCAATGATCCTCATGAGGTGCACTTGGATGTTAGAATGTGACTTGCAGCAATAGAACCAATTATAGGTCAATATGAACCAAAATGCAAAAGGTGTAAAAATGGAACCATGAGAAAACCCTAAAAACCACTTTGCCTTCTTTTGATCATAACTTGAGTTTCACAAATGATATGGAGACGATCTAGTACTTGTTGGAAAGGGGAGAAAAAGATCTTCAACTTTTATGTTTGAGAAAAATTCAGTTGAAGCTTCCTTGGTGATGAAAAGTCAAGTTGAATGTAGTGTAAAAACTTGCCAAAAATGGAAACTTTCAAATTACAGGTCATTTCCATATTTGGTAACTTTTGCACAAACTCTTGATTCTTGATAAATGGTATGAAACTTGACCCTTGAAGACCATATGAGGATGTGAGACCTTGAAAACCTTGAAGAGAACCTCAGAATTCCACAGTTGACTTCCCCTCTCACTGTTGACTTTCCCCCAATTCTCCTGACTTTCAATCAATTGACCAATTGAACCTCTTATGAACCAAATTGATGGACAATTTTCCATTCCTAGATACTTAGGGACCCAAGAAATACCATGGAATCAAGTCTTGCCCAAAAAAATCAGAAATAAATAGATTTTATAGCAAACCCTAATTTTAGTACCCTCAGTCTAGGAGGAAATAACACGTCCTCCAAATCTAAATTCCTATGAATATGATGTGTATCCTCTCCAACAAAGATGAGATATGCCATTTGGTGATGATAAAAATACAAGGAGCCTGCCCATTGGAGCAATAAACCCAAGAATATCAAAACCCTAGTTTCTGCACTAGTTAGGAGGGAGTGGTTCACTTGAGATCTCCTGCCAATTGTGAACTCCTGGTGATGTGATAGACCAAATATGATCTCTTGAGCCCCAAGGCCCCTTAGTGACTCAAATAATGGTGGCATCAATAACCATTCTCCTCTCAATCTCTTGGACAATACAAGGGCTCTTGCTTGACCCTTTGAAGAACATCTTCTCCTCTTGAACTGCCTCAGGCACCTTGACCCCATGCTAAGAACCAATGATATGCACACATGATAATGCAAAAATGAAATGAAACATAAGCCAGTTAGTACTAAAGGTAGGAGAGCAAATTTTGGGGTGCTACAGGAGCGGGTTATTATCTTTCAAGGATACGAATCCCAATGTTCTCACAAACCCGCTGCCTCAACATGAGAAAGCTGCAGTCAACCTGATTGAGAAAGAATTTAATAACGTCTATCAAATTCATGATGTACTTTTGTTAAGGACCAATCTGGTCAAGATGCATTGTAGACAGAGTGGATATGGCCATGTGCCACCTCATAATTATCATCAGTGTGATGTCTATTCTAAAAACAATCAAGGATGTTCTGTGGTGCAAGCAGCTCTACAGGAATAGATGGATCTCGGATGGATCCAAGAGCACCGAGTTCGTGGAGTTAACATGGTCTATACGAATTCCAACGTCATTCAAAACCACGACATCCGTGCGATGAATGTCAACCTGGTGGCAATGCATTTAAGGTAAAGCCAGTATCATAATCTGTCGCGGCACGATTACAATTCTTGTCTGACTTGATCGGTAAACAAACAGGGATGCTCTTTCATACAGGAGGCCCTTCAGCGTCAGATGGATCTTGAATGGATCCAAGACTACCATGATAGGAATCCCTATCAGATCAATATGGTTTAGATCTTTGACATTCGCTTGATGAATACCAAATTGGTAGAGTTGCATGCTGAGCAGGTCCGACTCGGATTCCTGATATCACATAATTATCACAGCTGTAAAACAGGTTGCAAAAATGATCAGGGATGTGCCTTTATCCAGGAGGCACTTCAGCACTTGTTAAATCATTGGTGGATGCCAATCTACATGGATGAAGATACTCAGCAAATTAGTATCAATAACGAAAACCTCACTCGGCGTCAAAGTCAGGATGTCCGACTCATGGAAGCTAACCTAATGAGGTTACATTGTATTCAAAGTGGGCGTGGCCAGGTGCCACCACACAATTATGAACGTTGTGGAGTCTGTTCAGAAAGTAACCAAGGGTGCTACCTTGTGCGAGCAACTCTTCAGGGGCAGGTGGATCGTGGAGAGATCCGCCCATATCCAGGTTCCGGACCTATCAATTGGTCGCCGAACTACCTTGCCAATCAAATTAAGGACGTTGTCGTCATCTCTGATCATCAGAGGACCAGGAATGTTTTTGCCATTATCAATCTGCTTGACGAATCAAGAATTCCCAACTGGGAACGGGTCGAGATTACGTATGATGGTCAGAAGAACCAGAAGGTTCCCATAATCATCTATCTGCCAGGACCCCTACCGTATGAATTAACTAAGCCAATCCCTTACAACTACGGTGCGACGATAATTGAAAATGGAAAAGAAATTCCATTACCCTCCGTCGTGAATATTGCAGACATCAGTCGTGTAACACGGAGCGGTAGAATCTTCAACAGAGGAGTTGGAGAGTCCAGCAAAGAAAAGGAACCTCAGACAGAAGTTCCCAATCCACCGGTCGGTCAATCCAGTAATCCCGGCCTTTCGAAAAATGACGATGAGATGCTAAAGCTCATCCAAAGGAGTGAATACAACATTGTCGATCAACTGTTACAAACTCCTTCAAAAATCTCCGTATTATCTCTGTTACTCAGTTCAGAAGCACACATGGAGGCTCTACAGAAAGTCTTGGAGCAAGCCTTTGTGGAACAGGGTGTAACAATCAGACAGTTCGATAGTATTGTCTCTAACATCACTTCTTGCAATAATTTGGGATTTAGTGATGAGGAATAACCAGAAGAGGGACGCCGTCATAACATGGCGCTCAATATCACAGTCAACTGCCAGGACGATGCTTTAGCCAATGTACTGGTAGACACAGGATCATCCCTGAATGTTATGCCGAAGTCCACTTTGATGCAGTTATCATTCAAAGGCCCTCCGATGAGAACCAGCGCGGTCGTCGTCAAAGCGTTCGACGGATCCAGAAAAATGGTTATCGGCGAAGTTGACCTTCCCATAACTATTGGTCCTCACACTTTCCAAGTCACCTTCCAGGTCATGGACATCCGGGCAACGTACAGTTGTTTATTAGGAAGACCTTGGATACATCAGGCTGGGGCGGTCACTTCAACCCTCCACCAAAAGCTAAAGTTCGTCCAGAACGATCAACTCATCACAGTCTGTGGGGAACAGGCCTTGCTCGTCAGCAATTTATCGTCATCCACTTGTGTGGAACCAGAAGGGATAATCGGAACCCAGTTCCAAGCACTTTCGATACACAAGGACGATCAATTGGAAAAAGGAACTTCGATTTCCTCATACAAAGATGCTATTAAAGCAGTCGAGAGTACCGATACAATTGGATGGGGACAACTTGTCATTCCTACTAGCAATACGACAAAGAAGGGTCTTGGTTTTTCTGCAACTTGTACCTAGACAGCTGCTAACGATGAAAGTCTTCATCCCATTCAAAATTTCTTCCACAGTGGAGGTTTCCTTCAACCAGTGACTCAGGAAGTGCATACCATCAATAAAGATGATTCCTCCGACACAGATGAAGAATGGAAGTCCTATCTTAACGAGGACGGTTATATGTCTCAGGAAGAGGTGCCTACGTCATTTTGCTATCCCGCACAGAGTCCGAGATTTATACCACGGTCAGATGTCAAAATGATATATGGAGGTTGTGACCCGGAAGGATGTCGTGCTCTGCCAAATTCATTAGAGGAGGACACTCTGATGAAAGACAACTTTGACCACAATTACTATGGCCCGATGGATGGCCTGCCAATGTGGCAGCCTTACCCAGGAGACTTGGGGCCAGAAAGTCAGCCGAGTAATGAAACTCAGCTGAGCATCATTGAACAGAATACCCGTGTCCCCACCATGTCATGGGATCAACACTCAGGTCATTCAAAAATTACTCAACATGACGATGAATTTGCAATGTTTGCAGGGCTAGAATTCATTAATTATGCCTTTCCCGAGGTCAACGTCATCGGGAGGGATGACTCCTCCAGTTCCAAAGAAGTGTGGGACACCTTGGGACAATCGAGTAGAAAATACGACTATATGGTCAAGTACACCGCTCCCGAAAGCTCTCGTATCAGGCTCGAAGATATCCAGCCAACTGGATGGGGAGATACAGCTGAAAGCACAAATTCTATGCAAAATACAACTGAGGAATCCTCCTACGACAATTCTGCCTGGGAGACAGATTCTAATGATCCTGCTTCACCAGAAATCAGCGTTATTTCTGAAGACAAATCAAGGAAGGTGCCAGACTTTGTGATTCACCGAGGAGTTCGCCGCCAATGGGTTGCTGTCGATGTTCCAAAGATTGTTCATAAGTCGAAGTAATTATCGTCTTTACTTTAACCTTTCACCCTGCCCAGGTGAAATGGATGTTTTTGATAGGGCTCGCTTTCTGTAAATATCCATCTTCGCTTCGCCCAAAGCGACAGAGTTTTGTTTTATAGGGCTGTAGTTTCAAGAATCGACTTGTTCATTAATAAAATAACGTCGTTCTGTAATTTCCGCATTAATTGCTGTTTTCTCTTTTTGCTTTTCTCAGAACATAGTAATCCTAAAAAACAATTCAAATAATAAAAACAAGCAGTAAAAAAAATACATTGCACACCACTCTTGCATTTTCTCTATCTCTTCTAAACACGAATCATCACGTCATGCAGATTGCTTGTTTTAAACCTCGTTGAAACATACGATCTGATGCCTTCTCCCAACTTTGAGTTCCCGGTATTTGGGGCTGAAGAAGAAGTTGACAACGAAATTCCAGAAGAGATCTCCCTATTACTTAGACAAGAGGAAAGATCCATTGAACCTCACAAAGAGCCGTTGGAAACAGTAAACTTGGGTTCAGAAAAAGAGAGAAAAGAAATCAGGCTTGGGCCACTGCTCAGTCCAACTGCTAAAGAGAGTTTGACAAAGCTTCTCAAAGAATTCCCCGATGTATTCGCTTGGTCCTATCAGGATATGCCAGGGTTGGATACCAGCATCGTGGAACATCACTTACCGTTAAGATTGGAATGTCCTCCAGTAAAGCAGAGATTGAGACGGACTCACCCGGACATAGCCATCAAAATCAAAGAGGAGGTACAGAAACAGATTGACGCAGGTTTCCTCGTTACATCAGAATATCCTCAATGGTTAGCCAATATCGTACCCATTCCGAAAAAGGACGGAAAGGTCAGAATGTGTGTCGACTACAGAGATCTGAACAAGGCTAGTCTAAAGGACGACTTTCCTTACCGCACATTGGCATGCTGGTTGACAGTACAGCAGAGTTCAAAGTTTTCTCCTTCATGGATGGATTCTCGGGCTATAATCAGATTAAAATGGCGCCGAAAGACATGGAGAAAACTTCGTTCATTACCCCATGGGGTACCTTTTGTTACAAGGTAATGCCGTTCGGTTTGAAGAACGTCGGGGCAACCTATCAAAGGGCCATGACTACTCTGTTTCATGACATGATACACAAGGAAATCGAGGTATATGTTGATGATATAATTGCAAAATCTAAGAAAGAGGAGGAGCATGTGATCCACCTGCCAAAACTATTCGAGCGTCTGAGAAAATACAAACTCCGCTTGAATCCCAACAAATGCACCTTCGGTGCCCGTTCAGGGAAACTCTTAGGGGTCATCGTCAGCCAGAAAGGAATTGAGGTTGATCCTGACAAGGTCAAGACCATTCAAGAAATGCCTTCTCCGAAAACTGAAAAACAAGTCAGAGGATTCCTGGGACGTTTGAACTACATCTCCGGATTCATATTCCTCATGACCGCGACATGTGTGCCGATTTTCAAATTACTCAAAAAGAACCAGGATTGCGTTTGGACAGAAGATTGCCAAACCGCCTTCGACAGTATTAAGAAATACCTGTTGAATCCTCCGATTCTATCACCTCTAGTGGAAGGAAGACCACTGATCATCTACCTCACAGTCTTGGAAGGCTCAATGAGATGTGTACTTGGCCAACAGGACGAAACCAAACGGAAAGAGTCTGCCATTTACTATCTAAGCAAGAAGTTCACCGACTGTGAAACTCGGTACACGATGCTCGAGAAAACTTGCTGTGCTTTGGCTTGGGCAGCCAAACGTCTTCGTCAGTACATGATTCGTCACACTACTTGGTTGATCTCCGAAATGGATCCAATCAAGTATGTATTTGAAAAACCAGCTCTCACAGGAAGGATTGCCCGTTGGCAGATGTTGCTATCAGAATATGACATAGAGTACCATGCTCAAAAAGTCGTTAAGGGAAGTATTTAGCCGATCATTTGGCTCATCAACCGATTGATGATCAGGAACCAATTGGGTTCGACTTCCCAGACGAAGATGTCATGTATTTGAAAATGAAAGATTGCGATGAACTGCTACCCAGTGAAGGGCCAGAACCAGGTCCCAATGGGGACTTATCTTTGACGGAGTAGTTAATCATTATGGAAACGGAATTGGGGCAATAATTGTTACCCCTCAGGGTACCCACATTCCTTTCATCGCCAGACTTACATTCAAATGTACGAACAATGAGGTCGAATACGAAGCTTGTATTATGGGTCTCGAGGAAGTGATTGATTTAAGGATCAAGAACTTGGACGTATATGGCGATTCAGCCCTGGTTATCAATCAGATAAAAGGAGATTGGAACACATACCAATCAGGACTGATTCCTTACAAAGATTACGCAAGAAGGTTGCTACCCTTCTTCAACAGAATCGAATTTCATCACATCCCTCGTGATGAGAATCACATGGCTGACGCCTTAGCCACTCTTTCTTCTATGATTAGTGTAGGTCAATGGAATGACATACCTAAGGTCGACATAATGCGCCTTGAAAGGTCCGCTTACATCTTCACGATTGAAGCAGTCATAGACGACAAACCTTGGTATCACGATATCAAATGCTTCATTCAGAAACAGGAATACCCACTTGGGGCGTCCAGAAAAGATAGAAAGACCCTCAGAAGGCTGGCAGGCAGTTTCTTTCTGAGCGGTGATACTCTCTATAAGAGAAATTTTGACATGGTCTTGCTCCGATGTATAGACAGACCAGAGGCAGACATGCTGATGAAAGAAATTCACGAAGGATCCTTTGGCACTCATACCAATGGACACACAATGGCGAGAAAAATTCTAAGAGCAAGGTACTATTGGTTGACAATGGAATCCAATTGCTACAAGTACATGAGGAGGTGTCACAAGTGTCAGATATACTCCGACAAAATTCATGCACCGCCAACGCATCTCAAGGTTCTTTCTTCCCCATGGCCTTTTTCCATATGGGGAATCGACATGATTGGCATGATTGAGCCCAAGGCTTCAAACGGACATCGGTTCATCCTGGTAGCCATTGATTACTTCACCAAGTGGGTCGAAGCAGCATCATATGCCAATGTAACCCGACAAGTGGTGGTCCGATTTATCAAAAACAATATCATCTTCCGTTATAGTGTTCCGAGCCAGATCATTACTGATAATGGATCTAACTTGAACAATAAGATGATGAAAGAGTTGTGCGCAGAGTTCAAGATCGAACACCATAACTCATCTCCCTACCGACCCAAGATGAACGGAGCGGTAGAAGCGGCTAACAAGAACATCAAGAAGATTGTTCAAAAGATGGTTTTAACCTACAAAGATTGGCACGAGATGCTACCCTTTGCTCTTCACGGTTATCGCACATCTGTCCGCACTTCAACAGGGGCAACCCCTTTCTCTTTAGTATATGGCATGGAAGCAGTGCTCCCCATAGAAGGAGAGATCCCATCAATCAGGGTATTGATGGAAGCTAAGCTCACCGAAGCTGAGTGGTGTCAAAGTCGACACGACGAACTGAATCTGATTGAAGAAAAGAGAATCACGACACTATGCCACGGTCAGTTGTACAATAGAGAATGAAGAGGGCGTTTGACAAAAAGGTCTGACCTCGCGTCTTCAGGAAATGAGACCTTGTGCTCAAGAAGATACAATCATTTCTCACTGATTCTCGGGGCAAATGGACTCCGAATTATGACGGCCCCTATGTGGTCACGAAAGCTTTCTCAGGCGGCGCCTTGAGACTTGCAACCATGGACGGAGAGGAATTTTCCTACCCCACAAATGTTGATGTAGTCAAGAAATACTTCGCCTAAAAAAACGTCTCGGTGGATTGAAAACCCGAAAGGGCGGTCCAGGTAAAAGTTAGAGACAAAAATAAAAAAAAAAATCATCCCGGTGGATTGGAAACATCACAGTACAATCCAGGAAAAAGTTAGGGATAATGGCAAGTAACTATGTTCAACAGAGGCAAGTCCCTCAGCAGCAGTTACACCATCCATCGGAGGAAAACTCCAGTCAAGGTCATCTTCGACAGAAGCTCAGGATGTCCCAAATTCAAAGTTGGTAGAAGGATAGTGGTCGTTATGTTTCAACGTAGCATTTTCCCTGTAAATTACCATTTTCTAACTTTGTAAATACTCTTTGGAATCACGCGTTTGGCTGATCTCCATCTTATCAATAAAATTTGAGCCCTTGTGCTTTTATTTGTAATTCTCATTTGTTTTAGCTTTATAGAACGACATTTTAATATGATTAACGATTCTTAAAATAAAACAAAAATGAATTTACTTGTAAAACTTTTTCTGCTTTAAAATAAAGATGTCAATTTCTTTTGACTGTTAAACATCAAAAGAACATCAACCGCTTCTCCAGAAGTAAGCGAACTTCAAAGTGCAGAATCAAAGTACTCCTTCTAACCCAGTACGCCTGAATGAAGGGATCAACTGTGTCAGAGACCTTGTTTCGTCTAACACGCCTCGGCCGAGTTCTCATCTCCTAACCCCAACCAACATAGTTCCCCGCGAGGACTACTTCTCCTAAGCAAGGTAGAATTGCTGCTTATTGGACCAACGGTACTTCTTCGCCCCGCGATGGCCGAGTATCCAGTCATGTTCATCTTTTAGTTTGTATGTCGCGTCAGTTTTGCCAACATATACATACATACATCATGCATTATTGATTTGCATTCACATTTCATATTGCATCGCTATCACTATGGTCGGTCTTGTCCCCTAGTGATAACAATTTTCTCAATCGAGTTGTCCATTTTTTCCTCGTCAGGAAATGCTGCGTCTGAACAATCTCTCTCCTCCAGTTTATTTCTGGAATGAAGTTGGCTCCTCGACCACTTTGATAACTTGAACCTCTGAAAAACCAGAGAGCCCTCAGTCAACATCACTCTTCGCCATTGAAGATGATATCCTTGCTTTCCCGGATTAAGGAAAATCCCGAGAGAAAGCCTCTTAATCAGAGATTCGGTGGTACAACAGTTTTTCTCCGAAAGAACCACTGATGAAAAGGTCATCGGCACCTTAATTTGGATCCCATCATATGGCATTTCTCCGGGAAGATCCCGAGAAAAGTATGATGTAAGATCCCAAACGAAGGCAGTCTTTCAGGATACTCGTCTTCCCCAGTAGAAACAAATGGCGTCTCCAACAGAGAAGTTTGTGCACCACTACAAATCAGACGAATGGATTCCCCAGTAAGTCTGACGTCAACTTTTTCCGTCAAATGGCATCTCCCCAGGAAGATTCAGCGAGAAGTTTGAGGAAAACCGCTACGAATAGCGTCCCTTATCAATAAAGTTGATTGACAAAAGAAACTAAGACCAGTTCCTTGGTAGGAAACCAGGATCGAGGGAAAGTTTAAATCAGAAACTAAGACCAGTTCCTTTGTAGAAAACCAGGATCGAGGCGAAGTTTATTTCAGAAACTAAGACCAGTTCCTTGGTAGGAAATCAGGATCGAGGGGAAGTTTAAATCAGAAACTATGACAGATCCTTGGTAGGAAACCAAGATCGAGGGGAAGTTCATCTCAAAAGAAAACTGAGACCAGTTCCTTAGCTGAAGACCAGGATCGAGGGGAAATTTACCTTTTCTAAGCATCATTGCTTAGCAAAAGAAGATGAATGTGTAAGCTACCATTCATAACCACCATCAAAATTTCGGGCATTCCGATATTTAATCCTCTTGCACCACTGATAAGTGCAAAATGTACCTATTTGTGTATATATGTTTTGTTGCACTTATCAATGCTTTTTGGTAAATATCGTTTGAATAAACCCCGCTTTGTTTGTAAATGCGTATAGTTTACGTTTTCGTGTGTATAGTGCGTTATCGTGTAAATATCATTGAGTTTAATTGATTTTAATTTATTTTTACAGGTGTCCAATCAAGGATGTCTTGCCATTGTTGTATAGAGCATTGAATAAGCTTTCCAGCGCTTCAAACCGTGCGTCAATCGGAGTTACGGTTCAAAAGTTACGAATAAAACAGTGCAGAAAATTCTGCAGACTGGTGTGCTGCGCCGGGCGGTGTGTTTTGAGCGCCGGGCGGTGCGCAGGCGCTGCAGTGTCACGCTACTGGAATTTGCAAATATAAACCGCCATAAAAGCGCCGGGCGAAGCCAGAACGCCGTCGGGCGGTGCTGCGCGTGCTGAAACTCCATTAAAGCCCCAAAAACACAATTTTTAGGTTATGGTTGGATTTTTGAGAGTTCCATACCATCCAATAGCATTTTTTGAGTGGAATTAGGCTAGAAAACACATTGGAGCATGCATTGGGATGATCCGGAGTCGATTCCTTCATCAATCGGAGCCGACAAACCGCGAGATGTTTGGTTTTTCTCCATTTCTTCTCTATGTTTTTCTCTTTTTGTTGGGTGTTTGTATATTTACTATGAACATATGTATATTTGTTGATCATAATATTGTATAAAGCTTGCTTTACAAATCATTATCGATGTCTTCCTTGATCTTTTTGCATTTATGTTTGGATTTGTGTTGTGTTAGAGATAAACTTCACAAATCTTGATTAGGGATGGATATCTATTGTCTAGATGCTAGAGATAGATTTAGATGATAATTTTTATGGTGTCAGAACTTAAATTCCTTCCGTGTTTCGAGGCTTCGTGCGCGAGAGTGACGAAGAGAGTGATACGGTTGCTTCTCAACTCAGTGTGCCAGAGATGGACACTGTTGTGAGCGATATTGGATGATTTTGACGAGTATTGCAGGTAGAGTATAATTGGTCGGTAAATTTATGTTTGTGACGAGTGGAATATATACATGCTTGATAGGTTTTTTCTCTTCAAAGAATATACTTTTTATGTTTTTATTTACTTTCCTGCATTTACCTTAAAACCATTTTAAACCAAACTCATTAACATTGATATTGTCGAACGGCAGTTCAAGAACCGATCTCTGTGGACACGATAAATTCCCGGAAAAATACTTCCAAATCTTTTTGTTGCTTGCCGCTATTCCGCTTCAACAAAATGGCGCCGTTGCCGGGGATTGGTTTTTATTGTTCTTGCATTGCGATAGTTTCGTTGTTTTTGAGTTTTGTAGATATCGTACATTTTGTATATTTTCACTTGTTTATTATGATACTTGTATATTTTAACGTTTGTTCAAGTATTTGGTTAAGTCACTTTCTTTTGGTTGCGCGGTGAGACACAACCACGGCATGAAGAGAGGAAGTTTCTAATTAAGCACCGTAAAGGCGTCGAGCTTACGACGTAAAACAAACATGTTTTTATTGTTTTTCATTTCTAATGTTTTTGGTTGTTGTTTGCTCGCAAATTTTGATTGACTTATTTGAGGATGCTTTGGTGATTTTTCCAAGTTGGTTCGTTTCAACTTGCGGATGTATGGTAATGATTTTGTTAAGTTTTGTACACGTCTGAGGTATGTATTTATCGCTTTCTATACTTTAGCATATTCATGTTACTTAGGCTTTTTACAAACTTTCATGCCATTCATTCTTTTGTATACTTGTTCTATTGTGAATCACTTTAGTTCCCACCCTTTTTGTGAGGAAGCCTTCTATTGTTCATATATGCGGAGAACCGACATTCTTGTTTAACTGGACTTTATTATGTTGAATCTGTTGTTTGTGTTGTTTATATGAATGCATGAAAGTGATCAAGGCAATTGTTTCATTTTAAGCACAACCACCTTAGCCAAATAGTCAATTCACCTTGTGAGTGTGTGAGAATTTGTAACCCCTTTGAGCTTTTTGATCCATGTTTTTATTTGAACTTAATGCTTGTCTATGAGTGTTTAGTTCACTTATTTTTTATTGGATTTTGTTTTTTCTTGAACCCTCAATTTTGTGTTGTTGTATGAATTTTTTCCTTGCCTTAGAAAATAGGGAGTATTCACATGATGGTGCGGTTGAATTCAAGTTGGGGAGAGGATGATTGTATACTCATTAGTTGGATTCTATGAGGATTGAAAAAGAAAAGAAAAAAGAGAAAAATTTGTGAAAGAGAAAAAGAAAGAAAAAAAAAAAGAAGAAGAAAAAAGAAAAATCCTTGAAAAAGGAAACAAAAAGAGTTTCAATAATTGTGCTAAATAAGTATTGTGTGTTGTGTAGCACTTGAGATTTTGGAAGAAGTTGGTTGAAATTTAGTGTGTGAATCTTTGTGAGTTTTCACTCCCTTAGGTTTAGGCAAGTTTTTGTTTCAATTACCTTGAGAAATTGCCCCTTGTTTGTTTACCCGACCACGTTACAACCTTGAAAGCCCTTGTGATTCTTGCCTTTGTATTTTCAATGTGAATTTGTGGATGTATGCATAATTTAGTCTTTTGTTTGCATGAGTGTTGTGTGAGTGTAAAGAACCTCATTTTGTGTTTTTCATATATCGATGATTGTTTTTGCTAGGTGTGATTCACTTTGGAACTTGTGTTGTTTTAGAATTTTTGGCATGATTTTTGTATTTTGCGTTTGTTTGGTGACTATGTTGTCGTCGTAGCCAGTGGTAAGTATTTACTTTTTGTGTGTACCATTTTTCATTTGAACCATTCATTCGTTTCCGTTTTTCAAAACCTGTTGATTCATCTTTCTTTGGATATCGCTTTTGTGTTTTCAAGTTTGTTTGATTCTTGTTTGTGGACAAACAATTATGTAAGTTGGGGAGAGTTGATAAGTGCAAAATGTACCTATTTGTGTATATATGTTTTGTTGCACTTATCAATGCTTTTTGGTAAATATCGTTTGAATAAACCCCGCTTTGTTTGTAAATGCGTATAGTTTACGTTTTCGTGTGTATAGTGCGTTATCGTGTAAATATCATTGAGTTTAATTGATTTTAATTTATTTTTACAGGTGTCCAATCAAGGATGTCTTGACATTGTTGTATAGAGCATTGAATAAGCTTTCCAGCGCTTCAAACCGTGCGTCAATCGGAGTTACGGTTCAAAAGTTACGAATAAAACAGTGCAGAAAATTCTGCAGACTGGTGTGCTGCGCCTCTGTTGCGCCGGGCGGTGTGTTTTGAGCGTCGGGCGGTGCGCAGGCGCTGCAGTGTCACGCTACTGGAATTTGCAAATATAAACCGCCATAAAAGCGCCGGGCGAAGCTAGAACGCCGCCGGGCGGTGCTGCGCGTGCTGAAACTCCATTAAAGCCCCAAAAACACAATTTTTAGGATATGGTTGGATTTTTGAGAGTTCCATACCATCCAATAGCATTTTTTGAGTGGAATTAGGCTAGAAAACACATTGGAGCATGTATTGGGATGATCCGGAGTCGATTCCTTCATCAATCGGAGTCGACAAACCCCGAGATGTTTGGTTTTTCTCCATTTCTTCTCTATGTTTTTCTCTTTTTGTTGGGTGTTTGTATATTTACTATGAACATATGTATATTTGTTGATCATAATATTGTATAAAGCTTGCTTTACAAATCATTATCGATGTCTTCCTTGATCTTTTTGCATTTATGTTTGGATTTGTGTTGTGTTAGAGATAAACTTCACAAATCTTGATTAGGGATGGATATCTATTGTCTAGATGCTAGAGATAGATTTAGATGATAATCTTTATGGTGTCGGAACTTAAATTCCTTCCGTGTTTCGAGGCTTCGTGCGCGAGAGTGACGAAGAGAGTGATACGGTTGCTTCTCAACTCAGTGTGCCAGAGATGGACACTGTTGTGAGCGATATTGGATGATTTTGACGAGTATTGCAGGTGGAGTATAATTGGTCGGTAAATTTATGTTTGTGACGAGTGGAATATATACATGCTTGATACGTTTTTTCTCTTCAAAGAATATACTTTTTATGTTTTTATTTACTTTCCCGCATTTACCTTAAAACCATTTTAAACCAAACTCATTAACATTGATATTGTCGAACGGCAGTTCAAGAACAGATCTCTGTGGACACGATAAATTCCCGGAAAAATACTTCCAAATCTTTTTGTTGCTTGCCGCTATTCCCAGTAAGTCTGACGTCAACTTTTTCCGTCAAATGGCATCTCCCCAGGAAGATTCAGCGAGAAGTTTGAGGAAAACCGCTACGAATAGCGTCCCTTATCAATAAAGTTGATTGACAAAAGAAACTAAGACCAGTTCCTTGGTAGGAAACCAGGATCGAGGGAAAGTTTAAATCAGAAACTAAGACCAGTTCCTTTGTAGAAAACCAGGATCGAGGCGAAGTTTATTTCAGAAACTAAGACCAGTTCCTTGGTAGGAAATCAGGATCGAGGGGAAGTTTAAATCAGAAACTATGACCAGATCCTTGGTAGGAAACCAAGATCGAGGGGAAGTTCATCTCAAAAGAAAACTGAGACCAGTTCCTTGGCTGAAGACCAGGATCGAGGGGAAATTTACCTTTTCTAAGCATCATTGCTTAGCAAAAGAAGATGAATGTGTAAGCTACCATTCATAACCACCATCAAAATTTCGGGCATTCCGATATTTAATCCTCTTGCACCACTGCACCCTGAATGGCCGAATACCTTCGCCATTCACACCTTCGGGTCCAAGAAGATTAAATAGGGGCATCTGTCATACCCCAAATTTTGACCACTAAGATTTCCCATCATTGTGCAAATCATCATCACAATATGGATAAACCATCATACTTAATCAGTCTCCCCAAAGATGGGTGAGCATTCACTACTATCAAAATTAGGGTTTCAAGCCCTCTTAGAGTTCTTAGACAAAGGATCAATCAAGGAATGACATGATATTCAATTTTTATAACCTCTCAAACATCCACAATGGATCAAGAGGACTCCCACTTCAAGGATTAAGCACAAGGTTGCTCCCTTCTAGGTGGATTAAGCTTCAAGATCGCCAGTGTCACCAAATTAGGGTTTTGGTCGACCAGGGCCTCCAGATGAAAATTTTCATCTGGGCATGAGCCAATGATTCAAAACATATCCTAATATACTCCATGGAACCTCATGGACCCAATCATCAAGTCAATTTGACCTCAAGGGATGCATACATAAAAAATCAGGAATTAGGGTTTCTTGACCTAATTCACCCCTAAGTTGACTTTTGGGACAAATCATGAACCAAGACCTCAAGACATGATTTGGGGGTCTCTAATATACCATATTGATCCATTTGGAACAATGGATTGATCCAAGAAGCTTGAGCAACAAGTTTCAATTTCATCTGAACCACAGTTAGGGTTTTGCGAGAAAAGTCAACTGTAACTTTGACTTTTGACCAGGACATGCTCCCAAGCCCTAAGACATGATTCAATATACCCTATAACACCCATGAAACATGTCAATCAAGTTTGATTTAGGTCAAGGACATGATTTCCTAAAGGATTGCACAGTTTGGAATTCATCGGATAAAGAGTCAACTGTGCACAAAAGTCAACTTTGACTTTTTGAGATTTTTCACAAAAATGGATTTTTAACCCTAAAATGATGTTAATGTATGATTTGAATAATAATTCATCAAGAAAAATAAAAAAAAAGTGGGATAACTTGTAAAAGGGGTAACCATAAAAACTTAGAAAATTTTCTAAGTTATGAAATAAAGTGACAAAGGTACCAACTTTGGAGGATCATAACTCCTAAACCACAAAGCCATTTTTCCCCATCCAAAGCTTTATTTGTAGATCTCATTGCCCTCTACAAAAGCTTCATACTGACCTATGTCCAAATTCCTCATGGATTTTGAGTTATGGAGTGATCAAAATCAAGAAAAGTCACTTTGTTCCAACACTTAGTGAAAATTTCACTAAGTCAGAATCTGCCTTACTTTTTTCCAAATGTAGGGGGATTTTTCACTTGGATCCAAAAGGTATCAAAACCAAATATGATCAAACAGTTGTTGTATCATATAAGGGCTTTCCAAAATGGCCAAGAACATCACCAAATTCAATTTGGGCCATGAGATATGACATTGGCAAGTTGCCTTGCTGAAATTTGCCAAGGCAAGGTAAAATTTTGCACTTTTGCTCGATTTGCCAAAATCAGCCAATTCCAAGCCTTGTCGTCACTTTGGACACATCTGAGGATTGAATCTAAAGAGGACAATCACTGAGCCAAGCCTCCAAAGTCCTTGGAACAAGAAATAGCATGCTAAACCTAGAATTGCCCAAAATAGGGACAAGACTCCAATTTTGGATTGGAGCATTCAATGGAAGCACCAAGGTGGCATGGACTGAGCCATTAGCAACTGAATTCAGTCAAGTCTTGTCCAAGACCAAGGGGACCAGCAGCCTGTGCCCTAACCTCTAGTCAATGGCTAGAGGAGACTTGGATTTTCATTTGCCAACATTGGCCAACCTTACTCAGCAGTTGCCATTCACTATTCCTTGTAAAACAAACTTGCTCTACTATAAATAGAGCTCAATTGTGATCAGTTTAAGTACACCAAAGGCCTACAACACTTGCCTTTCTCAAAATCCACTTCTCACTCTCAAAAATGCCTTTCTTAGCAAGTCACTATCGGGTTTTTCATTAGAGAGCAATTCCACTCAAACCAATCACACACACACCTCATATACATCATACGTGAGCTGATCAAACACTTAAACAACATCTGGAACACTGATTTCTCAGAATCACCAGTCAATTGCTCAAGGTTTTAACCAAGTTACAGTTGAGATGCCATGAAGTGATCCAACCAATTTCCATCAAGTCTAAGCATTCAAACACACTCCATAGGGTGTAGGGAAGCTGTTCAGATCATCACAATTTATCTGTAACACCTCCAACTCAGAAATCAATTTGCTCTTGCTGTCACGACCTAGAGGTAAGCCTAAACTTGGTCATCTCTCAATCTATGCATATTTCCTCGCACAATACTTTTGCCAAATGTTCATAATCATGCATGGAATGTTTCCCCTCAAGTAATTGCTTTGTTTGAGTCGTGTATCAAAAATCCCAGCCTTCATGCAGAATTTAGGGTTCTTGAGGATTTATCGTGATTTCTTGTTTTATGCTTAATTTAAATGAAATTAATTGTCATAAACATGATCGTGAGGTGAAAACGAGCAGATTGATATGTGGATTGCATGATATAATCAAGTATTCAGTGAGATTGGATAGAAAACGCAAATCTGGGCAAGGCAGAAAACGCGAATCTGGGCAAGGCAGAAAACGCGCGTGTTCTTGGCGCCATTTTCACAAATTCAAATATTTGAATTTTGTGATTTTTATTTAATTGATTCAAAAATTAATTTCTCTCTGAGTTTTAATGATTTTGAGTTTATTCTTTTTTTAATAATTCACAAAAATGTTAAAATATTTTATTTTATCAAAGAACCCCAAAAATATTATTTATTCCATATAATTAATATTTTTGCAAAGAATTAATGTTTTAATTGTTTTTGACATTTAAAATATTTTTTCCTTATTGATTTTGCAAATTTTAATGATTTCTAATCATTTTGTAGGGCAAAACTTGATTTATGAAGCATTAATCCAAGATCACAATTTGTTTTCCACATGTTAAACAATTTTGATCATTTTAATTAAATATTTTATTCAATTAAAACACATTTTGAAAACAAATTAGGGTTTTTGATTAATTCAACCCTCATAAATCATCTTTAAACCTTTTGGGCCTCTTGAGAGAGTGTAAGACCCAAACCCCCTTGTACAAACCATTTTGGGCCTCACTTATTGTATAAGTCCCCCTGTACAAGTAAACGGCGCGATCGTCGCCTTTTAAAAATCAATTGGGCCTCTCCCCGAGCTATAAGACCGATTCAAAACACTTTGGGCCTCTATTAGAGTGTAAGACCCAATCCCCTTTTAACCGAACCAACTTTGGGCCTCAGGTATTGTACAAGCCCCTTCGCGTTAAAAGCAAATCTCGACGCAATCGCCATTTCAAACTAAAAATCATCTGGGCCTACCCTCGTGTTATAAGCCCCACTCTTTTTCTTTAAACCTTTTGGGCCTCTTGAGAGAGTGTAAGACCCAAATCCCTTTGTACAACAAACCATTTTTGGGCCTCAGTCACTTGTATAAGTCCATCTGTACAAATTCAACAGTGCACTCACTGATAAAACCCTGGGCCTCTCCTTGAGCTGTAAGCCCCAAATCTTTCTTTTTCAAAGCACTTTCTCCTTTGATTTTGAAATATACTGTTGTTTTCAATATTTCTTTGTTGAACAACTAACCAAATAGCATGGAAGCTCTACAACCGGGTAAGTGCTTATCCACTTTCATTTAGCGCTTTCATATACATATAACTGTATTGTGGGGCTGTTTCGCTGTAAGTCTTCTTTCATAAACTCATATCAACTATGTAATAATAGTATAGATATTTAGAGTTTCCCAGCAACTACGTCTAGCATTAAGCTCGTTGATCACTCTTAAATAGTCAAAACTAGATCCCCATAGGATTACTAGACACAGTCTTCCCTCCTCTTGGGGTTAAACAATATGGAGATGTGAAAGGCAGATTCTTTTTGAACCCTTTCTCAGACTGTCACTCGTAGAAGTTGTCAAAGAAACTCTATTCCCCAGAGATGATCTCTTCTCCGTGAATTGCATCTCTTGAGTTTCTTCCAAATTCTCAAACTTTCCTGGCTTGATCTATTCTTTGTGAATAGCCTGTCTTGAACTTCTCGGGGTTTGGGGACCCACAGGCTTCCTAAAAGCATCCCCGTCTCCTCTTGGGCATTGTACAAGGACCCTTCGACTTCTTAGAAGTATTCACAGCCTCCTCTTAGGCTTCGTATAAATGATTTCTTCCTCCGGGAATGATAGCCTCCTCTTGGGCTTAGTACAAATTGTCCCTCGGCTTCTTAAAAGTTTCCAGCCTCCTCTTGGGCTTCGTACAAATTGTCCCGACGACCTCCTAAAGGTATAGGAACAGAAATCAGTCATCTTAATAGAACAGTCTTTCCAAGAGTCTACTACTGTTTCTCAAAGCATAGTACAAAAGATGAAACTCTAGACTTGGACAGTCTAATTTCCTTGAGTCTCAAAGACATTCTCAAGCACCCTTCAAGAATAGGAAGGAACCCCGTAGACTCGGACAGTCTCAATACCCTTTGGATTTCCCATTTCCTTGAAGAACAGGAAATAACCACGATCCTTAGAACAAATCCATGAGTACAACATTACTTATATAAGAACTGATTTTCTTTTTGAACTAATATACTGGATCTGTCACTCAACTGAAACAACACCATAGCCTCTCTCTTGGGCTTTATATAATGATTCTCCCCAGCGGAGTCAAACACCTTTTAGGCCCCGTCTTGGGCTTTGTACAAGATACAAATCACTCCCTTGTTGAGTATAAAACAACATTTTAGCCTCTCTCTCGGGCTTCGTACGAGACACATAAAAAACACCCTCTTGTTGGGCCACTAGCCTCCTCTTAGGCTTTGTATAAGAAAACCACTGGTTAATCCAATCAACCTTTTAGCATCAAAGATGTGCCTCGTTCACATTACACAAACATCAACAACTCCTTCCCCTTCATCTAATCGCTGTAAGAGGCAAGCCTCTGGATCATCTACATCCATGTCACTGTCCCTCTTTTAGCATGAGAAATTCCTAAGGAAAGATAGCATTGCTCTACACTGAGTTAAAGTCTTCTCCTTCAGGTTGGAAATCCCCTATAAAGGAAATTATGGCATTGCCGGATTCACACATCCCGGTTAAAGTAATTTTCCTTTATAAACAGTTGTGACAAACAAACCCCTCTTTAGAGATGACAAATTCTCTCTAAAGACAGACCCTTTTAGCTTCACATCTTGGGCTTTGAACAAGATACAAACTACCTTCAGCTTCACGTCTTGGGCTTTGAACAAGACACCAAAACACCATTTCCTCTCGTAGAATAGGAGGAACTACGATCGCTCTGATTTCCCGGTTTCGGAAAAACGGGAATACGTAGGCATAAGATTGAAAGAAAAATCTTAGCGAGTACACTAATCCAAAACCCAAAATCCCATACCTTCACATCTCAATCAAAAAGCATCAGTCTTAACCTCCCACCAATCGACCGGACACTATTTTAACAAAATAACCTAAGAGAAACCCACAATCTTTGTAGCATCTATAAACCAACAGTCATCTGTTCAAACTCAGTTTGCAAGCAGGGTTAATTGGAGACATCTATTTCCATTCCTTCATCAACTTTAATAGGATAAAAAATGAATCGACCTGTAGTAAACCCCAAAGAGCGGTAGTGCTTGCAACCACGTCCAAAATCGCTCGCTACATATCCAAGAAAAGAAAACTGTCAAAATTAAGTCAGACAGAAGAAGAAGAAAAGGAAACAAAAAGGGCTCAGGCCTTGAAAGAAGTTGACAATTTCTTTACAGCATTGGTTAATACTAGTATAGAAGTTGTGACTGAAGAATTGATTAAGAGAAGCCGTGTTAAAAACTCAATTGCAGTAAAAGAGAAAAGCATGGAGGTTCTAAGAGAACGAATTGGAAGCAAACTTGAATCAATTATAGGTTCTCCTGAAGTTGTTAAAATGACTCAAGAGTTTATTGAAATGTGCAAAAAGGACATTGTTGGTGCTAAAAATGTACAACTCAGGAGTCTAAGGAAGTAGAAGAAGTCGCTCCAGAGGCAGAAGTGGAAGCGGTATCTACAGAGAAGGATGATGGATCCAGAAGTTGGTTAAAGCCCAACTGATAATGTCCATGAAGTAGAAGTTGCAGAAGAACTTTTCTCATTAGCAGCAAGATCTGGTACTGAGGGTGAACCCATTCATGACTTTAATCTTAATTCTGTAAGAACAAGATTTGGTTTTACATTTGGCCTTTGAGTTTTAATGATAACTACACATGCTATCTAAGAGAACAATTATGTATGATATGGTTTTTGTCTAGTGTGTGGCTGTTGTCAATATGATTCTGACTCTGATAAGAAGACGTGTGACGTCATCAGACTCTGTTATTAACACTCTGGAAGAAAACATATGTGTGTACAAGATAAAGTCAAGATTCCTGAATGTTTCTAATACAACAGTTCTAATGAACATTAGTTCTGAACATTCTAATTGAGACTTTATGAGAAAGGCCTATAAGGCTTTCTAATGTGATGCACTTCTAATGTTACAAGTTCTGAAGATTCTAAAGACGTGATTCAGTTGAACATGGTTTTGAAGATTTTGAAGGTTCTCATACGATGATGAAAAGATTGAGTACTGAAATGACAAACTAGAAAGGTTCATTCTGGATTGTGTCATTGATTCTTAGAGCTGGTTGTTATTGACAACATAATCTTCTTTTGTGGTGCTTGCAAGAAGATTGAAAGCAATATGAAGAATCAGTTAGTAAAAGGATAACAGACTCATCAGATAATTAGAAGAATCCGATGAATGCTACTCTTGGAATACGTTGGTTGACAGCTACATATCTCTTCAAGGTGATGCCTAGACAATGCTTAAGAAGAATGATCTGGAAGAGGTCAACAAGAATCATCAGAAAGAATGAAATCATGTTTACTGAAGGTTAATTCTTTCTGAGTATGGGATGTTTTCAACAAATTGACTTAGTCTACCGTTGATTTTTTCAGTATTGCTCATTAGGAACTCTTTCATGTGAAGAAGAGAGAATGCTCGTGTCATGATTTTGAAGCATGGAAACTTCAAGATGAAGTATGCTGAAGATGTTAGAAATTTTGTCATCAAGATTTTAAATCATGACTGCAGAACTTAAGATTCTGAATGATGATTTCTTCGTCAGGATTCTTGAAGAAGATGATCAGAAGCTTGCTAGTTGAATAGAAGCTTATGGCAACTGATCAAGCATGCAGAAGATCTGGAGTAAAGCTTCTCTTGAAGAACTGAAGATATGAGCTAAACAGTATAACTCAGAAAAGAAGATAATTATTTGAACTTTAATTCATTAAAAGCTGAAAAGATCAAGATCCGAAGATGTAAGGAGAAGTCTGATGGCAAAAGAAGTCACTTGCTACAAGTGAAATAAGTTATGTCATGACAGATAAGTCTATCTTGAATTCAAAAGGACAAAGCCTAAGAAGAAAGCATGAAATGCTTAAAAGAAATGGCTGAAGAATACACGAGGTGTTTCTATGTAAAAAAGTGATGTTCTATTTGAAAGGTAATTGATGTTCAATTTTTATAGATTAATTAAATGAAAAAACATTTTTTAATCGTTTCATGTGTAGATTGATGGGAGACTACAAGTGTTCGGTGAAATAAAGCCAAGGTTGAAGGTTCAATATGCGTTGCCTACTTGCACAGTGAAACTACTTATTTTTTCTCTCACTATTTCAAGACCTTTAGTTTGTTGCCAAGTACAAGTTTAAGGAACGATCCTCGATCAGATCATGAGAATTCCCAACCAACACTTTCAGTTTTTAGAAAATGTGGCGGTCCTAGTGGAAAGGCTATAGTCTATAGGGTGATTGATAAGGAATGGAAGTCTGCTCACGTGCACGTCCTAATCAATTGTGACGAGGTTAAACCGTATCTTGAGTAAGTACATTTTTATAAGACAACTGCGTTGTACTCAATTTTTATAAATACACTCATAAATTTTATGATCGATGTCAGATTGTTCATGCAATATCATTCTATCAATGAGGAAGATGCTTTCGGTCTTATACACGAGCAATTTCCTTCATGGCTAAAGAAATATGTTAGTATATTTCTCACAATTTATATTATGTGGTTGACAAAGATATCAAAGGATGCTCAATTAGAAGTCATCACAGTCCATACTCCCTTAAAAAAGGAAAGTAAAAAAGTGCTACTTTCTAATGAACTGATTCTGGTTAATAAGACCAAACTTGTAAAAATAAGATCGGCATTCAAACCCTCAGAAGACGTATCTCGTGATCTGATTTTCATGATGATATCTGCATCCGTTGAAGAAGAACGTCATGTCAAGAAATTGACTTAGGCAATACAAGACTGATTTTAGCCAGTTTATGGTGTTTAGGATTTTACCTAAAACCTGAAAGCTAAAGTGGATGAATCAAGAAGACTTCTGGAAAGCATGTCAACTAAAAGACATGAAGCGCAAAGATAAAAATAAGCTCTCAAAGTTCTCTGATGATCTAGATGAAATACACATCAGAAGATATGTTTCATCATCAAAATGAGAAGTTCAAAGAACAATTGAAGATAATCTTGTCAAAATACAAGATAAAGAAGGCTAATGTGTATCCAATGCACATTCTGAAGATGAGAATCGGAGAAGAAAGAAGATAGATGATGAAAGAAGAAATGGTTCTAGTGGTCCAGCTAGAAGAACTCATCAATAACTATAGAAGCTGAATGTGTGGTGATTCTGAAGAAGCCTCTTCATCAGAAGCTGGGAATCTACAGAAGTATTTAGTAATGTATTTCTAACTTTTACTATTTATTCTTAAATGGTTTAGAAATCTATATGTATATTCTAGAGAAATACATTTTGAGAGATTATATTCAGAAGGAATTTATTTTCTAAAATATATGAGATATAACCTTATTTTAGGGTTGATATCTACTTCAATTTTTTCCTTATAGAAAGTAGACTTGTTTTCAGATCTTATGTGTGAACTTAGTTCAACATCAATAATGAAGAGAGCTATCTTAAAATTCAACTTCATGGAATATAAAATTAAGTTTCTATTACTTAGTCATATTTGCTCTACTACCGAGAATATGAGACTTTTGACTAGTGAAGTCACCATATTTCATAAATAACCAAGTTAAAACGTATGCCTGCTGGTCAATGCTTTTAATCCTTGGAAACTAATAAGTATAATGCATTTATTAGCCATAATGATATAGAAAGTTAGTACATCAACAAATCTTTTTTCTTATATGTGATATACCTCGTATCTGATGGGTCACCTCGAGTTAATGAAAAATATTTGATACAGGTATTGAAATCATTTCAATTTACCACTTGTCAGACTTTCTGTATTCTTTCACCCTTTGGTGTCTTTTTTTGGATATTGTTTGCATAACTTTTCTATTTCAATCTTTCATTTGGCGCGTCCTTATCATCTCTACTCTATTTTGTGGTAACAGTAAAAGTCATTTTCTTTAATAGGTTGCGTATCTCGAAACTGATTGTCATTATTTTCTTTAATCTTCCTTCAAAATTAGTATCTACGTCTTCTCCTATTTATATCTTTTTTTTAACCTTTCTTCATCTCTTACCCTTCTTCATCCTATCCTTCTTGTGTCACCATGTCTTTCTAAACTTTTTGTGGTAACGAAGATATTTTAGAGTTTATCTCAGAAAAATGTCCAAATCTTCTAGCTCTCAGAGAAGCTGGTCTTAATCTGACCATGAGTATGCGCATTCAAGGATGACTTAAATACTATGCCATTCTACATGGACCCATCTATCCAAACCTTGTGAAGGATTTTTGGAAGTTTGCACGGGTTAGTGACGATGGCAACTCTGTTTTGTCCTCTATTTTTAGGGGTTCCCTTCATTGTAACTCCTACCTCCATTGCTGAAGCTATAAGCTGTTTTCAAACTGGTGCCACTGTGGAAGAATTTCATCTTAACTACAACTTCGTTGAAAAACTCTCTGACATCCATGATAAATCCCTTCCAAATTACGAACCCAATAATCCCGAAGGACTCCTGCCTATAGCTAAAGCTTGATTTCAACTTCTGATGTCCAACTTTCGACCAAGGGGAGTAGACAAAAATGTTATGTCGCATGATGACAAACTCTTTATCTACTTTCTGATGAACAATGTTCGGATTAACTTGCCTCAAACCATTTTCAATCATTTAAGGGACACGATTGATATCTCCAGAAGTCAGCATAAATCATATATTCCATACGGAAGGATTCTGTCTAAACTATTCATTAAAGTTGAGATTGTTGGGTTAACCAAGAGACTTGGACCAGAAAATGCAGCTGAGGTAGTGCGGTGTGAAAAGGTTGATAAGTTGGTGGATTTTTAACGTGTAGTTCTGATGTGTCGGGTAGTAGTAGCTGTTTTTTAGGCCATATGAGTATATGTGCTGCTTGTGGGTGCTTTGGATTTGTTAGTTCCTAAAATATGTTGTTGGTTGGTCGACTGTTGTTAGCATAAGGTCTCCTTTAGTTTCTGTTGTTCTTTTGGTCTTGTAGTTTTCTCTAATTAAGTTAGTTTGGTTCTCTTTAATGGTTCCTTGTTGATTCCTTATCCTATCCTGTTTGTACCTCTTGAATGAATGAATGAAATATTTTCATTTCGTGTTTTATTTCCCTTACCTTTTTTGATTTCTTACAAAGGGGGGAAAGTGATATATGATTTTGATACCTAGTCTAAAGAATCTCACCCAAAATATAATTTAAATATGTTTATTTCTAACCTATGTTTGAGAATTGATCAAGAACTTCACAAAAGTTCACTGAATGTTAGAACAGGCTATCAAAAGACTGAAGAAGATTATATCAGAAGTAATGATATATCATAATACATAATTTGTATTTGATAAATTATCAGAAGATATGTTCAAGAAGCAAGTACTTCAGAAGTTAATATACTCAGAAGTCGTTGAACAAGAAATAAGAATGCTAAACAAGCTTTATCTGATAATATATAAATATCTGGTGTTGACCACTAAGTTATCAGAAACAAGGGATGTCCATGAGTTTCGCGCTGATACCCAAAACTTGTTAGTAGTTGTAAACTTTCTAAAAGAATGATTTAATTGGTATATAAAATTCAATTGGTATCTAAACTTCAAATGGTATCTAGACTCTAGCATTAAAAGAATGTGAATCTTTCGAAGATCAAATCAAGTGATTCTCATTAAAGAAAATATTCGGTTTCTGAACCAGCAAATGACATGAGGATATGTGCACCTGTTGGTGATATGTGCTAAGATATTGAAGATTTGGTTTTGATACATGATGCGTGGCATCTAAGAAAGTATCTACCAGTTTCTGATACATAATGCAAGATATCAAGTCTGATAAGAAAAATCAGGTTCTGATACGTCTACAGTATTCTGATAGCAAGTTAGGTTCTAAGACGAAGACCAGCCAATTCTAGTCAGATTCTGATGAGACGTCACTAAGAAGTAATCCTTCTCTATTGATACAATTCTACTTCAAAATCATTTTGTGAGTCTTAGGATCAGGGGGAGAATCTGAATAAGCATGAATGAATTTTGAGAGTAACAAAATCAGGGGGAGCCCGTTAAGCTTATCTCCGACTCTGTGGATTTATTGTGATTACCCTATACGAATTGCTCTATCAAAATACATTATTTGTCATCATAAAAAATGGGGAGATTGTAAGAACAAGATTTGGTTCTACATCTGGCATTTGAGTTTTAATGATAACTGCACATGTTATCTAAGAGAACAATTTTGTATGATATGGTATTTTGTCTAGTGTGTGGTTGTTGTCAATATGATTCTGACTCTGATAAGAAGACGTGTGACATCATCAGACTCTGTTATCAACACTCTAGAAGAAAACATATGTGTGTATAAGGTAAAGTTAAGATTTACGAATGTTTCTAATACAACGGTTCTAATGAATATTAGTTATGAACATTCTAATTGAGACTTTATGAGAAATGACTATAAGGCTTTCTAATGTGATGCACTTCTAATGTTACAAGTTCTAAAGATTCTAAAGACCTGATTCAGGTGAACATGGTTCTGAAGATTTTGAAGACACAATATCTAAAGGTCGAGTTCTGAAGAGTTTCGGAAGACAAGGTTCTGAATTAAACGAAGTGCTGAAGACTCTGAAGACAAGAATGTGCTTAATGAAATTTGAAGACTCTGAAGATGAGGTTCTGAAGACTCTGAAGATAATGCTTCTAAGAAACCATGTGCTGAAGATTCTTATGACTAGGTTCTGCTGAACGAATATCTGAGATTCTAAAGACTGTGGTTCTGAAGATTACACAAAGAACGACTCTTCTACAACATGCTTCATCAAGTTAATATCTAAAGCCTCTGAATATGCTAGAAGACTGAAGATCGGAATGGTTTTGAGTTGAATATAATAGTACTAAAACTCTATGACCTCTACCTCGATAAAGTGGTACAAGGACAACTTTTTGTACAATGATGTTGACCATTCCTTCATGTGACCGTTGAGACTTTGCTGTTGGAATATGTTTCCAAGAATGCCCTTCAACGAATATATTTTCTCAAGCTCTATAAATTGAAGATCAAGAAGCTTGAAGATTAGTTAGTTTTTGCTCATACTAAAGTGTTATTATTCAACACAGTAAACAATCAAGATGTAGCAAGCAAAGTTGAAGCTGCTACTACAAAGTGTGCACAAACGATGATCATGCTAACACCATATGAAACTAGTCAAGTGAAACATAAATAAGTGAAGCATAGTAGCTTAGTTGAACTTGATGGTTAAATTGGAAAAAGCATTAAAGCTCAAGAAAGGAGTACAAAGTGCAACAAGTTGAAGCTTAAATGAAGAATGCTCAATGAAGAAGAAGCTGAAGCAAAATGCTGAAGTGTGTACAATGATGCAACATGCTAAAGCCATGTGAAACTAGTCAAGTGAAACATCTATAAGTGAAGCATAGTAACTTAGTTGATCTTGATGGTTAAGCTGGAAGAAGCATTACCTGCTCAAGAAAGGAGTACATCAGAAATAAGCTTAAAGCTCATGAAAAGAAGTCGTAGTGCTCAATAAGAAAGCTTTTAAGCAATACAAAACTAGTGTGATTTATAATCTCTTAGAGGTTTATCTTTAGATAGTTTCTGTATTAGAAAGCAAGGAGTTTTTGCTCAGAAACTTGCTAGAAACACTTAGGTGTTCATGTACTTTATTTGTGTAATCAGCTTGTAAGAAGCATACTTGTACACGTGAAAATCCTTTGTCAAAAGGTGATTGTATTTCTTGGGGGACTCATCGTAGTCAGAATTCTCAAGAAGACGGTTGAGGGTATCCATTGTGGGTTGATGATTTCCTTGAGCGGCTAAGTGAAAGCCAGGATGCTTGAGAGGGCTAAACATGTTGTTTAACAGCTTAGAGGTTGTAATCATTTTAATGATTAATGGATTAAGTCCTTGTGATAAGGCAATATCACCTTGGTGGGTGGACTGGAGTAACTTCGTTAACAGTGAACCAAGATAAAAATAATTATGTTCATTTATTTTTATTTACTTGTTAACGTCATTAATTTAATTCCAAAAAAAGGGGACGAAATGTGAAACCCAATTCAAACCCCCATTTCTTGTGTTTCTCATCCTTCAAATTTTTCACTGAGAAAGTCACCCTCACCCTCACCTGATAAATCCAACCAAACCTTTGTACTATCAATTATCCCTCTAAACAATGATTTTTCCTTACTTTCAAAGACCTCTTCACTCAAAACACCAGACAATATTGCTCCATCTCTTGACCAAACCATTTGAGACATTGATGCTTACATCCAAACTAATCCAACTTCACTAATTACTGGTGAAACGGGAAGTGGTTTGGGTGCCAAGCCTATTAATGTTGGTTCACCCTCAAACAACTCCACCAGAACTATTTCAGATCAACTTGTTCAGGACTATTTCAATGATGGACCTGAGTATGTTGAGTCTGAATAAAAATAAAAAAACAATGTCCAAGGCCAACCCTTACCATTAACCCATCAAGAAACTACCCAACACAAATCTCCATCAAATCATGTTTCAGGAAAAGAAATTTCAGCTGAATCTGTCCATGACACCTATAAAAATGAAACAAAAACTTCTAAACCATCTCAGCACATATCTAGCCATCAGCCTCTTCCCAACCATGTACTTTCTCAGTTAGAATTTTTTAAGCCTGGGTTATTTAATGAGGAAAAAACACTTGTGGAAGACGGATTCACATCCACTGATTCAACGACTTATGATGTAAAATGGGAAAGCTTCAGAAGGTCTATCAACTCAGTCATTAAAGATTTGAAGAATTTTTCAACAAAGGAAGTAGCCGCAACTAGCCAGAAGCAACTGCTCAATCTTGAAGCTAAAGTTGTTGCAGTTGCGGAATGTTACTAGTTTATGAAAATTCAGATGGCTAGCAATCAACTTTCAGTGGATGCCCAATTCAAGTCTATGGTTGTGAGGCAAGAAGAAATTGGTTCTGATCTTAAGATAATCATGGAACTATTGAAGAAAACTTAGGTCTAGGATGTAGAACCCGACTATATGTTTTGCTGACTTGTTTATGAATTTTTTTATGTTTTATACTTATGAACTTAACATGTTTCTGTGCGATTAAATGTTCTTATTTGTTTTTGTGACATTTTAAAAGTTAAATGAAACTTGCTTTTGCTGGTTAAACTGTCCATATAAACTAAATAAGGGAAACTTCATTGGAATTTAAAAATTACATGAGAAAAGATAAGACAATATAATAATTTAAGTCTATTCCTAGTCTTCTTTATTGCTTCAATCATCTTTCTCAGTGTTACAAACATATTCCTTCCAGTATTGTTCTGCTTCCTCAGTAGAATGATCTTCAGAAACATTTGTGTGCTCTTCTGATCCTGATGTTTGTGCTCTGTAAGTAGCCAATCTGGTTTAAACTCCTTTATCTTCCTTTAGTTTCTGGCTCTCACTTGCCGCATCTGCAAGAAGCTGTGCAGAACGTTCCTTGATTACCAAACGTCTCTCTCTTGCTACTTCAACCTTCTTTAGTAATTCAAACTCTCTTGCAATATTGCGTCTCTCACTCTTGTGAAGCATGCGGTTATGATAGTTTCTCTTCATAACTATCTTTTGCTTGAAGAATTTCTGAAGAACTGGATGCGTATTTGGGGACTCTATGTCGATCTGCTTTTATAGAGTGCTTTAAGTAATCATTCAAGTACATCTGTGAACAAACATTTAATGATCTCTTACCACCTTTGGACATTGCGTTTACTTGAATCTGACTACTATAAACTCTATAAAGTATCTTTGACCATCTCGGGATTGTTCACTTCTTATTTTTGTTTGCTTTAAATGTCCTTTCTGTTGTTTTTAATCCTTTTTTATGTGACAAAAGGGGGAGAAATGTAGAATTACTTAAATACGGATTTATATCCTTCAGATTCAATGCTACTGCTCACTCAAACACAATTAATATTATTCATTTAATACTGTTATTATGGTTATCTTGCCCGGGTAATTAATTTTAACTTTTCTTGAATATATAACTAAGGGGGGCTTACAAACCTCAACCTTAGCCTATTAGACTCAGAAGGAGCTTACAAACCTCGGATTCTGATGTTGCTAAGAAAGTTAAAATTATAATTTTCTTGAAAGTATTACTTAGGGTGGGTTTACAAAACTCGACTTTGGACTATTAGACTCAGGAGGAGCTTATAAACCTCGTACTATGTCATTGCTGAGAAAATTAAAATATATTTTAAAATTTCTTAGAAGTAGAACTTAGGGGGAGCTTACAAAATTCAACCTTTGATCTATCTGACTCAGAGAGAGCTTAAAAACCTCGTGCTCTGATGTTGTCTAAGAAAAATTAAAATAGCCCAATCATTGCCCTTTAAATACTTATGTTTGTCATCACCAAAAAGGGGGAGATTGTTAGAACAAGATTTGTTCATGATACATATCCTTGGTTTTGATGATAACAAAAGTATTAAAAGAACAATGGTGTTATCTAACGTGTGTTAAAGTATGCAGGTTCTTATGCTTAAAGATATAAATTCAGAATGTGATATGAAAGCGCATTTGAGAAAAGCTGAGATACGTGCTCTTGATGATACAAAATTTGAAGAGAACTCTATATATGATGTCTGGCGTAGACTCTAAAGCTGAAGGCCTCAGCCTCAGAAGAAACAACACATTATCTTTACACTTAGTGATTGTATTAGGATGATCGTTCAGAAGAAGTAGCAAAGCCAAAGCTATCTGTACTACAGAAAACAAGTTGCATTGTCAAATCAATTTGTCAGCTAGAGTCTAAGTTCACAAGGCTCAAGAAGAGTTGACATGCTTTACAGATAACAACTCTCAACGGCTCTATAATAAAGGATCTCATTGAAGACATAACGGTTAAACATATTACACAATGAATCAAGATCCTTTAATGTATCTATCTTCAACGACTCTTGTACTATGGAGAAAACAAAGACACTTGATCAAGTTATCTCTTCCAACGACTAGTCTTCTGCAACTGTTATATAAGTAGTTGAAGGTTTAATCTAAATCTTTAGCAAGGAATAAAAATAAGATTAGAAGTGTTCAACATTTCTATCTAAATGAAGACATAACAAGATCAACAATGAGCAACACTACTGAATATGCAGAAACTTTTGTTACTTGTTATAAATTGTAACAAGCCTTAAGATTTTCTAAACATTGAATATCTTGGAAATTTTAAGTGCTTAAGGTCTTTGTTAAGGTGATTACCTTGTACCTCTGATCTTAGTATCAAGTACACCTTATTCTCTATTCTGCTGAACACGCTGTTTAGCAGTTTAGATCAAAGTCTCTTGCTAAGTGCTTGAGCATAGAAGTCTATAGTTGAAAAGCTTGAGCCAAGTAAGTCTCTTGCTATGTGCTTTAGAATTGAAAGTCATAATCTATCTTGATTAAGCAAGTGAAGTCTTGGATTGAGAATCTGAGAAAATAAGACATAGACGGTGTGTCTGAGCAGTGAAGTCTTGGATCGAGGATCTGAGCAAAGAAGACTTAGACGGTGCATCTGAGCAGTGAAGTCTTGGATCGAGGATCTGAGCAAAGAAGTCTTAAACAGTGCGTCTGAGAAAGGAAGTCTTGAACCAGGAGGGTTTAAGCAAAGGAAGTCTTAGGATCTGAGGATCTAGGCAGTTAAGTCTTGATTAGGTGCTAATTAAGCAAGGAAGTTTTAGGTTGTAGGTCTGAGCAGTAAAAGTCTTGTGCTTAAGTGTACAAGCAGTTGTAATCATGTGTTGATTATAGTGGAAAATATCTTGTGTTGCAAGGGGACTGAAGTACTCTCAATTTGGGAGGAACCATGATAAATATGTTATGTTCATTGTTCTGTTTGGTTTACTTCTAGTATATTTTCTGCTGCATTTGTTATCAGATTATAAACTATCGTTTAGAACCTGAACTTTGTTCAAAAGCAGAAACATTTTTAGTGAACGCAATTCAACCCCTTCTTGTGTATTTTCCTCACCTTCAGTTTCTTTATCCAGTTATGCACCATTTGTAGTCACTAAATAGGTCAGTCGACGAATAATAAGTGAATGATTTTTTGAGCAGAAAAAATGAATAAAATGGAAAATCTGCATTTTACTAAGTTAGGTTACTCTCACATGATCATTTATTCTAAAAGAAGTGGTTAAATCCTTTAAAAGAAAGAAAAGTGCATCTTTGGAAAAGAAAGAAAATTGTTAAAATCTGAAGAAGATGTTTTGATCATAATCACTAACAGACAGCCTACCATGTTGTATGAGAGATAAAGGGCCTTAATGTGACTGTCACGAATGAAAAGGACTAAAACAAATAGGTAAATTAGACTTTTATTCAATGGTATGATTGAAACTAGTGTGCATAGGAGGGAGACTTGTGTCCACGAGAGTGGTTTGTGTTGTTACAATACCCTTAGTGTTGCATTAGTACATATTGAGTCGATCTTAGCCAAACTAATTCTTATCAGCCACATATGAGTAGTTTTGATGCTTTGCTATTCCTTATGTCTTTATAATTATGCTGCTGCATTTCGTTGATTATATACTAGCTAACTTGCTTGAGGACAAGCAATGGTTCAAGTGCAGGGGAGTTTGATAACACGAAAATACATAATATATTTTGAATCGATTCATATGCATTTTAGTGTCAATTTTTTATGTTTTTATTGTGTTATGCTGGTATTTCGTGTTTGTTTAAGATATTCACCAAGTAGGAGCATCTTCCGAGAAAACAGGACGAAAACGGCGAAAAAACGGAGAAAAAACCAAGAATTTGCACTCATTACGTTCGCAATGGCGTCCGCCAGGAGCTTGCCATGACGTGGCAGCCATGGGTGCCACCAAAAGACAAGAAAAAAACAAAGGACAAAGATTTTACACTCATGGCGTTCGTCATGAAGCCATGGACCGGAAAACTTATGTTCTCGACCTTTTGTATTCATGGCGTTCGCCATGGACCTCACAAACCCAATAAAATCGCTCACTATCAGCACTACTTTGACGGCTTACCCACTTTCTCCATTACTCATACATGATCTAAGGAAGGTAGTATTCGAAAATCCTCCTATAAATAGACCTTGGACTCACACTTTCAAGGTATCCAAGCTTTATAGAATTTATTTTAGGCATAAATTTCAGTATTATAAAATCAGTAGTTTCTCGCATTGAGGAATTATTACACTTTAGTATTAGGAATTTGTTGTGTGCTTGGATCAACGTTTCAGCAATCTTGTCGGAATCGTTTTGCAGTTTCAATTTCAGATTCATTTTCACTTCGGATTTTATTTCACGTTCCATTAAATTTACGTTGCTTTAACTTCCATTTTTAATTTTAATTCATTTTATATTTTGTTCTTATCGTTTCAATTTCCATTGTTGTTAATGTTTCAAGTTTCTCTTTCCATTCTTTTAAATACATTAGTAGCCATTACTACCATTCATTATCAATTATATGTCATGGTTAGAGTTCTATTTGATATGAACATAACAACATGTTTATTTTTGTAACCATGTCCAGCTAAATTTCTAGAGTTCGGATGTGAGGACCGTCGTTCCGACGGGACTCAGTAGATTCAATTGGCGTATAATCTTAATGTTAATTTGTTTTTTTTTTCGATTGTGATTTTTAAGAGTCAATATTAAAAGGTTTTGCTTGACAGTGAAAACGTTCAGATATTGGTCAACTGTGCGACAATGAGAGACCAATATCCAATAAATTTTTTGCATTTGTACTTTTGATATGTTCAGGTACCGGTCAGCAGCGCGGCAGTGTGAGACTGATGTTTGATCAATGTCTGCATTTGCGATTTTAAAACACCCAGGTATTGGTTAACAGCACGACAGTCTGAGATTAGTACCCGGTCGTAAAAATTGGATTTAGAGTCAGTTTGGTAAGACATAAAAAAGAGCTTTTAGCTTTTCAGCTCATATTAATAAAAAAAACTCTGTTTGGTAACAGTCTTTTAGCTTTTAGCTTTTAGCATTTTTACTAGCTTTTAGCTTTTTTTTCAAAAGCTATTTGAAGTAGCTTTTGTGCTTATAGCTTATAGCTTATGACTTTTTCTTCTATTTATACCCTCACTATTTTATCAAAATCTCATTTTTATCCTTTATATTATATTATGATTTAAATTAAAATATTTGTGTTTTATTTAAGGAAAAAAAAAGGTAGTCATTATTTTTACCAACAAATTAACGATGCAATTCATCTTCATTATTAATAGAATATTTTGATTCAATACATTGAATTGTTTTTTATTACTTTTAAATTATTATTTTAATTATTTATTATTTGATTTTTTACTATTAATATATTATTTTTATAAATATGATACTGTATTATTGAATATATTTGTTTGTTAGTAGACATATCATAGATTTTGAGAGAAAAAAAGAGAGAAGGAAATATGCACTTTATTGAAATATAAGATCAAATTACAAGATTATTATTTTAGAAATTTAAATTTCATTACAACAAGTGTTTAATATATTTTTGGGTTATTTTAATTTTATATTTTTATTTAAAATATTTTGCATTTGGTTTTTAATATGTTTATTTTTATTGAATAAAAATTGATCGTGAAGGCTGGATCAGATCCTGTTGAAGTGGGCCACCAAGTACGTCTGAGATGCTGGGCGTATGAAGAGGAGGAGGGGGTGTACCTGCAAGGTACTCCGACGCTCAAGTAAGTAAGGGTCAAAGAAGAGGGGCAAGTACAAAGTATGAGTTTCAAGGGTGAATATTGGATACCTGACCCTCTCACTTGAGAGAGTTTATATAGTGCCCCCAACACGTGGCCAACGGTCCTATTTTCGGGGCGAAATAATTGTTTTCCCGAAGAATAGGTAACTGCCCAAAACTAGTCGTTATGTTGGGCAGGGTGCCCAAAACTAGCCGTTATGTCGGACATAGGCATAGTGTCCGGCACATGCCCTAAGCTATTCAGGGAGTGAAGAAGCCGTGCGGAACAGGCAGCATTTTCGGAGAGGAGCGATGTAGTCCTTGCCCGGTTGGAGGGGAAGAAAGGTAACTTTCGCCCCTTTGTGGATTGGACTTAGGCAATTGGGCCGTTTTGGGAGCAGAGGTAGATTGGGCTATGTCTAGCCATTGGTCCAGTCCAGAACAGGAGCCCCCCAAGTCGTTGCTCCCGAGCATGAGAGTGATGACTTAAGGATAGCTCGTGGCTCCGGGGAGCTAGCGTGGAGTCGTCGTTTGGTGACGAGGAAGGTCGTCTCGTGGTGCCCGTGACATTCATGACCGTGTGCCTACGGGGAGACTAACGGTTAGTCAAAATTGGAAACGTTAGGGGCGCCACGTGTGCCTAGAGCCCTGTGTAGCAGTTACTAGGCAATGATGGCTAGTTAGTAGCCATCATGGCCTACGAGGGTGTGCCACTGCACGTGCCTCCCTGTATAAAAGGGTAAGGTTCGTTTCATTCTGAATTTTTCGCTCTCGTTTCTCTTCGTCTTCTTCAGAGCTCTTGCCTGTCACCGCCGTTTGCTATTCCGGCCACCGCATCAACCTCTAGGCAACCGATTTTCATCTTCTTAACCAAGTAAGTTCGCAGATTCTGCACTCTTTTATTCCTTTTAACGGTTGTTTGTAGCTTGCATGCGGTTAGGTTTAGGTTTAGGTGACGAAATAGGTTAATTTCCGGCGATTGTTGGTGGTGGACGGTGGTCGTGCCATTTTCCGCCGCCGATGAGGCCGCTAGGTTTTAGGATATTCTTGTGAATCGAGCGGTTTCCGGCGTCATTACGATGATGAAGCATGCGTAACCGCCGTGATCGTTCAGACTCCGGAGCAACGATGAAGTTTCCGGCGAGAATTCCTAGTTTTTGGTGAAGCTTTGCAGTTTCCGGTGAAGCTTTAAACGGAAACTAGGAAGTGGCTCGAGGAAGTTCCTCGTACTGAAGTGGCTTATTCCAGGCATCTCCTCGTGGGAGACTCTTAGAGTTTTTTGTTCGATGTTAGGGCTTAGGTCGGGGACGTCGTCCTTAGCCCTTTGCGCGCCCTTTCACTTGACTAGCGGTGGAAGGGTGGATTTGATTCTTCGTCGAATTCACTTTTTTCTCTGCTTTTCAGGTGATCGAGATGGCGACAGGGCCAGACGGGGAGATAATAATAGATTCATCCGAGGAGGAAGCGAGTTCCTCGGAAAGCAGTAGCTCAGAGTCCTCGAGTGTCCCCAGTGAAGCCGGGGAGGAGGAGGAAATGGAAGAGAATGTTGTCGAAGGTTCCACGGAGGAGTGGATGGTGGCTGAGCCAGCCGGGCATGTGTCTACCTTCGCGACGTACATGGGGGACGTCTTTACGGAAGTCGGGCCAGAGGGGGAGTAGAAGGTGCACTTTCCCTCTAAGGATGATAGGGTCTGCACAGATTACGGGGATCGCTTCGCCATGTATGAATATGCCTTCAAAGAGCTGGGACTGAGGCTGACGTTCACTGATTTCCAGCGGTCAGTGTTCGTGCACTTGAATTTGGCCCCGACGCAGCTGGACCCGAACTCGCTGGCCTTTATCCGAGAATTTGAGCTGACGTACGAGTACTTGAGGATAGGGGCTACTCTTCCTTTATTTTTCACCGTCTTCCATCTTCAACGGCAGTTGACAGGGAGGAGGTATGGTTGGGTTTCGTTGAAACAGCCTCGCAAGATGTTCAAGCCCTTTTCAGAATCGATACGGACATTCAAGGAGAGGTACTACATCATTGAGCCCGTATCAGAAGCTGCCCAGGATAACACGTTTGCCTGGGAGATCGAGGTTGATGAGGAGGGTAACGACCTGCATGATGAGGATGTGAAGTTTATCGGGGAGACAGTATACAAGTTCCCTATCCACTGGGGACCTGGCCATTTTACCAAGGAGCCCAATGAGTACGTTCTCCAACCGCACGACTTAGATGGGCAGGATGCCGTTGTATACGAGACGCTAGTGAAGTACGTTAACTCCTTCCGACTTGCTGAATATTGGACGAAGAAGGGGTCTCCGATTTTCAAGGAGGATGGTAGCCAGAGGGTTGAATACCGCTTTATTAATACCAAGGCGCTTCTGGAGTGCAAGACTCCTGCGGAGGCTCAAAAGCTGCTTGGTAGTCGTAGTTTTTCTAATTTGCCCGAACTATTTTTTTCTTCGTGTCTAACATGTTCGTATTCTGTTTGTACAGGTGAGATGCCTCAGGCTCATGAATGGATGGTGAAGAATTCCCTTGCCAAGAACAAGCCCGAAACGATTCCCCCTAAGTCTCGATTTGCTAATGCGTGCGTTCCCACCCCTCCTCAGCCCGCTGCGGGGACCTCTTCTCCCACTCCTGCTTCCCAGGGATCTCCCTTGTCGTTGGCCTCACGAACTAAGTGGCTGAGGGCCAATGACGCCGTGGATCTCAGCCGTGCCTCAGAGAAAGGGAAGTTCGAGCTTCCTCCTTGCATACTTGATAGGAGATTATTCGAGGGGACATCCTTGGTTGTGCCGCGGGCAGAGTCTCTACGGCTGGAGAGCATGGATCGCCCGAGCAAGAGGGCGCTCGTGGCCCAAGATGCCTCTGCATTGGTCAGGGTTTTGGAGATGGCGGCCATCTACGCTGAAGGGGACTTTGCAACTGATTCGGAACTCAAGGCTGCTCGGGCTGTCGCGGCATCTCTCAAGGAAGAGGTTAAGAGTGCTGATGATGCCCGAAAGAAGGCTGACGAGGAGGTGGCTAGGCTGAAGAGGGAGAATTCTATGCTGGCTGCTGAGAAGAAGGCGACTGAGGAGCTGGTCCAGCAGCTGAGGGTGGCCAATGCTCCAGACGAAGATGAACCCGAGGACGTGAAAAAGTTAAATACAAGGTCTGAGCTGGTTGCCCGTATGTTGGCTGCCAAGGATGACAATATCATCATTGCGGACGAATCCTTCAAGAATGTTGTGTCTCAACTGCGGGTGGTGAACCCCATACTTGATTTTTCCACCGAGGGTACCCACAATCTGGCGCGCGTTGAAGGTGGCTGAATCATAATGCCTGACTCCCTTCTTGAAGAGCATGTCCAGGATCAGCCCGTGGAGAACCAGGAGCCTCAGCCCAACTCCGAGCAGGATGACCAGATGTATGAGTGAAGGCTTCATGGAGAGTTGCTCCTGTTCGGATTTCCTCGACGAGATTGAGTTCCACCCTTAGTGCCTCGTCGTTAATTTCCTCGTCCAGGGGTGATTCTGTCCGCCTAGAGGGTACGTGAACTTCGACGAGAATCACAACCTCGGTCCCATAGGCTAGAAGAAAGGGTGTTTCCTCGGTAGAAGAGTGTGGAGTTGTGCGGTATGTCCACAAGACACTGTGTAGCTCCTCGACCCAAGCTTTCTTCGTTTTGTCCAGCCTTCGTTTGATGCCCCGAAGGATGACTCGGTTCGCCGTTTCAGCTTGCCCATTTGTCTGGGGATGTTTGACGGATGCGAAGTGTTGCTCTGTGCCCAGCTGGGCGACGAAGTCTTGGAACTTCCTGTCCGCGAACTGTGTCCAATTGTCCGTGACTATCGCTTGTGGGATGCCAAAACGCGCGAGGATGTTTCGTTTGTAGAAACGCAGTATATTAAGGGTTGTTATCTTGGCTAGAGCCTCCGCTTCTATCCATTTTGTGAAGTAGTCCACGCCTACTATTTGTAACACCCCCTTCTACACCCCCAGGCTATTAAAGCGATAACAGTTAATCAGAGTATAATTAAACATTCACGGCATAGACAGAGGCGTCACATCAATTTGAAACAAACATACAACAACCTGCTCGTATAGATATGCAACAATTCAGGTATCACATACCAAAGGAACTGAGTTCCTAACACCCACATATTCAGATACAGAATAAAAGCAGAAAATCTGTAACTGAATCTCGTATATATACATCATAAAAAGTTTGTCTGCTATATACAAAGTCACACAAGTACAATCCAAACCATGTGTATACATAATACAAATAATCACATAACGATCTCCCCGACTACCCGGTGCTACATATCAGAGCCGACCGACAAAAGAATGAATACCTAAGCTTCACAAAAAGACCTCCAGCATCTAATCTGCAATGCCTCATAGAGCATTCAAAACAGCAGAAGGGTGAGAAACACAATCATAATATACTTGCATATAATTATATAATAACACAAAAATACTCATGTAAAATATTCTCACCACAACTTACACCAGAATTCAAATACAAAACAACACAATGCATATTTCATATATCCATCATCAATGCATATCAATCATGCACACTACAATTATCACCAACACAAATATATATATATATATATATATGTGTGTGTGTGTGTGTGTGTGTGTGTATATATATATATATACACACACACACACACACACATATATATATATATATATATATATATTTATATATATATATATATTTATATATATATATATCTCAACTCATCAATTCTAATCACAATTCCACACAAAATCAATCCATTCATGATTTATGCAAATGCACAGAGACCGACACAACGACTCTATGCAATGCATATGTGGTACCATCCATCCATCATCTCATCACTAGTTCACTCAGGAACTATTGGAACCATCGCTTGTTACTTAGCGTAACTCCCCGTCGGGCAAACGATGTTCCCCATAGCTCACACCTCTTTTGGATAAGGCACACGACGTTTATGGATCGCTCACACCTCTTTGTATAAGGCACACGACCCGATCACTCACACCTCTTTGTATAAGGTACACGATCGTCCATAATCATCGCTCACACCTCTTTGTATAAGGCACACGATGTTATAGCGGATTCCCTCTAGAACTGATTCGTCGCTCACACCCACTAGGGCACACGACATCACAAGAATGCATATCATGATGCTTGGCATATAATGACTCATGACATTCAAATGCACTCACATACACATTCATAATCATGCATATATAATCCAATACCACACAATGCATTTTCTTTCCCTTAGGCCACAATTCATCATCACAACATTTTATCACATGCATTTACTTCATACAACAGCACACAAGTCATACGATATCCATATCAACAGCACATTGCATGATACCCCTCAATTACACATAACTACAACGACAAAAGTCGACAAAACAACACTATTCCAAATTCCCGACATAATTAAATTGGTCAATAATCTCAAAACCATTATAATAAGAAAGTACAGCTCAATAGCTTTCCATCGGCATAAAGAACACTCAAAACCGATAAACGGATCACAAGTTATGGGATTTAAAAGAAAATATAATTATTGAAATTCCCCAGGACCGCCCGGCGCTACCCAACTACCGCCCGACGCTGGCCCCTCGGCTCTACTTCGCCCGGCGAAGCAGCGACAAAACAATTCCCCATCCATGACTCAAAAGAGTCAGGAACGTGCTAGGCTGCGCCTCTCGGGCATCGCCCGACGCAATTCCGCGTCGCCCGGCGCCCTACACCAGAAATGGAAAAATTCTGCTGCGTTTTTACACGACACCAACACCCCAAAATCCCCATTTTCCAACCCAATTCATTTCCAACAGCAAAACAAACATTAGCAATTGTTCATAAACATGGTGTGATCATACAATGCCATTTATATCGATTTCCGACCGTGAAAACATCGATTTCTACTCGTTTACTCATTTTCGACCTATAACCAAAAAACTCGTAAAACTTCCAATACACACCTACATAATCATACACAAACATAGTATAACCGAGTTTCGCACCCTTACCCGATTTAATCGCGTTTGAAAAGTTAGTTGATTGATTCCTTCCTCTCCAAGTTTTTTCTCTCTATTCTTCTTTCTCTTCTCTTCTTTCTCTTTTTCTTCTCTTCTTTTTCTTTCCTAACTATTTTTCTCTCTTTTTCTTTCTATTTATGTTTTCTAACTTAAGAAAATAAATGAAATGACCAAAATACCCCTACACTCAAATATCTCGCAAATGTTCCCAAAACGCGATAAAACATATTCACGACGAAAAATAATATATTTTCAAATAAAAGTCAAACATAAAATAATATAATAATAAAATAATCAAAACGACTCAATTAAATAAAACTACTAAAACTGGGGCGTTACAACTCTCCCCTACTTAGAAATTTTCGTCCTCGAAAATATTACCTGAGACGAACAACTCCGGATACGACTCCCGCATCCGACTCTCCAACTCCCAAGTCAATTTGCCCTCAGCAGTGCCTCCCCACACTACTTTCACAAGTGCAATGTCCTTGCCCCTTAACCGCTTCAATTCACGTTCCAAAATCCTCACGGGTAACGCTTCAACCGTAAGGTTCTCCCTTACCTCTACCTCATCCATCGGAATCACATGCGACGGATCCGAAACATACTTCCGAAGCTGTGAAAAGTGGAACACATCATGCAAATTCGACAGACTCGGTGGCAACGCCACCCGATAAGCCACAGGACCAACTCTCGCGGATATCTGGTAAGGACCAATAAACCGAGAAGTAAGCTTCTTTGACTTCAATGCACGACCAACACCCGTCACCGGCGTAACTCTAAAAAATACACGATCGCCCTCTTGAAACTCAAGATCTTTCCTCCTTCGATCATGGTAACTCTTCTGCCTACTTTGAGAAGCCTTCATTTTCTCACGAATAAGTTTCACCTTTTCCGTAGTCTGTTGAATCAATTCCGGTCCAACCACCGAACTCTCACCAGATTCATGCCAACACAACGGTGTTCGACATCTTCTTCCATACAATGCTTCAAAAAGTGCCATTCCGATACTCGAATGGAAACTGTTGTTATACGTGAATTCCACCAACGCAAGATGACTAACCCAAGCACCACCTTGTTCAAGAACACTCGCTCTCAACAAATCCTCCAACGAATGAATAGTTCTCTCCGTCTGTCCATCCGTCTGAGGATGATAAGCCGAACTCAATCTCAATTTAGATCCTAAAGCCTTTTGCAAACTTTCCCAAAATCTGGAAGTAAACCTTGGATCTCGATCTGAAACAATGCTCAACAGAACACCATGCAATTTCACAATCACACTGATATAAATCTCAGCCAACCTCTCCAAAGAAAAACTGATGTCAATCGGAATGAAATGCGCCGATTTAGTCAGTCTATCCACAACTACCCAAATAGCATTATGCCCCCGCTGAGTATTCAGCAACCCTGTCACAAAATCCATAGAAATGTTATCCCATTTCCACTCAGGAATATCCAACGGTTGTAACAAACCACTAGGCCTAAGATGTTCGACCTTCGAATTCTGACACGTCAAACATGCATACACAAACTGAGCCACATCCTTCTTTAATCCAGACCACCAAAAGATCTTCTTCAAATCTTGGTACATCTTATTAGCTCCCGGATGTATACTCAAATTACTCCGGTGTCCTTCCTCCAAAATCATCCTTTTCAACCCCGCATCATCAGGAATACAAATTCTACCTCGGAACCTCAAAACACCTTTATCATCCACTTTAAAGTCCTCAATTTCACTTTTATCCCTAACCGTCATCAAATCCACAAATTTCACATCCAATTTTTGTTTCTCGCTAACGGTCAACAGAAAATCATTAGTAACCTTCAACATACCTAGCCTCACACTATCAGACGTCAATTCACATACCAAACTCAAATCCCTAAACGCTTCCAAAAGTTCCCACTCCTTAACCATCAAAGTAGACATATGCAACGATTTCCGGCTTAACGCATCGGCTACCACATTAGCTTTACCAGGATGGTAATTCAAGCCAAAGTCGTAGTCCTTCAAAAATTCCAACCATCTTCGTTGCCTCATATTCAACTCTTTCTGATCAAACAAGTATTTCAAACTCTTATGATCACTAAATACTTCGAATCTTGCACTGTAGAGATAATGCCTCCAAATCTTCAACACAAAAACCACAGCCGCTAATTCCAGGTCATGAGTAGGATAATTTTTCTCATGCACCCTCAATTGCCTCGAAGCATAAGCTACAACCTTACCTTTTTGCATCAACACTCCACCTAACCCAATCAAAGACGCATCACAATACACCACAAACGGTTCATTAGGATTCGGCAAAATCAAAATCGAAGTTGTAGTCAATCTCCTCTTCAGCTCACTAAAACTTTCCTCACACCGAATATCCCAAATGAACGCTTGACCTTTACAAGTCAACTGGGTCAAAGAAAGTGCTAACTTAGAAAAACCTTCAATGAACCTTCGATAATATCAGGCTAATCCCAAAACGCTTCTAATTTTAGTAACAGATCTCGGAGCCTCCCATTGTAGAACTGCTTCTACTTTAGATGTATCCACAGCGATACCATTACCTGAAATCACATGACCAAGAAAACTCACTTCCGACAACCAGAATTCACACTAGGACAACTTAGCAAAATGTCTCTTCTCCTTCAAAACCTGCAACACAATGCGCAAATGCTCCGCATGTTCCTCCCGGGACTTAGAATAAATTAAGATATCATCAATAAACACAACAACAAAACGATCCAAATGCTTGTGGAAAATACGATTCATATAATCCATAAACACACCTGGCGCATTAGAAACCCCGAACGGCATCACGGAATATTCATAATGACCGTAACGTGTCCTAAAAGCCGTCTTCTGAATATCTTCCTCTTTCACTCTAATCTGATGATACCCTGATCTCAAATCAATCTTACTAAACACACAAGCACCTACCAACTGATCCATCAGATCATCAATTCTCGGAAGAGGATACTTATTCTTAATTGTCACCTTATTCAACTGGCGATAATCAATACACAATCGCATACTCCCATCTTTCTTCTTCACCAATAAAACTGGAGCACCCCAAGGCGACACACTCTGTCTCACAAACCTCTTTTCCAATAATTCATTCAACTGCTTCTTTAACTCAACCAACTCAGATGCCGACATTCTATATGGTGCCATCGATACAGATCTAGTACCAGGAACTAGATTTATAGAAAACTCCACCTCTCTCTCTGACGGCACATCTGAAATATCCTCAGGAAACACTGCCGGAAAATTACACACAACAGGAAACACATCCAGTGAAACTTGACTATCCACAGTCAACGATGCAAACAATCCGAACAACTGAGCTTCATCCGCCAAAAGTTTCTTCAACTCTTTGGTAGATAAGAAACTCGAGTCCTTGTCTTCCTCAAGAGAAGGAAATCTTACTAGCTTATGATAACAATCAATATGAACCCGATTAAATTGCAACCAATTCATTCCCAGAACCACATCTAAACCCTCCAACGGCAAACACACCAAATCCATTTCAAAATCTTTACCATAAATGGTCAAAGGACAACTTAAACAAACCAAAGAAGTAGTTACCGACCCCATTGCTGGAGTATCAATAACCATCTCTCCACCCATCGAAGACAACAAAAGATTCAAACGCTTTGCGCACTCAGACGAAATAAACAAATGAGTCGCTCTAGTATCAATAATTGCAACTAAAGGCGTACTATTAATAAAACAAGTACCTCTGATCAGACGGTCTGGACTTGTAGTCTGAGTTCCTGCCAATGTAAAAACTTTCCCACCAGCTGGAGCTTGCCTTGGTTTCGGACACTTCGTACTAACATGACCAGCTTCACCACAGTTGAAACACTTCACCACATTCCTTTTACAATCAGCTGCAACATGTCCTAAACCAACACAATTGGAACATTTTCTCATATCCTTCCTACATTCAAATTGACGATGTCCTAAGTCACCACACCTATAACATCTCAGAGGACCAGACATACCTCCCCCAATTGGCCTTTTCTCAAAATTACCCCTATGCTTACCCTTGTCAGCTGGTGTCACATAAGGACCACTACGAAACGGTTGCTTCCCTTTCCTCTCGTTCACACTCTTATAGTGAGTAGAACGAGCCTTGCTATCTTCCTAAAAAATCCTACAACAGTCCACCAAATCCGAAAACCTTCTAATCCTTTGATAACCGATTGCCTGCTTAATCTCAGGACGCAATCTGTTCTCAAACTTCACACACTTAGAAAACTCCGCAGTCGCTTCAGCATAATGTGGATAAAACTGCACAAGCTCCACAAACTTAGCAGTATAATCAACAACAGACATATTACCTTGTTTTAATTCCAAGAACTCAATTTCCTTCTTTCCTCTAACATCTTCGGGAAAATACTTCCTCAGAAACTCCCTGCTAAACAAAGCCCAAGTGACTTTTTCCTCCGCAACTTCCAACACATGACGAGTACCAACCCACCAATCATCGGCCTCTTCCAGTAACATGTGAGTACCCAGTCTCACCTTCTGATTCTCAGCACAATCCATCACTTGGAAGATCCTTTCAATCTCCTTAAGCCAAATCTGAGCACCATCAGGATCATATCTTCCTTTGAAGATAGGCGATTTGTTCTTCCTGAACTCATCATTACCCGCAGCATTAGGTGCACCCTGCACATCCCGAGCCATAGCTTGCATAGCAGCAGCTAAAGCAGCGTCATTCCTACCAGCCATATTCTGTTCATTTCCAATAACAGCAACTATGGTTAAACAAACAGCTCCCCCGAACACAACACCGACACGGACTGACACAAATGACACAGACTAGCACAACTGACATGGACTGGCACAACTGACACGGACTGGCACAACTGACACAGACTGGCTCTGATACCACTTAATATAACACCCCCTTCTACACCCCCAGGCTATTAAAGCGATAACAGTTAATCAGAGTATAATTAAAAATTCACGGCATAGACAGAGGCGTCACATCAATTTGAAACAAACATACAACAACCTGCTCATATAGATATGCAACAATTCAGGTAGCACATAACAAAGGAATTGAGTTCCTAACACCCACATATTCAGATACAAAATAAAAGCGGAAAATCTGTAACTGAATCTCGTATATATACATCATAAAAAGTTTGTCTGCTATATACAAAGTCACACAAGTACAATCCAAACCATGCGTATACATAATACAAATAATCACATAACGATCTCCCCGACTACCCGGTGCAACATATCAGAGCCGGCCGACAAAAGAATAAAGACCTAAGCTTCACAAAAAGACCTCCAGCATCTAATCTGCAATGCCTCATAGAGCATTCAAAACAGCAGAAGGGTGAGAAACATAATCATAATATACTTGCATATAATTATATAATAACACAAAAATACTCACGTAAAATATTCTCACCACAACTTACACCAGAATTCAAATACAAAACAACACAATGCATATTTCATATATCCATCATCAATGCATATCAATCATGCACGCTACAATTATCACCAACACAAATATATATATATATATATATCTCAACTCATCAATTCCAATCACAATTCCACACAAAATCAATCTATTCATGATTTATGCAAATGCACAGAGACCGACACAACGACTCTATGCAATGCATATGCGGTACCATCCATCCATCATCTCATCACTAGTTCACTCAGGAACTATTGGAACCATCACTTGTTACTTAGCATAACTCCCCACCGGGCAAACGATGTTCCCCGTCGCTCACACCTCTTTTGGATAAGGCACACGACGTTTATGGATCGCTCACACCTCTTTGTATAAGGCACACGATCGTCCATAATCATCGCTCACACCTCTTTGTATAAGGCACACGATGTTATAGCGGATTCCCTCTGGAACCGATTCGTCGCTCACACCCACTAGGGCACACGACATCACAAGAATGCATATCATGATGCTTGGCATACAATGACTCATGACATTCAAATGCACACACATACACATTCATAATCATGCATATATAATCCAATACCACACAATGCATTTTCTTTCCCTTAGGCCACAATTCATCATCACAACATTTTATCACATGCATTTACTTCATACAACAGCACACAAGTCATACGATATCCATATCAACAGCACATTGCATGATACCCCTCAATTACACACAACTACAACGACAAAAGTCGAAAAAACAACACTATTCCAAATTCCCGACATAATTAAATCGGTCAATAATCTCAAAACAATTATAATAAGAAAGTACAGCTCAATAGCTTTCCATCGGCACAAAGAACACTCAAAACCGATAAACGGATCACAAGTTATGGGATTTAAAAGAAAATATAATTATTGAAATTCCCCAGGACCGCCCAGCGCTACCCAACTACCGCCCGGCGCTGGCCCTTCGCCTCTACTTCGCCCGGCGAAGCAGCGGCGAAACAATTCCCCATCCATGACTGAAAAGAGTCAGGAACGTGCTAGGCTGCGCCTCTCGGGCATCGCCCGACGCAATTCCGCGTCGCCCTGCGCTCTGGGCACCGCCCGACGCCCTACACCAGAAATGGAAAAATTCTGCTGCGTTTTTACACGACACAACACCCCAAAATCCCCATTTTCCAACCCAATTCATTTCCAACAGCAAAACAAACATTAGCAATTGTTCATAAACATGGAGTGATCATACAATGTCATTTATATCGATTTCCGACCGTGAAAACATCGATTTCTACTCGTTTACTCATTGGGAGCAGAGGTGGGTTGGACCATGTCTAGCCATTGGTCCAGTCCAGAACAAAAATTAATTTAATAAATAGAATTTCTAATTTTTTAATTAAGAATGTCCTTTTATGTCATTTTGTATTTACCAGCTAGTGTAACCGTTAATTTACCAAACACTCAAATTAGCTTATCAGCTATAAGTAACCAGCTATAAGCTACCAGCTACCTGTCATCAGCTAACAGCTATCAGCTAGCTTATCAGCTATCAGCTAGTTTTCCCAAACAGAGCCTTAATCTCTAAAAACAACAACAATGCTTTAGGGATTAACTAAGATTTATTGGTTTTCAAAAAATGTTTCGAAATTGTAACTGAGACAACGACATCTAAGAATTTAGGGTTTCGAAACATAACATGAGCTACGCGAAAGTGAGCATTATTTTTAAATTCATTCTTTTTTCCAAAAAAAAATATTTTAAAAATCAAACCAAACGCCAAGAATTTATTGAGTCCCAGAGGTGCGATTGGAAACTACATTCCAGTCTCGTTTTAATTAATTTTCTTCCAAATCGACTTTATTTTCTTTCTAAAAATACAAAAATATACCCGATTAGTCTTAGATTTGCAAAGTGACAATCAACTACAATCGATTGACATTGATCTCTGTGGGTTCGACACTTTTTATACTCTTATTGGCATTTTCGTGCACTTGCGGAATAACACACCAATTAATTAATGATTATCCTTTACTATAGGCTTTTGCTATCCTTGATGTCTATATATTGTCAATATTGATACTCCTTCCATCTCAAAATAAAAGTATTTTAAGGTTGTTGTACATAGATTAAGAAAAGTAATAATTGAAGAATTAAATTTAACAATTTTACAAAACTGCCCTTAGTTATTATTGGTTGTCATAAATGTGTAATGTGATATGATATTTTGAAAGTTGTGTAGATAATATTTATTAGGAGTAAAGTTGGTAAAAATTAATTATTATTGTCTTGAAAACATAAAAAAACTCTTATTTTGAGACAAATTTTTTTTTTAGAAAAACTCTTATTTTAAGATAGAGGGAGTAGAAGTTTATGTGGACCCCTTTATATATTCACGAGGACATTTATTGCTACTAAGATAGTTTCCATAATCATTAGGGGTGATCGTATCCGAACCAATCCAAAAGCAAAACCGCAAATCGAACCAATCCAAACCGAAAACCGCAAAAACCGCATTTGGTTTGGATGATTTTTTTGCTGAACCGCGCGGTTCGGTTCGGTTTGTGGTTTTCATTTCACAGAACCGAACCGCATTTTAAGTTATTTTAATTTATATTTTCAATAATTCTTAAATTAAACATACAAATCAGTCCCTTCTCGTCTCAATTCAATCTTCTAGGGTTTCCTTTCACACTCACACAGTCGCACCGTCGCGCCATCTTCATCATCTCTAACTCTCACGTCCGTCATCTTCATCTTCATCTCTCACTCTCTCATCTTCATCGTGTCTCGTCTCTCGTCTCTCATCTTCATCTCTCACTCTCTCTTGAATTCACTCTCTCGCCGCACCACTCTCTCTCTCTCAAATCTCAATCAACAAAGGTACTGTTATTGATTCAAATATACCGAAATTAAGAAGAAACCCAGAAATGATTTTTCTGAAGAATAGTTTTTTTTGTTTCCTTTTGAAATTTTACAGAGGAAAGAGGAATAATCGGAGAGGAATGAAAGGGAGACAGAACACAACACAATACCTCAAGCAGACATGTGGTGTTTGTTTTCCTTACAATTTGCTGTTTTTATTGTTTTCTTTTTGTCTGTTGTTTTTTTTTTGTTCATAAGAAACTTTTATAACAGCATAGCACGTTCATTTTTGTGTGTGTGGATTTTGGATTTTTAATTCATGTTAAAAAAATAGTCATGTTGAGATTTTGAATCATTATTTTAAGATTTAAATATCTAATTTCATTTCTGTTGAGATTTAATGCATTTTATTCTGCAGAAATGAATAGAAATGGAAGCAGATCTTGAAGTTTGTTTGTTAGTTTGTTAATGGAAGCAGAAATGAATACTTTCTGGAAGCATTTTATTTTGCTTGAAGTTTGTTAGTTTGTTAGTCTGCAGAAATGAATACTTTCTGGTGATTTAGGTTCAGTTCTAATGATTTGAGTTTTTGTACTAATTTGAGTTTCTGTTTCCATTTTCCATTTTCTGCTTAGTGGATGTTTCCATTTTCTGCTGTTAATGACATAGAGCTGATGTTAATGACATAGAGCTGCTTCTTCCATTTTCTGCTTGGTGAGCTGCTTCCTGTTGTGACATAGAGCTGCTTCTGTTGTGGACATAGAGCTGCTTCTGTTGTGACAAAGAGTAGAATTTTGTTGAATTCTGTTGAATTTAGTTGGACAATTTTGTTGGACAATTTTGTTGAATTTTGTTGAATTTAGTCTACTGAAGATTTATTGGACAATTTGTTGAATTTTGTTGAATTTATTTATTGGACAATTTGTTTTCTGAAGCTTATGTTTTATACAACATAATATTGGTTTCTGCTACAACATAATTATGTTTCTGAAGCATATAATTATGGTTTCTGCTACAACATAATAGTTGGACAATTTTCTGAAACTTGTAATATTATGTTTCTGAAGCATATATTTATACAACTTGTAAATATTTATACAACTAATAAATATTTATACAACATAATATGGTCAAAACTAATAAATATTTATACAACTGAAGATGATTGGACATTTTGCTGAAGCTGAAGCATATATTTATGGAACACTCTTGCTTAAGCATATATTTTATGGCGTAATTGTAAACCGCAGCCACCGAACCGATCCTAACCGCATTGGTTTGGTTTGGTTTGGTTTGGATGAATTTTTAAAAACCAACCGAACCAAACCGAACCACATTCATTTTTATCTCGCGGTTAAGATGACTTTTATGCTCAAAACCGAACCAAATCGCTCCGCGAACACCCCTAATAATCATTGTTTTGTTTGTTTAACTCTTCAAAACTCCTTGAAAATTGACATGCATTCAATAAAGCTCTATATATTAAGTAACCTTAGTTAGCGTATTATTTTATTCTCATCACAGCCACTGATTATAAATTTTGATTGTTTTTAACAACAATGTCTTTCGTTTTTACTTCAATATTAACAATTGTTAGCGGTAAAGTAAATCTCAAAATGAAAGTTTGTATTGTTCATGTGTGGAGTATTCCATAATGAATAAATCTCCATGAGATAAATTTTTTGAACATGCTACTGGTGGATCAACAGGCTTTTTAAATGAGTTATTGTTTTTTTATTAATATATCGGTTTGAAGTGGCACATTTTGATCACACATGTTACTATTGAATCATGATTTTTGTCTATTTTTTCATGAGAAAATCAACAACGTTCTAAGATCCATGCAAAAGTTAGGAAAATATTGGTTTCAATGGTTCAAAGAATGATTCAAGAAGGTTTTGCGTACATCTTGGGAAATGTGTTGGTTGCTCATAATGAATCTTCATTGAGAATCACTCAGCACAAGCTCAAATTAAATTTAATGGAGAGTTCAAAATTTACAAGGATCGAAGGGAATTGCATTCCAATGAAGCATTTTAATTTCATGTAATTCAAAGATATATTAGACAATTTCTTAATGCACCACCTTAGTTTCTTATACACTACGTGAAATTTCATTTTTGTCCTTCAGTTCCGGATGTGCACATCCGAACGCACCGTTTTTGTAAAAAAACGCTGATGTGTTCCGGATATGCACATCCGGAAACATAGCATAGCTTTATTTTTTTAAATTTCGGAACTGCAGATTCGGAAAATAGCTTAACTTTATTTATTTTTTTTAAATCGATTTTGTCGATTGGTCGCATACGTTAATATATCATCACAATATATTTCGGAGATAAACCCTTTTCGTTATTGAAAATAAGTAATGTGGCTGGTGCACCAGTAACAGTAATGTCATCAGAAGTTATAACAAATTCTAGGGTTGGACTCTCTCCGTCAATATAATGATTGTCTTTGGCATTCTGATAAAGTTAGGACTCAATATATTTTGGAGATAAACCCTTTTCGTTATTAAGTGTAGTTACTAACTTACACGATACAAGAAAAGTGTTTGAATGCATAAATAACTCATTATTATTTACCATTTTGGTTTTCAGGGAGTGACGTGTGGCTTTCTATAAATCAACTGGCTTTAAGTCTAAAAGGATTATATTTTCCAGGTTCGAAGATTGTAGGACAAATCAAGATCAATAGTAAAACATTACTTCTTTGACGTTATCCAAGATAAATGACGTTGAAACAGTATAATATATACATATACATCAATATACATTAGTATGCATCATTTAGAAAAACCAATGCTGAAAGCCACACGCCACTCCCTGAATTATTCTATCATGAGGAATACACAAATCTAACAAAATTATCTTATCATTCCAGCGGGCCGATTTCCCTTCTAAGGAACCACTGTTATTTTAAAGAGGTCTTGAATTATCTCATTGCAATTAACCTGAACAGAAACAATTCCTCTGTATCTTGTGACCCAAAGTCAGTCAATTGGTTCTGCAAGTGGTAATAGGAGTACCACCAACTTTGTGTCGACTCTACTGCCATTTATCTTGGATAATGTCAAAGAAGTAATGTTTTACTGTTGATCTTGATTTGTCCTACAATCTTCGAGGATAGATTTGGGAGTTCAGATAACGTCAAAGAAGTAATGTTTTACTGTTGATCTTGATTTGTCCTACAATCTTCGAGGATAGATTTGGGAGTTCGGATAACGTCAAAGAAGTAATGTTTTACTGTTGATCGGTATTCTTTTAAAATAATATTATTATTATTTCTTAAAATAAATATACCTTTTTAAGTTTCAACCATTTTTCCGGATGTGCACCGGATATGCACATCCGGAACAAGGCAACGTTTTTAAAAAAAACGGTGTGTCCGGATATGCACATCCAAAACTGGGGGACAAAAACGAAATTTCACGTGGTGTATGAGAAACTAGGATGATGCATTAAAAAATGGTCATATATTATAGTCTTTGTCTGATAATAGATTAGCAAGTAACAAAATTAAAGTGCAAGAACCACATTAATGTATTAAAAGATTAATATCCTCCATTAAATTGTTCAATCTTTGATAGTCAATTTTTTTAAACAGATGTTATCGAACATATAGTTGAGAAAGATGACTTAAATGAAACAAATAAGAATGGAAAGTGTTGGAATGAAAAATAAAACTCATGGATCTAACATTAATTTTTTTGGAGGCTGTCTAATAACCATTATAACATACTATAACATAGTTACTATTATTTCACGGCATGTCATATTAACATGGTTTGTTTTTGTTTCTTCGCAGTGGTGAAAGGATTTTTTGCACACTTTGGGTTGAATTTTTTGATAGAATGAAATAATTTCTAGACAATAATGATCAGACACAGAGAGTTATTGTTATCTTTCAACTATGCAAATTGAGGAAATTTTTAGTTTGGTAACATCTTCTAATTTTGTCTTTGTTATTAAATTGTTATGTTGTGTGTAATCAACTAAATATGTTAAAAATTGACCATTTCTTAAGACACCACCCTAGTTTCTTATATACTACGTGAAATTTTGTTTTTGCCCCCCGATTTCGGATATGCACATCCGGACGCACCGCTTTTTTAAAAACGCTGATGTTTTCCGGATGTGCACATCCGAAAACATAGTATAGCTTTATCATGTATAATTTCCAGAACTGCAGATCCGGAAAATAGCATAACTTTATTTTATTTTTTTTAAATCGGTTTTGTCGGTTGGTCGCATACGTTAATATATCATCGCAAGTTAATATACATTCGAATGAGGGGAGCGAGAAGGGATTAGGTTTCCCGCCCATAGAAAACTTTGTTCTTCGTATCTCTTCAATAGAAAACTTTGTTGATCCTTTCTCTCCAGTGTAACCACTGCTCCTGTTATCTTTCTTTGTTGATCGTCCAACACTACAGATGGACTCAATATATTTCAGAGATAAACCCTTTTCGTTATTGAAAATAAGTAATGTGGCTGGTGCACCAGTAGCAATAATGTCATCAGAAGTTATAACAAACTCTATGGTTGGAGTCTCTCCGTCAATATAATGGTTGTCTTCGGCATTCTGATAAAGTTAGGACTCAATATATTTCGGAGATAAACCCTTTTCGTTATTGAGAGTTGTTACTAACTTACACGATACAAGAAAAGTGTTTGAATGCATAAATAACTCATTATTATTTACCATTATGGTTTTCAGGGAGTGACGTGTGGCTTTCTATAAATCAACTGGGTTTAAGCCTAAAATGATTATATTTTCCAGGTTCGAAGATTGTAGGACAAATCAAGATCAACAGTAAAACATTACTTCTTTGACGTTATCCAAGATAAATGACATTGAAACAGTATAATATATACATATACATCAATATACATCAGTATGTATCATTTAGAAAAAACCAACGCGAACCTGTAAAATATAATCCTTTTAGGCTTAAACCCAGTTGATTTATAGAAAGCCACACGCCACTCCCTGAATTATCCTATCATGAGGAATACACAAATCTAACAAAATTATCTTATCATTCCAGCAGGCCGATTTTCCTGCTAAGGATCCACTGTTATTTTAAAGAGATCTTGAATTATCTCCTCGCAATGAACCTGAGCAGAAACAATTCCTCTGTATCTTGTGACCCAAAGTCAGTCCATTGGTTCTGTAAGTGGTAATAGGAGTACCACCAACTTTGTGTCGACTCTGCTGCCATTAATCTTGGATAACGTCAAAGAAGTAATGTTTTACTGTTGATCTTGATTTGCCCTACAATCCTCGAGGATAGATTTGGGAGTTCGGATAACGTCAAAGAAGTAATATTTTACTGTTGATCTTGATTTGTCCTACAGTCTTCGAGGATAGATTTGGGAGTTCGGATAACGTCAAAGAAGTAATGTTTTACTGTTGATCGTTATTCTTTTAAAATACATATTATTATTATTTCTTAAAATAAATATATTATTATTATACTTTTTAAGTTTTAGCCATTTTTTCGGATGTGCACATCCGGAATACGCGTAATTTGTCATTCTCGATTTGCACATCCGGAACAAGGCAATGTTTTTAAAAAAAACGGTGCATCCGGATGTGCACGTCCGGAACTGGGGGACCAAAAAATAATTTCACGTGGTGTATAAAAAACTAGACTGGTGTATTAAGAAATGGTCTAAAAAATTGATAATGTCAGGTGTAATGAGTATATCTAATTATTTTTTTAGAACAAAACTTATAATAAATGGTGATTTACCAGAAGTAAAAGACTATAATTATATATATGATTTAGATTAATAATATTTAATAATGGAAGCTTTTATCAAGTTTAAAAAATACATTTTTTTGTAGGATAACTGATGTTTTCATTGAATTGAGGCAAGTTGTGAGTCAGATTTGCAGATCTATAACTATCTCATTGACATATGACATGATGAATACACAATAATGACAATTGAAGACTTAATTGAGTCCAACGAGGTAACTTATATGCGAACTGATATATATTTTAACATAAAAAATGTATTATATTCTTTTATACATCGTAAAAATCAAATTCGGGTTCGGAAGTCAATTATACAAGGAAAATGTATTAGCACCCCTGACATCCGTTGTGGTCAACGAGAACCATTTAGTTAGATTTGCAAATGGAATGCTACATTTTGTTATTTGTTTTCTTCAAGCAATTAAAAATTCAAAAGGAAAAGAAAAGGGGTCGTAAAAAGGTTTTTATTAGGGTGCCTGACAAAATTGCGGGTCTTGATCTTACGTATCCTCTAGTACGAGCAACTCAAAGCTATGTAGTTCTTCATAGAAAACTACGTATTGGTTGGTTGATTTTATTGAAAGAATGTTTAGATCGTGTCGTAGCGGTTAAACGTTGCTTGTATGCTCGCAATTTGAGGCTTAAGCGTTTGTTTGTATCGCAGTAGAACGGACTAAACACTATTCTTTCGTGAAAAGGTTTTCGATCGCACGGGGCGAGAAATTATAGGTTTGATGTGTTTAATTGTTTTTAGGAGGATGATGAACGCTCGGTAAGGCCAAGACCTATGCCTCAGGGCCGATTATTCGAGGTTTCAAGGAGTGTGCATCACTATGTACCTTTTTCATCCAAAGTGTTTATGAAATTTATTTGCGGAAGACAAACATTTGGTAAGACAAAGACATGTGTCTCGGGGCCGATTGTTCGGGGGTTCAAAGAGTGTAAACTCCTATGTCACTTTTTCATCCAAGTTTGATTAAGTGTTTTATAACGAATGAAGAATGTTCGAAAAAAGTGAGAGGTGTGCCTCGGGGCCGATTTTTCAAGGTTTTCATAGAGTGTATACTCCAATGTTTCTTTTCTTTCGATTTTATTAAGAAAGACTTTTGGATAAACGTTTAATTCGAAAAGAAGTTTGATAACAGCTAAACATTTTGATTTGTATTTGAAAATATGTTTAAATTTGATTTTGAAAAATACTCGACGTTAGATCAAAATTTTTGTTACAAAATGTAATTGATTTTATTATTTTTAAAATAATATTTATTATTAAATAAAATAATAAAAGAAAAGAAAAATAAATAAAAATAAACGAAATGAAAATAATGATAGAGATGAGGATGTATGAAAATGGTATGAGGTAGGCTGATAGTAAACCTAAATAAGCACAATGGGCCAAGAGCCCAAGATCTAAAATAATAGTAATAAATAAAATGGTTAAAAATCCTCCCATAAAAAAATCAAGATTTCATCCTTGCACTTTTAAGATTCTTGAACCCAAGACCTACTCAATGCATGTAAGGGGGCTACTACTAGGCGAACTTGTTTGTTTTGATATGTTTTTTTTTTCCTGAAATGTATATATTACATAATTGTTGTCATATTTCATATTTCCATTATATTTTTGGTTTAAACTATTGTATATTTAGTATTAAATAATATTATATTATTCTATAAATATTATTAATAATTTTAGTTTATTAATTTAATAATTTATTTTAATAATTTCAGTTTATTCTATAAATAATATTAAAAATTTCAATTTAATTAGTAATATTATATTATTCCATAAATATTATTAATAATTTTAATTTATTAATTTAACAATTTTTATTTAATAATTTTAGTTTATTAATTTAATAATTTAAATTAATAAACTTAAAATTTTTAGTTTATTAATTATTTGAAACTAATAAAAGAAATTATTATGTAGACATTTTTATATAGTAATTTCAGTTTATTAATTTAATATTTTTTATTTAATAGTTTCAATTTATTAATTTTATCATTTATATTAATAAATTAAAATTTTTTACTTTATTAATTTAATAATTTCAGTTATTTATTTAATAATTTATATTAATAAACTTAAATTTTTTAGTTAATTAATTATTTTAAACTAATAAAGTATATTATTATGTAGAAATTTTTATTTAATAATTTCAGTTTATTAATTTAATATTTTTTATTTAATAATTTCAGTTTATTAATTTTATAATTTATATTTTATAAACTGAAATTTTTTTAGTTTATTAATTTAATAGTTTTTATTTAATAATTTCAGTTTATTAATTTTATAGTTTATATTAATAAAGTTAAAATTTTTAGTTTATTAATTATTTTAAACTAATAAATTAAATTATTATGTAGAAATTTTTATTTAAAAATTTCGTTTTATTAATTTAACATTTTTTATTTAATAATTTCAGTTTATTAATTTTATAATTTATATTAATAAAATGAAATTTTTTAGCTTATTAATTTAATAGTTTTTATTTAATCATTTCAGATTATTAATTAATAGTTTATATTAATAAACTTAAATTTTTTAGTTTATTAATTATTTTAAACTAATAAAGTGAATTATTATATAGAAATTTTTATTTAATAATTTCAGTTTATTAATTTAATAGTTTTTATTTAATAATTTCAGTTTATTAATTTTATAATTTATATTAATAAACTGAAACTTTTTAGTTTATTAATTTAATACTTTTTATTTAATCATTTCAGTTTATTAATTTAATAATTTTTATTTAATAATTTTAGTTTATTAATTAATTATTAATATGCCAAAAAATAGGTTAGTATGTAAAAATAAGTTTATTATTTGATCATACTATTTAATTAATATATGACATTAATAGCATTTATTTGGAAATATGAAGTGTGGCAAAAAAATAATTGTATTATATGCATTTTAGTTGCAATGTAAATCACAACAATCAAGTTGTCCTAATGGCAGGTGCCCCTTACATGTAACATGCAGGTCACGAGTTTAACACTATTTGTTTTTAATATTTTGGACTTTTACATCTTTAAAATTTTTCAAACTTAAAATAATAATAAATAAAATGCCAACGTATCATTTAAAATAATTCAAAATCAAAATGATAAAGCCACACCAGTTTAGGTGGAATTAAATAATAAAGCATGTACATACCATGTCATCATTTTTGCTGACCTAGTTTAATGAAGGTCTATATCCAAAGAATCTTGAAATTGCAAGGATGAAATCTTAATTTTTTTACAGGGGGTTTTTCAAAGCTCGCCCATATGGCAGGGAAAAATGCCTATTAACCCTAAATAAAAAACTGCAAACAAAAATGGACCAAAACGGGGTGTCAAAAGCAATGATGCCTAATGGGAAAGCCTAAGGCAAGGTGCTGGTTCAAGTCAACAGGAAGAGAGTTAAAGGAATTGACTCAACCTCAGCCCTATGATGCATCTACCCTATGATCAAATGGCTAATAAAAAGGGATCCTGGAGGTTATAATGGGGTGTCCACACAGAAACTAAGTCAACGCATCAGAGCCAGCCGATCCGTTAGCCAGGGAAAGGGCCACGTGTGGCCAAAGGCTCTGATGAGAGAGGTAAAACAAGGAAGGGGCTCACGTGAGAGTCAATTCTCCCAACTCTCTCTCTCTCTCTCTCTCTCGCACTCTCTCTCCCCCTTCACTTTAGAGTTATCTCTTCTCTCTCCTCCCACTCACCACCGGAGTAACAACCAAACACATTTCTTACTTAAAAATAAACGATTAACACAGTGGTTTTAGGGATGAACATGATGAACACCATGAAAGTGTTCATCGTTCAAATATAGATTTTCCTAAAAACTCCTCAAATCCAAAAACACAATAAAACTAACCCTAGTCAAAATTGCCTCCTGATTGTGATTCCGCCATCACTTTACACAAACAACATACAATCATTTCTGAATAAACCATATGTATCAGTTTTTGTCAATCCATAGTAAAAAAATACACAAATAACATGATTAAACATGCAGCAAAGGCCAAACGACAAATAATTACAAATAAAACGTAGGAAAAATAGGGAAAAGAAGACCTCGTCGGAGTCTGAAACTCTGGCGAGATCCGACCAGCCTCAATACCTCATGTAAACTTCTTAGAAACCTCTTCCTTTGATTGTATTGTCTGTTAGCTCTCCCTCGTCTCCCCTTTCTCTATTTTCCTTTGTTGTTTTGATGATATGAGAAGTGGCTTAGAGCTCAAGCTTTGCTCATGTTCAGAAGTTAAACTTAAGAGACTTTGTGAATAGAGCTTTAGTGATGTGAGCTGATATTTTTTTGTAGCAATTCAGGGGTTTTCTTATGTTGAGTGAGGCAGTGAGGGGTTGTATTTATAGTTGAATAAGTGAGTGAATTGAGGATTTTAAAGAAGAAAAAAGAGTTTGGTAGGACTGATTTAGGGGGAATAATAGTGATTCTCGTGAAGGTGTGATGATTGTTGAGTGGATTGAGTTGACTATTTGTGTGAGCAATTCGCGAGAGAATTATATGTGTATGGGTGATGGATAAGGTAGGATGTCAAGTGATGAGTGTGCATGAGGTTGGCACTGCTTAGAATTTGTTTTCTCTTTTATTCATTTTAGTTTTTATGTCAATTATTTTCATAGATGTATGTTGTGAATTGAGGATAATGTTATTGGATGTATGTGAATGTTAATTTGCAGTAACAAAACTTGTGTCCTTACACATTGAATCTTTTTTTAATTTAATTTTAATTTGTTTGATGTATTGATGGATGGATGCATGTAGGGCGTTGGTTAGGGTATGATGCTATGTTGATGAAGCTTGTTGATGGCATGAGGTGATGTGGATGATTGTAGCAAGCATGAAAGATGTTGTAAGGCATGGCATGGATAAGGCACACTTGTGAAGCTCGTGCAACAATAAACCAACCTACTTTCTTTTTTTAATTTTAAGTTGTGTATGGCAAAAACAATAGTTATATAATATGATGTATTAAACACTTCATGTAATACCATTTGACTTTATTACAAATTACTTTGTGCAATTAAATTGAAATAAACTTTTCCTTGCTATTTCATTGTGTATGTAGAGTAGGAATGGAAATGAAAATGTGTGCTTAGATATCTTAAATTGTAAACATCAAATTCTATATTCAAATTTCCTTTTACTATATGTCATATGGGTGGAAAGTAATAAACATGATGAACCTGAGATGATTAACACAAAGCAAAGCTTGATTAAATGTGAACTTCAAACTTAGGCCATTACTTATGCAATGCATTAGGGCAATGAACATGGTATAAAGTGGCGATGACATGAGGTAGGTCATAAAGCTAAGATTGTTGTGAGATATTGGATCGAACTCTAGTTTTAGCATGCCGTTGAAGTTCGCTCACATGTTGTTATCGAAGACCTACAAGCTGTAGTCGAATTGTGTTCTAGTATGTAAGAGATCAAATTGGGCCTTGTGTTATGGATCCAATTGTTTAAGTTAGCTTGTACCCTAAGTTAGCTTGAAATGGGTAATTGTTAAAAAGCCCATTAGTTTAGTATGTTAGGTTTATTATAAATAACATACTAGTCTCTCTTCCTAAGTGTGACAAAACCTTATTATGTTGAGAGAGGTTAATTGTTGGTATTCACTTGTAATCTTTAAACCCTATAGAGAAAGTGAATAGTAAAATAGATTTAACCAATTCTCTATTCTTCTTCCTCTTTTCTCTTCCTTTGTGAACCCTAACAGGGTTTCAGTTGTTTTTCCTTTGTTTTTCCTTGTTAACCCTAACCCTTGCGTGTTTCTTGCCCATAAAGAAACCATTATTATTTTGTTATTCCGGTATTGTTTTTCACAACAAATTGGTGCGGTGGGCGTGGAGAAGATGCCTTCAACAAAGTATGAGATTGAAAAGTTCACCGGAGTGAACAACTTCGATTTGTGGCGCTTGAAGATGAAAACCCTACTGGTTCAGCAGGGTTGTTTGGAAGCGTTGAAGGGAGAGGCAGCCATGGATGATGCGTTGACGGTAAAAGAAAAGACGACCATGATAGAGAAAACCCACAGCGCAATATTGTTGAGCCTTGGTGATAAGGTTCTTCGACAGGTATCAAAGGAGACTACGACATCGGGGTTATTGTTGAAACTTGAAAGTTTGTACACGACCAAATCTCTGGTGAATCGACTCTACCTGAAGCAAGCTTTGTATTCATTCAGGATGAGTGAAGACAAAGTTTTGGCTGAGCAGTTGGATATGTTCAACAAGCTTATTCTTGATCTTGAAAATATTGATGTGAAGATCGATGACGAAGATCAAGCACTATTGTTGTTGTGTGCTTTGCCCAGAACACATGCTCACTTCAAAGAAACTCTCTTGTATGGAAGGGAGTCCCTAAGCTTTGAATAAGTTCAATCAGCCTTGTATTCTAAGGACCTGAACGAACGAAAAGAGTATTAACCTTCGACGGTTGGTGAAGGTTTGGCCGTTAAAGGAAAATTCTTGCGAAAGGATGGTAAGTTCGACAAGAAGAAAGGTAAAAGTTAGCATAAGTCTTATAGTGGCGAAACATCTGGTATTCGATGTTATCACTGTAAGAAGGAGGGTCACACAAGAAAGGTGTGTGCCGAACGCCTAAAAGATCATGGAGTTAACGATAATGGCAATGCAGCCATTGTTCAAGATGACTTCGACTCATCTAATGTCCTTGTAGTTTCAAGCGGCGACTCAAGAAAAGAGTGGATTATGGATTCAGGCGGTACTTGGCACATGACTCCAAACAGAGAATTGTTCAAGGAGCTATGTGATCAAGATGGTGGATCGGTGCTGCTTGGAAACCACAAATCCTGCAAAATTGCAGGTATTGAATCTGTGAGATTCAAGCTCCATGATGATTCAATAAGGTTATTGACTGAAGTCAGGTATGTACCTGATTTGAAGAGAAATTTAATTTCTCTTGGTGAATTCGACAAGAAGGGATATGTTTTCAAAGGAGAGAAAAGTATCCTAAGAGTCATGAAGGGGTCGAAGGAATTCTTGAGAGGCGTGAAGAAATAAGGCTTGTATACCCTTGAGGCTGAGGTTGTAAGTGGCTCGACAAATATTGCATCCACGAAACCTATGTCGAAGACAGAATTATGGCACATGAGATTGGGCCATGTCAGCGAAAGAGGCCTGGTCGAATTGGGGAAGCAGAACCTGCTAGGTCGTGACAAAGTCGAAAAGTTGGAGTTTTGTGAATCTTGCGTATTTGGTAAATCCTGTAGGGCAAAGTTTAACAAAGGCAAGCAAAGAACACATGGATCCCTGGATTACATTCATGCTGATCTTTGGGGGCCTACAAGGAATCCTTCACACTCAGGTGCAAGGTATTTTCTATCCATCGTTGATGACTATTCTAGAAATTTATGGGTATTTATTCAGAAGACGAAGATGAAACTTTTGAGAATTTCAAAAGTTGGAAGGTTCTGGTCGAAACTCAAACTGGTAGAAAGGTTAAGAGGTTGAGAACCGACAATGGCCTTGAGTTCTGCAACGAAGCGTTCGACAATTACTGTGTTGAGTATGGGATTGCAAGGCATAAGACTGTAGTAGGTACCCCTCAACAAAATGGCTTAGCTGAGAGATTTAATCGAACAATCCTTGAAAGGGTTAGATGCATGTTGGTTAGTGCTGGATTGAAGAAGGTGTTTTGGGCGGAGGCTGTTTCGACAGCAGCTTAACTGATAAATAGATGTCCCTCGACTGCCTTGGGAATGAAGACACCTGAAGAAGTTTGGTCGGGACATCCACCTAGTCTCGACAGACTAAGAGTATTTGGCTGTGTGGCCTATGCTCATATTAGGCAAGATAAAGTCGAACCTAGAGCTCTGAAATGCATGTTCATGGGATACCCTAAAGGAGTCAAAGCTTATAGGCTATGGTGCATAGAGCCAGGTCACAAGAGGTGTATCACTAGTCGAGATGTAGTTTTCAATGAAGCTGAGATGACTTTCAAGAAAACTGATGATGCTGACGAAGAGTTGGAACATGGAGAGATTCCTGTTGAGGTGAAGCATGCTGATGTTGAATTGCATACCCCAGATGAAGTCGAAACAGAAGCAGAAGATGCTGTCGAAGATGAGGAGACTGATAATAACTACCTGCTAGCAAGAGACAGGTTGAGGAGAGTCATCAAGCCGCCTCAGAGACTTAGGTATGCAGATCTTATAGCTTGTGCCTTAATCTCTGCAAGTGAGGTTCTCGAAGAAGAACCTAGAGACTATAAGGAAGTTATGAGGAGTCGAAAGAAGACTGAATGGCTGAAGGCCATGGATGATGAGATGAAATCTCTTCATGATAACAACACATGGGAACTGATCAAGAAACCTACTGGAGCCAGGTTAGTCAGCTGTAAATGGATTTTCAAAGTTAAGGAAGGAAACGAAGGAGTGGCATCGAAGAGATACAAGGCAAGGTTGGTTGCTAGGGGGTTCACTCAGAAAGAAGGTGTCAACTTTAATGATGTGTTCTATCCTGTTGTGAAGCACAGGTCTATTTGAATGTTGCTTGCCATGGTGGCATAGTTCAATCTTGAACTGGAACAGATGGATGTGAAGACTGCGTTCTTGTATGGTGATTTAGATGAAACAATCCTGATGAGGCAACCTGAAGGGTATGTCGAAAAGGGGAAGGAAGATTATGTGTACAGGCTGAAGAGATCTTTATATGAACTTAAATAATCTCCTCGACAGTGGAATAGGAGATTCGACAAGTTCATGGCATGCATAAGTTTCATTAGAAGTCAGTTCGACCACTGTGTTTATTCAGATTTTGACTTGGTAATTCATTTGTTATTTTGTTGCTTTATGTGGATGATATTCTAATAGCAAGAAACAATGTCGAAGATGTAATGAGGGTGAAGGTCGAACTCAATATGGAGTTCGACATGAAGGATCTGGGAGCTGCGTCCAGGATTCTTGGGATTGAAATCCGAAGAGATGGAAAGTAGTCGAAATTATGCTTATCTCAAGAGGCATACCTACGGAAGATTCTCGAAAAGTATGGTATGTCGAATTCAAAGCCTATTGTGACTCCGACAAACCCTCAATTCAAGCTGAGTATAGATCAGTGTCCCAGTACTGAGTCGACAGAGCTTATATGAATAGCATTCCATATGCTAATATAGGGGTTCTTTGATGTATGTTATGGTCTGTACTAGACCCGACATAGCATATGCAGTAAGTCTTGTAAGCAGACACATGTCGCATCCTGGAAATGCTCACTGGCAAGCATTAAAGTGGATTTTAAGGTACATAAATGGGTCTCTGAATAGAGTCCTAATTTATGGTGGAGCCTTGGGTGAAGATAGTAAAAGCAACAATCAAAGGATATGTCTCTGATTATGCAGGTTGTATGGATTACAGAAAATCTATTTTTGGATATGTGTTCACTATGTTTGTGACAACAATCAGTTAGAAAGAAACACTTCAGAAGGTTGTTGCCTTATCAACCACTGAAGTGGAATATATCGCCCTAACTGAAGCTGTGAAGGAAGCATTGTGGATTGAAGGTTTTGCAAAGGAGCTGAAACTTCAGGGTCCAGTTATCACTGTTAAATGGGATAGTCAAAGTGCAATATACCTGTCGAAGAATTCAGCCTATCATGAGCAAACCAAGCACATTGATGTGGGGCTGCATTTTGTCAGAGGGGTAATCGAGCGTGGAGAAGTCCAAGTGCTGAAGGTTTCAACAGATCATAATGTTGCTGATATGATCACCAAGACATTGCCCAGTTGCAAGTTTTTCCACTGTATGCAGTTGATAAAGCTGCATGAAGAAAGCTAGTTTATTTCTTGAGGATATAAAGTTAGATCCAAGGTGGAGATTTGTGAGATATTGGATCGAACTCTAGTTTTAGCATGCTGTCGAAGTCCGCTCATATGTTGTTGTCGAAGACCACATGCTGTAGTCGAATTGTGTTCTAGTATGTAGGAGATCAAATTGGGCCTTGTGTTATGGATCCAATTATTTAAGTTAGCTTGTACCCTAAGTTAGCTTGTAATGGGTAATTGTTAAAAAACCCATTAGTTTAGTATGTTAGGTTTATTATAAATAGCATACTAGTCTCTCTTCCTAAGTGTGACAAAACCTTATTAGGTTGAGAGAAGTTAATTGTTAGTATTCACTTGTAATCTTTAAACCCTATAGAGAAAGTTAATAGTAAAACAGATTTAACCAATTCTCTATTCTTCTTCCTCTTTTCTCTTCTTTTGTGAACCCTAATAGGGTTTCAGTTGTTTTTCCTTGTTAACCCTAACCCTTGCGTGTTTCTTGCCCATAAAGAAACTGTTAATATTTTGTTATTCCGGTATCGTTTTTCACAACAATTGTGTTATCGTGCAAAATTGAATTAAGAGAAGGATATGGGTCCTAAAATGAACTCAATGTATAAAATGATCTATGAATAACAATGGCCCTATAAATATTGACAAGTGTTCAACATGTTCTATAAAACTAAAATTTACATTAGCCAATTTAATAGCAAAGGAAAAGCTAATCATATGGGATGAAAATCCAATAATGCACAAACATTGCTTTGAAGTTGTTGATAGAACTTTTAGAGACATTCATCAGTCTTATGATGAATGTAATATGAGCACTTCATTTGGTGGTAAGGTTGTGGTATTCGGTGGTGATTTTAGGCAAATTTTATATATTATACCATAAGAAACTAGACATGAAGTTGTTCATGCTACAATAAATTCATCATACTTATGGGATTCATGTGAAGTTTTTACACTGACCAAGAATATGAGACTTCTAAATGGTCAACCAAATTCAAATAATGATGAGGTCACTACTACAAAAATAACATTTTACCTCGGGCGCGAAGTAGATTTTACCTCGGCTACATAAGCATGGAAACGAAGGGCGACATGAAAAATTGTCACTTTACCCCTCGGTTTCTTAATAACTAAGGGGATAGTTGAAATAGTAATGGGTTCAATCCCCAGTGAGATCCTTTTTGGAAATTTTAAATGGCAAAAAAACATATCCCCTTAGTTTTGAAATATAAGCGACTGAAAAATTAAGTTTGAGTTTATTATATCTAATATGGACTACTTGTATCATTTAGCCCTATTTGAACATATAAATTTTCAAATTAGTTTGAAAATTAATTATATGAACAATTATATTTGAAGAACAAATTACACTAATTAATATTTTTCAGGCATTTTGCAACTCATTATTCATCTCACGTTCTTTAATGGTTAAAATATCTCCAACGCTTCTAGTTATCGTTCAACCTTCTTCCATACTTGGCATGGAAGAAAGTTGAACGATAACTAGAAGCATTTGAGATATTTTAACAATTAAAGAACGTGAGATGAATGGTGAGTTGCAAAATGCCCGAAAAACATTGGTTAGTCTAAGATGTTTTTCAAATACAACATAATTTTTCATATTTTTATTTCTAAAAATAATTTAATAGATTATAAGTTTAAAAAGGGGTTAGTGAAATAAACAATCGACATTAGATATAATAAACTCAACTATATTTTTTTTGTCATTATAATGTCCTCTTGACATGTTCAGAGGAACAAGATGAGAGCTGCACAAAGAATCATAAAAAACCTAATCTTAGTTTCAATCTCAAACTCAAACTCAATAACAACAACTAAATCCTAAACATATATATTTCAAAACTTTTCTAAGTACAACAACTAGACAACAACAATAATAATATCAAAAAATAAAAAACAACAATAAATAACAACAACATTAACATTATCTCAATCTAAACAACAACTAACATTAAACAACAAATAAAAAAAATTTCAACAAAAATACAACAACATCAACAATAAACCTATAACATCAATCTCAATAAACCTATAATGTATTTATTTCAACAAAAAAAAAAATAACATTAATCTAAATTTAAACAACAATAAAAAGATTAAACATCTAACGAATCTAAAAAATAACAAGAAGATTAAAACCTCTAAGGTTTCGGGGCTGAACAACAACAACAAATAACAAAAAAATAATTATCAACAACATTAATGTAACATGAATAGTGATGTTAAACATATCTGATATGTGAATAAGAAGTGAAGAAGAAGAAGCAAACAAGAGAGCTAAACACATATCATCTTCGTATTTCCTTGCTTTTTTAGGAGTTAGAGGATGATATGTCTTTAGGGCTCTCGTTATTTAAAGCTCTTCGTTAGGGTTATGTGGGAGCTATTTTATTATATGTTTTTTTATTTATTTTCACCACCAGTATTCGGCCCACTGGATTTCCTAATCTGGTTCGGGGGTCAGTTCTGGCATCAAGTGGTTCCAACCCCCTCCCGATCGCAGTTACGGAGGATCGAACCGTAGTCCTCCCTACCAAGTCCAGCGTCAATCACCACTGAACCAACTAACGATTGGTTTTATTATATGTGTTTTAGGTAAGTGAAATTGAACACGACAAGCTAAGCTATATATCATAGTAAATAAGTTCACCTCGGTTGCTAAACAAAATTGAGGTGACAAGTGACTTATTCATTTTACCCCTGGGTTTTATAAAAGAACCGAGGTAATATATTACTTGCAAAAAAATGGTGAATGGTAAAAATATTGAAAAGTAACATGTATTGTTTCTTTTTTCAATTTTTAGCAATCACCAGTTTCTTTTTGTGTTGCAATATTTAAACAAATGACTTGTATTATGAAACAACAACATTGTTTGCAATTTACAATATGTTTAGGAATAAATTTTTCAATGTTGTAAACTGAGGAAAGGAATAAATTATGTAGTGTTCTCTTTGATTGACAACATAGGAAGGTTATTCCAAAATATAACAATGACATTGCAAGAGGTGGAAACAACAATGATGTGTACGAGTTTGAAGCGACTATAGATGAGTTAGAATTAGTGTTATACTTAATTTATGAGTGCTTTTATAGTAAAACCTAATTATCTAACCCCTCGGGTATAAAAGAAATCGAAGGAAAATATCATTTAATTAACAAATAAATAATAAAATAAAAAAGCACAACATTTAAAGAAATAAAAATATAAACTGCATTTGTTGGGATTTGAAGCATGTCCCAAATTAGTTTTCCCCTCGGTTATGTTTGTAAACCAAGAGAATAAATGGTCTTTTAAAAAATAAAAAATTAAATATTTCTGAATTTATATCTCGTTTTTTGTTCGGTAAGGTGAAAACTTTGTCATGATATGTATTATTTGTAGTAGTGGATAAAGCAATTTTCATATTGGGTTTTAGGTATTGGTGATGGTTCAATTGAGAATTCTAATGACATTGGTATTAGACTTGGTTATTACATAGCAATCTTCTTGATGCAGTTATTGAAAGCACATATCCTTCTATTTTAGATAATATTAACGAGATATAATTTTTCCTAAGTAGGGCTATATTAGTTCAAAAAATTACCAGTGTTGATATGATTAATGATTAGTGTTGGATTTATTTCCAGGCAAAAAAAATATTTGAGCTATGACAGTCTGTATTCATCCAATTCTAAGATTGAGATTGACAATCTATATAATTAATATAATTTTATTTATTTTTACGCTAATCTTAATCAAATATATTCAATTCAAACAAGATTTATGTGTTGCACGGGTCAGATAATTTAATAGATTAAAACATTAATAACATTAATAATGTAGTTTTGTTAAGAAAAAATAGTTGTAATGAAATTCTACTATTTTCTATTGATAAATTAAAAATTAATAATATGACATTATATAATGCAATTTTTCTATTTCAAAAGCAAAAATATTCCGAAGGTTAAGAAAAAGGCCACAAAAGATTTAATGAAATATTAACATAGGGATTCAACTTTTTTTTGGTAAAATGGGAAAAGAAAAAGAAAAAAAAATAAAGTAGAAAATTATCTAGAAAATAAAGCATCAACTAATAGAAGAGTGATGATTTCAATAGGAGGCTCCGCAAAAGAGCGGTACACCGCATCATTACCAGCTCCATGTTTTTCTAGGTAGTCAGCATAAGCATTTCTCTGCCTGAGAGTATAAAATATTTGAACTCACCAATCCCTAGAGAGAAGCTCTTTAATTTTGTGGAGAATCGCGACATAGTGATGCCAAACATTAACAGACTATGAGATAAGCTTAATTTTAGAGTTGGAGTCTGAATAACACATCAGGTCTTTGATGCCAAGTTCCAAGGCCATACGTAAACCATGATATACTGCCATTATCTCAACATGAAGGATGTTCGAATAACCAATATTACCCGCAAAATCGTGAAACCAATCACCTTCAACATTTCGAATCAATCCACCAAAATTCAAGACTCTAGGATTATCGGGGCTACTACCATCAACATTCAAAATCATATTACTACCTTTGTGTTCATTCCACGTGATCGTTCTCATTGAATGAGACATATTATGCTTGGGAAGCCATTTAGCTAACATATTGACATAATTCACTCTGATGAGTTTCAAAGTATAGGAAGATACCACTTTATTTGTAAGATACAGTTTGTTCTTAGCACGCCACAACCACCAACAAGCAGCCAAAAATATAGAGGAACATTGATGCCATGTCTAATCCAATCATATAAACTATCTCCTTGAAAGAATAGTGGGTCCAAGAAGCCAATAGATTTCCAAAAGCAAGTAGCAAATTCATAGTCTCTCAAGTAGTGTATAGTCGTCCCAATATCATGATTACATCGAGGACAAAGACTCGTTTGGATCATTCCATGATGATACATCATTATTCTCATAGGAAGGGACTTATGTAAAGTCATCCAAAGGAAGAATTTAACCTTCTCAAGAGCAGGAATATGCCACACCCACTTCTAAAAGTTATTGTCTGTTCTATTATGAATAAATTCAAGTTTTTTGGGACAATTATAACCATCTAGAGTAGTAGAGATACCATCTAAATTTTCTTTCAAGGTTAACTGATTATGAACCAGATAATTCAAACAAATGGGAAACACTTTCAGGCGGTCACAAAAAACTAGAGGAATATTAGTATATAATTAATTCAAGTTCCAATTTCCATCCAAGTAAGCATCATTCACTTACATTTCCAGATCGTGGATATCCATATAGAGAATATGCTCTGCTAATTTCCATACCATAGACCAATTGGAAAACCAGAAAGAGGAGTTCTCATTCCCCAATCAAAATTCAAAGCCATCTATAAGAGTTGAGAGAGCTTTCATAATTGCATTCCAAGTAACTGATCCTGATTTCTTCTTCATATTAAGGAATGTTTCCTCATTTATTATGCTTAAAAACATGGACCCATAGGAAATCACAATCCCAGTGGAGATCCTAAACCAGTTTTCCCAACATAGAGGTATTATCCTCTCTTGATTTCTGGATCCCAAGACCACCCAACTTTTTGGGCTTAGTGATTTTATTCAAGCCAACGAGATGCATGTCGCTCCCGGGATTTTCATCCTAGTACAAACGGGAAAGTGGCACCGAAATAGAGTCGCCAGCAATGTGTATTTATCCCAAGAGAGGGAAAGGAAACACTGCATAAACCTGAAGGGAAAGGAAAAGCATGGTCTTACGACCAAGAGAATCGGGTTTGGGAGTAGGTTACGCGAGGGGAAGGTATTAGCACCCCCACGCGTCCATCGTACCCGATGGGATCCATGCTTACTGCTTCAATCAAAGGAGTGCAAGGAAAGGATGCTGGAAAAGGAACTGCTAGCTGGAGAACTGGAAAAGAAAGAGGAGATAAAGAGAAACAAATGTAGGGAAAATAAAAGAAGTGCTCGAATGGGCCCTACCCCACTGCCTACGTATCTCATCGGGAACATGAGAATCAGAGCGACGTAGTTCCCCTCACTAGGGATGACTTTGTTTGTGTTTTTTATGGAAACGTCAGAGTGCGCGTCCCAGCAGTTAGGTGTTGCAGCTCGCTGTATGGAGACTTAGGCGTTACCTGTTTGCGGTAGAACGGACGTGACGAGTCCTTAAGGAATGAGTGAATGAGATGAGGAGAGAATTCCCGAAGGAAAGACGTTATTGTTTGTTTGAAGATTTTAGAAAGAAGTGTTTTTTGCAGTTATGTGTAACTTGCATTGCACCAAAGTCTAGGGCACAGGGACGAATACTTAACGAATCATCCCAAGACATGACGCCCGCTAAGCACTCTAGAAAGATGAGAGGAAGCCCCTCATTTCTCATTCCCCACGCTTAAGGCTCGTGCGCAATACCCGTTATCTTTATTAAGTGTTTTCAAGAAGTTTTGAGATGAGAAGAAGTGACTCAAAAGGAGACAAAGGTGAAAACTAAAGCGAACTAAGACTCACCCTAATGTTAGCATGCTTGGAGATCCTATGGTTAATGTGGCTTAACAAACCTACTTCTAAAAGAAAGAAGAAGAAGAGCACAAGAGGCAACTTACTTCCAAAATGGAAGTTAAGTTGGTCTTAAAGAGGGGTGAAGGAGAAGTTATTCAAGGAAAGCATGTGAATGCTTATCAAACACAAATTTGAATGATTAAATGAAATAAAAGAAGATGAAGGAGAGAAATGTATGTGGAACTAAGTCCACACACTTACTTACCTTTAGCACCTACATGAAAATGTTAGTTCAAAACAATTTACAAGTAGTGCAATAAGAAAAGGAATAACGAATGGTGAACAAACAAGTTAAGAGTTAAGGGATAAAGATCCTAAGAGATGAAACCCAATCAAGGTCAGAACCTAGGCTCTAATGGTGTTCTCTAATGTTAATTGATCAAACAAGAACAAACTATACACAACTAAAGATCTTAAACATCAAAGAAGTGAATCATGGAAGAAATAGATGAAGAATGAGTGGATATGCAAGGTGATCATGCAATAATGCTTCAAGTAATGTCAAATTTAGAATGTGGATGACCTAAACATATGCCTAAACATGATGTATAAATGTCATACAAGGCAAACAATCAAGTATCCAAGCATTAGGAGTGATAAGGAGAAGAAATGAGAAGATATGAATATGAATTAATCATGGAAAGAAAACATTCAAGGCATAAGTCAAACCTACAAAAGTTCAAGATGAAACTCAAGTATCAAAGTCAGAAGTAATATAACATGTTAAAGATGCACAAATGGTCATGGCAAAAGCACATAGCAATCAAGTTCATACAACTTAGCAAACATGTAAGGAAAAGTCATATAAAAGAATGTATGCCTCATACTTGAAAAGAAATGCAAAAGATGCAAAATGGTATACAGGTATGAATGCTTATGGATAGGTCAGTAGAAAATCATGGATCAAAATGCAAATGAAATGATAATATGGTCATATTAGAGGCACACAACCAAACATGAAAAGCATAAGATGAAGACATAAGAAAATTAGGTCAAAAAGTCCCATTAAATGCATCATATAAAACAAAGGATCAACACATGCCAAATGGACTTAACAATGATCAAACAAAGCTTCTAAAAGTCTAAACATATTACCTAAATCCAAACAAAAGACCTCAAATAGTGGCATAAATGCCTCAGGCAATGAAGGTTAAAGAAAGGCACATAAAGTTCAAACAAACCTTCCTTCAAACACAAGCACACAAACATATGTCAAAGTGCATTAAAAATTATGGAATTAGAATACAAATGACCTCAACCAGGGACTAATCACATATCAAAATCGCATACAAAAATTCAAGGAGGAAGGACCTCAAACAATCAAGCAATAGTCGCTTATGAATCATGAACCAAAGTGCAAAGATGGGGGACCTAAATGCAATAAAAGAAAGTTCTAAAAATGAAACAAAAATACTTTTATGAAGTTTTAGATGTTACTGAATGGATGTAAAAAGATTTATGCAAAAATGTTTAAGGATCTATGAGAAATAAATCTTTGAAATGGAGATATGAAAAAAGAAACAATTTCCAAAAGAAATGAAAGACAATTATGGAATGATATGCAAATATTCACAAAATCAAAATTAAAAATAATAAAAGATTATTTAAACATGTTAAGATATCACATGAATTTTTGTAGAATTTTTCATGATGTTTTGGTATTTTTAAAAATCAATTATGAAACAAGTATAAAAAGAAATTAAAAAGAAGTAAAGAGAAAGCAGGGGGTGCAGATAAGTAAAATATCACGTTCAAAAACAAGAATGGGCTCAGTGTGGGGGTGCAAACAACAATTAATCAGTCCAGTCTAACTAACATGTGTTGTGTGTGATGGTGCACATGATAAATCAAACATGTGGATTCCATCCTAGCCATACAACCTAGTCAATGCAATCAATCAAACGAGATATGCGTATCCAACCATCCATGACACAAGCACATGACAATAATGATGCACACACACGCATATAATCAGTCAGAGAGAAAAAAAAGAACACGTGAGGAGCATGTGAATTTTAATGCGTTGGCACGTTGTGGATCATTGGATCAATCAGTCAGTCAATTATCAACAAAGTCAAGGCAATCATGTGGACACAAATGCAAGCACATATTGGTTATCATACACTCACACACACACAACCATTTCATTAATGCGTTGGCAAGATTTACACCACACGATGCACTCAATCCAATGGCCATGATATAAAACTCAAAACCCTAGCATATTAAAACTACCAGCCGGAGAAGGACCTCCGGTCATCTTCTCCGGCGAACTCCGGCCACCTGCAAACGCTACATAATTCCAGAAACAAGCAAATTATATACCATTAGAAAGAGGAGGTTACAAGGATCATGAATCTAAGTTCATTTTTCACATATCACGCACACATAATGAGAATCAAACACAACAAACTAGCCCTAATTTTTTGGAACTAAGCATCTAGCATGCCTATCAACTAGCCGGATTCAACAGAGCTTCTAGCAAGTTTCAAACAGCAAGACAAGCTAAAATTACATGGATTCGAAACAAAGAAAAGTTGAGAAACTTGCACCTGACACTTGATGAAACTTTGGATCTACAAGAATACCAAAGGAATGTGCTTCTTCCTTGAGCTTCAATTGGCCAAATAAAGGCTTAAGAACCTTGAAAATGTGGCTGAGTATGGATCTGTAGTAGAAGTTACTCCAATTCTCCAATGATCTCCAAGTCTAATGTTACTTGATGATGAAGTTTGAAAATGAAATCCAATGAGAATGATAAAGAAATCGTGTGCAAAAGAGAGAAGGTTCAGAGAAAGTAGAGAGAGTTTGAGAGTGTTTTTGGAGTGAGAGTAGAAAATGAGAGTTGAAAAATGAATTTGTGAGTGAAACTTTGATTTATATCTGTGGTTTAAAGTGAACTGGTGGTGGTTAAATGTGTGAGTTAAAGTGAGTTGTCCCTAACTAACTGAGTCAAGTTAGTTAGGGCGAGTGAGGAGATGAGTGATATGGTGATGAAGGTTCATGAGGTTATGGTGGAGATTAAAAGAGAAAGAGTGGTGGTGATGCTCTTTCAAATGCAGCAGCTTGCAGAAGAAACTTGCTGCGCAAGTTTTTCTTTTCTCTTCTCATGTATGGTATAGGTTATGGCAAGGGTGTGTAAGGGGAATGCTTGGCTGTAAGTGCAAAGGAATGTATTAGTTTATATGCGTGTGGATTGAAACATGACAACAACAACAACATTTCATTTCCTTATAATTTTGGCAGCTTGAATCATGAAATTTTGTGAAATAATTTCTCCATGATTTGTGGATGGTTTGATGAGATATTAGTGGCTATGGAAAGATGGAACATCATAGAACATGATTGATGTTGATTTTGGATTGAATTAAGGCTTAGAAGTTGGTGAAAAATAGCTTGGAACATCAAGGTGTGGGACTGGTTTGTGGGCGTGGCAAGTGGTCGGTTGGTAAGGCAACTTGGTGCATGGAATTTCAGCATGAACATACCTACTTGGGACCAATATATCTCCATCATAACTTGCTCAAATTAAAATTTTTCCAACATCAACATTGAAGAAGACATGGCAAGGAACAACTTTGATGTTGAAAAGTTTTTCATTTGGAGCTTTTATCTTGGAGAAATTCAGCTTGACATTTGGCACACCAAGTGTTTGTCAAAATTATGGCCGGTGGGCTTGGTCACGCCTTGTCATGACTTGGTTTTGGCCCTAGTTTTGCCAAACTTTGATCAACCATAACTCATTCAATTTTTACCCAATGGAGGAGTTCTTTATATGGATTTGAAGCTTAGAACATGAACTTTAATTGGTTCAACTTGGGCCTGAGGTTTGGATCCTTTATCTTGAAGAAAGAGAGCCTCAAAGTAGGGTACAAAATGGTCAAAAGTTGCCATTTTTGGAAACCCTAAGGTTTCAATTTTTGGCAATTTTGTGATTTCTTGATTTTTCATTATTCCTCCATCATTTCTTGATCAAATTTTGTCCATTGAACATATGTAACATGAATTTCATGACTTTGACCTTAAAAAGTTAGGAGTTGACTTTTTTCACTACACAATTGACTTTTTTTCCCAATTTCTTGATTATCAAGCAACTGATCAATTAAGACCCTTCTGAAACCAATTGATGAGCAACTTTCCATCCATATACAATTAAGAACATAAGGGATACCATGAGATCAAGTTTTGCCCAAAAAATCAGAGATAAACTGATTTTAGGTCAAACCCTAATTTTGGCACCCTCTGGTTAGGAGGAAATAGCACATCCTCCAAATCCAAATTCCTCTGAATATGATGTATATCCCATCTAACAAATATGACATATGGCCTTTGGAGGTGATGAATACTCAAAGAGCTTGCCCATTTGAGGGTCAGATCCCAATTTTGACTGCCTTGTGTAGGAGGTGGTGCACTGCCCAATCTTCTTGATGAATTCTCCTTCTTTCAATGACTTGTGAGATCAAGTAGGGATGACATATGATGTAAGAGACCTTTAAGGCTTGTGAGACCCTTGGCTCTTGTTTCCTTTGCTTTGGATGATCAACACCTTTAAGGATCACTAATCCCATGCCCTTATGCAAGATGCAATGCAATGCTCTATGTTTTATTTTTCTATGCTTGAATGCAATGAAATGAAATGAAAGCTCATGCTAAATGATATGAAGAAATGAGAGGGCAAATTTTGGGGTATTAAAATGCACACCAGAGAGTGAATTACCTTTTCACAAAATTTTTTTAGCCATCCTAACAATACAATCACAAGTTGGTTGAGGTAGCCAAACCACTTTCATATAATAATTTGGAATGGGGTTCATGATAGACTTAACTAGAGTCAAACGACCAACCTTGTTTAATAATTTGTGTTGCTAAGATGATAACTTCTGACTGATTTTCTCCTCTATGAACTCAAATTCCTTCCATTGAAGACGACCGTGCAACATAGGTAAATCCAAGTACATCTCTAGAGTAAGAGTTCTCTTGATACTTGTGCTAGAGACAATTAAATTCTTTTTACTCCTCTTTGATCTTCCATATTAGTCTAGCCTCGATGTAAGACATTGTCTTGATGTAATGCATGTAGAGAAAAATGTGTGATCTAAACATTCAAGGAAAGACTAAAGATAGTAAGAATTCACGTCTAGATATGGTGGCAATGGGTATACAACAATAATTGGCTCCAGAAGAATTAGGAATAAGAACTTAGTTGCCTCTGGCATGTCACACTCTATCTAAAAAGGAAAAGAAAAGTTTTTGCAAATGTTTGCAGGGTATCAAAGTTCCCCAAGGATACTTATAAAACATCAATAAACTTATATCAATGAAATATATCAAGTTAATTGGCTTAAAATCTCATGATTTTAATGTCTTTATGCAACAAGTTCTACCAGTGGCTATTTGTGGCATCTTGCAAAAAATGTAAGGGTATTATAACCAGATTATGCATATTCTTTAATACTATATGTAATAAAATACTTGATTTCAAAAAAACTAGATCAATTGGAAGATGAGGCTACAATAATATTGTGTCAATTGGATAATTATTTTCCTCCATCATTTTTTTGACATTATGGTTCACTTTCTTCATCTAATTGGATAAATCAGATTTTGTGGTCCAATTTATTTAAGGTGGATGTATCCAATAAAGCTATACATGAAGATATTAAAGGATATACGAAGAATCATCATTGATCGGAAGCTTTGATCGTTGAAAGATACATAACAAAAGAAGCAGTTAAGTTATGTTCAAACTATTTACTTGAAGTAGAGTCTATAGGAATTCCAAAGTCCCGCTATGATGATAGATATGAAGGCAGAGGTACTCAAGGTTTAAATTTTAAGTCAATGGCTTAGGATATAGTTCTTCAAGAACACTAGTATATATTGAATAGTGTTGAAGAGGTCCAACCTTACTTATCTGATCACAAAAGACTTACCAAGGAAAAATATTCCCGAATGAGTGACAACTAATTATTGAAATATCATAACAAGAATTTCATAAGTTGGTTTAATGAATAGATTTCTAATGATCATAGTGCATCTGAGACAATTAAATGGATGTTAAACATGCCAAAATTTAATGTAGTAACTTGGACTACATACGAAATTAGTAAGTTTTCCTTTTATACAAAATCAAAATATAATCGTAGTATGATGCAAAATAGTGGGGTTATGGCTGAGTCCAAATCTATGTACTTATCTAGTGCAAAAAAGTAAGAATCCTATAATGGCATCTAGGGCGTACTTTGAGGTCATTGAAGAGATTTGAGAGATTGATTATGTTTTATTCAAAGTGCATTTATTTAAATGCAAGTGGATTGACAATAACACTGATGTACAAAATGATGAGCTAGGATTTAGACGGGTTGACCTTAGCAAGACAACATAACCGAACCATTCATCATGTCATCCCAACCAAAACAATTATTTTATGTCATTGACCTTTCTGAAAAAAGATGGTTAATTATTCTCTAAAGAAAACACATTCCTCATAATGATGAAAATCAAGATTTAAATTTTTATACTTTTGAGACTCCTTACGCAACACACGTGTCTACTTCATATGAAGAAGTTGATATAAATGATGTGCATGCTATTCGTTATGATCATGAAAAAGGCATACGGGAAAATTAACAAGTAAATATTTTTCATTCTTTATTCATAATTTATTGTATGTTATAATTTCTAAGTGTTATATACTAACAAGTATTATTATTTAAAATTATATGTGGTTAGAGTCAAGACACCAAAAAACGTCTGGTCACATTGTGGATCTTGGTTTTTTCAAAATAAAGAATGTAGTCCACAATATGTTTGTATGTTGACTGGTTTCATATTTGATGTAATAATATGTAAAACTTATGTCGTTTTGGTGCCATTTTAGTTTTGATATAATACATATTTTTGGTTCATAAGAGTTGCCATTTTTCTTTTTTATTCACGAATGTATTTTGTGTTGTTTCGGGTCTGTTCCTGATTCATAAAAATACAGGATAAAAAATGAGAAATTTGTAAAATTAAAAAAATTAAAAAAAAAAAAATATTTCACCACGGTTGGTTCTTGCAACCATGGTGAAATGTAGCACGTTATCCAGTTTAATAAACACCAAAAATAGCGTTGTTGAGTATCGAACCAATGACATTTCCATTTTTCACTACGGTTATTTATTTCAACCGTGGTGATATGTAGCGTGCTTTCCATATTATTACCAAGCCCAATAGCCCGTAATGGTAAGTAGCTCACTTACTACCATACCATTTATTATCATGAACCATCACCCGTGGTTAAATCTGTATGCCATCCATGGTGAAAAATCCTTTTTATAGTAGTCATGCCTCTAAGAAAATCCTAGATGGTTAGAAGGGCGAAGCTCTGAAGAAACATGAGGTCGAGTTTGCTTCTTACCATATTAAGAAAGCATCTTTGAAGGTTGCTTGTGCTTTTAACCATAGAAAAAGGAACGAAAAGGAGTATATTGTTGGATTGTAGAAGAAAAAATATAAAGGAGGGGCAAAACCTAGAAAAGTTAACTTTGGGAAGGGGGTAATTACCACTCTCATTCTTCATCAATGCTCACTTCTTCCGCGCTTCCAAACGTCTTTGCCAACAAGGAATCAGAGATTAACAAGGATCTTAATTTTTTTCCAATAGCATGATATTTCTCATTTATCAAAATTTAATGATTTATCCTACCATGAGGTGATGGTGGAATCAATTTATCATATGTAGAGGCATGTTATCGTGGTTTCTTAGACTATTGGTAGGAAATTTGAGTGGTTCTATGTGTTATGCATGTTAAGGTCTTATAAAGATTTTGATGTTCATAATTTGACAAGATTTAGTTAAATACCAAGTATCATCAGTTAATAAGAAAGCTTAAAGCAAAGTATTCATGTTCCTCTATGAATAGCTAAAAAGAGTCAAGTCAATCAACAAAAGTAGTTAAAGATGTGAAAGCTCGTCTGATCCCACTGTAATACCCCAAAATTTTCCCTCTTATTTATACCCAATAAGGGGCTTATGCTTCACATCTCATATGCATTTAGGTCATAAACATTCCACATGCATCATTGGTCTTCCTAGGGCATGGTATCAAGGGTTTCTTCATCATTGATTCTGCAAAGCAAAGAGAATGGGATATATTAATCACTCAAGTCACAAAGACCCCTCAAGACTCAAGACCTCTCATTTGGTCTACCCTTTCATCAAGAGCTTGAGATATGCAAGAAAATTGAAGAGAATCACCTCCTCTTGTCTCTTGATCTTCCACTAGGTTTTGTGCATTTAAGCACCTGACAATTCCAATGAGCAAGAATCTTAGAGCTTTGATACCATCTCATCACCAACAACATTTTGGCTTAAGAGGATCTCCAATATCTCCAAAGAAATTAGGGTTTTGATCATCAGTCAACATCTCTTATCATCTAGTGCCAAAACTAGGGTTTTACCTAAAATCACTTTATTTCTGATTTTTTGGGCAAGACTTGATTCCATGGCTTCCTATGTATTCTCAAGCATCTAGGATTAGATTATGGACCATCAATGTCTTTCACAAGGGTTTCAATTGGCCAGATGATTGAAAATCAGACAGATTGGGAATAAAGTCAACTGATCAAGAAAAAAGTCAACTCTTGACTTTTTTAGATCAAATTCATGTTCATCATGTCAAATATGGTCAATGGGTGAGATTTGATCAAGAAATGGCAAAGGAATCATGAAAAATCAAGAATTATGGAAAGTTACCTAATTTGGAAAATTAGGGTTTTTGAAACTTTCCATTTTGGGAAAGTTTTTCATGCCATGCAACCAACTTTATGGCCATTTTTCTCTATGATCCAAACTTCATTTGAAATTTTTTTCTCAAATGAAAGTTGTAGTGTGTATTCCAAGCTTTCCAACCATACAAGGAATGTTCAATTTGGATTTCTAGATCAAGAGTTATAATCAGTCAAAGTTGGGATCTTTAAGTTGTTCAATTGAAAAGACTTAGAATTTTTCTAAGTTCTAAAAGTCAGCTTTGTGACCATGTTTTCAACACCAATTTTCATCATGTTCCAAGCCTTTTTTCAATATGATTTCCACATCAAACTTGTTGTAAGAAGTGAAAGTTTTAATTTGGTACCAAGAACTTGATGTTTGGCTCACTAATCATGGAGTTATGATGCTCCAAAGTCATGACCTCCAAATTGTGAAACATAGAACACTTAGAAATTTTTTCAACACATTTTGGCAGCTTGCATCATAACACTTTCATGGCTGATTTCTACCATGTTAGGGACCTCTAATCCAACTTCCATGAACATCAATATTGTTCTAGGCCATGCAGGCTTTCCAAAGACACCAAAACCATGTGATTTGATTAATATCCATTAAGATACAAGGTGTTAAAGTCACTACCATGAGTGTTTGTTAAGTGTTTATACCATTCCAAATTCATATGTCAGATTTCCATATTATAAGCCATGCATATAAAACCTTGCCAACGTGTTCTCTTTACCATAATAAACCAAGCCAAAACTTACATAATACATGCACACACTTCATTTGCTTCTTATACCATTAAAGAAAAGTGAACAAACTTAATAGACAAGCATTCACATTCTGCTTACACCAGTCCATATATTCCACACATCATTATAATCCCTACCATCATCATCATTATCTTGTAAACCATGATGCATCATTACATGCTCACCAAGCCACTAACCCGTGAATACACTATAACTCACATTTTCCACTTTTCTAACCAAGTTCTTAACTACACCTTTTTACCATGCTTAGTTGATTAACTCTCATTAACCACCCATATATAAGCAACTAACCCCTAACAGAAACGGTTCGAGATTCATTTTCACCAAAATCAGATCAACATCTTTTTCTCTAAAATTCTTAGCTGCGAATCAAGGATTGTGAAAGCTTTTTTCAGAGTTTCTCTTTACCATCATAACCACCAAGTCTCCCTCTTGCAAGTGTGTGCACTAAGTCTCACTTGGAGCCTCCATTAGAGCACCTTCCACGAGCTTGTTTCTGTTCATATTCCAGCTTCAACTTCAAGCAAGATTCAAAGGCTCAAAGGATTTATTTTGCTTTCTGAAGTAGATCTCAAGATTGGTAGGAAGTTTCTTAGGGTTTCTCACAAGTGGTTTGAAGCATATACCAGGTTTTTTTCCTTGAACTTTCTTACACCATATTAAAGCATGATAAGTGACTAAAATCATTGAAAATTCTTGCTTCTGAAGTCCTACATTGTTGTAGGCAGTGCTGGTCTTGTATTTGTGCTAAAATGTGAGATCTTGAATTTTTTACCCTAATTTATTTTGATTCGTATCACTCTGTAGATTAATCTTTTGTGATTTTTGAGGACAGAATCGTGCTCAGCATGAGAAAATGAGCACATTCATGGTAATATCTTGCATTTCTGGGTTGTTTCACTGATTCACGGTGGCAATCCCACCGGAGAAGACGACCAGAGGCCTTCTCCGGCCACCTGAATTCCAAACCCTAGTCTCAGTCAAACTTATGTGTTATGCTACCACAGGGCCATGTCACAGTTACTTATCTAGTGTGGAAGTTCATTTGCCAGCATGTAGTATTCTTTTCTCCCCGTGTATCTTCATTTCAAATTGGCCAATGAATATGTTCCAACGCATTAATGAGACGATGACGTAATATCCACACGTGCTCATTTACTTGTCTTTTTCTTTTCTTTTTTTGCTCAAATAATAGTGTGATATCTGAGTGGAATTTTTTATGACCTGGGCCCAGCGCTTTACGAAGCGCACCCCAGTTTTTGGGGCCCAGTTATTTTGAACCAGAATTTTACTATGTGCGTACCCCTCCCTTGTTTCCAGGTGATTTTTATTCCTTTTTCTTACACGTTCAAAAATGGAATAATAAAAATAGGTTTTGTTGCTCACAAATTCTGAAATAATTCATGATGATTCTTGGATGTTTTACTTAATTTTTAATAAATTTTATTTTTATTTTTGATCAAATTTGATATTTTTCCTTAATTTCTGATTGGTGGATGTTCTTAGGGACCTATCTTGTGATTCGAGCGTCTAAAAAATGACCTTACTCTAATAGTTGTGACCCAATTTTTTATGTGTATATTGACCCTTCATTATAGGATCCTTAAATGTTAAATTAATGCTTTGATTATAATTTTTGAGTCACTTTCTAAGTACTTTTTGTGACTTGTGTTTGTATGATCATTAAGTGAAATATGCATAATGTTTGCAATTCTTTGAGCACCCTTAATGCATAATTTTGATCCAATTTTTTGTACATGATCACTCAATGACCTTAACATGACATGGTTAATTTCTCATGATTTTATAAAGACTCTAACTATTTTTCATGGACAATTCCATTACATGACTAATTTTTTGATACATGCTAGAATTAGGCTAAGTTTGATGCCAATGTGTGAGCTCTTTAAGACCTATTTTGAAGGCATGTTGATGCCTATACACAATGATATTTTAGGTGCCTTTTTTATCCTTGGATGTGGCTTTTTGATCATGACTCAATTGATTCTTTTTGAACCCTAAGTTGATTACCCAATCATGCTTGATGTTTGCTTAGATGTTTTAGATTGATGATGTATTTGTGCAATCCTCTTTGGGATATTTTTGTTCATCATTTCACATATGGTTTAGAATGAATCATAGCCTGCCCAATGAATTTATAGGTCACTTCAGATGCTCCTAATTGGTATTATGCTTCCACAAGTTTGAACATGAATGAGAGGTTAAATTTGTTGTTTTCATTTGAACTTTGGATGTGCCATATTTGTACAATGCTTTTAATATTCAAATGTGTCATTCCAAATATCATTTGCCACTGCCTCATGTGTGGGAATACTTGATTAACTTGACTTTGGATTTACTTTTACATACTTGAACTTGTTTTGCTTCTAGTGGAAGAAAAAGTGAATTTTTTACCACTCTTGTAACATCATTTGTATGTCATTTTTTGGTATTCAAATATGTGATATTATAGGTCTCTTACTTCAGGTGTAGATGCTATGATATTACTTTACCATGTTCTTTATTTTCTCTTTGCTTGGTTAATAAGTTACATGCTTTAGAAGATGCTTAAGTGTGGTTTTTGGCCCTTACTTCCCTTAGCTTTGGAGATTGAGTTTGACATGAACTGTTGTGACAATTTGAGATTGATCTTACACATTAGATACATGTCTCCACTTATGGCCTAAGCCTTATGAGTTCATCTCACACTTGTTTGCTTGTTGTGTAACCATGAATGATCAAAGCATGCTTAAATCAACATCTTTGAATGCAACTTTCAAACCACTTAAACATGATTGATGTACATTCCATGATTACTTCTTAATACTCCAAGCATGCTTTCTACATGTTTATATCACATATGTTGCTTGAATACTTGACTTGACTTCCATTTTTGTGACTTTTATAAGTCTTTTTGACATAGTTTGCAAATGATAAGTGTTTGTGTATTGATGTAGAACATAACTTGTAATCTTTTGACTTTGTTTAGGACATTAAACTAGATAGGATAAAGTAAGTTTAGCTACTTCCCCTTGTATGTCATGTACCTCTAGGGTTCACTCTTCATTGCTTATGGTTTAACTTTGCTCCTAGGGTAGAACTAGAGCACTTCCTTGTGCATTAGGACATAGTTTTACATTTTGCCTTCAACTACTTGATAGTTGAGCTTGGCTTGGAGATGGTAAGTTTCTTATGATACTTTACATGCTTGGTTACACTTACAGGATTCCTTCTTCATCTCACTTCTCCTTTACTTTTCTCTTTTGTGATTGTTTAGAATAATGTTTACTTGTGTTTATTCACATGATCCCTTAGGATTCCTAACTCCACTTAATTTCCGATTAAGTTGGAGGTAGGAGAGACATTAGGCTAGCAATCCATGCATGATAACAAGTAGGATAGTCCCTTCTTAAAGTCAACTATAGGGCCACCATTGCATGACAACATTAGGACCTAGTATCCCTTAGTTGTTTTCTTTCATCCTTGAGTCTCTTTTCTCTCATCTCAAAAGAAAATAAAAAACACCTAATAACTATTGTATGTGGAGTGCGCCACGAGCCTTAAGCACATGGGAAATGATTAGTGAAGGTCTCCTTTACTCTTTTAGGATGCTTTGCAAATATTCCGTTGGGAGCGACCTTGTAAAGTATTTGCTCCTATGTCATAGTCTTTAGCACGAAACATATCACAAACAATAAATCAAAACACTTTCTTCTAAAAAACAAAAACAAACAATCATCTTCCTTCGGGATTCTCTTCTCATCTCCCTCACTCTATTCGTAAAGGATACATTATTCCCGTTCTACCACAAACAGGTAAACACGTAAGACTTCATGCAATGAGCGGCAACACCTAAACTGCTAGAACGCGAACGTTAATGTCATCCACTAAAAAACACAAAACAACAAAGACCTTGTGAGTCGAACTACGACTGCTCTGACTTCCTCTCTCCCGTCAGATTAAGGATATGTAGGCACGAGATGGAGATGTCTTGGCGAGCAACCTTCCCCCCACAAACCCGTAGTCCATCAAACTACGTCGACTCTGATTCTACATCCGTCCATGAAGATACGTAGGCATAGGATCACGATGATCCTTGCGAGTCCTCTTTTGGTTTTCACCTTTTATTTTCCGTTCCCTTTAGCAGTTGAGCTCCAGATAACATACCCTTTGATTAGAATAACAAGCGTGGATCTCATAGAGTACGATGGACGCGAGGAGGTGCTAATACCTTCCTCTTGCGTAACCGATTCCCGAGCCCAGGCTATGGTTGCGATGACCATGTCTTTCCCTTTGTTGAGGTTTTCTTCAATCGTTTCCTTTCCTTGCGTCGGGATAAATAACGTTCGGTGGCGATTCTTCTGTCTTTCCCGCCGGTTCATTTTCGCCGATGCGACACCCACGCTTAGTGTTTTATATTTTATTTGATTAGTTGTATGTAAATTAAGAAAAAGTAAGTCTTGCATTACTAAGGTGATTTCACGTGTGCATGTATACACACAGACACACACGTGCACACACACACACACACACACACACAAATCGTTTTAAACTCTTCAACATATTTCTAAATTCTTATAAAACCAATAGTTTGATAAACCAGAGTTTAAAACAAAATCTTTGATAAATCAGAGTTTAAAAAAATCTTATAAAATAGTTGAGTAAATATGAAGTAGAAAGAAAATAGATGAAAAATAAAAGAGATATGGGAAGATAAATAACACCAGAGAATTATACAGGTTCAGTCAAGAAGGCTTAAACTTGTCCTTAAGAATTGATCTTGAGAGTATCCACTATTTTTTAAAGCTTTTAAAAGATTATACACATGAACCCCTTTATATAAGGAAATGAATTATTAGGCTAACTTTTAATAAAAAATGAACAGGGCTTGAAGAGGTTAGTATCCAAACCAAACAACAAACAAGGCTTGAAGTGGTTAGTCTCCAAACCAAACAACAAGCGAGACTTGAATCAGATAGTCTCCAAACCAAAAAAAAGATTTTGCACAGGATTATCTCAAACCAAGACAAAGTTAGTAGTTGACTATTCTCCAAAAAAAATAGGGTTTTATATAGGAAGACCAATAACCGATTCGAGATTTATATTGCTATGATCTTTAACCTTATGATATTTCACACCAGGTTGATCCCAAAAACCAAATGAGATTTTACACTAGACTAAGCTTGAATCGATAGAGCTTTTAACCATGCTGAGCTCAGGAACCATTGTGTATATTTTTACTAGCAAATCAACATGAACCAAATGAGATTCTTTTCTTCAATAGCGGAGCTCGTGAAACAAACTGAGACTGAGACCAACTAAATGGTTTTAAATGGTTTAGCTCCCAACTAAAATAATAACTTCCTAAGGAAGAATTATTTACACATGAGAAAAATCTAGTCTTGGTAAATTTACAATTATGCCTACACCTAGAACAACATTCCTCACTAGACTCAAGAACACTCTTAAAGCACTATGGTGGAAAATATGTGAGAAAAATAAGAACGATTTAGAGAAGTTATAAGAGAAATGAAAAGTGAGATTTTTCACGTTTTGTGAATATTTTGAAGTTATAGAGAAGCTCTTTATTTATATCCCAAAACATTGTGAAAATATGGAAAGATTCCATGGGCCAAATTGATGACCTAATCGATAAGGCTAATCGACTAGACATTGCAAGTAATTGATTATTATGGCCTAAAATGGAAGGTTTAGATATCGATCTTTTAATAATAATTAAGAGACAATCACAATCTATTATATACTCTATTAGGCATTATCTAATCGATTAGACAATTTTGAAAAAGTTTTCTAATCAAGCAGACAGTCCCCTATTTAACTAGCAATGCCTCAAAAACGTTTTTGGGTGATTTATTTATAAAAAAAAAACTTCTCAATTATTTTAGTGTGTGTGATTTAGTCATAATATTTCTAGAAATTCTATTGTGTCTTTACAAGACACTAATCACTCCACCAAGCATGATCAGACGATCTTTCACACTTTTACTCTCTTTCACACTCTAAAGCTTCAACTCTTGCAATCATTATCTTTGACTTTAGCATCAAACAATAACCTTGAATATCTTTATGAGTATTGATATGTCTTAATTTTGGTTGCCATCATCTGAGAGTTTGAGAGGTTAAACCACCAGTGTTATTTGAACTCTAAGTCTTCACTTGAAATTCGTTAAACTACAATGTTAACTTGTCTAGCTTGATTCGGGAGGATAGCTTGATCAACCATCTTGTGCATCTTTGAATGCTTGAGCTATCTTCAGCAGTTGCTTGACTTCAAGTGTTGTCATCATAAGAACTAAGTAGTTATTATTTGATATTCCTATTTGATATTCATAAGCCTCACCATCTTGGATCATTTCTTTTTCAATATCTTCAAGCACATAGATCCTATTTTCCCCCTTTTGTATGATGAGAATGCATGTCTCAGGTTGGTGGTAAAAGAGAAAATCGATAGACAAAATTTGGAGTGGTTAAACTCCCATTCACATGATTAAAGAGTATATTATACTCCTTTGAAAGTATACTTCTCCCCCTTTGTCATAATGAAAAGGCGGGTAAAGATGCTAGACAAAAAATATAAATATGTAAGTACATAGTTCACATAGATCACACATAACATAGATATAGTAAATAGGATGAGTTTAATAAAATGGGAAAACATTCATTAATTTAAAACATGTGGATTACAAAGGAAGAATAACAAGTAACGTGGAGGAACATAAAAGGAAAAGCATTTAAAAACAAACAAACAAACAACTAAGCAAATAACTAATTCACCCTTTCAACATCATTGTCTGAATCGATCAGAGATATAAGTCGCATTGCATCTAACTTATTGTTGATGCGACAAATTATGGAATTAGTACTCCTTTGTATCCTTATCATCTCTTGTTTATTCTAGAGGAGGTTGTTGACGATAATTTTGGAAGAGGAGGTAAGAGGGATGTGAGCATCCTCCACATTTCCTGCTTCTTGTCATGCTCTTTATGGTGCTTTTGAAGATAGTGGAATTATTGCCTCATTTTCAATTTTGTACCACATATGACTTAAAGTGTTTTTTCCTATTCCTATATGCCTAATTTCTGATTCCTCCTCCTGTAAATTATATCCAGTTTGCCCCAATATTTTTGTGACTAGTTCATTTTATGGTAGCATCGTGTTCTTCTTTTTGCTCCCCTCCATATGATGGCTCACCATATCACCCCAATTTTTCTCAACTCTATTTTCCAAAAACTAAACTGAAACTATGTCAGATTTGTTTATGTGGCTAGAGTTACTTTTCCTTGGGAAAAGAACATGATTCACCATGTAGTGAATTAGAAGAATATTCAAGCGTATTATACCAATGGTGAAATGAGTATGAATGATAGAGGTTGGATTAGTAAAAAAAGAAACAGAAGCATCAATATAATTAAAATTGTTACCTTCTTCACTATCATCATACTCATATTCACTGCATGAAAGATTGCAAATGTGTGCGAATTCTTCAAAACTTAGTCGGATTGGATGTTTCTTTACTTCATAGATAAGAACCACATCTACATATTTGAGGTTGGCATAGAAAATTCTCACCAATGTGGGAAATATTTTGGGGGTACCTCAAAGACGAAGTTCTTCAAACCGACCTTTGCAAACACTTGGAAAAAGTTACATTCCTTAAAGGTTTTCTCTTCCAAGTATCGAGACTCAAGAAATTCTCTTTCGATATAGTTGCAGTTGAAGTTGGTTTCCTGCTATTGTGTTGAGAAAATTTAGGAGTGGTAGGAGGAGGATGCTTTGGTAGTGCATGCTCTTTTAGGGTGTAATTAATGATGACGGGGAGATGAAGAAGAGAATTTGCTATAAAATACTTAAGTATGCACACAAGAGAGAAGTTAGAGTGAGATGAAAAGAAAGAAGGAAAAAAATATTTACAACCATTGTCTAATCAATTAGAACAACTTCTAATTGATTAAATGATTGAATGCATGTAGTTGGTCATTGGGAACTAGCTATTGTGTTGTTTTCCAATGTCATAGTCGATTATTTCTTCAACCTAATGGATTATTTTGTTCAGGGTGCTCCATATTTGAATTTTGAAATATTCTAATTAATTAGGCTATAGGTCTAATTGATTATTTAGTTCATTTCCAGCATCCTTGGTACTTTTGGGCCTTGGTTTGAGATTTTTTGCTTGGCAAAATACCTTTTTTGGTCCCTTAACTATACCTCGGGGTTCATTTTGCTTTCTTAACTTTAAAAAGGTTCATATTAGTCCCTTAACTCTTCAAAACATTCCAAATTAGTCATTTTTGTCTAATTAGTGACGAATTTACCAAATGATTTTTGAATTTTTTCGTCGCTAATAGGACAAAAATGACTAATATGAAACGTTTTGAAGAGTTAAGGGACCCATTGGACCTTTTTAAAGTTAAGGAAGCAAAATGAACCCCGAGGTATAGTTAAAGGGCCAAAAAGGGTATTTATCTTTTTGCTTTTATGGATTGCTTTTGGCACCTTTTTCTCTAATAATGCTAAAACCTCAATTGAATTGTTAGTAAAAATAATTTAAATTATTTTATCACATAATAATTTAAATTATTTTGGCACCTTTTTTTTAATTGTTCAACCTCTAAAATATGTATTACCTTAAATATCATGAAACCATTATAGGAAACTCCCCCTTCTGAGGGAACAACAAAGCAATATCGTAAATCCTTCTCTAAAAATTGTTGGATACAAGAGTTGTTTAAAAACTGAGATAAATAGGTCCATTATAGATGTATCATCATAACTTACTAAGAGGCTAATTGATCACCACCGATCATAAGTTTTGAGAACCATCCTCAATGAAAATTTCTTTGATCATGTTCTTTGAAATAAACCATCAACGAAAATACTTGGATCATAAGCTTTTGTCTCATTAAACACCATGTATACTGAAAAGTATACATATTTCTTTGAACATCTTCATTTAATATGCATTAAGGCTTCGATAAAGCTGCAAAGCATCCTTTCAAAACAAACTAGGTTTTCACCTTTGGTACCCAAATATTTTTTGGTCATTGTGTGTTAGCGGTTTTAAGGGGTCTAGGGTTATTACCTTTAGACCTTATTAATTTATCAAATAAAAAAGCCTCGACGTGGCCAAACCTATCACAAAAAAAAGAATTTATAAATAGGGAAATTTACTTCTACTATGTGATCTACTAGATTTAAACCTTATTATAGTTTTATTCAATGACGGATTTTTATTTTATTTTATAAAAACTGATCGGAGATGACCAGAAGGAGATCGTCGTGGCCTTCGTGTAGGGCAAGTGCAGCTGCTTGTTGGAGAAGAAAAGGGGGTGGAGGTACCTGCAAGGTACTCCGATGCCAAAGTAAGTATTTGGTTAAAGAAAAGGGGAAAGCAAGTAAGAGTAGTCAAGTATATGATTCGTGATACCTGCCCCTCTCAAGCGAGGGGGTTTTTATAGATAAATGGGTGGCGAGCAAAGCGCGTGGTCTTCTAACTGTTCCCGCAATATCCGGTGAGGAGGCTGGACGTGTGACCTATTCTGCGCGTGAGGGGGACACGCCCAACGGTCATATTGTGCCCAACGGTTATATTATGCATATTAGGCCTGTTCGCCAGTTATGCTGGATTGGGCCTGGCCCTTAAGGGCAGGAAACCCTGCCCAGTCCAGAACAGGAGCCCCCCAAGTCATTGCTCTGTTGTAGAGTAATGACTTAGGCGGCTGTTACTCGTACTATCGGGCAGGTGGTAGATCGCATGGAGTGCTTCATTCGTGCTCCTTGATGTGGTCGTCAGTTTTTAGCGTGAAAACGATGATCAGGACCTGCAACGTCTTCGGAGAGATGGCTGTTTTTTTGGCGAACATATCTGCTCGGAAATGTTTACTTTGACGAGGAGGTTTGCTCGTAAGCCAGGCGTTGTTGCGTTTGTGCGCCGACCAGATGTGGTCGTTAGTTTCTAGCGCGCGATGTCGACCAGGAGTTTCGTCCTCCTGGTGGAGATGAGGGTTTCTGCTCGTGGATACGTTCGTTATGACGGGGAGACTTGCTCGCGGGAGTTCGAGGGTTGATGAATTTTTTGCGTTGAACCAGACGAAGAGTTTTTGTGACACGTGGTGTGTATCTATGGCCCTTGTCAGTCCTAGGGGTGTATAGGCTATGATGACCCTCACGATTCCCCACGATCTAATGGTTATAAAAAAGGTGGGGGACGGTTTCATTTTCATAATTTCCCAAGTTTTTCACTCTTTGCTCTCGCTTGCTCTGCAATTTGTCTTCGCCGAGCTTCTCTTCACCACCGTCAACTTCTTCTTCTACTTGTAAGTTCCCTCTTCCCGTTCGTGTATTTTTATGAATTTTCCGGTAGAAGTTCATACTTTTCGGTGGAACTTCATGCGTTTATTGATGAACACATGAATTCCAGGAAATTCCATGAAGAACATGATGAATCTCTAGAATTTTGTAGAAATTGTTAGCGTAGATCTTTGTAGAATCTGGTTAGGTGTAGAATTTAGTTTGTAGCCGGGCACTAGGCCTGTTCGGGACATTGAAGTGATTCCGGGACGACCACGTATCATTGTATGTGCCTCTGTGAGTCTTGGTCGCGGGGACTTTCTATCTAAGTTGATGGTAGACATTTTAGACGAGCATATGGTTGTCCTTGGGTTCGTTAACGCCCTTTCACTTGATCAGTGGTGGAAGGGTGGATTTGATCATGGACGTCGAATTCACTTCTCTTCCTCTGCTTTTCAGGTGGAAATGGTCGAACCCCGTGATGATGTTGTGCCCGACGCCCAGGAGGTGCCCGAGGATCCCGGTGTGTCCGCTGACTATTCGAATATCAAGGTTGCGGGAGGGGACCTTGAATGGCTTGGACACGAGCCTTTGTCTTTTCGATCAACCCTCTCCGAGGAGGAGGTACGGGATTTCGACCTGTTGGAATTGCGCGACGAGGATACTCCACGGGCCTGGAAAGCTTTTCGTCCCGGGGAGCACGATAGAATCTATTCCGCGTATCCGGGACTTCGCTTTCCCATGTACGAATTTGCGTTTACGGAGGCCAAGATGCGTCTTCCTTTCACTGATTTCCAATCGTCTGTGTTCACATACTTGGAGTTGCGCCCGTCCCAGCTTCATCCGAACGCTTTGGCTTTTATAAGGGCCTTTGAGTTGGTGTGCCGTTATCTACAAATCGGGGCGACCACGGACCTCTTCTTCTGCCTCTTCCAGATTCAGCGGAGCACGGCGGGGTCGAAGCAGAGTTGGGTATCGTTCAAGCAACAGAGTAGGCTGTTCTGGCCGTATTCTGATTCGATACGTAACTTTAAGGATATGTTTCTGGTCGTGAGGCCTATGACTGAGGAGGCGAGAAGGAGCATTTCGACCATCGAGAGGGTGATGGTGGATGGTCGGGAAAGGGATAATGTTGTCTCCATTTTCCCTTTGGAATGGGTCTTTACCCATTTTAGACGCCGAACAGATCAGTTCCTGGTGAAGCATGAGCAGCTTTGCCCGGCTGATAAGGAGTCGTATAGGATTCTTCACGCTTACGTGGAGAGCTTCTCTCCGGCCTACGTCGTCGATCGGGACGGGAATCAGCTGGTCGGGGAGGATGGCCCTGTCCGAGCAGCTAGATATATTAATGTCAAAGCTCTCCTCGAGTGTGATAACGATGACGATGCTATGACCCTGCTTGGTATGCTTCACTGTTTTGTTCTATCTCTTTAAGGTTTTCTTATCCTGATTTGTTATGTGTCTTCGCAGGTATGATGGCTGATATGCGAGAACGTTTGATGAAGTCGCAGGCGGCCAAAGTCCATAGGAAAGCGACCGCAGGTGCCAAGACCGGTGCAGCCAAGCAGACGGTGATAGAGAGTTTTACCGCTGGACCTTCCCCTGAGCCGGAGAGAGCCTCAACGCCGCTGACCCCGGAGGGTTCCCATAAACGGAAGAGGGATGCCGCGGGGACTTCTGTAGCCGCTGGTCCGGGTGGGTCTGGCGCCGGACATCTTGTTCTCCCCGCTTGTTATACTCGTCAGGATTTGTTCGCTGAAGGGGATTCGATTGAAGTCCATGAGTCTGAAGGCGTGGCTATCCTGAATGCCAATTCTAAAGCGAGGAGGAAACAGTTGTGCCAGGATGCAGCGGGCATGTTTAGGGTTCTTGAAGCTGCCCTTGTCCTCGCAGATGACGAAGCTGCTACTCGGGCGAGCCTTGTAAAATCTAAGAACAGAGTAGCCGAGCTGGAGGTAGAAAACAACCGGCTGTTTAATGATTTGAAACAGTTCGAAGGTCACCAGGAGGCCAGGGTGTTGCTCCAGGAGGAGGTGAATCAGCTAAAGCTGGCCGCGCTCAAAGCCGACGAGGAGAGGAAGAAGATGTAGGCGAGGATCGCTGAGTTGGAAGGTCTGACTTCAGCCGTTCAGGACGAAAACGATGATGAGCAAGCCTTGAAGTCGCGGGCTGATCTGATCGGGAGGATCAGGATCCTTGGCGAGGACAACCTAAAGGCGGCTGAGTTCGGATTTAACGCGGTAAAAGAGCAGATGGTGGCCCTCAACTCCGACGTTCAGCTCCTGACAGATGGAATGGGTCTGTTCAACACGGTAGTGGACGGCAAAGTTGTCCCCGCGGAGGAGGAAAGTGAAGTCGTAGGGTAGGACTGTTTTTGGCATGTTTTGTGGGCCTGCGTGCCTTTATGAATTTGTATTGATTACTTTGTATGGGCGCTGCCCCCTTTTTTTTTTTGTATGTGACATTATCTGGCCGTGGCCGGTACGTTAATATATTTGGATTTTGTGGACGTTGTATTGTGAATTTGCTCTGTTTGTTTATATGTATGTGCGTGCTCGGATAAGCGAGGAACCTACCGAGGAGGGCGACGTGGTTCTGCCCGTGATGAGACTAGGACTTCGTTTGAGGTACTAGTCTCATAGGCTTGGACTGTTCCCATCGCGAGCTGGGTGTCCTGCCTGAACGGTGCGGCAACGGCGGAGCTCGGTTGAGGTATCCCCGTTGTGCGCAGGATCTGCTCGTTCAACGAGCAGAAGCTGGCCGGCGTTGTAATGCGTGTCATGCTTCACCAGGGCATGATACGAAGGTCGCGCACTTCTCCCCGTTTTGGGTTGATTGTGTCGGCGACTTATCTATCCCCGTAGTTAAGGACTTAGCTATAGTATTGCTTGAGTTTTTCAGCATTCCATGGTCGAGCAAATTGTTTTTCGTCCAGTGTTTCCAAGTAATACGCTCCCGTGCCCGTTTTGGACTTGACCCTGTAAGGTCCTTCCCAGTTCGCTTCCAGTTTCCCTTCGCGAGAATCCTTCTGGTTTCTGCGCAGGACCAGGCTGCCTACGGGAAAGTCACGTTTTATGACCCTGGCGTCGTGTCGCAACGCTATTTGTTGTTTCAACGTGGCCTCGCGGAGGGCAGCCCCTGATCTTACTTCTTCGACCAGATCGAGCTCCTCGCGTAGAGCCTCGTCGTTCATTTCTTCATCGAGGGGAGCTTCTGTCCTTCTCGAGGGTTCCCTTATCTCCACCGGTATTACCGCCTCTGTTCCGTACGCTAGTCGAAAAGGGGTTTCCCAGGTGGTGGAGTGGGGTGTCGTCCTGTACGCCCAGAGGACGCTGTGGAGCTCCTCGACCCACCTCTTCTTGGCCTCCCCTAGTCTTCGCTTCAATCCGCGTAGGATTACTCTGTTCGCGGCCTCCGCTTGCCCGTTGGTCTGGGGATGCTCGACCGAAGTAAAGTGTTGTTTCGTTCCCAATTTGGCGACGAAGTCTTGGAATTTTCTGTCCGTGAATTGGGTTCCGTTGTCGGTCACGAGGGCCTGCGGTACCCCGAATCTGGCGAGGACATTTCTTTTGTAGAAACGCAGTATGTTGAAGGTTGTGATCTTGGCGAGCGCTTCGGCTTCGATCCATTTTGTGAAGTAGTCGACGGCCATGATTAGGAATTTATTTTGATAAGATCCCATTGTAAAAGGGCCTAGGATGTCCATCCCCCACCAGGCGAAGGGCCATGGCGAGGAGAGGGTCTTCAACTCGTTGGGGGGTGCCAAATGCATGTCCCCGTGACGCTGGCAACGGTCACATTTGTGCACGTGCTCTTTGGCGTCTTGCTGCATGGTCGGCCAGTAATATCCTGCGCGCAAAGCTTTTCGAGCCAAGGATCTTCCCCCTAAGTGTTGTGCGTTGATGCCCTCGTGGATTTCTTGTAGGATTTCGGGGACCTGGGCCTCGTCGACACACTTTAATAGGGGAATGGAGAACCCTCGTCGGTATAACTTGTCCTCGATCAGTACGTACGAGCAGACTCGTCGTTTAATTACACTGGCTTCCTTACTGTCTTCGGGAAGTTCCCCATTGGTGAGGTAATTATATACCGGGGTCATCCAGCAATAGGGGTCTCCGATGACGTTAACATCTACCAGGTTGGATTTTGTAATGCTCGGGCTGACTAGTGTTTCTTGTATGACGGATTTGTTTCCGCTTTTTTTCTGGTGCTGGCTAATTTGGAGAGGATGTCTGCTCGGGTATTCTGTTCGCGCGGGACGTCCTGGACTTCCCATGCTTCAAACTCCGCCATTTTGTCTTTTACCACGGCCAAGTATTCGGCGAGTTGGTCGTTTTTTGCCTGGAATTCTCCTCGCACTTGAGACGACACGAGTTGGGAATCAGTGCAGATTTTTATTTTCTTCGCGCCGACGTCTTTGGCTAGTCGTAATCCTGCAAGGAAGGCCTCATATTCGGCTTGATTGTTGGATGTATTGAATGAGAGGACCAGGGACACTTTGATCAGGGTCCCTTCTTCGCTTTCGAGGATTATTCCTGCTCCACTGCCCGAGGGGCTTGATGCGCCATCCACGTAGATGATCCACCTCTGTGTTCCTCCCGGGGGGGACGGTTCTGGGGTCATCTCTGCCACGAAGTCGGCCAGGACCTGTGCCTTGAGGGCTTTCCTCCCTTCGTAGTGGATGTCGAACTCAGCCAGTTCGAGGGACCATTTTAGCATCCTGCCCGCCATATCTGGTCGGGTTAACAGCTGTCTAATAGGCTGGTCAGTCCTGACAACGACAGTGTGTGCCAGGAAGTAATATCTGAGTCTCCTCGTGGCGATTATGAGGGCAAGGGCTACCCGTTCTATCTGCGTGTACCTAACTTCGGGTCCTTGTAGGGCTTTACTGGTGAAGTAGATGGGTTTCTGCCCGGTAGTAGTTTCGCGAATAAGTGCTGCACTTACTGCTTCGTTGGCCACGGAGAGATATAGGTATATGGTTTCCCCGCGGTCTGGTCGTGACAATACTGGTGGGGCAGATAGAGCTTGTTTGAAATGGGCAAGGGCCTGCTCGCATTCGTCCGTCCACTCGAAATTTGCCTCCTTCCTAAGTAATTTAAAGAAGGGCAGGGCGTGCTGGGTGGACTTGCTTACGAAGCGAGCAAGGGACGCGAGTATCCCGCTTAGGGATTGTATTGCCTTCTTCGATCGTGGTGTGGGGAATTCTACGAGTGCCCGGCATTTGTCTGGGTTTGCCTCTATGCCTCTTTCAGTGAGGTAAAATCTGAGGAATTTCCCTGCTCGTACACCGAAGGTGCATTTTTCTGGATTAAAACGCATTTTACACTTTCGAGCTTGGTCGAACACCTTGCGCAAGTGGGTGGTGTGGTCGGATTCCTCTTGGGATTTGACGATCATATCGTCCATGTATACTTCGAGCATGTCTCCGATTTCTGATCGGAAGACTTTGTTCATCATGCGCTGGTACCTGGCCCCGGCGTTTTTTAGTCCAAAGGGCATTACGTTATAGTAATAATTTCCCGAGGGGGTCATGAATGCTGTGTATCTCTTGTCTTCGTCGGCCATTGGGATTTGGTTGTATCCCGAATATGCGTCCATGAAGGACAAGAGCTTGAAACCGGCAGAATTGTCTACGAGCTTATCTATGCTCGGCAGTGGATATGCGTCTTTCGGGCAAGCCCGGTTGAGATCGGTGTAGTCAATACACATACGCCACTTTCCATTACTCTTTTTAACAAGTACAATATTTGAGAGCCAGGTCGTATACCTGGCCTCGGAAATAAAATTTGCCTCTAAGAGGTCTTGTACAAGTTTTTCGGCAGCCTGTGCCTTTTCCTCGGACTGTTTCCTTCTTCGCTGGGCGACGGCGCGGGCAGCTGGATCGATTGTCAAGTGGTGACAGGCAGTTTCTGGATCCAAACCGGGCATGTCTGCTGCACTCCAGGAGAACAGGTCGGCGTTGTCGTCGAGACATGCTTTCAGCTCCCTCTTTACCTCTTCGGGGAGGCCAGCGCTGATCTTCACTCCCCTGCTGGGGTTGTTACTGAAGGTGATGACCTCGAACTCTCCATCTGGGACTGGACGCAGAGGTGCAGGCGAGGGGGAGCGCGTTGCTCCCGAGTTATTATCCTCGCCCCGATCTTCGTGTCCTTCAGCGAGCCTGCTGTCGAGGTCGATGGTGTGTACGGGAAGCGTGGGTTTTTTCCCTGGCTGGCCCTCCTCGGCCGGAACTTCGTCTTTTCTGGTGCGCTTTGCCGACGTCGTTGTTGTCGCTATCTGGTTCTGACCTTTGGTTGCGGCCTCGAAGCACCTGCGAGCAGCTTCAATATCGCCGTGTAGAGTTGCGACGTGTCCCTTCTCCGTGTAGTACTTTAGCTTGAGATGGACTGTCGAGGGGACAGCGACGAGCTCGGCAAGAGCTGGTCTGCCCAGAATGCATTGATAGAGCGACGGACAATCGATGACCAGGAACTGCGTTTTGATTGTCCGCGATGCTTCTTCCTCGCCAAGCGTTACTGGAATTTCTACGTAACCCCAGGGTCGGGCAGTTGCTCCATTGAATCCTTGGAGATCAGATCCTATGTACGGAGAGAGATTAGACTTATTTAGCTTCAGCGCGCGGAACAGGCTGGAGTACATGATGTCCACGGAACTGCCCTGGTCGACCAGGATTCTCCGCACATCTGTTGATGATAACTTGGCCCTAATCAGCAGAGGGATGTGGGAATTCGGGGATCCCCCGGGGAGCTCTTCCCGGTAGAACGTGATTGGTTGTGAACGCCCTTTACCTTTGTCGATCGTGTACAACTGGTCGGGGCTGCTGTCGATCAACTGTTCAAAATTTCGTTTGATGGAACCGACCGTGAGCTCATGGTACCCCCCACATGAGATAACCATGGCTGTAGGAAACGTTTCCCAGGTGCTGTGCATGAGTGCCTGGGAAGTCGGGTCGATGTGACTTGGGATGAAAAAGTCCTCTGGTCGGCTGATGGACATTGCGACCTGTGGGGGAGGACTGGAGGGTGTTGACTCTATTTCTTTCTTTTTATCAGTCGCGTCACGTCGGGAGGATTCCCCCTTCTTCACGTACTATTTCAGATGTCCCTCTTTGATGAGGATCTCTATTGCGTCTTTAAGGTGCACGCAGTCTTCTGTTACGTGCTCGTGGCTACGATGGAAACGACAATACTTGCTCTTGTCGACGCTCCCTTTGGCCGAGGTCGATTTAGGGAACCGGATACCTCCTTGTTTGAACTCGGTGTTGATACAGTCGGATAGAATACGTTCTCGTGAGGTAGTGAGCACAGTGTATTCATTAAATCGGCCAGCTGGCCCTTTGCCTTCACGAGGACGCTCCTCTCGTCGCTTCTCCTTGCCTTTACGAGATGGCTCCGACTCCTCCTTTTTGGTTGCTCGGGGCGCTTCCCGATCTCTTGCGTCGCGGGCACGATATGCAGCTTCTTTCTCCTCGTACCGGATGTAATCTTTGGCCATGTGGAGAAGCTCTGTCAGCGTTCGGGGAGCTTCGATCCCGACAGCTTTGCGGAAGTCGCTCTTCGGGCGGAGTCCTTTCTCGAGGAGGTATTTCTTCATATGGTCGGAAGTTCTGACTTCCACTGCTTCCTTATTAAACCTCTTGATGTACTCCCGCAGAGGCTCCTCTCGGCCTTGTATGATGGCTTCTAAGGTTGCCTCCGTCTTTGGATGTCGTCGGGAGGCTGTGAAGTGGCGGGTGAACTGGCCTTTGAGGTCGCGCCAGGAGGAGATGGATCCCCGAGGAAGTCTTTTGAACCATGCCATCGCACCTTTCCTCAAGGTGATGGGAAATATTTTGCACCGGATGGCTCCGGAGACACCATGGTACTAGAGCATAGCTTCGATGTTCTCTAGGTGCTCGTGAGGATCTGATGTGCCATCGTACATTGCCAGCGTGGGAGGTTTCTCTAACCTGCGGGGAATCCGGGTGTCTACGATGCTCCTCGTGAACGGGCCTTGAACTTCGTCGTCACTGCTAGAGCTGTGAGAGAATGATGGAGAAAGGCTGTGGTCGCGACTATGACTGCGGCGAGGAGAGTGTCCGCAGATATGCCTGTGCTCGTGCTTGTCCGAGCGTCGATGTCTTTTGGGAGCAGGGGAGTGCCTGGTTGCCCTAGGAGAACGATGATGTCGGCGAGCTCGGTCGGGTGTTGGACTCCTTGATCTTGATCGTTCCTTGATCGGGGAGGGGCTATCACGTCTCCGCTTTGAGTGATCTCGCGGAGGCGGGGAGAGGTCCAGCGTCTCCGAAGCATGGTGCTCTTGAAGGGCGTGCTCGAGGGCGCTGATCTTTTCTCCCTGCTGAATGATGAAACGATTGGAATTGTTCAGAGAGGCGATGAGCGCCGCGGTGGTCGGATCAGCGCCTTGAGGAACCGGAATGGGCTCGAAGGAAAGTTCCACGGCTTGCGCTCGTGGTCTTTGTTCGTCGGGCTTTGGGGAAGCCGGTCCACCGTTGCGCTAGACGTTCTCGGATGGGACGTTCCCGACGATAGCGTCGGTACGGGCAGCGGTGGTCAAAGTTTCTTGGACATCACTCTTAACGAAAGCCATGATGATCTGGGATTTTGGAGAGATGAAAGCTTTGGTCTTTTGGATGAAAAGATGAGGGATCTTGATTCAAAAAGACGGGGGAGCTAATTTCCCACAGACGGCGCCACTGATCGGAGATGACCAGAAGGAGATCGTCGTGGCCTTCGTGTAGGGCAAGTGAAGCTGCTTGTTGGAGAAGAAAAGGGGGTGGAGGTACCTGCAAGGTACTCCGATGCCAAAGTAAGTATTTGGTCAAAGAAAAGGGGAAAGCAAGTAAGAGTAGTCAAGTATATGATTCGTGATACCTGCCCCTCTCAAGCGAGGGGGTTTTTATAGATAAATGGGTGGCGAGCAAGCGCGTGGTCTTCTAACTGTTCCCGCAATATCCGGTGAGGAAGCTGGACGTGTGACCTATTCTGTGCGTGAGGGGGACACGCCCAACGGTCATATTGTGCCCAACGGTTATATTGTGCATATTGGGCCTGTTCGCCAGTTATGCTGGATTGGGCCTGGCCCTTAAGGGCAGGAAGCCCTGCCCAGTCCAGAACAAAAACTAATTTCTCTTTCCCCTTAGTAAACTTACTTAGATTTTGATGTAAATCTTTAACTTCCTTTAAATTGATACACAAGTCTCACATATTCAAGTTTGGTTTCTAATATTAGTTATTTCATATTTAAGCATTTCATTCCTATTTTCTAGAAATTCAATATAGTATTTAAGATCTTTGTTACACTTTTCAATCTTATCACGTTCCTCTTAACATTTAATTTAAATAATTGATTGTTTGATAAATTTGTTACCTCACAATCATCTTCTTCATGAGAAGCTTTCAAGCAAAATTGTTCATCTTCTTTCTTGGAAGAAGATTCTTTGAAGATTCTATAAGAGCTTGATTCTTTGATATTTCTCCTTAATGTTGATTCTCTGAAGATATGGCTTATTGGGAAAAACCCAAGTCCCACATTGGTTAAAGATACAATCTACAAAGGGTTTATATAGAGTGACACCCCTCACCTTACTAACCGGTTTTGTAGGGATGAGTTAGGCCAAACTCTAATTCTAACAGGGTATCAAGAGCCTATCGAGTGTTGGGCGCAAGGAGGTGTATTGGAAAAAGCAAGTCCCATACATTGATAATTCGGGCCACCCACCGTTTATAGTGCTGGGCGTGAGGGGGTGTATTGGGAAAAAAACAAGTCCCCATTGGTTAAAAATACAATCTACAAAGGGTTTATATAGAGTGACACCCCTCACCTTACTAACCGATTTTGTTGGGATGAGTTAGGCCAAACTCTAATTCTAACATGGCTCATTAAGACTTAATTTTCATTTCTTTTTTCAAAAATTTCACTAGATGAAAATTCTTCATATTCTCTTTTTGATGAAGTTTCTTCATTTGACGATGAATCTTCCAAGGATCGTTCAATCACCTTCTTCTTCTTCTTCTTCTTCTTCTTCTTCTTCATCAAAAGAGAAAAGAGTTCTTTGATGAAGTTGCTATAGATTATTTAAATTTTAGTATTATCCCTTCATCTTTTAATAGTTTAATTGACTTATTAATTTCTTGATGATTTATTCCTTCTTGGATTTCACCTAAAAATTACAACCATTTCCATCTCTCAATTTATGGATTGGATCATATTTCTGATTCTAATTCTTAAATCTTAGATATTTCTTAGCAACAAAAATTCTAACATTGTTTCCAAAACCTCTAAGATTGAAAAACATTGCTGAAAGAAACATTCACATCCATCTTTTTGCATCATATGTTCATTCCCTCTTGTTCGATACTTGGAGATACTCCATAGAACATTTCAAGAGTGTCTCACTATTCCTTAGCGGAACCATAACTAAATACATAAAGAAGTTGATTTTCAATTAATAACATAACTAAAAACATTTTAGCTTTGAAATTGATTCCTAACTTTCTCTTATATTCTACGGTCCAAAGAAAATTAGTTTTATCTACTACTTCACCATCGACATAATGAGTAGGGATAAACGAACCATTGATTATAGGTTCCCACAATTTAAGATCAAAACTTTGAATAAAATTTTTAAATCAAACTTTCCATAATTCAAACCTATCACCATTAAATGGTGGGGGGTGTATTTAGGAAAGTCCTCTTGTTAAAAGAAGTGTTAAAAGTCATCTTCCTCATGAGACGATTAGTCTTTAAACATGAGTTAGGTTGTGATGCCACTTGTTGGACACATGACTCCATACACAAAAGGGGGTTGAATTGTGGAGGTTTGAAAAGCTATAATTTAAAAAAATCATTTGATAAATCAAAATTTGAAACATTTATATAATAATTGAGTAAATATGCAACGAAAAGAAAATAAATGGAAAATAACAGGATATTTTAAAAGCGAACAACAAACAAGGCTTGAAGCGATTAGTCTTCAAGTTATTAACATGATATTTTTAAATGATTTATCTCCCAACCAAAATAACAACTTCCTAAGAAAAAATTATTTACTCAAGAGAAAAATCTTCTTGGTAAATTTATAATTATGCCCTCGCCTTGAACAATATTCCCCACTAGACTCAAGAACACTCTCAAAGCATTATGGCTCAAAATATGTGAGAAAAATAAGAACGATTTGAAGAGGTAATGAGATAAATGAAAAGTGAGGTTTTTAATATTATTTGGATGTTTTGAAATGATAGAGTATTGCCATCATTGTCGTTGACTTTAGAAGAAACTGACCACTCAAGCAGACATGACCAAACGGGTTTTCGTGATTTCTCTCTTTCACACTATAAATCTTCAAGTATTGCCATCATTATATTTGACTTTAGAATAAAACAAGAACCTTGAATATTCTTGATGAGGATTGATATGTCTTAATGTTTGTTACCATCATTCGAGAGTTTGAGAGGTTAACCACCAGTGTTCCTTGAACCCTAAGTCTTCATTTGAAATTCATTGAACTACAATGTTGAGTTTTATTTCTTGATTTTGGAGGATATCTTGATCAACAATCTTATGCATTTTTGACCTCTTGAGCTATCTTTGGCATTTTATTGACTTCAAGTGTTGTCATCATCAAAACTAAGTAGCTACTAGTTGACTTGCTTCTTTTTTATTCATAAGCTTCACCATCTTGGATCACTTCCATTCCTACACTTGGAAGCATATAGATCCATACTAGAAAGTGCTTAATTGATTAAGAATTAATTATGATCAATTAGGAAAGTTAAACCCACTATTTAATCGATTATGGAGCGAATTTAGCTCCTAATTGGTTATAAAGCCCTTTAACCACTTAAGATACATAACATATTAGGATTTCTTTTTTTGGCTTAATATAATCAATTAGATTTCGTCTTCTAATTGATTCGACAACATCCGAGTCAATGTTTTTTTTCACATTTTTGAGAAAAACAAATTCCTATATAGATGAATGCTTTTCTCACTTCCAAATTACAATTTTTCTAAACTACCTACTCTTCTATCTCACCCATTCTCATTATGTTATCAGTTTTATTAACTAGAAATTTTCCTAATGCAGAAAGAGTGAAAAGTTTCATCCGAGAGTTATGTTTTTTTGTTACCGTGCTTAATTTGTTTACTTAAGAGCTTAGTCATATTGTGTTATTGTAATAGACTTGAAGGTTGCAAGTTAAAACTGTAAAAAAATCTTGGTGCAAGGTTGTTGGGATGAAGTTTTTTAAAAGCTCAAGTTGTTGATGGTGGAAATATCAAGAGGCAACTCTTGGGGGACCATAGTAAGTAATATGGTTTAAAGCCGAAACTGGGTATTATGCTAGTGCGATCTCTATAAACTCTATGTCTTTATTTTTTGTCTTTTTTTATCTTTTACGTTACTTAATATATGCTTTTACCCTCTTCGTAAAAAAATAGTCATCCTAAAACCAATTGTTTTCAATTTTTTAAAATCCAAATATCACAATTCACGCATTTCTTATGTTTGTACTAACAAGTCGATAGAGGAATATTTTGATAGGCAGGCAGACTATGTTGAACATGCCAAGAAGTTTGAAATTCCATCAGTGTTGAATAATAAGATTTATGAACTTGAATATTTTTCTAATAAGCAACGTGAGTCAATTTGTCAAAATGAGGTCTTCCTTAGCAGGATTTGAGAGACCCTAACAACTAAAGAAAGTGCTCTTTTAGGGGCTACTGAAGCTCTTAACTTGGATCAAAAATCTCCATAAGAGAAGGAAGCTACTATGGGTAAATCCTTAAAATCTATGGATAGTAATAAGAGGACCATCAAGGAGGTATGATAAGCCATGAAGACGGAAGAGGCGTAAATGAAGTTCTTGGAGAAATAACTTACAATCGTCATAGATGATATCTTTGCTTGTATCCACGAATCATTTGAAAATGATTTATTATAGGTTGAGCTTCTTCACCCTAGGATTAATACATTCATAGGAAATAAAAATCTTGAGAAAAAAAATTATGGACAGGAAGATTGTTTACTACGGGGACAAACCTGCAACTTAGCTTTCTTCCCAGTTTGATTTGTACTTGTGAACTCATATTTCATAATGGTTGTGATAGACTTATTTTTGAAATGGGATTTGATTCCACTTTCTACTTTCATAACTGCTTTTGATCCTTTATTCTTATATAGTGCTGGCCATCACTTACAAAACATGTCAAGTGTATTTAACTTTGTAAATTAAGTGTGTTGGTTTTGTGTATACATGTTCCTTGTAGATTCTATGCTTGGGGTTACTGTCCCAGACTTTTTGTATCCATTTTAGAGAGTCGTATCTTATTGATTTTGTTCGATTCCTCTAGGGAACAAGATCGACCAAGGTTATGCTCATTGTCCCTTCCCCAAATGAAAACTTGGTTTGAATTCTTCACCTTTGCTACGAGTTTAAGGTATTACGATGTCTTATTTTGTGCATCACCTACACGTTTAGAGTTTTATGTCTTTGAGTGTGACCCCCCTACAAGTTTGAGGGTTCTAGCGTTTGAGGTATAGTACTTTCTACACATTTGGGGTTTAATGTTAGAATGAAGGGTGTAATATTTACCCTTTCATTGACACAATAATGAGTAGATGTCATGGTGGAAAAGTCATTTAATAAAATTTGTTATGTAAAATTTTACACTGTGGAGATTTACATAAAAAGGTAAAATGAAAGCAGGAAAAGGACTTGTCCATAATATCGCTTTAGCTTGACTCTATTCTATGTCCTTGGGATGAGTTCCTCGTGGAGGGTCTCTATTGTTTATTCTCATTTTCCAGTGCCTGTTTGTACCCGATATGAGTCTTCCAAGTTTGGTGCCAACTTTCCATACATAGATAAATTAAAATTATTAGAACAAGATTTGCTAATGACATATATCCTTTAGGTTTTGAGAATTTACTCAGAATGTGTGTTCTAAATATGCAAGTTCTAAAGCTTAAAGAGAATCTACTCAGGATCTGTTAAGAGGACGCTTTGAGAGAATCTGTTAACAGGATCTGTTCTAAATATTCTTTTGTATTTTCTATTTAAGTAGCTGAAGATTCAATCTGGATCAACAACAAGGCATAAAGAAAGGGGGCCAAGAAGAAAAGAATTGTCTCACGCTTCTATCAAAATGGAAGAATAACAAGATCAACAACATCATCGAGTATGTAGAGTTTCTGTTATCTATTTTAAATTGTACAAAGCCTTAAGATTTCTTAAACAATGAATATCTTAGAAATCTTAAGTGTCATGATCTTTGTTATAATTATTGCCCTGTACCACTGATTGTATATCAAGTACACCTTGTTGTCTATTCTGCTAAACAGGTTGTTTAGTAGTTTAGAAAGAAAGTCTCTTATTATGTGCTTGAGCATCAAAGTCTCTTGTTGTAGCTTGAGCCAAGTAAGTCTCTTGCTATGTGCTTAACCATTGAAGCCTTGATCAAATTGTTGATTAAGCAAGGAAGTCTTGGATTGTAGGTCTAAGTAGGAAAGTATTGGATTCGTAGAATCTGAGCAAGGAAGTCTTGTACTCGAGGGTATGAGTAGGAAGTCTTGAATCCGTGGGATTTAAGTAGGAAGTCTTGGATTCGTGGAACCTAAGCAGGAAAGTATTATGATGAGAGTCTAAGCATGAAGTCTTGAATCTGTGGGATTTAATCAGGAAGTCTTGGATTCGTGGAATCTAAGTAGGAAAATCTTAGGGTGAGAGTCTGAGCAGGAAGTCTTGAATTCGTGGAATTTATGCAGGAAGTCTTAGATTCGTGGAATCTAAGCAGGAAAGTATTAGGCTAAGAGTTTGAGTAGGAAGTCTTGAATTCGTGGGATTTAAGCAGGAAGTCTTGGATTCATGGAGTCTAAGCAGGAAAGTATTAGGCTGTGAGTCTGAGCATGAAGTCTTGAATCTGAGGGGTTTAAGTAAGAAAGTCTTAGGATCTAAGCAGGAAGTCTTGATAAGGTGCTGATTAGGCAGACAAGCCTTATGTTGTAGGTCTGAGAAAATAAAAGTCTTATGCTCGAGGGCATAAGCAATTGTAATCATGGTTTGATTATAATGAAAAATCTCTTGTGCTGCAAGGGGACTGAATTACTCTCAGTTTGGGAGGAACCAGGATAAATCTATGTGTGCTCATTTGTTATTTACTTGCTTCTGATTATTATTCCGTTGCATACATATTATCATAATCTAAACAAATTGTTTAGAATCTGAACTCTATTCAGAAGCAACTCAAATTGGAGAACACAATTCAACCCCCTTCTTGTGTATTTTTCTCACCTTCAAAAATAATTCAAATAAATAAAGTGTTATGCACAGAAACCATAATTGATTGGTGAAAGAAGTATGTGGATTGTAATAGTGGACTCGAGCTTTCAGTACGATGGAGGAGGGGCTGACCTACAAGGTTAGTACTCCAATGCTCAAGTCAGTATACGAGTAGATGAAGTGAATGAGATTTGAATTTGAATTACCTAAGAAATGGAGTGTTCTCTCTTTATATATTAGTAAGTTTATAATAGTTTGCTAATCCATCGGGGTGAGATGAGGGTATCCGTCCAATGGATCTTTGGGTTGAGATTGCGTCTTCCCTTACCCAGTATAATGCATATGTCTCTTACTTGGCTCAGTGCGTTACATTTCCTTCAGGGCCATTGTTATTGGGCCCTCTAGGAGGCCTAAAATAGAAAGAATAATAAATACTCAGGGTATAATAGGAAAAATAACTTTAATGATTCATTGGTATTGTAAAACAACTTATTATTTAGTACAAATATTTTTATTAAAGAAACATATAATAAAAATTGGAGGAAGTACTTGGTTGTTATGACCTGTTTTACTAAGCATCAATAAAGGCGAAAAAACATCTCTTTTTATCTAGGAAGTTTAGCTCTTCCTGAATTAGTTATGATTTTTCTTAGTTGTGAAGGGGATGTATCTTTCTCCATCTGAGCTCTCCAACTTTGATAGAAATGATACACTCAATTGTTGTTGTATGTAAGGCTAAAAAGGGTGTCCCCAGTGTTGAATGAGTCGTTGTCATGTATTCCTAGAGAACAAATATGAGTTATTTTGCTTAATTGCCTTTGATCCCTCTAATCATCCTCTCAGTTCCCTTAGTAGGACTTTGTTGGCGACGAATACTTTATCGTTTGTATGAGAGTACTTAACTGAAGTAAAGTGGTGTTTGACTCCCAGGTCCTAGAAGTGTTTCTTTAAGTTTTTTTCTTCTTCAGTGAACTGGGTGTTGTTGTCCATGATAAGGGAATATGGTATTTTATATCTAAATAAGAAGTTCTTTTTGCTAAAGTCTCATGTTTGATTGATTTGGTAAAATAATTCACCTCCACAATGAGGAACTTTAACTTTCCAAGAGCCAGTGAGAAAATACCAAGAATATCAATGCTACAATGAGAGAACAACCACGGCTCAATTAGAGTGTTATGTTCGAATAGAGTGAAGATGTGAATGTCTTCTTGATTTTTGATTTTTTCACATTTCATCTCACATTCCATGACATTCTCGACCATTGAAGGCCAGTACTATTTTACTTTGAAGACTTTCTTAGTCAAATACCTTTCTCTAAGGTGCTACTTGAATATATCCTTGTAGACTTTGTTGATGGTGTACAAGGCTTCATCATGCTTTAAACAATTCAAAAGGGGGGGGGGGGGGGGGATTAAGAGACCTCTCATGTACAATTTCCCCATATAATTGAATACGAACATGATCTCTTTTTGACAAAAGTGACTTCAATGCGATCTATTGGAAGAGTGTGTTTCTTAAGGTATGTCATGATCAAAGTGATTCATGACAGTTTAGTTATTCGTGTTGTCACAACGACCATAATGACAATTGTGGAAAGATTGGGTCGCTCAAGTGTTTCTTGGATGAAATAATGGTTGATGACTACCATTTGTGTACTTTCCATCTTTGATAGGACATTTTACCTTTTGTTGTGTTCTCTTGGCACATGTGTAATGCCTTGTACAAACTCAAACTGTCTTTGAAAACAACCACATTTTTTTTGTAGTAATGGGTCTTTGGCTTGTGCATTTCCCTTTTCTAGGAGACCACAATTAGGAGTATGTGTGTATCCTAACTTCTTCTAGTTTTATCTCTGATGCTATAGTGAATATGGCGATTAAGTCTTCATATTCAACTTCTACAACATCTGCCCTTGTTGTTTGTGGTGGAGAAGTCAAAGCAAAATAAACCTTTTACTACAAGCCCTTTGTTACCATGGATAATGAGGCTGACTTCATTTCCCCTCCTATTTGATCACCTATCTATAAAGAAGGTCCACTTAGTGCATGGTTCGGAAGTGTCAAGAGCCAATTTTGTAATGAAATTCACGAAGGCTTAGCTTCTTAGGGCCTTTTTGGGCTCGAAAGAGATACTTAGAAAACTTGATAGACCATTTTGTCATCTACTCCATCAAGTCTGGCCTGAAGAGGAATAACTCTAAAGATTTATCAATGCAGACCATTAGTGAATGAGCTATAAAATAATGTTGTAGTTTCCTGGAAGCTATTACTAGAGCAAAATCTTATCAATCATTTAATAGCACACTTCAAGACCTACTAGCACATTAGAAATGAAATATACTGAATTAGAGTTAGTGTGTGTATATCTCTCTAAAGAGGACAACACTTACAATTCTGCTAAGACAACTGCAAGGTATATGAACAACATCTCCCCGACCATATTGACAAGACCAAGGATTTGGAGAGGGTGAGCTTCAACTGTGTGAATGCTTTTTAGTGTCCGTTTGAATTATATTAATATAAATATATTTAAAAATATAAGATTTTAAAAAATAAAGAAAATTAATTTTTATTTGTAAATCATTTATCATATATATTATTTAACAAGTTTAATAAAAGGTTATTTTTTCATAATTTATTTAATTTAACTTGATTAATTTCAAATATACTTACATATGTGCCCATGCACACACTTAATATAAGAGAGAAATTAAATTTCCAAAATTTTATATATGTAATTCGAGTAATATAGAGTTTCTAGACTATTTATATTATAATGTCTCAAAATTAAAGAGTATTATAGGATATTAGTTTAGTTTAAATTAGAAATAATAATTTTATACTATTATCCTTAGGTTTAATATATATTTTTGAATTTATCAAAAAAAAGTATTTCTTTATAAATTAAATAAATAGTAATATAAAAATATTAATGGTTATCTAAATAATATTCCGTTGATAAATTAAAGTTTGAGATGAAAGTTGAAAATATACATTTTAACAAAAAGAATTGATAATATAACTGTTATATCTTTTAAAGACAATAAAAATGCTATATTTTTTGATATTCAATAAAGGTGTTAAAATATTAACTTTGACACCAAATCCTAACCCTTTATTATTATTCATTCAATAGCTAAGATAAATTTCCTTTAAAAACTCATGTGTTAGTTTTAAGTGAATACATCTTAACCTTTAAGTTAATAATAATAAACGGTTAGGATTTGGTGTCAAAGTTAGTATTTTGACACCGGTGTCAAATGATCTCGTCCCATATATATATATATATATATATATATATAGGGAGAGAGAGATTTTGTTGTTATATAATTTATTTAATACTAATAAAGGTGTTATATACTAGCGTGGATTAGTTTTTATTATTATTTTTTTAATTGTTGAAGATAATATAACAAAATTGAAATAGGGCTATGTTCTCCAAAAAATAAGGAGCATAGTCAAAAAGTAAGGACAAATTTCTTAATTAGTTTTTTCTTCAACAAAGAGAGTTTTTTCAATTAGTTTTTTTCATAATTTCGTAAAATAGTTTGAAAGGATCTTTCGCAAACAAATAAAGTTTTTAATAAAGGTTTAAACCTAAAAAACAAAATTTTGTCTGAATTATTAGTTTGTTTTCTTCCCTTATCAAATCTCCTTAGGTAAATATCTAATAATTAGTCCTTGATTAAATAGAAAAAGATTTTTTTGACTAGTATCGAAACAAGATAAGAATTTAAATAATGAAAATCTAACTTTTACCATATATATAGGAACGATGTGTACCAAGTAAATCTAAACAAGATGTTTTAACAATAAATCTAAGTAAGAGCAATGATTGGATCGTGAAATCGGATCAATGTTATAGCTATAAAAACTCAATTCTCTAGCTTTATAAATAGAAACAATTTATACCAAACAAATTGAACCGAAATCTTAAACCAAAAATCAGTTTATTTTATTAATAGAATTTTGTAGTTTATATTCTACTTTCTTCAAAGTGGTTTGTCAAAAGCCACTTCATCTTCATGGCTAGTTTATCCATGGAAACCTTCTTCGACTTACATGTGTCCGCAGCTCGCGAACCAATGGAATCTTCACATAACATTCATGGTTTTAGGAAATGTTTCTTCATTGATTTTGAATTCACCCATACAAATTTACCTTTTCAATTTGAGGAGATGACCCTTATGTCCGATTTACCAACTACAATCAAAGAAGTTGTGATGATTCCTATTGAAATCTTATGTAATTATATGGAAGAAGATTATAATAGATTCTTGTATGACAAATTTTCTTTTGTGCCAATTAATATATTAAATGCGATTCTACCAACTATGGAAGAATGTGCTAGAGAAATGGTTGCACATATTGGTGAAGAACGTGACATATTAGAGATGAATGTGCACCTTTTTGCCATAACATCAATTGAAGAGGAGGAAGAAGATCTTAGAAATCAAGATGATTATGGTCAAGTCCAACAAGTTGTTGATTTGATGGAGAAATTAGAATATTGTTATCCTAACTCAAATGGACAATGTTCTATTTGTTGGGAGGAGTTTTGCGCTAAGTCAGAATTTGTTCAGACAAAATGCTCCCATGTTTTTCATAAAAATTGTATTGCCTCATGGATCCAACAATGCGTCAACCGTTTATCAACTAGCACTTGTCCATTGTGTCGACATCAACTATAAACATTTACGAAAATAACTGTTGATCATCTTTGTACTCATATTCCTTAAAGTATATTGAAATTCAATTGTAATTAATTTCAATGTTAAAGATACTTTTATTCCAATTATTTGAACGAGTTTTGATTTTTTCTATAATAATTGTTATTGTAATCTCACTTCTAATTAAGTATTAAATTCAATTCAATTCAAAAGCTATAATTTAAAGTGAGTTAAAAAAATTTTCTCTTGAAGTAAGTTGATCTCCACTCTATAAAACTCCGGTTTCATTTGTGATTTTCTCAAAATTACTAAAAAAACTTGATGCATGTATGAAGTGTGTGTGTCTATATATATATATATATATATATATATATATATATATATATATATATATATATATATATATATATATATATATATATATATATATATATATATATATCATATTAAAAAATTTATAAAAATAGTTAATATTGTTGGGATATCGATTTGGGGTTCAATATTGTTGGTGTTATCATACCTTTTTAAAGCAGAAGTTAATTGCGAGAAAGATTGAAAGTGGACAATATTAGTTATTTCATACTTAAGCGTTTCATTCATATTTTATAGAAATCCAATATAGCATTTAAGATTTATGTAACGCTTTTCAATCTTATCATGTTCCTTGATTAACTTAGGATTTAGTTTAAACAATTGCTTGTTTGGTAACTTTGTTACCTCACAATCATCTTTTTCATGAGAAGCTTTCAAGCAAAATTGTTCATCTTGTTCATTGGAAGAAGATTTTTTAAAGGTTCTATGAGAGTTTGATTCTTCGATATTTCTCCTTGATGTTGAGTCTCAGAAGATATGGCTCGTTGAGACTTAGCAAAATTGCTCATCTTGTTCATTGGAAGAAGATTCTTTAAAGATTCTATGAGAGCTTGATTCTTCGATATTTCTCCTTGATGTTGAGTCTCAGAAGATATGGCTCGTTGAGACTTAGTTTTCATTTCTTCTTTCAAAGATTCCATTTGATGACATTTCTTCATGTTCTCTTTTTGATGAAGTTTCTTCATTTGACGCTGAATCTTCCGAGGATTGTTCAATCACCTAGATTTTTATTTCAAAGGGGATTATTGGAGTTGATTCTTCTTCTTCTTCAAAATAGTTCTTTGATGAATTTTCTAGAGATTTTCAGTGTTTAGGATTATTCCTTCATCTTTTAAAATTTGAATCAACTCATTTAATTTCTCGATGATATTTGTTAGCAACAAAAGTTACACCATCATTTCGAACACTTTTGAAGGTCGGAAAACATTGGTGAAACAAACATTCAGATTCATCTATTTGCATCATGTGTTCATTCCATCTTGTTCGATAATTGGAGATACTCCATAGATCATTTCAAAAGTGACCCAATATTTCTTAGCGGAATCATAACTAAATACCTAAAGAAATTAATTTTCATTTAAATACATAACTAAAAAGTTTTTAGATTTGAAATCAATTTCTAACTTTATCTTATCTTCTACGATTCAAAGAAAATCAGTTTTATCTACTACTTCACCATCAACACAATGACTAGGGATAAACGAACCATTGATTATAGTTTTCACAATTTAAGATCAAAACTTTGAATAAAAATTTTAAATCTAGCTTTCCATAATTCAAGTCGGTCACCATTAAATGGTGAGAGTGTTTTTAGAAAAGTCCTCTTGTTAAAAGAAGTGTTGAAAGTCATCTTCCACATGAGCGATTTGTCTTAAAACATGAGTTAGGTTGTGATGTCATTTGTTGGACATGTGACTCCATACATAAAAGTGGGGCTGAATTGTGGAGGTTTGAAATACTATGATTTAAAAAAAAATCATTTGATAAATAAGAGTTTTGAAATGTTTTATAAAATAGTTGAGTAAGTATGCAACTGAAAGAAAATAGATGGAAAATAAAGAGATAAGGGAGGATAAATAACACAGGAAAATATTATGTTTTGATTAGTAAAACTTAGATGGAGTCTCCAAACCAAACATAGATTTTGCACAGGCTAAACTCAAACCAAGACAAAGTTTTGAGTTAACTATCCTACGAACCGAATAAGAGTTTTATACAGGCTAACCATTAACCAAAGCAAGATTTATACTGAGATGATATCAAACTTATTGAGTTTTTACACACGGCTAAACTTAGAAACCAAGTGAGTTTTTACACCATGTTGATCTCGAATTGATAGAGCTTTTAACCAGACTGAGCTCAAGAATCATTGTGGAGATTTTAACAAGATATTTTTAAATAGCTTATCTCACAACAAAAATAACAATTTCCTAAGAAAAAAATTATTTACGTAAAAGAAAAATTCATTCTTGGTAAATTTACAATTATGCCTTTACCCAAAACAATATTCCTCACTAGGCTCAAGAACACTCTCAAAGCATTATGACTCAAAATATGTGAGAAAAATAAGAACGATTTGAAGAGGTAATGAGAGAAATGAAAAGTGAGGTTTTTCATATTTTTTGGATATTTTGAAATGATAGAGTATTGTCATCATTATCTTTGTCTTTAAAAGAAATTGTTCACTCAAGCTGATACGGTCAGGCGAGTTTTCACGCTTTCTCCCTTTCACACTCTAAATGTTCAAGTATTGCCATCATTATATTTGACTTTATAATCAAACAAGAACCCTGAATCTTCTTGATGAGGCTTGATATGTCTTAATGTTGGTTACCATCAATTGAGAGTTTGAGAGGTTAAGCCATCAGTGTTATTTAAACCCTAAGTATTCACTTGAAATTCATTGGACTACAGTGTTGCCTTTTCTTGCTTGATTCGGGAAGATATCTTGATCAACCATCTTGTGCATCTTTGAATGCTTGAGCTATCTTCAGTATTTTCTTGACTTCAAGTGTTGTCATCATCAAAACTAAGCAGCTATTAGTTGAATTCCTCTTTTTTATTCATAAGTTTCACCGTCTTGGATCACTTTCATTCCTACACTTGGAAGCATATATATATATATATATATATATATATATATATATATATATATATCCATACTAGAAAGTTCTTAATTCATTAAGAATCAATTATGATAAATTAGAAAAGCTAAACTCATTATCTAGTCGATTAAGGAGAGAATTCAGGTCCTGATTGATTATGAAGCCCTTTAACTGGTTAAGATACATAACATAGTATGGTTTCTTTTTCTGGCTTAATCTAATCAATCTGATTTCTGCTTCTAATCAATTGGAAAACATCCAAGCCCATGTTTGTTGCACTTTTGAGAAAATAAATTTCCTATATAGATGAGTGCTTTCCTCACTTCCAAATCACAAATTTATAAACTACCTACTCTTCTATCTCACTCATTCTCATTATGTTATCAGTTTTATTAACTCGAAATTTCCCCAGTGCAGAAAGAGTGAAAAAATTCATCTGAGAGTTTTGTTTTTTTGTTACTGTGCTTAATTTGTTTACTTAAGACCTTATTCATATTGTGTTGTTGTAATAGACTTGAAGGTTGCAAGTTAAAACAGTAAAAATCTTGGTGTAAGGTTGTTGGGATGAACCTATTTAAAAGCCAGATTTGTTGATGGTGGAAATATCAAAAGGAAACTCTTGGGGACCGGAGTAAGTAAAGTGGTTTAAAGCTGAACCAGGATAGTTTTATAGTGTGATCTCTATAAACTCTATGTCTTTATTTTTTATCTTTTATCTTTTATGTTACTTAATATATGCTTCTACCCTCTTCGTAAAAAAATCATCCTAAAATCAATTGTTTTCCGATTTTTTTTTTGAAATCCAAATATCACAATTCACCCATTTCTTGTGTTTGTAGTCAGATGTTTAATAAGGTGAAGTTTTGACATCGAGGAGATTCCACAAAGAAATGGATACTTTTAGGAGGCCGTTGAAAGCTACCAAGACAAAGAATGAGAATTCCTTCAAGGAACTTGGTGCTGCTAAGAAGTCGATAGAAGAATATTTGATAGGTATGGAAGCTATGTTGAACATGTCATGATGTTTGAAACCCCATTAATGTTGAATAAAAAGATTTATGAGCTTGAATATTTTGATAATAAGTAACGTGAGTTAATTATTGAGAATGAGGTCTCCCCCAACAGGCTTCTAGAGACCCTAACTACTAAAGAGAATGCCCTTTTGGAGGCTATTGAAGCTCTTAACTTGGATCAGACAGCTCCAAAAGAGAAGGAAGCTACTCTCGGTAAATACTTGAAATCTATGGATAGTAATAAGAGGAACATCAAAGAGGTACGAGAAGCCATGAAGAAGGCGGGGACGTAGAGGACATTCTTGGAGAAGTAACTTACAATCAACGTGGATGATATTTTTGCTTGTATCCATGAATCATTTGAAAATGATTTATTACAGGTTGAGCTTATCCAACCTAGGATTAATACATCCAAAGGAAATATCAATATTAAGGAGAAGATTATGGATGGGATAATTTTTTACTACGGGGACACGCCTGCAACTTACCTTTCTTCTCAATTTGATTTGTACTTGTGAACTCGTATTTTATAAAGGTTGTGCTAGCCTTATTTTTGAAATGGGATTTGATTCCACTTTATCTTTTCATAGCTGCTTTTGATCCATTATTTGTATATAGTACTAGCCATCACTTAAAAAATGTGTCAAGTGTATTTATCTTTGTAAATTGAGCGTGTTTGTTTTGTTTATACATGTTCCTTGTCGAATTTGTGCTTAAGGTTATTGGCCTAGACACTTTGTATCCATTTTGGAGAGTTGTATCTGGTTGATTTTGTTTGATGTCTCTAGGGAACAAGCTCGACCAAGGTTATGCTCATTGTCCCTTCCCCAAATTAAAACATGGTTTGAATTTTTCACATTTGATACGAGTTTAAGGTATTGTGGTGTCTTGTTTTGTGCATCACCTACTCGTTTAGAGTTTTATATCTTTGAGTATGCCCCCCTACAAGTTTGAGGGTTCTAGTGTTTGAGGTATGGTACTTCCTACACGTTTGGGGTTTAATGTAAGAATGAAAGGTGTAATCTTTACCCTTTCTTTGACATATTAATAATAAGATGTCATGGTGAAAACCCCATTTATTAAAATTTTACACTGTGGAGATTTACATAAAAGGTAAAATGAAAGCATGGAAATGGACTTATCCATAGTATTGCTTTAGCTTGGCTCTATTCCATGTCCTTGGGATGAGTTCCTCATGGAGGGTCTCTAACTTTTATGTTTATTTTCTTGTGTCGGTTTGTACCATACATGAGTCTTCCCTAGTTTGGTGCCAACTTGCCATCCATAGATAAATTAAAAGAATTAAAAAAATAAATAAAGTGTTATGCATGGGAACCATAATTGATCGGTGAACAATGTATGTGGATTGTAATAGTGGACTCGAGCTTCCGGTATGGTGGAGGAGGGACTGAACTACAAGGTTAACACTCCAACACTCAAGTCAATGGGCTCGTTTATTTTGGTTTTTTTTTAAAATGATTTTTATAGTATAACATATTTTAGTGTAAAAAAACTTTACAAAGAAACTTTTCATAAAAGTTTCAAATGAAAATTTGGTTTGAATAATTATTCTTAAAATGTTATTTTATGCATTTCATCATTTTATCAAAACTTTTTTTCGATATCAAAATTTCAAAAAATTAATTAATTTTGAAGCTATTTCAAATAGCTTTTCATAAAAATCATTTTTGAAATAGAACTTTTTGAAAAAACTATGATTTTGACTATGGTTTGATCTTCAATAATGTATATTTATGTTAAGGTATGTCAAAATTACAAATTTAGAAAAACTTGTAATATTTTGAAAAATGTTTTAGTAGAATCCATTTTCAAAAATATAAAGAAAAAATCTATTTTTTTAAAATCTAAAACAAACTGGCCCAATATAAGAGTAGATGAAGTAAATGAGATTTGAATTTGAATTACCTAAGAAATAACGTGTTCTCCCTTTATATATTAAGAAGGTTATAATAGTTTGTTAATTCATCGGAGTGTGATGAGGGTATGCATCTGATGGATCTTTGGGTTGAGATTACATGTTCCCTTGCCCAGGATAATGCATATGTCTCTTTATTGGCTCGATGCATCCCTTTTCCTTTAGGGCCATTGTTATTGGCCCCTCTATGAGGCCTAAAACAAAAAGAATAATAAATACTTAAGAGTATAATAGGAAAAATAAAATTCATGATTCATTGGTACTGTAAAACAACTTATAATTTTCTACAAATATTTTTATTAAAGAAACATATAATAATCGGAAGAAGTACTTGGTTGTCGTGACCTGTTTTACTGAGCATCAATGAGGGTGGAAAAAAATCTATTTTTATTTAGGAAGTTTAGCTCTTCCTAAATCAGTTATGATTTTTATTTGTTGTGAAGGGGTTGTATCATTCTACATCCGAGCTCTCCAACTTCGATAGAAAAAATAAACTCAATTGTTGTCGTATGTAAGCCTAAAATGAGTGTACCCAATGTTGAATGAATCGTTGTCATGTATTCTTAGAGAACAAATAAGAGTTATTTTGTTCAATTAACTTTATATCCCTATAATCATCTTCTCAGTTCCTTTAGTAGGACTCTATTGGCGACGACGATTTTACCATTAATATGAGAGTACTCCACTGAAGTAAAGTGGTGTTTAACCCCTAGATCATAAAAGTGTTTTTTAAGGGTTTTTTTCATTAGCTTGGTGTCGTTGTCCATGATAAGGGAATATGGTATTTTATATCTAGATAAGATGTTCTTTTAGCTAAGGCCTCATATTTGACTGATTTGGTAAAATAATTCACCTCCACAATGAGGAACTTTAACTTCCCAAGAGCCAGTGAGAAAAGACTAAGAACATCAATGCTACAATGAGAGAACAACCATGGTGCAATAGAGTATTATGTTCTGATGGAATGGAAATGTAAATGTCTTCATGATTTGTGCTTTTTCACATTTTATCACACATTCCATGACTTTCTCGACCATTGAAGGCCAGTAATATCCTACTTCAAAGACTTTTTAAGTTAAAAACCTTTATCTAAGGTGCTACCCGAATATATCCTTGTCGACTTTGTTAAAGTTGTACAAGGCTTCATCTTGCTTTAAATAATTCAAAAAGGGAGATTAAGAGACCTCTCATGTACAATTTATCCATATAATCAAATACGAACATGATCTCTTTTTTACAAGACTGCTTTAACATGGTCTATTGGCAGGGTATGGTTCTCAAAGCATGCCATGATCAAGGTGATTCATGACAATTTAGTTGTTCATGTTGTCACAACGACCACAATGACAATTGTGGGAAGATTGGGTCACTCAAGTGTTTCTTCGATGAAATAATGGTTGATGACTACAATTCTTGTGCTTTCCAGCTTTGATATGACATTTGCCATTTTGTTGTGTTCTCTTGGTCCATATGAAATTTCACATGGCTTGAACGAACGCAATTTGTCTTTGACAACAACCACATATTTTTGTAGTAATTGGTTTTTGGCTTGTGCATTCCCCTTTTCTAGGAGACCACAATTAGGACTATGTATGTATCCTGACTTCTTCTAGTCCGATCTTTGATGCTAGAGTGAATCTAGCGATTGAAGGCTTCATATTCAACTTCTACTATACATGCCCTTGTTGTTTGTGGCAGAGAAGTTAAAGTGCAATGATACTTCTACTACAAGCCCTTTGTCACCATGGATGATAAAGTAGAATCCATTTCCTCTACTATTTGATGACCCATATGTAAAGGCAGTACACTTAGTGCATGGTTCAGAAGTGTCAAGAACTAATTCTGCGATGAAATCCACGAAAACCTGAGTTCTTAGGAACTTTTTGGGCTTGCAAGAGATATAAAACTTAGAAAACTTAATAGACCAGTTTGTCATCTACTCCATCAAGTTTGGCCTGAAGAGAAATATCTTCAAATATTTATCAGTGCGGACCATTATTAAATGAGTTATAAAATAACATTGTAGTTTCCTTAAAGCTATTACTAGAGCAAAATTTTCTCAATCTTTTAGTAGCGCACTTCAGGACCTACTAGCACATTGAAAATGAAATATACTAAATTAAAGTTAGTGTATATCTCTCTAAGGAGGACAACACTTACACTTCTGCTATGACTGCAAGGTATATGAACAACATCTCCCCGACCATAGGCATTGACAAGACCAAGATTTGGAGAGGGTGGGCTGATGTGAATGCTTTCTAGTGTCCATTTGAATTATACTAATGTAAATATATTTTAAAATATTAGATTTTAAAAAATAAAGAAATTTATTTTTTAATATGTAAATCATTTATTATATATATTATTTAACAATTTTAATAAAAAATATTATCTTTTCATAATTTTTTTAATTTAATATGATTCATTTAAAATATATATACTCCCTCCATGCACACACTTATTTAATATAAGAAATTTAAATTTTCAAAATTTTATATGTCAGATTCGAGTAATATAGAGTTTATAGACTATTTGAGTACTATATGGTAGTATTAGTTTGGTTTTAATTAGAAACAGTAATTTTATAGTATTCTCCTTAAGTTTAATATATATTTTTAAATTTATCAAAAAAAGTATTTCTTTATAAATTAAATAAATAGTAATATAAAAATATTAATGGTTATCTAAATAATATTCCGTTAATAAATTAAAGTTTGAGATGAAAGTTGAAAATATACATTTTAACAAACAAAAAAATTGATAATATAACTGTTATATCTTTTAAAGACAATAAAAGTGTTATATTTTTTTATTATCCAATAAAGGTGTTATATATATATATATATATATATATATATATATATATATATATATATATATATATATATATTTATAGATTTTGCTGTTATAATTTATTTAATACCAATAAATGTGTTATATACTAGCGTGAATTAGTTTTTATTTTTTATTTTATTTTTTTATTGTTGAAGGTAATATAACAAAATTGAAATAGGGCTATGTTCTCCAAAAAATAAGGAGCATATTCAAAAAGTAAGGACAAATTTCTTAATTAGTTTTTTCTTCAACAAAGAGAGTTTTTTCAATTAGTTTTTTCATAATTTCATAAAATAGTTTGGAAGGATCTTACGCAAACAAAGAATGTTTTTGATAAAGATTTAATTTAAACCTAAGAAACAAAATTTTGTCTGAATTATTAGTTTGTTTTCTTCCCTTATGAAATCTCCTTAGGTAAATATCTAATCATTAATCCTTGATTAAATAGAAAAATATTTTTTTGACTATTATCGAAACAAGATTAGAATTTATATAATGAAAATCTAACTTTTGCCATATATATAGGAACGATGTGTACCAAGTAAATCTAAACAAGATTTTTTAACAATAAATCTAAATAAGATCAATGATTGGATCGTTAAATCTGATCAATTTTATAGATATAAAAACTCAATTCTCTAGCTTTATAAATAGAGACAATTTATACCAAACAAATTGAACCGAAATCTTAAACCAAAATCCAGTTTATTTTATTAATAGAATTTTGTAGTTTATATTCTTCTTTCTTCTAAGAGGTTTGGCAAAAACACTTCATCTTCATCGCTAGTTTATCCATGGAAACTGTTTTTGACTTACATGTGCCGCAACTTGCGAACCAATGGAATCTTCACATAACATTCATGGTTTTAGGAAATGTTTCTTCATTGATTTTGAGTTCAACCACACAAATTTACCTTTTCAATCCGAGGACATGACCCTTATGCCCGACTTACCAACTACAATTAGAGAAGTCGTGACGGTTCCTATTGAAATCTTATGTAATTGTATGGAAGGAGATCCTAATAGAGTCTTGTATGATAAATTTTCTTTCGTGCCAATTAATATATTAAATGCGATTCTACCAACTATGGAAGAATGTGCTAGAGAAATGGTTGCACATATTGGTGAAGAACGTGACATATTAGAGATGAATTTGCACCTTTTTGCCATAACATCAATTGAAGAGGAGGAAGAAGATCTTAGAAATCAAGATGATTATGGTCGAGTCCAATAAGTTGTTGATTTGATGGAGAAATTAGAACATTGTTATCCTGACTCAACTGGACAATGTTCTATTTGTTTGGAGGAGTTTTGCACTAAGTCAGAATTTGTTCGGACAAAATGCTCCCATGTTTTTCATAAAAATTGTATTGCCTCGTGGATCCAAAAATGCATCAACCGTTCATCAACTAGCACTTGTCCATTGTGTCGACATCTACTATACACATTTATGAAAATAAGTGTTGATTATCTTTGTACTCATATTCCTTAGAGTATATTGAAATTTAATTGTAATTAATTTTAATGTTAAAGATACTTTTGTTTCGATTATTTGAGGGAGTTTTGATTTTTCTTCTATAATAATTTGTATTGTAATCTCACTCTTAAAATATTATATATTTAATGGGATATCGATTTGGAGGTTCAATATTGTTGATGTCATCACACCTTTCTAATGCAGAAGTTAATCGTAAGAAAGATAGAGAGAGTATTGGAGTGAAACAGAAGTAAATAGAGTATTGAATATTGAATGAGAGAAAGTTATGTTAGAAAAAAACTTGTTACACAACTACACAAGTAGTTATTATATACACATGGAGTACCTAACTAACTAACTAACTAAGTATGAATTAATACATAACATGTTCCCTTTATTCAAACTTTCACCAACTGATACACATCAGAAGTTGATACTTCAGACTCTGCATCTTCAAACTCCAACCAGTCTTCAGAAGCTGCTTTAGAATATAGCCGCGCTTCAGAAGCTGCTTCAGAGGCTAGCGATCCAGAAGTCGTTCCAACCTTTGAATCAAATGGCACCATTCCCATGTCTATCTTCAGCTTAGAAAATTGTTTTCCTTTTACACCCTTAGTCAAGATATCAGCAATATGGTCCTTGGTAGGACAATATCTCATTGCCAACCTTCATTTATTCACTTGCACTCTTAGGTAATGAAACATTGTTTCAATATGCTTGGATCTTCCATGAGAGGCATAATTCTTTGCTAACTTTATTGCATATTTGTTGTCAACAAGGAGCTTGATTAGTACTTGAATGTTTACTCCAAGTTCAATCAATATAACTTCAATCCAAGCAGATTGTCAAGTAGCTGAACAACTAGCAATATATTTTGCCTCACAGCTAGACAAAGGCATAACAGGTTGCTTCTTGGAGATCCAAGAGATTGGAGCTCCTTGAAACTTAAAGACATAACCTATGGTACTTCTTCTGTCCAATCTGTCACCACACCAATCTGAATCAGAAAATCCTATCACCTATTTTTTGCTTCTCTTTCTTCCATATGAGAAGAACACATCATATCTCAAGATTCCCTTGATGTATCTTATCACTCTATTTCTAGCCAGCAGACGAGACTTCCTTGGATCATGCATTAATCTCCTTAATATTCCTACATCAAAGTTGATAACTGGTCGACTATTGCATAGGTACCTCAATGATCTAATCATCTGCTCATACGGGGTAGCATCTATTCTTTCTTCATCATTATCTTCTTTTAGCTTTTGACCTGATTCAACAGGAGTCACAACAACATTGTATAAAAACTTCATACCAAGGAAGTAGGACAAGCTACCCAAATCTGACATCTCAAATTCTGACTTCATTGTACTCTTGAGGTCTTTAATTTCCAGTTGAAATTTTCTAGTTATCAAGAGGTCATCCACATACCAACATATCAATAATAGTATTTCACCTTGTTTGTATTTTACATGCACACCATACTAAACTGAACATTTTTAAAGCCATGACTGATGAATAAAACATCAATTCTCCTATTACATGCTCTTGGTGCCTGCTTCAAACCATACAAAGCCTTGTATAGTCTATACACCATATGCTCTTTTCCCTTTACTTCAAAGCCTAGAGGTTGAAACACATATACCTCTTCATAAAGAGGACTATTTTGAAAGGCATATTTTACATCCATGTGTGACAAAGTCCACCTTCTACTGCAAGCTAATTCCACTACAAGTCTTATCGTCTCATGCCTTGCTACTAATGCAAATACCCCAGAGTAATCCAGACCTTGTCTTTAAAGGAAACCCCTTGCCACAAGTCTTGTTTTGTGTTTCACTATTGTTCCTTCTAGACTCAGCTTTACTTTGAAAATATACTTCACATCAATTGACTTCTTTCTTTCTAGTAGTTGAGTCAGTTTCCATGTGCCACATTTTTTAATTGAACTGAGTTCCTCCTTTATTGCATCTTTCCACACTTTATCTTGTATTGCATCATGATAAATTAGTGGTTTTGCACCTTCTAAGATTGCCAAATGTATTATTTCTCCTTCCTCATCCACTGTATTGTCAGTCACAATTTCATAATCATTCAGCCTTGCAGGTATCGATATGTTTTTGGTTGGTCTTGTCCTTTGAGTATAATTCACTGCATCAACTGAAGTCTTAGTTAAGATTGGGTTCACTTCATCAGAATCATACTACATTGGAGCCTGTGTTGGAACCACACTTGTTCTTTCTCCACCTTGATTCCAATCCCAGGATTTTGTTTCTCTGATGATTACATCTCTACTAATCACCACTTTCTCATTAATTGGATTATATAACCTATATGCTTTAGTTGAATGGTAACCAACAAGATCATAGGTTCATTTTTATCTTTAAGTTTGGTTCTTCTTTAATTTGGCACATGCCTATAGCATAATGATCCAAATACCTTGAGATGAGTGATGCAAGGCTTACTTCCTGACCAAAATTCTTCTGGCACTTGATTCTTTAAATTCTTGGTAGAACATATATTTAGAACATAAGCAGCAGTAGACATTGCTTCACCCCCAGAATTTATGAGGCAATGACTTTTGTTTCAGCATGCTCCGATCCATTTCATCCAAGCTTTTATTCCTTCTTTCAACCATACCATTATTTTGAGCTGTGTAAGGGGAGTTACTTCATGCAAGATGCCACTTTCAGTCTTCCACTCTCTTTTCCTGCCATAGCCATATACCTTTTAAACAATTTTAAAGCTCCTCCTTTGGTCTTTATTAGGTACCTACTGTAACACCCCATTTCTACCCGGCGGATAATTATAAAATCAGAGTTTCAAAATTTCAACATACAAATGAGATGCTACACTTTCAACTTAAAAACGACTTCATATTATCGCATGTTAATCAGATACATAACACTTTAACTCGGATGAACCGATAACAACAAAACCAGTCTTTAAAATAAAACAACTTTTATTAACTAAATAGTGGAATCATACTTTTTAACTCAAATGACATAACATCTTTTATTCATCTGAAAACAACTGCAACATAACAAGTAATCAATGACATTAACTTATAATTCAACAACTGAAATATAACAACTATAAAACAACGATCGTTCATCCCCCCGAGTGTTACGTATCAGAGCAAGACCCTCTTGACTTGCAATAAAGCAACATAAGGACTCCAAAAAGCTATTCCGAACTGCCACTGCTATTCTTGAGTACCTGCCCATTTCCCATGGTAGGGGAAATATCAGCAGAAGGGGTGAGATATCTAACAATATAATAAAGTGTATGATAAACAATACGTTAGATCAGATCATATACAACCACCACTTCACAACTTTCAAACAACGGTTATAACAACAAAATCCTCAACATGAAATAACAACTATTTCACAGCTTTCAGACAGTACCTGTCACAACAAGTCAACAACATAAAACATCAACGAATATATCATCACAACAACTCAAATATGCAACACGGAATGCGACTCATACAATGCACATGCATGTGGTACCATTGGAGCAGAACTCCTAACTTAGAAATACGGAGCAAAACTCCCAACTTAAAAATATGGAGCAAAACTCCCAACGTAGAAATACGGAGCAAAACTCCCAACTTAAAAATTGCCAATTAAGGCCAAGGCATAAGCCTTCATCCCAGTTTGCCAATCCAGGCCGTCGCAAAATATGCAATGTATGTGACTCATTAATGCGACATCACAACAACAACACAACAACAACAACACTGGCCATAGGCCTACAACTTGATATCAATTCCACAGCGAGTTCGCAGTAAATTCAACACTGGCCATAGGCCTACAACTTGGTATCAACAACATATCAATAATAACAAATCAACAACAACTTAACCAACAAATCAACACTGGTCATCGGCCTAACAAATTCAACACCACCTGTAAATTCACATATTACAATAAAGTATACAACACACCGTATCAACTAAATTATATTACAAACGTTTCCACATAATTATTCGGACAACTCAACTATTTTCGGTTAATTAATCTTCCGCTAAATTACCAACATTTTCTACTCTGTACTGCTACTATCAAATCCACACCGTCACTGATAATACTACTAGTGAATTACTTCATCCTTGATACTAGCTACTAAATTATTCTCCCATTAAATTATTACTACTGCTGCCACTGAAATACTACTACATATATGGTCTGTAATTTAATTAGACCAATTGATTAAATCTACTATTTTTCATGCTACTAAAATATATCTACTAATTATATAAATCAGCTACTATGGTTTTTCTGCTAATAGCCTCCCGTCATTGTTTTCAACAACTATATCTCATTGCTACTATATATCTCATCTACTAATTTATGTTTTCCTGCTACAAAATTAACTCTGCTATTTTAACAACTCTTATAATTATTATCATGTACTAACTCTGTAACTAACAATTCACTCCAGCTAAATTATTCCACTACATTGGTTTTGTCAAAAACTACTAGCACTGTTATTGTATCAATTTCTAAACCTGCTACTACCCAGTATAATTTTGCTAAAACATCAACTCTGCTATTTTACTAATAGCTCTGCTACTTTAATACCCATTCTGATAATTATTAACCTTGCTCCTGAATTATACTGCTACTAGCTTCCACTATATATATATATATATATATATATATATACTGTAACTAATTTAATTGGATTAACCTCGGTAACAATTATTATCTCCGCTAAACAGTTATATATACAAACTTAATTAATTCCAGTATATATATTTAATCCCAACTTTCGACTTAATATATTGTTAATATACTAACTTAATTAGATTAATTAATTCAAGTGTATGTGTGTGTGTGTGTATATATATATATATATATATATATATATATATATATATATATATATATATATATATATATATATATATATATATGTCTCTAAATCCAAAACTATTAATTAATATAATAATTATATACTAACTATTATTATTATTATTATAATAATGATATTATTATACTATTGAAACATTATATGTATATTATAACTTTGAAGCACGTCAATTTCTAAGTAAACAAGCTCCACACAGTAAATGATTTAGCAAGTGCCACTCGACACAAGTTTCTGTGGCCCTCGTCACATAAGCTAAGCATGCCGGTCGTCACAGTTTCGTGACCCTCGTCACATATGCATGCCGGTCGTCGCACCTTCTTCCACGCAGGATCCTGTTCAAATTCTCTAGATTTTTCCTTCGGTTTACCAGTTCCAACAACAATTAATTTTCACAGAACCAATAATTTTTTTTTCCCGAGACAACAACCAGATATGAAAAAAACAGGTATATTTCTCAACACAATTCACACAAATAGAAGCAATTTCATACCAATCTACCCCACATTTTATTCATCATATACCTAATTATAGAGTCAGAACCCCACCCTTACCTTGGATTGGAGACCGCTCTATAATTCCGATTGCATCCTAACTTTTCCATGGCTTCAAACCTTTTGCTCTTTTGGTCTGCAACGGTCCACGATAAATTTCTCCCAGACTCCTTCTTCCACTTTTCTGCAATTTCAACGAACTCTTCTTTTCTCCACAAACCCTTATTCTTTCTCTTCCTCTAAAAACCTATTTTTTTCCCTTTCTTACTGTTACTCCTCGTTTTCTTTTTAATTCAACCACACAAAATAATACTCTTTTCTCTTATTGGGCCTACTATTCATACACCCCACTTATTACTTCATTACAACCAAATAATAAGCCCAACTACATAATAATAGTATTATTCTAATACTATTCTCCAACTTAATCACCAATTAATTAAATATCAACTTATCACAGCATTTCTCGACATATCACAACTCCAACAATTCCAACAAATAATTCGAAAATATTTCGAAAATATTTAATTAAATAATTAATTAAATATCGGCCGTTACAACTCTCCCCCACTTAGAATATTTTCGTCCTCGAAAATCTTTTCGATACTACCACTTTTAACGCAAATTCTGCATCCAACTCTCTGATCCTCAAGTCGCGTTTGGCAACACTTCGATCCCTACTTTTCTGACATAACAACAACTCAACATGATTTCAATCCAATACACACATGCTAATCATTCAACATCTTCGCGACATAATCGTCAATAACTTATCAACCACTCGATAATATCTTGACATATCAACATCTAAGTAGCCACATCCATACACACTTATACCTGGATATACATAGTCACATTACCATCTTATCAACATTCTCAACACTACAACACATCCACAATCTCATTCTCATATATGCGTATGTCACTCATCAACAAAATGTCAACAACTTATTCATATTGTCGTATCACTCTTATAGTGACATCAACCTAGCCAACATAATCAACTTCGTCATACCATGCAGTATTACTCACCCTTATATCAACAATCCACCCAGTCAAACATGTAGATCAAGACTTATCATTCCCTTAGGCTTTTGATATTTAGTCCTTCACTTCTAACGAGTCGTACACGCATAACAAATGCGCCACATCACGCTTCAGCTGCGCAACTCTGATCATCCATCTTAAGTCACCGTCCTTATTAAAATTTCCGTCAACTATATGGTTTACAAGTTTCAATCTAGTTTCGGACTTTCTTTAACATCCACCATAAAATCGTCGTTCACTTGATATTCTCAATCTTTCACTTTGCGACGTTAGCTCGCATATAAACCCGCTACTCCAAATTGTTTAATACGTCTCAACTCTTTCCTAGCCACTCCTCTATTAATCCACACCAACTGGTGAGCGACTATCCTCACGATATAACATCAATCAATTTACACACTATTAAGATAGCAAGACAAGTCTATACCATCCAACACGATCTCGTCTACTATCAACAAGAGATTAAGGGTGATCAGTTCCTCAATTTGTTAATAGATAGCCGACAACCATAATGGAGTATAAACCCTCGTTACCAAACTATAATAGTGTTCCTTTAGAACTTGTACACAAGTCACCTAAAGCACCATAATCCAATAATTTCTAATGAGGTTTACAAATACTCCCACAATTTCCCTCTTATTCGATCTTGTCGATGAGACACCAACGCCTAACACATTACACGGTCCACGTTACACTCACTTAGCCTCACACGAAGGTTAAGTATTCTCTGACTCAAGAATTACTACTATACCAGTACATTACACGTCGTCTCGTTCCAATTGAAATCTCAACAATGCCGTTCCACACTGCTTTGGTGATAAAACCTCTCCAATTCTACTTTTACACATGCCACTACCTTGGCATCATAAAAACGACTCTAATTCCTCTTAAAAGCATCTTCCTTTAAAAGGACATCTTTATTCTAATCGTTGTTAATCATCATAAGTTGCATCTATATGCGCTTCGCCAATATTTTCACATCCTTTTTAATGACGAACATCTCATTTCTCCACTTATTTGCCAACAATATATTACGCTTGACCTTGTCTCAAACAACTGCGATAACAACCATTTATGCCCAAAAAGCCTCTAGTTCCGTAACCGACTTTAGAGTCCCTCCATATAGGAATGCATCTACCGTATTTGAAAACACTTTCATAGGATAAAATATATTTTTATCTCCTCATAGGTTCAAATGGAACATCAATCCGATACTCGGAACACAAGATATGAATTTCCAAAGTTATCTGAAAATGCGAACACCGACGTCATGCAACGACATACTTATACACGCCTTACGATAACATCGGAACATAATTTCTTCGTACCAGTACCAACACTTATCATTCTTGAAATCGTACTCATCTTCTCGCATTTTCGACTCTGACTCGCAATTCAAACATTCCAACAACTTTTACAACTTTTTTTTTCAATCACTCGCAAGGATCCCATGACACGGTCTACAGCAATCTGTTACTCCATCACTGTTCAAACGTCGACATCTTACGCAAGGGCTACTCAAACTGACAACTTCATAGTCCGCCAGCAACGCTGAAACATCGCAACTTTCTAAATTCCATCTTCTAAAAATTATCCTTGTTACTTAACAATCGCCTTCAGAAACATCAGGGATTTTCTCTCTACTCGTATATCAACAACCGTTGCATTGCTCCTCATCCTTCGAGAAGTAAACATCAACAACGTCTAATCATCTTTTCTCAAGACGCTCCAACTTGATTAACAACAAAATCTTGAATCCATGTCTCCTCCAGATTCGGGAAACAACATACTTCAACAATACTTGCACTGTCGCCATCAGCAGCATACCGAGCCAACATCTTACAACCGAAACACATCCGAAAAGCAAATCTTCTTCCCCACTTATCTTCAAACCTACTCCTGCATACCATCGATTAGGAAAACAAACAAGTACCAACAGTGTTCCACACACTTGTCACGTACTAAGGGATAAACAACATTAGACAACTTGGCCGGACAGACCGACCTGCTCTGATATCACTAATGTAACACCCCATTTCTACAAGGCGGATAATTATAAAATCAGAGTTTCAAAATTTCAACATACAAATGAGATGCTACACTTTCAACTTAAAAACGACTTCATATTATCGCATGTTAATCAGATACATAACACTTTAACTCTGATGAACCGATAACAACAAAACCAGTCTTTAAAATAAAACAACTTTTATTAACTAAATAGCGGCATCATACTTTTTAACTCAAATGACATAACATCTTTTATTCATCTGAAAACAACTGCAACATAACAAGTAATCAATGACATCAACTTATAATTCAACAACTGAAATATAACAACTAAAACAACGATCGTTCATCCCCCCGAGTGTTACGTATCAGAACAAGACCCTCTTGACTTGCAATAAAGCAACATAAAGACTCCAAAAAGCTATTCTGAACTGCCACTGCTATTCTTGAGTACCTGCCCATTTCCCATGGTAGGGGAAATATCAGCAGAAGGGGTGAGATATCTAACAATATAATAAAGTGTATGATAAACAATACGTTAGATCAGATCATATAAAACCACCACTTCACAACTTTCAAACAACGGTTATAACAACAAAATCCTCAACATGAAATAACAACTATTTCACAGCTTTCAGACAGTACCTGTCACAACAAGTCAACAACATAAAACATCAACGAATATATCATCACAACAACTCAAATATGCAACACGGAATGCGACTCATACAATGCACATGCATGTGGTACCATTGGAGCAGAACTCCCAACTTAGAAATACGGAGCAAAACTCCCAACTTAAAAATATGGAGCAAAACTCCCAACGTAGAAATACGGAGCAAAACTCCTAACTTAAAAATTGCCAATTAAGGCCAAGGCATAAGCCTTCATCCCAGTTTGCCAATCCAGGCCGTCGCAAAACATGCAATGTATGTGACTCATGAATGCGACATCACAACAACAACAACAACACAACAACAACAACACTGGCCATAGGCCTACAACTTGATATCAATTCCACAGCGACTTCGCAGCAAATTCAACACTGGCCATAGGCCTACAACTTGGTATCAACAACATATCAATGACAACAAATCAACATCAACTTAACCAACAAATCAACAATGGCCATCGACCTAACAAATTCAACACCACCTGCAAATTCACCTATTACAATAAAGTATACAACACACAGTATCAACTAAATTATATTACAAACGTTTCCGCATAATTATTCAGACAACTCAACTATTTCCGGTTAATTAATCTTCCACTAAATTACCAACATTTTCCACTTTGTACTGCTACTATCAAATCCACACCGTCACTGATAATACTACTAGTGAATTACTTCATCCTTGATACTAGCTACTGAATTGTTCTCCCATTAAATTATTACTACTGCTGCCACTGAAATACTACTACATATATGGTCTGTAATTTAATTAGACCAATTAATTAAATCTACTATTTTTCATGCTACTAAAATATATCTACTAATTATATAAATCAGCTACTATGGTTTTTCTGCTAATAGCCTCCTGTCATTGTTTTCAACAACTATATCTCATTGCTACTAGTTTCAAATACTTTATGTTTTCCTGCTACAAAATTAACTCTGCTATTTTAACAACTCTGCTAATTATTATCATATACTAACTCTGTAACTAACAATTCACTCCAGCTAAATTATTCCACTACATTGGTTTTGTCAAAAACTACTAGCATTATTATTGTATCAGTTTCTAAACCTGCTACTACCCAGTATAATTCTGCTAAAACATCAACTCTGCTATTTTACTAATAGCTCTGCTACTTTAATAACCATTATGATAATTATTAACCTTGCTCCTGAATTATACTGCTACTAGCTTCCACTATATATATATATATACTGTAACTAATTTAATTGGATTAACCTCGGTAACAATTATTATCTCCGCTAAACAGTTATATATACAAACTTAATTAATTCTAGTATATATATTTAATCCCAACTTTCAACTTAATATATTGTTAATATACTAACTTAATTAGATTAATTAATTCAAGTATATATATATATATGTCTATTATTATTATTATTATAATGATATTATTATACTATTGAAACATTATATGTATATTACAATTTTGAAGCACGTCAATTTCTAAGTAAACAAGCTCCGCACAGTAAATGATTTAGCAAGTGCCACTGGGCACAAGTTTCCGTGGCCCTCGTCACATAAGCTAAGCATGCCGGTCGTCACAGTTTCGTGACCCTCGTCACATATGCATGTCGGTCGTCACGATGGGTGTGCCGGTCGTCACGATGGGTGTGCCGGTCGTCGCACCTTCTTCCACGCAGGATCCTGTTCAAATTCTCTAGATTTTTCCTTCGGTTTACCAGTTCCAACAACAATTAATTTTCACAGAACCAATAATTTTTTTCCGAGACAACAACCAGATATGAAAACAACAGGTATATTTCTCAACACAATTCACACAAACAGAAGCAATTTCATACCAATCTTCCCCACATTTTATTCATCATATACCCAATTATAGAGTCAGAACCCCACCCTTACCTTGGATTGGAGACCGCTCTATAATTCCGATTGCATCCTAGCTTTTCCATGGCTTCAAACCTTTTGCTCTTTTGGTCTGCAACGGTCCACGATCAATTTCTCCCAGACTTCTTCTTCCACTTTTCTGCGATTTCAACGAACTCTTCTTTTCTCCACAAACCCTTATTCTTTCTCTTCCTCTTCCCTTTCTTACTGTTACTCCTCGTTTTCTTTTTAATTCAACCACACAAAATAATACTCTTTTCTCTTATTGGGCCTACTATTCATACACCCCACTTATTACTTCATTACAACCAAATAATAAGCCCAACTAAATAATAATAGTATTATTCTAATACTATTCTCCAACTTAATCACCAATTAATTAAATATCAACTTATCACAGCATTTCTCGACATATCACAACTCCAACAATTCCAACAAATAATTCGAAAATATTTCGAAAATATTTAATTAAATATCGGGCGTTACACCTACAACATTTTACTGAATTCATCTACAAATAAGATGAAGTACTTGCTTCATCCACAAGAAAAAGGTTTTAAAAGGACCACAAATGTCAGATGAAACTACATTCAGTACATGTTTGGCTCTCATTGACAACTGATTCACATAAGGTAACCAACGTTGCTTCCTAATCATGCACATGTCACATGCTTTATTAGGTGTCACTATCTTAGGAAATCCTTGCACTAACTTCATAGTATTCAACTTGCCAGACTTCTAAAATTCAGATGCTCATTTTCGTTACTCGAAAAACAACCGGCAAATACACAGAGTCGTCATCAAACTTTATTTATCCCAACGGGGAAAGGAAAACATCGAGAAAACCTCAGAAGGGAAAAAACATGGTCTCGCAACCAAATTCGGGGTTCGAGAGTCGATTACGCAAGAGGAAGGTATTATCACCCCTCGCGTCCATTGTACTCAACAGAATCCAATCTTGTTGTTCTAATCAGAGGGTGTGTACATCTAACGCTTACTTGCTAAGGGAATATAAATGAATTATTGAGGGAAAAAACAAAAGGTTTTTATTATTGAGTTCGTCTGAGTTTTGCAACCCAGTGCCTACGTATCCCAGAGGGAATCAGAACTCCGTAGTTCTTGTTGAAAAAAGTTTGCTCTGTTGAGTTTTTTTATGGACAATGCTACTGTTCACATTCTAGCAGTTGGGTTTTGCCGCTCGCACGTGAGGAGACTTACGCTTTAGCCTGTATTGCGGTAGAGCGGAAATAACATGCCCTTTCTGAAAAGGTTAAAGAGAAAATCCCGAAGGAGAAAATGATTTGGATTTGTTGGAGTGTTTTATTAAGATTTTGAAAAGAATTTGAGCCGCTTATTGTACTAAAGTCTATGACAATAGGAGCAAGTATTTTGTACAAATGATCCAAACGTCTCACGTACAAAATACTCTGAGAAGAGGTAAGGAAAACTCCCGCTCATCTTTTCCTATGTACTTAAGGCTCGTGACATATTATACGCGTCATATTTATTGAGTATTTTGGATTTTATGCAAGAAGAGATTTAAAATAAAAGGAGATGCAATACAAAAATCTAGGGGAACTTGGTCCTAAATGTTATCATGCAAAATGATCCTAAGATTAACGTTAAAGAAGATTCTATCCTAATCTGATCATGCAAGATGGACCTAAAATTGAGGATGAAGGAAATTCTAATCCTAATGTGATCATGCTTGGTTAAACATCCTAATGTCTACCTCTAATTCAAATCAATTAGGTTAAACAACCTAATCAAATTGAACTAAAGGCCACCTAAGGAAACATGTGAAGCAAAGCAAGCAACAATAGGCAAGCACTAAGCATATCAATCAACACAAAAACAAGGCTCAAGCACAAGCAAGACTCAAGCACAAAGAGAAATTCATGTCATGTCAAAGTATCAAGCACGAGGCAAACATCAAGATTAAACAAGAGTAATACCAAGGATCAATGTCAAGAATTAATCACAACCAAAGCATCAAGAGTTAATCAAGGCATCAAGATCATGGCAAAAAACAATAAGAAAATTCACAAGATTCAATCAAGAAATTCCAATATCAACTAAATTATATTAATATTCAATTAAAACAATTCAATTAAGAACCTAATCAAATCTAATTAAAAATAACAAAAGCTAATTAAAATTTGCAAAAGTACTAATCACTATTAACAAGATTTAATCAAGAATTAACAAAACAATATAAGCAACAATTAGCAAAATCTAAGCAACAATCATTCCCAAAATCAAGTAACACAGGAGATACAGAGGTAGTAAAAAGGGTGCAAACATCAATCTGGCGCATAGGCCCTTGGTCCTAGGCCCATTGGCCTTTGTGTTAACAGAAGGGGTGTAGGATCAAACTAACTGGTGTGAATAGAAATACGCTTGGGCTTAGAGAGCCCGATCCTATGCAAAAGCCTATGAACAATGAGAAAAAAACTAAGTAGTGGAAATAGAGTCAGCAACCCAAGTCGCTACTCTTCTCCTACTCACCGTCGGCGATTTCTCTCCGCCGCGCCATGGCTTCACGCCGGCGGCGGAGATACCTTTGTGGTGTCTACATCGTACGTCCTCCCTCTCAAATCCTTCTCAACTGATTCGTCTCCGACCTTAACTAAATTTTTGCTCAAAACTCCAATGCGAAATGCGACCTAGCCTACGCAATCAAAAGAGGAAAAAGAAACTGGAAACAGATGCTCGCCTGGAAACGAATTTCAAGTACGATTTGATATTTCACTGTTGTTGAATCTCTGCTTCTTCGTCTCTTCTTCTTCTTCTTCTTCTTCTTCTTTTTCTTAACCGTGTAAAGTTGTTGCGTGAATTGCGAGAGTGAAGGAGTGAGGCTAAAGCTCCACTGCAGAGAGGTTCAAGTGTTGAAGCTCTAATAATGATGAAGATGAGCGTATAGTAGAGGTTAGGGAGTGTGAGAGAAGGAAGAGAGAGTGAGAACTTGCAGAGTGAAAAACGTGAAAAATGGTGGAGAGAGTGAAATGAGAGTGATGATTTGATTTTATAGAGAGTGAGGGTTAGATTCGGGAGTTGCAAGGATGATTATGTTATGGAAGTTAGGATTCAGTTGCAAATTTTGTTATCACTTGAGTGAGTTAGTTATGAGATTGATGCAATTTAGTTATGAGAAAGTTATGTTTTAGTTGTTACAGTTAGCTTATGAATTTGAAATTATGTTACGAGTTTTTGAATGTGTAAGTTAAGTTAGCTTGTCATGAGGTTTACAAATATGTTATCAGTTAAATGTATTGAACGTGTGAAAGTTAGTTTGTGAATGAAACTTGGTTATGTCAGTTAGATTTTTTTTTAAATCCTGTTTATGAGTTTATGCTAGCTTAAATATGAAAAATTCTGTTATGATATTAGTAATGAATCTGAAATTATGATGAATGCTTGCAGTTCGGTTTTTATTGTGAAAAGAATCTGTTAGCTTAGTTGCAGAATTTGTGTAATGAAATTCAGTTACATTTTGAAGGTTTAGTTGTGCGCTTTTGAAATTTAAATTTTGGTTTGTGATTGATGTTATGGTGTATTTATCAAATTCCTTATTGTTTGGTGCAGCAGTCAAGGCAGCTTTCCTTGCAAATTTGGCTATGGCCTGTGCCCAATGATTATCTCCACCTAAACTTAAGCCATCCCTAATGACAACAATATTCCCAACTCTGTGTAATCATTGTTATAGGAAGATATTCTCCTAGAAGATCATTTTTATCTGATGCTTTTGCAGCATATATTTCTGCTTCGGTACCCGCTGCAGCATCAGAGCCTAAGGCATGTGCTTTTGACTGCAAATGCTTGCAAACAATTCTCCAATAAAGAGAAACCTCTGCTTCCATCAAAACAATGCTTGGAGGACAATGAACCACTTCCCTTTCTGCTGTGTCTCCATTTGATGATATATACGGCTAGCTACTTGCACCATTCCTTAGTTCTGCTGAACCGAATCTTAGAAGCGCCTCCATGACAGACTTGCCAACTAATTCCTAAGTTTCTAAATCGAGGTACTTCAACAGATGTAAAGGATCACCATTACAACATTTTATAAGATGTCTGTCTTTCAAGAGTTTGAAACATTCCTTCGAGACACCGATAAATTGGTCCGCAAGTCCTTTTCGAAAAACTATTGCCCTGTGGTTGAAGAGGAAACTCATTAGCTGGAACACGGTATGCTGCTTTGCGAATAGATTCACTTACATTCAAGGCACAATCAATGATAACTTGAGTCATTGCATCAGAGTCAAAGACAATAGTGATTATAATTGGTCTTGTTAACTAATAGGAATCATGCTATGCCCATGATGATAACTTCTTGACAAAACCTGCTTGTTCAATTGAGATGTTATGCCGAATTTACTGCTCTATTATGCTTAGATATTAAATCTCAAGTTTGAGTCAGTTGGTTGGAAATATTGGAATGTTAATTGTGTTGAGCATGCTATTTAGAACCTTAATTAGTTATGTGTTACACTTGTTGTGAATTGTAGCAAATGTAGAATGCTAGGTTGTATTGGAATCAGGTGCTAGACCAAAAGGTTAATGTATGTTAAGAATCAACTAGAGAACTTTGTTAAAATGGTTAGTTAATTCAAAGAAAGCTGTTAGAATTACTTGTTAACTTATTAATCCACTGTTATTTTGCTATATTATTGATACTAATGTTGAAAAAGGTTAGGTTAGAGATATATGGATTGATATGGCATTGGCTTTGAATAATTGGAAGTGGTTTTATAACATGGATAAAAAATGGTTTTTAACGTGGATTAAGATGATTTAAAATGTGGACTCAACAAAATGGTTATGGATATTGACTTTGCATTTAGACAATTGAATGAATGGACTTCCACTTGAATTTGAATTTAAGTGATGAAGGATGATAAGCTTAAAAATGGTACACTTGAACCATGTTGAATGACTTAAAATCCATATACACGAACTCTTTAACCTTAGCATATTTGAATCAATTTTTGACAAATCAAATGCGAACTTTAAACCAATCTTTTTGAACAATTTGAACTCAAAAACCTCAAATAAACACTTGAATGAATACTCCACCAAAATCTTCAATTTTCAATGAAAACCATCTTGCATTCTCAATGAAAATCCTAATTTTAACATTCCAGTCATAAGTGACTTGTGTCACAAGCAATGAACACTTGAAAGAATAATAATGCCTTGAGTACAATGAAAACTTTGATGAAGATAAGACTTGACATATAGAAAGAAGCATGATTACCAAGATGTCCTTGACATGAAAACCTTAGTCTAATGAACCTCAATTGATGAATGTCCACAAGCTCAACCATGAATAAGAAACCCGAATTCACCTTGAGATGTACACTGATAATGATGAAATGCATTTAGTTCTCAGCTAAATCAATGATGAAACCCTCAAAACTTGATGAAATTGAGAAATCTTGAAGAAGATGACAATGTATCTTGATAAATCTTGACAAAGATGTTTATGATGGTGAGAATTTAACCTCTTTCTTTATCTTGAGTGCAAGCACCAAATGGATCACCTCCAAATAGGGAAAACCAAAATCACAAGAAAGTACTTTGATCCCATGTCTTAGGAGCTCATGCAAATGAATGATTGTGATGTCATGATCTAATAGAATTGCATATGAAAGTGAAACAAAAACCAGCTAGGGTTTGTAATAAGAGAGCAAATTTTGGGGTGCAACACTCACACCTTTTGTACTAAAGCCGGCTTTCTTCATCAGGAATTGATGAGTAAAGACAGTGTGATTCTGAGGCCTTTAAGCTAGCCTTCCAAATTTTGTTTCTTATCAGAGTTGATATCAGAACCATTCTTTTTCTTTTTGTTATAGAGCTTTAGTGAGCCTCCTTCCATGATTATTGAGAATCCTTTCTCAAGCAACTAACCAATGCTTAGCAGATTACATTGCATACCATAGATAAATAACACATCTTCTATCAATGTTGTTTTGCCTTCCTTTCTTTGTATGACAATCTTACCCATGTCTTCTGCCATTAAGCTTCTGCTATCTTCCAGCTTCACACTTATCTTCTTGTTTGAGTTAACTCAGTCAACCACTCCTTATGTCCATTCATATGGTTAGAACAACCAGAATCTAAGTACTACATATCAGAAGTTGGAGCCCCTTCAGAGGTTGTTATCTTCAACATAACAAGATTGAATCTGAATCATCTTGCACCATGTTAGCTTCCTTTACACTAGCCTTTTGTTTTCCCTTTCCAAACTTGCAATCTGAAGCAAAATGACCATACTTCTCACAATTGAAGCATTGAATCTTTCTCTTGTCTTGAAACTTTGTTTTGTTTTAAAATTTTCTAGATCCTCCTCCTCCTTTAGACGATTCAGATCTTTCTTCAAAAAATTTCTTCTTCTCTTTGCTATCAGGCGTGGCTTCTTTCTGGTGTTTTCCTTTTCCCTGCTTCCACCTTCTCTTCATTTCACCAGAACCTCCCTTTCTTGAATGAGAAATCAGGGCATGTTCAGAATCTTTATTTGTCTCTCTTTGATTCAGTCTCAGTTCTCTGGCTTCAAGACTGGAGGTGCACCTTCTCGACCTTCACATCTCCACTATAGTATTTTTCCAGCATATCCCATGCTTCTTTTGAAGTTACGACATAATCTATTTTATCAAATTCCTTTACTTCAATGCATTGGTGAATGTAAAATAGGGCCTTTTGATCTTTCTTTTTGGATTTCTTGTATGCCGCTTTCTGAGCATCAGTTGCAATTTCAGCTAGCGGTTGAAACCTCTCTACTACATACTCAGACACATCTTGAACATTGAAGACGACTCTCATATGAATGCACCATTTTTCCTAATTCTTTCCATCAAGAATTGGAGGATTTGCAGAGAAGTTGTTGCCACCTATTCCAACCATAACTCCAATCACTATTGATTATGGATTTGAACCGGTCTCGTGATACCATATGTTAGTGTTATCACACCTTTATAATGCGGAAGTTAATTGAGAGAAAGATAGAGAGAGTATTGGAGTGGAAGGGAAGAAAAGAGAGTGTTGGATATTGAATGAGAGAAAATTATGTTAGGGGAAAAACTTATTACATAATTACACAAATATTTATTATATATACACATGAAGTAACTTACTAACTAACTAAGCTTGGATTAATACACAAAAAATATAAGGGAGCATTTTACATTTCTTTGGGTTTTTCTCTATGAGCAACACACATTGTGAGAGACAAATAAAGTATTTGTTGATATCCGAAAGGACATCCTAGATAAAAATGAGCATCCCAATAGACCAAAAAAGAGAAATGTCTAGGCAAAGATTAGGGATCAAATAAAAAAATTATAATGAGTCCGCTAAGTCGAAAACCTGAAAAGGCGACTTAGGCAAAAAGGGTATCCCGGTGGACAAAAAAAGAGAAAACTGTTCAGGTAAAAGTTAGGGATAAAGTCATTTGACTGCAATACTTGATCCTACTTCATCGCAGCGAAAATTCAGACAAAAAAAGATCTGTTCAGTCATCGTCAACCAAAGCAAAGTATTGGGATTCAGATCTTACAATGGATAGTAGCCTATGTTGTAACCAATGAAAATTCATATAAATTTTCTATTGCCATTTACCTTATTTTTCTTTTTTTTTTTTTGTAATTTCCTCTTCTAGGATTTTGCATCTTTGTACTCACATATTATGTACAAACTTTCTTTAACATCCAATAAAAATTCTCTTTCTCTTATCAATTTTCTTTTCCTATATTTTGTTTGCAAATTGATTATTTTTGGTATATAATGTTGCAAAACGCCGAGAATAATAAAAAGAGAAAAAGAATTTTTTTTTGCATGACCTTGTTTATTTGAAAAGTTCTAAAGGGAGATCAGCAGTCAATAGTGAGCGCTTAATACCTTAAAGCATCTTGATGACTGCCCAATCAAGCCATAAGTCATTTTCTCTCTCAGAAAGTATCTAATAAAATCTCCAGCAGTTGTGGTAACATGAAGTTCACTCCTTTGCTACAAATGCTCTAGTTCAGTTATCGGAGGTCGGAGAATCAAAGTCTATCACTACACAAAAGAGTCTCGTCCTTGTATACATCAGTCACTTCACTCACAAAAATAGGCCACATTGCTGCATAACATGCATAATCTCATGCATCCTATGAATCAATCATATACACTGCATACATCAGGCATAACAAACATCTCTCATAAACAACATCTGTTTTGCGGCCGATCCATTCCCCCAAAGGATTTCAGTCAATAATCAACAGAAGTTCATATTCCATTCCATATCCCCAACAAACAAATTCCCTACAATACACTTATTCTCCTTACATTACACATACTCTTTTCTCAAAGGACAAATTTTTGGATATTTTTTATTTAATCCTCTTCTACCTCGAATGCCAAAAATTTGTCGCCTTTCATACATTCTGGTCTAAGATGATTAAATATGGGTAGCTGTCATACCCCAAAATTTGCCCTATTTTTTTATTTCATCTGGCCCTTGGTCCATGATTCATTTGCATATTCTCATGCTCTAATCATCCATCATAAAACATTTATTTAAAATTGCATTTTTCAAATAACATCAGTGATTCAAAGGTTTCATGTTATTTAAGATACAAAACACTGAATTGTGGCAAATAAATTAATTCATGAGCTAGGGTTTCTATAGGGCACTTGTGAATCAAGCTTATTACTTTCATTATGCTTCATTTAAACTTTTTTTTATTATGGACACAACAAGATTTTGGTTGGTCTTTGTTCTGGGATTAAGTCTTTGAGAAATCTTAATGTTAGTCTAGACATGTTGGTTATGTGGGATTACATCATGGTCAGATGAAGTTTGGAAGTTTTTTTCAAGTTTGACTTTTCTCAACAAAGTCAACCATGCAAGCTTGACTTTTTTCTTGACCATAATCTTTTGAAGTCTTACATGGTTGGTTGATTGACTATTTTATTCTATGGTTTAATACATTCAATTCATATTCAAGCATTCAAGTTCATTTCAATTTCAAAGTTTGGAGGGAAAAGTATATAGTTTCGAATATAAGTTACAACTACCATTTAAGGGTCCATTTTCATTTCAAAGTCATAATAGTACATTACAAAATCCAAAACTTCAAACATTACACAAGAAAATTCATATATGACCTAAAGTTGACTTTTGGTCAACTAATGACTTTTGGTCAAACAGTTGACTAAAGTCAAACTAACCCTAGCCTACTTTGGTCTTCATCCTCATTGATCCTCCTATTGTGCCTTTAAGATTCTTTAAGTCCTTGATGGCATGCCAAAACTTGATGTCATGCCAATCTCGATCATGCCTTTCAAAACCTTGATGATACCATGACCTAAGCCCTTTGAGTATCCAAATTCGATGATTAAGGCTTATTGTCAGGCTTAAAAATAGCATCCCTGCACTAATAGGAAGAAATTAGCATCATGCTCATTAACTAAACCTGAACCATACATACACATTTACAATATGTAAACCAACCATCCAATGCTCATAAGCCATAATCATCAAAAGCAATGTCCATAAACTAAAATTAGCAAGCTTAGTTCATATTTTGAAACTAACTTATCCTAGTCCAATAAGCACAAGCACCATCACACATTAACACAAATAAAACTAAAAATCACACTAACACAAATAACTTCCAATACAATCCATTAACAGTTTAACAGTCCAATCTACACTACTAACTTCTTTAAATTACTAACAGTTCCATAAAAATCCAATCAAAAAAACCAAATTGTTAAATTTCAACAAACTCCTAACATACTAACTGTCATAGCTCCAATCAACACATTAAATAACCCATATGTTCTTCAAATTTTCATCACTAACTCTGTAAGTTCTGTGGTTTTGGAATGGCAACATTTTGGTAAAACAATATGCTGTCAGCAAGATGTCAAACCAAATGTTCTGCTATGACAGTCAGACATCATGTTTAGTATGATGTTGTGACATGTGTTAGGACATGTTATACCAGAGAGTTAGGGCATGACTGTTTTGGTTTTTTTAGTGAGATTTTTTAGTGTGTTTTAATTCACATGTTTGTGTTATCCAATGAGGGATATTGTGGGAACTTCTGTTTTGATAGATTGTGTTGGTTTTCGTAAAAAGCATCCTTGAGGCTTTTTAGGAAACTTTGTATTGTGTTCCTATTTTTGTGCAGGAAAGTATCTAATGATTGAAAGCTTGATTCGTGACGTTTTACATTTTATTTTAAGAGCCCAAGCCCATGCAGATGTGATGCTTATTTAAAGCAGTCTCTAAACCTAAAGAAATCATAGATTTTGAAGAAATTAGGATTAGCTGTGTCTTGGAGTCTCTTTGGGGTTTAGTGTGTTTTTGTTTGTATGTCACTCTTGTATCAGGTTTGATGCATTGAGTTGACTTATTGTTCATTGTTAATTATTCACTCTAAAGTTTTAAAGCAAGAGTGTATTGTTTTTAGTTGAAGCTTTTAAGCAAAACTAAATATGTACTTGGAAGGGTTGGTACTTCTTTTTGGGTTGTAGTTGAATTGTAACTGGTTTGTGATTGATAGAAAGTGAGAGGGGGATCTCATATCTAGAGAGTGTCTAGGTAGAAGTTGCACAAGGTAGTGATTAGGCGAGAAGTTGTAAACGGGGAAGTTTAGCTTTGAACTAATACTATCATAGTGAATTTCCTTCCTGGCTTGGTAGCCCCCAGATGTAGGTGAGTTGGACTGAACTGGGTTAACAACTACTGGTATTATTTTTTATTTTTCTGTCATTTATTCTTGTTCTGCATATTTAGGAGTGATCAAACTGTTTTGATCCCAGTTGTTTTGATCCCAGTGTTGTGACATTTGTCTCGACATCTGGTATATGTGTGCCAGAATTTCAATTGGCATCAGAGCAGGTCACCCTGTTATGTTTTTGGGTGAGCTCCAGGGTTTTTTTTTGGCACTATGGACAAGGAAGGAGGAGGGAATGTGAATAAATCACCTATCTTAGATGGCACTAACTATGGTTATTGGAAGGCACGTATGGTGGATTTCTTAAAATCTATGGATAAAAAAACTTGGAAGGTTATCCTCAAGGGTTTAGAGCACCCTGTGGTTAAAGATAAAGATGGGAAGGAGACTTTGAAGCCAGAAGAGGATTGGACCAAGGAGGAAGATGAGACTGCTATTGGAAACTCCAAAGACTTGAATGCTTTATTTAATGGAGTTAACAAAAACATGTTTAGGTTAATCAACACATGTACTATGGCTAAGGGTGCTTGGGAAATTATCAAGACAACTCATGAAGGAACATCCAAGGTAAATATGTCTAGACTTCAGCTACTCACTACCAAATTTGAAAATCTAAAGATGAGGGAAGATGAAAGTATTCATGACTTTCACATGAATGTTCTTGAAATAGATAATGCCTTTAGTGCCTTGGGAGAAAAGATGGTTAGGAAGATTCTTAGGTCTCTCCCTTAGAAATTTGACATGAAGGTCACAACCATTGAAGAAGCCCAAAACATCAGCAGTTTGAGAGTTGATGAGCTAGTGGGGTCACTTCAAACCTTTGAAATGACCATAAATGACAGAGCTGAGAAAAAGAACTAAAGCATTGCTTTTGTTTCCAACTCAGGGGATGAAGAGGAAGAAAGTGAACTTGACACAAATGAAGGGATGGCCAATGCCATTGTTTTACTAGGAAGACAATTCAATCAAGTACTGAAGAGAATGGAGAGGAAGTCAAGACCTAATGTCCAGAACATCAGTTCTGACTCCAGCAAGAACTATAACTCTCAAGGAAGAGCAAGAACTGAAGAAAGGACCAATCAGAATAGAGGGGTTAAATGTCATAAATGTGAAGGGTTTGGACACATTAAAGCAGAATGTCCTACTTATCTGAAGAAGCAATCTAAGGGATTAACATCTTTGTGGCCTGAAGAGGAAAGTGAAAGTGATGATGAAACAGAAAAACATGTAACTGCTTTAACTGGAAGATGGGCATTAAAAGTGAGAAACATCAAGAATTTATCACTCAACTTTAGTATAAGAAGGAAGAGTGTGTGTCCAACATCTATAGTCTGCAGGATGAGGTGACCATGCTGACCTCCAAGCTTGAAAATATGACCAAGTCTATAAGAATGTTGAATAATGGTTCTAACATGTTAGACGAAATTCTTCAAGTTGGACAAAGGGCTAGTGACTTAAGAGGCACAGGGTTTAATAATCAAACCCTGAAAGGAGACCCTCGGGCTACAAAACCTATTCTAACTGGGAGGGTGAAAGAGACAAGGATGTCAAAACAATTGTCTCAACATCAATACAGGTATTAGTTTAGTAAAAAGGGAAGCAAGGCCCAACAGTTGAGATGTCATTATTGTGATAGATTTGGATATATCAAACCTTTCTGTTTCAGATTGCATGGATATCTTAGGTCTTGTGGTCAGCCCAAGGTTAGTCATAGAGCTATGAAGAGTACAAAGAAGTGGGTTCCCAAAGAAACTATCAAATCACTTATTGTCCATACTTCTCTCAAAGCTTCTGCCAAAGAAGACTGGTACTTTGATAGTGGGAGTTCTTGACACATGACTGGTATAGAGAACTTTCTGGTCAACATTCAGTCACACTCTACTAGTTATGTCACTTTTGGGGATGGTGCAAAAGGAGAAATTCAAGGAGTTGGAAAACTAGCTTGTGCAGGATCTCCTAGTCTTGAGAATGTGCTGCTTATTAAAGGATTGACTGCCAGCTTGATAAGCATAAGTCAGTTGTGTGATTAGGGATTTAAATTCAACTTCACCAAGTCTGAATGTGTGGTCACTAATGAGAAGGCTTATGTTCTGATGAGAGGAGTCAGATCTAAAGACAAGTTCTACTTGTGGACACCTCATTCAACAAAGAGTTCTCCTACATGCCTACTGTCTAAAGAAGATGAAGTTTAACTATGGCACCAGAAAATTGGTCATTTACATCTAAAAGGAATGAAGAAAATTATATCAGCAGAAGCAATTAGAGAAATTCCAAAGCTCAGGATAGAGGAAGGAAAAATTTGTGGTGAGTGCCAAATTAGAAAGCAAACCAAGATGTCCTATCCCAAGGTTTAACATCTGACCACTTCAAGAGTGTCGGAACTTTTTCACATGCATTTAATGGGTCTCATGCAAGTTGAGAACCTTGGTGGAAAAAGGTATGCTTATGTTGTTGTTGATGATTTCTCAAGATTCGCCTGGGTGCATTTCATCAGAGAAAAATCATATGTCTTTGAAGTCTTTGAGGGATTACGCTAAAAGCTTCAAAGAGAAAAGGAAAGCAAAATTGTTAGAATTAGAAGTGATCATGGAAAGGAATTTGAAAATATCAAGTTTGCTAATTTTTGCTCTTCTGAAGGCATCAGTCATGAGTTTTCGTCTCCCATCACTCCTCAGCAGAATGAGGTAGTTGAGATAAAGAATAAGACTCTTCAAGAATTTGTTAGGGTCAAGCTTCATGCTAAGCACATGCCATATCATTTTTGGGCTGAAGCAATGAATACTGCATATTATATTCATAATAGAGTTACCTTGAGAACTGGTACTTCAACCACTCTCTATGAATTATGGAAGGGAAGAAAACCTACTATCAAGTACTTCCATGTCTTTGGAAGCAAGTGTTATATTCTAGCTGATCATGAACAAAGAAGGAAAATGGATCCTAAAAGTGATGAAGGGATATTCCTAGGCTATTTCACAAACAACAAAGCCTATAAAGTATTCAACACAAGTACCAAGACAATGATGTAGTCTATTAATGTGGTGATAGTTTACTTAACTCAAGAGAAGCATATAGATGTAGAAGATGATGTTGAAACATCACCTCAGGTGACTGTCACAGAAGAAAATGATGTTGACAATAACATCAATCATGTCATTGTGGAAGATGATGACAATCAGACAAGTAAAGGGCCCTCTATCAGAGTTCAGAAGGATCATCCCAAAGAACTCATAATAGGAAATCCTAATGAATGGGTTATTACAAGGTCAAGGGAAGTGATATCCAATGCTTGTTTTGTTTCAAAAATTGAACCTAAAAATGTGAAAGAATCTCTGATTGATGAGTTATGGATCAATGCCATATAAGAAGAATTGGAGTAGTTCAAAAGGAATGAAGTTTGGGATTTAGTTCCTAGACCTGAGGGAACAAATGTCATTGGCACAAGGTGGGTATACAAGAATAAGTCTGATGAAAATGGATTGGTTACCAAGAACAAGGCCAGACTTGTGGCTAAAGGGTACACTCAAATAGAAGGTATTGACTATGATGAGACCTTTGCTCCAGTTTCTCGTCTTGAATCTATAAGGCTCTTACTAGGGGTGGCATGTTTGCTGAGATTTAAGTTGTATCAGATGGATGTAAAAAGTGTCCTCTTGAATGGGCTCTTACAAGAGGAAGTTTATGTTGAACAACCAAAAGGATTTATGGATTCAACTTTCCCAAATGTGTACAAATTTGTAACACCTCAAAAATTTCCCTCTTATTTATACCCAATAAGTGGCTTATGCTTCGCACTTCATTTGCATTTAGGTCATGAATATTACACATACACATGCATCATTGAGAGCCTCAAGGCATGGTATCAAGGGTTTCACCATCTTTATATTGTGCAAGGCAAGGAGAATGAGATGCACTAATTCATCAATTCACAAAGGCTCACCATACCTCAAAGACAACTCATATGGCCCATCATGTCATCAAGAGTTTGAATTTGGTAAGAGAATGAAGGAAGAGTGCACTCTCATGATGGTTGGTCATCAACTAGGGTTTTGACCCTTTGAGCTTGAGACACCACCATGAGTAGAGTTATTAGGTCTTTAACATCATCTCATCACAGGAATCATTTTGGTTTGAGGCAATCTACATCATAGTCAGAGGAATTTGGGTTTTGAGGATCAATTATGTTCTCTTGACTTTTGGGGACCAAGCTAGGGTTTTCCATAAGAGTCAGTTTATTTCTTATTTTTGGGAAAGACTTGATTATATGATATTCCACATGTTCACAAGTGTCTATGAATGGAATTTGAGCCATCAGTTGCATTCACAAGGGTTCCAATTGGAGGATTGATTGAAAATCAAGAAATTTGGGGAAAAAATCAAATTAATCAGAAAAAGTCAACCTTTGACTTTTTAAAGTCAAAATCATGTTCCTTATGTCAAATGTGGGCAATGGACAAAACTTGATCAAGAAATGTTGAAAGAATCATGAAAAATCAAAGAATGGAGAAACTTGCCTTTTTTGGAAAATCTAGGGTTTTAGAATTTTCCATTTATGGAAATTTTCCATGAATTTCAGCCATCTTCAAGTCAGATTTTCTCCATGATTCAAGCATCTGTTGGAAATTCTTTCTCAAATGAAAGTTGTAGTAGGCATTCCCACATTTCCAACCATATAAGGAACAAGTCATTTGGATCTATAGATTGAAAATTATGATCAATTGAAGTTTGCATCTCAAAGCTGTGAAATTGAAAAATCTTAGAAAAAATTTCAAAGCTAGAAAATCAGTGTTGTATCCAAGTTTTCAATGACATTTTACACAATGTTTTAGACTTCAATTCCATGATTATCCAACACAAGATATGTTCAATCAAACTTCTTCTTTTCAATGACACAAGAACCATTCATTTTAACTCAAAATTCATCAAGTTATGTTCCTTTAAAGGCATCACCATGAATATGTTCACCAAGTGGTTCAAGTCATGTTATTTTGCCCAAAACCAAAAGGAAAGCTTGCTGCATTACTATACAGCCATACCATGCGCCCATGACTCATTCTTTTCCTTAAGAAACCATGCAAATTCTTGCACCATGCATGTACATACACAAACTTTGCCTCATATGTCAAAAGAGAGAGAATAAAAACTTAATGAACAAGCTCTTGTACCATCAACATAACATCATGGTCATCATCATACACACCATAACAATGATACACACTCACTAACTTTCTCAAACCCGTGTCAACCATATCATCTCTTTGCCATGTTCATTTTTCTTAACCACCCTTCTAACTGTTAACCAAATGTGATTAATCATTAACCACACTTTAACCAGCCCTATATAATCCTCTAACAACCCTTAACCAAGAGAGTTACGTTCATTCTCACAAAAAACAGAAAAATTCATCTTTGCACCCACATCTTAGAAGCTTCGAATCTCTCTGGATATTGAAGCTTTCTTCAAGCTTTCTTCATCATTATCATCACCACCACTCCCTCTATCTTCTGTTTGCAAAAGGAATTCATTTGGAGCATCCATAGCAACCTGCACCATTTCATCTCAGTTCAAGTTTCTTGCATTTTCCTCAAGATTCAGAGGCCCTATAACATTTATTTTGCTTCCGTTGTTGATTAGAAGGTGTAACGGTCCGTTTTTAATATTTCCTTTTCCCGTGCTTTTTGGTGTTAATTGGTCGAGTCTTTATTTTTAATTGAGCAATATTTATGTTAATTGCTAATTGGTGTGATTATATGTTATTTTTGCACATTGTGTATTTTTACCGTTTTTGAGAGTTTGCGGGGAAAATTGGAATAGAGGGTATTTGACATATTTCATAATTAATAGTGTTAGTTAATAATAGTTAGTTTAGATATTTATTAGAAATGTTTAGAATTTTTAAGTTAAGAAAATATAAAAGAAAATAGTTAGTATAAGTTTAGAAAAAAAAAAAGAAGAAAAAGAAAAGTTGGTAAGAGTTTCCCAAAAGAGAAGAAAAAGAGAGAAGAGGAAAAGAGAAGAGAAAGAAGAAAAGAGAGGAAAAACTTGTGAAGGAAGAAATCAATCTCCCGACTTTCTAGAACACGATTAAATCGGGTAAGGGTGCGAAACTCGATTATACTATGCTTGTATATGATTATGTATGAATGGGTTTGGATGATTCTCTTGCTTTCCATGTTTTTTTACTTTTAGGTCGAAAACGATAAAATGAGTAGAATCGATGGTTTAACGGTTGGAAATCGATGTAAAGGTGGTAGTTTGCTTGTTGGCATGATTAGAATAGGTTCTGATTGAAATATGTTTATTTGGAAATGGTTTGGGTTGGAAAATATCATTTTTGGGTTTTCAACAGCGCTGAAGAATTCTGAGTTTTCGCAGGTTCGCCTAGCGAACCATTCAGTGAAGGGTAGCGAAGGTTCGCTACGGGTATTTGCCTAGCGAAGGCGTGAGCGAAGGTTCGCTAGAGTGTTTGCCTAGCGAAGTTTGGGTGTTTTAAATGTTGGTAGTTGCTGCCTTGGTTCGCCAGGGGGTTCGCCTAGCGAACTTAGTGTCTGTTTTTATCTAACAGTTGGTTCGCTGGAACATTCGCCTAGCGAAGGAGCTAGCGAATGGTCGCGAGGGATGTTCGCCTAGCGAAGCAGCTAGCGAATGCTCGCGAGGGAGATTCGCCCAGCGAACAGTGCTGTTCGTGTAATTTTGTTTTCTGCATAACTTTTGATCTGTGATTCGGTTTGAGGCGTGGTTTGATGCGTTGGAAAGCTAACGAGATGTTCTTCCTAGGAAAAATAGTTTTGGGGTCTGAACTTGGTCCAATCGGTACAGTTTTTACGAACCGTTTCGTAGTGTCGGGCGTCCGGTTTATGTTTTTGCGTTATTTCAAAATATTCATATCTTGTTAACCGTTTATCGTATTTCAGAGTTCTTTATACCGAATCGAAGCTGTCGATGAGTACTTTTTGATGATGATAGAAAATATTATTTTTGGCCGACTTTTAGCCAACTTTTTTGGAAAACCGAATAATGGAATTTTGAGTTATTTTTCAATATTGTAAGACATATTATGATATGTTATGAGATGGCTTGTGTGATGATTCTTTGATGGGAGTTTGATGTTGTGGAATGGTATATTGGTGTTTGTGGCCATTTTGGGCAATTGTGTGCATTACTTTATATGTACTTGAAATACATGATTATTGTTAATGCATGAGCATTTGATGTTGGCATGAGTCATTAATGTGTCAAGTATCATGATATGCATTCTTGCATTGGAAGATTCATAAATGAATCAGTTTTATCGTCTTACGCCCTGAAATAATGGTAGAAGCGATTAATCACAAATGATTGTGCTCCCTGAAATAGTGGACTATGGCAATCGGATTGTGCGCCTTGGAATAGTGGACTAAAGCAATCCATAAACGTCGTACGCCCTGAAATAATGGTTTATAGCGACGGGGAACATCGTAGGCCCGACGGGGAGTTACTCTATGTAACGAGCGATGATTCCAAGAGTTCCTGGGGGACTAATGAATTACAAGGTTGGATTGGTACCGCATGCGTAGAGTCGTTGTGTCGGTCTCTGTGCATTTGCATAATTCATTACATGTATGTTTATGTGTTGAATTTTGAGAAGGATTTGTTATGCATTGTGTTAATGTATATGCTTATGTGATTGATGTGTGAAATGGGTTTAATATGTCTTGTGTTGTTTACAAGTATCGTATTTGTGTGGTGAGAATAATTGTGCATATTTTGCTAAGTGTTATATAATGATATGCAATTATATTATAATCCTGTTTCTCACCCTTCTGCTGTGGTTTAATGCTGTAATGGCATTGCAGATTAGACGCTGGAGGTCTTTTGCGAAGATTAGTGTCTTCGTCTTTTTGTCGTTCCGTCGGCTCTGATATGTAACACGGGTAGTCGGGGTTAGAGTGTAGATGTTTCTTTTAGCTTGTATATAGTGGCCTTGTATGAATATGTATATGACATACTTATATTTTGTGATGACATCAGTTATGGATGTTCCGCTTTAATTCTGTAACTGAATGCTGATATTTTGGAACGGAGTTCCTTTGTTTATAAAAACTATCCAGGTGTTATATATCTTTATGAGCAGGTTGTTCTTAGTTCACGTTGATGTGACATCTCTGTTTATATCTAAATGACTTAATCTTTGCTCTGATGTTTTATTATAAGATTATTTTTTTTATTATTACGTTTTTGTACGGGGTATAGAAGGGGTGTTACATTAAGTGGTATCAGAGCCAGTGTCTGTTTGGTCTGTCCGACCGTGTCTTTGTGTCGTTGTTGGACTGTTGCACTCTGTTGAGTGGTTGTTTAACCATAATTTGCTATCATTGGGAATCTTCAGATTATGGCGGGAAGACGTGATGCTGTTATGACTGCGGCCATGCAAGCTATGGCGCAAGCGATGCAGAATTTACCCAATGCTGCGGCGGACGAGGAATCGCGTAGTATGGATAAGTTTCAGAAGAATAATCCACCGAGCTTCAAGGGTACTCATGATCCTGATGGAGCACAACTTTGGCTGAAGAAGATTGAGAAGATCTTCCGTTTCATTAGGTGTTCCGAGAATCAGAAGGTGCAGTTTGGTACTCATGTGTTGGAAAAGGAAGCTGAAGACTGGTGGGCGAATGCTTCTCAGAGGTTTGAGGAGGATGAGATAGTGGTTACATGGGCTGTGTTCAAAGATGCTTTTCTTGAAAAGTATTTTCCGGAAGATGAGAGAGGTAAAAAGGAAATTGAATTTCTTGAACTGAAGCAGGATAATTCCTCTGTTGCGGATTATGCTGCTAAGTTTGAGGAACTGGTGAAGTTTTGTCCCAATTATAATACGGCTGGTTCAGAGAGGTCTAAGTGTCTGAAATTTGTGAATGGCTTGAGGCCAGAAATCAAGCAAGGTATCGGTTATCAGGAGATAAGACAGTTTTCAGTGTTGGTGAACAAGAGTTGGATTTTTGATGAGGATAGCAAAGCGCGTGCTACTCATTACAAGAATCTGAATGATAAGAAAGGAAAGGGGCAGTTCAGAGGTAGGCCTTATGCTACCCCTGTTGATAAAGGGAAACAGAAGTTTACTTTTGATAGGAAGCCTAGTGGTGGAGGAATGAATTCTGCTGTGAAATGTTACAATTGTGGTGGTTTAGGTCATCGTATATCGGAATGTAAGAGGAATATGAATAATGTGGATAAGTGTGCTAATTGTGGTTTGAAGGGTCATGTGGCTGCTGATTGTAGGAGGAAGAATGGGGTTACATGTTATAATTGTGGGGAAGTTGGTCATGTTAGTACGAGGTGCACGAAACCGAAGCAAGCTCAACCTAGAGGGAAAGTATTTGCATTGGCGGGAGCTCAGCCTACTAATGCAGATCGTTTGATCAGAGGTACTTGTTTTATTAATAGTAATCTTTTAATTGCTATTATTGATACTGGAGCGACTCATTCATTTATTTCGATTGATTGTGCGAAACGTTTGAATTTGGTGTTGTCTAAGATGGGTGGAGAGATGGTTATCGATACTCCAGCTTCGGGGTCGGTAACTACTTCTTTCGTTTGTTTAAGTTGTCCTTTGACAATTTTTGGTAGAGATTTTGTGATGGACTTGGTATGTTTGCCATTGAAGGGTTTGGATGTGATTCTGGGAATGAACTGGTTAGAGTTCAATCGTGTTCATCTTGATTGTTATCTTAAGCGGGTGAGATTTCCTTCTCTTGAAGAAGAAAGGGAATCTGGTTTCTTATCTACCAAAGAGTTGAAGAAACTTTTGGCGGAGGAAGCTTAGTTGTTTGGATTGTTTGCATCGTTGTCTGTGGAGAGTCAAGTTGCAATTGGTAGTTTTCCTGTTGTGTGTGATTTTCAGGAGGTGTTCCCGGATGATTTTTCAGATGTGCCGCCAGAAAGAGAGGTGGAGTTTTCTATAGACCTAGTTCCTGGTACTAGACCTGTATATATGGCACCATATCGGATGTCAGCATCTGAGTTGGTGGAGTTGAAAAGACAATTGAATGAGTTGTTGGAAAAGAGGTTTGTAAGGCCTAGTGTATCACCTTGGGGTGCTCCTGTTTTGTTGGTCAAAAAGAAAGATGGAAGTATGCGTTTGTGTATCGATTATCGGCAGTTGAATAAAGTGACGATTAAGAACAAGTATCCACTTCCAAGGATCGATGACTTGATGGATCAACTGGTAGGTGCAAGTGTGTTTAGTAAGATTGATTTGAGGTCAGGATACCATCAAATTCGGGTTAAGGAGGAGGATATTCAGAAGACGGCCTTTAGGACACGCTACGGGCATTACGAGTTTGCTGTGATGCCGTTCGGGGTTTCTAATGCGCCAGGAGTGTTTATGGAGTATATGAATCGTATATTCCATGAGCATTTAGATCAATTTGTTGTTGTGTTTATTGATGACATTTTGATTTATTCTAAGTCACAGGAGGAACATGCGGAGCATTTGCGTATTGTGTTGCAGATTCTAAAGGAGAAGAAACTTTATGCCAAACTTTCCAAGTGTGAGTTCTGGTTGTCAGAAGTGAGTTTTCCAGGGGCATGTGATTTCAGGTAATGGTATTGCTGTGGATCCATCCAAAGTAGAAGCAGTTCTACAATGGGAGGCTCCTAGATCTATTACTGAAATTCGAAGTTTTCTGGGTTTAGCTGGATATTACCGGAGGTTTATCGAAGGTTTTTCCAAGTTGGCACTTCCGTTGACTCAACTGACTTGTAAGGGTAAGGCATTTATTTGGGATATTCAATGTGAAGAAAGTTTCAACGAGCTGAAGAAGAGATTGACTATAGCTCCGATTTTGATCTTACCGAATCCTAGTGAATCGTTCGTGGTGTATTGTGATGCGTCTATGATTGGTTTAGGTGGTGTTTTGATGCAAGACGGTAAGGTGGTTGCTTATGCTTCGAGGCAGTTACGAGTTCATGAGAAGAATTATCCTACTCATGATTTGGAATTAGCTGCGATGGTTTTTGTATTAAAGATTTGGAGGCTTTATCTCTATGGTGCTAGATTCGAAGTCTTTAGTGATCATAAAAGTTTAAAATACTTGTTTGATCAGAAAGAGTTAAATATGAGGCAACGGAGATGGTTGGAACTTCTGAAGGACTATGACTTTAGCTTGAATTACCATCCTGGTAAGGCTAATGTGGTAGCTGATGCTTTGAGTCAAAAATCTTTGAGTATATCTGCTTTGATGGTGAAAGAGTGGGAACTATTGGAGCAATTTTGAGACTTGAGTTTGGTATGTGAGCTTTCACATGAGAGTGTGAAGCTTGGTATGTTAAAGATCACTAATGATTTTCTGTTGTCTGTTATAGAGAAACAGAAGTTGGACTTGAAACTTGTTGATTTGTTGCTAGTTGGAAATCAAGAAGTGAACGGTGACTTTAAAGTGGATGATCAGGGTATTTTGAGATTCCGTGGTAGAATTTGTATACCGGATGATGCAGAGTTGAAAAAGATGATTCTTGAGGAAGGACACCGGAGTAGTATGAGTATACATCCTGGTGCTAATAAGATGTACCAAGATTTGAAGAAAATATTTTGGTGGTCTGGTTTGAAACGAGATGTGGCTCAGTTTGTTTATGCGTGTTTGACTTGTCAGAAGTCGAAAGTGGAACATCAGAGGCCTGCAGGATTAATGCAACCGTTGGATATTCCGGAGTGGAAATGGGATAGTATATCGATGGATTTTGTGACGGGTTTTCCTAATTCTCCGAGTGGGCATAATGCTATTTGGGTGATCGTTGATAGGCTGACTAAATCGGCGCATTTCATTCCGATTGATATCAGTTATTCTATGGAGCGTTTGGCTGAGATTTATATCTGTGGGATTGTGAAGTTGCATGGCGTCCCGTTGAGTATTGTTTCTGATCGTGATCCGAGGTTTACTTCCAGATTTTGGGAAAGTTTGCAAAAGGCGTTAGGTTCTAAGCTGAGATTGAGTTCTGCTTATCATCCGCAGACTGATGGTCAGACGGAGAGAACAATTCAGTCATTGGAAGATTTACTGAGATCTTGTGTTCTTGAGCAAGGTAGAGTTTGGGACAGTTTTCTTTCATTGATCGAGTTTACGTATAATAACAGTTTCCATTCTAGTATCGGAATGGCACCTTTTGAGGCGCTTTATGGAAGAAGATGTCGAACACCTTTGTGTTGGCATGAATCTGGTGAAAGTGCAGTAGTTGGACCTGAGTTAGTTCAACAGACCACGGAGAAGGTGAAACTTATTCGGGAGAAGATGAAAGCTTCTCAGAGTAGGCAAAAGAGTTACCATGATAAGAGGAAGAGGGATCTGGAATTTCAAGAGGGAAATCATGTGTTTTTGAGGGTTTCGCCGGTGACTGGTGTTGGACGTGCTTTGAAGTCGAGGAAGCTTACTTCACGTTTTATTGGTCCATATCAGATATCCGAAAGAGTTGGTGCAGTGGCTTACAGGATAGCATTGCCATCGAATCTTTCGAATCTACATGATGTTTTCCATGTTTCACAGCTACGGAAGTATGTTCCAGATCCGTCTCATGTGATTCCGATGGATGAGGTTGAGGTAAGAGATAATCTTACGGTTGAGGTTTTACCGGTGAGGATTTTAGATCGCGAGTTGAAAAGGTTAAGAGGCAAGGAGATTACACTTGTGAAAGTGGCGTGGGGAGGCGCTGCTGAGGGCAATTTGACTTGGGAATTGGAAAGTCGGATGCGGGAGTCGTATCCGGAGTTGTTTGGATCAGGTAATATTTTCGAGGACGAAAATTTCTCAAGTGGGGGAGAGTTGTAACGGTCCGTTTTTAATATTTCCTTTTCCCGTGCTTTTTGGTGTTAATTGGTCGAGTCTTTATTTTTAATTGAGCAATATTTATGTTAATTGCTAATTGGTGTGATTATATGTTATTTTTTCACATTGTGTATTTTTACCGTTTTTGAGAGTTTGCGGGGAAAATTGGAATAAAGGGTATTTGACATATTTCATAATTAATAGTGTTAGTTAATAATAGTTAGTTTAGATATTTATTAGAAATGTTTAGAATTTTTAAGTTAAGAAAATATAAAAGAAAATAGTTAGTATAAGTTTAGAAAAAAAAAAAAAGAAGAAAAAGAAAAGTTGGTAAGAGTTTCCCAAAAGAGAAGAAAAAGAGAGAAGAGGAAAATAGAAGAGAAAGAAGAAAAGAGAGGAAAAACTTGTGAAGGAAGAAATCAATCTCCCGACTTTCTAGAACACGATTAAATCGGGTAAGGGTGCGAAACTCGATTATACTATGCTTGTATATGATTATGTATGAATGGGTTTGGATGATTCTCTTGCTTTCCATGTTTTTTTACTTTTAGGTCGAAAACGATAAAATGAGTAGAATCGATGGTTTAACGGTTGGAAATCGATGTAAAGGTGGTAGTTTGCTTGTTGGCATGATTAGAATAGGTTCTGATTGAAATATGTTGATTTGGAAATGGTTTGGGTTGGAAAATATCATTTTTGGGTTTTCAACAGCGCTGGAGGATTCTGAGTTTTCGCAGGTTCGCCTAGCGAACCATTCAGTGAAGGGTAGCGAAGGTTCACTACGGGTATTCGCCTAGCGAAGGCGTGAGCGAAGGTTCGCTAGAGTGTTCGCCTAGCGAAGTTTGGGTGTTTTAAATGTTGGTAGTTGCTGCCTTGGTTCGCCAGGGGGTTCGCCTAGCGAACTTAGTGTCTGTTTTTATCTAACAGTTGGTTCGCTGGAACATTCGCCTAGCGAAGGAGCTAGCGAATGCTCGCGAGGGATGTTCGCCTAGCGAAGCAGCTAGCGAATGCTCGCGAGGGAGATTCGCCCAGCGAACAGTGCTGTTCGTGTAATTTTGTTTTCTGCATAACTTTTGATCTGTGATTCGGTTTGAGGCGTGGTTTGATGCGTTGGAAAGCTAACGAGATGTTCTTCCTAGGAAAAATAGTTTTGGGGTCTGAACTTGGTCCAATCGGTACAGTTTTTATGAACCGTTTCGTAGTGTCGGGCGTCCGGTTTATGTTTTTGCGTTATTTCGAAATATTCATATCTTGTTAACCGTTTATCGTATTTCAGAGTTCTTTATACCGAATCGAAGCTGTCGATGAGTACTTTGTGATGATGATAGAAAATATTATTTTTGACCGACTTTTAGCCGACTTTTTTGGAAAACCGAATAATGGAATTTTGAGTTATTTTTCAATATTGTAAGACATATTATGATATGTTATGAGATGGCTTGTGTGATGATTCTTTGATGGGAGTTTGATGTTGTGGAATGGTATATTGGTGTTTGTGGCCATTTTGGGCAATTGTGTGCATTACTTTATATGTACTTGAAATACATGATTATTGTTAATGCATGAGCATTTGATGTTGGCATGAGTCATTAATGTGTCAAGTATCATGATATGCATTCTTGCATTGGAAGATTCATAAATGAATCAGTTTTATCGTCTTACGCCCTGAAATAATGGTAGAAGAGATTAATCACAAATGATTGTGCGCCCTGAAATAGTGGACTATGGCAATCGGATTGTGCGCCTTGAAATAGTGGACTAAAGCAATCCATAAACATCGTACGCCCTGAAATAATGGTTTATAGCGACGGGGAACATCGTAGGCCCGACGGGGAGTTACTCTATGTAACGAGCGATGATTCCAAGAGTTCCTGGGGGACTAATGAATTACAAGGTTGGATTGGTACCGCATGCGTAGAGTCGTTGTGTCAGTCTCTGTGCATTTGCATAATTCATTACATGCATGTTTATGTGTTGAATTTTGAGAAGGATTTGTTATGCATTGTGTTAATGTATATGCTTATGTGATTGATGTGTGAAATGGGTTTAATATGTCTTATGTTGTTTACAAGTATCGTATTTGTGTGGTGAGAATAATTGTGCATATTTTGCTAAGTGTTATATAATGATATGAAATTATATTATAATCCTGTTTCTCACCCTTCTGCTGTGGTTTAATGCTGTAATGGCATTGCAGATTAGACGCTGGAGGTCTTTTGCGAAGATTAGTGTCTTCGCCTTTTTGTCGTTCCGTCGGCTCTGATATGTAACACGGGTAGTCGGGGTTAGAGTGTAGATGTTTCTTTTAGCTTGTATATAGTGGCCTTGTATGAATATGTATATGACATACTTATATTTTGTGATGACATCAGTTATGGATGTTCCGCTTTAATTCTGTAACTGAATGCTGATATTTTGGAACGGAGTTCCTTTGTTTATAAAAACTATCCAGGTGTTATATATCTTTATGAGCAGGTTGTTCTTAGTTCACGTTGATGTGACATCTCTGTTTATATCTAAATGACTTAATCTTTGCTCTGATGTTTTATTATAAGATTATTTTTTTTTATTATTACGTTTTTGTACGGGGTATAGAAGGGGTGTTACAGAAGGTGTGCAAGAAGTTTTCTAGGGTTTCTGATACGTGAAGATTGAAGCTTCAAACAGGTTTTTTTTTATCTTTCTGGTACCAGATCAAAGCATGTTTAAGTGATTAGAACTCTTGGAGATTCATGTTTCCGAAGTTCTACAGTGTTGTAGGCATTGTTGGTGGTTGAATCGTAGCAAAATGTGGGATCTTGAATATCCCAGATCTAAATTAACATGTTCGTTTCTCTTTATGTGTTGATCTTATGAGGATTCTAATTGCATATTGGTAATCTACGCAAAAAAACTGTGCAAGATAGTCTAGGGTTTCGTTGTTTCTGGGTATGTCCTCGCCTGAGCTTCGGCGGAGTTGGCCGGAGAAGATGACCGGAGGTCATCTCCGGCGACTGATATTAAACCCTAATTTAGACCAGTCAACTTGTGGGATCTAATCGTGGTCGTGCATTCTTTTTTCATCCAATGGCCTATAACACACCAACGCATTAAAACACACCATCCCTCTCACGTGCCTTTTTTTTTTTTCTTTTTTACTTTTATTTCTTTTTTTTTGTATTTTTTGATTAATTGAAAAATGCTGAAAAAAGGAAATTTGGATGGGCTCACGTGTGATTTGCTATCCTCACCCCTGGTAGCTTGGCCCAATGACATGTGAACTAGTTTTTCGCTATCTCTGCACCCACTCTCCTTTTTTTTTTCTTGTATTTTTTAATTTCATTTTGTGGCATGTTCAAGATTCAATATTAAAAATACCAAATGATGCAAGAAAATCCTAAATAAATTCACACATAATCTTAACACATTTAAATAATTTTTGAATATTTTTATTTCCATTTTTAATTAGATTTGGCATTTTTCTTTGAATTTCCTTTGTGATGTATTCCTATGATCATATTTTGTGCTATATGATTCATATTTGATTTTCTACAAGGAGTTGTGAACTGAATTTTTGCATGAAATTTGACACTTGATTTTAGGGTGCATTGATAGACCTTTTCCAATTTTTGGGGATTTTTTAGACCACTTTTGGATGTGTTTGTGGTGCCATTTTATGAATGTTTAGCAATGGGTCATGAGTGATTTGTTTGGCTTAGTTTGAGCATGTTAAGAGATCAATTGTGAGCCTATCTTTTTAGTGTGATTGATCACTGACTTCATGATAACATGACTTGTTCCCTTTAAATTTTTATGACCTCTAGTCTCATTCCATATGTGCTCAATACTTCATTGGTGTATGTGATTGTTAGAGCCATTTCTTAGGATATGTTGATGATGTATCAATGCCATTTTGAGAAGCTTTTAAGGAATTTGTAATTACATGTTGTGGCACAATTATAAGCTTTCATAGTTCATTATAGGTCATGTCTTGACGAGTGTTGATTGACTTGTAATGTGTTGAAGTTGGATATGGAATGCATCTTTTGTTTGCTCCTCCTTCTTGGGTCTTTTAAGACCATTCTCTTGCTAGCTTTTACAAGACTTGAAAGATGATTAAACATGTTGTAGCTACTGACTTAGGACACCTCTAATCATGTTTACTTGACCTATAATCCTATCTCACTTGTTTGAAGTTGTATGACTTTAGATGTTGCCTAAATGTTAGGACTTGTGCTCATTTGTATGGATGTTCAATATGCTTTAACATGATGCATTCAATATACTTCTAATCTCATTTTGCATGACCTATAATGTGAATATCAACTTACATGAAGCATGATGACCCATAATTGCATTCCATGATCAATGAAACATAACCTTGACTTGCATCTTTCAATTGCACTTTGTTTGATCAACTTGTCTAACCTTTTTTAGATTCAATCTTTCCCAATGCTTATAGGAATTAGACATGACTTATTAGGAGTCATTAGGTACTGACCCAAGCTTGTCTAACATGTGTATATACTCTATGTGTTTCACCTTTGTTTGCATCACAAGTTATTGACTTTTGAGAACTATTTGATTGTGCTTTGTGTTCACTTGGTCTTAACCCTTTAACATGTAATGACTTGAGATTCATGTGATGATTATAGGATATGTTTAGATACTATAATATGACTTACATACTGACTTGGTTCCATTATTTTCCCATTTCATCTTCATTTGTGTGCCATACCTTTTCATGTGGTAGTTTCACTTCAAATGGCATGTTCTTAAGTAAGATTGCCTTGATCTTTTGAAAGTGTTTAGATATGAATGCCATGATTCCATGTACACATTCTTAACTACATTCAACATGATGTTAGCTTCTGTCTTTGATGAATATTCATGTCCTAATCCATTTACATGACTCCTAAACACTTATCTCACCTAGTTTGTGAGCAATATGTAATTGTGTGGTGTTTTAGTGCATAGTTTGACCTAGTTTGATTTATTTTGACATGTTAATATAAGTAGAAGTTAATTAGGTATACCTACTGACCTATGCATATTACTTCACTCTTAGAACCCATCTTGCATTTTTTTATAGTTGCATGTTGCATCTAACACAAGTGTAGGACGCCTAGTCTTAGTTTAGGAACTTAATGCATAACTTTTCAATTAATTGGTAACTAGTGCTTGTGATTTACATTCTTTTAACCAAGGTTGCTTAGGTTGGATTATGAGGTAAGGTACTTGAGTACATGAGTACTCTACTCTTCTTTCACCTTTTTTTATTTGATTTCTCTTATTCTTTCATTTGTGAATTGTGTGATATAGTGCTTATTTGTGTAACTCTTTCACCCCCCTTTTGGGATCCTAGCTTAACCTTAAGGTTAAGGTAGGATGAGCATTAGGTAATGCAATTCCTACTTGTCCATCTAGGTATAGGTTCCTTCTTCCCTCTTCTTAACTCAACCCATAGGACCAACAAATGCATGCTAACATTAGGACTACAATTAGTGTTCCCCTTAGATTTTACTTTACAACTTGAGTCTCCTCTCTCATCTCAAAACAAAATCAAAAACATGTAATAAAGCCAACAAGTATTGTATGCCATGAGCCTTAAGTACACGGGAAATGGAAGGAGGAGGGTCTCCCTTCACCTTTCTAGAGTTTTTAGCATACGTTCCATTGGGGCCGACCATGCGACGCATTCGCTCCTATGTCATAGACATTAGTGCAATATGAGTTACAAACACAATCAATCAAAACACTTATTCTAAAATACAATAAACAGACAAGCGTCATTCTCTTCTCATCTCAAACTCTCACTTGACGTAAGACCATGCTTCTCCTTGTTCTACTGCAAGCCGGTAACACGAGCCTCGGTTCAGCGAGTCGTACACCTAAGCTAGAACATTAGCATTGCCCAGTTAAAAAACACAAACAAAGCAGGGGTCACCCTTAGTGAGGGGAACTACGTCGCTCTGATTCTTCATTGGTTAATGGAGATACGTAGGCAGGAGATCGTGCGAGATCTCTGCGAGCACAACCTTATTTATCAACCTCTTTGTTTCTCCTTTCTTTTCTACCGATTCTGACAGGTAGTAGGAGCACCCTTCCTTTTGTTGTAAGTCCTCCTTCGGCCGGCGATCCTTTTGTCTCCCTTTAGCGACCCGTTGGTCGAACTACGACTGCTCTGACTTCCTCCTTCGTGTTAGATTGAGGATACGTAGGCACGAGACGGCGATGTCTTGGCGAGCAACCTTCCCCCCACAAATCCGTAGTCTGAACTACGTTGACTCTGACTTTCCCGCAGCCGAGGGAATACGTAGGCCTAGGACGACGATGTCCTATCGAGTCACTTTACTTTTCTTTTCTTCCTTTTATCCTCTTTTGGTTTTCACCTTCCCGTTTCTCCCGCTCGTTTTTCAGATAGCAGTTGAGCTTCAGATACCCTACACCCTTTGATTGATAACAACAAGCGTGGATCCCATCGAGTACGATGGACGCGAGGGGGTGCTAATACATTCCTCTCGTTTAACCGACTCCCGAACCCAGGCTATGGTTGCGATGACCATTCCTTTTCCTTTGTTGAGGTTTTCTTCGATCGTTTCCTTTCCCTGCGTCGGGATAAATAAGGTTCGGTGGCGACTCTTCTGTTCTTTTCCGCCGGTTGATTTTCGCAGATGCGACAAAATTAAAGAAGGCTCTTTATGGTCTAAAGCAAACCCCTAGGGCTTGGTATGAAAGACTGACAAAATTCCTGGTCAAAAATGGGTATAGAAAAGGAGGAACAAACAAGATTTTGCTTGTTAAGGAAATGGATGGCAAGCTCATGATTGCTCAGATATATGTTGATAACATTGTCTTTGGTGGAATGTCAACAGATGCAGTCTGAACTTGAGATGAGTCTAGCAGGGGAATTGACTTATTTTCTTGGACTTTAAGTTAGACAAATGGAGGATTCTATTTTCATATCACAAAGTAAGTATGCCAAAAATATATTAACGAAGTTTGGCATGGAAAAGACCAGTCATAAAAGGACTCTTGCACCTATTCATTTGAAGCTTTCTAAAGATTAAAATGGGATTAGTGTGGATCAAAGTCTTTACATGAGCATGATAGAAAGTCTACTATACCTGACTGTTAGTATACCTAATATCATATTTGCTATTGGAGTTTGTGCTAGATATCAAGTTGAGCCCAAAGTTAGTCATGTCAATCAAGTAAAGAGGATTCTAAAGTATGTGAACGATACTTGTGACTATGGAATGCTGTACTCACATGGTTCTGATGCCATGTTGGTTGGATATTGTGATGCTGATTGGGCAGGTAGTGCTGATGATAGGAAAAGCACCTCTGGTGGATGTTTCTTCTTGGGAAACAACCTTATCTCTTGGTTCAGTAAGAAGCAAAAATGTGTGTCTCTATCCACTACTAAGGCTGAGTATATTGTAGCAGGAAGCAGCTGCTCTAACCTACTTTGGATGAAGCAGATCTTGAAGGAGTAAAATATCAAGCATGGTGTCATGACATTGTACTGTGACAACTTGAGTGCTATCAACATATCCAAGAATCATGTTCAACATAGTAGGACAAAGCATATTGACATCCATCATCACTTTATCAAAGATCTTGTTGAAGACAAAGTGGTCAGTCTTGAGCATGTAGCCACTGAGAAGCAACTGGCTAATATTTTTACTAAAGCTTTGGATGCAAACCAATTTGAGAAACTTAGAGGTGAACTCAGAATTTGCATTGTTGAAGAATTATAGCAATTAGCCTTGATCATGCATAATACAAGGAAAAGAAAAAACCTGGTGTCAAATTTGTGGCTAAAAATGGGGAGTAGTAGTGGTGATAATGATGTTGATAGTGAGAGAGGGAGAAAGTCTTAGAGTGTGAAGCATAGACATGATCACTCCAGTCTTATGGTTTCTATTGTGTTGGTGGGAGGCTTGTGTTGGTGGTGCTGGAATGTCATTTTATATGTTCTAACATTATTTCATTTGTTGTGTCTAGGAGAATGCATTTTCTCTGCAGTAGGTTCTGATGTTCAGAGGGAGTGTGCTTGTGTTTGGTATTTTTGAAGTTTGGTTCTGTTGTATGAACATTCAAGAGTTAATGTGTATTATTCTTGTGATTTTGGTTTTCCCCTTCATGGGGAGTACTGGTTATGTATGACAGGGGGAGCTTTGTACCTGTCTAATTTGTAGCTGTAAATTTGCAGTTTGTACAAAGCTTACATGTTCTCATGTAGCTTGTATTGTTCTGTTTGATCTGTGATGTCAGACTAGATGTCTTGACATTGTGCTGTCAGGTGTGCTTAAATGCCTTGACAGTTTTTGGGTTTGTGGTTCTTGTTGTCTTGTGTTTCTATTTTGATTCCGCTGTGTTTGCCTCTGATGTGGGCTAAGGTTGTTTTAGCCAAAATTTTCCAAAGGGGGAGATTGTAAATTCTGTGGTTTTTGGATTGGCAACATTTTGGTAAGACAATATGCTGTTAGCAAGAAGTTAAGCCAGATGTTCTGTTATGACAGTCAGACATCATGTTCAGTATGGTGTTATGAGATGTGCCATGACATGTTATACCAGAAAGTTAGGACATGACTGTTTTGGTATTTTTATTATGATTTTTTAGTGTGTTTTAATTCACATGTTTGCGTTATCCAAGGAGGGATATTGTGGGAACTTCTGTTTTGACAGATTTTGTTGGTTTTCGTAAAAAGGATCCTTGAGCCTTTTTAGTAAACTTTGTATTGTGTTCTCCTTTTTGTGCAGGAAAGTATCTAATTATTGAAAGCTAATTCCTGGTATTTTACATTTTGTTTTAAGAGCCCAAGCCCATGCAGCTGTGATGCTTATTTAAAGGAGTCTCTAAACCTAAACAAAGCATGGATTTTGAAGCAATTAGGATTAGTCGTGTCTTGGAGTCTCTTTAGAGTTTAGTGTGTTTTTGTTTATATGTCACTCTTGTATCAGGTTTGATGCATTAAGTTGACTGATTGTTCATTGTTAATCGTTCACTCTAAAGCTTTTAAGAAAGAATGTATTGTTCTTAGTTGAAGCTTTTAAGCAAAACTAAGTATTGTACTTGGAAGGGTTGGTACTTCTTTTTGGGTTGTAGTTGAATCGTCACTGGTTTGTGACTGATAGGAAGTGAGGGGGATCTCATATCTAGAGGGTGTCTAGGTAGAAGTTGCACAAGGTAGTGATTAGGCGAGAAGTTGTAAATGGGGAAGTTTAGCTTTGAACTAATACTATCATATTGAATTTCCTTCCTGACTTTGTAGCCCCCAGATGTAGGTGAGTTGCACCAAACTGGGTTAACAACTACTTATATTATTTTTTTATTTTTCTGTCATTTATTCTTGTTCTGCATATTTAGGAGTAATCAAACTGTTTTGATCCCAGTGTTGTGACATTTGTCTCGACATATGGTATCTGTGTGCCAGAATTTCAAACTCTTACTAACATTAACTAACATGCTAACTGTTTTGACATAACTGATTATAACTAATTCTAACTAGTTAACACAACAACAATAATAGTTCAAACAATTCACTAGTAACAGTTCAAGCAATTCATTATCATACTAACAACTAACCAATTCCTAAACCCTAACAGTTAACTAACATCTTTAACCACTAATTAACTCAGTCATAGTCCAAATTCCATAGGAGTTCAACTAATTACTAACTAACCCAATTTCCAATCCAACTAATTTGGCTATCACATTCCACAAGTTCTATAACAATTAACCGTCATCAAACTAACTAACTCCTAAAGTTCTATACTCAATTCACTACTAATTCATCACTAACTACTAACCAATACTAACATTCACTAACAATCTAAAAATCACTAACTGTCACATTCACTAACCAATTCAAACTAACTTCTATTACCTAACATAACAATTCCTTTTAACCAATTCCATAACAACCATAATAGTTCAAACATCCTACTAACATTTTATACTAACTTGAGATAAACATTAACCTATCTAACAATCCCTCTTAACATCATCTCCAACTCACTAACAACCAAGTTTCAAACTGACTAAGTGTTAAACTAACTCTATTAACTCCTTAACTAATTTTCTTATTGGATCAACTAACCTTAACACCTGGCATAACCCCTAGCTAACTTGCCCTAAAAACTGCCCTAAAAAATTACAATCTCCCTCCACTTCAATCTCTATATAAAAAACCTCTCTACAATGATCAATGGGACCACTCACTCTACAATTTCATTCAAAATTCATCATCACTCTCTGCAAATTCAATCTCTCTTCTCCCTCACCAATACTCAAAGCTAAAAAATCTTTCATTGTTTAGAAAACTTCACATTGAAGTTTTCTTCAACAAGAGCATTAGCCTCACCTCTACTCCACTCTCCACTCATCAACAACAATAACACAACAATTTCAACAGTTCCTACATGATAAATTCAAGAGAAGAAGAAGAAGTTATTGCAAAAAAAGTTGAAGAATTCAAACTGTTTACATGGTTTTCTTCCTCTGGTCTTCTATCTTCATATCCACATTCAAAATTCTTCAACGCTTCCCAGGGTGAACCTCGACCCCGTAGGTTGGCTACTTTTTCCATTTCTCATTCCTTCTCCTCAAACTAGTTACCAGGACATAGGCTTTTGAGTAGGGAATCAAAGCCCTAAGGTCCTTGGCTTTAATTCCTATCATAGATCATTTAATTTTAATTTTGAATATTAGGGTTCTTAATGGTTGTGGTTCGAATTGGGAAATTTAGTGAGTTTCAAAAGAAATAGAGGTGAGAGGTGAAGAGAGGCGAGTGAAAGGAATACAGTGGGGGTCATCTTGGTTGATTCTGGTTGCTTCGTCGCCTCTGGTGCAACAGAACAATTTTCGGTGAGTGTAAGAGGTGAGATAGGGAGAGAGACCTGATTGAGATGAAAATTGAAATGAGGGAGTATGAACTTCACTCCATCCTTTGTCCCACGTTCATGGGCCTCCAAGCTAAGCCCAAGGGACTTTTGCTACATTGCACTCCTTGGATTGCTTACACACCCCTTCTTCTGAACTCATCAAGGGCATGGGCTTAGCACAATGGGCCCTGTGCCCAATTGATAACCAGACACACTTTCTTCTAAACACCCCCTGCAGAGTGCTACATTATTTAATTAATTTTTTTTCATTCTTTTTTTCTTTTCATTTTTTTTTCAAACACATAAAAACACATTAAATACATAAAAAAATGGTCATTAAGAAAGTATAATTCAACTCATTAGATTTTAGTTATGTTAGGATTTAATTGATTTTAATTGTTAGATTTATTTTATTTTCAATTAATGACATGTTAGAGCTTAGGGTTTAACATGATTAGATCTAACTTTTAATTCCATTATCTTTCTTAATAATCTCATGTGCTCAATGTGAGATTCTTAGCATGTTCATCCTATCTTATTAGTTAATCATATTCAACTTTGATCAATTAATTACTTTTTTATGAATTAGGCTTATTTTGGATAATTCATGAACAATTGCATGCTCCCCTTAGGGCCCTTATTCATTCAAGTGATCATAAGTTCCTTGATCACTTGATTGAATTAGACATTTACACTTGCATTCACACTTTATCCATCAAGTCAATTCAAGTCCATATTCACATTCGAGACCTTGGAGACAGAAGGACATCAAGACCTGATCATGCTAAGCTACATCCATTCAAGCACACCTTGCCTCATCAAGATAAAGAGATTCTTCTTATAAAACACTTTTTAATTATGATGTGTATTGTGCGCCGCAAGCCTTAAGCAATGGAGAAGAATGAGAGGGATACTGTTTACCCTTGTTCTAAATATCTTTGAATACGGGACGTAGATCCCAGTTATTCGAAGTATTCGTCTCCGTTCTTAGAATTCTTCGGGCCCGTTTTGGAGGAAGAAATGGGAAATTAGTCGGGTATGCTTGGCACGCTTTGGTGGCTCTAGCATTAGGTGCATCCAGCTATTGGACAATTTTCGGTCTGACTGGTATCATACTGGAAAGCAGTAGATGGAAGACATCATCGCTGACTTTAAGCTTGGGCAGGACAAATACCTGTATGAGGCAAATGATGCTTCTACGTCTCTCTCTATCTCTAGAGTGAAGGATGATTTATTTCTTTTGAAGCTCATTGGCCTTCTTTCTGACCAAGTAGCCTATTTGGTGAAGACTATGGAGATGAAGGATCAAGCTTTAGTCGTTGTTCGAATCAATAAGGGGGCTACTCATAAAGATATAAAGTTCTTGTGTTTCTAGAATGCTTTGTTAGCTTGGGAGCTGGCTGACTATACGAGTTCCACCCTCGAGGCGGTTTTGCAGTCATTTGAAAATGCTTTGGATCAAGTAGAGTATTTTTCACCACCCATGTCAATTTCTAGGTAGAAAATCAGGTCGGGTCAAGTCATTGTGGACCGGAAGATCGTTTTCTGTGGAAGTAGGCCCGATGAGATTCTAGTTTTGCGCCTTTTATCCCCCTTTTTTACCTCTATGGTGGTACTTCATAATGAAAGAGTTTATGGGAAATACATATTTATTGGATGAAATGCTTTCTATTACATGTCTAATGTGTTTAGTACGCCCACGTGCACATGGCTCCGGATTTTGTGAATTTGCAAGGTTTTCCCTCGGGGTTGACGTAACATCGTCATTTTATTGATTCAGCATTATCTTCGATATGAATCTTTGGCCTTTGTGAAATTGTGAAGTCTTCCCTCGTGGTTAACCGGAAGTCATAGTGACAATGGAAGGAAAATAAACTTAATATGTTTTTAATACCTATTTGAGGTATCAACGCGACCCTGAGTACAAAGCTCCAGATATTTTTCAATTTACGAGGTTTTCCCCCGAAGTTTATTGAACTTCACTAAGGTTGTTCCCAGCCAAGTGTCAGTTTCCCTTCCCCCTACATGATGAAAACCTGGTCAAGGGTAGACGCATGGCCAACCCACCACGACATATGGAGTGGTTAGCCGCTAGATGGGGGTGGATCATTATTACATGTAGGGATTAATTGCTTTAGTCTGACACATAAAGCATATACGACAACACCCTTAACTTTATCTCGGGGAATGATTGCTTTAGCCGGATGTACAAATTATCTCTGACAGCACTGCTGACTTTATATGGGGAACTAGTTGCTTTAGTCGGACGTGCAAAGTGTCTCCAACATCACCCCTAGCTTTATGTAAGGAATTAATTGCTTTAGCCCTACGTATAAAGCGTCTTCGACTGCACCCTTGGATTTATATGGGGGATTGATTCCTTAGCTAGATGTATAAAGCTTCTCTGATAACACTTCTCACTTGATGTGGGGGATTGATTACTTTAGCCGAATGTACAAAATGCCTCTGACATCATCCCTGGCTTTATGTGCATCAGGCATCAATGTCTTTGGTCGTTCCTAGACGTCCTATTGCTATGCACATTTACAGAGAAAATTGCATCTTACAAAAAATCATTTATCTTGCTGTTATATAGATATACAAGCATATAAATGGTAAATGACTTAAGCATACGCTTTATTATCATTGAGGAACATAAAACATAACGAGGTGGGGCGACCACTGTAGCGAGCGATTTTGGACGTGGTTTTTAAGCACTGTCGCTCTAGGAGGGTACTACAGGTCGATTCATTTTTTATCCTATTGAAGCTGATGAAGGAAGGGAAATAGATGTCTCCAACTAACCCTGCTTTGCAAACTGAGGTTAAACAGTCAAAACTGTTGGTTTACAGATGCGATCAATGTGGGGGGGCCTCTCTTAGGTTTATTTTGATCGAGTTTAGACTTTTGGTGGTGGATACGGACTCGGATGTTTTGATGGATATGTGAGGATTTGTGACCTGAGGTTTTTGATGTGGTTTGCTCGCTAAGATTTTTCTTTCAATCTTATGCCGACGTATTCCCGTTTATCGAAACAGGGAAATCAGAGCGATCGTAGTTCCTCCTATTCTATGGGAGGAAACGGTGTTTTGGTGTCTTGTTCAAAGCCCAAGACATGAAGCTAAAGGTGGTTTATATCTTGTTCAAAGCCCAAGATGTAAAGCTGAAGGGTCTATTTGTATCTTGTTCGAAGCCCAAGATGTGAAGCTCAAAGGGTGTTGACTTTAGAGAGAACTTGTCATCTCTAAAGGGGTCTGTTTGTCGCAATTGTTGGGTGACTGATTATAAAGGAGAATTACTTTAACTGGGATATGCGAATCCAGAAATGCCATAATTTTCTTTATAGGGGATTTTCAACCTGGAAGAGAAGACTTTAACTCAGTTTAGAGCAATGCCATCTTTCCTTAGGAATTTCTCATGCCAAAAGAGGGACAGTGGCGTAGATGTAAATAATCCAGAGGCTTGCCGCTTATATCAATTAGATGAAGGGGAAAGGAGTTGTTGATGTTTGTATACTGTGAATGAGGCACAACTTTGATGCTAAAAGGTTGATTGACTCAACCGGGGTTTTCTTATACAAAGCCTAAGAGGAGGCTAATGACCCAACAAGAGGATGTTTTTATATGTCTCGTACGAAGCCCGAGAGAGAGGCTGGAAGGATTGACTCAACAAGAGAACGCATTTTGTATGTGCCTTGTACGAAGCCTAAGACGGAGGCTAAAGGTTTGACTCAACAAGAGAGTCCTTTATGCTCAACAAGAGAGTGATTTGTATCTCGTACGAAGCCCGAGATGGAGGCTAAAGGTGATAGACTCAACAAGAGAGTCTTTTTATACTCAACAAGAGAGTGTTTTGTATCTCGTACGAAGCCTGAGATGGAGGCTAAAAGATTAACTCTGCTGGGGAGAATCATTGTACAAAGCCCAAGAGGAGGCTAGGGTTACTGTTTCAGTTGAGTGACATGTCCAGTATGTTGGTTAAAAGAGAAAATCAGTTCTTATATGGGTAATGTTGTACTCATGGATTTGATCTGAGGATCGGGATTATTTCTTGTTCTTTAAGGAAACGGGGAATCCAAAGGGTATTGAGACTGCCCAAGTCTACGGGTCTTATCTTTTGTACTATGCTTAAGAAACAGTAGTAGTAAGATCTAGACTCTTTGAAAGACTGTTCTATTAAGATGACTGATTTCTGTTCCTATACCTCTAGGAGGTCGTCGGGATAATTTGTACGAAGCCCAAGAGGAGGCGAGAAAACTTTTAAGAAGCCGAGGGACAATTTGTACTAAGCCCAAGAGGAGGATATCTTCCCGGGGAAAGAATCATTATACAAAGCCTAAGAGGAGGCTGTGAAAACTTCTAAGAAGCCGACGGGTCCTTGTACAACGCCCAAGAGGAGGCGGGGATGCTTTTAGGAAGCCTGTGGGTCCCCAAATCCCGAGAAGTTCAAGACATGCCATTCACTGAGAATAGATCAAGCAAGGAAAGTTTGAGAATTTGGAAGAAACTCAAGAGATGCCATTCACGGAGAAAAGATCATCTCTGGGGAGTCAGAGTTTCTTTGATAATTTCTAAGGGTGACAGTCTGAGAAAGGGTTCACCGAGAATGCTGCCTTTCACGTCTCCATATTGTTTAACCCCAAGAGGAGGAAAGGCTGTGTCTGGTAATCCTATGGGGATCTAGTTGTGTTTGCATTTAAAAGTGATCAACAGGGCTTTACCTAGTGCTAGACGTAGTTGCCGGGGAAACTCTAAATATCTATACTATTATTACACAGTTGATATGAGTTTGTGAAAGAAGACTTACAGTGAAACAGCCCCACAATACAGTTATATACATATGAAAGCGGTAAATAAAAACGGGTAAACACTTACTCGGTTGTAGAGCTTCCATGCTGTTTTGTTAGTTAGTTCAACAAAGAAAGCTTTGATAACAATATTATATTCAAAATCAAAGGAGAAAGTGCTTTGAAAAGATTGTTGGGGCTTACAGCTCAAGGAGAGGCCCATGGTTTTATCAGTGATCGCACTGTCGTTTTGTACAGGAACTTATACAAGTGACTGAGGCCCAAGAAAGGTTTTCTGTACAAAGGGGATGGGTCTTACACTCTCTCAAGAGGCCCAAAATGATTGAAAGTGAACAAAGATGGGTCTTATAGCTCACGGAGAAGCCCAATGATTAATTTTGAAAAGGGCGACGATCGCGCTGAGGTTTTGAAAACACTGTGGGTCTTATACAATGACTGAGGCCCAAAAGTTTTTGGTTTCAAAAGGGGGGTTGGGTCTTACACTCTATTAGAGGCCCAAAAATGATTTTGAATGGGTCTTATAGCTCGAGGAGAGGCCCAGATGGTTTGTTTTAAATGGGCGATGATCGCGCCGAACTTTTGAAATACAACGGGACTTATACAACATTTGAGGCCCAAAATAGGTTTGTATTTACAAAGGATTGGGTCTTACACTCTATTAGAGGCCCATAGTGTTTTTAAAAGGTTTGATGAGGGTTGAATTAATCAAAACCCTAATTTGTTTCCAAAATGTATTTTAATTGAATAAAAAATTCAATTAAAATGATCAAAATTGTTTAACATGTGGAAAACAAGTTGTGATCTTGGATTGATGTTTCAAAAATCATGTTTTGACCTACAAAATGATTAGAAATCATAAATATTTGCAAAATCAAGAAGGAAAAAATATTTTAAATGTAAAAAACAATTAATTCTTTGCAAAAATATCAATTATATGAAATAAATAATATTTTTGGGATTTTTTGGTAAAATAAAATATTTAACATTTTTGTGAATTATTAAAAAAAGAATCAACTCAAAATCATTAAAACTCAGAGATAAATTAATTTTTGAATCAATTAAATAAAATCACAAAATTCAAATATTTGAATTTTCAAAAAGGGCGCCAAGAACAAGGGCAAGAACACGCGCCACCCTCTGTTTTCTGCAGATTTGCGTTTTCTATCCAATCTCACTGAATACTTGATTATATCATGCAATCTACATATCAATCTACTCGTTTCAACCTCACGATCATGTCTATGGTCTTTAATTTCATTTATTTTAAGCATGGAATAAGAAATCAAAGAGAAACCTCAAGAACCCTAAATTATGCATGAAGGTTCAGAAATTCCATACACGATTCAAACAATGCAATTGATTGAGGGAAAACACTCCATGCATGATTATGAACATATGGCCAAATTATTGTGCAGCAAAAATTGCATGGATCATAGACTTAGAAGAGCTCATGCTTACCACTTGCAGCTGGTGATCATGCTTTATGTTAGAGGCGTTACAGCTTGGTTCCAAGGTTATGGACAGCTTCCCTAGGTGCTATGGAGTGTGTCTGGATGCTTGGAATGGATTGAAAGGATCTGGAACTTGAGATGGTACCCCAACTGCAAATCTGTCAAAGGCTTGAGCAATTGGCTGGTGATTTTGTGATTTTGGTGTTCCAGATGTTATGTGAGTGTTTGGATAACTTCTATATGATGTTTATGAGGCGTGTGTGTGATTGGTTTGGTTAAAATTGCTCTCAAACTCAAAACCCGATGGTGACTTGCCTTAGAAGGCAAAATTGGAAGTGGGAAGGTGATTTTGAGGAAAGCATTTGTTTGATGGCTTTGGTGTACTCAAACTGAGCACAAATGAGCTCTATTTTTAGTATAGCAAGTTTGTTTTGCAAGCAATAGTGAATGGTAACTGTAGCAGAGGTTTGGGCAATGTTGGCAAATGAGAATCCAAGTCTCCTCTAGCCATTGACTAGAGGTTAGAGCACAGAGTTGTGGTTCCCTAGTTGTTGGATCATTCTTGACTGAATTCAGTTGCAAATGTGTCAGTCAATGCCACCTTGGTGCATCCATTAAATGCTCCAATCCAAAATTGGAGTCTTGTCCCTCTTTTAGGGATTTCTAGGTTTGACATGCTATTTTTGGTTCCAAAGACTTGGGAGGCTTGGGATCAGAGTTGGTTCCTCCTTGGTCCCCCCTTTAGGTGTTCAGATGGATAGAGTTGCTTGCCCCTTGTAAAATTTGAGCAAATCGAGCAAAACTCCAAAATCTTCGTTGCCTTGGCAGTTTTCAGCAAGGCATGTTGCCATGGTCATATCTCATGGCTCAAGTTGAGTTTGGTGATGTTCTTGGCCATTTTGGAAAACCCTCATATGATACAATAACTGTTTGATCATAATTGGTTTTGATAATTTTTGGATCCAAGTGAAAAATGCTCCTACATTTGGAAAAAAGTGAAGGCAGATTTTAACTTAGTGAAAATTTCACTAAGTGTTGGAAAAAGTGGCATTTCATGTTTTCAGCCATTTTGATCATTCCATAACTCAAAATCCATAATGAATTGGAATGAGGTGTAGTTGAAGCTTTTGTAGAGGGTCATGAGAGCTACAAATCCAGCTTTGGATGGGAAAAAATGGCCTTGTGGTTTAGGAGTTATGATCCTTCAAAGTTGGTACCCTAGCCACTTTATTCCATAACTTAGAAAATTTTCTAAGTTTTTATGGTTACCCTTTTTACAAGTTATCCCACTTTTCTTGATTTTTCTTGATGAATGATGATTCAAATCTCACATTAACATCATTTTAGGGTTAAAAACCCATTTTTTTGAAAAATCTCAAAAAGTCAAAGTTGACTTTTGTGCACAGTTGACTTTTTATCAGATGAATTCCAAACTGTGCAATCCTCTATGAAATCAAGTCCTTGACCTAAATCAAACTTGATGGATTGATTTCATAGGTGTTATAGGGTGTATTGAATCATGTCCTAGGGTTTGGGAGCATGTCCTGGTCAAAAGTCAAAGGCACAATTGACTTTTCTCGCGAAACCCTAATTATGGTTCAGATGGAATTGAAACTTGTTGCTCAAGCTTCTTGGATTAATCCATTGTTGTAAATGGATCAATGTATTGTATTAGAGACCCTCAAATCATGTCTTGAGGTCTTGGCTCATGGTTTGTCCCAAAAGTCAACTTAGGGGTGAATTAGGTCAAGAAACCCTAATTCCTGATTTTTTATGTATGCATCCCCTGAGGCTAAATTGACTTGGTGATTGGGTTTATGATGTCCCTTGGAGAATCATAGGTTATGCCTTGAAGCATTGGCTCATTCCCAGAGGAGAATTTCCATCTGGAGGCCCTGGTCGACCAAAACCCTAATTTGGTGACACTGGTGATCTTGAGGGTTAATCCACTTAGAAGGGAGCAGCCTTGTGCTTGATCCTTGAAGTGGGAGTCCTTTTGATCCATTATGGATGTTTGAGAGGCTAGACAAGTTGCAGATCATGTCATTTCTTGATTGATCCTTTATCTACGAGCTCTGAGAGGGCTTGAAACCCTAATTCTGATGGTAGTGGATGCTCACCCATCTTTGGGGAGACTAATGGTTCATCCATATTGTGATGATAATTTACACAATGATGGGAAATCTTAGTGGTCAAAATTTGGGGTATGACAACCACCACTTATTTATTTGCTTTTTACGTGTTCTTTAGCAACTTTTTGGAGGGTTGATACCCGTCCTGTTGAGTTTTCTGATGAGGGAAGTGACATTGAGCTTCATGAATATGCCTTCTCCCTGATCTTTTTGGAGAGCTTGGTATATTCTTGTTGCTCCCTCAAAATCAACATTAATGGTAGCCAGTTCTTATAAATTGTGGTATTTAAGTTTGAGATGGACCGATAAAGCAGCAATGTCTAACATTGCTGCAAAAGGTCGTCCCAAGATGCAATTGTACACGCTCTTAAAAGGAACAAAAAGAAATTGAGAATTTATTTCCCAAATATCTTCTTTGTTGCTGATGAAAACTATTAACGCCACATATCCCCAAGGATAGGTTGTAGTTCCGTTGAACACATGGAGGTTTGAGGCTTCATATGCTAGTAATTTGCTTTGGTCCAGGTTCATCTTGTCGAATAGCTATGGTTACATGATATTGTAGGAGCTTTCGCCAATGATGAGGATATGAGATATGTCAAATTTTCCAATTGTGGTAATGATCACGGGGGAAAAAATATCATTCGAAATGCCTTTGACTTTTTTTAGTCACACTCTAGCATAGGAGGGTCAGGAAGTTTTAATGACGTGTTTACCTATTAACGCTAGAAAACCATCATCTCAGAAATCTTCCTTTTCATTGTCCCTTTGGAGTGGAGATTCGCCCAAAGTTCCGGTTACACTGGATTTTTCGACTTAACTATGAATGGCAAGTATTCATGAGGCTAGCCATAAATGTGCCACGTGGACGACAAAAATAGAGTCAACATGATTAATATGACTCAAGGTCGGGGGTCACCTATAGTGATGCTAGTCAAAAGTGGTGTTGTCGAAAAGCCTAATGAAAAGCATTGAGACTTAGTGAATTAAGCACCATGCTACGGTAGCACTTAGTGAAATGGAATACCAGGTCATATTGACTAAGTGTAGAGTTCACTGCGATGGTGGGCAACACGTCGGAGCATGTTACTTTGATATATATTTGACGATGGAGGTTTTGACAAGGATTATTAGTTCTTGGCGCCAACAGAGCAGTTGAGAGATTCAAAAGAAGGAGCGAGGCGGGAACTATTGCATATGCGTTGATGGTTACTCAGAACGTGGGCTCGTCAAGGGAAAAACCGCTACATTATCTGAAGACGTGTCATCACGGGGATAGTTTTTTAGTCTTGTACAATTATTTTAGACTTGTATATATAGCAACTTAGGTTTATTTTGTAAAGGGTCCGCAAATTATACACATTTGTGCTACACTCAAAGTACCTGCGTTGTAAAAAAAAGAGTGAGGAAAATTTACGCATGTGTTCCACCAATTTAATACATTCCAGCATTTTTATCTTAAAATGTCTTGTTTTTATGCATTTCAACCCTTTTTTACTTTCGACTGCCTTTACGTTTCCCGCACTCTATTTTCGACTACCTTTATCTTTTCAGCAAACTTTACTTTTCTGCACTTTACTTTAAAAGTCTTTTAGCTTTCAGCCCTTTATATTACTTCACTTTATCTTTCTACGCAAGCATTTTACTTCGTTTTACCTTGCATTTCGTTCGCATTTGCCTTGCATTTCAGTCACATTTCTATATCACGACGTCATTCCAGAAGTTTGCGTTGACTTCGACGAACATCCCTATTTTCGATAAAAAAATGACACATAAATATGTCTAGGATATTTTCGAGTTTGATCCCTTAAGTATTAATATAAACTCGCATTTGTTCTGAGAATTTTCACCGAAAAGAAATTGGCACGCCCAGTGGGACCGTTTTATGTGTTTGTCTTTTATTTTGTCATTTTGTCAAGAAACATCTAGTGTTTTCTACCTCTGTTTCATCAACTTTTCCTATTCGCGTGCGAGAGTGCATGAGATTGAGGTGTGGTAAAATAACCAATCGAGAAGTGAGGAAACTGTTTGTTAGACGATACGTTTGAAGAATAGTGAATCCTAGAAATAACCAGCCTTCACACAGAACTGGAATGGGAACGGGGATAGTTTCTGCGATAATAACTAAACCTATTCCTTCAACTACTAGTACCACGGTGATGTTGTCGACAACGACGACATCAACGACTCCACCTGAAGGAATAATTATTACACCAATACCCCAGAGTTACCCAGTGACTCCCAGGCCCTCCATGGCGATACACTTTAAGCCTTTTGCCATAAATTTCACGATGCCCATGCCAGAGCGTGAACAACCATTTGAGATGCCGACGAGGTTTATGGAAAACTTGTAGAATAACCCCTCGACGTTTGGGGATAATACCGCAAGTATGTTTTCGCCTATTATGGAGTCCGACTCATCCATCTATGGCCGAAATGTGTCACCCTATATGGGGATAGGTTTTGGTTCCCAAGCTATGTCGGCCTTGACAACAAGTTTTGTCATGGCAATGAGGCAGCAGATGGACGAGAGTAACCATGACATAATAAATACTCTAACACGCCATATGGGTACAATATTTAATTTGTTGATTCAAAATACAAATCAGAGTTACCAATAATTGGCGACTCAGATGACACAAATACCTGATTTTTTCGACGCTTCCCCAGTTTAGTTTTGACCAAGTACACAACCCCAGGTTGATAGACAGACTTAACATGAGGGAGTAGTCTCATAGGAGACTGTGAACCAGGGACAACAAGTGATTCCCCAACACGTCGATCAAGAAGTACCTAGTGAAGACGGTAATTCACCCATTGTGATGGTTAATCGATACCAGGATGTCGACCGGGTTATCCATCAGGTTCGAAAGGAAACTTTGTTAAGAGAAGATAACCTGACAACCATTGTCGAAAGGATAATGACGTAAAATGGGGTTAAGGTCCATTCTTCCTCAGGCTTTGGCTTTGAGGTGCCTTCTTTGTCTTTGCCAGCATCATCTTTTTCACACACAACAGGTGCTTTCCACTCTTTAATAACAGCCTTCCAAGCCCTGTTGTCCAAGGATTTTAAGAAAGTGGTCATCCTTGGCTTCCAATAGTCATAATTTGTTCCATCCAAAATAGGGGGTCTGTTGACGAATCCTCCAACTTCTTTGTCCATCTTTACACCAGAAAGTAACTTCCCTAGATCTCACCCAGAGACAGACAGGATGCCTGCTTTGATACCAATTGAAATTCTGGTATCAGACGTGTGATGTTAAGGTGTGATGTCACAACAACATACTCTGCACAATGGACAACAATAACAGTAAAATAACACCAAGAATTGTTGACCCAGTTCGGTTACAACCAACCTACTCTGGGGGCTACCAAGCCAGGGATGGAATTCATTACTTGTAGATATAATTTACAGACTCAACAACCCGTTGACAATCTCCTAAACTTATACTCTACTAATGACTTCCTACCTAAGAAACCACTTAGGTATGAGAACACCACTCAATCCCTTACAAACTCTCAAAGAAACCACTTTGAGTACCCTTGATCTTACTTCACAGCTTTGATCAAGCAACCACTCTCTATTACTTCACAGCTTCTAGAGAGGACAGAATACGACACAACAATTCACCCTAGAATTCTGGTTACACAACTCGTACAAAATACTCAAGACACTCAGCCTATGCTCTTGATCTTCTCTCTGTATTTCTGTACCTTTTTACTTTGGTCTTGTACGCTTTATATAGCTCCTTGAATTGGTCTTGGACTTGCTACAATATCTCCCAGATTTGTTATTTAAAACTGAATATTTAAAACAGATTTTCTCCTAAAATCTTTTTAAATCTTCAACCTTTTAAATCTCCTACAAATCTGTAACAGATCTCCTATGCAGCAGCAAATATCTATCCCAAGATATTCGCATCCAATGAGATAGCTTGCTCTCCACAATTCCAGCTAATACGCAACCCTAACAACATCACAACCTGCTATTGTTAATTCTGCAGATCTGATGTTACAACATCACCTATGTGACATCAGACATCCAACTTCAGCAATTAATTACTTAACACAGCCCAGCGTTAAGACTTCAATGTTGCAACATCAGCACCTTGACATCAACATTGAACATACTTTGTTTTACCAAAATTCCAGCCAATCCAAGAACTAACAGTAAGCCCACCTTCATCTGGCAATGACTTTACCTTTTCTCCCCCCACAGTTGGAAAATTTCCGAGTTCTTTTTGTATTCAATCTCCTTTTACCTTGAATGTCTGAAATCGTTGTTATCAGTCCTTCAGGTCCAAGTTGATTGAATAGGGACAACTGTAACACCCCAAAATTTGCTCTCTTTTTCTTTAACCTTGATGGCTTATGTTTCATTTCATGTGCATCATTAATCATATCATGACATTGGCTCTTGATACATGGGATCAAGTTATTTCTGAGGCTCAAGACTTCCTTTTATTCCTAATTTTAAGCAGCAAGCATCAGAAGCTCCGACATTTATTTTGCTCGGTGATCCAGTACTGGACCGTATTTTTCATGCCAGTTATTTTAAGGGCGAAAGAAAATTCACAGATTATTTCAGGTATTACTCAGGCACAAGATGAAATGACAAGTTTCAGAGGCATAACAAAGCTCAGAACAAGTGGCAACATGCGGTTCTCCAAGTTTCCCTCTGTGTGGCGCCAAATTTGAAAATTTGAATGAGGTAATCGATTACCTACATATGGGTACCAGAAGCGAATTTTGCCCAGAAAATTCATTTTTTAGCACTGCAACATTTGGATTGCATTTTGGTTATGTGATTTCCCATGTGCATCAGAAGAAGGATCTAGAATTGGTTCAAAATTTGATTCATTTTCACAAATTAATTCATTCCCTCAAAAAATACAAACATTCCACTCCTAATTTCCATTCCAAACACTAACCCACACTCCAAACCACATTTTGATTCCTAACCTAGGGATTATTTAAACAATTTTACTCCATACCTCACGCATTCACACTCATTCACCCTTATTTTTCTGAATTTTCTCTCAATTCTCTCTCAATTTTTCACTCTCCATTTTCATCTTCAACCTTCACCAAAGCTCTTCTATTAGAATTCTCAAATTCTTCATTGGAGATTGTGAATTCTAGAGTTAAACCTTCATCATTTCCTCTCATTAACACAATTCTACAGTAGAAAGTGATTTGGATCTAGATTCAAGGTTTGGAAGCATTTTCTTGAAGAAACTTTGAAGCAAGTTCATCACATTGCATTGTTCTTGAAGTTTCTTGCTAGGAATTCATTGGATCTTGGAGTTTCCTTGCTTGATCTGTCCATTTTCGTTTGTAACATTAACCAAAGCAATCCTCCACTTTGTAGGTTGGTAAACTTCAGATCCCAACTGATTCTAGATTATTTATAACTTTTGCAATGTAGATCGTTGAATTGTTGATGTGAATTGATCTATTGTTGGATTTAATTGTGGATCTTGTTGTGTTGATTGATGCAATTGGTGTTTGATTACTGATATTTGATGTATTTTTCGTGTACAGTTGCATACCTATTCATTTGGATGATTGGATAAGTGATTTGCTGCTGAAAGTGCTTTTGGAAAGTTGAATTTCTGCCACTGTCACTGTGGTAATCGATTACCATATGTGGGTAATCGATTACCCTGTCCTTTTTTCAAGTTTTTCGAGCTTTTTAAATGGGTAATCGATTACCACAATCAGGGTAATCAATTACTACTGTGACATAATGTGTTTTTCTTGCTTTTTTAAGCTTGGTTGGATCCCTTTCCATCTCTAAACCTCATGGATTGATATGATGCTTATTTGTGGAATGTTCTTGAGTTGTTTCACCTCACACCACAGTAAGAATGCGATTCTTCGACATGTGACATTTGGTTTCCGTGATGTATGTCCATGATTTAGGTATTTTGCATTCTGATGTGATGATCATAAGGCATAATCAAGTGTACGTTTGTGATTTCTTGTTCTTTTTGTTTATCTTGCCGGATATATGATTCATGTTCATGTTTGCTCTCATTTCCATGAACGCATGTTCGTTTCAAGCGACTAATTGTTGATTTGATGAATTGTCTATGATGCTTTTGGTGAATGCTTAAGTATGCAATGTCATTGGAATCTGTTCATGCCTAATTGCTTGTGCTTAATAGTATGTACATGAGTAGTCATTGCTCTTACTTGATGTTCGTTTATGTTTGCAATTCGTGTGCATTTGTTTAAATGCATAAACATGTTCTTGCTTATTGCTTGTGATGCATGATTATGCTTGATTGTTGGACATGTTTGTGGTGGATTGATTAATATTTAATGCATGCTCAAGTTGATGTTGTGTTGTCCTATGATCATCCATGCTTTATGCTTATTCATGAGCATTTGTTTGAATACATACAAGTTGCCTGTGCATTTGCACCTGCCTTTCCCTGAGTTATGCATGTTGTTAAATGTGCTCATTCTGTCATGTTGCATTTCACATCTGTTATGTGCTGAGAACATGAGTTGTTAAATGTTGTTTTGATGGTATGTTGGAATTTACTATTGTTCCGAGCTGGAGCGCTGTTTTAGCTACTGTTTTTGGTTTATTTTCTTGGTTTTGGTTTGCTTTTGCATGTTCCCTTAGGATTCCCTAGTCCAACTTAATTTTTGATTAAGCTTTGAGTATGATAGACATTAGGAGTCAATCCATGCATGATAACATTAGGTTAGACCCCTTTCAACCTCAACCTTAGGTCTATCTTTTTCATGCTAGCATTAGGATAGAAATTCCTTTCGCATCCTAACCTTAGGGCCATTTAGTATGATAACATGTAGGACCGATTTTCCCCGTAGACCTTTCATGCGTCTTCTTCTCTCTCTCAAAACAAAATCAAAACACTTAATAAATATGATGTGCATTGTGCGCCACGAGCCTTAAGCACATGGGGAAAGGTGAGCGAATGCATTTCTAACCTCATCTTAGGGTATTTTGTGCACGAGACATTTGGATCGTTAGCGGGAAGTATTCGCTCCTATGTCATAGACTTTGGTGCGGTGTGCATCTCAAATAAAGTCAATCCACTTCTATCTAAAACTCACAAACCAAACTGCAAATCATTTTATCCTTCAGGATTGTTTGTCAAATCATTTTCAGGAAGAGTGTGTTATTTCCGTTCTACCGCAAACAGGCATCGACCCTAACTGCTGGAACGCGAACTTAACGTCTCTCATAAAATAACACTTAATGACTCGTAGGTCGAACAATGATCACTCTGACTTCCTTATTCTTGTTCGGATAAGGATACGTAGGCACAAGACGACGAAGTCTTGGTGAGCAACCTTCCCATCTACCCGTAGTCCTCCGAACTACGTTGACTCTGACTTTCCCATTGCACGAGGGAATGCGTAGGCCTAGGACGACGAAGTCCTATTGAGTCTCCTTTTGTTTCTTCCCTTTTCATTTTTGTTTAGCAGTAGAGATTTAGATAACACACCCTTTGATTAGAACAACAAGCGTGGATCCCGTTGAGTACAACAAATTCTAGGGGTTGCTAATACCTTCCTCTTACGTAATCGACTCCCGAACCCCTACTTTGGTTACGATGACCATGTCTTCTCCCTTTTGAGTTTTCTTCGATAGTTTCCTTTCCCCCGTCGGGATAAATAATGTATCACAACTTCTTAGGACATAAAACCTCACAATGTTTTCTTTTCAGGGATCTTGTGCAGAATGCTCTGAATGAAAGCAAGCTCAAGTTTGCTAAAGGAAAGGCCCCAATGAAAATTGAGGTTGATCCCTTACAGATTGGAGATTCCAACTACGTGGAGCCTGTTGTGGTCAATATGGTCGAAATCTTTGAGGATTTTGACATGAAAGAATTTGAAACTGAAACCAGATCGAAGTCATGTTCTCAAAATCCGGTGAAAATCTTATTAAATTTCTTTACATGTGTCAAGCTGATGACTCCGAAGTATTGATGTACCCTAGATGCAGTGCTTTGTTCGACAAAAAAGTTGCCAAGCAAGTCTAAGATGCTCAAAAGGCTAAAGACAACGAGAGGGTCCAACCTCAATACCACTTTAACAAGGGAGGTGCACCTCAGAGGAAGGATCGAGCAAATGGATCACAGAAGGCGAAGCCAAACACCTATAAGCCTTCAGCCGACGCCCCCCAGAGGAAGTGGTCGAAGCCTGCTGAAAGAGAACGCAACAGGAACCCAAAGTGGGGAAACTTTGAAACGGGTCGATGGTCCTCCATGACATACAAGGAAAACTTATAGATGTTTAAAAGACGTTCCTATGGGCCTAGCGCAAACTATAAGGGGAAGAATCCCATGACTAGGACCTAATGGCGTAGTTTTCAGAGGAAAAAGAAGACAGAAAGGGATGTTTCTGGGTCGAGTGATACCAGGCCACAGCAAAACCCAGAGGACGGTCAGGCAAAGAAACTAGTTGGAAGGAAATTTTTTCCCTCCAGAAAGATCATCAGTGAAGAGCAAGCCAAAGAAGATGAGCTGGTAAGAGATAATTTCGATTTCGGGTCAGAAGGCGACTTTGATGTCCTGTGTAATGTGGTCTCTGTATTGCCTTATGAGTACGACCGCGTGACTGAGGTCGCTGAAGAGGAAGACTATGAGGAGGAAGAACTGGAAAAACACAAGTCAATCTGCTACTTTATTATGAACAACAGGTGCATCAAAGAGCAAAATGCTTTCTTTGAGCGACCCCACGAAGGGATGAAGAGCCACCTGAATCTTTTGTTCATAAGAGCTAAGGTCGAAGACACTACCGTTAACAAGATACTAGTCGACAGTGGAGCTGTTATAAACCTAATGCCATATTTCATGTTGGATAAGTTAGGTATGTACAACACCGACCTTAGACCCCACAATATGATACTTTCAAATTATGAATGAAAGATAGGCCAAACCATGGGGGTTGTTCAAGTGAATGTGATAGTTGGGTCTATTACTCGGCCTACCGTTTTCATGGTGATAGCGGCAAGGGCTAGCTACAACTTGCTGCTGAGAAGAGAATAGATACATGGCATAGGGGCAGTCCCTTTGTCCCTACACCAGAGGATAACTATTTGGCGCAAAGATGAGAATGTCGAAAACATCAAAGAAGACCAAGGCTACTACGTGGCTAAATTTAACCATGTAGACAGAAGGAATTTCGACAAAAATTTGGCGAAGATAGCGCCATGCATACCAGCTGAAACTGGCTGCGAGCCTTTAGAGGAGGCATTTTTCTCCTTGAACCTTCACTTCACCCACGGGTTTACCTGGGGACGAGAAATCATGGGGCAGAAAGTTTGGTATGCGAATGAAGTCCGGCCAACAGGCTGGGGAGACGAATTCAGTGATGATGAATGAGTTTGAAGCGTTAGCTCGAATCACGGCCTATGTGGCCAAGAACAGGCTACAAGAAACTTTGGAACTGAGGTACCACACGTGGCTGTTGAAGCCAACGAGATGGAAGTGTTTGACGTAGGTGATAGAATCAACGTTAAACCGCAGTCCATCGAAGAACTACAGCCAGCAGGATCGGAGAGGAATGGTCTGAAGGACCAATGGCTTGATTGTATCTATGATGACGAGCCTTTAGGTTTCAAGAAGGACCCAGTGGCATCCATCACCAAGATGTAGCCATAGGATCCTCTAGAAGAAATAGACTTGGGAGATGGATCGACCAAAAGACCAACCTATATAAGCGCCAACATCGATCCAAGCCTGAGGGCAAGGGTAATATAATTACTTAAAGAGTTCAAAGATTTTTTAGCTTGGGATTATAATGAAATTCCAGGTTTAAGCAGAGAAGTGGTGTAGCTCAAGCTACCAATAAAGGCAGGCAAGAAGCCAGTCAAGCAGACGTTGAGGCGATTTGCTCCAGAGATAATGTCCAAAATTAAGGAGGAAATCGAAAGACTCCTACGAAGGAGGTTTATAAGAACTTCCAGGTAAGTCGAATGGCTCGCTAATATCATTCCTGTTATAAACAAAAACAAAACATTGAGGGTCTACATAGATTTTACAGATCTAAATGCTACCACCCATAAGGACCCATACCCAATGTTTGTCGCCGAGATGTTGGTCGACTCAGCAGCGGGGTTTGAATACCATAGTATGTTGGACGGTTATTCTTGATATAACCAAAATTTTATTGCAGAAGAGGATGTGCCAAAAACGGCATTTCAATGCCCTGGAGCTTTAGGCACTACGAGTGGATAGTAATGCGATTTGGCTTGAAGAACACTAGGACAACTTACCATAGGGTGATGAACTCTATCTTTCATGATTATATTGAAATGTTCATGCAAATATACATTCACGATATTGTCATTAAATCTATGTCGGGCTATGGTCATCTCGACCATTTTAGACAATCGTTCGAAAGAATGAGAAAATATGGTCTGAAAATGAACCCCCTTAAATATGCTTTTTATGTGCAGGCAGGGGACTTCCTTGGCTTTGTGGTCCATAAGAAGGGGATCGAGATAAATCTAAACAAAACCAATGCCATCAAAGAGACGAAGCCACCGTCAACAAAGAAGGAGTTACAATGTCTTTTGGGAAAAATCAACTTTCTAAGAAGGTTCATATCGAACTTCAGTGGAAAAGTTAAGACGTTTTCACCGCTGCTCCGCCTGAAAAAGGAAGAGTTCGTGTGGAGACCTGAGTATCAAAAGGTGTTCGACGAGATCAAGGGATATCTAGAAAATCCTCCTCTCTCGTCACTGCCTGTTAGGAATAAATGTATGAAGTTGTACATTTCTGCCTCAGACTTGACTATAGGGAGCATGTTAGCCCAAGAGGATGACAATGGTGTCGAAAGAGCCATATTTTACCTCAGTTGAGCCTTGAATGACGCAGAAACTAGGTATAGTCCAGTCGAAAAGATGTGCATATGTTTGTACTTCTCTTGTATGAAGTTAAAGCAATATATAAAACTAGTTGATGTTTATGTATCTTCTCATTTTAATATTATTAAACATATGTTGTCTAAACCGATTTTGTATAGTCGAACTGGAAAATTGGCACTAGCATTAACTGAATATTCCCTTAAATATGTTCCCTTAAAGGCCATGGAGGGGCAAGTAGTCGCAGTCTTCATCGAAGATCATGCAGTGGGTCAAAACGTCTTTAAATTATTTGGAGATAGAGCCTTGGAAGTTATACTTCGACGATTCTAGCCATAAAAATGGCACTGGTGTCCAGGTATTAATTATTTCACCAAAAAAAGTGCCAACGAGGTTCAAATTTAAGATCGAAGGCGCCTGCTCCAATAACAAGGATGAATACGAAGCCTTAATAGCTGGCCTTGAAGTCTTATTAGATTTGGGGGCAAAGCAGATCGAGATCAGAGGAGACTCTAAGCTAGTTGTCAGACAAATCACAAAAGAATACAGATTTATCAAGAAAAACTTGATCATGTATTTCGTGATAGTAAACTTACTGATAAATTTTTTTTAACTTCGTGGATATTCAGCATATTCTCAGGATTGAAAACCACGAAGCAAATGAATTGGCGCAAATTGCTTCAGGGTATAAGGTGCCAAAATTTAAGTTGGAGAACTTGATTGAAGTGAGAGGAAGAGTATAAGAAACAAGGATCTCTCTATCAGATCTAGCATTAACGAAGTTGGGATCGGTGGATGCAGAAAACTTTGAGATTTGCATTGTCGAAAATTTACTTAGCAATGACTAGAGGAAACCCATAATTGATTACTTGAAGAAACCAATCAGGTCAACAGATCGAAAGATCAGGTACAGAGTGTGGAGTTACATAATCAGCGATAATGAGTTGTTCAAGAAGACTGCTGAAGGAGTTTTTCTCAAATGCCTTGGTGAAGAAGAGGCGTATTTGGCAGTTCGAACACTCATAGTAGAGCTTGTGGTGCCAACCAAGCGAGGCACAAGATGAAATGGATTATATGTCGCTAGGGTGTTTATTGGCCTACCATGCTTAAGGATTGTATCGATTTTGCAAAGGGGTGCCAAGAATGCCAAGTTCACTAAGGCATACAACATGTACCTACAAGTGATTTGCATGCAATTGTGAAACCTTGGCCATTCAGAGTACGGGCTTTGGACCTAATTGGCGAAATTCGACCTGCATCCTCTAAAAGTCAGAAATATATCCTGGTCGGTATTGATTAACTTACGAAGTGGATTACATATTTGGCGGTGTCGAACACTCATAGTGGAGCTTGTGGTTGATAAGTGCTAAATTGTACTGATTTTGAGTGTGAATAATTGGCACGTATTGGCTCGATTCGTTGGTTTTCCGTTAATAATCCCCCATTTTTGTGTATATTTTGTATAGTTTACATTATAGTGTGTAATATGCATTTTTGTGTACATATTAGTGAGTTTGACAGTTTTTCATCTTTTTTTATAGATAATAATGTATGGTTGAAGTATGGACCTGTTTGAGCCAAGAGGGATGCTTCAAATGTAAAATTTTGGAGTCAAAATAATGTCATTCACGCTTAGCATGATTTTTAGCGCGCTGGGAATTGGATGGCAGTAGCTAGAGTATTTTTGTTTTTCTGACCGCGTTTAGCGCGAGAAGGATTGCACTTAGCGCACTTTAAGGCGGATTAAGGGAATTTTAAGTGAGATCACGCTTAGCGCAATCTGAAGGCGCTTAGCGCGGTTGTAATACATTTAATTATTTCTAATTTTAATTTATCTAATTTTTTAAGGTATTCAAGCAATGATATTTTGTCATTTCTGTATAGAGCATTGAATAAGCTTTCCAACGCTTCTGACCATGTGTCAATCGGAGTTACGGTTCGAGAGTTATGAAGAAAATAAGAATTGTGGTTTTGCTGATGGCGCTAAGCGCCTTCATAGCGCTCTTAGCGCGGTTCACGTCATTCCAGCCCCTATTTAAGTCACTTTTCAGCATTTTTTAGGTTATGTTGTTGTGACCTTTTAACCCCAACTTCATCAAACAAATTATGTGAGTAGAGTAGCTTAGAAACAACATTGGAGGGTGCTTCTTGACGATCCGGAGTCGAATCCACTTCAATCGGAGTTGACAAACCGTGAGATTTGTGTTCTTCTTCCTTTTTCTCTATGTATTTTTCATTTGTTGGGGTTTTGTATGTAAGTTTATCTTGATTGTATGCAGTGGCGGAGCCATAAATTGTTTGAAGCCTGGGCAAAAATTTGAAGACCGTAAATTCAACAAGTGTATGTATTATATAAATATAAAACCAAAATGAAAACTTGAACTCACGGATTGATATCTTGAACAAGATAGCTACAATGTATAGATCAAAACTTCTTTCATGGGTGCCACTTTATGCTGCATCCAACACTTCATACAAATAGAAAAACATGACCATGACAGATACCATAAATTTAAATTTTCTCAAACAATCAAAAGGTTAACTATATGTACAAAGTACCTAGGTTTTGACTCTGATGGTACTAGCTGATCACTCAGAACACGGTCTATTGTCAAGCTCAAATCTCTTTATATTTAAATAAATATATTAAATCAAAAGGTTATGATACCTTTAAGAGATTAAAAATGTTGAATGTTAATTCAGTTATAAGAAACTAATCTTTCGGTTACTGGTATGTCACTCTTACTTGGCCTTGAATCATCAAAGTGACCATGATAAACCAGCTCAAACAACATTCAACCATCCTATTACTATTTGATTAATTTATAAAAAATACAACACTTTACTAAAATGGTGTTTAATAAAACTGCCACTATTTACAGTAAAATATGGCGATTTATAAACTGACATAATGTTAATAGAAAAATGACGGTTTCTACCTCCTTTATTTTGACACGTCCGTTGCTTTATGGTGATTTTTGTTTTTATTGTTTTTGTAAATCAAATATTTCCGTTTATAGTTGTGGAAATTAATCTATTGAATCGTATAGAGTTCTAATATATATTTTATATTATTTGAGGATAAAAATTATTCTTTTCTTCTTCTTTTTTACAATACTTTACATATTTTTTTAAATTTGAATAGCTGCTACTTTTATGTTAATATCTATTTCTCCTAAGTATTGATCCTAAATTTTAACTTTATTCTTTATTTTAATTCTTGCACTTTTTTTTGTAATGTAGTCAAATCTAAATATTATAATATAAAAAAATTGATGTAATGTAAATTTAATTGCATAAAAAGGTAAAAAAAAAAATTAAGTTTTTATTTGTGAAAAATGTTTAATATGGCAGTTAAAATTGCCATTATCAACGACAAAAAACCGTCACTTCTTCTTTGTGGTTTAAACCTATATTTTTCTGATTTTGGTTAACTGTGGCAGTTTAAACCGCCATAATAGCATTTTTTAACCGCCGCAATTTTCATTTTTTAAGTGAAAAGAAGGAAAAGGTTTGGGCCAGAGCCTAGGCACATGCCCGGCTTGGCCGGGCCTTAAAACCGCCCATGATTGTATGTATATTTATGGATCTTTGTATAAAATCTCTTTTACAACTCTTAATCGATGTCATCTTTGATTTAATCTCTATCTTAATGGGTATGATTTGCTATAGACATATACTTTTCGAACTCGACCTAAGATGAATGTCTATTGACTGTAGGAAGCGGTCTAATATTCATATGTGTGTCGGATCTTAATGCTCTGTGTTGTTTAGTTGCGTGAGAAATCACCTACGAGAGAATGCGGTTGATCTCTCAACTTTTGCGTTAGACATAACCTCTTGTCGTGAGCGATACATGGGGGTTTTGAGGAGTGATTTAGGTTGCGTGCATTTGATCCATGGTTTTTTTAGTGCATGATGGGTAGAACGAAATACAAATCCTGGCGAGTTTTCTCATGTCTTAAGAATGTATTTATTTTCTTGTTCATATTTTTTCTTTTGCATCTTACTCATTAAAACCATTTAAACTCAAGCTTTGAGACTGTCATACCCCATGTTTTGACCACCAAGATTTCCCATCATTGTGCAAATCATCATCACAATATGGATGAACCATCATGCCTCATCAATCTCCTCAAAGATGGTTGAGCATTCACTATAATCAAAGATTAGGGTTTTGAGCCCTCTCAGAGCATTTAGACAAGGATCAATCAAGAAATGACATGATTTTCAACTTGTCTAACCTCTCAAACATCCATAAACGATCAAGAGGTCTCCCACATCAAGAATCAAACACAAGGTTGCAGCATTCCAAGTGAATCAAGCCTCCAGATCGCCTGTGTCACCATATTAGGGTTTTGGTCAACTGAGACCTCCAGATCAAAATTTTCTTCTAGGCATGAGCCAATTCCTCAATGTATGGTCCTAGAAGCTCAAAAGGATCTCAAGAGCCCATAAAAAATGGCAAAATCACCTTGAGGGTCCATCTATCAAAAAATCAGGAATTAGGGTTTTGACCTAATTCAACCCTTAAGTTAACTTGTGAAGTGAGGCATGACTTGAAGCTTCAAAATGAACTTCAAAGACTTCAAATACATCATATTGACATGTTTACAAGATTTGATTGACTCAAAGAGCTCAAATCATAAGCCACAAAACTCAAAACCATCTGATCACAAATTAGGGTTTCTAATGGAAAAAGTCAACCCTATCCTTGACTGTTGACCTACCCTTGATCCCAAACCTTGGGGAGGGGTCCAATACATTCCTAAATACCCTTGGAGGCCATTCATGAAGTTTAATTGAGCCTAAGGATTGATTTCACAAAAGGATCACAAAGTCAAAATTTCATCTGATGAAAAATCAACTGTACAAAAATCCAAGTTTGACTTTTTGGATTTTCGGTCAACCAAGTTTCCTTAACCCTAAAACAATGTTAATATGTGATTTGAATCATCATTCATCAAGAAAAATCAAAGAAAATGAGTTAACTTGTTAAAGGGGTAACCATAAAAAACTTAGAATTTTTTCTAAGTTATGGAACAAAGTGGCTAGGGTACCAACTTTGCAAGGCCATATCTCACAAACCCTAAGGCTTTTCTCTCTCATTCAAAGCCCAGATTGAAGTTCATGTTACATACTTCAAATATGTCAACTAGACCTCATTCCAATTCATCATGGATTTTGAGTTATTGTTTGAGCAAAATCACCAAAAAACATGAAAATGACATTTTTCCAACACTTAGTGAAATTTTCACTAAGTCAGAATCTGCCTTATTTTTTCCAAAATGTAGAGGCATTTTTCATTGTAATTCAAGTTGATTCAAAACCAAAGTTGGACATCATGTTGAAATAGGATATGTCAGCTTTCCAAAATGTCCAAGAACTCCATCAAACTCCACCTGAGCTAGAGGTTATGACAGCTGCAACATGCCTTGCTGCAAACTTCTTTTGCAAGGCAGATTTGTGCCTTAGTGCTCGAATTAATCAATTTGGGCAATTTCAAACATGGTTATTCATCTGTACACCTCAAGGGGGAACAACCAAGGGACAAACACTGATCCATAAGCCTCCCAAGTCTTTGGAACTACATGTAGGTATGCCACCCCTAAAAGCTAAAGATGCCTCAAGACTCCAATTTTGTTTTGAGACATTTAATGGATGCATAGAGCTGGCATGTATCAGTCTATGATAAACCAAATGAGTCAAGATAAGCTCATACAATAGAGGACCTAAACCTGCAAAGTTTGGCACAAGTCAATGGCTAGAGGAGACCCTTGACCAAAGAACCAAGGCATTCAATACAATCTGATCCAAGCTTCCAAACACTATTGATGCCAAAACAAATTTGCTCTACTATAAATAGAGCTCATTTGTGCTCAAATTAAGTACACCAAAGGTCCTAAACAGATGCCTTTCTCAGAATCACAACTTTCACTCCAAAAATACCTTCTAATGCAAGTTACTATCGGGTTTTGAGTTAGAGTGTGTTTCCAACCAAACCAATCACACACACACACCTCACAAACATCATATGTGAGCTGATCAAACACTAAAACAACATCTGGAACTCCAAATTAACAAAATCACCATCCATTTGCTCAAGATTTTAGTAGGGTTGCAGTTAGGGTGCCACAACCGGTTCCAGCTCATTTCCAATCAATTCAAGCATTCAAACACATACTTTGAGGTACAAGGAAGCTGTCCAAATCATTGGAACTCATCTGTAACACCTCCAAACTAGAATTCGATTCTCACTTGCAGAGGTAAAACTTGAACTCTCAAACTCAATGAATCATGCATCTTAAACATGTTTTCTTGTTACCATTGTGTTTCCGAATGTTTATAGATCATTTACCCTCAATCAATTGTTGTTTACAGTTCGTGTATAGAATTTCATTGAGTTCATGTCAATTTTAGGGTTCTTCAGGTTAGGGATGGCAGGAAGACCCAAACCCGCGGGGCCCACCCGCACCCGAACCCGAGTCAACGGGTGAAAACCCGAGTTGACTGGGTTCGGGTTCGGGTGCGGTTTGGGTAGTGTAAAACCCGTGCCCGAAACCCGAAACCACACCCGCTATATATATATATATATATATATATATATATATATATACACACACACACACACACATATATATATATATATGTGTGTGTGTGTGTGTGTGTATATATATATATATATTTTTTTTTTTTAGTTTTTGCTTCGGGTTTGGGTGAAAAAACCCGAACCCAACGGGTGTGGGCGTGAGTGTTATTTTGCCACCCGAATAGCCTTTGGGTTCGGGTGGTGATTTCGGGTGCGGTTTTGGGTAGTGTGAAACCCGCACCCGACCCCGACCCGTGCCATCCCTACTTCAGGTTGTATCATGATATGTTCTGATTCAATTAATTTCAATAAAATTGGGTATTGCCATTGTATTCCTCATTTGAAAACGCACGATTTTCATATTTGGATCATGTGAAATAGTTAAGAGATTAGTGAGATATGAGCCTTCACGTATCTGAGCTTGAGGTTGAAGATGGCCATGGCGCCATGCTTCAGAAATCCAACTTGTTTTACTATATAATTTTCACTTGCCATATTATTCTTGAATTGGCATTGTGCCCCAGTGGTTGATCAACTGGTTTGTGTGTATTAGCAAGCGAGAGGTCTGGGGTTCGAATCCCCCTTGCCCCAGACCTCTTTTTTATCACTTGTTTCTTTTTTTACTATTTTTATTTTTCATATTATTTTTATTAATGATTTGAAAAATTAATTTCTCATTCAATTTTAATCATTTTTTATTGGTTCTTTTTCTGAAAAATCACAAAAATATTAAAGTATTTTATTCTACAAAAAAAATCAGATTTATATTATTTATTTATTATAATTGGTATTTTTGTGAATAAATTCATTTTTATTGTTTTTAAACATTTTTGAAAGTGAATTTTTATCTTGAAAATCAAAATCAAATGAGTTCTAAATCATCTTGTGATTAAAACCTCATTCTTCAAACCTTAACAAAAAATCACAAGTAGTTTATTTAAACTTATTTGGTATTTTTATCATTTTTTAATATTCTTTAAAGAATTACTTTAAAAAATGAAAATTAGGGTTTTCTTTGATTTTTGATCCTTATCAAACATTTCAAAAACACTTTTGGGCCTCTAATAGAGTGTAAGACCCAACCCTCTTTTTTTGTAAAATAATTTGGGTCTTAGGCATTTGTATAAGTCCCAATACGATTTTCAAAACAACAGTACGATCACTGTTAAACTTTGGGCCTCTCCTTGAGTTGTAAGCCCCATCACTTGTATATAAAATAAACTTTGGGCCTCTCCTTGATTTGTAAGACCCATCCCTTTGTACAGAAAACTTCTTTGGGCCTCAGTCATTGTATAAGTCCCAGTACAGTTTATGAAACAACGGTACGATTACTGTTTTTCCTCTGGGCCTCTCCTTGAGTATAAGCCCCATCAATTTTTTCAAAAACAACTTCTCTTTTGATTTAAATTCAAATATACAGTTGTTATCAAAACTTTCTTTAATTTCTTTGAACAACTAACAATACAGCATGGAAGCTTGCTCACTTGTAAGTTTTTATCAGCTTTCATTTACTTGCTTTCCTATATATAACTGTATTGTGGAAAGCTGCTCCCCTGTAAGTCCTTCTTTTGTATCCTTTTAAATACTTGTCATATATCAACTGTATATATACTCGTATATCTGTTTAGAGTTTTCCCCGACAACTAGGTCTAGAACTAGGTAAAGCCAGTTTAGTCACTCTTTAATACAGTCAAAACTAGATTCCCATAGGATTTCCAGATACAGTCTTGCCTTCTCTTGGGCTTAAATAATATGGTAAAGGAAGTATTCTCGGTGAACCTTTTCTCAGACTGTCACTATTAGAAATTGTCAAAGAAATTCATTTCCTCAAAGAGGATTAATTCTCGGTGAAACCTCTCTGGAATTTCTTCAAACCCTAGAACTGTTCACTAAAGAAAAGATTATTCTCGGTGAAACTTTTCTTGAACTCTTCTTAAGTTTGAACCTACAGGCTTCCTAAAAGTATCCCCGCCTCCTTTTGGGCTTTGTACAAGGACCCGCCGGCTTCTTAGAAGTTCTCATGCCTTCTCTTGGGCTTAATACAAGGACCCTGAAGACCTCCTAAAGGTATAAGATAGAACTTAGTCATCCTTTGCTAAAGCAGTCTTTCCAGTGTCAAATCTCAGACCAATTTAGGGTTGATTCTCATCCCTTAACACACCTGCCTCCTCTTGGGCATCATACAAAGATAAACTCTTCCATACCAGTAGGCTTGGACAGTCTAATCTTGAGTCTCAAAGACATTCTCAAGTTCCCTACAAACATAGGAGAAACCTCGGTCATTCTGGATTAATCTCCAGGCCAGGGCCAGTTTATCCTTAGTATAACACTATCCCAAATCAGAACCTCAAGGCATCTGATACCTCAACTCTTCTGTAACCCTCAGCAAGAGTTGATTCCCTATTTGGACCTGCCTCGAGATCTCAACAATCCTCAGCAAATATAACCTCCTCTTAGGCTTTGTATAATGATCCTTCCATTCCTCAGCATAGTCAGCCTCCTCTTGGGCCTTATACAATGATTCTCCCCAGCGGAGCTAACCTTTTCAGACTCTCTTGTTGAGTCCAATAACTTTTTCAAACTCTCTTGTTGAGTCAATCAACTTTTTAGACTCTCTTGTTGAGTCAATCACTTTTTCAGACTCTCTTGTTGAGTCAACCCTTTTTGCCTCAATCTCGGGCTTTGTACGAGACAGATAAAAACACTCTCTTGTTGAGTCAATCTTTTCCAGCCACCTTTTAGGCATAGTATAAAGATTTCCCCTAGCAAAAGTCAGCCTCCTCTTAGGCTTTATATAATGATTTCTCCAGCTTGTTCAGCCACAATCCTGGGCTTCGTACAAGACAGATAAAAGCACTCTCTTGTTGAGTCAAACACTGTTAGCCTCAATCTTGGGCTTTGTACAAAACATAAATCTTCATAACCTTCTCTTAAGCTTGGGACAAATATCTTCCCCAGTAGAGTCAATTCCTCCCAGCCTTCTTTTAGGCTATGAGAAATAATACCCTAAGCAGAGTCAATCCTCTTTTCCGCCTCAATCTTGGGCTTTGTACAAGACAGATAATACTCTCCAGTAGAGTCAAACTCTTTTTAGCCTCAATCTTGGGCTTTGTACAAGACACTTAAAATATCCTCAGCCGAGTCAGGAAAGTCTCATTTTAGCCTCAATCTTGGGCTTTGTACAAGACAGATAAAGATTTCTTTCCCACCGAGTCAATCTTCTTTTCAGCCTCAATCTTGGGCTTTGTACAAGACAGATAGAACATTTTCCCTGGAAAAGTCAAACTTTTAGCCTCCTCTTAGGCTTTGTATAATGATATCCCCAAAAAAGTCAGTCTCTTTTAGCCTCAATCTTGGACTTTGTACAAGACACATATAAACACTCTCGTTAAGTCAGTCATTTCCAGCCTCCTCTTAGGCTTTGTATAAGGACTTCCCTAGTGGAGTCAACCAACTTCTTAGCTTCAACCTTGGGCTTTGATCAAGGCACACAAAAATCAACATCCCCTAAGAGGAAATCAAAATCCCTTTGTAGGAAGTCATTTCTCTGTTTATCACTTATCAAAACAGACATTCAAAACAAACCTTAATCCTAGATAACTGCTGTAAGTAGGCACACTTGTTGATTCAAATATCCAAGCTGTTGTCCATCTTTTATCCTGGTAAATCCTCTCTTTTGTCTAATTGGTGTAAGCGGCAGACCTCTGGATCATTTACATCCACGCTACTGTCCCTCTCTTAGCATGAGAAATTCCTAAGGAAAAATGGCATTGCTCTACACTGAGTTAAAGTTTTCTCCTTCAGGATAACACCCCTATAAAGGAAATTATGGCATTGTTGGATTCATATACCCCAGTTAAAGTAATCCTCCTTTATAAATAGTCACCCAACAGTTGTGATAAACAGACAAAATGTCTCCCTTTAGAGATGACAAATTCTCTCTCAGTCAAACCTTTTAGCTTCAATCTTGGGCTTTGAACAAAACACAAATAAACCTTTTAGCTTCAATCTTGGGCTTTGAACAAGACACCAAAATATCTTTTTCCTCCCTTAGAATAGGAGGAACTACGATTGCTCTGATTTCCCTATTTCTTTTAAACGGGAATACGTAGGCATAAGATTGCGAAATCTTAGTGAGCATACTAATCAAAAACTCTAGGTCCAGTACCTTCATACCAATCAAAACTTAGGTCCAGTACCTTACCAAAAACATCGGGAAAACCCGAACATCAACAAAAACTCACCTCTCTCTCATATTTCCCAAGAAACTTTCCCAACCCATTAATAGATAAACACCATCAAGTACAAAGTGAAACCTAAAGCTAACAACCCGTGGATAACCACATATAGGATGGGTAATTGACAACTCCCCATTGTATAACTTGACCCCGAACTCCCCGAATCCCTTTAAGTGTTTGTTCAGTTAAACATTCGCGTGCAAGGTTAGTTTTAGATAGCTTCCCTTTCCCTTCCAGCTTCACGGGATAAATAAGAAATCAGAAAGTAGCACCCCCTCCTCTTCATTGAGGAGAAAACCCAAATTCTGTGATAAGGTGGTCGCGTCACCGACAAAAATCGCGCGCTACAGAGACGTAGAGACTGTCGAATGACATTCTTTCCCTCGAACCGATCCCTGCAGAGACGATATAAATCTAGGAGGGAATTCTTCCGAAAATAATTTTTTTGCTTGCCACTTTACCGCTCCAACAAAATGGCGCCGTTTCCGGGGATTGGTTTTGATATTGAATTGCATTGCGATAGTTTCTCTGTTTTTTAGTTTTGTATATACTTGTTTATAGTTGTTTTCCATAAGTGATTGTTTATATGTGTTTTCCGTCATGTTTATGTGTGTGTGTACATATTTTTGTTTTTGGCTTACGTTTGTTCAAGTGTTTCAGGTTTATTTGGTATCTGCCGGTGAACGAGGCAACATGGAGGAGCTTGTACGTAAATAAGGCGTTGAGCTTACGATGTGAAACAAGCGCTTGTTTAGAGGCAACCCAACGGTTTTTAAGTTTGTACAGTTTTATGTTTATTAGTATAATTAATATAAAGTGAAAATGGATGGATTATGTGAGAAAAAGAACTTGAAAAACTAAACATGCCTGTTCGCGCTTAGCGCGCTCAGAGGGTGCTTAGCGCGCCCTGTTTTGTGTGAAAAAATATCTCATTTTCCATCCACTTTCACCAATTTTGGTCTTTGTGTTTAGTTATTTTTAGTTCAATTTTGTTAGGTTGTTAAAATAAAATTTTGTGTTTGCTCTTAAGTTTGTTTTTGATTAGCTTGAGGATGCATTTTGTGATTTTCCGAGTTTGATCGTTTTAACTTGCGAATGTATGGTAATGATATTGTTTAAAGTTGGTACTTTGCTAGGTACTCGTTTATCGCTTTCTAGAACATAGCATGATTAGGAGACTTTTCATTTGAACAATTTTCATGTCATTCATTCTTTTGTCATACATGTTCAGTTTTGAATCACTTTAGAACAAAACCCTTTTTGTGAGGAGCTTTCCATTATTTACTATAAGCAGGAGACCAACATTCTTGTTTAACTCGGTTTTATTATGTTTAATCTTTTATTTGTGTTGATTTGTATGATAGCACTAAAATGATGAAGGAATTTTGTTTGATTTTGAGCATAACCACTTGACCAAATAGTCAGTCTACCTTGTGAGTGAGTGAGAATTTGCTTACCCCATTTGAGCCTTTGTTAGAATTCATGTTGGTGTTAAGTTCATTTTTGTATGGATTCTAATACTTTTTATTGAACTATAACCATGACTTGTTGTTTGAGTTTTTTTACCCTGGCCTAATAAGTTTGGGAGCATTCATATCATTATGTGTGGTTGTATTCAAGTTGGGGAAAAGAGGTTGGTTGCTAAGAGGTTGAGAAAAAGAAAATGTTTGAGAAAGAAAGAAAAGAAAAGAAAAAAAAAGAATTGAAAAAAGAAAAAAAATGGAATAATGTTGTGCTAATAAGTTGTGTGGAATGGTGTAACAATTTGGAAAAGAGAAAAAGGTGATTGGAATTTGTGAGTGCTTGAGATTGTGAGAAATGATCACTCTCATTTGATTAGGAAAGTTTTTATTTCTTTTACCTTGAGAAAAACAATTGTTTGTTACCCAAGCCACATTACAACCCTTAAAGCCCTTGTGATTTTTGCTTTTATACTGTTCAATATGAGTTTTTTTCTTGATGAATGCATATTTTAACTTGTTGTTAGCTTGATTGTTGGGTGAGAGTTAAGCCCCTCATATTTTTGTTATTCATCTACCGATGAAGTGTGTGCTAGGTGTGATTCATTTTTGAACATTGTATTGTCTTAGAATTTTTGACATGTGTTTTGTATTTAGGAGTTGTTTCGTTTTCATGTTATCGTTGTAGTTTAGTGGTAAGTTTTACTTTGCATGTCCGTTTTTGTGTTGAACCATACATTTGTTTTTGTTTTTCGAAACTTGTTGAGCCGTGATTGCTTGGTTGTTACTTTTGTTTCTTTGAGTTGTTCGATTCTTGTTTCGGGACAAACAAGTTTAAGTTGGGGACAATTGATAAGTGCTAAATTGTACTGATTTTGAGTGTGAATAATTGGCACTTATTGGCTCGATTTGTTGGTTTTCCGTTAATAATCCCTCATTTTTGTGTATATTTTATATATTTTACTATAGTGTGTAATATGCATATTTGTGTACATATCAGTGAGTTTGACAGTTTTTCATCTGTTTTTATAAATAATAATGCATGGTTGAAGTATGGACTCGTTTGAGCCAAGAGGGATTCTTCAAATGTAGAATTTTGGAGTTAAAATACGGTCATTCGTGCTTACGCGATTTTTAGCGCGTTAGGAATTGGATGGCAATAGCTGAAGAAAAGAAAAACACAAGAAATGGGGTTTGAATTGGGGTTTTCAAAAAAAATTTAACGCTAAAAGACACGTTTGGTTATCCTGGTTCGTTTGAACTCAAACTACTCCAGTCCATCCGCCAAGGTGATTTCGCCTCTCTCTCTTGAGGTCTTAATCCACTAATCAAAACTTTGATTACACAAACACAAAGACTTTCGTCAATGTCTTCTTGAGATAGAACCACAACTTGGTTTCTCAAGGAATCACAAAAACAACAAAGTAAAGTGTAAGAAAAGTGCTTCTAGAAAGCAGTATCACAACTGTGATTTTACACAAAAATTTAAGCGTGATTATAATTTGATGAGGATGAGAATTGTATGAGCACTTGTATCTTTTCATCCTTTTGAGATCCCCTTTATATAGATGAGGAATTTGATCTGTTGGGCTTTATTTTGGGATGTCAATCAAAATCTTTTAATGAGCTTTCCATAGATAGAGATCTCATTTGATTCGAGCTGATACTCTTTAAATGAATAATAACGTATCAGAATATCTTGAAGCTCTGGATCATCCGAGTCTTTTAATTGCGGCTGGTGCTGATAGAGTGAAACATTCTTTATCAGAACTTCGCTTGATTTGAACGTTACTGGATTAGATCTTGTGTGATACTTCTATATCAGAACTTCGCTTGATTAGAACTTCACTGGATTAGATCTTGTGTGATACTTCTATATCAGAACTTCGCTTGATTAGAACTTGTTTCCGATTCAGAATTTCTTCACTTTAGAACTTCCCTTCATATCATAATAACTAAATTAGGGAGCATCAAGTTCTAAATAATAATATAGTATTTGTTATCATCAAAACTATTAGGAATGTAGAATCAATTCTTGTTCTAACAATCTCCCCCTTTTTGATGATGACAAAAACTCATATTTTGATAATCAATTAAAAGAGTATGGAGTATAAAGGGCTCCCCCTGAGTTGAAGACTTCCTTGAAGATGTTTTGTTTGAAGCTTTTGACAAGAAGTTCTGATTTTCATTTTCCTGCTTACTTAACAATATGTGGAAACAGAGAGGTTAAAATGTTCGAGACATAGTCCCGGTGCACTGTTATATTTCAAAATATTCTATGTTCTCCCCCTTTTTGTCATTAATCAAAAAGCAGCAAAAAAAATTCATTGATAAGAAGCAGAGAACACAAGTAAACAAAATAAGCAAGATAATAGAAACATAAAAGAAAAGATAATAGAAACATAAAAGAATCTAAGGTTGAGGAGCAGGTGGAAGTCTTGTGAACAATGCTTCCAGAAGACCTTTGATCTGATTAGCGGATTCTTCTTGCTTGCAAAACATCCCTTTAATTTCTGCGTTTGTTTCATCCTATTTGTCCAATCTTTTTCTTACAGCCTCATTCTCCTTCTTCAACTCATCCAGAGTTTTCAGCACTAGAGAGGATGAAGTTGACTCGACATAAGATACCAAATCCTCAGAGCTTTTAGCAGAATCTTTCTTTGGAGAAGAATCAGCTGACTTTTCTTCGACTTCAACAATTACCAGAGTTTGATGTTCAGAGGTTTCTTCCTGACGTTCTAAAACCATAGGAGTTTTCCAGCCTAGATGAAGAATGGGTTTCTTTTCCCAGAACCTTAGAACTTGCTCATTGAAGTTCTTCATATGGTCACAGAAGTTCTGTTGAGCTATGTCATAGCTGAGTTCCTTCATCTTCTGAGATTCAGTATTAAACAACTTTCTGAATTTGGTCCAGAGATAGTCAGAAGCAGCTGGATTCAGATTCTCCATACAACCCTGCTTCAGAAAGTTAATCCATTCCTGTATTTTTGCCTCGAATGCCAATAAAGAGTTACCAACATTTGTTTTGGATATTTTTGGTTTTGGTTTGGGAATGGCTATTTTATGAGAAGTTGAGGCAAGTTTGTCTAGAGCTTCTAAGTCAATTATAGTTCTGAGGGGATCTTCTGAGAGATTTGTTGAAGGAGAGTCAGAAATGAGAATGGGAGAGGTAGGTGATGTAATTTCTGGAGTGGTGACATCTTGTGTGGGACTGGTGAAATTTTGTGATGGTTGAAGGAAGTTGAGAGGACAGTTGATACCCGAAATAGAGGTGTTTGGGAATAGTTCAGAATTTTGAGTTTGATTTTCTGGTTAGGAAGTAGTGAAGAGAGGTTCAAGATCAATGTCAGACAGAACTTGTGTAAGTTCTGGTTGTGGGTCAATAAAATCAGAAGGGGTGGGATCTATGTCGATGTCAAAATCGTCAAGGGTTTGTGGTGATGGTGATGGATTTTCAGAAGGTTTGGGAGAAGATGAGGTTTCAGGTGTGGATACCAATATGGATTCGACGACAGAAATGAAAGACGAGTTACCTTTATTTTTAGCAGCTTTGGGGGTTTTCTGAGGATTTCCTTCAGAGGCTTTCCTTTTTCTTGATATTCTGGTGGCAACTTCTGGAGGTCCTTGCCTGAGATCTCGCAAGGAAACCTCTGGAATGGTTCCATCAGATTTACACGCATCCAGATATCTGAGAACAATTTCTGGATGAGTATCTGCTGAGAAGAGAGGAAAATCTTTTAGAGGTATTTTCCTGGTGGTGATGACTTCCTTAGCGAATTGGGTTGGGTCCTTCTTGATGGTCTCAATGATCTTCATCTTCTTGAGGTTCTTTGCATTGAGAGGTCTTCCAAAAATAGTCTCCAGATCAGAGATTTTCTGAGCTTTAGTCAGATGTTCTATCAGCTTATTCTCTGTTAGAATATCTGAGATTAGTCTACCTAGAGGGATCCAATCTCTCTTGGTTCTTTCGTCTTCCCTTGTTTCCTTGACACTGTTCTTCAGATTATTGAATAGACTGTGAGGAAGATTTACTTTTGTATTGGTGGAGATGAGGTACAGAAGGTACTGTTGATCGTTGTTGATGTAGTCAGAAGAGCTTGTAGGTTTCCTATGATAGATGCAACCTAGAATAATTCTGGCCCAAATTCTGTGACGATCCTTTAGATCTTTGATTTTATTGGAGTGTTGTCCGGAGGTGAAGATTTCCTTTGAGATAGTTTTTAGGTCAAAGCTATTTTCCATCTCACTGCATCTAATTCCTGATCCATCATGATCAATCAGTTTACCAATAAGTTCTTCAGTGATGACAATCTTCTTTCCCATTACATAAGAAGTTACTTGATGATTTGAGACAGATGCAAAAATCCAGAATTCCTTAACAAGTTTAGGAAAAACTGGACCCATTAAGCGATTAAAGTACTTGGTGCATCCTTGAAACTCAACCTCAGGAGTAAGGTTATACCCATTTTCTTTCATGCTTTCAAAATCCACGATGAATTCACAGAGAACTTCTAGAGAAGCAATGGGAGTGAGAAGAGTTCTTGAAGGCTCAACGTACCTTTCTTCATTAATTTGGTCAGCAGATTCTTGAGACATCGTTTGTTGAGCGCAGGAGGCCATTGTTCACAGACTTAGGGTTTTGGAGAACACGAAGAAGAACAAGAATTGTAGAAAACAAGAATTGCAAATAAGAACAAGAAAGCAAGAGAGCAAAGTGAGTGATAGTGAAAGTGTGAGGGTGTTAGAAGTGACATATATATAAGAGTGACCAAAAAGAAAAAATTAATGAGCAATTAAAAACAATAAACATAATGATTAAGAGCTGTAATGATTTCTGACAAGGGAGATAGCGTGAAAATTTTGGGAACAGTTACCGATGTGACTTGGCGCCTCGATATGTCAACACAGCCGTTTCAGTTTCCCAGAGTTTGAACACGTGTTCAACTTCAGAGGAAAACCTGGAGCGTAGGTTGACAGATGTTTGCTAGAGTGAACTTAATGATCTATCCTTGAAATGAAAAGTTTTCAGATCTTCTGAATAGATTCTGAGACAATCTTCCTTCTCACTTCTGAAGAATTATTGGTCAGATGTTCACAAAACAAAAATTCTAAGAGTTGAATATACATAAATTACATTTTCTTTATGGACATAATTCCATACTGAGACTTTTCAGAATAAAATTAAATCTATCTTCAGCAAGGGGTTTGGTGAAAACATCATCCCATTGATGGTCTGTGTCTATAAATTTAAAAAAAAGAATTCCCTTCTGAGTATAGTCCCTAATGAAGTGATGTTTAATTTCTATATGTTTAGCCCTAGAATGCAAAATAGGATTTTTAGAAAGACAGATGGCAGAAGTATTGTCACAGAGGATAGGGATGTTACTCTCGTAAATGTGAAAATCTTCAAGCTGATTCTTCATCCAGAGCATCTGAGTACTGCATCCAGCTGCAGCTATATATTTAGCTTCAGCAGTTGATAGTGCAATGGTGGATTGTCTTTTGCTGGACCAAGAGATTAAGTTGTCTCCCAGAAACTGGCAGCTTCCAGAGGTACTTTTTCTTTCTATTCTATCTCCAGCAAAGTCAGCGTCGCAGTATCCTACCAATTTGTATTCTCTGGACTTTCTATAGTAAAGACCAAGATTAATAGTACCTTTCAGATATCTGAAAATTCACTTAACTGCTGTTAAGTGGGATTCTCTAGGATCTGATTAGAATCTAGCACAAAGACAGACGCTATAGAGAATATCAGGTCTAGAAGCAGTTAAATAAAGGAGAGAACCAATCATACCTTTGTAGAGCTTCTGTTCTACTTTCTTACTTACCTCATCCTTTTCCAGAATACATGTGGGATGCATAGGAGTTTTGGAAGGCTTACTTTCTGACATGTCAAATTTCTTCAGAAGATCTCTGACATACTTGCTTTGATGTATGTAAGTTCCTTCTGGAGCTTGATTGATTTGAATTCCCAGAAAAAACTTGAGTTCTCCCATTAGGCTCATTTCAAATTCTGCCTGCATAGTCTTAGCAAATTCTTTGCCCAAAGAGCTTTTAGTAGATCCAAAAATTATATCATCTACGTATATTTGAAAGATCAGAATGTGATTTTTAAATGACTTACAGAATAGAGTTGTGTCCACCTTCCCTCTGGTAAAATCATTTTCTAAGAGAAAGTTACTTAGTCTCTCATACCAAGCTCTGGGAGCTTGCTTTAGACCATATAACGATTTCTTGAGTTTATAAACATATTCTGGATGTTTTGTGTTTTCAAAACTAGGGGGTTGATGTACATAAACTTCTTCATCAATGTAACCATTTAAAAATGCACTTTTGACATCCATCTGATAAAGAGTGATGTCATTATTTACAGCAAATGAAATTAAAATTCTGATAGATTCTAACCTTGCGACTGGAGCAAAGGTTTCTGTATAGTCTATCCCTTCTTGCTGACTATAACCTTGTGCAACCAGTCGTGCTTTGTTTCTGACAACTTCTCCTTGTTCATTCAGTTTGTTTCTGAAGACCAATTTGGTTCCAATGATGTTGAAGCCTTTGGGTTTAGGAGCTAGATCCCATACGTCGTTTCTGGTGAACTGATTCAATTCTTCCTGCATTGCGAGTATCCAATCATTGTCTGAGAGTGCTTCGTCAATAGAAGTGGGTTCAACCAGAGATACTAATCCCATGAGAGATTCTTCAGTTTTCTTGAATGAGGATCTTGTTCAGATTGGATCATCTTTCTTTCCCAGAATTCTGTCTTCGGGATGTGTAAGTGTACTTCTGGATTGTCTTTTCTGGATGGGTTCTTCAGAAATTGTTGTGATTTTTGAATTTCCTTCTGCTGTGTTTGACTGTTTTTCTGATGATCTGGTTTCAGTGCCTATAATTTGAACTTCTATTTCTGCAAGAGATTCATCATGCTTTGGCTTTTGAAGGCCAAGATTATCATCAAATCTGACACAAATGGATTCTACCACATTTTGTGTTTCTGTGTTATATACTCTGTATCCTTTTGAACGTTCAGAGTATCCTAACATGAAATATTTTTGTGCCTTAGAATCAAACTTGTTCAGAGGATCGTTAGTGTTTAAAATAAAGTAAGTACATCCAAATGGATGAAAGTATGAAATGTTGGGCTTTCTGTTCTTCCACAGTTCATATGGAGTCTTTTCCAAAATAGGTCTTATAGAGATTCTATTTTGAATGTAACACGTTGTATTATCTGCTTCTGCCCAAAAGTGTTTAGCCATGTTAGTCTCATTGATCATGGTTCTGGCCATTTCTTGTAGAGTTCTATTCTTGCGTTCTACAACTCCATTTTGTTGTGGAGTTCTAGGACAAGAGAAGTCATGAGAAATACCATTTTTATTAAAAAATATTTCCATTTTCTTTATTTCAAATTCCCCACCATGATCACTTCTGACTTTTACAATTCTAAACTCTTTTTCATTTTGAACTTGGTTACAGAAGACAGAAAATACAGAGAGTGACTCGTCCTTGTGTTTTAAGAACTTCACCCATGTCCATCTGCTATAGTCATCTACGATCACTAATCCATACTTCTTACCACTGAAGGATGCAATTTTCACTTGTCCAAACAGATCTATATGTAGAAGTTCTAATGGTCTGGAGGTAGAGACAACATTTTTTTATTTAAAAGAGGGTTTAGAAAACTTTCCTTTTTGACATGCTTCACACAGAACATCTGAGCTGAACTTCAGGTTAGGAAGTCCTCTGACCAGATTGAGTTTGTTAATCTGAGATATTCTTCTCATACTAACATGTCCCAATCTTCTGTGCCAGACCCATTGTTCGTCGTCAGCAGACAAAAGGCATTTTACATTCTGATTTTTTAGTTCAGAAAGTTTTATTTTATAAATGTTGTTCTTTCTCTTTCCATTAAAGAGGATTGTTCCATCTTTCTGACTAACTGCCTTGCAGGACTTTTGATTGAAGATTATATCATAACCGTTATCACTTAATTGACTTATGGATAACAAGTTATGCATTAATCCATCTACTAATAAAACATTAGATATAGAAGGTAGAGTACCATTACCTATGGTTCCCGAGCCAATGATCTTCCCTTTCTGATTGCCTCCGAAACCTACATACCCTCCAGCTTTAAGTTCCAAACTTTGGAACATATGCTTTCTCCCCGTCATGCGTCGCGAGCATCCAGAGTCCAGGTACTATGATTGGTGTTTCAATCTTGCTGTTAAAGACATCTGCAACGTATAGGATTTTATCCTTAGGTACCCATTTTTCTTTGGGTCCTTGTTTGTTAGTGTTCACAGAATTCTGATTGAGTTTTGGTTTCTCAATAGAATTTGAATAGTAAGATTCACTAGTATATTTTATATCATGTTTGTGTCCATATGTGAAGTGAGAGTTTAAAGGTGCGTATTTTATGATCATATCATCAACTTGTTTAGGTTTATATGGTGCTTCTCCTCTAGGATTTACATATCCTATGCCTTTTCCCCCGTTTCTGCTAACTCCATAGATCATTGAAGCCATTTTGCTTCTGTCTATGTTTTTAGCTAGAAATTTTTGAAAATCATAGTCATAATTTTTTAAAATGTTATCAGAACTAGTGGGAACTTCTGAGTCAGATTCTTTCTGAGATTTTTGAGATTCAAAGGAATTCTTGAGTTTTGAAATGGTTTCTTTTAACTCAGAATTTTCTGCTTTCAGTTTTCTGTTCTCTTCAGACTCAGATATCAGACCATGTTTCAGGTTCTTGTATTTGAGCTGAAGTTTCTGATAATTTTCAAGGATTTCAGATAGACTGTCTTCTAATTGAGATCTAGAAAATTTAGAGAATACCTCTTTAGTTTCTGAGTCAGAATCTGATTCTGATGAGTTGGAGTCATATGATATGTTGGCCATTAAGGCAATGTTGGCGTGTTCATTTTCTGATTCGGATTTTGCTTCAAAAGATTCAGAGTCATCCCAGGTAGCCATAAGACTTTTCTTTCTTTCCTTATTAAACTTCTTCTTTGGCTTTTCTTTCTGCAGCTTAGGACAATCACTTTTGTAGTGTCCAGGTTCCTTGCATTCGTAACACACCACCTCTTTGTTTCTTGACTTTTTATATCCAGAGGATGGTTCAGAATAACTGCTTGATCTTCTAGAGTTTCTGAATTTCCTTTGTCTATTTTTCCATAGTTGTTGGACTCTTCTGGAGAGGAGTGATAGTTCATCTTCTTCTAAGGAGCCACCAGAGCTTTCTTCTTCTGCCTGAAAAGCTTTAGTTTCATATTTGTTATTAGATTTAAGAGCAACAGACTTACCTTTCTTTTGAGGTTCATCTTCTTCTAGTTCTATCTCCTGACTTCTTAGAGAGCTGATCAGTTCTTCAAGAGATATTTCGTTGAGGTTCTTGGGAAGCTTTAATGATGTGGCCATGGGTCTCCACGCCTTTGGTAAGCTTCTGATAATCTTCTTAACATGATCTGCTGTTGAATACCCTTTGTTCAGAACTTTCAATCCAGCAACCCGAATTTGAAACCTTGAGAACATTTTCTCAATTGTTTCATCTTCTTCCATTTTGAAGGCTTCATACTTCTGGATGAGTGCCAGAGCTTTAGTCTCTTTGACTTGAGTGTTGCCTTCATGCGTCATTCTCAGAGAATCAAACATGTGTTTAGCTGATTCTCTGTTTGTAATCTTCTCATATTCTGTGTGCGAGATAGCGCTTAAGAGGATTGTTCTGGCCTTGTGATGATTTCTGAAATCTTTCTTTTGTTGATCTATCATATTTTTCCTTTCAATCTTCTGATCGTCTTTTCCAACAGGATGAGTGTAACCATCAGTTACCATATCCCAGAGATCTCCGTCATGAGCCAGAAAGAAACTTTCGATTACGTCCTTCCAGTATTCAAAATTTTCACCATCGAATACTGGTGGTTTTCCACTGATTTTGTCATTGTTGTTCTGAACTGGTTCCGCCATAGTGTTTTTCTTGAAGGATATTTTTCTGACATGGTTAAGTGTTTGCACCCAGAACCAGGCGCTTTGATGCCAATTGAAGAAAAGAAAAACACAAGAAAGGGGGTTTGAATCGGGGTTTTCAAAAAAAATTTAAAGCTAAAAGACACGTTTGGTTATCCTGGTTCGTTTGAACTCAAACTACTCCAGTCCACCCGCCAAGGTGATTTCGCCTCTCTCTCTTGAGGTCTTAATCCACTAATCAAAACTTTGATTACACAAACACAAAGACTTTCGTCAATGTCTTCTTGAGATAGAACCACAACTTGGTTTCTCAAGGAATCACAAAAACAACAAAGTAAAGTGTAAGAAAAGTGCTTCTAGAAAGCAGTATCACAACTGTGATTTTACACAAAAATTTAAGCGTGACTATAATTTGATGAGGATGAGAATTGTATGAGCGCTTGTATCTTTTCATCCTTTTGAGATCCCCTTTATATAGATGAGGAATTTGATCCGTTGGGCTTTATTTTGGGATGTCAATCAAAATCTTTTAATGAGCTTTCCAAAGATAGAGATCTCATCTGATTCGAGCTGATACTCTTTAAATGAATAATAACGTATCATAATATCTTGAAGTTCTGGATCATCAGAGTCTTTTAATTGCGGCTGGTGCTGATAGCGTGAAACATTCTTTATCAGAACTTCGCTTGATTTGAACGTTACTGGATTAGATCTTGTGTGATACTTCTATATCAGAACTTTGCTTGATTAGAACTTCACTGGATTAGATCTTGTGTGATACTTCTATATCAGAACTTCGCTTGATTAGAACTTGTTTCCGATTTAGAATTTCTTCACTTTAGAACTTCCCTTCATATCATAATAACTAAATTAGGGAGCATCAAGTTCTAAATAATAATATAGTATTTGTTATCATCAAAACTATTAGGAATGTAGAATCAATTCTTCTTCTAACAGTAGCTAGAGTATTTTTGTTTTCCTGACCGCGCTTAGCGCAAGAAGGACCGTGCTTAGCGCACTTTAAGGCGGTTTAAGGGTATTTTAAGTGAGACCGCGCTTAGCGCGATCTGAGGGTGCTTAGCGCGGTTGTAATAAATTTCATTCTTTCTAATTTTAGTTATTCTCATTTTTTTAGGTATTCAAGCAATGATATTTTGTCATTGTTGTTTAGAGCATTGAATAACCAAAGCTTCCGACCGTGCGTCAATCGGAGTTACGGTTCGAAAGTTATGAAGAAAATAAGAATTGTGATTTTGCTGATGGCGCTAAGCGCCCTCATAACGTGCTTAGCGCGGTTCGCGTCATTCCAGCCTCTATTTAAGTCACTTTTCAGAATTTGTTAGGTTATGTTGCTGGGAACTTTTAACCCCAACTTCATCAAACACATTCTGTGAGTAAAGTAGCTTAGAAACAACAGTGGAGGGTGCATCTTGACGATCCAGAGTCGAATACACTTCAATTGGAGTTGACAAACTGTGAGATTTGTGTTCTTCTTCCTTTTTTTTATGTATTTTTCATTTGTTGGGGGTTTTGTATGTAAGTTTATCTTAATTGTATGTATATTTATGGATCTTTGTATAAAATCTCTTTTACAACTCTTAATCGATGTCATCTTTGATTTAATCTCTATCTTAATGAGTATGATTTGCTATAGAAATATAATTTTCGAACTCGACCTAAGATGAATGTCTATTGGCTATGGGAAGCAGTCTAATATTCACATGTGTGTCGGGTATTAATGCTCCGTGTTGTTTAGTTGCGTGAGAAATCACCTACGAGAGAATGGGTTGATCTCTCGACTTTTGCATTAGACATAACCTCTTGTCGTGAGTGATACGTGGGGGTTTTGATGAGTGATTTAGGTTGCATGCATTTAATCCATAGATTTTTTTAGTGCATGATCGGTAGAACGAAATACAACTCCTGATGAGTTTTCTCATGTCTTAAGAATGTATTTATTTTCTTGTTCATATGTTTTTCTTTTGCATCTTACTCTTTAAAACCATTTAAACCCAAGTTTAGAGACGTAGAGACGGTTGAACGACATTCTTTCCCTCAAACAGATCCATGTGTAGACGATATAAATCCCGGAGGGAATTCTTCCGAAAATAAAATTTTTGCTTGCCGCTTTACCGCTCCAACAAAATGGCGCCGTTGCCGGGGATTGGTTTTGATATTGAATTGCATTGCAATAGTTTCTATGCTTTTAAGCTTTGTATATACTTTTTTATAGTTGTTTTTCATAAGTGGTTGTATATATGTGTTTTCCATCATGTTTATGTGTGTGTACATATTTTTGTTTTTGGTTTACGTTTGCTCAAGTGTTGCAGGTTTATTTGGTATTTGCCGGTGAATGAGGCAACATGGAGGAGCTTGTACGTAATAACGCGTCGAGTTTACGATGTGAAACAAGTGCTTGTTGGGAGGTAACCCAACGGTTTTTGAGTTTGTACAATTTTATATTTAGTAGTATAGTTAATATAAAATGAGAATGGATGGATTGTGTGAGAAAAAGAACTTGAAAAACTAAGCATGCCTGTTCGCGCTTAGCGCGCTCAGAGGGCGCTTAGCGCACCCTGTTTTATGTGAAAAAATATCTCATTTTCCATCCACTTTCACCAATTTTGGTCTTTGTATTTAGTTAGTTTTAGTTCAATTTTGTTAGGTTGTTAGAATAAAATTTTGTGTTTGCTCTCAAGTTTGTTTTTATTGGTTTGAGGATGCATTTTGTGATTTTCCAAGTTTGATCGTTTCAACTTTCGAATGTATGGTAATGATATTGTTTGAAGTTGGTACTTTGCAAGGTACTCGTTTATCGCTTTCTAGAACATAGCATGATTAGGAGATTTTTCATTTGTATAATTTTCATGTCATTCATTCTTTTGCTATACTTGTTCAGTTTTGAATCACTTTAGAAAAAAAACTCTTTTTGTGAGGAGCTTTCCATTATTTATCTAATAGTCATAAATATATCCTGGTCGATATTGATTACTTTACGAAGTGGATTGAAGTAGTCCCTTTAGTGAAAGCTGATCAATAGGCCATGGTTGAGTTTATTGAGAGGAATATAATCTATAGATTTGGAGTTCCCGAAACTATCACGACTAATCAAGGGTCAGTGTTTATTGATCGAAAGATGCAGGAATTTGCGTCAGAAATAGGAATTAGGTTATTAACTTCAACACCCTATTATGCTCAGGCAAATGGGCAGGTCGAAGCTGCTAACAAGACCATTATTAGTTTGATCAAGAAACACATTGGGAAGAAGTCGAAGAATTAACATCAAACTTTAGATCAAGTCCTATGGGCTTATCGAACGTCTCCAAAGGAGGCAACTGTAACAACACCATTTCGATTGGCCTACGACCATGAAGTTGTGTTGCTTGTAGAAATTTATTTACAGTCAGTCCGAATCCAATGTCAACATGAAATTCCATCAGACCAATATTAGAGTATGATGTTAGATGTGTTCTAGCCAAAAATGGTTAGACCACCAAAAGTGCTAGTTCTCCTTATTCTGGACAAGGAGAGCTACGTTGTCTATACTATAAAGTATGTATGGGGATTTGAGAGTGATACAGGTGTTGTATATTGTCTCAAGAATGTATATCTTGCTTAACCCTCATGTGGGAGCCCATTTTATAGCCTTCTTCTACCTTCATTTAAGCCATGCCATTAAGAAAAGCCTCTTGGCCTTCAGGCGTTGCATGACCATCATTGATATAACTCTTCTTCATGAATGCTCACTTTGAAGACAGGATAACGTCTGCATTGATGCGCTGCCGCCGTTACAACTGTTGGAACGACAGTTGTTGATCTCATGACCGACATTGGTACCGGGTTGGTGAGGTATAGTTCCCGGCCTTGTAAGAATTCGACTGATGAGAGTCGGGCTCCCTGATCAGGTCGGGTTGTGTATGAGGCTTGTCTAGCTCTCTTCATTGTACAATCTTTCCTGCTACCATAGTCTAGTTCGTACTTACCTTTATCTAACTACTCGACTCGGCACCAAATATATTTGGCAAGTACATATGCCCCCCGAGTATTATATCCGCTTATAGGGTGCAGTACTCGGCAGTGACATGATCTCGAATATATTTGCTAGGTGCCGTGCTATAGATCGGCCTTTTCTTCTTAGGTCCTTACGCGTCAAAAAATTTCAAACGATTGTGTCCCTTAATCTTCCCTAGCTTTATGATGATTTTAATACATCATGAGTGTCTATTCTCTAGCCATTTTTTTGAACGTTGGGCTTCTATTAAAGTCAGTCTTCTCTTTCCTTCACTCCTACGTTCTTCTTTAAGCGAATCTGATCTCCTCTCTAAGCGTTCTTCACTTCAAATATTTTTTCCTTTCCCTCTTGATTTTCCTCTATTCTTTTTAACACAAACATGGTAGTTCTTAGGGAATGTGATAATGACGGTAAGATTATTCGTAAGAGTGACGAGGAGAGAAAAAGACTATGGGAAGAAAACATGCAAGAGATGATGGATTTTGTAGGGGTAGAAGAGTATAGGCGAGTCATGGATAAGTTTTATAATGAGATTCTCACTTCTGAAAGTGACTTTGACTCTGAATCTTCAGGTTCTGTAGAAATTCTAATGGAGATTGCTGCTCCCTTTGATTTTTAAGTTATGAATCATAAGAATAGTACTGCCAACGACTTGGAAATTGCTAATATCCGATTCCTGAGGATTATATCCTCCACTGGTTCCGAGGATGGCGTTATTTTAGAACCGTGCGACCCAAAGGAAAGAGTATGTATACTCCAGCCAAAGGATGCTTCTGAACCCTTTTTCTACTTCTATCATAGTATTATAGAAGATTTCAACATCCATATCCCTTTTTCAGATTTCGAGGTGGACGTGTTGAAGACCGTCAACATAGCACCTTCCCAACTCCGTCCCAACAGTTGGGGGTTTATAAATGCCTTTGAGAGGGTTTGTGAGGTTTTAGATATTGTTTAGACTATAGGTTTATTCTTTTCCTTCTTTGAGGTAAAAGGAATTGATGACCGGAGCTGGGTTCAAATTAGTGGAATTCCCGGCCGAAGTTTCCTTCAGGCTTACACCTCTAATTACAAGAATTATAAAGACCGTTTTTTGAGAGTTCGCTGTGGTCTGAGATGTCCACAAGTGTTATACGCCTTATATGGGCATCCCCGCTTTCCTCATTACTGGACCAAAGATCCCTTATCAATCACTGGTTTTAATTATGATAAACTGAATGATTTGGAACTCCAGTCTTTGGCTATTCTTGATTCATTCCGTATGATGAGGATTAAGGAATTGTTACCCTTAGACGACGACAGACTCCTTGCCTTCTTGGGTAATCATTATTTTTCATTTCAACTATTCCTCGCCTTTCTTTTTATTCTAACCTTATGTTGTTTGTTTATAGACAAGATGACTGGCCTATCTGTGGGAGAGCAAATGAAATTGATGCAAGCAACTCGGGAATCCCGGAGGGGAACTGAGGGTGCATCTGCCTCTAAGTCCGACTTAGGTATATTAGAAGTCCGGGCACCAAAATGGCCCAGGGGTACGAGCACTAAAACCGCCCCGAGCAAAGCTACGCCCCTGCCTCTCATTTTACCTGCTCAGGACGAGGTTTCTCAAGGTGACCCGAAGAAGCTGAAGGTTCAAATGAATGAGGATATTCATCAAGCTGAAATGGAGATTAAGTCCCTCATGAGAGGCCTAGGGGAGAACTCCGCGTCTGGGGAATTCAAGTTTTGGTCTAATGATTTTGATGGCTTCAGATACTTGTGTGATCATCTCAATGCTACCGAGGATGTTAATAAAGATAAATATATTAGTCAGTAGAAAATCACTCAGAATCTTAGTTCTTATCTGATGAGGTGTGTTGTCCTTGCCCGTGGTTTGTTTGAATTGTCTGATGACTCCGAGAAGCTTAAGCCCAAATTCAAGGATGAAGTCGCTCAGTTGAAGAGCTCCCAGGAATCTCAGTCTAAGAAACTTTCCGACTTGGAAAAGGATTTAGCTAACATGATGAAGGAAAAAGAGACTCTAGAGTCTTATCATAAATCAGCCTTAGCCAAGCTTACTGACCAGTTGAGGGTATCTGAGGCCTCTAATGCCGAGCTCTTATCATCCAACAACGATCTTAACGAAGCTCTGAAGAAAGCTTAGATCGATATTTTGTCTGTTGGTGACGAAGCTTTTGAGAGAGCTAAAGATTAAGTTCTCTGTCTTCATCCTAGCCTGGATTTGTCGGAGATGGATTACTTCAAGGTGGTGTAGGATGGCCATCTTGTGGATCTTAGCGAGCTGGAGAAGGATAGCCCGAAGGGGTCTCAAGGCCCGGTCAATGATGCTGACGGGAATGTGAACCCGGCCCTAAATGATGTTGCCAATGATACTTCGGCTGCTACTTAATCTTGTTGTTATTTGTTTTAGTTAGTCATCCTTCTGGATACATTTTATATTTTGGCGAGGGAGTGTGGTGTTGTCCCCCTTCATGCTCATGACTTTTTAGCCTTCGGGCTTTGTAACGTACAATGTTTTGGCCCTTCTGAGGCTTTATTTTTATTGCTTATGTTATTTTTGTTTACCGCGTTTGTTTCCTTGCAAAATAATATCCCGTACATATATCCAGCCCCTCGGGCACTAAGTTAGAATAATTTAGAGTGTTCGATTTTTCGCTTTTGCTTGATTTCCCTGACCTTTCAGGTAGCTTACTGTGAGGTTAATTATTAAGGAGCCTTTTAGTTATCTTGTGTGTATAATCTTCACACTTTTAGGAGTCCTGGACTCTTGTAGACTTAGGCGTCAATTATGGCATGTACTCAGGCGTCCTTTCTACAAAGATTTGCCTTTTTCTTATTGGTAATTTGCCATGTATGACTTTTTACTTACAAGCCCCAAGTAGTTTTTGACATGCTTTGAGCTTAGATGTTTCATCATCTTTACATCAGACTGTCCGACTTGTGTGCACGGAACTATTAGACATGTTTGTTTAACCCGGGTACACGGAGCGTTTATGGGTGACCTATGTACACAGAGCAAGTCAACACATTTATAGGAGTTTATCAACCCGTTCATGGGAGACCTATGTACGCAGAGCAAGTCAACACGTTTATAGGAGTTTATCAACCCGTTCATGGGATACCTATGTACACGGAGCAAGTCGACATGTTTATAGGAGTTTATTAACCCATTTTTGGGTGACCTGTGTACGCGAAGCAAGTCAACACGTTTATAGGAGTTTATCAACCCGTTCATGGGAGACCTATGTATGCGGAGCAAGTCGACACGTTTATAGGAGTTTATCAACCCGTTTATGGGCGACCTATGTACGCAGAGCAAGTCAACACGTTTATAGGAGTTTATCAACCCATTTATGGGTGACCTATGTACGCGGAGCAAGTCAACACGTTTATAGGAGTTTATTAACCTGTTCATGGGCGACCTATGTACGTGGAGCAAGTCGACACGTTTATAGGAGTTTTCCGAGTTATAACTCATCTTTTCCAGCCGATCACCTATAACAAGACATAGCAATTTTTAAGTCCGGGTGCCTCGTTAAAAACCCTTGTCCTTGCAAGGGAAAAGAGTACAACCCGGATCCTTTATTCAGTATTGAATTACATAATGTTTTAGCTGAATACATATTAAGATTGAATACATCCCAAGTCTTAGGTATTTCTATTCATTCTAATGTTTTGGCTTATATGCTCCTTAATCAAAGTATCTCCCCATCCAGCTGGCTGAACGTCTTCAAACCCAATGCGAGAGCTCTCAGGAGCAGTATACTTTACTAGAAAGTCAAATTTTCTGCTTGGTTGTCCTAAGGTATCCCAAGTCTCTGAGGGTTGTCGTCCTTGCTATTATTGATCTCAGGTAGTGAAAAGTTGACAAAGTCTCGCTCCACCACCCCTGCGACTTCATGGTTGACGTATTCAGGATTGTCTTAGCAGGGCTTCCATGCTTCTGAAGGGAAGGATGAATCCTTTTCAATACTATCTGGAAGATATGCATTTCCGGGTTGGCTTTGATACCTCAGATCCTCCATGTAAGGCTTCCCGGAGGAAAGGACTAGGTTGTCCTTTAGTGCTTGCACAATCCCTTTCTCTTTTTTGGAGAACGAGCTGACTCTGATGGGTGTATCATGGGTCAGTAGATGTCCATCCTGGACTTGTTTCCTTCCTTCGTCAGGCACTATGTGGACTTTGGGGAAACTCTTGGAATTTGCTTCTCCTGCTGGTTCTTTTCTTCTAAACTTTAAGCTATTCGTATAACACTTTCTCGCCAGGCCCTGGTCGCTTTTGACAATCCCAACCCATCCATCTCCAAGTGAGAATTTCATGGTCGAATATAGTGTTGAAAGTGAAACCTCGAAGGTGTTGAATGATGGTCGTCCTATTATGATGTTATAGGGTGAAGCAACATTGACTATCAAGTACCTTACCCGGACAGGCTTTGCATTGTCAGTGTTACCGAAGGTAGTCGACAATACTAGATGTCCGAGCACCTGGACCTGCTCTCCCGAGAATCCTACTAGGCTGCCTGGGAATGGCAATAACTCGGTCGCAATAAGCCCCATTTCTTTGAAAGCATCCTAATGCAGAACGTCGGCTGAACTTCCAGGGTCTACCAGTACCTCTTTCACGCTCCGACCTTGTACTTCCAATTGGATAACCATAGGATCATTTTTGTGAGCTACGAATCCTATGGTGTCCCGTTTGGAGAATGTTACTACATCTAAGTTTCCTTCCGGTTTTTCTGGGGATTTCTGGTCGATATGTATAACTGCTCTAGCATCTCTTTTTCTGGCCGAACTTGTCTCTGCACCATCAGCAAATCCCCCAAAAATGGTGTTTAAGGTGTGCTGGGCTGCCTTTGTCTCGTGACCCTCATCAGCATCCAAAATTTTCCTCTGGGATGACTTCTCTGGTCCCTGATCATCTCAGCGAGGATTTCTCTTGTTATTTTGTGGTCAAGAATCCTTCACATATGTCAATAGATGTCCCCTCTGGATTAGGGCTTCAATTTCTTTTTTTAGCCGCTGACAATCCTCAGTGTGATGTCCTCGTACACGGGGGTAATCACACCAAGCCTTAGGTTTCCTTCCCATGATTGCATTGGCTTTTTTGGGACGGTGAGTCTCTGGTAATAGATTCATGTGGCCGATTTCTTTAAGATGTCTCCTCTGCTAGTATTTAGCGGGGTGAGGTCCCTATCTGGCTCATATGTCTGTCTGTTTAGCCTAGGAGTATGTCGCTCGTGCGCAGTTCCCTGAGGATGCTCCTTCCTCCTGTTTGACGACTCTTCTTTACTTTTTGTCTTTTCATTGCTGTCACGGGCCTTTTTCTCTTAGTTACTTTCTTCTCCTTTGATGTAGCATTCTACCTGGGTAGTGATCTCGTCCATGCTAATAACAGGTTTCTTTGATAGTGACTCATTGAATTTCCGAACTCATAATGCATGCTGAAAATCCCCTACAAACAGCTCCTGATTTGGATGAGATACTTTGACGGTTTCCTCATTGAACCGAGTCAGGTACTCACGTAGTGATTCCGCCCGCTTCTGTCGAACACTGAATAATACAGTCGTGGATACCTTCCGACGTTTGCTTACCGAGAAGTATTGCACTGACTTCTTAGTTAGGTCTTGATAGCTAATGATGGAGAGCCAAGGAAGGATCATGTACCATCTTAAAGCTACGTCCTTAAAGGTCCCGACCATAAGTTTGCACTTCAGTGAATCTGAAGGGGCAACTATGGCCATCTGATTGTTGATGGCAATGACATGCTCTCGTGGATCTGTCTTCCCATCATAAGAGGTTAGTGATGGTGCTTTGAAGTTTTCTGGTATGTGGTCGTCCCAAATCTCTTGAGAGAGAGGTTGAGGTTCGAGAACATCCTCTTCACTATCACCGTCAGCTTGACTTTGCTGCTGCAGCACTTGTACATTGTCTTGCAGCGTTTCATTTTGTTGTCTCATGGTCTCCATCATATCTAGTAGTTGAGCCATATATGGAGGATCTCCATCAGAAGACATGCCCTCAATGTGAGAAGTATGGCCTGGGAAAGTTTTACCTAGGCCCCACGGTGGGCGCCAAATGTTCTAGCCAAAATGGTTAGACCACCAAAAGTGAGAGTTCTCCTTATTCTGGACAAGGAGAGCTACGATGTCTATACTATAGAGTATTTATGGGGATTTGAGAGCGGTACAGGTGTTGTATATTGTCTCAAGAATGTATATCTTGCTTAACCCTCATGTGGGAGCCCCTTTTATAGCCTTCTTCTACCTTCATTTAAGCCATGCATTTAAGAGAAACCTCTTGGCCTTCAGAAGTTGCATGACCATCATTGCTGTAACTCTTCTTCATGAATGCTCACTTTGAAGACAGGATAACGTCTACATTGATGCTCCGCCACCGTTACATGACCGGCATCGGTACCGGGTTGGTGGGGCATAGTACCCGGCCTTGTAAGAACTCGACTGATGGGAATCGGGCTCCCTGATCGGGCCAGGTTGTGTATGAGGTTTGTCTAGCTCTCTTCATTATACAATCTTTCCTGCTACCATAGTCTAGTCCGCGCTTACCTTTATCCGATTACTCGACTCAGCACCAAATATATTTGGCATGTACAAGATGAAATGATTGGTTTGGACAAAGAAAGCCTTTCAGCATTAGATACATTGATATGAGAAAAATAGCAAATTGCTAAAGCCTACAATAAAAAGGTTAAGTCCAAACAATTATTAAGCGGGGATTACGTTTGGAAAATGGTTTTACCTATGGATCAAAAGGATCGATCCCTAGGCAAGTGGTCCCCAAATTGCGAGGGACCATTTTGAATTCTTCAAGTGTTTTCAAACAACTCTTATGAAATCGAAGAACTGTCCGCGAACAAATGAATTCTTAAAGTAAATGGTAAGTACCTAAAACAGTATAAACCTATGCTACAAGAAATTCATATTAAACAAGAGTAGTGTACTAAACAAAGCGAAAGATGCCACCATGGTATTTGAGAAATGCCAAAATGGAAAAGTCATTACAAATAGTAAAATTTGCCAAAGATGGAGAAGTCATTACATAAAGTGGTCACAACCACTACAAAATGAAAAGATTAACATAAATGTTGGTCAAGCGGGAAACCGCGACTTGAATTCTTCTAGCTTGGTCCTGGAGAGGTCGAGCCTGACACAAAGACGTTTTTCGAGGTCTTCTAAAGGAGTCAACTCAAGTCCTAGGTTGAGAGAGTGTTCGGAATGTTCGACTCCTTTTATGGCTTTAACATCAATCATTTACTTTGTCGGAAGTGTTGCCCTTAGGGCAATCCAGTTTTCTCCCTCTCCAAGCCATCGATCTTTTGAGCAGTTCAAGAATCTTGGCATGACGTTGGGAAATATGTTCATTGATCGAAGCTGTCTTGGCGTTGTGTTCTTGGAGTTGAGTCTTAATTTGATCGACCTTCTAATTAGATACCTCATGTTGAAACAGTTTTAGGGGGGTGTTTTATCGTATCCAGAGAGATTGTGTATATTGCCTCCGTTCGATAGTTAAAAGGGCTTCAAACTTTAATCGTAACAAAGGTTTTGGTAATTTTCAATCGAATCGTTTGCATTCGAATTTTAGAAAGCAACTGTAAAAAGATTGGTTTTAGGGTTTGTAAAAACATGTCAAGATTAGGTTTCGGTAATCCGTTTCGTACGTATCAACTCGATCAAGTGTGTGAACTTGTTAACAATACATATAACCACATATCCTCTCAACAAGTTTCTCTCGAACACTTGTTGCGGGATTTACCATTTTGATTCTTTGTTGATCTCTCACACAAACTATCAAGATGATAACTTTTAAGTTCAATATTTATGAACATCAACATTCAAAACTATCTCTAGCCTTATGAATATTGATGGAATAGAACTTAGGTCAAATTTAAAATTTCTCTCGAGCATGAATTAAACAACACATAAACCATGTAAACAAAGTTTTTCTTCTATATATATCATCAACAAGGTTCACAAGCTTAAGATAAAAATTAATACATACAAAACAATGGATCACCTACCACTAATCTTGACACAAGAGAGCTTAGCTACACATCTTCATGGTAGTTTGGATGTCAAGTTTCAAGAGGAGATGAAAGAACATCCGAGTCGAATAATCGAGAATGGATGTGACTTCAGCTTCCCTATGTGAAAATTCACTCTTGGATGATCAAAGTTCATAAAAATATGCTTTGGTGTGAAAATATTAAGTTCTTCTCCCAAGAAAAAGTAAAAATCTATTTATAATACATTTGGAATCTGCTACATTCGCACTGCGAATGAATCATTCGCCTAGCTAATGAAATAAAATGGCACCTTAAGTGCCTCTGAGAGTTAAACCGCCCTAGGCTGTCTTCACGGGTTCGCACTACGAACCATTCATTCGTAAAGCGAACCATTCGCACAACGAATTTTGGGTCCTTTTTCCACTACCTCCATTCGCCAGGTTCTTCGTAAAGCGAGCTAACCAGCGAACATTCGCTGGGAGTTCACAAAGCGAACTTTAGGTTCTTTTCCCTCTGCCCCATTCTAGAGCTATTCGCTGGGAGACTCGCTGTTGTTCGCAAAGCGAACCTTCGCTGGCACCTTCGCCAGAGTTTGCAAAGCGAACTCTCTATTGTTTTCCTCTTTCATTGGCAGCTTGTATCATCACTTTGTGTCTCAATTCTTTGATCAATTAGTGCACTTTTCTGCACAATAACACACGCATTACAAACACCAAAGGTATAAATACAATGCATGAAGAACAACAACAATTCACTCCTAAAATCCACAATTAAACATAGAAAAGTGTTGAAAAATTCCAAGGATCATATACAAATATATAGCATGTTTGACATCTAACAAACTCTCCCCAACTAACTCTTTATTTGTCCTTAAGCAAAGTATGCCTCTCCTTGACACAAGAGGATTTGCTCGAGCATTTGATTTAATCCAAGAAAGGATAAATGGCTCAAACAAACAACATCTGTAGCAAAGCACAATTACTTAATCCTTAAATCGCCAATGCAAAAAGAACTTGATTCTTACAACAAATCTCAGACAATGTTTCAAGAGACAACTAAATCATCATGCTCATGTCACTCTAACATTCCTCTTCGAAAAAGAATTGAAGGAAATTAACGTGTTTGCAACCGCGGGGAAATTTCGCTCAAATGACAAATGAAGCAGATACTAAGCAATTCATACAATATCTAATCAATAATAAGAAATCATGGAAGCAACAGATCACTAAGGGCTTTCATCGGTTGTAACTTGGCCGGGGTTGAAAAACAAGGGACATATGTAAACAACCATTGAAACAAGAAAGGGTAAAGACAATGAAGAGCATTTCTTTTTCAAAATTTTCTAACTTGTTCAATCTTTATTTCTTTTTTTCCACAATGCATTCTCTTATTTTTCTTTTCTTTTCTTTTTGTTCTTCTCTTTTTTTTCTACACATTTTTGTTCAATTTCTTTGTCTAAGAATGCATTGTATCACCAAATCCCTTTTCTCTTTTCAAAATAAACCATTCTCCCCAACTTCAACATTGCCATAATCTTAGCCTAAATGCTCTTCAAAACGGGTTAAAACTGGGTTCATGATTCAATCAAAAATTTCAGCTTAAAAGAGGTCTCAAATACGCGCACACTCACAAGGTGAATTTAAGTGTTTTTGGAATGGTGGTTATACTCACAGTGCAAAAACATTGCCTTGATCATTTCTATGCTTCCACAAATTCAAAATAACAAGCAAGATAAAGCATGAATTATAAGTATCAAACATCATTCATCATCAATCCAAAGCATTTAGTATACATGGAGGTTTCTCACTTTTGTATTTTTGGACATAAATGACACAAGCAATCAAATGGAGTTGTAACAGGAAACACAATTTTCATTTGTACAAAGACAACAAAGTTCCAATTCATTCTAAATTCAAGAACTAGGTAACTATGTACCTTGCCACACATCATGCTTAAAGTAATATCATCGCCATCCAACTTGTAAGAATCTTCTTTGATGATCACTCAACACCAACCTAAATTTCTTCCACAGAACATCCAAAAGTTGGAAATATTAAATTTCCACAAGCATACCAACATAAAGCAATAAAAAGCATATCAACAACTTAAGAGTTGAACATTCGTAAACTGAAGAATTCAACTCTTAATACCACTTAACACATATGCATACCAACATATTTAAGTGTTGAGTATTCGTAAACTGAAGAACTCAACACTTAATAACTATATTTAAAACTGAAATATTAGTAAAATTAAAAACATAATTTTTTTTTCTTTTTTTTTCTGGAAAACAACATGCATTACTAATAATAATAATAATGTACTGGTGTGAAAACACCTACACAGTCAAAATTACCTTAGCGGTACAAGTACATCAATAACAAAATAATCCACAAAGTGGATAAAGTACATCAATAAAAATTGAATCCAAGAAAAACTTCACTTTGATGCTCAAAGGAAGTACAAAATCATCATCACAAAAAAAATCAGTCCTCCTCGGACTCTGTAGCATACACCTCGGTCTCCTCTCCTTCCTCAGAGCCAGATACCTCCACATCTTCACCATCTCCCTCCTCATCAGCATCATCATCAGCAGGACCAGCCGCATCCTCTCCCCCTCCGAATACTGGCCTGGCCTCAGGCCAACCAGCGTGTGCAAGGAATATCTCCCTCGACATCATAGAATGCTCAGCGGCGGGATCGTGAATCTGAAGCTGGAGTACCTGCATAGAATCATGTAAGTCTAACATGGCGTGATGAGAAGCCGCCATCCAGTCCCAGTTGTACTGGCAGATCTCTTACTGATAAGATAAAAATTTTGTGAGACATAAGCATCTCCACCACTTGTGTCGGCCTAAGCACCAGCACTAGATGACTCACTCCTAGTCCCCTTTGGCTTGCAGAACTTGTCGACGTATCGATCACCAATAGCCGACGGGATCGTGACCTGGCGGCGTGCAGGAATATCAACCCTAGCTTCCGCACACAATGACATGATAAGACAAGGGAATACGAGAGGGGCATTTTTTCGAGAAGCGTTACCCCCAAGACCACTCTCCATAATTGCCCTTATCTCATCGTCAATTATACGCGTCATATCAATCTGCACGTTCATTAAGATGCTATGGACTAGGTGAGCTAATGGAATAGTGATGGTTGAGGAATGCGATTTTGGTTTGATATTGGTTACAACTAAAAGCAATATGAGTTGGGCCAAAGGTTGCATGTCCTCCCGCCGGTACCTAATAGCAACCCCAGATGGGTTGAGTTCAACATTCTTTCCCGGACGCAAAAGATCTCTGGTCATTTGAGGGATATCTCTGTGAAGGTGAAGATCTCTATGGTAATCATTAATCTCACTGGCTCGTAATGGAAGAGGACTTCCAAGAACAATACTTATGGTCTTACGGTCAAATCTCACAGTTTTCCCCCAACCACAGTCGTCCAACTAAACAGGTCGCCATCATCCGGGAGGGCGTTCGCATAGAACTCCCGGACAATTTCCACATTATAACTATCGACCAGAGTTATCAGCCGATCCCATTTTTTTACCTCCAAGAGAGCAGCAACAGCTCGATAACTCCCTTGGTCACTTAAATTAAACCTTTTTTTGGCTAAAATTGTTCTTTTTTCCAATGTCAGATATCTCGCAGCTTGTTTGGCACCTTTAAATCAAGTATCATCGAACCGGATCAGCACTTGTCGCGATGTGGTTGCTTTTCACTTTTTAGCGGGGTTAGTCTTTGGACCCATCTGCACACATCAACAAACAAAACAACGCAAAGCACCAAAATAGCTCATTAGAATTTAGAAGCCAAACAAAATCAGAACTGAAACTTCATAAAAAAAATAAAAAAAATTCCATGTTCGCTCCAGTGTTTGCACAACGAGTGCTGGTGAACATTCGCCCCAGATTTGCTTTGCGAAGGTCTGGCGAATGCTCTCCCAAGTTCGCACTGCGAAATGGCCAGCGAATGCGCGATAATTCAGAAAAACCACATCATTCTTCCTATCTTCAGAGCTCCATTTATCATTTATCATTCCTATTCTAAGGCTTGCAGAAAATTTAACATGCAGTGACTCAAACCATAAAACAGAAATTAAACCGTAAGATTACAAATGTCTCTAATGTAAATCACACCCCTAACCATATCTAATAGAAAGTAGCAAGGAAAAGAGATGAAAACCTGAACTGGATAATGGAAATTGGGGAAAGACAGGTGAAATCTGAGCAGCAAAAGGCACGTGAGGAAATTTGAGTTCTTGGGAGTTTGTTTGAATGAAAGAGGTAAGAGTGGGATTAGGGTTTTCCCCCTCAAGTGCTCTCTAATTGAAATGGGTATTGGGTCCAAGTGTTAGCCCACCCAAACAATTAAAGCCCCCATTTTTTAAGAGGTGGCAGCAAACACACATGTCTTGTCTCACTGAGTTCGCAAAGCGAACTGGCTGGCGAATGCTCGCCCCAGGTTCGCAAAGCGAACGCCAGCGAACATGACAGGTTTTGCAAATTTTTTTCTTCTGCATTTTTGCCACCTTTTCAATCATTCAAATATCAAACATCATTAAAACAACAATTAAAGCGATAACTACTTACAATGTTGGGGTGCCTCCCTAAAGCACTTGTTTAACGTCGGCTAAGCTCGACGGTCCAAGACGATCAACGATCATCAAGAAACACAGAACCAATCTCGCGATCAAAATCGCCTCCAAGATAAATTTTCAAGTGTTGGCCGTTCACGGACCAACTTTCTTTTTTCTGCAAGTCCTCTATCATGACAGCTCCATAATGCTTAACATCCTTGACAAGAAACGGTCCAGACCATTTGGACTTTAATTTTCCCGGAAACAATTTCAAGTGGGAATTGAACAAAAGTACCATCTGACTAACCCGGAATTCCTTTTGAGAAACTTTCTTGTCGTGATATCCTTTTACTTTTTCTTTGTATATCTTAGTTGAATGGTAAACATTATTTCGCATTTCTTCTAATTCATGCAATTGGACTTTTCTCTTTTCACCGGCCAAACTCTGATCAAAATTCAACATTTTTAATGCCCAAAGATCCTTATGCTCCAATTCAACGGGCAAATGGCTTGACTTGCCATAAACCATTTGAAACGGAGTTAGACTGGTTGGCGCTTTGTAAGTGGTACGATACGCCCACAAAGCTTCCTCTAACTTTTGTGACCAATCTTTCCTCGATTTTGACACGGTTTTCTCTAAAATTCTTTTCACCTCTCTATTAGACACCTCGGCCTGACCATTTGTTTGTGGATGGTACGGAGTTGCCACTTTGTGCCTTACACCATAATGCTCTAAGACCTTTTCGAGCGGTGCATTGCAAAAATGCGAACCTCCGTCACTAATTAACACACGATGGGTGCCAAAACAGGAGAATATGTTTTTCTTTAAAAATTTTATCACCGTCTTGCCATCGGCCCTCGGTGACGCAATTGCTTCCACCCACTTGGAAACATAGTCAACCGCAACTAAAATATACTCGTTTGAAAAATATGGTGGGAATGGTCCGACAAAATCAATGCCCCAACAATCGAAAACTTCGACTTCTAGAATAACATGCAAAGGCATTTCATTTCTTTTTCCAATCCTGCCACTTCTTTGGCATGTATCACAACTTTTTGCATGGAGATTGGCATCTTTGAACAATGTAGGCCAATAAAATCCCGACTAAAGGACTTTAGTTGCCGTTCTTAAACCATTGTAATGCCCTTTGTACGGCGAGTTGTGACAATGCCAAAGGATACTTTTGGCTTCATCAAGAGTGACACACCTCCTTAACAAATTGTCACCTCCTAACTTAAACAAGTATGGTTCATCCCAAACATAGTAATTAGCATCCGAGAGAAATTTCTGTCTTTGATTCCAAGTTAGGTCCTCCGGTATAAAACCGGTGGCTTTGTGGTTAGCGAAATCTGCAAACCATGGCCTAACTTGCACTCGAAAAAGTTTTTCATCTGGAAATTCTTCACGGACCTCATTCTCACGGTGAGTTACTTCTACATTGACCAACCTAGACAAATGATCTGCTACCAAGTTTTCCGATTCTTTCTTGTCACGGATTTCCAAATCAAACTCTTGCAACAAAAGGATCCATCGGATGAGCCTTTGCTTCGAATCTGGCTTGGTAAGTAGATATTTAATTGCCGAGTGGTCAGTGTAGACAACTGCCTTAGAACCAATCAGATAAGACCGAAATTTCTCAAGTGCGTAAACAATAGCGAGTAATTCTTTTTCAGTGGTGGCATAGTTAACTTGTGCATCATTAAGAACTTTACTCGCATAATGAATAACATGAAATTTTTTTGCCTTTCTTTGCCCAAGCACCGCATTAACGGCATAATCGCTAACATCACACATTAATTCAAAATTCAAAGTCCAATTTGGAGCAACGATTATGGGTGCGGTGATGAGTTTCTCTTTCAAAATTTTAAAGGCATTTAAACATTCATCATCAAAGGAGAAGGACTTATCTTTGTTGAGTAGATTACTCAATGCCCTTGCAACTTTGGAGAAATCTTTGATAAACCGCCGATAAAAGCCAGCATGGCCAAGAAAACTTTGGATGCCTTTGACATTTGTTGGAGGAGGCAACTTTTCAATCACTTCAATTTTTGCTTGATCAACCTCAAGGCCTCTAGAGGAGACTTTGTGGCCAAGCACAATTCCTTCCGTTACCATAAAATTGCACTTCTCCCAGTTCAATACCAAATTTGTCTCAACACACCGTTCAAGAACGGCCTCCAAATTTCTCAAACAAAGATCAAAAGACGCTCCGAACACGGAGAAGTCGTCCATGAATACCTCCATCGTTTTTTCAATAAGATCAGAGAAAATTACTTGAACACAATGTTGAAACGTTGCCGGAGCGTTACATAAACCAAAAGGCATCTTTCGGTAGGCAAAAATCCCAAAAGGACAAGTGAATGCCGTCTTCTCATGGTCATCCGGGTCAACCGAAATTTGGTTATAACCAGAGTAACCATCCAAAAAGCAATAGAATTGTTGGCCCGACAATCTTTCTAACATTTAGTCCATAAACGGAAGTGGAAAATGGTATTTTCTTGTAGCAGTGTTTAGCCTCCTATAATCTATACACATCCTCCAACCCGTCACCGTTCTTGTCGGGATCAACTCATTTTTTTCATTTTGGATTACAGTCATTCCTCCCTTCTTAGGCACAACTTGGACCGGACTTACCCAAGGACTATCGAAAATCGGGTAAATCATGTCGGCATCCAAGAGCTTGACAACCTCTTTTCTCACCACTTCCTTCATCGTTGGATTCAAACGGCGTTGCGGTTGCACGACCGGTTTGAAATCCTCTTCCATGAATATACGATGCTGTCGCGGTGAGAATCAGATATCATAGCTATTATGTTAACTAGGATCACAAATCTTAATGTTCACCACCGGTCTTTATTTTATCCAAAGGAAAGGGTTAAAGATCGAAAAACCTAATAAGAGATCTAAGGTTCGGGGGTTGGTTACGCCTAGGGAAGGTATTAGCATCCTAAACGTCTGTAGTACTCTACAGGAACCTCTTATTTTTATTATGTTATCTATTGCTTGCTTGCTAAGGTATATGCTAAGGAAAAGACCTAGGGGTTAGTATCTAAGTATACTCGCCAAGACATCGCATCTTGTGCCTACGTATCCTGACGGGAACGGAATCAGAGTATTTGTAGTTCCCCTCAATGAGGGTGAGGAACTCTTGACGGTGGTCAAGGTTCCAGGGGGAGGTAGCGTCTATGGCAAGACACTACATAGAGTGCGGTGACTCTAAAGTTAAAGTTGAGTTATAAGGGAAGAAGTGTTCGCGGAGAAACACATGTAAAGAGTGTGGTGACTCTAATCCTGAGGATAAAGGGAGGGACCTAAAGTTAGGCTAATATGTGACATGGCAGTCAACAACGGGACATTTCCTTTGGAATTTGATTGAGAAAATATTTTTTTGATTTTTTTTGAGAAGTAGCCACTTGACGTTGGATCAAGGTTTTTTGAGAAAAAGTTAGGTCGAATCCTAGTCCCTAAGGGTACTCATAGTAAACGAAACTGTAATCAAAGTAAGAAAGAAAGTATTAGGTCGATGGCGATGCTAAAAAGCAGTCGACTTACAAGTTGGGGTATGGCTTGATATGTGGATCAAGAATGCTTTGGGTTTGGTTGATGGCGATCGTAAAACAATCGACTTACAGGGTTTAAAAAGGGCTCGATTATTGAATTGAGAATTGTTTGATATTTTGAAAAAAAGGTTTGATATGATTGTGAATAGATGAGAAGAAATGATTGATACAAATGGTAACGCAAGGGGTGCGAATTGGATCGCAAAAGGCGTGCGAATTCGAATGAACTCGAGCATAAGGCGTAAGTGAAACGCCACAGGATCCTAATGAACATTAATATAAGCCTCTAACAATAAAAATACAAGAATAAAAAGGGTACATAATACTTACATTGTACATTCATGTCAAATGAATCAAAAACATAAAGTGAAAGGAAAAGCGCACGGATTTAAATCATGACGCAAATACGCAAATCAAAGTCGCGTATGCGAAGACGTGCAAAAACTATCATAGGAAATGAGATCCAATAATAACGATAACGAGGTTGAATCAATGAAAAATAAAACAAATTGAGATAGAAAATTGCTACCGCATTAGCGGTCATTGCAAATCGGATCAAGAAAAAACCTGATAATAAATAAAAAACATCATAAGTTGCAAATCGAGATGTGAATCGGTAAGCGCAAAACAAAATAAATTGTCAATACGCTAAACCGTCGGACGCGTATAAAAATCGAAATGCAACAATAAATAAATTAAAAATAACCAATAATTTGTTACACTTAACGTGATCATCGCAATGGATCCAAATCGGACGGATCTAAATTTATCCAAAAGACGTAAAGCAAAAGGAATTTTAAAACGTTAAAAAAAATAATAATAATGTTGCTAACGCAAAATTGCGATCGCAACCGGATCAAACCAAACATAAGAGTCACGCATCATGCACATATATACAGACAGCGTATCGACATAATCCGATCCGACCAATATAATCAAAAAAGAATTAACAATATATATAAACATGACGTATTATTAAAAAAATAGTTATATATTGCCTTGGAAAGAACAAGTTTTTCTTTTAATATATATATATAAACAAAACAAGACGTGTTGTTATAAAAAAAAGTTTAGTTATATATCGTCTTGGAAAAACGGTTTATACTGTACTGAAAAAAAAAAGAACTTGTTATTTCCTGTATTGAAACGTGTTATATATAATATATATATATGTGTGTGTGTGTGTGTGTTATATATAATACTAAGCAAGTAAAAAAAAAAGGTTAAATGAATCGCGACGTTTTCACTAAAGCTGGTAAATGAAATGCATATATACCGTTTCACAATAACGTTTTCACTAAGCCAATAAACCAAAAGCTATAGCTCTCGTGAAGGTAACGTGCAGAAGGAAACAGTGCAGATCAAAACAAGAACAATCGCAAAGCTATTTTTTAATCACTTGAAAGGAATGGCAATTTCGGCCGCCTCCGTCTTTTTTCCGGTTCTTTTTCATTTAGCAACAGATAAATATATAGGGACCAGAATTAGGTTAACTTTTAGTTGCTAATAATGTCCCTAATATTTAATTTGAGGCCCAAAATAACATTAAAATTAAATAAAAAATTAACCAACTTAATTAATTAAAATAAATTTAAGATAAAATAAAAATCCTATTTATTTATTCTAAACATTATTTAAATCTAAAATAAAAATAACTATTAAAAATAAAATTAAAATAAAATACTAATTAGCCTATTTATTTACTAGACAAAAATTGTAAAAATAAACAGACCCCACATAAATAAAATCAGACACTCAAGTGTTCGGAAAAATAAACTGAGTACACTAAAATGATCAGTACGAAATATACGACTCGAAAAGTATCAAATTTTAGGGTCAAAAATTAGGGTGTGACAGATGCATACAATAAGAGGGACTTATTCCTTTTAGATCGGAAAGAGTCCATCCCATTACTTCTTGATTTTTCTTCAAAACTTGAATTAACCGATTTTCCTCATTGTCAGATAAAATGCTGCTAATGATAACCGGTTTGTTACAACCGTCATCAAGGAAAACATATTTCAAATTGGAAGGCAAAACCTTCAATTCAAGTTTAGACTTCTCCTCACTCACGTCTTTCTTTAACATTTCCTCTTCACATTCCCAAGGTTGTAACTCCTCCAAAGATTCAAGTTCCCTCAAACACTCTTTAAGTGCCCTTTCTTCTTCATCGGAAAATACCTCTAAGGAATCATCAAGAGCTCTTTGCAAAGGAGACACTACATGAACTTGCTTTGTGACATCCATTATTGCTTCTTCCGTTGCGTCTATTCTAAAACAATCGCCTTTGTCATTCTTGTGTTTCATGGCCTCAAATAGATTGAAACAAACCTCCTCATCTTGGACTCTAACCTTCATAAGACCGTCGTCCATATCAATTGCCATTCTAGCAGTTTTCATAAAAGGTCTTCAAAGAATCAATGATGCGTCTTCATTTTCCTACATTTCAATTACCATAAAGTCGATGGGAAATAAGAATTTGTCCACTTTAACCAATACATCTTCCGCTACACCGTAAGGATGGGTAGTGGATTTATCGGCAAGTTGCAATGTCATTTGAGTGGATCTTAATTCCATTTGTCCCAACCGTTTCACAATAGACAAAGGTATCAAATTGATACTAGAGCCCAAATCGATCAATTTGTTGCCCACATAGATATTTCCTATTGTAACCGGCAAGGTGACTCGTCCCGGATCACTTTCTTTCCTCGGGAGAGTACGCTGAATGATAGCGCTACAACTCGCATCCACCATGATAGTCTCTTGATCCGTATACCTCTTCTTTTTTGTGAGAATATCCTTCATAAATTTAGCATATTTCGGCATTTGCTCCAAAGCCTCGGAAAATGGAATGTTTATTTGCAATTGTTTGAAAATATCCATAAACCGAGCATAGTGCCTCACACTATCTTTCTTTGAAGGAGCATGAGGATATGGTAAATGTTGGATCGAAATAGTATTCAACGGTTCCTTCCCCTTCCTAGTTTTTTTCAATTTTTCTTCTCTCTTTCTTTTTTCTTCCTCACTTTTTTTCATTTCATTTTCAACTAAATCACCCTCAGCAATTTTTTCTACTTCAATCTCATCACTATCATTTTCTTTTTCAACTACAACCTCCTCCAATACAACTTCACCTATGCCCATGTCAATCTCTCTTCCACTTCTTGTTAGAATAGCCTTACAATGCTCTTTTGGATTTGGTAGAGTATTTGCCATAAAAGTTCCTTTTTGTTGCTTGGCCAATTGTTTTGATAATTGTTCGACTTGCGTTTCAAGATTCTTTATGGCCGCATTGGTATTCTTCTGATTTGACATTGACATTTGCATAAATTGAGTGAGAGTGTCCTCCAGTTTTGTATTCCCAACCGAAACTTGTGGAGGTTGAGTGTAATTTTGGTATTGGTGACGATTTGAAGGTCCGACTTCTTGCGGTATCCACGGTTATTGATAGCCCTGATTACCTCTAGGTTGGTAACCTTGGTTGCCTTATTGGTAAGGAGGTCGAGGTTGGTATCCTTGATTTTGGTTTACAGCATAATTTACCTCTTCCACAACCGGAGGACAATATCCGGTAAGATGATCTCCTCTACACAATTCACAACAAGCTACTTGTACACTCTTGCTCGGAGAGTCATGAATCTCTTTGAGTTGTTAAGGAAGTTTGGACATTTGTTTCTTTAACAACTCAACTTGTTGGGATAATAACTTGTTTTGAGCAAGTATAGCATCATTGGTTCCCAACTCCAAAACTCCCGGAGTCCTTTGAGAAGGACCACGGTTATGGTTCCCCTGATGGTCATTTAAATCCATCTTGTCAATTATGGCAATGGCTTCTTCGGCAGTTTTGCTCATTAAGAATCCACTCGCGGTGGCGTCCAACAAGGTGTTATGCACTAATTGAAGACCGTTTCGAAAAATATGAATTTGAGAAAGCTCATCGAAACTATGCCCTTTACACTTTCTCAACATGAATTTGAATCTCTCTCAAGCTTCGTTGAGAGATTCATTTCCACCTTGAGTGAAAACTGCGATTGCTGTCTTAGCCTCCATGAAACGATTGTGTGGAAAAAATCTTTCCAAAAACTTTTCCTCAAGTACATTCCAATCCGTCATGATTGTCGTTGATTGACCAAGATACCATTCCTTGGCCTTCCCAATGAGGGAATGTAGGAATAGTCTCTTAAACATTGATTCTTCTTCAGCTTCGGGTGCACCAGTTGCTCCCGTAATCTCATAGAACTTAGTCAGGTGTGTAAAAGGATCCTCATGATCCATACCAGTGAAAGGGTTCTGATATAGAAGCGAGAGGATACCAATTTTCATTTCTGAATGCCGACCATTTTGAGCATTGCATGCAAATTGTGTTGTATGTCTCGGACTATTAGTACAAGGTCTAGAAGCAGGTGGTGGTGGTGGTGGTTCAGTCATGATGGGCGGTAACTGTGGTATTTGCGTTGAAGTTGAACTTCCGTCTCGCTCTCGTCTTTCTTTGGCAAGTTGCCTCCTTCGCCTTGTTCTGCTATTGATTTACGAGCGGTTCTTTCAATCTCGGGATCAAACAGAAGTTGGTCCGCAGGTAACTTCCCTCGCATAAAACGAAGTCTGCACACTAAACCAAACAAATCAACAAGCTCAATAAAAAGTTAACAAGTTTAAAACTCAATAACTATTGCAATGCTCACAATATAACAACAATCCCCGGCAACGGCGCTAATTTGTTGAAACAGTTTTAGGGGGGTGTTTTATCGTATCCATAGAGATTGTGTACATTGCCGTCGTTCGATAGTTAAAAGGGTTTTAAACTTTAATCGTAACAAAGGTTTAGGTAATTTTCAATCGGAACGTTTGCATTCGAATTTTAGAAAGCAACTGTAAAAATATTGGTTTTAGGGTTTGTAAAAACATGTCAAGATTAGGTTTCGGTAATCCGTTTCGTACGTATCAACTCGATCAAGCATGTGAACTCGTTAACAATACATATAAACACATATCCTTTCAACAAGTTTCTCTTGAACACTTGTTGTGGGATTTACCATTTTGATCCTTTGTTGATCTCTCACACAAACTATCAAGATGATAACTTTTAAGTTCAATATTTATGAACATCAACATTCAAAACTATCTCTAGCCTTATGAATATTGATGGAATAGAACTTAGGTCAAATTTAAAACATTTCTCTCGAACATGAATTAAACAACATATAAACCATGTAAACAAAGTTTTTCTTCTATATATATCATCAACAAGGTTCACAAGCTTAAGATAAAAATTAATACATACGAAACAATGGATCACCTACCACTAATCTTGACACAAGAGAGCTTAGCTACACATCTTCATGGTAGTTTGGATGACAAGTTTCAAGAGGAGATGAAAGAACATCTGAGTCGAATAATCGAGAATGGATGTGACTTCAGCTTCTCTATGTGAAAATTCACTCTTGGATGATCAAAGTTCAAAAAAATATGCTTTGGTGTGAAAATATCAAGTTCTTCTCCTAAGAAAAAGTAAAAATCTATTTATAATACATTTGGAATCTGCTACATTCGCACTGCGAATGAATCATTCGCCTAGCGAATGAAATAAAATGGCACCTTAAGTGCCTCTGAGAGTTAAACCGCCCTAGGCTGTCTTCGTGGGTTCGCACTGCGAACCATTCATTCACAAAGCGAACCATTCGCCAACACATTCGCACAGCAAATTTTGGGTCCTTTTTCCAATGCCTCCATTCGCCAGGTTCTTCGCAAAGCGAGCTAACCAGCGAACATTCGCTGGGAGTTTGCAAAGCGAACTTTAGGTTCTTTTCCCTCTGCCACATTCTGGAGCTATTCGCTGGGAGAATCGCTGTTGTTCGCAAAGCGAACCTTCGTTGGCACCTTCGCCTGAGTTCGCAAAGCGAACTCTCTGCTGTTTTCCTCTTTCGTTGGCAACTTGTATCATCACTTTGTGTCTCAATTCTTTGATCAATTAGTGCACTTTCTGCATAATAACACACACATTACAAGCACCAAAGGTATAAATACATTGCATGAAGAACAACAACAATTCACTCCTAAAATCCATAATTAAACATAGAAAAGTGTTGAAAAAATGCCAAGGATCATATACAAATATATAGCATGTTTGACATCTAACACCTCACTAGCCTCCCAAGCAGTTGCGATGGCACCCTTCACCCTTTGAATTTTAGGGATGTTTGAACGTTTAAGATCAATGTCATTGCAGAACTGGTCGAAGAAGAATTCAAACTCAAATAAGAATTTAAGCAAGACATCGGACGCCCACTGTTTGATGAGTTCAACTAGCAGTTTCCTGATGTTCGTTCCAAGATTAATGTCTTCTTCGATCGCAGCAAGGAGGTCGACGTCAAAGAGATTAGCTTTCAGCTGCTGAACCAGAAGGTTGATAGCATCATCCCCAGTATCATCCAATGGCGAGTTAGAAGCTTGGGCCGATTTAGAGTCCATCGACATCCTTCTCAATTTCTGAAGCTTCTTGGTCTCAGTTTGGCTGAGAGAATAACGTGACTCAGAGTCATACACATCAGCCTAAATTGGCTCTGGTTGACCTGGCTAGATTTCCTCTTTGATGGGAGCAACTTTGACATGTGGTGGAGTCTGTTCCTCATTGACTTCAGCAGCCTCTTCAGTTGGGGCAGTGTGATCACGAACAAACACAGTATTTTCAACTTCGTCCATGGCATCAGTATGGCAGATTCAACATCTATCTTCGACCTAAATCATGCAGCAGCTTTTGTATGCATCAGTTGGGAGACTGTTTCAATGGTCGAAACACTAGAGTCAAGAAAATCTGACCAGTGTATGAGCGAAAGCGAAAGAGATGTGGATTGAAGGATACCTGCAAGAGACGCTTATTGGTCTTGGGTCGTTCTTGGTCAGCGGCTATTCCCAAATTTTCTTGAAGAAAGAGAAAAAATATCAGAAATAGCATAGATAAACAACAGAAGAATTACCAGAAGGACTACACATACCTTGGGGCATCAGCTTCATTGTCAGGATTGTGGTGAAGTGGAGTAGTGTCATCAGCAACCGGGGATGTCGGAGTCTGGATATATTCTTTTTCCTTTTTCTTTTCCTTCTTCTTAGGAGTCATTTTTAGAGATTTGGTGGGAGTTTCCTTTTGTGGCTGGCTGGAACCAGGCTTCGAGAAAGACTTCGACCTTGAAAAGATCAGAAGCTGCTCAAATTCCCCTAAGCTTTTTTTATGGATTTGAACTAGAACGAGTTGTGGAGTACCCTGAAGAAGGGGTTGGATGAGTGAAGTGTTCAAAAGGAAAATAACAAGAGTGAAATCCGGCCATGATACCTGACTAGGGGCAGTAGCAGTCGTAGGTACATGGGTAGTTTTTGGGACAGCAACTTTCTTGGTACTAGTGGAGGTCTTTGCCTTTTTCTTCGTATGTGGAGGAGTGGTAGATTTAGGATCTTTTTATCGAACCTGGAAAAGGAAAACCTGTGAGGAAATGCCTTAGAAGAAAATATAATTTATGAGGAAGGAAGTGAATAAATAACCTTCTTCCTGGGTTATTCCGACCACTTCGCCCTCGCCTCCTAAGGCCCTTTGACGTTGTCGTCAGCTGGAGGCTTAGTCCCATCTGATGGTCGAAGAGTCAGTAAAAGAAACATAAAATATTTTTAAGAGGTGGTCTGAGAAACATACCTTGTTCCTTGGGTAGATCAGAAAGAGCATCACAGACTCTGGTCAAGAAGTTGTCCTCAGAGAAGTGTTCAGTCAAATAATTTCGCCACCAGTTGTGAAATTTGGTAGTCATGTTGAATGATGGTTAGAATTCAAAGATGGAGGGCTCTAAGACTTGTCCGCGAGCAAATTAAATGTAGTTTTTGAATTCATCACGATCGAACTTATGCTCCGACCAACAGATGTCACTTTCTGAAACATAAAGGGAAGAAGGCTGGAATTGTCTAAGGCCAAACTGTCTGGCCAACAAATTTGGTTGATAACTGGAAAAGCCATAGCCAGCAGAGCCAACTTCAATTCTGGTTGACAGGATTGTAAGGGTTAGAAATGCATCCCAAACCGAGTTCGACATAGCCACAGTCGAAGAGGAGGTGTCGGGGAACTTGCTCTTTAACCAAGCTGGACCAACAAGACGAGCCACGAAAGGAGCCATAGTCGCGTCGAAAACTTTGGTCTCTAGAAAAAGATTGATATATTTGCTGAGGATGTCAGAGGCAGGAGTCTCGTCAGGAGTAAGTAAGGCCAGCCTAGTGCCTTCGATGACCCTTCCTTGGGTCGCACTCACTAGTTCTTGAGAGAGGGAGACTCCAAGCCTTGGTTCAAAGGTGGAATTTAGCCACAATTGCAAGAGCCAGAAAGGGCTAGAGAGTGGGAATGACCTACTTTTGGTGTTCTCAGGCAAGTGCTAGAGTTTGTTGGAGGCTTCACCAAGGGATTGGTAAATATTGGCCAGAAGCAGCTTGCTGAGAGAAAGCTTGTGTCCTTCATGAAGTTGGATTGCCAAAGGGACAAATTTCTTCGCCACCTGCAAATAAATAGAGAAAAATACATAATAGGAGAGCCAAAACGCCAAGAAAACGATATGTTCCTGGTCAGAGACACCTGAGCTAGAAACATTGTAGTTGTCAGAAATGAAAATCCTGTAAGCAGGGCGTCGAATGGTGAACCGATTATAAGTCTGTAGTGTCGAACAGTAAACGGCACCCACGGGGCTCAGACCGGTAATAGAAGCAATTTCAAAGAGAGTCTGCATCAACATGCCGCAAGGCAGCTAGAAAGTGTTCGTTGAACCTTCCCAGAAGAAAAGCGAAGCCAACAGCATGCAGGGGTTGTACTTGGGGCCGGTTCTAGACAAGTTAACCATGTCATAGATTCCTATAGTGTCTCAGTGTTGTTTCTTCATGGCTTGAACCTTGTCGAGCCACGCCAGGTATTCTTTTGTGGGAGCCGAAGGAGATGATCGAAAGACATGGCTGGGTCGGATCATGAAGGATAGTTCAAGAGCCCGTCGCTCAAATGCAGAAGGCATCATGAGCAAGTAGCCTGGAAAGTGGAGAGTAACCTTTTAAGCTTGGGAACATTTTGAGGGATACGACCCAGCAAAAGCATAAAGTTGGTTGTCCATGGAGTATGCAATCAACATTTTCTTTCACCAGATGGCAATCTTGTCGCTATGAGAAGAAGGCTCAGGAATGAAATCCTTAACCTCTTCGTCTTCAGAAGGAAGAATCTCAAAGGCCAACAGATTGTTACAGGTGGTGGTTCTGAAATAAACCTTGATTTTGGTCATGGTGAAAAGGGGTTTTGTTTCTGAAACTAAAGTGGCGAAAAGGTTTTTGCGTGTTTTTCTGCGAAGAAGAAGGATGCAGAAATACGAAGTGAAAGAAAAGAAAGAAAAGAGCCGAGGGAAGCTATTTATAAACTTTAATGCATGCGTGAAATCTGACACCTGGCGTAAGCGTGGGAGAAACTAATGAGTTGGCGTGGGGTTTCGATGCAAGCATTAATGGTGAGTGAGAGCAGTTACTGAAAAACGTGAAAACCCATGTCTTCCTAGGAAGTAAGAGCGATGATGAGATTCTAGGTAAATCTCTTGGAAGTGACAATGCGCCGTACAGAGGGTAATGATGACGATGACGCCAGAAATAATGAAACAACGTCAAAAAATTACGATAAAAAAGGTCACGTCTCTCTTGTTTTATGCAAATCGAAACATGGCCTTTCGAGGAGCAATTTGTTACACTGGATTTTTCAACTTAACTATGAATGATAAGTATTCATGAGGCTAGCCATAAATGTGCCACGTGGAAGACAAAAATAGAGTCAACGTGATTAATATGACTCAAGGTCGGGGGTAACCTATAGTGATGTTGGTCGAAAGTGGTGTTGTCGAAAAGCCTAATGAAAAGCATATGGACTTAGTGAATTAAGCATCATTATATGGTAGCACTTAGTGAAATGGAATACCAGATCATATTGGCTAAGTGTAGAGTTCACTGCGATGGTGGGAAACACATCGAAGCATGTTACTTTAATATATATTCGATGAAGGAGGTTTCAACGAGGATTATTGGTTCTTGGTGCCAACAGAGTAGTTGAAAGATTCAAAAGAAGAAGTGAGGCGGGAATTATTGCATATGCGTCGACGATTACTCAGAACATGGACATGTTAAGGGAAAAAACCGCTACATGATCTGAAAACGTGTCATCCCGGGGATAGTTTTTTAGTCTTGTACAGTTATTTTAGAATTGTATATATAGCAACTTAGGTTTATTTTGTAAAGGGTCCGCAAATTGTACACATTTCTGCTACAGTCAAAGTACTTGCGCTGTGAGAAACGAGTGAGAAAAATATACGTATGCGTTCCACCAATTTAATACATTCCAGCATTTTTATCTTAAAACGTCTTGTTTTTATGCATTTTAACCCAATTTTACTTTCGATTGCCTTTACGTTTCCCGCACTCTATTTTCTACTGCCTTTATCTTTTTAGCAAACTTTACTTTTCTGCACTTTAGTTTAAAAGTCTTTTAACTTTCAGCCCTTTATCTTACTGCACTTTATCTTTCTACGCAAGCATTTTACTTTGTTTTACCTTGCATTTCGTTTGCATTTGCTTTGCATTTCAGTCACGTTTCTTTATCACGATGTCGTTCCAGCGACGAACACCCATATTTTGGATCAAAAGCGACACACAAATATGTCCAGGAGATTTTTGAGTTTGATCCTTTAAGTATTAATATAAACTCGCATTTGTTTTGCGAATTTTCACCATAAACAGTTCCCCTCCTGTAATGACATCAATATAGAGGTGTTTTCCTTTGTTGGCCTCTTTGTTCTCCTCGCATGTCCAAGTTGTGGTGGTCTTTTGGGTGGATTTACCTCTTGGAGATTCTTTCCTGTATCGCTTGCCTCCTTTCAGTTATTCCGTAAGTCGGTATCTCTTTATTAGCTCTTCGATGGCATCCTTTAGCTAGATGCATTCATCTGTGTTGTAGCCGTGGCATTTATGGAATCGACAATACTTTGATTTGTCAATCTGGTACGTCTCACTGACGAGATATGCAGGTCAGATTCTCGCCATCCAAAATTGGGTATTCACTCACTCTTGATAGATACTCTCACGAGATACCGTCACCAGAGTATATCATTCATATTTCCCTTGCATGTTTCGGTCAGGATCATCCCGACTTCAGTGAGATTCTTTTCTAGGCGGGCGGCCAAAGTGAGACTCGTGACATGGGGTTATCAAAATGTGTGGTAAATTTTTCTTCTAAAATTATAAAAGGTTTGACCATATTCAAAATCTCTTGAACGAATTTAACCTTCCTTTTCCCTAGATTTTTTCTGAAATGATTGTCGCTCAGAACGTCGTTTTCAAAAATCCAGCACTACAGGCCTTCATGAGCCACATCTACTTCAATTGAGATTTAAGTAAATCGATCGATATACGACCACAAGCTTTCTTTCTTCCTTTGAAAAATCCCTATTAGAGCGGCCTCAGTGATAGGACGTATCTTTTGAGCTGTGAAATGCGCCAAAAACCTCTTACGGAATTTCATCCAAGAATTAAAACATCCATCTGGTAGGTCGTTGAACCATAATCGAGCTGGTCCGACCAAGGTTAACGCAAACAACTAAAATTTAGAACTGTCATCGACACCAAAGTAATTCAACCACTAGTCTAATATTTGCATGTGCTCATCATGATCTCCATTTTCGTCATAATCAGTTAGCTTATGTGGATTTTCCATAGACTTTGGGATCCTACTTTCCAAAATTCGTACTGACAGCGGGTGTTTTGGCTGCACCTTATCCGAGTGAATTCCTGCTTGAACCGGGGTTGGATCATAACTTCCCCAGTCTCCCCCAGGGCTATGTGGGGGAGTCTAATATTTTTTACTTCTACACCGATCCTTTGACCGTGGAACCTCATTCCTTTTATCCCGGTTGGTTCCGGGATCACATCGCAAGTTTTTCTTGAAACAGCTTCTTGAATTGTCTTCTTGTAAGAGGGAGCATTGTAGAGGCTTTCTTCCAGGAATTGGAGACTTTCTTCAATTGCATTTGAGTTTTATTTTTGAACGGTGTTGAACATGTTGCTCAGTAACTCATCGGCGCCTTGTATGTCGTGGTTTGCTTGTAACGTGTGAAAGCCAGGTAAGGTTTCATGTTGTGTATTCGGGACCAGAACATGAGTTTCCAACGGATTAATCGGAATTGATATCACCACTTGTGAAATTCAAACTTGATCCGAATATGAAGGAACTAATGCTCTAGGATCTACTGCATTTTGTTGAGGAGGAAGAGGCGGTTGATTACTTGCTGCTAAGGAAGCAGTGATAACTTTTCGTGCGGTAGTGGATCTCGTAGTCTTGGAACTAGCCATATATATTGAAGATAAAAATCGGTGATTCAAATTTTTTGAAGAATTGAGATTGATGTTGTTCCAAAATAAATCAAAATCAGATAGATCCTCGCGTTCGATTAGGATTACTTGCTCTAATAATTGGAAGGAGTAATGAACTGCAAAAGTCGAATAACAAACGTGAATCTATGGAAATCGTGGGAATCAAGAATTGATTCCCATAGACGGAGCCACTATTCCTTCCTGGAACTAGAAATGAGAAGTTTGAGTGGAAATGGTGGTGTATCACAACCTCCGATACGATGGAGTGGGGATTACCTTCAAGGTTAAAACTCCAATTCTCAAGTCACTATGTGAAAAAGAAGAGTGAAATGGAAATCGTATTTCAAACTGGTTCCCTCAATTTGAAGCTTACTCTATATTTATAGAGATAGAAAAATAATGAACTAGTTATTTGTGTGTCGCTCTTTGTGGGTGGCCGTTGAATGTGATTTACGGTTGAGATCTTTTGGAGCCCTAAGAGTAACTTTCTTCAACTATCCAAGAGGTTCTTAAAGGTCAGGAACCTTTACTGAATTGCAGGTTACATCGTCATGACTGCCTAGAATTTTCAGGGGTTCTTCAGGTCGGCCCGAAACAATTTCTATGTTATCTGTTTTTATAAACAAAAAACACTAGGATTTATTCATTTCAATAAATTTCTATTGAGCTTTTGCCTTATCTCTATACAAGTTAGGTTTTACTTGATTATGGTTGTTGTCTACTCTCTCACGAGGACAACACTTACTCTTCTGCAAAGACTACAAGATATATGAACATCTCCCTGACCATGGAATTTGGAGAGGCATGCTTCAACTGTGTGAATGCTTACTCTCCCTATAGTGTCCATTTTAATTATATGAATGCAAATATATTAAAAATATATGTTTAAAAAAATTTCATTCATAAATTTGTTATCATATATAATTAAGTAAAATATCCTTTTTGGTCCTTTAACTTTATCTCAGAGTCCATTTTACTCCCTCAATTTTAAAAAAGTTTTAAATTAATCCTTTAATTGTTCAAATAATGTCACATTTATCCTTTCTGTTTGTCTCATTAGTCAAAGTTAATATTAGGATACAAGTGGCGCAGACGTGTAGTTGATGTGGAATCTTTCGCACATGTGAAATATTAGCCAATATTATATTGAGGCAGAAATGATTTCACTGTTCTTTGTTCTTCTTTCAGCCTCCTGCAGATGCTCTATTTTCTCATCCAAGACAGAATTCCAGAAATATATTTAGTCAATATATTTTCCCACTTATTAGTTAAAATCAATTGCTCTATCTACCCATTTATGTATATATGTAGTTATTACAACCTACTTTCAATATAGCCATCTTGCCGAGACAAGATCAGGAATAAAGCTTCGCCATCTTGCTGGCCACTCATGCTTCAAAATCTGCGTGAGACACACCCACCATTACATAAAGCCTTTAAGTACAAATCGCCTTATGATGAATGAATGTGAGTATAAAAGGAAAGCATAAAAATTAATTATAGAAACATGGGTTTCAGAACTTAAAAAACACAAGGAATTATTAGGCAATGTTAAGAAACTGCGCTATTTACCTGAACTAATATAATATTGAGTTTATTGACATAAACTAAGAAATGCAACTGATATAATATTCTCATAAGAGATGAAAAACTTGTTTGACATATAATAAGCATTGTTTCCAAAGGCAAAGCTCCAACAGTAAGTAAACTGCAGAGGACAAAAACAAAACCATTAACTACCACCACCAACAACAACTCTTCATCTTCCAAAACATGCATCTTTGAATCCGACAACACCAAACCATACTCAACTTTCAACCACTCACAACCTCTTCAACAGAATCACAAAACAAAATCGTTCTTCAATGAACATGACGATGAATCATTAGCAAATGAGAATTGGGATGATCTTAGATCTATGGTTTAGTTTATCTTTGATCCTTCAAAGGTTTATGACTGTAAATACTTTAATTAGAGTTAATTCAATAGCATCATAAACTACATACTTTAAAAGGTAAAGAATTTAATTGGGATGATCTTAGATCGATGGAAAGTGTTTGATCCTTGTTCATGGTGATGATTGATACCTAGCTGGCTAACCACTGGAATAAATGGTGGCACACTATTAATCTAGACCAGACAAACATAAAAGAAGATACACTATCCACAACATTGAGACTTCCAGGTATAGAGAAGATTAAAACATTTAGACAATTTCTTAACACACCACCCAAATTTCTTAGGCACCTTGTGTGCTTACAAAAATACTCCTCTGTTCCGAATGTGCAAATCCGGACGCACCATTTTTTTGAACTTTTCAGTTTTATCCGGATGTGCACATCCGCTAAAAGTTCGCATTTGCAAATCCGGAATAAAACCAGATGCAGAACACCAAAAATCCAACAATGTTTCTCACATTCATAAAATAAAATCGGGATTACATTCAGAAATTCGGCATTACATAGACAAAATTTTAAATATTACAAGATCAATAGCCCGGGGGACGCTTGCACATCTCTAAGATGTTATCGACTGTTCTTCAAATTTTGATGGTCGCCTCGAACTCGAGGGGGAATCGTTCTTCGTAACCGAAAAAAGTTTTCCACATCACTCTAACATCCTCTTGATTCTTGAGCTCAACAAGGCTGTAAGCGACGTTCCCTTCGTTCTAAACCGAAGGTGAATGATACTCAAGCTTCTCAACCTTCCGTTTGTCTCCGTAAGGTAGGAGATGTTCGATGTCGTCAATGATCTTGCCGATGGAGATGTCCCTCATTAGCTTAAACGTGCGACCACGTGTTTTGCCGTTGGTGTAGGAGACACTTGCGACATACCAACGGAACTTGATTTCATACAATTGAGACATTTTGAGTTTGTGTGAAAGATATCAAATGAAACCCCTAATTTATAGAAAACTTAGGGTAAAGTAATTTCTGCCTAAGTTCTTTCCGGATGTGCAGATACGGAAAAACCCTATAAATATTGGTTTCGGATGTGTATATCCAGAACTTTCCCGGATCTGCAAATCAGAATATTTTACTGATATATTTTTCAATCAGAATTGACTATGTTATGCAACCAATTGCAATGCTTTCATTGGAATAAATTTAATAAGTGCATTAAAAAGGCATATGAATAAAAATTCAATATATTTCACTTCAAAATTGTACATTTTGTCGTACGATTATACAAAAGAGTTAAAACAAAAGTCTCCGTCTAAATCTATTTGAGCTTGACCTTTGGCTTTTTCGCATTTGATGCCTTTTCAATTTCGTTCAATCTTTCGAATTCAAACATCCTTTCAACAAAACTATCCGGCCACGACTCGGCAATTGCGGTTGCATGTGTCGCCCATTGCGGTGATTTAGGTGGTATGGGGCATACGGGTTTCAAGTTAACTTGTACAAAATGTCTTGATTTCGCAAGCCATCCGATACAAATCATGCGATCATTTGGATTGGACGGTGGTGCGGTGTGTAGTGGTAAAAAGGTTTCTGAAAAACCGTATCGCGTCAAGTCAATATACACCATATCATACGCGCATGCGATAAGATGACCCATCTCGGGGAAGCTCATCCATTTCGATACCGGGGTCGGACCACGCAACCACGGAACAAGTGACTCGTAAACCTTGTTGTATTTTTTTTATTTTCATACAAACGCAAGTATGCTTCTTTATGCCTCTCCAACTCTAGGATAAGTTGATGACAGACAAGTGCATGACCTTCCTCTCCTTTACCGAGTAGATCCGAAACGGCTCGGTAACCGCAATTACCATCCCTTACAACATCGATGATACCGTCGATATGCTTGTGCATAAAAACCAGCATCTTGTCGATAAAGGAAATTATAGGTGGAATCGGTGTCGGAAGCGGTGCATTCGGAGTCGGAACTCGTGGAATCGGTGTCGGAGCCGGTTTGGTAATGTGAGCTCTTTTCATGGCACTTTGTAGAGATTTAGAAGTCGGTGAGTCCGGAAAGAGTTTGTCAACGTGCTCATAATATGAAGGAGACCAAGTTGTCGAGTTGTCATTCGGTGTAGGCTTCAACTTCTTCGGAGCACCCTTTGTCTTAACCGGTTGAGACGGCGATATCATTGCGGTTGTTTCGGGAAAGCCATTCTTCTTCAATTCGTCTTTGATGTGTAGCTTCATGTTGTCATCGGCCTTCGAAAATCTCGCTTGAATCGCTTCTAATTCAGGCAAAATAGAGATATCCGGTTTATCTCATTCCTTGCAACCATATTCATCAAAATTAAGTCTCATCCAATGAGGGCAAACTTCATCAATTTGTATTGGCTCACCTAGTTTCAACTTTGTAGCAATAGTACAAGCACACGAAAGACCGTAGGTTTTCACAATAGTGCAACCACGCTTTGCGCTATCGAAACCTACCGTTTCGACTTGATTGGCCTCGTGAAAAATATAGCCCAATCCCGCCCGAGACATATTGCCGATCAATTGAAAGTAAAGAAAGTTACCTTTAAAACGATGTTCCAAAACCGTAATTCTCCGACCAAATGTGGTTTGTATCTCGTTATGTTGGTTTTTAATCATGAGATCCACAGAGTCCCAATCTCGACATAAACCGCCCTTGCTATTACCCAACCAATTCTTCAAAGTAGCATGTGTCGACTCAACTCTATTGGTTGTTGTATTTCCAAGGTGTCGGACATTATCCGTCCACGCATATACTATTTTCTCCTTCACTTGATCAAGAATAGTGCTTTCAACGTATTTCAACAACGCGGGGTACTTTTCGCACACTTTCCGGAATTTCATGACCGAATCGGCATATAATTATTTTGTGGAAGAATTTATAATACAATTTCATGCATCCATTATTTTTTCTACAATGACACCGGCCTTAACCAATTTTCCATCTTCCGACTCCACTTGTTTCGCACCCACCGCGGGTTTAACCCGACTTCGCACATTCTTTGTTATGTGAAATTGACAAAGTAATGCATTAGAAGAAGGAAAGACCTTTGCAACCGCATTCATCAAAGCATTATCGTGGTCCGTAACAATCGCTTTAGGCATTTGAACATGTTTCTTCAAAAGTGACCGACACGTCTCCAATGCTCATGTAAAATTGTCCTCTTTTTCGCACTCCAAAAATGCAAAACCAACGGCATATGTCTTATCCGTAGACGTAACACCAACCATCTCAAATAATGGAAGTCGATACTTGTTCGTCTTGTAGGTACAATCGAGAATGAGCACTGTCAAGAACGTGTTAAACAACTTTACGGAATCCGGATGAGTCCAAAAAATATCTCAGACCGTAACTCCATCATCGCGATATCTGTACCGAGACACGTAATTATTATCATCCAACAATTTCAATAGTTGTTGCATCTCACTTCTATCTCCCCTAATTGATTTGTTCGTCTGATACCAAATGTTATAAACTTGCTTTATATTTGCTACATTGTCGAGTTCCTTCTGTTTCAACGTGGCAAGTATATTTTCGGTTGGACATGATTCAAGGTCATGCCGGCAATACATGTCTTCTCTTCCGACTTGAGCCGACATACACTAGGATGGCCTTGAAACTTTGAGCACAATTCGTGATTATGTATACCACAACGAACACTAAATCTCCATTTTTTGGAAGCTAACATGTAACCACCAATCTTAAAAGGGCACTCACATTTTCTACTACCGGTGTCGTCTTTTTTTAACTTCCGTAGAGGAACCTGATATTTCCCGCTTCTTTCGCACCCCAAAATTACAAAATCCTTTCTTCTTTCCGAACCATTATTCGATCTTCTGATATTTACACCGAAGCCAAGCCCAATAGCCGTCCTACGAATATATACGAGCATCCTATCACGATCATCAAACTCTTGCTTGTTATTAAAGTCACCGCCGACATTAACCGACTTTACGATAATCCCTTTAACTTTCGGAGAAATCAGCGAAACTAATTCTTTTGAGATGTTATCGGGGTGCACCATATCTATTTATAAACAATAATAGAACAATAAATATATATAACTAAAACCTATTAAAAATTATTGAAAATTAAAATTAATAAGTTCTAGGTATGTTTCTGGATGTGCACATCCGGACAAGTTCATGCTCAATACGTACTGGATTTACACATCCGGAAGTAGTGTAACTTGTTTTTTTCCAAAAAGTAGATTGAAATGTGAGCAATGTAGTGGATGAAGTTGAATATTTACGTGAAATTCAATATTCTCTTTCTCCCTTTGATTTGTTGCACCAAAAAGTTGAAGTTTTTGAGTGAGAAATGGTATTTATGAAGTAGGTTTTTTAGGTTGGTGAGGGTGAGTGTGGAAGAAGAAAGGTTGAGAATGGGAAGGGGGAGTGATCATGCAGGTTCAAATATATCAACAATTATTCCGGATCTGCATATCCGGAGACCTTCCGCATATGCACATCCGGAACAAATATTTTTTTAAGGTCATGGTGCGTCCGAATTTGCACATCCGTAATCAGGGGATATAAACGGAATTTTGCGCGGTGTCTAAGAACCTTGGGTGGTGTATTATGAAATTGCCAACATTTATCTAGAGGACATAAGTTAGCCAAAAATTTCTCGCATATAATCTAGTTTTTTATGAATCTTAAACACTAAATCCTATTGGTTTTCAGAGAAGCTAAGTCAGAAATCACATGTGCTAGTAAAGTAATAGGGCTAGTATTGAGTTATATTTATATTGGTTTGAATGATTTATTCTTTTACATAACAGACACTGGAAGAAAGTAGGGATTAAATTTTTGTTATTCTTACTTGTGAACTTCACGATCACCTCTTCTCTTTGTCATTTGCCATGTCAGCCCATTATTAGATTCTAAACCAGGCTGTGAAATCTCCAACCCATGTTTCCTCACAAGAATTCTTAATGAACTTTAGAGCTTCAGATTCAAATTTTATGATTTTTGATTAAACTAATGAAAAAGATGACGAATGTAATCAAAATACAACAAAGATGGAGGAAGATGATAGTTCTCCCATATACAGATAAAAGAAACTTTAGAAAGAATGTGTCGATTTCGTTGGAAATTTATGATAATATATTTAAAAAATGTTAGGAGGTTTTTTAAGTGGCCAATTCATTTACCATTAGATGAGATGAGATGAAGAAACCTAGATTGAAGAAGTTTGAAGAAATCTAGATTGAAGAAACCTAAAAACAACAACTGGAATTAGATATATACTAGCCATTTTAATATTGTTGGAATTAATCCAAAACCTTTTAAGAATTCCTAATCAATCTCGATGAAAAAGATTCAATCAACCTGATCAAAACCCTTGTTTTTCACTCTTCACTTGAGTGAAATTATCACACCTTGATTTCAAGAAAGATTATGCGCAACAACTGTAAATGAAAGAAAGAAAGAGTTTAACAAAATTAAAGGAAGAAGAGAATGATTTTCAACTGCAAAATCTATACCCACTAACTGTGGAAAACTTCTTTTATTCACTTTACAACTGCAAACATCTGTGAATACAAGTTATTACAAGAATAAGGGTTACTCCCTTTATTTATAATTGAGAAAGTCTAAAATTCCAAAAACCCAAAATTACTATTTTGGTCTAATTCGAAATTTTGTGTCAAGCAACCTGCTTCGACATTTTGACATCTAAACAACTCGACATACACACATTAGACTAATTTTGACTCATTCTTATTTTTGTCGAGTTACACTGCTTCGACCCAAGGAATTACAATGTCAACACATCACCTAATTCATTGTATCTAAGCTATCTATATTCATCATAAACCTTAACTTCTTGAACACTTTGACTTGCACTCCTTTCATCATGATATCTGCAATATGATTCTTAGTTCTCCAATGTTCCAAGTTCATCTTCCCTTCTACTACTTGCTCTCGAAGATAATGGAACCTCATTTCGATGTGCTTGCTTCGTCCATGTGCTATTAGATTCTTCCCCAGATTGATAGCTGACATGTTGTCGATCTTCATGGTGATTGCTCCATGACTCTTCGCTGTAATCTCTTCGACCATATTCACCATCCACTTTGCTTGACATGCACAAAGAGAAACAACTATGTATTCTGCTTCGCATGATGAAAATGCCACTACTGGATCTTTTCTTGAACTCTAAGCAACTGGTGCACCACCTAGCATAAACATATAGCCAGCTGTGGATTTTCTATCCTTAGCATCACTACACCAACTTGAGTCGGTGTATCCCACTAACTTGCATTCTTTTCCTTCACCAGCTGCAGGAAACAAAATGTCGTAGTCGATAGTTCCTTTCAGATACCTTAGTATCCTCTTTGTCGCTGCTAGGTGTGATACCTTTGGCTTCTGCATGAATCTACTTACCATACCCACACTGTATGCTAAGTCAGGCCTTATGTGACAAAGGTATCGAAGTGACCCAATAAGTCTTCTATATTAGGTTGGTTCGATATCATCTGAATCTTTCGACAGTTGTATTCTGGGCTCAGCTGGAATCGAAGTTGGGTTGCAATATTGCATCTCAAATCTCTTGAGTATTTCGCCTGCATATCTTCTTTGTTGGATCATCAAACCTATACCACACTTGTAGAACTCGATGCCAAGGAAATATGAGAGATTTCCTAAATGTGACATTTCAAACTCCTCACTTAGGTCATGTTTGAAGTCTTCGATCTCCTTCTTGCAACTTCCTGTTATCAATAGGTCATCGACATAGAGAAATAGTATAAGCAATTCACTATTGCTTCTCCTAACTTATACTCAATGATCAGTCGTGCACTTCACAAATTCCTTCTCCCTTAGAAAGCTATTTATCTTCTTATTCCAAGCTCTTGGAGCTTGCTTAAGTCTATACAGGGCTTTATGCAGCCTGTACACCTTTATTTCTTTGCCTTGTTTCACAAATCCAGCTGGTTGTGCAACATAAACTTCTTTGCCTAAGGGGCCATTCAAAAATGCACATTTCACATTCATCTTACATGTGTGCCAATTTTTCATGTTTGCTAGACCAACAACCAACCTGATTGTTTCGATCCTAGCAACAGGTGCAAAAACTCCGTCGAAGTCGTTTCCTTCTTTCTGAAGAAATCCTTTTGCTACAAGTCTTGCCTCATGTCGATTTACTTCTCCTTTAGGATTCAACTTCGCCTTGTATACCCACTTCACATCATTTCCTTCTTGCCTTGAGGTAATTCGACAAGTGACCAAGTATTGTTGACTTCGATGGACTCTAGTTCCTCATTCATTGCTTTCACCCACTTCAAATCTTTTAATGCCTCAATTGCATTGACTGGTTCGACATCTGAATAGAAAGCATAGAGTACCAGCTCACCTTCTTCATTGACCACACCATCTGATGTAATCACACATTCTTACAACCTTGCAGGCATGTGTCTTGTTCGTTGAGGTCTGATTGGACCTGCTTCACCTCAGACTTCTTCTTGTCAAACTTCTCTTTCGACTTCACTAGCTGGTTCTTCACATAAGATTCTCACTGAATCCTTCTTAACATTCTTATTCCAATCCCATTCCTTAAGCTCATCTATGATCATGTCCCTGCTGATCACTACTTGCTTGTTCACTGGGTCGAACAACTTGTATACTTCAATCGAATGATATCCTATTAGGATCATTTGACTCGACTTATCATCAAGCTTTCTTCTCAACTGATCAGACACATGTCTATGTGCTATAGATCCAAACATCTTCAAATGACTTAGGCTAGGTTTAACACCAGACCAATATTCTTCTGGCGTGATTGCTTCTAACTTTTTCATCTGACATCTATTCAAGATGTATATTGTTGTCGACACAACGTCTCCTCATAATTCTTTGGGTAGATATTTGTCTTTCAACATACTTCTCACCATGTTCATGATGGTTATATTCTTTCATCTGCAGTTCCATTATGTTGTGGAGTGTAGGGTGGCACCACCTCATGAACAATCCCTTCTTTCTCACATAATGCATCAAAATCTTTCGACACATACTCTCCACCACCATCAGTCCTCGAAATCTTTAGCTTTCGACCACTTTGTCTTTCGACCATAGATTTGAATTTGGCAAATACCTCGATCATTTCAATTTTCTTCTTGATCAGGTAAGTCCATTATTTTCGACTGAAATCATCTATGAATGAGACAAAGTATTTGTTACCTCCAATCGAATCCACCTGGATAGGACCACATACATCAGAGTATATGACTTCAAGAATTGCCTTCGACTTGCTTCCTGCATCCTTGCTGAAGCTATTCTTGTGTTTCGCCTGAACACATTCTTCACTCACTTCGTTTAGAATGTCGATTTTTGGTAATCCTGAAACCATATTTCTTATCTTCAAATCTCTGATGTCTTTGGAGTTGAGATGGCCAAGTCAATTATGCCATATCTATTCATCTCTGCTGGATTTGCATCAGTTTCTTGATTTTTCTTCTTTTTCAGACAATCACTAAAATAGTGACCATACTTCTGACAATTGTAACACTGAATGTGACTTTTGTCAGGTTTTTCGACCACCACCTCTTCCTCTACCTGCAGCACCACCTCTTTTGTTGCCTTGGTTCCAGAGTTTTCTCTGATTTGACCAGTTTCTTCTTGCTGATTTTGACCAGTCGAATTGTTGTAGCCTCCTCTGCCTTTGTTGCCATTCCGACTTCCTTTGCCTTTCTTTTCCTTTTCTAACTATGCCTGCAAAGCCATATCACTCTTCGACTTTCCTGCATCTCTTTCAGTCATCCTTTGTTCATGAGACTCAAGCGTCCCTTGAAGCTCTTCCTTCGTCAACGCTGATAAGTCTTTCGACTCTTCTATGGCTACTACCATGTGGTCGAACTTTGGAGCCAATGACCTCAAGATCTTTCCAACAACTGATCTTGAAGTCAACCCTTCTCCATATACCTTGATTTGATTCACCAATTTAGTAACCCTAATGAAGAAATTAGTTATGCTTTCACTTTCTTCCATCTAAAGCAATTCATACGTCCTTTTGTGAGTTTGTAACCTCACCTCTTTCACCTTCTCTGCGCCTCAAAATAATTTCTCCAAGATTTCCCATGCTTTTTTCGCTGATTCTACATCACTAACCCTTTCAAAGTTATCTAGATCAACACATTGATGGATTATAAAGAGAGCTTTATAATCTTTCTTCTTCAAATCTTTGTATGCAGCATTTTCTTGATCTGTCGCGTTTTCTGCAAGCGATGCTACTCCTTCCTTCACATGATCCCAAAGATCTTGATAACAAAAAATCACATTTATCTGCTTGCACCAATTCTCATAATTATTGTTCTTGAGAATTTGAAGGTTCGTCGGAAAATGCTCGTTTGGATGATTCAACGCCATCGTGATTTTCTTCCCACGAATCACAACCGGAGCTCTAGATAATAGATGTTGGAATTAACCCAAAACCTTTTAAGAATTTCTAATCAATCTTGATGAAAAATATTCAATCAACCTGATCAAAACCCTTATTTTTCACTCTTCAAATTTGATGACAATGTAAAATTATATATATATCAAAACCCTTATTTTACACTGTCAGTGCATAGCGATTAAAGTATATATATATATATATATATATATATATATATATATATATGGTGGAGATCAACTTACTTTAAGAGTAAGTTTATAACATTTGAATTGAATCTAATTTAATTATTAGATTAATTTTATATATAAAATCTCAAATTTGAAGAGTATTATAGGTTATTAATTTGATTTTAATTAAAAAATAATAATTTTATAGTATTATCCTTAGGTTTAATATTTATTTCTAAATTTATACAAAATATTTATTCATAAGTAAAATAAAATAATGTAAAAATGTTAATGGTTATCTAAATAATATTTGATTGATAAATTGAAGTTTTTTTTAAGCAAAATAGGGCTTTAGGCCGAGTTTGAGATTAAAGTTGAAAATATACATCTTAACAAAAAAAAATGAATTATAACTGTTTTAATTTTTTAAAGGCAATAAAGGTGTCATACAATAGTGTGAATTATATTTTTTTTGTTGTTGTTGAAGGTAATATAAAAAAAAAAATTGAAATTAGGACCATGTTTTCTAAAAAGTAAGAAACATCTTCAAAAAGTAAGCACAAATTTCGTAATTAATTTTTTCTTCTTTGAGTAAATATTTCTAATGTAATTTTTATGGTGAATAAAATGCAATTAGTTTTTTTCTTTATAATTTCATAAAATTGTTTGGGAGGATCTTTAGCAAACAAAGACAGTTTTTAATAAAGATTTAAATTTAAAAAACAAAATCTTGTCTGAATTATTTGTTTGTTTCTTCCCTTATCCAATCTCTTTAGATACATATCTAATATTTAATGCCTAATTAAATAGAAAAATATTTATTCTTTTAGTATCGAAACAAGATTAGAATTTACATAATGAAAACCTAAATTTTGCCATATATATAAAAACGATTTTTACCAAGTAAATCAAAACAAGATTTTCTTAACATTAAACCTAAATAAGATATAAAAATTTAAATGATTGGATTGTGAAATCAAATCAATCTATTAGATATAAAAACTCAAGCTCTAGCGTTTATATATAGAAACAATTCGTATCAAACAAATTGAACCGAGATCTTAAACCCCAAAAGAACTTTGTAGAATATAACATTCATCCATGGAAACCTTCGTCGATTTTGAAGTGCATTCAACTAGCAAAACAATTGAATCTTCACATAACATTCATGGTCTTAGGAAATGCTTTTACATTAATTTTGAGTTCAAACACACAATTTTACCTTTGCAATCCGATGCCACAACCCTTATGTCTGATTTTACAACTACAACCAAAGAAGTTGTAATAATTCCTATTGAAACTTTATGTAATTGTACAAAAGAAGATCATAATAGTGTCTTGTACACTGATTTTTCTTTCGTGCCGGCTGACTTATTACATTCGTTTCTACCAACTTTGGAAAGAGTTGCTAGACAAATGGTTGCACAGAATTATGAAAAACGTGACATATTAGAGATGAATGTGCACCTTTCTGCCATAAGATCAACTGGACAATGTCCTATTTGTTTGGAGGAGTTTTGCATTGAGTTAGAACTTATTCGTACCAAATGCTTGCATGTTTTTCATAAAAATTGTATTGACTCATGGATTCGACAATGCATCAATCGTTCATCAGTTTACACTTGTCCATTGTGTAGACGTCTATTATGAACATTTATGAATATTTCGATGATAATCTTTATACTCTTGTTCCTAAGAACATATTCATCTTCAATTGTAATTAATTTTAGAGTTAAAGATGGTTTTATCCTAGTCATATGGACAAGTTTTGATTTTTATTTCTATAATCTTTTACTGTAATTTCACTCTTATAATATAATATTTTTTATTTTTTATAAGTGGGGAATTTTGTTTTCTTCCTGCCACATCATTTAATGTGTACAATTAGGGTGAAAAATTAGAAAGCATTATAATAAAAGGATCAAATCATAAAAAGAAAATTATGGTGAAAAACTAGAAAAAATTATAATAAAAGGATCAATAAAAAAATTAAAGAGAAAAAATGAATACGATTGTTGTTCATTTTTATTAAAAGAGAAAAACTGAATATGATAGTTGTTCACTTTTATTTTAAATTAGATCGTAAATTGCGCTCGCATAGATGAATTTAATAAAATAAAAAGAATTGAAAGAAAGTATAATTTTTTAATACTATAATTTTATTTTGTTTATCTATTCGTTTGAAAGGTGAAGTAGCGAACTTGTGCCTTATTGCATCGATGTGGCGGAGGGAGGAGTTGTTCTGCAAGATTAGTGCTTCAACGTTCAAGTTAGCGAGAGAAACCAGAGGCAATGTGTGAGTGAGATTAAATTTTAATACCTAAAATGACGCGATTTACTCTTATATACCAAGAGCAGTTGAGATTGCTCACGTATGATGCGAAATGTTATGGGAACAACTGTTTGATTAGATCAGACGGTGATTGATGCACTGTAGGACAAAATTTTTTGCTTCTGGTTAAAAGGAAAGTCTACCTACTCTGAGTGTCTTTCAACTTGAGGTTTATTCCTAGGCCTTTCTCAATGAGCTTTGTGAATGTCCCAAAACAATTGACCCCAAACCTTTGTTATACTCTATAGAATGAGGGTTTTGCAATGTACATCTTTATGTTGGTTGTTTAAGAGATGCAAGTGAAGGTTCTTGGTGGGACGTCAGTAGCTTTGAGAAGAGATGCATTAAATGACTCTCTCTCTCTCTATCTCTCTCTCTCTCTCCCCCTCTCTCTCTCTCTATTAACAAAATTTCACATAGAGGCTCTGGCACGTGTCCCTATGTCTGATGATAATGGTGTTACTCGTGTCCTATGATACTTGAGTGCTTTAAACGGTCCCTAATAAGATATTGATCATCGATAGTGTGGTTTACACTTTCCAATGTGGTAGATCATACAATTCACTGTTGTGGAAATGCATATACAAAGTTCTTGAAATAATAATCTTCTATTTTTTCGTTGACTATGGATCTGAGAAACCCTTATTCTTTTACTTCATTTGTGATTTCTTTCATTGTTTCCAATTTCTCGCAAAGGCCTTCATTCTTGATTAGTTTGTGCCCCCTCTTTGAGCAGGTTAGCTTCCAAATTTGTTTCCTTTAAGGTAATACCTATATTCCCCTTTCTTTCAATCTTGATTTCTTTAATAGGGTTTTTTGAGAAGAAAGTCATGAAGCTGATGGATGGGATTGTTACTGATTTAGTGGCTTATTTCGTGTACATTTTAACAGGAACAATATACTTGGCTTTGAATTTGCCTCGTGTTACTATTTTTATTCACTTATTTAACGTGTTAACGAGTTCCCTTATAATGGAGGACATCTATCTTGAAGTTTGAAAGGCCACACGGGATAACTCATCAGTGTGCGTGAACCGAGTGAAACTAGATATTGGCTATATTTTTGTTCGAGAGGGCGACCTAGGCTATGCTTTCATGACTGTGGGACCTTCTGAAAATTAGGAGAAATCCTCCCAAAGGAGACAAGAGGATATGCAAAAAATACGACAGACGTGTTGTTTCCCTTCATGAATGTTTTCTCCTTGATAGGATTTCTCCTTCACTTCAACGATTTTGAGGCCGACGTCTTTAATCATTTACTAATTGCTCATTCTCAATTGCATCTGGTGAGTTTGCTTCATCAATGTCTTCTAGCAATGTTGTGGATATAAGAAAAGTGTGTTGACCATGCTGCTCTTTTTACATCTCTTTAAATTTCAAAGCAGCTCTACTAATTTGGCACAGGGTCGAGGTTTAGTATCTTTCAAACAGTGTAGCAAGATGATTGAGGTCTACTCAGAGAGTGTGAAACACTTCAAAAATAAATATTTCTTAATTAATCCCCTCAACAAGGTGGCTCATGCCAGCATATGTATCATAGAACCTGGGCCTCCCTACTGATGTTCGAACATGTTCTTCTTATTTTGGCATTTAGAGTAATTTCTTGGCAGGTTTTGGTTCATATGTTTACAAAATGGATGATTTGTCTCAAGAGGAGATTTACCTCTAAGAGCATTTGGTATCTTTATTAAAGGGTCTGGGCTACGTCAATGGTGTTGTCTCTTTTGATGCAGTATCGAAGAAATAAGCGAAGTGGTATTGTTAAGTGCAAATTTTGACTTAAATTGAACCATCTTTCTTGGAACTTTTCAACTCATTTCTCATGTTTTAATAGATTTATTTCTTGTTCTTGTGTGATTCTTCAACATATTGCAAATACCTTTAGATTCTTTGATGTGTGTGTTATTGTGCAGGATATAGGCATAAAACATCAATGAATAAGACACAAATGATTGGACAAGGAAGCCAAAGAAATGAAGAGGAATCATCATGTTCGTTGAGAGAGCACTAGCGAGGTGAAAGTGAATGCTCGTTGTGCTAGGTACTCTCGAAGCCCCAGCGAACCATCCCAGATTTGAGGTAGTAGGAAAGGCCCAAAGTTCGTTGGGAGAATCTGTAGCGAAGAGGTTCATTGTGCGAAGAAGTGCCCGCATTGCGAACTCAGATATTTTCCAAATGTGGTTTAACTGTTCTTGAGGCACTTCAAGTGCCTAAAAGTCGTCTTCGCTGGGCAAAAAAGGTGTTCGCTAGGCGAACATAACAGATTTTTGTTTTACTATATATGTACTTTTCTCACTTTTTAGAAGTATAACTTTTAGAAAACTTGTAAGACTTGTATTTTTGAGATCAGAACTTTATCTCTCTTCATTCCAAGCATATTCTAGATAGAGAAACACAAACTCTAAGAGGGAGAAGGTAAGAGCTTCAATTTCTTGTTGGGTTTGGATGTAATATTTTGATACCTTATGTATTTCATCTAATATATGTATTCTGAACTAGTATTGATTCAATATTGATGTTGTCTTTGATTTCTTATTGGTGGGTCTTGACAAAACCTTTTCAAATCTTAGATCTAAGATATTCACTAGTATCACTTTTATTTTATTGTGTTGATTAGTAGCATGAGTAATATGATTAGGATCAATACTATAAAGACCATGATAACGTTTTTGATGCGAACGGTATTGTAAGGATGCGTGATAATAGAGATGAAGAACTATGTTCACATACATTTGTCAAATTAATTGAATGCATGTAAAAAGGGTTAAGTGTATGTACGTATTCTAATTATGGCGTTTTATAAGAATAAATCATGAAACTGATATGGGTATCTTCTTTATTTTCTTGTTTATCTTTGATTTGAACCGTTATAGAAATATACTCTTCAGATCTGGATATAGGATGATTATCTGTTAGGTTCTAGACTCTAGACATAGATTTAAGCTTAACATTTGCTAGAGTATCAGTTCTTAATGCTCAGTGTTGTTGAGTTGCTTGAGACATCACCAATGAGACAATACGGCTGTTCTCTCGACTTTGCGCTAGACATAACCTTGGTGTGGGTGATACGCGAGGATATCAGATAAATGATTGATTTGTGTTTAATTGGTTAGAAGTATGCATGTGTTATCAATTGATGAGATCATTTCCCAATAAGGCTCCGTTTATTTTGAAGTTTTTACTTTATATTTTTCGTCTTTATATTTTTTGCCTTTATTTATGGTACCATTGATCTATCAACAAAATTTCACAACAAGCTTAGAAATGTAGAGACCGTTGAACGACATTCTTTCCCTCGCACCGATCCCTGTGGAGAAAATATAAATCTCAGAGGGAATCTTTCAAAACTAAATTTTTGCTTCTTGCCACTTTACTGCAGTTCAAACAAAATGGCGTCGTTGTCGGGGATTTGTGTTTAGATATTGAATCACATTGCAATAGTTTCTATATTTTTGAGCTTTGTGTAGTTGTTTACATTTTATATATACTTGTTTCCTTTCACATTTTCTTAAGTGTTGATTAGGGAGGAATGATGAGAACTTCTTCTAGATTAGTTGTTATTTGTATAAAAGTATCCAATGAAGATTCTCCCAAGTTGGATGGTGATGGTAGGATGTTGAACATGTGAATGCAAGCAAGGTAAATTGTACCGCTTTATAGAATGTTATAATGATTTAAGAATTTTGTGCTTTGTGCAAATGTGTATTCTTGTTTCATGTTGCAACTTGTTTGAATGCTTGTTTCACTTGGTTCAAAAGCCACAAATTGTGAAAAACCTCCATTATTTACTATATGCTTAGGATGACTGATAAACTTTAATTAATACGTTTGATTCATGCTTAATCTTTTAATTATTGTGATTTTGTGGTAGCATTAGAAATGATAAATTTATTTATTTATATTGAGCACAACCATATCCAAAAGTAACTTACCCATGAGTAGTGAGAATTTGTTAACTCCTTTGAGCCTAAACAATTTAGATCTCATTTTAGTGATGAACTTGATTTATGTACATAATTTGAAAGTTTAGTTCATCATTGAATTTTGTGAGATTCTAAAAAAATTTCTTGAACCTTTGAACATTGTTCTAAATTGTTTTTCTTGCAATAAAAGCAATGAGCATTCACTTGAGGTTTGGTTAAATTCAAGTTAGGGAGAATGAAAAAGAAAAGTGGTGGGTTACTCAAAATTTTGAAAAATTTCAAGCAAGCATTGAAAAAAGTGTGAATATGAATGTGAAAAACAAAAGAAAAAGAATGCTTGTTTGCAAAAGAAAAATAGAGAATGAAATGATTGTACAAAAGGAAGTTTGAAAAGGTTTACAATAGAGGAAAGAAAGTGGTGAATGAAGTTGTAATGTGTAAATAACCTATATAGTGAATGTCTCTTTTGCATTGGCAACTTTGATTCAATGGCCTTAGAAATGTCCCTTTGTTGTGAACCTAACCAAGCTACAACCTTTCAAGCCCTTAGTGATCTCTTGCTTCCATGATTTCATTTTTGATTGAATAGATGAATGTATGAATTGGATTGTTATTTGCATTGTTTGTCAGGTGAGCGAAATTGCCCCGCGGTTGCAAATGCGTTAATTTCTTCATCTTTATTTTAAAGATGAGTGTTAGAGTGACTCAAGTATGAGAACTTAGTTGTTATTTGAAACATTGCATGATATTTGTTTAAGAACTAAATTCTTTGTCATTATTTGATTCTATTAAGTGGGGAACATTGCTTATGCGCATTCCCACGTTTGAGCAAATCCTCTTATTTGAACAAATCTCTTTTGTTCGAATTTGAACCATTAATCCTTTTTTGGTTGAAGCTTATGCTTGAGCAAATCTCTATTTTTTTCATGAAGAGCATACTTTGCTTACTTTGCTTGAGGACAAGCGAAAATCTAGTTAGGGAGAGTTTGTTAAGTGAAAATTTTGACTTAAATTGAACCATATTTCTTGGCATTTTTCAACTCATTTCTCATGTTTTAATCGATTTATTTCTTGTTCTTGTGTGATTCTTCAACATATTGCAAATTGTAACACCCCATTTCTACCCAGCGAATATTATTAAAAATCAGAGTTACAAAATTTCAGCAAACAAATGAGATGCTACACTTACTTCTTAAAATCAACTTCATTTAATCTCATGTAAAACGGATACATAACACTTTAACTCGGATGAACCGATAACAATATAATTAGTCTTTGAAAAACAAAACCACTTTTATTAACTAAGTAGTGGAGGCACAATTTTCAACTTAATTGTCATAACATCTTTTGTTCAACTAAAAACAACTTCAACACAACAAGTATTCAATGACATCAACTTATAATTCAACAACTGAAATATAACAACTATAAAACAACAATCGTTCATCCTCCCGAGTGTTACGTATCAGAGCAAGACCCTCTTGACTTGCAATAAAGCAACATAAGGACTCCAAAAACTATTTTGAACTGCCACGGCTATTCTTGAGTACCTGCCCATTTCCCATGGTAGGGGAAATATCAGCAGAAGGGGTGAGATATCTAACAATATAATAAGATGTATGATAAATAATATATTAGAATTTAGATCATATAAAATTAATTACCACTTTATAGCTTATAACAACAATTATCACATCCAGTCATCAACTTAATAACACAGCAATTTAACCAACTTAATATAACAACTTTCAAACCACAAACATAACAACAAAACCCTCAACAGGTTATAACAACATTTTTATAGCTTTCAGACAGTACCTGTCACAACAAGTCAACAACATACTAACAACGAATATATCATCACAACATTTCAAAATGCAACATGAAATGCGACTCAAAATGCACATGCATGTGGCACCATTGGAGCAGAACTCCCAGCTTAAAAATTTGCCAAATAATATTGACGTCAACAAGGCATAAGCCTTCTACTTAATATTTTGCCAATCCAGGCCAGCTTAATGTTTTGCCAATCCAGGCCAGCTTAATGTTTTGCCAATCCAGACCAGCTTAATGTTTTATGCCATGTGACCCAACATGAACATCATAATAACAACACTGATAATTATATCTATCAGCACAACAGCAAACCAGCATTGCCCATAGGCCTACAACTTGGTATCAACATCTCAACAACAACGCCATTTAACAATGACAACGCCACAACAACAATTCGACAACAACTTATCAACAATACAACACATCAACAACGATAATTCAACATCAACACAATCAACCAAAATATACAACAGCGGTCCATGATTATTCCGGACAATTCTACTAAAACCGATTAATTATTCTTCTACTAAAATTACTAACAATTCTACTCTGCATTAATATTATTCCGGTACTGCTATTATACATGTGGTGCTTGTCTATTCTTCTACTAATTAATCACTGCTACTGCTATTCAATTATTTCTACATATTCTACTTAATTAATTAGTTCGACTGCTTATTTTTCTACACAGAAATCCTACTACTAATATGGTTCTGCTATACTACTACAACCTGTTTTATTTTGTTTTCTGTCCATACTCTATTGATTCTCATTGCTGCTAAATTTACCAACTCTGTATCTTAACAATCCTGCCAATTTCCAATGTCTCTATTATTTTTATTTCTCACCTGCTGTTTACTGTGTCAGCTATTACTACCTCCTGCTACTTACTTTCATTTTATTCTACTGCTATATGTATATTTAATCTAACTCATAATTAATATATTGCTTATACACTAACTGTTATTCTTATTATAGTTATTCCGTAATTATTATAACAGTCATTATTATAAATAATATTATTTTATTTCTATAATACTTTAAGCTATGCAATGCTAAGTACATATATATGTATCAACACTATGGTTTTCTGCTACTTTAAATACCATCTCTGTTACAACTTATCACCTCATGCTACTAAATATCTTCTGCTACTAGTAATATACTATGCATATATATATATATACTGATTAATTATGTTTTCTGCAAACACATTTGCTAAGTTCAGTTATATTATGCCTACAGACATACAGCAACCAAAAAATCTCAATTCAATTTTTGTTCTGCGTGACGGTCGTAACCAATCTGTGGCGGTCGTAACCCGCGTGACGGTCGTAACAAGGCCATGACGGTCGTCATGCCACCCAGACGGGCGTCCCACCTGTTAGCCTTCGTTCTCTCTGTTTCTCTCATTCTTCCAATTTTCTCTTTCTGATCGATCACAAACCAACCTTTCAACCATCTCAATACACATAATTTAGGGCCATGATTATACCCACATTAACTTACATTCATTTCTCACGACTAAATTCAACAACATCAACCAATTATCGATCTTCGGTATCAATTACGAAATCAACATACACAGACAATATAATCAACACACGCAGACAACAAATGCAAGGCAATCCTACAAATCTAATCCCACATATCATTAATCATATACCCAATTATAGAGTAAGAACCCCACCCTTACCTTGGATTGGAGACCGCTCTATAATTCCGATTGCATCATAGCTTTTCCATGGCTTCAAACCTTTTGCTCTTTTGGTCTGCAACGGTCCATGATCAATTTCTCCCAGACTTCTTCTTCCACTTTTCTGCGATTTCAACGAACTCTTCTTTTCTCCACAACCCTCATTCTTTCTCTTCTCCGTAACTTCCACGTTCTTCTCCTATTTTTCCTCTTTTTCTGCAACTTCCACGTACAACATGTTTTACTCCTTCTCTCAACCCTTATTTCCTCTACTAATCAAAACCTAACTTTCTTTTATTCCACTTACTCAATATAATAACACTATTATTTTATTATTCTTATTGGGCCTACTATCAACACCCCCAATAATTCTACTTCTAACCATTAAAAGCCCATAATAAATAATAATAGTATTATTCTAATACTATTTCTACCACTTAATCAATTCATGAATCAACTAACAACAACACAACTTAAACCAACATTTCACAACATCAACAATTAATTCGAAAATATTTCTAAAATATTTAATTAAATAATTAATTAAATATCGGGCGTTACAACTCTCCCCCACTTAGAATATTTTCGTCCTCGAAAATCTACTCGATACCACCACTCTTAACGCGAATTTCGCATCCAACTCTCCGATCCCCAAGTCGCATTTGGCAACCCTTCGACCACTACTTCTCCGACATAACTATAACTTAACATGATTTCAATCCAATACACACTTGTTAATCATTTAACATCTTCGCGACATAATCGTCAATAATTTATTAACCACTTGATAATATTTTGACATATCAACATCTAAGTAGCCACATCCATACACACTTATACCTGGATATACGACATCACATTATCATCTTAACATCTTCAACACCGAAACACTTACACAATTTCATTCCCGTGTATATATGTATGTCAATTATCAACAAAATATCAACTCTATCCATATCGTCGTATCGCCCTTATAGTGACATCAACATAGCCAACATAATCAACTTTGTCATATTATGGAGTATTATTCATCATTTATGGTAACCAACAACAACATCACGACAATGGGAACAAAATCATTATAACGTCAACTTAACAGTATAACTTAACAAATATACACACAACTTACCATCAACCAACAACCACAATAATATCCTTATAAAATCAACAAATATTTACGAGAAAACACAATATCCTGTCACACCATCCTTATATCAACAATCCACCAAATTAAGCATGTAGATCAAGGCATATCATTCCCATAGGCTCCTGATATTTAGTCCTTTACTTCTAACGAATCGTACACGCATAGCAACTGCGCCACATCACGCTTCAGCTGCGCAACTCTGATCATCCATCTTAAGTCACCGTCCTTATTAAAATTTCCGTCAACTATATGGTTTACAAGTTTCAATCTAGTTTCGGACTTTGTTTAACATCCACCATAAAATCGTCGTTCACTGGATATCCTCAATCTTTCACCTTGCGACGTTAGCTCGCATATAAACCCACTACTCCAAATTGTTCAATACGTCTCAACTCTTCCCTAGCCACTCCTCTATTAATCCACACCAACTGGTGAGCGTCTATCCTCACGATATACATCAATCACTTTACACCCTATTAAGATAGCAAGACAAGTTTATACCATCCAACACGATCTCGTCTACTATCAACAAGAGATTAAGGGTGATCAGTTCCTCAATTTGTTAATAGATAGCCGACAACCATAATGGAGTATAAACCATCGTTACCAAACTATAATAGTGTTTTCTTTAGAACTTGTACTCAAGTCACCTAAAGCACCACAATCCAATCATTTCCGCTGAGGTTTACAAACACTCCCACAATTTCTCCTCATTCGATCTTGTCGATGAGACACCCACGCTCAACATACGGTTCACATCACACTCACTTAGCCTCACACGAAGGTTAAGTATTCTCTAACTCAAGGATGTCGTTCCACACCGCTTTGGTGATAGAACCTCTCCATAATGCCAAATAAGGCCAGGGCATAAGCCCTCATCACTTTGCATGCAACACTAACATGCAACAACACAAATATCACTACAAGACATAAGCACTCAACGTAAGGCCAATTCGGGCCAACAACATCATCATCACCATCATCATCATCATTATCAATACAATGCGCAATTCATCCATGCGTCATTCACGTAAAATCACTACGTTCAATCATCACCGTATACTTCACAATTCCTCTTATAAGCATCTTCCTTTAAAAGGACCTCTTCATTCTAATCATTGCTAATTATCATAAGCCGCACCTCTATGCGCTCCTCCAACACTCTCACGTCCTTGTTAATGTCGAACATCTCATTTCTCAACTTATTCGCCAACAACATATTACCTCGACCTCGTCTCAAACCACTCCGATAATAATCATTTATGCTCAAAAAGTCTCTAGTTCCGTAACCGACTTCAGAGTCCTTCCATATAGGAATGCATCTACCGTAATCGAAAACACTTTCATAGGATAGAATATTTTTATCTCCTCATAAGTTCAAACAGAACATCAATGCGATACTCGGAACACAAGATATGAATTTCCAAAGCTATCTGAAAATGCGAACACCGACGTCATACAGCGACATACTATTACACACCTTACGATAACATCAAAACAGAATTTCTTTGTATCAGTACCAACACTTACCATTCCTGAAATCGTACTCATCTCCTCGAATTTCCGACTCTGACTCGCGATTCAAACATTCCAACAACTTCAACAACTTTTACAATCACTCACAAAGATCCCACGACACGGTCTACATCAATCTGTTACTTTATCGCCGTTCCAACATCGACATCTTACGCAATAACTACTTAAACCGACAACTGCACAGTCCACCAGCAGCGCCGAACACCGCAACTTTCTAAATTCCATCTTCTAAAAATTATCCTTGTTACTTAACAATCACCTTCAGAAACATCAGGTATTTACACTCTACTCCTATATCAACAACCATTACATTGCTCTTCATCCTTCGAGGAGTAAACATCAACAATGTCTGATCATCCTCCCTCAAGATGTTCCAACTTGATTAACAAACAAAATCTTGAATCCATGTCATCTTCGGATTCGGGAAACAACAAAACTTTAACAATACTTGCACTGTCGCCATCAGCAACATACTGAACCAACATCTTACAACTGAAACATATCCGAGAAGCAAAACTTCTCCCCCACTTATCTTCAAACCTACTCCTACATACAATCGATTAGAAAAGCAAGAAAGCACCGACAGTGTTCCACACACTTGTCGCGTACTAAGGGACAAACAACATTAGACAACTTGGCCGGACAGACCGACCTGCTCTGATACCACTAATGTAACACCCCATTTCTACCCAGCGAATATTATTAAAAATCAGAGTTACAAAATTTCAGCAAACAAATGAGATGCTACACTTACTTCTTAAAATCAACTTCATTTAATCTCATGTAAAACGGATACATAACACTTTAACTCGGATGAACCGATAACAATATAATTAGTCTTTGAAAAACAAAACCACTTTTATTAACTAAGTAGTGGAGTCACAATTTTCAACTTAATTGTCATAACATCTTTTGTTCAACTAAAAACAACTTCAACACAACAAGTATTCAATGACATCAACTTATAATTCAACAACTGAAATATAACAACTATAAAACAACGATCGTTCATCCCCCTGAGTGTTACATATCAGAGCAAGACCCTCTTGACTTGCAATAAAGCAACATAAGGACTCCAAAAACTATTCCGAACTGCCACGGCTATTCTTGAGTACCTGCCCATTTCCCATGGTAGGGGAAATATCAGCAGAAGGGGTGAGATATCTAACAATATAATAAGATGTATGATAAATAATATATTAGAATTTAGATCATATAAAATTACCACTTTACAGCTTATAACAACAATTATCACATCCAGTCATCAACTTAATATCACAGCAATTTAACCAACTTAATATAACAACTTTCAAACCACAAACATAACAACAAAACCCTCAACAGGTTATAACAACATTTTTATAGCTTTCAGACAGTACCTGTCACAACAAGTCAACAACATACTAACAACGAATATATCATCACAACATTTCAAAATGCAACATGAAATGCGACTCAAAATGCACATGCATGTGGTACCATTGGAGCAGAACTTCCAGCTTAAAAATTTGCCAATTAATATTGACGTCAACAAGGCATAAGCCTTCTACTTAATATTTTGCCAATCCAGACCAGCTTAATGTTTTACCAATCCAGGCCAGCTTAATGTTTTGCCAATCCAGACCAGCTTAATGTTTTATGCCATGTGACCCAACATGAACATCATAATAACAACACTGATAATTATATCTATCAGCACAACAGCAAACCAGCATTGCCCATAGGCCTACAACTTGGTATCAACATCTCAACAACAACGCCATTTAACAATGACAACGCCACAACAACAATTCAACAACAACTTATCAACAATACAACACATCAACAACGATAATTCAACATCAACACAATCAACCAAAATATACAACAACGATCCATGATTATTCCGGACAATTCTACTAAAACTGATTAATTATTCTTCTACTAAAATTACTAACAATTCTACTCTGCATTAATATTATTAATATTATTCCGGTACTACTATTATACATGTGCTGCTAGTCTATTCTTCTACTAATTAATCACTGCTACTGCTATTCAATTATTTCTACATATTCTGCTTAATTAATTAGTTCGACTGCTTATTTTTCTACACAGAAATCCTGCGACTAATATGGTTCTGCTATAATACTACAACCTGTTTTATTTTGTTTTCTGTCCATACTCTATTGATTCTCATTGCTGCTAAATTTACCAACTCTGTATCTTAACAATCCTGCCAATTTCCAATGTCTCTATTATTTTTATTCCTCACCCGCTGTTTACTGTGTCAGCTATTACTACCTCCTGCTACTTACTTTCATTTTATTCTACTGCTATATGTATATTTAATCCAACTCATAATTAATATATTGCTTATACACTAACTGTTATTCTTATTATAGTTATTCCGTAATTATTATAACAGTCATTATTATAAATAATATTATTTTATTTCTATAATACTTTAAGCTATGCAATGCTAAGTACATATATATGTATCAACACTATGGTTTTCTGCTACTTTAAATACCATCTCTGTTACAACTTATCACCTCATGCTACTAAATATCTTCTGCTACTAGTAATATACTATGCATATATATATATATATATATATATACTGATTAATTATGTTTTCTGCAAACACATTTGCTAAGTTCAGTTATACTATGCCTACAGACATACAGCAACCAAAAAATCTCAATTCAATTTTTGTTCTGCGTGACGGTCGTAACCAATCCGTGGCGGTCATAACCCGCGTGACGGTCATAACAAGGCCATGACGGTCGTCATGCCTGCCAGACGGGCGTCCCACCTGTTAGCCTTTGTTCTCTCTGTTTCTCTCATTCTTCCAATTTTCTCTTTCTGATCGATCACAAACCAACCTTTCAACCATCTCAATACACATAATTTAGGGCCATGATTATACTCACATTAACTTACATTCATTTCTCACGACTAAATTCAACAGCATCAACCAATTATCGATCTTCGGTATCAATTACGAAATCGACATACACAGACAATATAATCAACACACGCAGACAACATAGGCAAGGCAATCCTACAAATCTAATCCCACATATCATTCATCATATACCCAATTATAGAGTAAGAACCCCACCCTTACCTTGGATTGGAGACCGCTCTATAATTCCGATTGCATCATAGCTTTTCCATGGCTTCAAACCTTTTGCTCTTTTGGTCTGCAACGGTCCATGATCAATTTCTCCCAGACTTCTTCTTCCACTTTTCTGCGATTTCAACGAACTCTTCTTTTCTCCACAACCCTCATTCTTTCTCTTCTCCGTAACTTCCACGTTCTTCTCCTATTTTTCCTCTTTTTCTGCAACTTCCACGTACAGCATGTTTTACTCCTTCTCTCAGCCCTTATTTCCTCTACTAATCAAAACCTAACTTTCTTTTATTCCACTTACTCAATATAATAACACTATTATTTTATTATTCTTATTGGGCCTACTATCAACACCCCCAATAATTCTACTTCTAACCATTAAAAGCCCATAATAAATAATAATAGTATTATTCTAATACTATTTCTACCACTTAATCAATTCATGAATCAACTAACAACAACACAACTTAAACCAACATTTCACAACATCAACAATTAATTATAAAATATTTCTAAAATATTTAATTAAATAATTAATTAAATATTGGGCGTTACACAAATACCTTTGGATTCTTTGATGTGTGTGTTATTGTGCAGGATATAGGCATAAAACATCAATGATTAAGACACTAATGATTGGACAAGGAAGCCAAGAAATGAAGAGGAATCATCATGTTCGGTGTGCGAACACCAGCGAGGTGAAAGTGAATGCTCGTTGTGTGAGGTCCTGGCGAAGTCCCGGCGAACCATCCCAGATTTGAGGCAGTAGGAAAAGGGCAGAAAGTTCGTTGGGCAAATCTGTAGCGAAGAGGTTCGTTGTACAAAGAAGTACTCTCACTGCGAACTCATATATTTTCTAAGGGTGGTTTAACTGTTCCTTAGGCACTTCAAGTGCCTAAAAGCGGTCTTCGTTGGGCGAAGAAGGTGTTCGCTAGACGAACATAACAAATTTTTGTTTTACTATATATGTACTTTTCTCACTTTTTAGAAATATAACTTTTAGAAAACTTGTAAGACTTGTTTTTTTGAGATCAGAACTTTATCTCTCTTCATTCCAAGAATATTCTAGATATAGAAACACAACCCCTAAGAGGGATAAGGTAAGAGCTTAAATGTTGGGTTTGGATGTAATCTTTTGATACCTTATGTATTTCATCTAATCTATGTATTGTGAACTAGTTTTGATTCAATATTGATGTTGTCTTTGATTTCTTATTTGTGGGTCTTGACAAAACCTTTTCAAATCTTAGATCTAAGATATTCACCTATCAATGAGCAAACTTTTGACATAGTCTTGTAAGTTGATATTCACTAGTATCACTTTTATTTTACTGTGTTGATTAGTAGCATGAGTAGGATCAATACGGTAAAGACCACGATAATGTTTTTAACGCGAACGGTATTGTGAGGATGTGTGATAATAGAGATGAAGAACTATGTTCACATACATTTGGGAAATTAGTTGAATGCATGTTGTCATACCCCAAATTTGTCCTACCGGTATATATTTTCATCTGTACAATTCATCCATTAACAGTTATTCAGAAAAATCCAAAAAATATGTTGCCTTCAACTTCATCCCTCTTTTAATTTTTATCCATATATATTTAACCATTTTTTTATTCATTTAAATTTTCCATATTTATTTTATATCCAAAACCAATTTTCAATTTTCATTCCACATCCACATCCATAACCCATAAATATCCATTTACCCAATTCTTAATCCATAGCCACATTTTTTAAAATTCAAATCCATTTCTACATTCACATTAACTTATCTTTTTCTAAATCTCATTTTAATTACAAGCCATAACCCCTACAAAATCCATTTTTGCAATTCAAAAACCCTTTAAGCCCATTTGTCCCAGCCCATCAGTTAAAACCTAGCTCATGAGTGCATATATATGACTGATGTATGGTGAGAGGGAGAGGGCGGCCGCCACTTGTCCACATTCTTTTTTCACTTTTTAAAAAAAACTTCACAAAAAATAAAAAAGCAAATACACAGACTCCTCACCCTTATTGCAGGAGCGAGCCGCCAAACCCTTCCGAATTTCTTCTTCTCCATTACCACCTGAAACCACACATCAACAACAACAGAGCCAACACTCGACCTATAACCAAAATCAACAACACAACAATCTTCAATAATCAAACCCCAAAACCTTCATTGACACAAACCTTTTCCATTTTTCTTTAACCCAAAGCTCACAAAGCCAATAAACCGCTTCCAATTTCCCCCAAAAAAAAAGCTTCTTCACAAATTGCTTCAACAGACTTCAAACACCTTCTTCCTCAAATCTTCGGTTTTCGAAAATCACAAACTAATTTCACTCACCACCAAAACAGAACAAATACAACAACAACAGACCATTAACCTTTCTACAAACCTTCAAACACCCGGTTATCATCTTCTTCAATAAAACCAAACCCACAAACCGGTACACTCCCAGAACCACAAACCATTCAGAAACTGAGTTAGAAACAGAAGTAGAAGGAGAAAAGAAAGTGAAATCCAAAACAGAGAGAGTCATGAGATGAAGAGAGATTAAGTTGAAATCGTGAATGCAAATCCAAACCTGTGACGAGCGAGTGAGAGACGGAGGCGAAAACTACGTTAAGCGGAAGAGAAGGTTGGTTGAGAATCGTCGTTTACGTTGTGACGATCGTTTCTCGTCGTTGCGGCGTGGTACTTTTTTTTTCTTTCTTTCATTTTGGTTCACCGTCTGATGTTGTGGGGATAGCATAGTATTCTTTTGAAACTTTGTTTTTTAAATGGTTATGGATCTAACATTTCTTTTGGTTTTTATATTAATTGTTTGACTTTTCTTTTGTTCACTTTGCCCTGTTTCTATGCGCTGAAAAAAGCTGATTGTGGATTCAATGCCACATTAATGGTTTGGTCCGATATTGTAAAAGCATTGCCACTCTTTGGTTAAGTCTTGGACCCTTTGTTTCATTTGGATGCTGGACCGATGGGGTTTAGGCCCATCTATTTTTTCCTCACTGCATAATATATCATCCTTAATAGTTTAGTTTCAATTCATTTTATGTTTTTTTTTAATTTTTCTTTTAGGCCAATGACAGAACCATAGTCTTGATTAAGTTGATTAAAATCAATTCTAAATCTTGATTTATATGAGTCCTATTTACATATTTATTATTTATTTTTATTTCAATTTATGTCATTACATTATTCTTACTCATTATTTTGGGCCAATGATATGAAATCTTCGTAATTTAATCAAACCGATTAAATTTCGATTTATTTGAGGCCTAGCTACTCATTTATTTATTTACAATTTATCTACAATTTATTTACAATTTATCTTTGTTTATAATGTTATTTATTAGGTTAATGAAAACCAAATATCGATTGATTTCTCGATTTCTCGATTAAATTTCGATAAACGTGAGACCTTTATTATTTTCTTATCATTGTCACTTTTATTTCATTTCCATTATTTTTTTATTATTTTTATTCATTTTGGGTCAATGAAAACCAAATATCGATTGATTTATCGATTTCTCGATTAAATCTCGATAAAGGTGAGACCTTTATGCTTTGTATTCATATTTTCGATTTAATTTCTTAATTGTCACTTTATATTTCTTTTATTTTCACTTTTGGTCAATGAAAGTCAAAAGTCGTCGATTATCAATTTATCGATTAAATAGCGATTAAGACGAGACCAACTTTAATTTTATGTCGATACTATCTCTTGTCCATTTTATCTCGATTATTGTGTTATTCTTATTTATATTATCCATATCATATTCATATTCATATTTATTTAATCATTTTTATTTGTTCAAACGCTTAATTTTCGACTAAAATACTCAACACATATTCAAACCATTTTTCCTAATTAAATCGCGAAAGAACTGAATTCTTGAGGTCTAGCACCTCTTGGGTTCTTGAGTGACCACCATTGGGGCGCACGCCTTGGGTGGTGATCACTCGACCTTTCGCTCCTAAAACACTCGTCTTAACTATTTGAACAAAGGAATGCCATTGGAATCTAGCATTCCATATGGTACTTTCGTTGTTCATCAAACAATATTTCATAAATTAATCGAATGAAAAAGGTGTCGTTGGGATCTAGCATCCCAGTAATGCCCCGATTAATTGGTTGCGAGGCCGACGTCTCGTTTATCGAATAATTGTCATCCTCCCTAAAACATTCAACAAACTAAATCATTTTCAAACCAATCCTCGACTCGTCGTCGAGCCACTCTTCAAAACATTCTCGAAAGTCGAGTGCCTTTTGCTTCGTCGTCAAATGCACACTCGTACACTTCGTAGGTTTCATTACTAGGAGCACCCCTAGGGACTAGTATCGATCCCCACCTCTTTTCTCAACCAATTCGACTCAATCTTTTTCAAACGCTTTTTTAATCAACTAACGAAAGGAGGAGATTCTTGGAATCTAGCATTCCTTAGATCTTCGAATTAATGGCTCTTAAGGCACGCCCTTGGGTTGTTATTCATTCACCCTTTCGTCTTAAAACACTTAATTCCTATCAAACATTTTCGCAATCAACTCACGAAAGAACTGAATTCTTGGAGTCTAGCGTTCCTTGGATTCTTGAGTGACTGCTCTCGAGGCACGCCCTTGGGTTGTATGTCATTCAATCTTTCGTCTCCTAAAATTCAAACCCTAACCCTTGTTTCGTGGGCGTGCCACGAACTATGACTGCTCTGATTCTTTATTCTCGTCCAAATAAAGATACATAGGCACAAGGTTGCGATGATCTTGGTGAGCACACTTTTTCTTTTTCCTCCGTTTGCGTCCATAGTTTTTCTTTTTCCCCCGTTTCCACACTACTATCTTTTTCCGTCAAACCCCGTAGGCGAACTACGATTGCTCTGATTTCTCATTCTCATCCGAATGAGCATACGTAGGCCCGAGGTTGCGATGATCTTGCCGATCACCCTATCCCAAAACCACCTCATTTTCCCCTTTAGTATCTTTTCCCTTTATCTTATCGTTTCGCGTTTACCATTGAGAAGAAAATAAACAAGCTTAGATAACATTCCTCACAAATCGAACTAAGAGGTTCCCGTTGAGTACAACGGACGTGAGGGGGTATGCGTACCTTCCCCTCACGTAACCGACTCCCGAACCCAGAATGTGGTTGCGATGACCATGTTCTTACCCTCTCCTTAAAGGTTTTCTCGATATTTTCCTTTCCCTCTTTTGGGATAAATAAAGTTCGGTGGCGACTCCGTCGAACCGTTTTCCTCGCCTTTCGCGCGAGGGTCGTATTTTCAATGATTTTTCGAGGTACGACAGATGGAGACTCTGCTGGGGACAATTGCTCCATGCAAGAGAGAGTCAAGCCTATCTTAGAGCGATTTGTGAGGAGCGTTATCTTCGTTTGCGTTTTTTCTTCTCGTTTACGTATTTGTTCTCTTATTGCTTTCTCCTATTGTTCTTATCTGTTGGATCTTGGGATGACATCATGATAAAAGCTATACACCTGAGCTTTGGTAAAAGCAGAGAGAACACATAGCTTATAGAATTGGATGTCAAGTAGTGTTAGTCCCCAAGGACTCGCTCCTTGTGTGCCTAGCATGAAAGCTTCCCTTAGAGTAGACCTTTTTGTAGATCCTGTTGTAACACAGCTAGCCTGTCGCACGACTTGATTCATGAAGGGTCTATGACTCTATGAACCACTCTTAGAACCAAGTTCTATATTGGTGGTCATGTAGTGTTAGTCTCGAAGGACTCGCTCCTTGTGCTCCTAGCACAAGGACCCCACTCAGGGGAGACCTTGTCGTCATTCTCGTCGTAATGCAGCTAGCCTGTTGTGTGACATTGATGCGATATGTGTCTGTAATCCTGGGAACCTTATCCGTCAACGTAGAAACTATCCCGTGAGTGGGTTCGTGGGTAAAGAATCTAGAACTTTCCTCATAGAGCCTACCTATAAGGTTTCTTTGATCAGAGACTTTGGTCATCTACCCGTGAACAGCCAACCTCAGAACTATTTGAACCGGCGATCTGCGATCCTGGATCTTGCATCTTGCATTACATCTCATGTCATTGCATTGCATTGCATCTGTTATGCATCTTGCATCGCATTTTCAACCTCGGAATCTCACTCCAACTTCCTTCCTTCTCCAGTAAATCAAGTTGATTCCTCGACACCAGTACGCAACTCGGGCCAATACTAGACGAATGATGGAACATATTCAACAAGAGCAAGCCACCTTTAGAGAAGAGTTGGACTCTATCAAGGGAAAGATTGACCAGATTCTCGAAGCCATCATGATGGCCAGAAAAGAAGAAGAGTTGCGTGAAGCCGCTGCCGCCAACAACACTGTGCCTGTTCAAGGATCTACCTCAAGGCTCTCAGTTCTGGTTCTCAACCCTATCACTTATGGGATACCAATGGACTTCGCTCCTGCCACATCTCAACCACTTCCAACATCTGGAGTTACTCTTAGAGCTATTCCGCAAGCCCAACCTGTTGTCGCTCAGATTCCTATTCCTCATACTGAAGAATATCTGCTAGATTAGTATGATGAGGACCAGAACTACCATGTTGTTATCCCGATTGTCAATCCTACTGCTGCTCAGGATTCTGAAGCTATCAAGATGTGTCGTGATCTAGCTGAGAAACTCCGAGTCATGGAGGGGCGCAACTCAACTTCTTTGAATGCTTTGGATATGTGCTTGGTGCCAGATGTTGTCATTCCTCCCAAGTTTAAAGTGCAAGAATTCCCGAAGTACAAAGGCCTCAGTTGTCCTCACATACATCTAAGGATGTACTGTCGCAAGATGGCTGCCCATGCCAAAGACGAAAAGCTGATGATCCATTGCTTCCAAGACAGTCTGTCTGGGGCATCTCTTGAGTGGTATATGTAGCTGGAGCATAGCAATGTGCGCACTTGGGATGATCTAGCTGATGCATTTGTCAAGCAGTACAAGTACAACACTGACCTTGCTCTGAATCGTACTCAACTTCAGAGTATGGCTCAAAAGGACAATGAATCCTTTAAGGAGTAAGCACAACGCTGGAGAGAGCTAGCTGCAAGAGTGCATCCACCTCTTGTTGACCGTGAACTGATTGACATCTTCATGGGTACCTTGCAAGGCCAATACTATGAGAAATTGATTGGTAATGTTTCTGCTGGATTCTCTGATTTGGTAATTATCGGTGAGAGAATTGAAGAAGGTTTGAAGAGCGGAAAGATCCAAGGAGGTTCTAGCAGTCAGGCTGGAGCTAAGAAGCCTTTTAATGGATACAAGAAAAAAGAGGGAGAAACAAATGTTGTCTCTGCTCAGAAAGGGCAAGCTCAACAACAAGCCCCCCCTCCAATGCCTTATCAAATACCATACTTCCAGTATTCGTATGTTGCTGCTACGCAATATGCTCTGATGCCTTATCAGCCAACTGTTCAAGCTGTTCAAGCTCCGATGCCTCAACAACAGGCTCCTCAGCAACAATCCTACAATCAGCAAGGGTATCAGTATCCTCCTCAACATCAACAATAGAGAGCTACTCAACAACGTCAGCCTAATCAACAAAGGACAAGGAGGTCTGATAGAGACTTTGATTGTCTGCCAACATCATATGCTCAGATCTTTGCTCAATTGATAGAGAAGAAGGCAAACGCTTTGAGGGACCTAGCTCCTCCAACTGTCATTCCTCCTGATTATGATGCTAATGCTCATTGTGAGTTTCATAAGGGTGCCCCAGGGCATACGATTGAGGACTGCAGAGCTTTCAAACACAAGGTTCAAGACATGATCGACTCAAAGTTTCTCACGTTCAATGGGAGGGCTCCAAACGTCATCAACAACCCTTTGCCGCCGCCAAACTAGTGCCAGCATCAAGTCAAGTCAAATCAAGTCAAGTTTATTCCCCGGAGAAGACAGTCATGTTGCCATTCCATCATTTGTACTCTTGTTTTTTTATTTGTTTAAGTACTGTATGCTTTAAACATTGTCATTTGTATTTGGTTTTCTTAATGTAGTGATTATGCATGTTTTGAATCAGTTATGTCGTATTCACTCATTTCTTCCATTTTTCTGCAAAACACCGACACATTTATCCACTTCACTCTCTATATCAAACTGTTGTTAGCAATGATTGGAGGGAGGATGATGACAACGAAATACCCATAATTGCAAAATGTATGCTTTCAGACAAAATTTCGTCAATGATATACAGGCGTTGTTTCAACCCCCCAAACACTGGAGAGACAAGGAGTTAATCCCTAGTAAACCACTTCGAGCCTAGAAGTAGTAGTTTCCTTCGGATATTCAAACCCTTACACTCAACCTGGGGCAGGGTAGTGTTCAGTTAATTTAACTACGCACTCAAATCATAAAGCAAAATCCAAAAGACATGTCGGTTGTTCATCAAAGACCCATGACTTGGCAGTCACTATCCTCCAACAAAAACAAAAAAATTAATCAAAAAATCAAAAGCCTGCTAAGTCGAACACTTCAAAGGTAACTTAGGCAAAAATCAAGGCAACCCTGATGGACTCGACAAGCAAAATCAGTCCATGCAAAAGATAGGGATCACAAACAAAAATCAAAAGAGGCCCTCGAATCCTCAACAAAAACAAAATAAGATCCAGTGACCACCATATCAAAACCAAAGGGTCACTAACATCCATCAAAAACAAAATAAGGTGACTTCCATACCTTGAATCATCATGATTACACTGTCAACCCTTTTGGAATACAAACATGTGCAAAGTTAACTGAATGTAGGACTGGAGATCATTACGAAGAAGGGGTGGGTACAAATCATACTTTGGGCCTAATATCCTTTGTTTCATAAACCGCGAACCAGACCACGTTACAACTCTCGAAAGACCTAATTGAGGTGAGGTTTATTCTGAAAGCATACTATCGCAAGGTTGCGTAAACTGACTCCCCATATTTGCTAATCCTCAGCATTGGTGCCATTCCCCTTGCTATATCTTTCACACTATCAAAATCAGCACACGTTTGGGCTAACGGTCCATTCGTCTCACTATCATGACACTCGAATAAATGACTCTTTTTCAAAACTTTCCTAGCATTGTATTAAGATTACCATTTGTGAATGAGCAATTTTAACTGCAAATCAATGCTAGACATCAAAGCAATTCCAACAAGGGGCAATAAAAAAGGAACTTGAACTTTCAGTGATGCCGACCCGAAGCAAGACTCCCTCAAAACCCTCAATCTGGGGCAACTCCTTCAACAACTCAATCAGGGGCAAGTCATCTCAAAGACATCAAAGCTACAAGAGATGGTTAATCAGGGGAAGATCATTACCATGTTCGGATTGGGGCAAGACCCATTGTAGCAGGAAGATCCCTTTGCATCTTCAAGTTGGTCAAGCAGGTCAACCTGATCCTCAAGCATAAAAGTTATGGTATTCTCATAAACGAACACCATCAAGTGAGCCGACTCAGGGCCTCGAGAGAATTTTTGTCTCCTTCAATCATGGTGTCTTCAACAAACTGAGTGTCGAGGAAATCGAATCCCTCCCACCGCCCAAAAGTCCAGTCTGCATTGGAAACTACCCAGAAGTCCATCACTCTGGTACCTTCACAAACTTATCCAGTCAACCATATGCATCATACACATCATATGCATCGCATTCAGCATCATGTGCATACCAAAAAAACCAAATCATACTTCCCCAGCACTTGCATCTCCGCGCGTCAGCATTTGCATTGCACATCATTACAAATAAAGCATACATACGCATAGTCAAGATCCAAGATCAATCTCAAGACTACAAGACGATCTTCAGCCCAGCCAGGGGCATCTTCTTCAAATCCGTGAGCGTTCCTCACGAAGTTGTTCAACCTTTTGTTGACCAAGCTCAAGACAAGATTTCAAAACAATCTTCAGTCCAGTCAGGGGCATCTCCATCAGTTCATGGGCGTTCCTCATGAAGTTCCTCAACCTTTTGTTGATAAAGTTGTCATCCTCAGCTCAATTAATAAACATTCCTCCGAGTCAGTGGGCGTTCCTCATTGAATCTTTTCTTCAAGTCGAACTACGACTGCCCTGATTCTTTATTCTCGTCCGAGTAAAAGATACGTAGGCACAAGATTGCGTAGATCTTGGCGGGTTACCTTCTCCATTTTTCACTTTTTCCCTTTCCTTTTTCGTGGGCGTTCCTCATTAAATTGTCACTTCAACCTTTTGATGATGTCTCCAAATAAGCCTCACTCATCATATCCCCAGCAAACTTGACCTTTTGTCAGTTACCTTACTATCATCCTTTTGGTGATAGCCAAACCCAATCAACTCAATCCAACCTACATCCTTTTGGTGTTGGTAACCCTCAAATAAAAACTTTTCTATCATCCTTTTGGTGATAGCCGAAACCATGTCAATTCAACCTTCATCCTTTTGATGTTGGTCCTCACAAATAAGAAGTTCCTATCATCCTTTTGGTGGTAGTTGTTTGTTTTGATCCGTCATCCTTTTGGTGTCGCCGATCCATAAACCCTTGGTCTGTGTGTCATCCTTTTGGTGAGTGACAGCTTGTGTGCGTGTGTACCCTATTATCTCGTCGGTAATAGGAGGCTTTGACCTCATTTCCATACTTTTGGTGGAAGGGTCTGTGTGCGTGTGTTCCCTATTATCTCGTCGGTAATAGCAGGCTTTGACCTCATATCCATCCTTTTGGTGGAAGGGTCTGTGTGGGTGTGTTCCCTATTATCTCGTCCGTAATAGCAGGCTTTGACCTCATTTCCATCCTTTTGGTGGAAGGGTCTGTGTGTGTGTGCCCTATTATCTCGTCGGTAATAGCAGGTGTTGACCTCATTTCCATCCTTTTGGTGGAAGGGTCTGTGTGTGTGTGTGCCCTATTATCTCGTCGGTAATAGCAGGTTGTGTGTGTGTGCCCTATTATCCTTTTGGTAATAGCAGGTTGTGTTGTGTGCCCTATTATCTCGTCGGTAATAGCATGCTGTATTGTGTGCCCTATTATCTCGTCGATAATAGCAGGCTGTGTTGTGTGCCCTATTATCTCATTGGTAATAGCAGGCTTTGACCTCATTTCCATCCTTTTGGTGGAAGGGTCTGTGTGTGTGTGTGCCCTATTATCTCGTCGGTAATAGCAGGCGGTGTGTGTGCCTTATTATCTCGTCGGTAATAGCAGGCGTTGACCTCATTTCCATCCTTTTGGTGGAAGGGTCTGTGTGCGTGTGTGCCCTATTATCTCGTCGGTAATAGCAGGCTTTGACCTCATTTCCATCCTTTTGGTGGAAGGGTCTGTGTGTGTGTGCCCTATTATCTCGTCGGTAATAGCAGGCGTTGACCTCATTTCCATCCTTTTGGTGGAAGGGTCTGTGTGTGTGTGTTCCCTATTATCTCGTCGGTAATAGCAGGTTGTGTGTGTGTGCCCTATTATCTCGTCGATAATAGCAGGCTGTGTTGTGTGCCCTATTATCTCGTCGATAGTAGCAGGCTGTGTTGTGTGCCCTATTATCTCGTCGATAATAGCAGGCTGTGTTGTGTGCCCTATTATCTCGTCGGTAATAGTAGGTTGTGTGTGTGTGCCCTATTATCTCGTCGATAATAGCAGGCTGTGTGTGTGTGCTCTATTATATCGTCGGTAATAGCAGGCTGTGTGTGTGTGCCATATTATCTCATCGGTAATAGTAGGTTGTGTGTGTGTGCCCTATTATCTCGTCGGTAATAGCAGGCTTTGACCTCATTTCCATCCTTTTGGTGGAAGGGTCTGTGTGCGTGTGTGTGCCCTATTATCTCGTCGGTAATAGCAGGCGTTGATCAGTTATTTCACCTCCCAAGCATTTTCTTTCTCGTCAGACAAATTCGTGGTCTTCTTTATATCTAATTGTCTTCTACCTCAAAAGATGAACACCATATCAGTTCATCTAACTCGGTTCATGCCAATTAGATAGGGGCATCTGTCATACCCCAAATTTGTCCTACCTGTATATATTTTCATCTGTACAATTCATCCATTAACAGTTATTCAGAAAAATCCAAAAAATATGTTGTCTTCAACTTCATCCCTCTTTTAATTTTTATCCATATATATTTAACCATTTTTTATTCATTTAAATTTTCCATATTTATTTTATATCCAAAACCAATTTTCAATTTTCATTCCACATCCACATCCATAACCCATAAATATCCATTTACCCAATTCTTAATCCATAGCCACATTTTTTAAAATTCAAATCCATTTCTACATTCACATTAAGTTATCTTTTTCTAAATCTCATTTTAATTACAAGCCATAACCCCTACAAAATCCATTTTTGCAATTCAAAAACCCTTTAAGCCCATTTGTCCAAGCCCATCAGTTAAAACCTAGCTCATGAGTGCATATATATGACTGATGTATGGTGAGAGGGAGAGGGCGGCCGCCACTTGTCCACATTCTTTTTTCACTTTTTAAAAAAAACTTCACAAAAAATAAAAAAGCAAATACACAGACTCCTCACCCTTATTGCAGGAGCGAGCCGCCAAACCCTTCCGAATTTCTTCTTCTCCATTACCACCTGAAACCACACATCAACAACAACAGAGCCAACACTCGACCTTCAACCAAAATCAACAACACAACAATCTTCAATAATCAACCCCCAAAACCTTCATTGACACAAACCTTTTCCATTTTTCTTTAATCCAAAGCTCATAAAGCCAATAAACCGCTTCCAATTTTCCCAAAAAAAAAGCTTCTTCACAAATTGCTTCAACAGACTTCAAACACCTTCTTCCTCAAATCTTCGGTTTTCGAAAATCACAAACTAATTTCACTCACCACCAAAACAGAACAAATACAACAACAACAGACCATTAACCTTTCTACAAACCTTCAAACACCCGGTTATCACCTTCTTCAATAAAACCAAACCCACAAACCGGTACACTCCCAGAACCACAAACTATTCAGAAACTGAGTTGGAAATAGAAGTAGAAGGAGAAAAGAAAGTGAAATCCAAAACAGAGAGAGTCATGAGATGAAGAGAGATTAAGTTGAAATCGTGAATGCAAATCCAAACCTGTGACAAGCGAGTGAGAGACGGAGGCGAAAACTACGTTAAGCGGAAGAGAAGGTTAGTTGAGAATCGTCGTTTACGTTGTGACGATCGTTTCTCGTCGTTGCGGCGTGGTACTTTTTTTTCTTTCTTTCATTTTGGTTCACCGTCTGATGTTGTGGGGATAGCATAGTATTCTTTTGAAACTTTGTTTTTTAAATTGTTATGGATCTAACATTTCTTTTGGTTTTTATATTAATTGTTTGACTTTTCTTTTGTTCACTTTGCCCTGTTTCTATGCGATGAAAAAAGCTGATTGTGGATTCAATGCCACATTAATGCTTTGGTCCGATATTGTAAAAGCATTGCCACTCTTTTGTTAAGTCTTGGACCCTTTGTTTCATTTGGATGCTGGACCGATGGGGTTTAGGCCCATCTATTTTTTCCTCACTCCATAATATATCATCCTTAATAGTTTAGTTTCAATTCATTTTATGTTTTTTTTTTCTTTTAGGCCAATGACAGAACCATAGTCTTGATTAAGTTGATTAAAATCAATTCTAAATCTTGATTTATATGAGGCCTATTTACATATTTATTATTTATTTTTATTTCAATTTATGTCATTACATTATTCTTACTCATTATTTTGGGCCAATGATATGAAATCTTCGTAATTTAATCAAACCGATTAAATTTCGATTTATTTGAGGCCTAGCTACTCATTTATTTATTTACAATTTATCTACAATTTATTTACAATTTATCTTTGTTCATAATGTTATTTATTAGGTCAATGAAAACCAAAATATCGATTGATTTGTCGATTTCTTGACTTATCTCGATAAAGGTGAGACCTTTACCTATTTTTCATGTCATTTTCAATTTTATTTTATTTCTATCTTTTTTGGTTTATTTACATTTACTTTAGGTCGATGAAAACCAAATATCGATCGATTTATCAGTTTCTCGATTAAATCTCGATAAAGGTGAGACCTTTATCCTTTGTATACATTTTCTCAATTTTATTTCATTTTTATTGTTGTTCTTATTCATTTTGGGTCGATGAAAACCAAATATTGATCGACTTATCGAATTCTCGATTAAATCTCGATAAAGGTGAGACCTTTATTCTTTGTATTCATATTTCCGATTTAATTTCTTATTTATCACTTTATGTTCTTTTATTTTCATTTTGGTCAATGAAAGTCAAAAGTCAACGATTATCGATTTCTCGATTAAATAGTGATTAAGACGAGACCAAATTTTATTTTATGTTAATATTATCTCTTGTTCATTTTATCTCGGTTATATTATCGTTCATTCTTATTCATATCCATGTCATATTCATATTCATGCTTATCTAACCATTTTCATTTGCTCAAACGCTACTTCCCGGTTAAAATACTCAACACCTATTCAAATCGTTTTCATAATTAAATCACGAAAGAATTGAATTCTTGAGGTCTAGCACTTCTTGGATTCTTGAGTGACCGCTATTGAGGCGCACGCCTTAGGTGGCGATCATTCGACCTTTCGCTCCTAAAAAACACTCGCCTTAACTATTTGGACAAAGAAATACCATTGGAATCTAGCATTCCATATGGTACTTTCGTTGTTCATCAAACAATATTTTCACAAATCAATCGAATGAAAAAGGTGTCGTTGGGATCTAGCATCCCAGTAATGCCCCGATTAATTGGTTGCGAGGCCGACGTCTCGTTTATCGAATAATAGTCATTCTCCCTAAAACGTTTAACAAATTAAACCATTTCCAAACCAATCCTTGATTCGTCGTCGAGCTACGCTTCAAAACATTCTCGTAAGTCGAGTGCCTTTTGCCTCGTTGTCAAATGCACACTTGCACATTTCGTAGGTTTCGTTACTAAGAGCACCCCTAGGGACTAGTATCGATCCTCACCTCTTTTCTCAACCAATTCGACTCAATCTTTTTTTCAAACGTTTTTCTTAATCAACTTACGAAAGGAGGAGATTCTTGGAATCTAGCATTCCTCGGATCTTCGAATGAATGGCTCTTGAGGCACGCCCCTTAGGCTGTTATTCATTCACCCTTTCGTCTTAAAACACTTAATTCCTATCAAACATTTTCGCAATCAACTCACGAAAGAACTGAATTCTTGGAGTCTAGCATTCCTTGGATTCTTGAGTGACTGCTCTCGAGGCACGCCCTTGGGTTGTATGTCATTTAATCTTTCGTCTCCTAAAATTCAAACCCTAACCCTTGTTTCGTGGGCGTACCACGAACTACGACTGCTCTGATTCTTTATTCTCGTCCGAATAAAGATACGTAGGCACAAGGTTGCGATGATCTTGGCGAGCACACTTTTTCTTTTTCCCCCGTTTGCGTCCACACTTTTTCTTTTTCCCCCGTTTCCACACTACCATCTTTTTCTGTCAAACCCCGTAGTCGAACTACGATTGCTCTGATTTCTCATTCTCGTCCGAATGAGCATACGTAGGCCCGAGGTTGCGATGATCTTGCCGAGCACCCTATCCCAAAACCATCCCATTTTCCCCTTTAGTATCTTTTCCCTTTATCTTATCGTTTCGCGTTTACCATTGAGAAGAAAATAAACAAGCTTAGATAACATTCCTCACAAATCGAACTAAGAGGTTCCCGTTGAGTACAATGGACGTGAGGGGGTGCGCGTACCTTCCCCTCACGTAACCGACTCCCGAACCCAGAATGTGGTTGCGATGACCATGTTCTTACCCTCTCCTTAAAGGTTTTCTTGATATTTTCCTTTCCCTCTTTTGGGATAAATAAAGTTCGGTGGCGACTCTGTCGAACCGTTTTCCGCGCCTTTCGCGCGAGGGTCGTATTTTCGAATGAATTTTCAAGGTGCGACACATGTAAAAAGGGTTAAGTGTATGTATGTATTATGATCATGGCATTTTATATGAATCAATCATGAAGCTGATATGGGTGTCTTATTTGTTTACCTGTTTATCTTTGATTTGAACTGTTATAGAAATATACTCTTCAGATCTGGATATAGGATGATTATCTATTAGGTTCTAGACTCTAGACATAGATTTAAGCTTAACATTTTCTTGAGTATCAGTTCTTAATGCTCAGTATTGTTGAGTTACGTGAGACATCACAATTGAGACAATACAGTTGTTCTCTCGACTTTGCGTTAGACATAGCCTCGGTGTGGGTGATACTGAGGATATCAGATAAATGATTGATTTGTGTTTAATTGGTTAGAAGTGTGCATGTGTTATCATTGATGAGATCCAATCCCAACAAGGCTCCGTTTATTTTAAAGTCTTCACTTTATATTTTTCATCTTTATATTTTTTGCCTTTATTTATGGTACCATTGATCTATCAACAAATTTTCACAACAAGCTTAGAAATGTAGAGACTGTTGAACGAAATTCTTTCCCTCGCACCGATCTCTGTAGAGACGATATAAATCTCGGAGGGAATCCTTCAAAACTAAACTTTTGCTTCTTGCCGCTTTACTGCAGTTTGAACAGGTACATAGAGACACGCTTGTTGGTGGATGTCAGACCGAAAGAGCCGAGGCAGATCATTTTTGGTAAGTAGCATAGGGAAGCCCCATTTTCTTGAATATTCATTTGGTGTTTAACTTTATAGCCTACCCATTATTGGCTTACAACAAAAATTAAATGTTATAAAATAATGCAAAAGATGAAAAAGACTCGTCTGGTCATACCTCTTATGTTGGGTGCAACCAATGCCTCAATCACTAAGGGGTTCAAACTATGGGCACCCTATTGGATTGTTTAATCTTTTATCACATATCCTGGTGCAGGTGGAGGTCTGGTTCTTCCAACCATGCCATAGTCGAAGATGATCCAGGTTCATCACCGTTTATGGTTGGGATGAGTTCGACCATTAGTCGTGAGCTAGAGGTGACTCGGGAAGAAAGATCGTTCGTCCATTGGCGCCAGATGCTTGAAAAATATTTGGGGGAACCTCACTCTAAGAAAGGAACTTCATTGAATCCTGTGGTTGTGCCCTTTCATCCACCGATGCTAAATTCTTTAAAAAAGATTTGGGGAGTTCTGAGGTTTTATTTCTAAAGAGGACTACACGTACTTATTGAGTAAGGCTGAAGATGTTCGTCATAAGGAGTTAGCATAACCATTGTACCATACTCATCAAGTGTCAGTTGTTTTGGAATTTGGTGATGTCGTGAGAGGAAAAGTTTCACTATTTTTCCATATTTGAAAGGAAAGGGAAAAGGCTCCATGAATGTGTCAACTGTCTTACAATAGAGAAAGACCAGCATATGGCATATGTCTTAATTCCAAAGATAAGGCCCTCCATGAGCCTTTCTAATATCCCGACAGTAAAGGAGATATGCAAAGCTCGCCCTAGTATATGCAACATTGACTAACTACGAAGTTGCTTTCTCTTAGGACAACAATGTGATGGACTCTTTTTGTAAAATGGTAGAGAAGTTAGATGCCTCTTTGAAATGATCCCAAGAAGTCTGAAAGAAAATTGAGGACAAACTTCAAGAGACGCGCCTTGAAAATATTTTCTTGTCTAAGGAGTGTATGAAGGAAGTGGACGATAGTTTCTTCACCATGCATGTATCTTTCAAGAATAAATTGCAGCAAGTTAAACATTTTTATCCCCAAGTACATATTTCATGAAATAAAGTTCGCCCATATTAGGAAATGGTGGATAAGAAGCCGATTCCAGTTAGTGATGATTCAGATGTGTAGTCTCTCATTGGGATTTTTTTTTTTGTATGTGAGTTCGTACCCGATGTAACTTATATGAATATGTAAACTTTATGGTTCTTGCTTGGCAATATATATTTTAATTTCTATTATTTTTAATTATTTTTACCTTTTACGACATTGTTTTAAGTCCCGAGTTTGTTTCTCTGGGAGATATCTTGTTCTCCAAGGTCGTGCTCAAAGTTTTATTTGACATCTATGGGACTTGTGCCTGACCAAGGGCTGACTCCGCTTCCATGCCCCAAGTGAGAATGTGGTTCAAGGTCGACGTAATGGGAACTTTCCCTTGCCTCTGGAGGGGCTAGCTACCAAGAAGGGGGAGCCCTTATTGCCACTTTGTGGTCTGTTTTCTTTGTCTGTGCATTAGCATTGTGGGACTTTGATTACTTTAGTCGTACATCGGTGGCGTTTGTGAAAGCACCCCTGATTTGTTTGTAGTTGGAATTTGATTTTTTTAGTTGTACATATAAGGTGTTTGTGATAACATCCCAGACTCGTTGCTACCTTTACAGTCATAAGAAAAAATAGTTTAATTGAAGATTTATTTATTCTTTATTATAAGAAACTCATACAGTATAATAGCATGTGCAATTTATATATGTTGTAAAGCAAATTTAACCAAACAGTGTAGCCATTGGTTATTGGCCACTAGAGGAATTAGTAGGGCATGTGGTGGCCAACTTTAATTTTCATTTGGAGTTTTAATCCACAGTTGTCTGGTTAGAATAATATGTTTTATATGTTAGGGGCTTGATTGTCATATTTCTTAACTACATGATGTGGAAGGCTACATTGATATCCATAGCTTTCCATTATCCTTCTTTTTGTCATGCTGCAAAACCTTATGTGTTCTCTTTGTCCCATATAAATTGGTGCATATTGTTACCGTATCATCATGGATGCTTTGATACTTTAGCTTGAGATGGATTGGATAAGCCATTGCGTCTAAAGTTGTTGCAAAAGGCTTTCCTAAAATACATTTATATATGTTTTTGTAAGGAACCACTAGAAATTGCAAGTTAACCATCCTAGTATCTCTTCTTTATCCCATGGTGACCATCAACTTGATATTCCCCTAAGTTCGGGTTACGGTGTCATTCAAAGCTTGCAAATTGGATCCTCCAAAAGGCCACAACTTATTTTTCTTCAGCCCTAGGTTTTCAAAAAGTTTCACGTACATGATGTCGCAAGAGCTTCTGCTGTCAATGAGGATTTTGGAGACATAAAATTGGCTATGGTAGCCATTAAGACCAGAGGAAAGATCTCGTTTAGGATCCCGCCTACCTTTTTACTATCCCAGAACCCAAGGATAGGTCTCTTTAGTTCCCCAATTAAAGCCTTCCCTTCTTATTTTTTCACATCCATTAGCTCGGAGATTTTCCTCCTTATCATCCCCTTAGAGGGGGTTCTTTACCATTGTAAGACCACTAGAAATAGATGCAATGTACTGGCGCTTTCCTTTCTGGTCTTCCTCTTCTTCACTGTTGTTGTTTTTCCTCTTTTGACTCTAGTGAAAACTTCAATAGATTTTTTGGCAGATAATTTTTCTCTTCAAGGGGAAGGTTTCTTCTTTGGAGAATCTTCTTGGTTGTACTCCCTCTATTATTGTCGTAACTTTCTTTCTGGTCAACATACCAGGTGTACTCATTAAGCCGCCCATTCTTCTCTCACATCTATTAAGTGGATGCATTCATTTGTGTTATGGTCGTGACTCTTAGGGAAACACCAATATTTAGACTTGTATGTCCTAGATAATTGTCTGACAAGGTACATATTCTTGACCATGTCTTCTTTAAACTCAGTGTTCACACATTCTTTCCATATTTTCTCTTTTGAAGTATTCAATGGAGTGTAGGCATTGAACCCGGATCAAAGTCTGTGATCCTCGTCTTCTTTATGACAATCATTATCTCTTTCTGGTGCCCAGTTGTATCCCGTTCCCCGACCTCGCTCTCCTTATTTAGCCAAAAACTCATGTTCATAATTGATATAAGTTTGAGCCCTCTTCAACAAATCACTCATATTTTAGAATCCATCGAGTCCCATTGTTTCCTGGAACATACAACATTGTCTCAAACCATTCTTTAACATCCAAAATTTCAACTAATCATTTGTTCCCCCACCCCTACTACCACATTCGCGAAACAATCAATAGACTCGCATAGGGTTTCCTTCTTTCACTGTGTGACCCTGTCGCGGCGCGAAAAATATGCGGGCGTAAGGAACGCTCGAAATATAAACAAAACAGAGTCGCCGTTGAACTTTATTTATTCCTAAAGAGGGAAAGGAAAAATATCGATAAAACCCACGAAAAACAAAAAGAAATGGTCGTCGCAACCAAATCGGGTTTGGGAGTCGGTTATGCAAGGGGAATGTAATAGCACCTCTCACATCCATTGTACTCAACTCAACGAGACCCATTTAGTTAGTTCCGTGTTAGAGTGTTAGAATGATATTAGTTTGTGATCTTCTACTTATCGAGTGAGAAAAAAGAAAGATAGAAAGGAAAGACATTTTTTTATGGGTTAATAGCTAATTTTCCCCTTGTCATATGGGCGAATTTTGAAAACCCCTCGTAAAAAAAATTAGATTCCCCTCTAACATTTAAAGATTCCACTGTTTTGATCCCTCTTGAAATCTAGTCAGCAGAATCTTTGACGTGACAACATTTTTTTAATTTTTAATTATTATTTTTAATTATGTGGGTGGCTTAGTTGACATTTATTATTATTATTATTATTTATTTTTTAAATTCCATGTATTTTTTATTACTTTTTTATTGTTTTGGTGTTAAATGACAAAATCCAAAACTCCAAAATAAGTAGGAAGATGAGTGTTAAACTCATGACCTTTTACCTACACATGCAAGAATCACTACCACTAGGCCAACATATTTACTTTGATATAAGATACTACCAAAATGTATATATTCCAGGATTGTGTTCATATTTCATATTTACATAATATTTCTTATTTTAGTTTAATTTAGTTTATATTAATAATTAATAATTTCAGTTTAACAATTTAAAATAGTTAAGAAACTTTTAATTTAAAATAATTTACAGTAAAAACTACAGTATATTAAAAATTTAAAAATTTGTAATTCATAAAATTAAAAATTACAGTATATTAATAATTTATATATACGTTAAAAATTTATAAAATTAAAAAATTAATAATTTATAGTATATTAATTAAAAAAGTTAATAATTTATAGTATTATTAATTTAAAAATTACAGTATATTAATAATTTATAAAATTTAAAAATTAATAATTTATTTATTAAAAATTAATAATTAATAATTTACAATAAAATTTACAGTATATTAAAATTTTAAAAATTAATACTAACATATAATTTTTTTAATAAATATAAATAAATATATACATTTTAAAGTATATTAATATTAATGTTTTAATAAACTATTTTAAATTATTTATGTTTATTTTAAATTAAAAGTTTCTAATAATTTATAATCTAATCTAATAACTAATAAATTACTAAAGTTTGTAATTATAAATCTAATATTTATTTACAGTAAATTTTTTTAGTAGTAATGTATAATTTATAAAAAATTTAGTATATACGTTTTAATAAAATTTAGTTATAAATATTTAGAGTAAATTATAAAATTACTAAAAACATATATATTTACAGTAAACTATATATAATTTACAGTATATATAAACGTATACAATTATAAACGTATATATAAAAACGTATATTAAGATATAAAATTATTAAAAACGTATATATAAAATTATAAATTTACAGTATATAATTTACAGTAAAATTATAAAATTATTAAAAATGTAAAAAATTTATAGTTATAAATAAAATTTACAGTATATTAAAATTTTAAAAATTAATATTACCGTATAAAATTTTTAATAAATATAAATAAATATATACTTTTTAAAGTATATTATATTAATGTTTTAATAAATTATTTTAAATTAAAATTTTCTTAACTATTTTAAATTATTAAACTGAAATTATTAATTATTAATATAAACTAAATTAAACTAAACTAAGAAATATAATGGAAATATGAAATATGAACACAATTATGGAATATATAAATTTCAGTAGTATAATATATCAAAGTAAATAAGTTGGCCTAGTGGTAGTAAAATCAGAGCTCTGTAGTTCTACTAAGAGAGAACTACTAGGGTTGGTTACTTTTAAGTTTTAATCCTTTAGACATATCGAATATTTTAAACTTTTACTTACTTCTCACTCTTGGAGACTAAAGCATTTGTTTCTTTCACATCAATATGGATAAAGCATACTCTTTTTTAAAAAAACATTTAAGTTGCTTTGCGAAAAGTGAGTAAACATTTGAGCAGAGGTGTGCACCAAGCGCGCGTTTACTCGGGATTCACATGAGTGTGCTTCCACTGTCCCTTTATTCTAAGCTTAGTGAATGAGTTTTTGATTTGAAAGACTAATAGTTGTTTGGAATCCGATGCGCTCTGAAATATCAACTATTAAAGGGTCTAAAGAGATGTGCATCTCTCGGTTTTGTGTCTTTCAATTTTCTTACAAAAAGGTTTTGCATCAAATGACTTGACATTGGATCAAGTATTATAATTTGACTATGAAAATAGTTTGGATGTGGCGGGGTGGTGCTAGATGTTGCATTCAATTGAATTTGATTTGGAAAAAAGACTCGACGTTGGATCAAGTGTTTGTTTTTGTTCTTTTCTGAAAGTTGTTGATTTTAATTTCTAAATTAACAATCACTTAAGATAATAAAACAGTAAAGGAAAGCGTCAAAATTATTACATATTTATGGGAATGAGGATAAATTTGTTTAATGGATATACAATACGGTAATTTTAACAAAGCAAGCTTAATTAACAATTTGTAAACAGCAATGAAATCTATGTGAAAATAAATTAGAGAAAGAGAAGAGATTGGAAATAAATCAGAATTTTAAATTATTGAAATTTAGCGCTATGTTAAGCAATCATAGAGCGATTCATGTAGGAATCAACTCTATCTGAGTTCGGTCAACAAAACTATATGCATTTAAGCAATTTCTGAAATTAAATTGAATTTTAATTCCAAAACTGCGATGCATTTGTGAAAAACTAATGTTTTTAAAAGACATTTTTAAAGGTAAATAAAATAACAAACAAACTAAAGAATTTAGCGCTATGTTAAGCAATCGTAGAGCAATTCATGTAGGAATCAACTCTATCTGAGGTCGGTCAACAATACTCTATGCGTTTAAGCAGTTTTTGAAATCGAATTAAATTTTAATTCCGAAACTGCAACGCATCTGTTAAAAATCGATGTTTTTCAAAAGACTTTTTTAAAAGTAAAATAAATAACAAACAAGCTAAATAATTTAGCGTTACGTTAAGCAATCATAGAATGATTCATGTAGGAATCGCTCTATGGGAGGTCGGTCAACAATACTCTATGCATTTGAGGAATTTTTGAAGTTACATTGAATGTTAACTCCGAAATTGCAACACATTTGTGAAAAACCGATGGAACCGAAAAATCAATATTTTTTTCTTAATAAAATAAAGGGTTTAATGGTGATGCACTGACAGTGTAAAAAAGTTTTATACTGTCATCCAATAGAAATATAACATTCTGCCATGTCATTTAAATAATTTAAAATTTTCAGTCTGACTTGGCGGGATGCATGATCGTTATTGGTTGACAGTATAAAACTTTTTTACACTGTCAGTGCATCACCCATTTTCTCTAAAATAAATAAACAATTTAATCAATAAATAAATATAACAATAATAATAAAAAAACAACAACAACAACAACAACAACAATAATAATAATAATAGACAATGATAATAATAATAATTCAATAGATATTGCCAACAATAATAACAATAATCAATAAATATTAATAAAAGAAATAAAAAGAATAATTGTAAACAATAATAATAATCAAGTATAGTAATTAATAATAATAACCAACAAAAAAATAAAAATAATAATAGTAACAATAATAATAATAATAATAATAATAATAATAATAATAATAATAATAATAATAATAATAATAATAATAATAATAATGAATAATATCTATAAAAATTTAAAAAATGAAAATAACTGGGCGGTTAGATTGCATTAACTGAGGAAAGATTGTGAATTTTTGTGTTGGGTACACTACCCATCTTGGAGAAATTAAAATAAAAATTGACTGCTTAAAAGGCTCAGACAGACAAAAATGTGACCGAAAAAGTAGTCAAAAAATTAAAATGTGCACACCGGGTTAAACTACGCTAACTGTAGATTTAGAATACTGACGTTTGCAAGCTCCATTTTGAAATTTTTCGTCTGCTAATTTGATGTACAGTTGAGAAACAATTTGAACGTTATGTCTGTAGATCCGAAAACTATTCTAGTTGATATTTGAAGCGTTACACTAAACAAAATGCATGTTGTGATAAGTAGAAAATGCAGATGTCTTGTAAATGCATTAAATTAATGATCGAACAATTGTAAAATGACAATCAGATGCAAATGAATCCCTCTTGGACCACTTACTTCTGATTCTCCATTACAATTAAACCTTACAGAGATTCAGATGACGACGGTACTCTTTATTGTCACCCTCTAGACCTCTGAAACATGATGCAACAGAATGAACAATGCACTGAGACTTAAGAAATCAAGCCTTTTGACTTCTTAATCAACATATGACTGAATGAATGTCATCAAGATCAGATAAAATGTAGGAACTCCTGACTTTTCATCTAAACTGATGATAAATGCTTTTGACTGAAAGAATGTATGACAAAATGAACGACTATGCTATGCTGATGCGAATGAAAAACTCACGATAAAATTTTGGGTATGACAGTTGCCCCTATTTAAATATCTTTAATTGGAGGATATAAAAAACTTTTGTCTTCAAATCATCATGGTAAACGATAGTTTAAATACCAAAAAGACCCAAATTTTACCCTTTTATGCAATAGAATGATATACTTATGGTAATGACTGATCACAAAGAGATTAATAAATACTCTCGATTTCTTAATCAACGGATGGTAATACAAACGCATGCAACAAGATTTAGGAAATACTCTTAATTTCCTAATCGTCGGGTGATATTAATGGTATATGGATTAAGAAGTACTCTCGACTTCTTAAAGATGAATGCAAATGGATTAAGAAATACTCTCAATTTCTTAATCATGAAATGCTATGAAGTACTCTCAATTTCTTAATTATGAGATGCTAAGAAGTGCTCTCGACTTCTTAAAAATGAATGTGGGTGAATTAAGAAATACTCTCGAATCCTCAATCATGAAATGCTAAGAAGTGCTTTTGAGTTCTTAAAAATGAATGCGGATGAATTAAGAAATACTCTCGATTCCTTAATCATGGAATGCTAAGAAGTGCTCTTGACTTCTTAAAAATGAAATGATACGAATTAAGAAATACTCTTGATTTATTAATGATATGCAGGTTAAAAATTACTTTCAACTTCTTGAATATGAATGCACATGAATTAAGAAATACTCTTGATTTCTTAATGATATGCAGGTTAAGAAGTAATCTCGACTTCTTAAATTTGAATGCACATGAATTAAGAAATACTCTTGATTTCTTAAAGATATGCAAGTTAAGAAGTACACTTCACTTCTTAAATATGAAATGATATGAAATAAGAAATACTCTCGATTTCTTAATCATATGAAATGCTAAGAAGTACTCTCGACTTCTAAAAAAATTAAAATGATATGAATTAAGAAATACTCTTGATTCCTTAATCATGAATGTTAAGAAGTACTCTCTCGAGAGATTTCTCATTAAATTGTGCTCACTTTTTTACTTTATCTGGTTGTTTACAAATTAATTTTATTTTTTATAAACTGTGTTTTGAAACTTCGGCTAATAATAATGATGTTTGAGAAACAATTAAAAAAATGGTGTTCGGAGAGCCTAAAGGAAGACTGACAGTCCCCAATGGTGCTCTCACCGCATAGAAACAACAAACCATTTGCCAGCTGCCTTGGCTCTTCAGCATAAATAACATAGTTCTCTCAGGGATTTGTACATATGTAACTCCACAGCAGTGAATCCTTTTGGAGCCTATCAGAGGCATTCATGTTCTATAGTCGCTCACAACGTCACCAAGTTTTGGATGTCGAGTAATCAGATCCATTCTCCAAAGTCTAATCTTTCATTGGTGACCACCAAAAGTCCACCCTTGTTGGCACCTTCAAATTTACCATTTAAAGACCAATCTTTCATTGGTAACCACTAAAAGTCCACCCTTTTTTGGCATCTCCATAAAACCTAAAGTCAAATCTCACTTGGAAATTCCTAAATCCAATCCCCAGTAGTACTCGAAAGGCTTTCACCTACAAAGAGGAGATCTATCCCAGTGTACCCGATCATTTGCATGGTTACGTGCATGACATGGATAACATTTCTGCCAAGCAGGAATGGAATCAAACATAATCATATTAATCATTAGCATAGCTATGCATGGCCTCTATGTCAAGAAGCTTTACCAACCAATCTTGTGCATTCATACATGCATAAGAACCCCCAGTAGTTGCATCCTCGTATGCATCTCCATGCATCGTGCAATGCATGGCATGTCCACCCAAGTGGAACATCATATCATAACAGGATCCAGGATCATTCAGAAAGCATCTCGGTCAGTCCTCTTTTAAAGTCGGTTGTATTCCTTTGAAAAGAGTTGGTATCCCGCATATGCTCATGGAATTTCTATCCCCCAGTAATTCATTCTTCAACCTTACAGTTGATAACGATAATCCCCCAACATTCTTGCTCTTGTTGCTCCCCAAGTAGAGGTTATCCTGGAAAAAGTTTCTTGTAAACTTTCCCCTACAGAGCTTTGTTGCCCCTTTTCCTTCAAAAGGAATCTTGCTTAAAATTGTTTCCACCGACAGATTTAATGCCTAAGATGTTGCTCTAGTGATCCCCCAAAGAGCCTTAATCCATAAGGTACTACTTTTGTGCAATCCAGATAGTCTCATATCTTTGCTGAGATATTGTTCTAATGTCCTCGGAGAGGCTTAATTCATAAGGTACTGCTTCACATGGTCTAGGAAATCTCATGCTTTTTTTGTTGAGATACTGTTCTAGTATTCTTGAAAAGCCTTGGTCCACAAGGTACTGCTTCATATGAATTAGAAAGTCTCACATTTATAATTTGAGGTATTGCTCTATTATTCCCAAAGAGCCTTAATTTTTAAGGTACTACTTTGTATGATTCAGAGAATCTCATTTGTCTTTGAGATACTGCTTTGGCATCTTTGGAGAGCCTTAACTCATAAGGTATTGCTTCACTTGGCCCAAAGAATCTCATGTTTTGGTTTAGATACTGTTCTCGTATCCCAGTAGAGCCTTAATTAATAAGGTACTGCTTCACATGATCGTAAATTCTCATACCTCTGTCGAGATACTGCTCTATTATTCCCAAAGAGCCTTAATCCATAAGGTACTTCTTTGTGTAATTTATAGAATCTCATTTGTTGAGACACTGCTTTGGTTTCCTCGAAGAACCTTGGTCCATAAGGTACTGTTTCGCACGACCAAGAGAATCTCATGCCTTTTGCCGAGATATTATTCTAACATCCTTGGAGAGCCTTAATTAATAAGGTACTACTTCATATGGTCTAGGAAATCTCATGCTCTTGTTTGAGATACTGCTCTAGTACCCTTGGAGAGTCTTAGATTGGGAGATTGTTCCCCTCTAATTGGAATATCTTGATCAATAAGTTGTTGCTTCATTTGGTTTAGAGAATCTCATTTTCCCTTCTGGCAGGAATTTTGCTCTGAATATCCCTGGAGAGCCTTAATTGATAAGGTATTGCTTCATGCGATATGGAGAATCTGATTATCTTTATTAAGTTACTCTAAAGGTACCCGAGGAGCCTTAGGTCATAAAGTACTACTTCGTGCAACTTAGAGATGCCATTTGTTTCTGAGACACTGCTTTGGAAATCCAAAGAATCTCATGTTGTTTTATTCTTCTTGCATCATGTTGTTTCCTTCTACTTTCTACCATTACTTTTCATTTTTCTTCTTGTTAGACAAATTTTGGGGTTTTCTTGTATCTAATTGACTTTTACCCTAAAAATGAACTCCAATGAGCAACTAATTTTCTTGGGTTCAAGGCAATTAGATAGGGGCATCTGTCATACCCCAAATTTTTCCTACCTTGTTTATTTTCTTGTACCTAGCTTTTTGTTGCTTCTTGATCTTCCTCTGGATGATCATTTGGCCTTTGGTCATGATCCCATAGGGTTTAGGTCATGAGGTATTGTATGTGTTTGTGGTGTTGGCAAGCTCTTGTTAGGGTGCTTTGGTTTCAAGTGAAGTGAATGAGAAATGTGCCCTCATTTTTATGGATTAAGATCTCATCAGAGGGAATGTGATTGATTTGTGTTAAATGGGAGATTAAGATTCATTGATTCAAGAATGTTCAAATGGCATCAAGTTCTTGAGCATTTATTTTGCCCTAGAATTCGATTTATGTTTTAAGTGGATTTCTTGGGATTCAAATAACAAGGTGGTTTATTCAAGTTCAAAATCCATTTTAATATCCATTTTCCATTCTTCATTATCAATTTTTATTAACATTTTTCAAACCATTATCCAAGTCCACTTATTCATGTCCATTTTTATCCATATCCATCCTTAACCATTTCAATATCCACTTCATAACCATTTTTAAATCCATTTCAATCCATATCCAAATAAATAAAATCCATATTTACTTTTTCAAAATTTATTTCCAAAACCATAAACCATTTTTTCTACAAAAAATACAATTCAAGATTCCCAAAATTCCATGTTTGTTTCATACTCCATGTTCATTTTCTTTTTGTCAAGGTTACAACACAAGACTTTAGCTTAATACCATGACATGATTCATTTACCATTTCAAGATTTCAAGTTCATCACTCAAATTCCCAATTTCACCATTTCAAGTTCAATATTCAAAATTCTAAACTTCAAGTTCATCATTCACCAATTCAAGTTCATTTCAAATAACCAAGGCTCAAATTCAAGATTGCAAGACTTTGGCTTAATTACATGATCATGATCCATTCACCATTAACTAAAGGATTTTTTTTGGCATACTAACATTTTCATATGAGTAAGATCCAAGAAGATTAAGTTTCATCAAATTCAAGGTGTTCAAATCAATTCCAAAATTCAAAGATTAAGTTTCATCAAATTCAAGGTGTTCAAATCAATTCCAAAATTCAAAGATTAAGTTCCCATTATTCAAAATCCATCCAAAAGTTACAAGTTCAAGTGTAAAGGGTCCAAGTTACAATATTTTTTTTACATTCAAATTTCAAAATCCATGTTACATTCCAAATTCTAAAGTGCAAATCCTAATCCTTCCAAGTTGTCTAAATCCAAAACAAAAGTGATGATTCAATCTCAAGCTATCACAATCCCATGTTGTGAAGCATTTTCCGGGTAGTTTACCACTAAAATTGTTGAAGGCTAGGTCAACTATCTGAAGCATGTGCCAAGTGCCATTTTTCTTTGGGCATCCGATGAGACCATAGAGTTTGTTTTTTGCGCAAGACTATGACAAGAATTATGTATATGTTCTTCAACAAGCATGGAAATATGCCATTGATGTTGTTTTCTGCAAGATCTAACACTTCTAATGCTGAGTAATTCACAAGAGATTTTGGAATCTGTCCATCTATATTATTCTTTTAGAGGTCAAGAGTCCTTAGAGCACAAGAAGGTGGAAACGCATCAGGGATGGCACTAATCAGATAGTTCATCCAGTAGACCTCTGTTTTTAATTACCAGACAATGTGAGCTGAAAAAGGGACAACAACATTCATCACAAAATCTTATCATTGATCATACAAAAACAAACACAAGGAAAGAAATCAGAAGTATTCACAACATCAAAAATAAAAACAAAATCAACATCATCAACCACATTCATTGCAAACTTATGACAGAAACCACACGAATCAAATTCATAACAGTGTTGTCATACCCTAATTTTTGACTCCTAAGATCTCACATCTTTTGCATCATCTGCATAGAATATCATGTATGGCATCTCGCATAATACCCAATTTATCAGCTGGAATGGACTTGTTGGAATTACAGCCGAATCGGTCAAACTAAAAGTCAAATGTGCGTAGAATCGGTGGACGAAAAATTTCAAAATCGAGGCTGCAAATGTCATTGATATTAATCTACGTTTTGCGTAGCTTAACCTAACATGCTCATTTTAATTTTTCGACTACTTTTCGGTCGCATTTTGATCAATTTGAGCCTTTTAACCGGAGAAAATTTATTTTGAAATTCGACCAAATGCTGTATTTTTCCAATACATATATTTCACGCCGATTGTTTTGGTATATTCATTTTATTTTTCTGAGCACTTCGATACCGATCCAATTATTCATTTTTTTTACCGTTTTTATTTCTAATTTTATTTAATATATTTTAAATTTAATCGGATTCTATTTAGTTTTTTATTTCAAATAATAAATACTTTTTTATTTTATACTTAATGTTAATTTTTATTATAACTTTAATTTAAATTTTTATTTCAACTTGATAGATAAGTTTCTAAGAGTTTTGATATTATAGTACATAAATAGATTTTGTCCATTTTTTTAAAGTAATAGTACATAACTAGCTTCAATTTTCCATGCCCAAAGCCACACCTATTACATACACAATCTTTTCTCCCATGTACTTGCAACGCCGTTACCCCCCATTCATCACTTAAAACTCACTTTTTCCCCAATTTTCAGCATCCTTTCAGCACATAACAACTGACTCTCCATTACTACACACTACCTGCGCTACCCTCCTTTTTTTATTCAATTTTTCTTTTCATATATTACAACATACCATTCTCTCTCTCTCTCTCTTTTAATTTAAATAAAAAACAATCTTTATGTTTTTAAAACAAAACAAACATACTTGCAGAAAATATACTTCACATACCACTACCCTTTCCATGTTTTTAAAATAATTAAAAAGAAAATAATAGATTGTCTTGATATCACTCCTCCTCATTCTCATTCATAACAACACACCACATACTCCCTTTTAAACACATAATACAATCACCTGCATACTACTTTTTTTAAGAGACAACAGTATTCTCTTTCTCATCACCTTCATCAACTAACCATTATCCACACAATACTCCCTCCAAACAAAACACACATATTGTTATTTATATGAAAAAATGATAACACTTTAAACAACTCATTGCCACCACAAACTCCTCCATGCAACTACTGTTAAACAACCCTCATCATCTTAGCATCTTGACATACCTACACCTCACAACATAACTCTAACAACTCCCCTCCATAAAGCCCTCCATACACAACGTGTAAGGCTTTCATCGTCGTGTCATTCCGACGAACCACTTTTGACCAACATAAATTGTACTGTCCCACCACCACTGTTCGCAGATCCGCCTTCCGCTTCTACGTTGCAGGTATCCCACTTTTCCTCGTTTCTATTTTGACATGTTGTTTTGTTTCTTTTTGAGTTTGTGTGATAAGATTAATTGTGGTGTGATTACTTTGTTTTGTTGGTCATTATGATTTGTTGTCCGTTACCATGAAATAGAAGTATGAGCTTGTTTTTTTAAAAAGACAAAATATGATGCAGTTTAACAAAGAAAGAGTTACCAAGGAGTTGTCGTGGACCCTACTTTACATTTCTCTTGTATTGAAAAAAGGATGTTGTTGTGTTTATACGTTTCTATGCACTTCACCAATATTTGTTTTTTTATTTATTTAATGAATTTAGTTTTTTAGTTTAAGTTAATTTTCCTTATTTGTTGATATTTAAGAAAAAAATCCAGAATACTTTTTATTATGTATTTCAAATTGACAATTTCCTTTATTTTTGTATATTTTATTTTATTATTTAGTTCATTTAAACTAATTGTTTAGTTAATTTAATTTAATTGTTAGTATTTTGTTTAGTTTTAAATGTTAGTTTAACTTTGATATTAGTTTAGTTTATTTTATTTGCTTATATCACATATTCTAAAAAAGATAAAAAAATATTTCTAATATTACTTAGTTTAAATATTCTCATTTTCATATTTACTAAATGTTTATTTTTTTTAGTTAGGTTTTCCGTCAATTATTTTTTTAAAAAATTTAGTTTAGTTAGTCATTTGTTAAAAATGTTAAAAATACCAAAATATTTTAATCTTTTATTTGTATGTGTTTTGTTTTTAATCTAATTATTTGTTAAAAATGTTTTAAAAAAATGTTTTAATTATGAATTATTTTTAAATATTTTTATTTAGTATTGATTAATTAAATTATTAGTTAATCCTATTAAATATAAATATTTAAATTAATTAATAAATTCTTATTGCCGGATTTTATTCTCATGACTTGATTACTTCCATGTTTTGGGTTTGCTTGTTTCATCTGATTTAATCTTGATATTCTTCTGTGATTAATCAGATTTCTTTCTCACGATGCTTTGTCGTGACTATTTATTGCTTTCCCACGGTGTTTTGCCGTGATTGTTTGTGGATTCTATTCGTGATGCTTTGCCGCATATCTTTGTCTGTTTATGCATGATGTTTTTCCATGTATGTTGTCAATTCTATTTATTGATACCATGATGCTTTGCCTTGTATCTTCTGTTGAAATTTCATTGTCTGATTACCATGATGTTTTTCCATGTGTATTCTGTGATATCTTACCTGTCTGACCATACATGATGTTCTTGTCGTGTATTGCGTCTGTGTATTCTTTGATGCCATTTACATGACGTTTTTCCATGTATCTTTTGCTTTCTTTGTTCCTTGTTGACCTAATCCAAGGGGAGGGATTGTACGTTAACTTATTGTCATTGTGCATGTCCCTTATATGTTTGTCTTTATTGTTGTTCTTGGTTCTTAGAACCTAACAACCCGTGGTTCCACGAACTACGGACGCTCTGATTTCTCAAGTTCCTTTTGAGAATACGTAGGCACAAGGGCCCCAATCCTTGGCGAGCAACCTTTTCTTTTTTTTTTCACACCCTTTTCCTTTTTCATCGTAGTTCTGAACTACGATTGCTCTGGCTTCATATTAAGGATACGTAGGCATAGGGTTGCGAGACCCTAGCGAGCTACCTTTTTCTTTTTTCCCTTTTCTCTTTACTTTGCCCATCTTTATCCTTAGCAAACAATTTTATCCAAAACACAAATATTTCAAGAGGTTCCTGTAGAGTACTACATATGCTTAGGGTGTTAGTATCTTCCCTTAGTATAACCAACCCCCGTACTTTGATATCTTTTGCTTAGTTTTAGGCCTTGCTTTTTGCTTTGCATTTTACTTAGGGTTTTTGTTTGATCTTTTCTCCCTTCCTTTTGGATAAAATAAAAGTTCAGTGGTGATATCATTATTTTGCGAGCCAAGCTAATCCCATAGCTTTGGTATCTGATTCTCACCGGGATAGAAAATGGCGACTTCACTGGGGAGTAATTGTTCAGTGGGTTGAGCCTAACATGTTATATTTATGTTGCTATTATTGTTTGTTATTGCTTGGGTTTTTCTGTTTTTCAGGATGATCCTTATGTGTGAGGTAAGTCCTAACTCGGACTTGAGAGCTCTTATCTATAGGAGGGTGGTATTGTCAAGGAGGCTTTGAGGGTAGTATTTGTTGAACGAGTAATCGTGAAGGCATTACTACTTTCGACCTATGAGCCCGAGAAGCTGAGGACCTTTAGAACCCACTTACCCCATTTGGCTTTCTAGGATGTAGTGCGATGACTATGAGGGTGTAAACCTGAATTAGTTCATACGTGATCCTACACTCAGACAAGGTTCTCTTGAGAATATTACAGATTCCCAAGTAATTGGAGTGTTAGTAATATCCAAAAGATGGATCGATGACTTTGGGAACCTTGTTAGAACCCGTTGTGCAGGTGCTTTACCCCTAGTACACACTATGCGGTTGGTTCTTCACCCAGAATCCATGCTTGTGATCTCAAACTTTTGATCCTGTTACCTGTATTCTGCATCTTGTGCTGCATGGAATTGCATATCATTTGCATAATTCATTGCATACATTTGTTTTGTCCAGCAACTCATCTCCAGCCGTCTCTATCTTCCAGCGTCATCTGTCAGTCGTCAAGCTGATTCCTCGACATAGATATAGGACTAGAGCTAACTACAGACGCAGGATGTTAGAGCAAGAAGTGCACATCAGAGAAATCCGAATGGAAATTGATGATCTGAAGTCAGGCATGACCAAGCTCACCAGATGCTCCAAGTCTAGATTGCCATAGGAGAGCCACCTTAAAGGACTGTTATCCAAGAAGTTTCAAGTGTTGATCCTCAACTTGTTCAGATGCCACATTCTACTTGGCCAGAGTTTGGTTTGCCTCATAACTACTCTCCACTTCTTGCATCTACTACTATGATTTGTCAGACTGCCAGTGTTTCAAGCTCCCGTCTTCGCCGAGCCCAGACCTGTGGTTCATACTGTTGCCCAGATTTCCCGAGCTCCCTTTGAGAATCCTCTATATGAGTACAATGCTCTCAGTGCTCAGGGTGAAGAGACTGAAGACATTGTTGAACATGAGGTTGTCCGTGAACAGTTTCAGACCATAGACAAGAGGCTTAGAGCCATAGAGGGCAATGACTTCTTTAGTGTTAATGCATACAACATGTGCCTAGTTTCTGACCTTGTTATGCCTGCCAAATTCAAAACTCTCGAATTTGTGAAATATAAGGGTCACTCCTGTCCAAGGGCTCATTTGGTTATGTGCTTCTGAAAGATGGCTGCTTATACCAACAATCAGAAGCTTCTCATCCACTGTTTTCAAGACAGCTTGAGTGGAGCTTCACTCAAATGGTATATGAACCTTGAACAAAACAACATCCACTGCTTCTAAGATCTTACAAATTCTTTCATGAAGCAATACAAGTACAACCTCGACATGGCTCCGGATCGTCGCCAGCTTCAAAACATGACGCAAAATGAGAAGGAATCTTATAAAGAGTATGCTCAACACTGGAAATAGTTAGCTTCTTAGGTAGAACCTCCTCTGGCAGAGAAGGAACTTACTGGAATGTTTATGGACACCTTGTCTCCATTTTATGGGGAAAATATGATTGACAGTGTCTCCTCATGCTTCACAGATTTAGTTACCATTGGCCAAAGACTCAAAGAAGGTCTCAAGAACGGTAAAGTATCCAATGCTGCTGAATCTTCCAATGGTGCGAAGAACTCTTATGGGAACTTCCAAAATAAGAGGGAAGATCATACCAATGTTGTCATGATTGAAACAAGAAGGCCTCGTCTCTGACCTCAGTATGTTGATCACCCTGCTGTTGTTGTTGTTACTGTTCCACAACCAGCTCAGGTTCCTCAACGTCCGTTTGTAAGACAAAACCAGTCCCATAATAGGACAAACTTTGATCCTATTCCTATGACATACACTGAACTTTATCTTGGTCTGGTTCAGAAGGGTTTAATTACCACGAGGACTTTGCCTCCTCCTCCAAATCCTCTTCCAGCCGGCTATAGGGCTGATTTTCATTTTGAATTCCATCAGGGTGGCGCAGGCCATAACTTGGAAAACTGCTATGCATTGAATGCTAGGGTGCAAGAGCTGATTAGAAACAAGATCCTCACCTTTCATGACACTGGTCCTAATGTTCAGAATAATCCTTTGCCAAGGCATGGCAATTGAAGCTTCGGTCGACTTCAGCCCAGCTACTTCCCAAAGACAGGACAACTCATCCTTGTGTTTGATTAATCACTAGGCTGTGTTTCTTTTTGTTTACATTTTCCTTTATTTGTACTAGCTATTTGCTTTCAAATTATGTTTTTACTTTTGTGATTAATGAAATGAGAATTGCAACTTTTTGATTCAGTTTATCTGTGTTTTCTATTTACATCTTTATGCTTTCTTTTACAAAATATACACCTCTTGTTCAAACTTTTGATTATGCAAATATTTGAAGGAGGATGACGAAAATGTAATACCCATAATTATTGTTGGTATGCTTTCAAATCAAAACGTTTCTGACGATGTAAGACATTGTTTCAGTTTCCCAAACACTGGAGAAATAAGGAAGTTATTCCCTTGTCAACCCCTTCGAGCCTAGAAGTATGAGTTTCTTTCTATACAAAAAACCCGCAATCTTAACCTTGGGATGGGTAGTTCTCAGTTAATTTGGTTGTACGTCCACGCAAGACTCCTTTCATATAAAGGTTGCATTCACAAATTTTCCTTTGCACACAGCAAGCCAGTGTTGAAGATGTCTTTCAATTCAAAAGCTGATGATGGTTCACTATGATCATTAAGCTAGATAGCCACAATCTTTCCTTCTAAAAAAAGAGAGAAAATAAAAATCAAAAGAAGAGCCCGCTAAGTCAAAACCTATGAAGGAGACTTAGGCAAAAAAAACTTGGGCATCCCGCATACTGTACGCTTCAAAAGAAACAGTTCAGAAAAAAATTAGGGATAATGAAAGAGGAGATCTTTAAATCCTCACTATGAAAATCCTCAATGGAAAAAACAACTAAATGTAGTGAGGAAACAGTGACTTCCATCTCAAGAGTCTATTGACTTCTGAACCATCATCGTTATCATCAGTACAATTCCTAGCTTATGGGGACCTGAGTGAATAGTCTAAGTTAACTGAGCATAGAACTGAAGATCATCACGAAGATTGGGTGGGCACAAATAAACTTTGAGCCTTTATCCTTTGTTTCTATAACCGTGAACCAGACCACGTTACAACCATCAAAAGACCTAACTGAAGCAAGGTTATTTTGAAAGCATACTACAACAAGGTCGTGTAAACTAACTCCGAAAGGATTTTTGCGAATCAATTATTTTGGCATTACACCTATGCTTTACCTTTCACTTTTAAATTTCTTGAACCACCATGTTTTGACCAATGACTCACATGCTTTGCATCTTTCAAAAATGATTTTGATTTCAAAAATTTGCATGAACTTTGCATTAAAATTACCATGTTTCTACAAACACTTTTGTTTGTGAACTGGTTATCCTCTAAAGGAATTTTCAAACAGTTGAGAAATTTGGTCAGGTGACCCTATCAGGGGCAAGTTCCTTCCAGATCCTGTTGGGAATCAGTTCAATGTTTGTTTCTCAGTGCAAGTCTTTCTTAGAATTGGTTTATACAGAAGATTTTTTCAAGACTCATGCTAGGGCAAGCTTCCTAAGCGCTCAGCAAAGCCGTCATTTACAAAATTAGACAAGCTGAAGCAATGATCAGCTCATCTACAACATTCAGCTAATCTGGAGAAATTTACTTGAAGAGTCCCCAAGCAGCTCTTCATCCTTCCTACAAGGATCATCAACTAGATACAGTTTACCAGTGTGATAGAGATGTGTTCAGCAGTAGCATCTTTAGTCCCCAAGGAGAATAGTAGTGATCTCCGTGTTGAGGAATCAGTCGTCCAGACTTGTCTTCTCCCCAAAAGAGTCAAGTTTGTTGTCGGCATCCGCATTTGCATTTGACCATATATCATAGCAAAATTCATATACATATGCATAGCAAGAGTGCTTCATCCTTATTTTCATTCATCATAGGTCGTGTTGCTATCAACGTCTCACCTTGTGGTCAAAGTCCAACTTACTTGGCACCTACCAAACCAGATTTGTGTCTTTCTGTTCTTCCATACATCCAATGCTTTCTTTGGTATCATATTGTTCACTTTCATCCAATGTTTTCTTGGATATTGTGATTCCTTACATCAAATGCTTTCTTGGGTATCACCTTTTTCACTTTCATCTAAAGCAATTATTAGATATTGTGATTATACGTTTCATTCAAAGCCATTATTGGATGACTGGTTCCTTTATATCTATCTGACGTTCTTCCAGATATGACTTTACTTCTGATGTTTTTCCATAACCCCTTTTGTGTCTATCTGGCGTTCTTCTAGACACGACCTTGTTTATCTGATTTTCTTCCAGATATGATGTTGCTTATCTGATGTTCTTCCATATATGTCTTCAAAATATTTTCCCATACATTTAATGCTTTTTTAAATGTTTCGGATGTATTTTCAGAATCTTTGTCTTCATCTAATGCTCTTCTAGATGTCTTCAATTTATTTCTGACTTTGGTTAACAGCTGCTGAATGTTTTCAAGTTTGTTTCCATTCTTCATCCAATTCTTTTTCTGGATGTGTTCCAAAGTTTATTCAATGTTTTCCCGAATATCTCCAATGTTTTCTGTAGTCTATTCAATGCTTTTCTGAATGTCTCTGATGTTTGCTATGTGTTCCAGAGTTTATTCAATGCTTTTCTGAATACCTCTGGTGTTTGCTTGAATGTCCCTAATGTATTTCCCAGAGCTCTCCTCATTCAATCCAATTTCATTCTTGGATGATGACTTTTGATTCCCCAGTGGAGCTTATTCAATGCTATTCTGAATATCTCTGATGGATGCCTGCTTATGTTCCAAAGTTTCATTCAACGTTCTTCTGAATGACTTTTATGGTTGATACTATTCTCTTCCCGGGTTTGTTCAATGCATTTCTGACAAATCTCTTATGACTCTGACCCTGTTAGATGTCAAACATGCCTTGTATTTCTCATTTATACTTGTCATTTTTCAACTCTTTTATGTTGAATTGTTGGATTTTATTCTTGAATGTTGTCATTCTTCAAATATTGTGAAAATACCTTTGGTACTTGTAATTTGTGTGTTATTGTGAAGAAAAAGGCATTAAGTCATCGAAGAAGTTAGACACAAAGAAAGTGATCCAAGTTGCCAAAGAAATGAAGAAACTTCCAGCGAATGTTCGTTGTTTCAATGCCCCAACGAAGGCCTGGCGAATGACATCATGAAAGAGGCAGTGGCTAAAGGCACCTAAGTTCGTTGTGCGAACTTGTAAGCGAATAGTTCACTTTGCGAATAATTATTCGCATTGCGAACTTATGCAGAATATCAGAGGCGGTTTAACAGATCAGAGGCACCTCAGGTGCCTATTTGGCAGTTCGCTAGTCGAATAAAAGTTTGCAATGCGAACAAGATAGATTTTAAGTTAGATATTTAAGCAATTTTGATCATTTCTTGGGATCATGACCTATTTTCTCACACCATAACCTAAGTTTCTGACTTTTCTTCATCGAAGAGTGATATTTCACCAAGAGAAGCTGGATTTGCATCCGATCTCGATTATTCGACGCAGATGCTTTTTCATCTCCTCCCAATACTTGTGAAGCAAGCTACCATGACAATGTGTAGCTAAACACCTTTTGTGTCAAGATTAGAGGTAGTTAATCTTGCTTGTATGTATTTCTTTTGATCTTTTGTATATGAACAAGGTTGATGATCAATATATGATGAAGTTGTTTGCTTTTAATGTCATATTTATGGTTTGAATCACTCTAGACATAGATTTTCCAAATCTTGACCTAATATTTTCATCTCTTAAAAACCAAACTCTAGACATAGATTTGGGGTTTAATATTCGTTTTGTATTGGTCTTAACATTTATTGTTTCGATTGATAGCGTGAGACATCATCTAACGATTTAAACAATAATACCCACCAATTTGCTTTAGACATAAACTGATTTGCGAGGATACGTGATTGTATTGATCGAAACTAAGTTTATATGCTTGATTAATCAGATACGTATGAAAAGGATTAGCGAAATCTAGTCTTGACATGCTTTTCTCAAACTTACAACATCTTTGCTCTAATTTACTTCTTTGCTACAAACTTATGTTACAAAACCAAGAACCATTTGAAAACCCTTTACTTAAAAAGGTAAACTATTGAATGACAAGCATTAATATCGCACAATTCCTGTGGATACGATAAACATCCCCCCCCCACTGAAAATACTTTCAACAAAATGGCGTCGTTGCCGGGGATTGTTGTTTGATATTGCAAGCATTGCAATAGTTTGGTGATTTTAAGTTATTTGTATTGTTAATCTCTTACCTCTGTAATTCCTTTGTGCCTTTTAATTTATTTGGCTAAGTGTGCAGACTATGTTTATGCGAGGGAAGTTACCCGCAGATCAACTTCTTTTCGATCCTGAGATTGAAAGAACTGTGCGTAAGTTAAATAGCAAAACTAGACAGAGAAGGCAACTTGCTAAGGAAAGACGAACACAAGGAGAATCTTCTACACCAACACCACAGTTTACGCCAACCATGGCAGCTCCACCACCATCACCTACTTCAACACCATGTATAAACAGTCCAAGGCACACAACTCAGTTCGCACACAATTCCCACAACGGGAGGCACTCAGAGATGAAGACCGACATCCTTGCTCTTCTATACCAAAATCCATTCACCGGTATGGATCATGAGGATCCCTTCACTCATCTTGCAAAGTTTTATGAAATTGCGGGTGCAATTGGAGCTCTTGAAGCTGAAGAGGAGTCATTGTTCAAGAGACTCTTTCCGCATTCCCTAATTGGGAAGGCAAAGGAATGGTACCTTGACCAATCGAATGCTATTAGGATGGATTGGAACATGTTGGAAGAGAAGTTTCTAGAACGATTTTTTCCACATAATCGTTTTATGGAAGCGAAAATGACGATCGCGGTTTTCTCACAAGGTGGAAATGAATCCCTCAACGAAGCTTGGGAGAGATTCAAATCCATGCTAAGAAAATCCAAAGGACTTGGTTTTGATGAACTTACACAAGTGCATATTTTCAGAAATGGTCTCCAACCAAATCATAAAACCTTGTTGGATGCGACTTCGGGCAGGTCTTTAATGTCCAAAAGCACCGAAGAAGCAATTTCTATCATCGATAAGATGGCACTAAACGATCATCAAGGGAATCATAACCGTGGCCAACCGCAAAAGAAACTGGGAGTGCTTGAATTGGGAACTAACGATGCTCTTCTTGTGCAAAATAAATTGCTATCTCAACAAGTGGAATTGTTAACACAACAAATGTTAAAACTTCCACAACAAATCAAAGAAATGCAAGAAGTTCCCAAACAACCAACAAATCGCGAGTTGTGAGCTTTGTAGAGGAGATCACCCTACCGGGTATTGTCCTCCGGTTGTGGAAGAGGTGAATCATGCGGGAAATCAAAATCAAGGATATCAACCTCGACCACCTTACCAACAAGGCAACCAAGGTTACCAACCAAGAGGTAATCATGGTTATCAACAACCGTGGAGGCCTCAAGATGTCGGACCTTCAAATCGTCAACAACAATATCAAAACTACACTCAACCTCCACAAGCTCCAAGTGGAAATATAAAGATGGAAGACACTCTCACTCAATTTATGCAAATGTCAATGTCAAATCAAAAGAATATCGATGCGGCTATAAAAAATCTTGAGATACAAGTTGGACAATTATCAAAATGATTGGCCGACCAACACAAAGGAACTTTTCCGGCGAATACTCAACCAAACCCAAAAGAGCATTGCAAGGCTATTCTTACAAGAAGTGGAAGAGAATTTGATATGGACATAGGTGAGGTTGTAGTGGAAGAAGTGGAAGTAGTTGAAAAAGAAAAAGATATTGATGAGAATGAAGTAGAAAAAAATGTTGAGGGAGATTTAGTTGAAAATAAGAAGAAAAAACGTGAGGAAAAAGAGAAAAGAATGAGAGAAGAAAAATTGAAAAAGACTAAGAAGGGGAAGGAACCAGTGAGTACTATTCTGATCCAACATTTTCCATATCCTCATGCTCCGTCAAAGAAAGATAGTGCGAGGCACTATGCTCGGTTTATGGATATTTTCAAGCAATTGCAAATCAACATTCCATTTTCCGAAGCATTGGAGCAAATTCCAAAATACGCAAAATTCATGAAGGATATTCTCACCAAAAAGAAAAGGTATACGGATCAAGAAACTAGCATGGTTGATGCTAGTCGTAGCGCTATCATTCAACAGACTCTCCCGCGGAAAGATGTGATCTGGGATGAGTCAATTTGCCGGTTACAATAGGAAATATCTATGTTGGCAATGGGTTGATCGATTTAGGCTCTAGTATCAATTTGATACCTTTGTCGATTGTGAAAAGGTTGGGACATATGGAATTGAGAGCTACTCAAATGACATTGCAACTTGCTGATAAATCCACTACCTGTCCTCACGGTATAACGGAATATGTATTGGTTATGGTAGACAAATTCTTGTTTCCCATCGACTTTGTGGTGATTGATATGGAGGAAAATGAAGACGCTCCATTGATTCTTGGAAGACCATTTATGAAAACCGCTAGAATGGCCATCGATATGGATGACGGTCTTATGAAGGTTAGAGTCCAAGATGAGGAGATTTGTTTCAATCTATTTGAAGCCATAAAGCATTCAAAGGACAAAGGCGATTATTTTAGAATCGATGCAACGGAAAAGGTGATTGAAGAAGTAAAGTGGCAATTACAAGTTCCAACCCCATTACAAAAAGTTCTCACAAATACTCTTCAAAGTATCAATGAAACTGAAGAAAAAGAGATCGAAAAGTGTTTGCAAGAACTAAATATGTTTTTCTTGATGATGAGGGGTGCAAACTGGTGATCATAAGCACGGAGCTAACCACAATTGAGGAAGAAAAATTGATTTGTGTTTTGAAAAAGAATCAATAGGCGATGAGATGGACTCTTTTCGATTTAAAAGGAATAAGTCCTTCTTATTGTATGAATCAAATATTCATGGAAGAAGATTTCAAACTGATCGTACAACCACAACTTCGCTTAAATCCTACCATGAAAGAGGCGGTTAGGAAGAAAGTGGTAAAAATGTTAGATATCAGAATGATTTAGCCAATTTCTGATAGCCCATGGGTTAGCCCAGTGCAAGTGGTGCCGAAGAAAGGAGGATTGACGGTTATCCGAAACGAGAAAAATGAGTTAATCCCAACAAGAACCATGACCGGGTGAAGAATGTGTATTGATTACCGTAGGCTAAACCAAGCTACGAGGAAAGATCATTTCCCTCTTCTGTTTATGGACCAAATGCTTGAGAGACTTTCCGGTCAAGAATTCTACTATTTTTTGGATGGTTATTCGGGTTACAACCAAATTATCGTGAACCCGGAGGACCATGAAAAAACTGCTTTCACATGCCCTTTTGGAATCTTTGCTTACAGAAGGATGTCGTTTGGGTTGTGTAATGCACCGACTACTTTTCAACGGTGTATGCAAGCAATATTTTCGGACTTGATCGAAAAGACAATTGCGGTTTTTATGGACGACTTCTCAGTTTCTAGGCAATCGTTTGATATTTGTTTGAAAAACTTGGATGCAGTATTGGAACGGTGTGTGGAAACTAACTTGGTACTCAATTGGGAAAAATGCAACTTCTTGGTAACCGGAGGAATTGTGCTCAGCCACAAAGTTTCTTCAAGAGGCCTTGAAGTGGATAAAGCCAAGGTGGATGTTATTGAGAAATTGCCACCACCATTGAATGTAAAAGGTATAAGGAGCTTCCTTGGACATGCAGGATTTTATCGGAGGGTCATCAAGGATTTCGCAAAGATCGCAAAGCCTTTGAGCAATTTGCTCATCAAAGATAAGTCCTTTGATTTTGATGAGTCTTGCATGGTCGCTTTTAATTCTTTAAAATAAAGTTTGACTACCGCACCCATAATCATCGCTCCAAATTGGAAAATGGATTTTGAACTCATGTGTGACGCGAGCGATTATGCGATAGGTGCGGTATTGGGTCAAAGGAGAACAAAAAAATTTCATGTTATACACTACGCTAGCAAAGTCTTTAATGAAGCTCAAGTAAACTATGCAATAACCGAAAAAGAGTTCCTTGCGATAGTGTATGCATTGGAGAAATTTCGGTCTTATTTAATTGGGTCTAGAGTAGTGGTTTACATGGATCACGCAGCGATTAAGTATTTGCTTACCAAGCCGAATTCAAAACAAAGGCTAACTCGTTGGGTCCTTTTGTTACAAGAATTTGATTTGGAAATTCGTGACAAGAAGGGATCTGAGAATTTGGTGACAGATCACTTATCCCGCCTTGTGAATGTTGAGGTAACCAAAAATGAATTAGAGGTCAAGGAGGAATTTCCGAATGAAAAGGTGTATATGGGGCAAGTTAGACCATGGTTTGCTGACATGGCAAATCACAAAAGCCGCCGGATTAATACCGGAAGGTCTAACTCATCATCAGAAAAAGAAATTTTTATCTGACGCCAAGTATTTTGTTTGGGATGAACCATATTTGTTTAAGCTTGGTGTCGATAACATTTTGAGAAGATGTGTGTCAAAAGAAGAGGTCACTAACATACTTTGGCATTGTCACAATTCTCCTTATGGGGGCATTTCAACGGCTTAAGAACGCCAACGAAAGTCCTCCAATTGGGCTTTCATTAGCCTTCTTTATTCAAAGATGCGCATACGCATGCACAAAGTTGTGATAAGTGTCAAAGGAGTGGTGGAATTTCAAAACGAAATGAAATGCCATTACAAACCATGTTGGAAGTCGAGGTGTTTGATTATTGGAGAATAGACTTTGTTGGACCTTTCCATCATCGTTTTCCAATGAGTATATTTTGGTCGCAGTTGACTATGTATCCAAGTGGGTAGAGGAGATAACATGTGCTAAAGCGGACGGAAAAACTGTGATCAAATTTTTAACGAAAAACATTTTTCCTCGATTTGGTACTCTGAGGGTGTTGATAAGTGACGGAGGATCCCATTTTTGCAACACTCAGCTAGAAAAAGCCTTGGAGCAATAAGGTGTAAAGCACAAAGTTGCAACACCATACCATCCTCAGGCTAATGGACAAGCGGAGGTATAAACCGAGAAATTAAAAGGATCTTGGAAAAAATGCTATCGACCTCGAGAAAGGACTGGTCAAACAAGCTCGACGATGCTTTGTGGGCCTATCAGACAGCTTTTAAGGCTCTGATTGGTCTCACACCTTTCAAAATGGTCAATGGTAAGAATTGTCATTTGCCGGTTGTAGCGTGCGATTTTTGTCGGTGATGCGACCACCTTACCGCAATGGTTGGAATTGGGTGCTACTTTCTGATTTCTTATTTATCCTATGAAGCTGGAAAGGAAAGGGAAGCTATCTAAAACTAACCTTACACGCAAATGTTTTCTTTAACAAATGCTAAGAGATTGGGGGGCCGGGGTCAGGTTATACAAAGGGAAGTTGTCAATTACCCAGTGTATATATGGTTATCCATAGATCTTCTTTGACATGTTTAAATACTTTTTAGTGTTTATCTGTTATGGGTTGGGAAAGTTTCTCCTTTGGGAGTGTTGAGAGAGTGTTTTTGTTATTTTTGGATTTTCTATTGTTTTTGGTAAGATGCTGGACCTAAGGTTTTTTATTTGTGTGCTTGCTAAGATTTCGCAATCTTATGCCTACGTATTCCCGTAAAGATAACTTGGAAATCAGAGCAATCGTAGTTCCTCCTATTCTATGGGAGGAAAATGATGTTTGGTGTCTTGTTTAAAGCTCAAGATTGAAGCTATCGGAGTATTTGTGTCTTGTTTAAAGCCCAAGATTGAAGCTAAAGGTTTGACTGAGAGAGAATTTGTCATCTCTAAAGGGAGGTATCTCACATATTTATCACAGTTGTTGGGTAACTGATTATAAAGGAGAATTACTTTAACTGGAATGTATGGAATCCAGCAATGCCATTATTTCCTTTATAAGAGAAATGTCCTGAAGGAAGAAACTTTAACTCAATGTAGAGCAATGCCATTTTTCCTTAGGAGTCTTTCATGCTAAGAGAGAGACATTGGCTTGGATGTAAATAATCCAAAGGCTTGCCACTTATAGCAATTAGATGAAAGAGGAAGTTTACCAGGATAAGAGAGGGACCACAACTTGGATTTTTGAATCAACAAGTGTGCCACTTACAACAATTATCTGGAATTAGGGTTTGTTTGATTATTTGTCTTAATATGTGATATACAGCGAAATGTCTTCCTACAGAGAGAACTCTCGATTTCCTCTGAGGGGATTGTTGATTTTGTTGTGCCTTGATCAAAGCCCAAGGTTGAAGCTAAAAGGTTGACTCTACTAGGGAGTTTTACATCTGTCTTGTATAAAGCCCAAGATTGAGGCTAAAAGAAGATTGACTCAGCTGGAGAGTATGATATGTCTCGTACAAAGCCCAAGATTGAGGCTGAAAAGAGATGGACTCTTCCGGGGAGTATTTTGTCTGTCTTGTACAAAGCCCAAGATTGAGGCTGAAAGAAATTGACTCCACTGGGGGAGAGGTTTTATCTTTCTTGTATAAAGCCCAAGATTGAGGCTGAATCTGTTGAGGAAAAATCATTATACAAAGCCTAAGAGGAGGCTGGTTGGGGAAATTCTTATATAAAGCCTAAGAAGAGACTGGCTTCTACTGAGGATTATTGAGATCCAGAGACAAGTCCAAATTGGGGAATCCACTCTTGCTGAGGATTGAAGAAGAGTTGAAATATCAGATGCCCTGAGGTTCTGATTCTATTAGGGTTTTACTGATGGTAAAGGTTTAAAATTGAGTATGTAAACCTGTGGAGGTTTTAACTCTACTGGAGATTAATGTGTTGATCAGGGTTTTTCCTATGCTTTTTAGGAAACTTGAGGGTTTCTTTGAAATCCAATAGGAGATGAGACTTTCCAAGTCTACTAGTATGAGGATGTTAACTCTTAGCTAGAGGATGATCTTTGTATGATGCCCAAGAGGAGGCTGAGACTGTCCAAGTCTACTCATGCAGTGGTAGGTTATGGTTGCAAAGAGAGATCTTTGTATGATGCCCAAGAGGGGGCTGATGTTTTATAGGATGAGAAACAACCCTAGAATTGTCCGATGTTTTGGAATTCTGACTCTCTAGAGGATTTGTGTAACGCCCCAGTTTTTGTTAGATTTATTTAATCGAGTCGATTTAATTATTTTTGTTTTTATATTATTTTATTCTTGACTTTTATGTGGCAATATATTATTTTTCATTATTGTTATGTTTTATCTCGTTTTGAGAGCGTTTGCGAGATATTTGAGTGTAGGGGTATTTTGGTCTTTTGATGGGTAGATATTATATTTTTCATATAATAGAAACATAGAGAGAAAAATAGAGAGAAAGAAAAAAAGAGAAGAAGGAAAAGAGGAAGAGAAGAAAAAGAGGGAAAAACTTGGAGAGAAAGAAATTGAATCAACCGACTTTTCAAACACGATTAAATCGGTAAGGGTGTGAAACTCGGTTATACTATGTTTGTGTATGATTATGTATGTGTGTGTTGGAATGTTTGTTGTGTTTCATAGCTTTTCAATTCTAGGTCAGAACGATGGAAATCGATGTTTTCGCGGTTGAAATGTGATATAAATGTTGTCGAATACTTGTTACCATGATTGGGTTATGTTCTGATTGTTATGTTTTGGTTTGGAAGTGTTTTGGGGGTTGAAATGTTGGTTAGGAGTGATCTATAGCGCTGCTGGGATTTTCAGGTTTCGCAGGTTTGCACTGCGAATGACCAGCGAAGGGGAAAGCGAACGTTCGCGTGAGGTTCACACTGTGAACTTTGTGGGTGTGAGGAACTGAGTTTTATGAGTTTTATGATAGACTTTTATGTTATATATCAGAGTTTTATGAGTTTTATGATAGACTTTTATGTTATATATATATATATATATATGAGATTTCAGTTGCAGATTTTCTGCTTTTATTCTGTACCTGAATTGTGGGTGTGAGGAACTGAGTTCCTTTGTTTATATTACTACCTGATTATTGCATATCTTTTTGAGCAGGTTGTTGTATTTTGTTTCATTTGATGTGACACCTCCGTCTATGCCATGAATGTTTTAATTATACTCTGATATATTTGTTATCGCTTTATTTAATTGGGGGGATAGATTGGGGGTGTTACATTAAGTGGTATCAGAGCCAGTTTTGTCAGTTTGTGTCAGTTCGTGCCAGTCCGTGTCGGTCTTTGTGTTTGGGGTGAGCTGTTTATTTAACCATAGTTGCTGTTATTGGAAATGAACAGAATATGGCTGGTAGGAATGACGTTGCTTTGGCTGCTGCTATGCAAGCTATGGCTCAGGCTGTGCGGGGTGCACCTAATGCTGGTGGAAATGATGAGTTCAGGAAGAACAAACCGCCTGTCTTCAAAGGGAGACATGATCCTGATGGTGCTCAGATTTGGCTTAAGGAGATGAAAGAATCTTTCGAGTGATGGACTGTGCTTAGGAACATAAGGTGAGACTGGGTACTCACATGTTGCAGGAGGATGCTGATGATTGGTGGGTTAGTAAGCGTCATGTTTGGGAAGCTGCGGGTGAAGAGGTCACTTGGACTTTGTTCAGCAGGGAATTTTTGAGGAAGTATTTTCCTGAAGATGTTAGAGGAAAGAAGGAAATAGAGTTCTTGGAGTTGAAACAAGGTAACATGTCTGTTGTGGATTACACTGCTAGGTTTGTGGAGCTTGTTCAGTTTTATCCACATTATGCTGAAGCAACTGCAGAGTTTTCCAAGTGTGTGAAGTTTGAGAACAGATTGCGTCCTGAGATCAAGCAGGCAATCGGTTATCAAAGGATTAGAAGGTTTTCGGGTTTGGTGGATTGTTGTAGAATTTATGAGGAGGATAGCAAAGCTCGTTCTACTCACTATAAGAGTGTGAGCGAAAGGAAATGGAAGTAACCGTTTCGTGGTGGTCCTTATGTGTCACCAGCTGATAAGGGTAAGCAAAGGGGTAGTTTTGATAAAAGGCCAAGTGGGGGAGGTATGTCTAATCCTCTGAGATGTTTTAGGTGTGGTGACTTAGGACATCGTCATTTTGAATGTAGAAAGGATATGAGGAAGTGTTCCATTTATGGAGGTTTAGGACATGTCACAGCTGATTGTAAGAAGAATGTGGTGAAGTGTTTCAACTGTGGTGAATCTGGTCATATTAGTACGAAGTGTCCGAAACCAAAGCAAGCTCAGGCTGGAGGGAAAGTATTTGCATTGGCAGGAACCCAGACTACAAGTGCAGACCGTCTGATCAGAGGTACTTGTTTTATTAATAGTACGTCTTTAGTTGCTATTATTGATACCAGAGCGACTCGTTCGTTTATTTCGTCTGAGTGCGTGAAGCGTTTGAATCTTTTGTTGTCTTCGATGGGTAGAGAGATGGTTATTGATACTCCAGTAATGGGGTCGGTAACTACTTCTTTGGTTTGTTTAAGTTGTCCTTTGACCATTTTTTGTAAAGATTTTGAGATGGATTTGGTGTGTCTGCCATTGGAGGGTTTAGATGTGGTTCTGGGAATGAATTGGTTGCAGTTCAATCGGGTTCATATTGATTGTTATCATAAGTTGGTAAGATTTCCTTCTCTTGAGGAAGACGAGGAATCGAGTTTCTTATCTACCAAAGAGTTGAAGAAACTTTTGGCGGATGAAGCTCTGTTGTTCGGATTGTTTGCATCGTTGACAGTGGATAGTAAAGTTGCACTTGATGTGTTTCCAGTTGTGTGTGATTTTCCAGAGGTGTTTCCAGAGGATATTTCAGATGTGCCTCTAGAGAGAGAGGTGGAGTTTTCTATAGATCTAGTTCCTGGTACTAGACCTGCCTCTATGGCACCTTATCGTATGTCGGCATCTGAGTTGGTTGAGTAGAAGAAGCAGTTGAATGAATTGTTAGAGAAGAGGTTTGTGAGGCCGAGTGTATCACCTTGGGGTGCTCCAGTTTTGTTGGTGAAAAAGAAAGATGGAAGTATGCGATTGTGTATTGATTATCGCCAGCTGAATAAGGTGACGATTAAGAATAAGTATCCTCTTCCAAAAATTGATGATTTGATGGACCAGTTGGTAGGTTCGAGTGTGTTTAGTAAGATTGATTTGAGGTCAGGTTATCATCAGATTAGGGAGAAAGAGGAAGATATTCAGAAGACGGCTTTTAGGACACGCTACGGACATTACAAATATTCTGTGATGCCGTTTGGGGTTTCTAATGCACCGGGTGTGTTTATGGAGTATATGAATCGTATTTTCCATGAGCAATTAGATCGATTTGTTGTTGTGTTTATTTATGACATCTTGATTTATTCTAAGTCTCGGGAGGAACATGCGGAACATTTGCGTGTTGTGTTGCAAATTTTGAAGGAGAAGAGACTTTATGCCAAGTTGTCCAATTGTGAGTTCTGGTTGTCGGAAGTGAGTTTTCTTGGGCATGTGATTTTAGGTAATGGTATTGCGGTGGATCCATCTAAAGTAGATGCAGTTCTACAATGGGAGGCTCCTCGATATGTTACTGAAATTAGAAGCTTTTTGGGTTTAGCTGGATATTATCGAAGATTCATCGAAGGTTTTTCCAAGCAAGCACTTCCTTTGACCCAGTTGACTTGTAAAGGTAAAGCGTTCATTTGGGATATTTAGTGTGAGGAAAGTTTTAGTGAGCTGAAGAGAAGATTGACTACATCTCCGATTTTGATCTTACCGAATCCTACTGAACCGTTTGTGGTGTATTGTGATGCGTCTTTGATTGGTTTAGGTGGAGTATTGATGCAAGAAGGTAAGGTTGTGGCTCATGCTTCGAGGCAATTGAGGATTCATGAGAAGAATTACCCTACTCATGATTTGGAATTAGCGGCAGTGGTTTTTGTATTGAAAATTTGGAGGCACTATCTCTATGGTGCAAGATTCGAAGTCTTTAGTGATCATAAAAGTTTGAAATACTTGTTTGATCAGAAAGAGTTGAATATGAGGCAACGGAGATGGTTGGAATTTTTGAAGGACTACGATTTTAGCTTGAATTACCATCCTGGTAAAGCTAATGTGGTAGCCGATGTGTTAAGCCGGAAGTCTTTGCATATGTCTGTTTTGATGGTTAAAGAGTGGGAACTTTTGGAAGCATTTAGAGATTTGAGTTTGGTGTGTGAATTGACATCTGATAGCGTGAGGCTTGGTATGTTAAAGGTTACTAATGATTTTCTGTTAACCGTTAGCGAGAAACAGAAGTTGGATGTGAAATTTGTTGATTTAATGACGGTTGGAGATCAAAGTGTGAATGGTGACTTTAAAGTGGATGATAAGGGTGTATTGAGATTCCGTGGTAGAATTTGTATTCCTGATGATTCGGACTTGAAAAAGATGATTTTAGAGGAAGGACACCGGAGTAATTTGAGTATACATCCGGGAGCTAATAAGATGTATCAGGATTTAAAGAAGATCTTTTGGTGGTCCGGATTGAAGAGGGATGTAGCTCGGTTTGTTTATGCGTGTTTGACGTGTCAGAAGTCGAAGGTAGAACATCAGAGGCCTAGTGGATTGTTGCAACCGTTGGATATTCTCGAGTGGAAATGAGACATCATTTCTATGGATTTTGTGACAGGATTGCCGAATACACAGAGGGGACATAATGCCATTTGGGTGGTTGTGGATAGGCTGACTAAATCAGCGCATTTCATTCTGATTGACATCAGTTTTTCTTTGGAGAGGTTGACTGAGATATATATCCGTGTGATTGTGAAGCTACATGGTGTTCCGTTGTGTATTGTTGCAGATCGAGATCCGAGGTTTACTTCCAGATTTTGGGAAAGTTTGCAAAAGGCGTTAGGTTCCAAGTTGAGATTGAGTTCTGCTTATCATCCGCAGACGGATGGTCAGACCGAGAGAACTATTCATTCGTTGGAAGATTTGCTGAGAGCTTGTGTTCTTGTGCAAGGTGGTGCTTGGGATAGTTATCTTGCGTTGGTGGAATTCACGTATAACAACAATTTCCATTCGAGTATTGGAATGACACCTTTCGAAGCGTTGTATGGAAGAAGATGTCGAACACCTTTGTGTTGGCATGAATCTGGTGAGAGTTCGGTGGTTGGACCAGAGTTAGTGCAACAGACTACGGAAAAGGTGAAACTTATTCGTGAGAAAATGAAGGCTTCTCAGAGTAGGCAGAAGAGTTATCATGATTGAAGGAGGAAAGATCTTGAGTTTCAAGAAGGCGATCATATATTTTTGAGAGTTACACCGGTGACGGGTGTTGGTCGTGCATTGAAGTCGAAGAAGCTTACTTCTCGGTTTATTGGTCCTTACCAGATATCCGCGAGAGTGGGTGTTGTAGCTTATCGGGTGGCGTTGCCGCCGAATCTTTCGAATTTGCACGATGTGTTCCATGTTTCACAGCTTCGGAAGTATGTTTCGGATCCGTCGCATGTGATTCCGATGGATGAGGTTGAGGTAAGGGAGAACCTTACGGTTGAGGCATTACCAGTGAGAATTTTGGATCGCGAGTTGAAGCGGTTAAGAGGCAAGGATATTGCGCTTGTGAAAGTAGCGTGGGGAGGCGTTGCTGAGGGCAATTTGACTTGGGAGTTGGAGAGTCAGATGCGGGAGTCGTATCCGGAGTTGTTCGTCTCAGGTAATATTTTCGAGGACGAAAATTTCTAAGTGGGGGAGAGTTGTAACGCCCCAGTTTTTGTTAGATTTATTTAATCGAGTCGATTTAATTATTTTTGTTTTTATATTATTTTATTCTTGACTTTTATGTGGCAATATATTATTTTTCATTGTTGTTATGTTTTATCGCGTTTTTAGAGCGTTTGCGAGATATTTGAGTGTAGGGGTATTTTGGTCTTTTGATGGGTAGATATTATATTTTTCATATAATAGAAACATAGAGAGAAAAATAGAGAGAAAGAAAAAAAGAGAAGAAGGAAAAGAGGAAGAGAAGAAAAAGAGGGAAAAACTTGGAGAGAAAGAAATTGAATCAACTGACTTTTCAAACACGATTAAATCGGGTAAGGGTGCGAAACTCGGTTATACTATGTTTGTGTATGATTATGTATGTGTGTGTTAGAATATTTGTTATGTTTCATAGCTTCTCAATTCTTGGTCGGAACGATGGAAATCGATGTTTTTGCGGTTGAAATGTGATATAAATGTTGTCAAATACTTGTTACCATGATTGGGTTATGTTCTGATTGTTATGTTTTGGTTTGGAAGTGTTTTGGGGGTTGAAATGTTGGTTAGGAGTGATCTATAGCGCTGCTGGGATTTTCTGGTTTCGCAGGTTCGCACTGCGAATGGCCAGCGAAGGGGAAAGAGAATGTTCGCGTGAGGTTCGCACTGCGAACTTTGTGTTGTTTTCTTTCTGCCACGGTTCGCTGGGAGATTTGCACTGCGAAGGGGAAAGCGAAGGTTCGCTGGGAGTTCGCACTGCGAACTTTAGGCTGTTTTCTTTCTGCCATGGTTCGCTAGGGTATTCGCACTGCGAATAAGGAAAGCGAAGGACTCGCTAGGAGCTTCGCATTGCAAACATGACAGCTTTTCCAATTTGTTTTCTTCATAACTTTTGGGTCGTAAGTCGGTCTGAGGCGCAGTTTGATGCCTTGGAAAGCTATTGGGATGTTCTTTCTTATAAGAGTGGTTTTGGAGATTGTTGGCCGATTTAATTATGTCAGGAATTTGGAGGGTGTCGTTTTGTCGACTTTTACCATTTTAATGGAGTGTATTTAATGTGTTATCATGCAATATGCTTTTGATATATATCGTATGACTTGTGTGATGTTATATGATGTGAATGCGTGTGATGAAATGTTGTGATGACGGTTTGTGGCCTAAGGGCAAGAAAATGCATTGTGTTGTATTTGATTATATATGCATGATTATGGATGTGTATATGTGTGCATTTGAATGCCATGAGTCATTGTATGCCAAGCATCATGATATGCATTCTTGTGATGTCGTGTGCCCTAGTGGGTGTGAGCGACGAAATGATTCCAGATTGAATCCGCTATAACATCGTGAGCGTTATACCGAGAGGACCTAAAGCGATGATTATAGACGATCGTGTGCCTTATACAAAGAGGTGTGAGCGATCGGGTCATGTGCCTTATACAAAGAGGTGTGAGCGATCCATAAACATCGTGAGCCTTATACAAAGAGGACCTAAAGCGACGGGTAACATCGTTTGCCTGACGGGGAGTTACACTAAGTAACAAGGGATGATTCTAATAGTTCCTGAGTGAACTAATGATGAGAATGATGGATGGAACGGTACCGCATTGCATTTGCATAGAGTCGTTGTGTCGGTCTCTTTGCATTTGCATAAATCATGAATGGATTGATTTTATGTGGAATTGTGAATGGAATTGATGAGTTGAGATATATATATATATATATGTTGGTGATAAATGTATTGTGCATGATTGATATACCTTGTGATGGATGTATGAGATATGGATTGTGTTGTCTTGCATTTGAATTATGGTGTAAGTTGTGGTGAGAATGTTTTATATGCGTACTTTTGTGTTATTATATGATTGTATGCAATTATATTATGATTGTGTTTCTCACCCTTCTGCTGTTTTGAATGCTCTATGAGGCATTGCAGATTAGATGTTGGAGGTCTTTTTGTGAAGCGTAGGTCTTCATTCTTTTGTCGGTCGGCTCTGATATGTAGCACCGGGTAGTCGGGGAGATCGTTTGTGATTATGTGTATATGTATATGTTCTTTTTGGATTGTATATGTATGAATCTGTGTATGACAGACAAACTTTTATGTTATATATATATATATATATATATATATATATATATATATATATGAGATTTCAGTTGCAGATTTTCTGCTTTTATTTTGTACCTGAATTGTGGGTGTGAGGAACTGAGTTCCTCTGTTTGTATTACTACCTGATTGCTGCATATATTTTTTAGCAGGTTGTTGTATTTTGTTTCAATTGATGTGACGCCTCCGTCTATGCCATGAATGTTTTAATTATACTCTGATATATTTGTTATCGCTTTATTTAATTGGGGGGATAGATTGGGGGTGTTACAATTTGAACTAGTAGAGATGACTAAGTTCTGTCCTATACCTGTAGAAGGCCTTTGGGTCCTTGTACTAAGTCCAAGAGGAGGTTGAGAACTTCTAAGAAGCCTGAGGATCCTTGTACTAAGCCCAAGAGGAGGATGAGGATACTTTTAGGAAGCCTGTGGGTCCAAGCCAAAGAAAAGTTCAAGAAAGGTTTCACCGGGAATAATTCCTTTCCTTGCAGAACAACTCTAGGGTTTGAAGAAATTCAGAAGAGGTTTCACCGGGAATTAATCCCCTTTGGGGAAATGAATTTCTTGTACAAATATTTCTAAGTTGTGACAGTCTTGAGAAAAGTTTCACCGGGAATAATGCATTTCTCTGTTCCATATTGTATAAGCCTAAGAGGAGGCAAGACTGTATCTGGAATTTCCTATGGGGAACTAGTTTTGATTGTATTGAAAGAGTAACCACTTGTTTGATCTAGACCTAGACCTAATTGCCGGGGAAAACTCTAAGCAAGTATGTACAAACATATATATACAGATGATATATATATATATATATATATATATATATATATATATATATATATATATATATATATATATATATATATATATATATATATATATAAGCAAGTATATTGAGAAGATAGTGGAACTTACAGTTGTGCAAGCCCAAACATAGTAATTACAGCTGTATGGTTAGTTATTCAAGAAATTGAAGAAAGTTTTGATATAACTTTAAATTTGAATTCAAAATAAAGAAAGTTGTTTTAAAAGGAAGTTTGGGGCTTATACTCAAGGAGAGACCCAGATGAATTCTTTTGAAAAGGCGCTGATTGCGTCAACAGTTTTGAAAACCACAGAGGGACTTATACAATGACTGAGGCCCAAATTATTGTATTTATAAGAAGGATGGGTCTTACACTCTATTAGAAGCCCAAAAATTTATTTTTATACAAGAGATGGGACTTATAACTCAAGGAGAGGCCCAGATGAAAAACAACGATCGCACCGTTATTTTGAAAATTGTATCCGGGCTTATACAATGACTGAGGCCCAAATTATTGTATTTACAAATGGGGGTTGGGTCTTACACTCTATTAGAGGCCCAAAAGTGTTTGAAAAGAAGAAAGATGGGACTTGCAACACAAGGGGAAACCCAAATGAAAATTGTTTGAAAACAGCGATCGCGCCGAAATTTTTAGAATCATATTGGAACTTATACAATGACTGAGGCCCAAAAAGGTTTATTTACAAAGGGATGGGACTTACACTCTATCAAGAGGCCCAAAAGTGTTTTGAAAAATGTTTGTGAGGGTCAAAACATTAAAAACCCTAATTTGATTTAAAAATACATTTTAATTTGAATAAAATCAATTAAAATTATCAAAATTATCAAACCTGTATGAAAAATAAGTTGTGATCTTGGATAAATGTTTGAAAATTCATGTTTTATACATTGAATGATTTGAAAATCATTTGAATTTGAAAAATCAAGAGAAAGAAATATTTTTAAATGCTTAAAAACAAATAAAAATAAATTCTTTACATAAATATTAAATATATAAAATAAATAATATTTTTTGTGAAATTTTTGTAGAATAAAATATTTTAACATTTTTAGGAATTTTGAAAAACATAATCAATTCAAAAACATTAAAATTCAGAGAGAAATTAATTTTTGAATCAATTTATAAAAATATCAAAATATTCAAATATTCAAAATTTGAAAAATTGCGCCAAGAAAAAGTCTTCTTCTTCGCGCGAGCTTTGGTTTTCCAGATTTGCAAAACCTCTAATATCTCTCTGATTACTCAATGAAAATGACTTTTGTAAACATGAAATTTGCTCGTTTTTGAACAAGGATTACAACTATATAAATTAATTGCATTTATATTAAGTGTGGAGTGAGAAATCAGAAGATGAACTCAAAAACCCTAATTTTTGCAAGAACATCATGAAACCCATACACGATTCATACATAGCAATTGATTGAGGGGAAACACTCCACATAAGTTCGGAAACATGTTTGTAACTTGAAAACACATTTATGATGCATGGATTATAGAGTTTGAGAGTGTCCGACTTACCTCTTGCAGCTGGTGATCGAATTCTATGTTGGAGGTGTTACAGATGTTATGTAATGATCTGGACAGCTTCAATGGACCTCAAGTAATGTGTTTGAAGGCTTGGAATGTTTTGAATCAGCTCAGAACTTGTTATGGCACCTCAACTGCAAACAGGCCAAAAAGCTTGAGCAAATAGGGGGTGACTTTGTGATTCAGGTGTTCCAGATGAGTTTTAAGGTCATGGATCACTCATATATGATGTATGTAAGGTGTTAGGATCATTGGTTTTGATAGAATTGCTCTCAAATGGAAAATTCGAAAGTTGCTTGAATGAGAAGCAAAATCTGGTTTTTTTAGAGTGATTTTGAGGAAAACATGTGTTATGGTGCTTTGGTGTACTCAAACTGATCACAAATAAAGTCTATTTATAGTGTGTCAAGTTTGTTTTGGCAGCAATAGTGAATGATGGCTGGTACAACCCATTGTTCATTGGTTTGCAAAAGGAATCTCAAGTCTCCTATAGCCATTGACTTGAGTCAATCTTGCAGGCCTATGGTCTTCTGTTGCAGGGATAAGGCTTGCCTCATTGAGTTGGGTTTGTCTCAATCCATGCCACCTTGATGCATCCATTGAATGCTTCATGACAACTTTGAAGTTTTTGGCTTTTGCATCATTAGGTATCACATGTATACATGATGATCTTTTGTCTTGGGAGGCTTGTGACTCATAGATCTTTTGCCTTGATATGATCCTTAATGTTTCTAGAAGGATTACAAGAATTGTAATTACAAAACTTGACCAATTCGAGCAAATGACCTATAATCTGCCTGGGGAAGAAATCAGTCTTTGGTGCCATGTTCCAAGGGTTGTAACTCCTTGCTCAAATTGAATTTGGAGATGATCTGGTACTTGTTGGAAAGCTCTCATGACATACTTTAACTTTGATGTCCACCAATGGAACTGGTTCAGCTTGGATCAAGGTGAAAAATGGCCTCAAAATTGGTGAAAATTCAAGACAGATTTTGTCCAAAATTTCACTAAGTGTTGGAAAAAGTGGTCATTTTCATGTTTTTGTGATTTTGATCAATCCATAACTCAAAATCCATGAGGATTTGGAATCTTTTGTAGTTAACACTTTTGAATTATGTCATGTGAACTTTTATTTGAGCTTTGGATGGAAGAAAAAGGCCTTAGGGTTTGGGAGTTATGACCTTGCAAAGTTGGTACCAAATCCATTTTGTTCCATAACTTAGAAAAATTTAAGTTTCTTATGGTTGCCCCTTTTGCAATTAATCCTAATTTTCTTGGTTTTTCTTGATGGATGATGATCAAAACCATGCATTAACATTGTTTTTTATTTAGGGGAGCCACATTTGTGAAAAAATTCAAAAATTCAAACTTGATTTTGGGCACAGTTGACTTTTTGTCAGATGAATTCCAAACTGTGTGTTCTTTTATGCAATCAAGTTCTTGACCTAATTCAAACCTAATGAATGGATTCCATAGGTGTTTTAGGGTGTCTTGAATCATGTCTCAAGGTTTGGGATCATGTCTTGGTCAAAAGTCAAAGGTACATTTGACTTTTCATCAAGAAACCCTAATTAGCCGAGATGAATTTGAATCTTTGTACTGCTTGTGAACCAAGATATTTGAGTCAATCCAACCTTGTAAATGGATCAATATGATGGATTGAAGGTCTTCAAAACACTTCTTGAGGTCTTGGGTTATGTCTTGCTCCAAAAGTCAACTTAAGGGTGAATTAGGTCAAGAAACCCTAATTCCTGATTTTTGATGAAAGCTTCGCCTGAGGTTAATTTGACTCTATGATTGGGTCTATGAGGTCCCTTTAAGCTTATTGAATCATGTTTTGAGGTATTGGCTCATGCCCAGATGAAAATTTCTTTTTGGAGGCCTTGGTCAACCAAAACCCTAATTTGGTGACACTGACGATCTTGAGGCTTGATCCACTTGCAATGTTGCAACCTTGTGCTTGATTCTTGATGTGGGAGACCTCTTGATCCTTTATGGGTGTTTTAGAGGCTAGAAAAGTTGAATATCGTGTCAATTCTTGATTGATCCTTTGCCTGAGTGCTTTGAGAGGGCTCAAAACTCTAATTCTTGGTTGTAGTGAATGCTCAACAATCCTTGAGAAGATTGATGAGGTATAATGGTTCATCCATATTGTGGTGATGATCTTCACAATGATGGGAAATCTTGTGGTCAAAATTTAGGGTATGACAGATGCCCCTATTTAATCTTTTTGGATCCGAAGGTGTGAATGGCAAAGATATTCGAACATTCAGGGTGCAAGAGGATTAAATATCGGAATACCCAAAATTTTGACTATGGTTATGAATAGCAGTTTGCTCATCCATCTTCTTTTGCTAAGCAACGTTACTTAGAAAAGGGTAAAACTTCCCCTCGATCCTGGTCTTCGGCCATGGAACTGGTCTTAGTTTTCTTTTAAAAATAAACATCCCCTCGATCCCGATTTTTTAGCCATAGAACTGGTCTCAGTTTCTTTTGAAATAAAATTCCCCTCGATCCTGGTCTTCAACCATGGAACTGGTCTTAGTTTTCTTTTGAAATAAACTTCCCCTCGATCCTGGTCTTCAACCATGGAACTGGTCTAAGTTTCTTCTTGTCGAGTTCCTTCCTCGACAAGGAACGTTATTTGTAGCGGTCTTCATCAAACTTCTCGCCGAGTTTTTACTGGGGAGATGCTATTCGATGGAAAAAGTTTGAGGTCAGACTTGTTGGGGAAACCATTTGTCTGAACTATGGAGGTGTGCAAACTTCTCTGTGGGAGATGCCATTTGTCGACCCTACTGGGGAAAACGAGTCTCTTGAGAGACCGCTTGTTGCTTGGTGATATTACAGCATACTTCCCTTCGTGACCTTTTTGGAGAGACGCCATGTGATGTAATCCAATTTTGAGATGCTGATGACCTCATTAACATCGAATTTCTTGGAATAAAAACCAATGTATTGCCGAGAGACTTCAGTTAAAAGGCTTTCTCTGGGTATTTTCCTTAATCCGAGAAAGTAAAAATATCATCTGCAATGGTGAAGAGTGATGTTCCAAAGGTGTCTGTCTAATGTCTTCTTGCTTTTCAGAGGTCCAAGTTATCAAAGTGGTCGAGGACAGGCTCCAATCCATAAATAAAATAGGGAGAGATTGCTCAGACGAAACATTTCTAGATGAGGAAAAAACTGACAACTTTATCGGCGGGAGGACGTTTATCACTTGGGGGTGAGTATGACCAGAGTGATATTAATGCAACATGAATATGAATATGAATCAATTATGCATGATGTATGTATGTTTACGCTAACAACACAGACGCGACATACAGATTGGTGAATGAACACGACTAGATACTCAGCCACCGTGGGGGATAAAAAGTATCATTGGTTCAAGATATCAATCATTTCCTACTTATGAGGGGTAGACCCTACTGGGAAGAGAAAAGTATCAATTGGTCTTCAGAGGTAAGAACTCTCCCGGGGATATCAGATGGGACATTACATCTGAAACAGTTGATCCTTCATTCAGGCGTACCGGTTTAGAAAGAGTACTTTGATTCTGCATTTTGAGGTTTAATCACTTTCGGAGAAGCCATCGATGTTCCTTTTTGTGTTCAGTAGTAAAAAAGAATTGCCATTTTTATTTTAAAAGCAGAAGAAAATTTGACAAATAAATTCATTTTCGTTTTGTTTCAAGAATCGATGATCATGTTAAAAATGTTATTCTGTAAAGTAAAATAAATGAGAATTACAAACAAAAGCACTAGGGCTCAAATTTTATTGATAGAATGGTAATCAACCAAGCGCGTGATCCCATAGAGCATTACAAAGTTTAGAAAGTGGTAATTTAAAGGGAGAGGGGCTACATTGAAACATAACTACCACTATCCTTCTACCAACTTTGAATTCTGGACATTCTGTGCTTCTGTCGAAGATGACCTTGATCGAGGTTTTCCTGACGAATGATGCTGCCTCTGGGGAGCCAAACTTGTCGGATGCAGTTACTTGCCATGAATCCCTAACTTTTGCCTAGATTGCCCTCTCGGGTTTTCAATCCATCGGGATGATTTTTTCTTATGTCTCTGATTTTTGTCTGGACCGCCCTTTCGGGTTTTCAATCCACCGAGACGTTGTTTTTTTTATTTAGGCGAAGTATTTCTTGACTACATCAATATTCGTGGGGTAGGTAAACTCCTCTTCATCCATGGTTGCGAGTCTCAGGGCACCGCTTGAGAAGGCTTTCTTAACCATATAAGGGCCATCATAATTTGGAGTCCATTTGCCCCGGGAATCAGTAAGGAATGATTGTATCTTCTTGAGCACGAGGTCTCCTTTCCTGAAGACACGAGGTCAGACCTTTTTGTCAAACGCTTTCTTCATTCTTTGCTGATACAGCTGACCTTGACACAAAGTCATCATTCTCTTTTCTTCGATTAGGTTCAGTTCATCATGTCGACTTTGACACCATTCCGCCTCTGTTACCTTAGCTTCCATCAATACCATGATTGATAGGATCTCTACTTCTATGGGGAGCACTGCGTCCATGCCATATACTAGAGAGAGAGGGGTTTTCCCTGTTGAGGTGCGGACAGATGTACGATAACTGTGAAGAGCATAGGGTAGCATCTTGTGCCAGTCTTTGTAGGTTACAACCATCTTTTCAATGATTTTCTTGATATTCTTGTTAGCTGCTTCTACCGCTCCGTTCATCTTAGTCCGGTAGGGAGATAAGTTATGGTGTTCGATTTTAAACTCAGCATACAACTCTCTCATCATCTTGTTGTTCAAGTTGGATCCATTATCCGTAATGATCTGGCTTGGAACACCATAACGGTAGATGATATTGTTCTTGATAAATCGGACCACCACTTGTCGGGTTACATTGGTGTATGACGCTGCTTTGACCCATTTGGTGAAGTAGTCAATGGCTACCAGGATGAACCGATGTCTGTTTGAACCTTTGGGTTCAATCATGCCAATCTTGTCGATTCCCCGTATAGAAAAAGGCCATGGAGAAGAAAGAACTTTGAGATGAGTTGGTGGTACATGGATTTTGTCGGCCTATATCTGACACTTGTGACATTTCCTCATGTACTTGTAGCAATTGGATTCCATTGTCAACAAATAATATCCTGCTCTCAAGATTTTTCTCGCCATTATGTGTCCATTGGCATGAGTGCCAAAGGAGCCTTCGTGGATTTCTTTCATCAGCATGTTTGCTTCTTGTCTATCTAAGCATCTGAGCAAAATCATGTCGAAGTTTCTCTTGTAGAGTGTATCACCGTTTAGAAAGAAGTTTCCTGCCAGTCTTCTGAGAGTCTTCCTATCTTTTCTTGATGCCCCAGGTGGGTACTCTTGTCTTTGAAGGAAGCACTTGATATCATGATATCAGGGTTTGTCATCGATGACTGCTTCCATTGCGAAGATGTAAGCGGCCTTTCAAGGCTCATTATGTCAATCTTGGGTACGTCGTTCCATTGACTCACACTAATCATGGAGGATATAGTATCCAATGCATCAGCCATGTGGTTTTCTTCACGAGGGATATGATGAAACTCGATTCTGTTGAAGAATGGTAATAACCTTCTCGCGTAGTCTTTGTAAAGAATCAATCCTGATTGGTATGTATTCCACTCTCCTTTGATCTGATTGATAACCAGGGCTGAGTCTCCATACACATCCAAATTCTTTATCTGTAAATCGATAGCTTCTTCGAGACCCATGATACAAGCTTCGTATTCGGCCTCATTGTTTGTGCATTTGAATGTTAATCTGGCAGTGAAAGGAATATGGGTACCCTGAGGTGTTGCGATGATTGCCCCAATTCTGTTTCCATAAGTATTGACGTCTCCTTCGAATATTAATCCCCATTGGGAACCTGGTTCGGGCCCTTCGCTAGGTACCGGTTCATCGCAATCTTTCATTTTCAAGTACATGACATCTTCGTCTCGAAAGTCAAATCTGACTGATTCCTGATCGTCAATCGGTTGATGAGCCAAATGACCGGCTAAAATACTCCCTTTGACGGCTTTCTAAGCATGGTACTCAATGTCGTATTCCGATAACAACATCTGCCAACGGGCAATCCTTCCCGTGAGAGCAGGCTTTTCAAAGACGTACTTGATTGGATCCATTTTGGAGATTAACCAAGCAGTATGACAAATCATGTACTGGTGAAGACGTTTTGCTGCCCAAGTCAGAGCGCAACAAGTTTTCTCGAGCATAGTGTACCGAGTTTCACAGTCCATGAACTTCTTGCTTAAGTAGTAAATGACAGACTCTTTTCTTTTTGTTTCATCTTGTTGGCCAAGCACACAACCCATGGAGTCTTCCAAAACTGTTAAGTAGATGATCAGTGGTCTTCCTTCCACTGGAGGTTGTAGCGAGCGATTTTGGACGCGGTTCTTAAGCGCTGGTCGTTCTCTGCGGTTTGAGCTTAAACTACAGGTCGATTCATTTTTTATCCTATTGTGAGCTGAATAAGGAAGGGAAATAGATGTCTCCAATTAACCTTGCTTGCATAGTGAGTTTAAACAGCGGTCTGTTAGGTTACGAATGCTATCGATGTGGGGGGCCTTTGTACTGGTTATTTGTATTTTTCGCCAATACTGGTTTTTATCTAGGCAGAAGTTTTCTGGCGAGGAACAAGGATTAGGATGTTAGGACTGATGTTTATGAGAGTATGGGATTTGGGTTTTTTGTTGATTGTGCTCGCTAAGATTTTTCTTTCAATCTTATGCCTACGTATTCCCGTTTACCGAAACAGGGAAATCAGAGCGTTCGTAGTTCCTCCTATTCTATGGGAGGAAATAGGGGTTTTTGGTGTCTTGTTCAAAGCCCAAGATGTGAAGCGAAAGGTGGTTTGTATCTTGTTCAAAGCCCAAGATGTGAAGCGAAAGGTGGTTTGTATCTTGTTCAAAGCCCAAGATGTGAAGCTAAAAGGGTTTGTATCTTGTTCAAAGCCCAAGATGTGAAGCTAAAGGTGTTGACCTTAGAGAGAATTTGTCATCTCTAAAGGGGGTCTGTTTGTCACGATTGTTGGGTGACTGGTTATAAAGGAGGATTACTTTAACCGGGATACGCAGATCCTAGCAATGCCATAATTTCCTTTATAGGGGGGGTTTTAACCTGAAGGAGAAGACTTTAACTCAGTGTAGAGCAATGCTATCTTTCCTTAGGAATTTCTCATGCTAAAAAAGGGACAGTGGCATGGATGTAGATGATCCAGAGGCTTGCCGCTTACAACGATTAGATGAAAGGGAAGGAGCTGTTGATGTTTGTGTACTGTGAACGAGGCACAACTTTGATGCTAAAAGGTTGATTGGATCAACCAGTGGTTTTCTTATATAAAGCCTAAGAGGAGGCTAATATGTGTCTCGTACAAAGCCCGAGAGAGAGGCGAAAAGGTTTTTGACCCAACGATGGAATCTTTTGGTATCTCGTATAAAGCCCGAGATGAAGGCTATTTGACTCAACAAGAGAGTTTTTTTGTATCTCGTATAAAGCCCGAGATGGAGGCTAAAAGTTTGACTCCGCTGGGGAGAATCATTGTACAAAGCCCAAGAGGAGGCTATGCTTACTGTTTCAGTTGAGTGACAGGTCCAGTACACTGATTTTAAAAGAGAAAATCAGTTCTTATATGAGCAACACTGTACTCAAGGGTTTGATTTGAGGATTCGGGTTATTCCTGTTATTTAAGGAAGCGGGAAATCCGAAGGGTATTGAGACTGTCCGAGTCTGTGGGTTTCCTTCCTATTTATCGAAGGGGTCGCTTGAGAATGTCTTTGAGACTCAAGGAAGTTAGACTGTCCAAGTCTATAGTTTTGTCCTTTGTACTATGCTTTGAGAAACAGTAGTAGACTCTATGAAAGGACTGTTCTATGGAGATTACTAAGTTATGTTCCTATACCTCTAGAAGGTCGTCGGGACAATTTGTACGAAGCCCAAGAGGAGGATGGAAACTTTTAAGAAGCCGGCGGGTCCTTGTACGAGCCCAAGAGGAGGCTATCATTCCCGGAGGAAGAGATCATTATACAAAGCCTAAGAGGAGGCTGTGAATACTTATAAGAAGCCGTGGGGTCCTTATACTAAGCCCAAGAGGAGGCGGGGTTGCTTTTAGGAAGCCTGTGGGTCCTTGTACAATGCCCAAGAGGAGGCCGATGCTTTTAAGAAACCCGTGGGTCCCCAAACCCCTAGAATTTCAAGGCAAGCTATTCACAGAGAATAGATCAAGTCAAGAAAGTTCGAGAATTTGAAAGAAACTCAAAGATGCCATTCACGGAGAATACATTCATCGTGGGGAGTAGAGTTTCTTGACATTTCCTAATGAGGACAGCCGAAGAGAAGACTGTATCTGGTGATCCTATTGGGGATCTAGTTGTCTATTTCTACGAATAAACGAAACGACGTCACCTAGTTCTAGACGTAGTTGCCGGGGAAACTCGAAATATCTATACTATTATTACACAGTTGATATGAGTTTATGAAAGAAGACTTACAGCGAAACAGCCCCACAATACAGTTATATGTATATGAAAGCGGTAAATGAAAGCGTATAAACACTTACTCGGTTGTAGAGCTTCCATGCTATTTGGTTAGTTGTTCAACAAAGAAAGATTGAAAACAACAATATATTCAAAATCAAAGGAGAAAGTGCTTTGAAAAAGAAAGGTTTGGGGCTTACAGCTCAGGGAGAGGCCCAAGGTTTTATCAGTGAGCGCACTGTTAATTTTGTACAGAGGGACTTATACAAGTGACTGAGGCCCAAAAAGTTTTCTGTAGAAAGGGATGGGTCTTACACTCTCTCAAGAGGCCCAAAAAGTTTTAAATAAAAAGAGTGGGGCTTATAACACGAGGGTAGGCCCAGTTGACTTTTCGTTTAAAAATGGCGATCGCGCCGAGGTTTTCTTTTAACGCGGAGGGACTTATACAATAAGTGAGGCCCAAAATGTTTTGGTTAAAAGGGGGTTGGGTCTTACACTCTATTAGAGGCCCAAAAGTGTTTTGAATGGGTCTTATAGCTCGAGGAGAGGCCCAAGGTTATTTTGAAAAGGCGACGATCGCGCCGTTGGTTTTTGACGGTATCGGGACTTATACAATACACTGAGGCCCAAAAATGATTTGGTCAAGAAAGGATTGGGTCTTACACTCTCTCAAGAGGCCCAAAATGTTTTGAAAATCATTTATGAGGGTTGAATTAATCCAAAAACCCTAATTTGTTTTCAAAAAGGTATTTAATTGAATAAAAATTCAATTAAAATGATCAAAATTGTTTAACCTATGAAAAACAAATTGTGATCTTGGATTAATGCTTCAAAAATTAAGTATTGACCTACAAAATAATTAGAAAGCATTAAAAGTTGCAAAATCAATGTAGAAAAAATATTTAAAATGTCAAAAACAATTAAAATATTAATTCTTTACAAAAATATCAATTATATGAAATAAATAATATTTTTGGCATTTTTTGGGAAAATAAAATAGTTTAACATTTTTGTGAATTATTAAAAAAAGAATCAACTCAAAATCATTAAAACTCAGAGAGAAATTAATTTTTGAATCAATTAAACAAAATCACAAAATTCAAAAATTCAAATTATTCAAAAATGGCGCCAAGAACACACCAAGAACACGCGCATGTTCTGGGTTTGACTGATTTGCATTTTCTCCTCAATCTCACTGAATACTTGATTATAACATGCAATCCACATATCATTATGCTCGTCTCAACCTCACGATCATGTCTATGTCCATTAATTTCATTTAAATTAAACATACAACAAGAAATCACAAAAAATCCTCAAGAACCCTAATTTCTGCATGAAGGCTAGGATTTTTGATACACGATTCAAACAATGCAATTTATTGAGGGGAAACATTCTATGCATGATTATGAACATATGGCCAAATTATTGTGAGAGGAAATATGTATAGATTGAGAGATGACCAAGTATGTGCTTACCTCTAGGTCGTGACAGCAAGTGCAATGTGATTTTTGATTTGGAGATGTTACAGATGAGTGGTGATGACCTGAATAGCTTCCCTACACCCTATGGATTGTGTTTGAATGCTTGGACTTGATTGAAATTGGCTGGATCACTTTGTGGTACCTCGCTGCAACTTGTTTGAAAATTTGAGCAACTAGCTGGTAATTTTGTGAAATTGATGTTTCAGAAGTGATCTAAGTGTTTGATCAGCTCATATGTGATGTATGTGAGGTGTGTGAGTGATTGGTTTGATTAGAAAAGCTCTCAAACTCAAAACCCGATAGCTACCTTGCTAAGAAAGGCATTTTTGCCAAGAGAAAGAGATTTTGAGGAAAGCATCTGTTAGATGGCTTTGGTGTACTCAAACTGATCACAATTGAGCTCTATTTATAGTAGAGCAAGTTTGTTTTGCAAGGAATAGTGAACGGCAGCTGCTAAGTAGGTTTGGCCAATGTTGTCCAATGGAATTTCAAGTCTCCTCTAGCCATTGACTAGAGGTTAGGGCACAGAGCTTTGGTTCCCTTGGTCTTGGATAAGTCTTGACTGATTTCAGATGAGAATGGCTCAGTCCATGCCACCTTGATGCTTCCATTGAATGCTCCAATCCAAATTTGAAGTCTTGTCCCTATTTTGGCCATTCTAGGTTCAACATGCTATTTCTTGTTCCATGGACTTTGGAGACTTGGCTCAGTGATTGTCCCTTTTAGATTCAATCCTCTGAGGTGTCCAAGTGGATAGGAGCATTTAAATTTGGCTGATTTTGGCAAATCGAGCAAAGTTGCAAATTCTGCCTTGCCTTGACAGATTTCAGCAAGGCAACTTGACAATGTCATATCTCATGGTGTAAGTTGAATTTGGCAATGCTCTTGGCCATTTTGGAAAGCCCTTACATCATACAACAACTGTTTGAACAAGTTTGGTTTTGATCTCTTTTGAATCCAAGTGAAAAATCCCTCTACATTTGCCAAAAAGTGAACAAAATCTGACTTAGTGAAATTTTCACTAAGTGTTGGAACAAAGTGTGATTTCTTGATTTTGATCACTCCATAACTCAAAATCCTTAATGAATTGGCCTTAGGTCTAGTTGAAGTTTTTGTAGAGGGTAATGAGAGCTACAAATCCATCTTTGGATGAGAAAAAATGGCCTTGTGGTTTAGGAGTTATGGTCCTCCAAAGTTGGTACCTTTGTCACTTTATTTTTAACTTAGAAAATTTTCTAAGTTTTTATGGTTACCCCTTTTACAAGTTATCCCACTTTCTTTGATTTTTCTTGATGAATGATGATTCAAATCATACATTAACATCATTTTAGGGTTAAAAATCCATTTTGGTGAAAAATCTCAAAAAGTCAAAGTTGACTTTTGTGCACAGTTGACTTTTTATCAGATGAATTCCAAACTGTGCAATTCTTCAGGGAATCATGTCCTTGACCTAAATCAAACTTGATGGACATGTTCCATGGGTGTCATAGGGTATATTGGGGCATGTCCTAGGGTTTGGGAGCATGTCCTGGTCAAAAGTCAAAGTTACAGTTGACTTTTTCCTTAAAACCCTAACTGTGGTGCAGATGAAATTGAGACTTGTTGCTCAAGCTTCTTGGATTGATCCATTGTTCCAAATGGATCAATATAGTTCATTAGAGACCCTCAAACCCTCTCTTGACGTCTTGGCTCTTGATTTGCCCCAAAAGTCAACTTAGGGGTGAATTAGGTCAAGAAACCCTAATTCCTGATTTTTGATGCATGCAACCCCTGAGGCAAAATTGACTTGATGAATGGGTCCATGAGGTTCCATGGAGTATATTAGGTTATGTTTTGGATCATTGGCTCATGCCCAGATGAAAAATTTCCATTTGGAGGCCCTGGTCGACCAAAACCCTAATTTGGTGACACTGTCGATCTTGAGACTTGATCCACCTAGAAGGGAGCATCCTTGTGCTTAATCCTTAGAGTGGGAGTCCTTTTGATCCATTGTGAATGTTTTAGAGGTTAGACAAGTTGAAGATCAAGTCATTCCTTGATTTATCCTTTGTCTAAGCACTCAGAGAGGGCTTGAAACCTTAATTTTGATTGTAGTGGATGCTCACCCATCTGACAAGGTAGGATGGTTTCTCCATATTGTGATGATGATTTGCACAATGATGGGGAATCTTAGTGGTCAAAATTTGGGGTATGACAGATGCCCCTATTTAATCTTCTTGGACACGAAGGTGTGAATGACGAAGGTGTTCGGGCATTCGGGGTGCAAGAGGATTAAATATCAGAATACCCGAAATTTTGATGGTGGTTATGAATGGTAGCTTACACATTCATCTTCTTTAGCTAAGAAATGATGCTTAGAAAAGGCAAAACTTCCCCTCGATCCTGGTCTTCAGCCAAGGAACTGGTCTGAGTTTCTGAATTAAACTTCCCCTCGATCCTGGTTTCCTACCAAGGAACTGGTCTTAGTTTCTGGATTAAACTTCCCCTCGATCCTGGTTTCCTACCAAGGAACTGGTCTTAGTTTCTGGATTAAACTTCCTCTCGATCCTGGTTTCCTACCAAGGAACTGGTCTTAGTTTCTGGATTAAACTTCCCCTCGATCCTGGTTTCCTACCAAGGAACTGGTCTAAGTTTCTGGATTAAACTTCCCCTCGATCCTGGTTTCCTACCAAGGAACTGGTCTAATTTTCTTTTGTCAATAAACTTTATTGACAAGGGACGCTACGCGTAGCGGTTTTCCTCAAACTTCTCGCCGAATTTTCCTGGGGAGATGCCATTTGAGTGGAAAGAGTTGACGTCAGACTTGCTGGGGAATCCAATCGTCTGAGTTGTAGAGCTGCACAAACTTCTCTGTTGGAGACGCCATTTGTTTCTACTGGGGAAAGCGAGTCTCTTGAGAGACTGCCTTCGTTTGGGGTCTTACATCATACTTTTCTCAGGATCTTCCCGGAGAAATGCCATATGATGGGATCCAATTTTGAGGTGCCGATGACCTTTTCATCGGTGGTCTTTCGGAGAAACTGGCGTGCTGCCGAATTTCTAATTACGAGGCGTTTTCTCGGGATTTTCCTTAATCCGGGAAAGCAAAGATATCATCCTCACTGGCGAAGAGTGACATTTGTTGAAAGTTTTCTCTGGCTTTTCAGAGGTTCAAGTTATCAAAGTGGTCAAGGACCAACTTCTTTCCAGAAATAAACTGGAAGCGAGGTTGTTCAGACACAGTATTTCCTGACGAGGCAAGAACTGACAACTCGATTGAGAGAACTTCTATCACTAGGGTACAAGACCGACTAGAGTGATAGTGATGCAATATGAAATGTGAATGCAAATAAAAAATGCATGATGTATGTATGTTTATGCGGACAAAACTGACGCGACATAAAAACTAAAAGATGAACATGACTGGATACTCGGCCATCGTGGGGCGTATAGAAATATCGCTGGTTCAGAATAGTAATTCCACCTTGCTTAGGAGAGACAGTCCCCGTCAGGAGCTACGTTGGTCGGGCTTAGGAGATAAGAACTCGGCCAAGGTGTGTCAGACGAAACAAAGTCTCTGACACAGTTGATCCTTCGTTCAGGCGTACTGGCTTAGAAGGAGTACTTTGATTATGCACTTCGAGGTTCGATTACTTCAGGAGAAGCGACCGATGTTCTTCTGATGTTCAACAGTCAAAAGAAATTGCCGTCTTTATTTTAAAAGCAGAAAACGTTTTAACAAGTAAATTCATTTTTCTTTTATTTCAAGAAACGTTAATCATGTTAACAACGTTGTTCTGTAAAGCTAAAACAAATAAGAAGTACAAACAAAAGCACAAGGGCTCAAATTTTATTGATAAGATAGAGATCACCCAAACGCGTGATTCCAAAGAGTATATACAAAGTTTGAAAATGGTAATTTACGGGGAAAAGGGCTACGTTGAAACATAACGACCACCATCCTTCTACCAACTTTGAAATCGGGGCATCCTGAGCTTCTGTCGAAGATGACCTTGACCGGAGTTTTCTGACAGATGATGTAACTGCTACTGCTGAGGGACTTGCCTCTGTTGAACATAGTTACTTGCCATTATCCCTAATTTTTGCCTGGATTGTACTATGATGTTTCCAATCCATCGGGATGATTATTTTTCATGTCTCTAACTTTTGCCTGGACCGCCCTTTCGGGTTTTCAATCCACCGAAACGTTTTTTTTTAGTTTAGGCGAAGTATTTCTTGACTACATCAACATTTGTGGGGTAGGAAAATTCCTCTCCGTCCATGGTTACAAGTCTCAAGGCGTCGCCTGAGAAAGCTTTCGTGACCACATAGGGGCCATCATAATTCGGAGTCCACTTGCCCCGAGAGTCAGTGAGAAAAGATTGTATCTTCTTGAGCACAAGGTCTCCTTTCCTGAAGATGCGGGGTCGAACCTTTTTATCAAACGCCTTCTTCATTCTTTGTTGATACAATTGACCGTGGCATAGTGCCATGATTCGCTTCTCTTCGATCAGATTCAGCTCATTGTGTCGACTTTGACACCATTCAGCTTCGGTGAGCTTAGCCTCCATCAATACCTGGATTGACGGGATCTCTACTTCTATGGGGAGAACTGCCTCCATGCCATACACTAGAGAGAAAGGGGTTGCCCCTGTTGAAGTGCGGACAGATGTGCGATAACCGTGAAGAGCAAAGGGTAGCATCTCGTGCCAATATTTATAGGTTACAACCATCTTTTGAATGATCTTCTTGATGTTCTTATTGGCCGCTTTTACCGCTCCGTTCATCTTGGGTCGGTAGGGAGATGAGTTATGGTGTTCGATCTTGAACTCTGCGCACAACTCTTTCATCATCTTATTGTTCAAGTTAGATCCATTATCAGTAATGATCTCGCTTGGAACACCATAACGACAGATGATATTGTTTTTGATAAATCGGACCACCACTTGTCGGGTTACATTAGCGAATGACGCTGCTTCGACCCACTTGGTGAAATAGTCAATGGCTACCAGGATGAACCGATGTCCGTTTGAAGCCTTAGGTTCGATCAAGCCAATCATGTCGATTCCCCATATGGAAAAAGGCCACGGGGAAGAAAGAACTTTGAGATGTGATGGCGGTACATGAATTTTGTCGGAGTATATCTGACACTTGTGACCCCTCCTCATGTACTTGTAGCAGTCGGACTCCATTGTCAACCAATAATACCCTGCTCTCAAAATTTTTCTCGCCATTGTGTGTCCATTGGCATGAGTGCCAAAGGATCCTTCATGAATTTCTTTCCTAAGTATGTCTGCTTCTGGTCTGTCGACGCATCGGAGCAAAACCATGTCAAAATTTCTCTTATAGAGAGTGTCACCGCTCAAGAAGAAGTTTCCAGCCAATCTTCTGAGGGTTTTTCTGTCTTTTCTGAGTGCCCCAGATGGGTACTCTTGTTTCTGAAGAAAGAATTTGATATCGTGATACCAAGGTTTGTCGTCTATGACTGCTTCAATCATGAAGATGTAAGCGGGTTGTTCAAGGCGCATGATGTCGATCTTAGGCAAGTCATTCCATTGACCTACACTAATCATGGAAGAGATAGTGGCTAATGCATCAGCCATGTGATTCTCATCACGAGGGATGTGATGAAACTCAACTCTATTGAAGAAAGGTAGCAACCTTCTTGCGTAGTCTTTGTAAGGAATCAGTCCTGATTGATATGTGTTCCAATCTCCTTTTATCTGATTGATAACCAAGGCTGAGTTGCCGTATACGTCCAAATTTTTTATCCTTAAATCAATCGCTTCCTCGAGACCCATAATACAAGCTTCGTATTCGGCCTCGTTGTTCGTACATTTGAATGTAAGTCTGGCAGTGAAAGGAATGTGGGTACCCTGAGGGGTAACAATGATTGCCCCAATTCCGTTTCCATAATGATTAACTGCTCCGTCAAAGATAAGTCCCCATTGGGACCCTGGTTCTGGCCCTTCACTGGGTAACGGTTCATCGCAATCTTTCATTTTTAGATACATGACATCTTCGTCTGGGAAGTCAAACCCGATTGATTCCTGATCGTTAATCGGTTGATGAGCCAAATGATCGGCTAAAATACTTCCCTTAACGGCTTTCTGAGCGTGGTACTCTATGTCATATTCTGATAACAACATCTGCCAACGGGCAATCCTTCCCGTGAGAGCAGGTTTTTCGAAGACATACTTGATTGGATCCATTTCGGAGATTAACCAAGTAGTGTGACGAATCATGTATTGGCAAAGACGTTTGGCTGCCCAAGCCAAAGCGCAACAAGTTTTCTCGAGCATCGTGTACCGAGTTTCGCTGTCGGTGAATTTCTTGCTTAGATAGTAAATGGCATACTCTTTCCTTTTGGTTTCGTCTTGTTGGCCAAGTACACATCCCATTGAGTCCTCTAGGACTGTGAGGTAAATGATCAGTGGTCTCCCTTCCACTGGAGGTGATAGAATCGGAGGATTCAACAGATATTCCTTGATACTGTCGAAGGAGGTTTGGCAATCTTCTGACCAAACGCAATCCTGGTTCTTTTTGAGTAATTTGAAGATTGGCGCACAAGTAGCGGTCATAAGGAATATGAATCTGGAGATGTAATTCAAACGTCCCAGGAATCCTCTGACTTGTTTTTCAGTTTTCGGAGAAGGCATTTCTCGAATGGCCTTGACCTTGTCAGGATCCACTTCAATTCCTTTCTGGCTGACGATGAACCCTAGTAGTTTCCCTGAACGGACACCGAAAGTGCACTTGTTGGGATTCAAGCCGAGCTTGAATTTTCTTAGACGTTCGAACAATTTTGACAGATGTTCAACGTACTCACTCTCTGTTTTTGATTTTGCGATCATATCATCGACATATACCTCGATTTATTTGTGTATCATGTCATGAAACAGAGTAATCATGGCCCTTTGATAGGTTGCCCCGGCGTTCTTCAAACCGAACGACATTACCTTGTAACAAAAGGTACCCCATGGGGTAATGAACGAAGTTTTCTCCATGTCTTTCGGCGCCATTTTGATTTGGTTATAGCCCGAGAATCCATCCATGAAGGAAAAAACTTTGAACTTCGCTGTGCTGTCAACCAGCATGTCAATGTGTGGTAAAGGAAAGTCGTCCTTTGGACTTGCCTCGTTTAGATCCCTGTAATCAACACACATTCTAACCTTTCCGTCCTTTTTGGGAACGGGTACAATGTTGGCTAACCATTGAGGATATTCTGATGTGGCGAGGAAACCCGCGTCAATCTGTTTCTGCACCTCCTCTTTGATTTTGATGGCCATGTCTGGGTGAGTGTGCCTCAACCTTTGTTTTACTGGCGGATATTCCGACCTCAACGGTAAGTGATGTTCTACGATGCTGGTATCCAACCCTGGCATATCCTGATAGGACCAAGCGAATACATCGGGGAATTCTTTGAGAAGCTTTATCAAACCCTCTCTGGCAGTTGGACTGAGCAGCGCCCCAATCCTGATTTCTTTTCTCTCTTGTTCTGAACCCAAGTTTACCGTTTCCAATGGTTCTTTGTGAGGTTCAATGGACCTTTCCTCTTGTCTGAGTAGTCGGGAGATCTCTTCTGGAATTTCGTTGTCAACTTCTTCTTCAGCCTCGAATATCGGGAACTCAAAGTTGGGAGAAGGCATCGGATCATATGTTTCAACGGGGTTTAAAACAAGCAATTTGCATGACGTGATGATTCGTGTTTAGAAGAGATAGAGAAAATGCAAGTGTGTGCAGTGTTTTATTTTATTACTGCTTGTTTTTATTATTTGTTTTGTAGGATTACCATTTTCTGAAAAAAGCAAAAAGAGAAAACAGCAATTAATGCGGAAATTACAGAACGACATTATTTTATTAATGAACAAGTCGATCCTTGAAACTACAACCCTATAAAACAAAACTCTGTCGCTTTGGGCGAAGCGAAGAGGGAAATTTATAGAAAGCGAGCCCTATCAAAACATCTGTTTCACCTGGGCAGGGTGAAAGGTTAAAAGATGGCAATTACTTTGACTGATGAACGACCTTCGGAACCTCGACGGCAACCCATTGGCGGCGAACTCCTCGGTGAATCACAAAGTCTGGCACCTTCCTTAATTTGTCTTCAGAAATGACGCCGATTTCTGGTGGAGCAGGATCATTGGAATCTGTCTCCCAGGCAGAGTTGTTGTAGGAGAATTCCTCAGTTGTATTTTGCATAGCATTGGTGCTCTCAGCTGTATCTCCCCATCCAGTTGGCTGGATGTCTTCGAACCTGATACGAGAGCTTTCGGGAGCGGTGTACTTGACCATGAAGTCGTATTTTCCACTCGGTTGTCCCAGGGTATCCCACACTTCTTTGGAACTGGAGGAGTCATCTCTCTCGATGACGTTGACCTCGGGAAAAGCATAGTTGATGAATTCAAGTCCTGCGAACGTTGCGAATTCATCTTCATGTTGAGTAGTTTATGAATGACCTGAGTGTTGATCCCATGACAGGGTGGGGACACAGGTATTCTATTCAACGACGGTCAGCTGAGTTTCATTGTTCGGCTGACTTTCTTGTCCCAAGTCTCCTAAATAAGGTTGCCACATTGGCAGACCATCCATTGGGCCATAGTAGTTGTGATCAAAATTGTCTTTCATCGGAGTGTCTTCCTCTAATGAATTTGGCGGAGCGCGGCATCCCTCTGGATCATAATCTCCATATATCATTTTGACATCTGATCGTGGTATAAATCTCGGACTCTCTGTAGGAAAGCAAAAAGGTATAGGCACCTCTTCTTGAGACATATAACCGTCCTCGTTGAGATAGGATTTCCATTCTTCATCCGTGTCAGAGGGATCTTCCTCATTGATAGCATGTACTGCCTGAGATACTGGGTGAAGGAAGCCTCCACTGTGGAAGAAGTTTTGAAGTGGATGAAGACTTTCATCGTTGGCAGCTATCTGGGTACAGGTTACAGAAAAACCAAGACCCTTCTTTGTTTTATTGTCAGTGGGAATGACAAGTTGTCCCCATCCTTTTGTATCGGTATTCTCGACCGCTTTAATAGCATCTTTGTATGAAGAAATCGAAGTTCCTTCTTTGAAATGATTATCCTTGCTCACCGACAATGCTTGGAACTGCGTTCCAATAACCTCCTCGGGTTCTATACCAGTAGATGATGACAAGTTGCTCACAAGCAAGGCTTGTTCCCCACAAACTGTGACAAGTTGATCGTTCTTGACGAACTTTAGCTTTTGGTGGAGGGTTGACGTAACCGCTCCAGCCTGATGTATCCAAGGTCTTCCTAATAAACAACTGTACGTTGCCCGGATGTCCATGACCTGGAAAGTGTGAGGACCAATAGTTATGGGAAGATCAACTTCGCCGATAACCGTTTTTCTGGATCCGTCGAATGCTTTGACGACGACCTCGCTTGTTCTCATCGAAGAGCTTTTGAATGATAACTGCATCAAAGTAGACTTAGGCATAACATTCAGGGCTGACCCTGTGTCTACCAGTACGCTGGCTAAAGCATCGTCCTGGCAGTTAACTGTGATATTGAGCGCCATGTTATGACGGCGACCCTCTTCAGGTAATTCCTCATCACTAAATCCCAAATTGTTGCAGGAAGTGATGTTAGAGACAATACTATCGAACTATCTGATTGTTACATCCTGTTCCACAAAGGCCTGCTCCAAGACTTTCTATAGAGCCTTCCTATGCGCTTCTGAACTGAGTAACAGTGATAACACCGAGATCTTTGAAGGAGTCGGTAACAGTTGATCGACAATGTTATATTCACTCCTTTGGATGAGCTTCAGCATCTCATCATTATTTTTTGAAATGTCGGGATTACTAGATTGACCGACTAGTGGATCGGGAGCTTTTGTCTGAAGTTCCTTTTCCTTGTTAAGTTCCCCAACCCCTCGGTTGAAGATTCGACCGCTCCGTGTCACTCGACTGATGTCTGCAATGTTCACAACGGAGGGTAAGGGAATTTCCTTTCCATTCTCAATTATCGTTGCACCGTATTTGTAAGGGATAGCCTTAGTTGATTCATATGGTAGTGGTCCCAGTAGATAGATGACTATGGGAACCTTCTGATTTTTCTGACCATCGTAAGTAATCTCGATCTGTTCCTGGTTGGGAACTTTAGATTTGTTAAGTAGAGGAATGATGGCAAAAACATCCCTGGTCCTATGATGACCGGAAATTGTGACAACGTCCTCAATTTGATCAGCGAGGTAGTTTGGCGTCCAGTCGATAGGTCCAGCACCCGGATATGGACGAATTTCTCCACGATCCACCTGACCTTGAAGAGCCGCTCTCACAAGGTAACACCCTTGGTTACTTTCCGAACAGACGCTACAACGGTCGTAATTGTGTAGCGGCACCTGGCCACGCCCACTTTGAATACAATGTAACCTCACTAGGTTACCTTCCATTGATCGGACATCCTGACTTTGACGTGGAGTAGGATTCCTGTTATTGATACTAATTTGCTGAGTATCCTCATCCATGTAGATTGGCATCCACCATTGATTTAACAAGTGCTGAAGTGCCTCTTAGACAACGGTACAACCTTGATCGTTTTCGCAACCCGCTTTACAGCTTTGATAGTCATGTGATATTAAGAATCCAAGTCGGACCTGTTCTGCATGTAACTCTACCAAGTTGGTATTCAACACGCGAATGTCAAAGATTTGAACCATATTGATCTGATAGGAGTTCCTATCATGGTAGTCTTGGATCCATCCAAGATCCATCTGATGCTGGAGGGCCTCTTGTATGAAAGAGCATCCCTGTTTATTTACCGAGCAAGTCAGACAGGAATTGTAATCGTGTCGCGGCAGATTATGATACTGGCTTTGCCTTGAGTGCATTGCCACCAAGTTGACACTCATTGCACGGATGTCGTGGTTCTGAATGACATTGGAATTCGTGTAGACCATGTTAACTCCACGAACTCGGCGCTCTTGGATCCATCCGAGATCCAGTTGTTCCTGTAGAGCCGCTTGCACTACAGAACATCCTTGGTTATCTTTAGAGCAGATATCACACTGGTGATAATCATGAGGCGGCACATGGCCATATCCACTCTGTCTACAATGCATCTTGACCAAATTGGTCTTTAACAAGAGTACATCGTGAATTTGATAGACATTGTTAGTGTCTTTCTCAAACAGATTGACTGCAGCCTTCTCATGTTGAAGCAGCGGGTTCGTAAGAACATTAGGATTCGTATCTTTGAAAGATAAGAGCCCGCTCCTAACAAGCTTTTGCACATCGGACTTGAAATTAAGACAAGTTTCTATGTTATGCCTTGGACCTCCTTGATGATAAGGGCACGTCTGATCCACCTTAAACCAAAAAGGTGGATTTTTCGGTACTGTAAGAGGGGACTTAGTTTGAATGTGCCCCTTGGCTAGCAGTAATGGAAACAGTTCTGCATACGTCATGGGTATAGGATCAAATCCTGGTGGCCGTGTTGTGCGGTTGTTGTTGTATTGGGGACGAGCCTGCTGAAGAGGCTATTGCGTCCTTTGCTGATCAGGTTGGCTCTGCACAACCTGAGGTTGATACGTAGGAATAGGCGCAGGGCTAATAGCAGGAGTCACAGCTGCTACTGGTTGATATCGTCGCCTTTGCTTTCCAAGAGAGATATTCCCAATATCTTGCTCTTTTTTCTTAGGGAGAGGACTACCATATTTTTTAGTACCGCTCGTCGATCCAGTGTCTTTTACCAAACGTCCTTCTCAGACGGCTTCCTCCAGACGTACACCCATGCCCACCATTTTGGTGAAATCACTGGGCGCACTGGCAACCATTCGGTCATAGTAAAATGAGCTTAAGGTCTTTAAGAAGATCTTTGTCATCTCTTTTTCCTCAAGAGGTGGGCAAATTTGAGCGGCAATTTCACGCCACCTTTGAGCATACTCCTTAAAGGTTTCCTTGTCCTTTTGCGACATCAATCTGAGTTGATCTCTGTCGGGTGCCATGTCCAAATTGTATTTGTATTGTTGGACGAAGGCAGTACCAAGATCTCTGAAAGTGCTGATCGTAGCACGGTTTAAACCCATGTACCATTTGAGTGCGGCACTGGTTAAACTATCCTGAAAGTAGTGAATCAATAGGTCCTGATTCTCCGTCTGAGCTGACATCTGCCGAGCGTACATCACCAGATGGCTTTGAGGGCAAGAGTTACCCTTGTATTTTTCAAAGTCGGGCACTTGAAATTTGTGCGGGACTTTCACATTGGGGACTAAGCAGAGGTCTGCGGCGTCCTTTCCAAATAAATCTTGACCGCGAATGGCTTGCAACTCCTTCTGCATTTCCAGGAACTGTTCCTGGAATTCATCCATTCTATCGAACATAGTTTCCTTCCTACCAGAAGGTGTTGGTGGAATTTGTCCTTCTGGGACAGTGTGCACCACAGGGGGTGGTACCGTGACTACGGTAGCGAATCTTGGCGTTTCCCGAAGTTTGTAACCTTCAGGAGTCTTTAGTATGCCCCTGGCATCTTCGCTTTCCCGAAGTTTGTAACCTTCAGGCCCAGCGGCTTCTGTTGTGATTCCCTGATCTTCAGTGATCGGCGGAACATATCCTTCCGGGATATAGTTAACAGGCATACCCCAAGGACGATCTTTCGGCATTTGATACCTAGGATCATACTTTTCCAAGATGGGCGTTGAGGTGATCTCGGAGATCACAGTCCGTTGTAGCTGAGCTTCTGCCATGGATTGCATGTCGTTACGAAGCTTTCTCATATCCTCTCTCAGAGCGTCGATCTCTTCTTTCAACTCTCTATTTTCTTCCTCAAGATCATCCATCCTTTTCTGACGATTGGCCCGAGTATTGTACGAATGAGACAATTTGACTCTAGAATCGAGACACAAACGTGAGATTCGCAAGGAAGAAGAATACGCGATGTGAGAATGATGAATGCAATGATTATATTAATTGTTTAAGGTTTAATCAAAATAAACTTCGACAATTAGATTGCAAATATCAAACGGTGGGGAAACCCCTTTTTATTGAAATTCAAAAGATTACAGAAATGAAATACAGTAGATTACAAAGCGCAGAAACAGAAACCTAAGCTAATGGGTCCCGAGTCCTCTCTGAAGAGAAATCGGGTGCTGATTCTGGTACTTTCCTTTTCTTTGACCGGGGCTCTTGGGCCGTTGTCGGGTTGTCATTCCTTTGCCATGTGAAAGGAGCGAGCAAATTCCTTTGGTCATCTTGATTCTCTACAGCATGTTGCTCTAAAATCTCAATCAGAGAATCTTTCTCTTTCAGTAATTGCTGTATTTTGATGCACTCTATGTCGAGGGTGCGGTACTTGTTCTTCCAAGACCTTCTCTCCCGTTGAACTTTGTTGAGAGTAACCTGAAGCTTTTCAGTTTTAGTCATGAAGTACATGATAGATTCCCTTGGTGGAAGAATTCCGTAACGAGGATAAGGCATCTTTAGCTTGAGAGCTCTAGTTTGTACCCAATGGAGATAAGGCTCCACCGAGACACAGTTTGGTGTTCCTAGAGACTCTCGTCCTTTATTATGAACGTGTTTCCAAGCGTGCACTATTTCAATCTTTAGTGCTCTGTCGTTTTCTCCTTCTTTGAAGAAAAGACCTTCCAGATGAACCCCCCGTGGGATGTGTCTCATCGGGTATCCAAATTGACGACGAACCAATACTGGATGGTAGTTGATTCCTCCTTTAGTTCCTATAAGGGGTACGTTAGGGAAGTTTCCACAACGATCAATGATCCTGATCCCCTCATAAATCCTGTTACACCAATCTATATCAGAGTTGGTAAGAGACATGATCTTCTGCAACCAACGTAAGGCACTCTTACAATCCCAAAAAGCAGCAGACTTGGGCAAGTGAGAGATAAACCATTTGTAAAGCAAAGGTACACAGCATGTGATCTCCCCTCCACTGTACAAATTTCCCAAGTGTACAGAATGATACGCATCTGCGAGCAAAGTCGGCACAGGGTTTCCAATGAGAAAAACCTTAATGGAGTTAATATCGACGAAGTTATTGATGTTGGGGAACAAAAATAACCCGTAGGTGAGCAAGACAAAGATGCTTTCAAAAGCAGTCACGTTCCCTATACTGGCAAAATACAGGGCTTTCTTCGTCAAGAACTGGGCTGGCAAACCTTGGATGCCACCCTTAGCGGTCATGTGAGCCCTGACCTCAGACTCGTCCAAATAAATTGCTCTTGCAATGGTCTGATTCTTTGGAATTTCTTCCAGTCCAGAAAATGGAGCTCGATCCGTGATATGTAAATCAGCTAGATGAGAATACTCCTCCAGCATTGGTGCGAGTTGGTAATCCGGAAATGTGAAACAGTGATAAACCAGATCGTAAAACTGAATGAGCACATCCATGATTCCCTCAATCACATGGACTCTTAACAGTGGTAGCAAACCTCCGTGCTTAGCTCTGAAAGCCTCAAGGTTAGTGATCATCCTTGCTAACCTTCTCAAATCCCCTAGTTTTGGAACCTTGAAGGTATACTTATGAGTTCTCCTTCTACCGAAATCCATTAGCGCAATCCTTTTCTCTGATATTTGCAATCACAGTCTTAGTTTAATTTGAAAAACAGAGAGACTAGAAGAGAAGTTTTTTTTTTATGTTTTAATGTTTTATTAAATGAATGCATGAATGCAGCACACAAAAACATAGAAAAAACATGGGGTCAAAGGGTCGTTGTCATGAAGTCAAGGCTCTACCCATCCCCAAAGGTTTATACTAGGGTGATTTTTGTACCTGTACTCATTATCATCAGCTCCTCCCAGGAAAGCAAAACAACAAGCGGATCGCCAGCGAGTTGTAGTGCAATCTTAGAGTAAGTGCCATTCACCGAGAATAGATCACCAGCCTCAAATGAGGGTAGTATCGCGTAACAACTATTTCCGATAGTTTCCGCACTACGAAAGGGTTTGGCTCCTCAGCTTCTCATACTTAACAACCGGCCCATTGTTTGGATGAGAGAATGGGTTGCGTTGGTCAGCCTCCACTGAGGTTGATGGTCGACCCCATCGCCATCACTTATCTTAAGTGTATACTCAATCTTTCCACATACGGCATCACCCGCATTCCCATTAGCAGAAAAATAAACACGTATAGCAATTAGGAAAAGCAGTATATATATTTGTCCTAATCATCCTAGACTTATAAAGCTATAAATCTTAAGTTCCTGACAGAAATGGGTTCCCCGGCGGAAGCCCCAATCTGTGGTTTTCACATAAGTGAAGAAAAGGAAGACCGTGCCTAGATCTAACTTTGAAGAGCCCTACGGTGGGTGCCATTTTTCTGTAGCGAGCGATTTTGGACGCGGTTCTTAAGCGCTGGTCGCTCTCTGCGGTTTGAGCTTAAACTATAGGTCGATTCATTTTTTATCCTATTGTGAGCTGAATAAGGAAGGGAAATAGATGTCTCCAATTAACCCTGCTTGCATACTGAGTTTAAACATCGGTCTGTTAGGTTACGAATGCTAACGATGTGGGGGGCCTTTGTACTGGTTATTTGTATTTTTCGCCAATACTGGTTTTTATCTAGGCAGAAGTTTTCTGGCGGGGAACAAGGATTAGGATGTTAGGACTGATGTTTATGAGAGTATGGGATTTGGGTTTTTTGTTGATTGTGCTCACTAAGATTTTTCTTTCAATCTTATGCCTACGTATTCCCGTTTACCGAAACAGTGAAATCAGAGCGTTCGTAGTTCCTCCTATTCTATGGGAGGAAATTGGGGTTTTTGGTGTCTTGTTCAAAGCCCAAGACGTGAAGCGAAAGGTGGTTTGTATCTTGTTCAAAGCCCAAGATGTGAAGCGAAAGGTGGTTTATATCTTGTTCAAAGCCCAAGATGTGAAGCTAAAAGGGTTTGTATCTTGTTCAAAGCCCAAGATGTGAAGCTAAAGGTGTTGACCTTAGAGAGAATTTGTCATCTCTAAAGGGGGTCTGTTTGTCACGATTGTTGGGTGACTGGTTATAAAGGAGGATTACTTTAACCGGGATACGCGGATCCTAGCAATGCCATAATTTCCTTTATAGGGGGGTTTTAACCTGAAGGAGAAGACTTTAACTCAGTGTAGAGCAATGTTATCTTTCCTTAGGAATTTCTCATGCTAAAAGAGGGACAGTGGCATGGATGTAGATGATCCAGAGGCTTGCCGCTTACAGCGATTAGATGAAAGGGAAGGAGTTGTTGATGTTTGTGTACTGTGAACGAGGCACAACTTTGATGCTAAAAGGTTGATTGGATCAACCAGTGGTTTTCTTATATAAAGCCTAAGAGGGGGCTAATATGTGTCTCGTACAAAGCTCGAGAGAGAGGCGAAAAGGTTTTTGACCCAACGATGGAATCTTTTGGTATCTCGTATAAAGCCCGAGATGAAGGCTATTTGACTCAACAAGAGAGTTTTTTTGTATCTCGTATAAAGCCCGAGATGGAGGCTAAAAGTTTGACTCCGCTGGGGAGAATCATTGTACAAAGCCCAAGAGGAGGCTATGGTTACTGTTTCAGTTGAGTGACAGGTCCAGTACACTGATTTTAAAGGAGAAAATTAGTTCTTATATGAGCAACACTGTACTCAAGGGTTTGATTTGAGGATCCGGGTTATTCCTATTCTTTAAGGAAGCGGGAAATCCGAAGGGTATTGAGACTGTCCGAGTCTGTGGGTTTCCTTCCTATTTATCGAAGGGGTCGCTTGAGAATGTCTTTGAGACTCAAGGAAGTTAGACTGTCCAAGTCTATAGTTTCGTCTTTTGTACTATGCTTTGAGAAACAGTAGTAGACTCTATGAAAGGATTGTTCTATGGAGATTACTAAGTTCTGTTCCTATACCTCTAGAAGGTCGTCGGGACAATTTGTACGAAGCCCAAGAGGAGGCTGGAAACTTTTAAGAAGCCGACGGGTCCTTGTACGAAGCCCAAGAGGAGGCTATCATTCCCGGAGGAAGAGATAATTATACAAAGCCTAAGAGGAGGCTGTGAATACTTTTAAGAAGCCGTGGGGTCCTTGTACTAAGCCCAAGAGGAGGCAGGGTTGCTTTTAGGAAGCCTGTGGGTCCTTGTACGATGCCCAAAAGGAGGCCGATGCTTTTAAGAAGCCTGTGGGTCCCCAAACCCCGAGAATTTCAAGGCAAGCTATTCACAGGGAATAGATCAAGTCAGGAAAGTTCGAGAATTTGGAAGAAACTCAAAGATACCATTCACGGAGAATACATTCATCTTGGGGAGTAGAGTTTCTTGACATTTCCTAATGAGGACAGCCGAAGAGAAGACTGTATCTGGTGATCCTATTGGGGTTCTAGTTGTCTATTTCTACGAATAAACGAAACTGCGTCACCTAGTTCTAGACGTAGTTGTCAGGGAAACTCGAAATATCTATACTATTATTACACAGTTGATATGAGTTTATGAAAGAAGACTTACAGCGAAACAGCCCCACAATACAGTTATATGTATATGAAAGCGGTAAATGAAAGCGTATAAACACTTACTCGGTTGTAGAGCTTCCATGATGTTTGGTTAGTTGTTCAACAAAGAAAGATTGAAAACAACAATATATTCAAAATCAAAGGAGAAAGTCCTTTGAAAAAGAAAGGTTTGGGGCTTACAGCTCAGGGAGAGGCCCAAGATTTTATCAGTGAGCGCACTGTTAATTTTGTACAGAGGGACTTATACAAGTGACTGAGGCCCAAAAAGTTTTCTGTACAAAGGGATGGGTCTTACACTCTCTCAAGAGGCCTAAAAAGTTTTAAAGAAAAAGTGTAAGTTCTAGTTATTGGCTGAAATATTGTTAAAACAATGTTGATGTCATGGTTGATGTTGCAACATGAGCTTCTAACATTTATAGCTAACATTCTGGTTTATTGTTGAAGAGTTAAAGTACTGAACAGTGATGTCACATGCGATGTCTTAACATCACTATACCAGAACATTAAAACATCAGACAATTATGTGATTAGGGTTGCACGTGTTTTCTGGTGTGAATGAGAAATTCTGCTAAAGAGGATCAGAGAATATGGGCGAAGATCAAGGAAGAGATATATTCTGTTACAATCAGTTATGAAGATCAGGTTGTTGCGTATTTAAAGAATAAAGATATGGAGAATATTCAGAGTTAATAATTGAAGATTTAATTGAAGATATGATTGAAGATCTATTTAGAAGCAGATTTGTTACAGAAGATATGATATGATTTGAAGGCCCAAATCCTGTTGGGATGATGTTATAAATAGAATGTTTGTAACCTAGAAGAGGTACGGGTCCAAGATGTAGATCTTTAGGGCTTTGTCAAAGTGAACCACTCGGGTTGTGAGATGGTCACTGGGAGTAACTCAGAAACCTGTAGGTAATGAGTTTGAGTTTGGTATTGTTCTTGGAGGAAGTTTTGAAGCAACTCCAAAGGGAGTCATGGAAGGGTGTCTTCTATGATTGTAAAGTTGTTGGTAATCAAGTTGTTGATGCAGTGACGGTGTAGTTGACTGCTAGACATCATAGTAATGATAGGAAGTGAGATGGAGTCTCTTACCTAGGGAGGACTTAGGTAGAAGGGTCATTGGGTAGTGATTAAATTAGGTAGATTGTCAACTGGTATGTTGAGTCTGTAATTTGATACTACTAATAGTGGACTTCCTTCCTGGCTTGGTATGCCCCCAGATGTAGGTTGTTGAACCAAACTGGGTGAACAATTCAGTGTGTTACTTATTGTTTCTGTTATTACCTTGTTCAGCAGATTACGATGTTGTGACATTGCACTATGACATCACACATCTGTACCAGATTTTCAATTGGTATCAGAGCAGGCATCCTATCTGTTTCTGGATGAGATCTAGGGAAGATACTTTCTGGTTCATGAGCAAGGAAGATAGGATTGTTGAGTTGTGGACTTGGTCAGCTCATATAGTTGCTTCCCTTTAAGTGAAGGATGGACCAATCATGATTGAGTATTGTTGGCACGTGGTGTGCAAAGAGTTTTAGATAGGACCTGAAGGTTGTTGAGGAGTAGTTCTGCTGCAAGTAACCCTGGTTGATTTTTGTAGAGAGATTCCAGGAATGATTCTCTTGGAAAGACTTTAAGGTTTGGTCTCCTCAGCAGGATATTCTCTGCAAGACAGCTTCAAAGATACTTGAGGAGTGAGTGGATCTTGTGACATGGATGTTCCAGCTCAAATCCAACAGTGAAGATCAACCTGTCTGGAACAGTGATTCCTTATGGTGAAAGAAGAGGGTAGAGCCAAAGCAATAGAGTATCACTGTCAAATTTTTCATGCGGGAGTGAAGATCTTGATCAGTCATCTCTTGAGCTTATTTGAGGAAGCTGAGCCTAATATGACAATTCTAATGTCTCGACATCGTGCTTCACATTAGCAGTTTATGGTAAATGCTAAGTCATAGTCATATTAGATTGTAGTTGTTTTGATGGATCACTGAAGTTATGAAGTTGAACAACTTTTGAGATGCTTCCAAGAAGTTGTGTGCAGTAGCAGGGTAATTCAGCCGATGGTCAGTTGGTGTCTTGTGCCTTGAAGGATTCTATGGTATGTTTCTGCAGAAGGATGGGAGTTATTTCTCTTTGGTTGGGAGGAGCCTCTGAAAGAGTGTATTTTGCAAGTTACTGCAGTTTTGTTGGTCTAATCTTGGAAGATGCTGATATGCTCTCGTATGCAAGAGATATGTGTGGACTAATATGACAAGGGTGTGCATTCAACTAATGGCAAAATTCGGGAGACTATATACTCTTCTATGTGTGGTTCTTTATTGGTGCTAAAGACATCATAAGCTTGAGGGCTTCAGCTTGGATCAGCGGTTGGGAGCATGGTGTTTGCTCTGGGTGTGAAGGTTTAGGATAAGTGGCAGTTATCTCTGGCCTTCTATTGACGGCTCTACTAAGGGAAGTGGCATTCTTTGGTATTGCTATGAGGTAGTCTTGGACTACTTATTTTCTGAAGATTCAGATGTGGTAGGTTTGAAGCCTTTGAAGTTTCTGAGCAGGATGGAGGTTGTCTACTCAAATTTGATTGTTGAATCAAGTCTATGAGAACATGGAAATTTGTTTCTGAAATTTGTTTCTGCAAAGGGAGGAGGTTCTTCTGAGTGGCAGAATGAAGTGCTGAATTCAACAGTTGGATGTCATAATGTTCTGACATCTAGCTTAACATCACAAGTCTCAGCTGGTGATGTGGCACATCAGCTTTTGATAGGATGATCTACAGGGATGAACAATAGGATGCTTCAAAAAGATCGTTCTCATGGCAGTTTACGGGAGCTGCAGGAAGGAGAAGATGTCGCATGACCATGGCTTAGGGAGTCTAAGTGGAACATGTGACTTGAAGATCAAGGATCAAGATATCTTTGTGAGAGTTCTGTCAAACATGAATGAGGTGATCAAACTGTGGCAGCTGGTTGATCTCAGAAGTGGATCAAGATAATCAGAGTTTAACAGCTGGTTATTTTTTAGGATTGTCATGAAATCATGGTGTTGATGATGTTCTAACTTGTTTTGGGACTTTAACTGGATAGATATCCTTGGTGAAGGATGATTATGCTGTGGTTTCAGAAGCTTGGTGCTTACATTTTACCTAAGGAGCATCTACATAGTCATACGGGAGAATGATGAAGTAGAGGGTCTACCTTGGATGGAGAATGTAGAGAAGATCAGGTATTCTGAAGATGAAGAGTATGTCAGAGAATGACTGCATTTGGAGAAAGGGCATAGTACCAAAATGCAGGTGCTCAGCAAGTGTGCTCAAATGTTCATCTTCATCTTGAGCACTAGTTATCCATAACAGGGGGTATATTTGAGTATGGATTATGAAGATTGGAGTGAGCTCTTAAAGCTCTTGCTACCCTTGTGAAGCTAATGAGGAGCAGTCACAAGGACAGCTTTGCTTGTGGAAAATTTGCACTTCTATGCAAGTTTTGGAAGAACTCAGTAGGGGTTTGTGTTGATGGAAGGTGCTCGTTTTAGGAGGAGATTAATATTATTGAAGCGTTTGGTGTTGGGACTTAGTTTGAAGCAAATTAGAAAGTTGTTTACATAAGGATTTAGTGTCTTGAACAGCTGTGTAAATGGAACAGAAGTAAACCAGAAATTTATTGCATTGATGAAAAGCTTACAAGATTAATAGAAACATCAAACTAAGTGTCTAAAGATTATCCAACCCCCCGAATCAAGAAAAGTCTTCCAATCTTCATCCCATTCATCATCAGATGCTTGAAGCTGCACTTGTTTTCTCTTGATAGTCTTCATCCTGGTTTCTGATGTCTTGTGTGTTCTTGTTGCTCCAGAAGATGCTCCAGCTTTGGACAGTGCTGTGTCCTTCATCCTCTGAGGATCTGGCTTCTTGTCCTCGTGCATGTGCCTCTTTGATACATTCTTGTTAGACTGACTCATGCTTCCGTCCCTGGTGTGCTGATAGGAGCAAGGAGGTTTGGTATTTATAGTGGATAATTTGACATTGGGTGTATCGCCTGACCAGTCAGAGTAGTCTTGGGTGTGGGAATCTGTATGTCTTGGGAAACTATTTTTCTTGGCACATTGGTTACCAGAGTTTCGTGTTTGATGCCTGGGTAGAAGTGGTCCTAGTATAATGAGGCTAGGTCTTGTCTAGTTGTCTGATGTTATAACTGCTGGGCTGGTTAAGTGGGATGGTCTCTTGTCTCGTGCTGATGTCCTACATGTTGTTACAACATTATGGTTGGGTGTGTACCATACTTATGGAGTTTGAAGAAGCACCATTATAGTCTGAAGTGGCAGTTTTGACATAGTATGGATTAGAATGAGCAGATTCTAATCTTGATGGTAAGTAGTTCAGGAAATACATGGCTACTATCATGTTGAAGACTTCATTAGGAGCTGGTGTATGTAAGGACAGAAAGGTGTTTATCTTGGGTGAAAAATTTCCAATCAAATGGGTTGTTGTCCTTTGGACTTGGCATATCTTGTACCTATAATCCCCATGAGGAATGTGGCATTATTGGTGGGATATCATGAAGGGCGTTGAATGTAAAACTGATTACTATAGCCTATTGCAGCATGTGTACTGATCAAACTTGGGCAGTGTGATGATGGGACCTGTCATAACTGTGTAAAGATAGTGTCGATACAGGAGAGGTCTGAAAAGCAAAAGTGGTGTACTTAGCTGATGGTTGGAAGCAATCTAGAAGAAGTTGTGAGAAGTTGCATCTATTAAATAAGAAGATGTGGTTAATGAGCTAGCAGGCAATGTCTGAAGATATGTCAGAACATGATATAAGACATGTTTTTGCTTGAGCCAAACAGGGTGGTATTTTGGACGGTGGTGTTAGGATAAAGTGAAACACGTGGCTTAGACTGTGCATGGAGCGTTATTGGCCTAATTTATGGTAAGATTCAGTTGTGAATTATTTAAGGCAGAGAAGGCAGTTTTTGGAAGGTAGGCATTGAATTTGAATGCAGTTTTTGATACCTAAAATAGCGTTTGTTTGACCAAGAACATTGACATATTCAAGGCTCGTTAATTTCTAAGTTACTGGTCAGCTATTTATAGGGGTTAGTTTGTTCTCCTTCAGCCAGTGAGTGTTTGTATCTCATAAGTCTTATGGCTTTTATTCGTGTTTGGGTAAGCACTTCTTGGGTCTGGTTTTGTGAGGGTTTCCTTTGCCAATTTGTGGCTAAAAAGGGGGAGAAAGGAGAGAGATGGTCTATATGGGTTGCGCAGTGGTTTTGCTTGGAACCTACAATTCCTGATGCAGCAGAAGAGGATGGTACATCCTTGAGTTGATGTTAAGTCTTTGTGACTTGTGTCCTGAGTTATGAACACAGTTGTGACCTGTGTTCTGAGTTACCTGGGCTGGCAAAATGACATTTCTCAACGTGTCATGTTATGCCACAGATTGACCAGGGGGTCTGATCAAAGAAGGTGTGCAGAAGTCTCTTATGCCACCATTGGTCTTTGATGAATGGACAAACATTTCTTTTCTGGGGGAGTCTTCCACAATGATTCCAGGTCTGAGTTGAGAGGAAAAAGAAATGTGCTACATCAAGGGGGAGTGTCTTAAATCTTCTTCCTCATGTACACCAGATATCAGTAATCTGAGTGCACAACTTCAGGACTTTCTACTTCTTCCTCCTAATGTGCTGCCTGAAGTGATTGTGGTGGGCTGTGCTACCAAAAGAAGGTGTCAGACATGATGTCTTAACATCATTCAAATATTCCTATAAGATTTTTCTCCAGGATTGCTGCGCACAGTAGCTACTGATGGTTACTGTTAGGATCAGTGGTTACTGATAACTACTGACAGTAGTATAGAGATGTAATTACTGCTGTAATCTGAGTTGTAATGATTATATAGTTGTTTTAGCCAAAATTAGCCAAAGGGGGAGATTGTAAGTTCTAGTTATTGGCTGAAATTTTGTTAAAACAATGTTGATGTCATGGTTGATGTTGCAACATGAGCTTCTAACATTTATAGCTAACATTCTGGTTTATTGTTGAAGAGTTAAAGTACTGAAGATTGATGTCACATGCGATGTCTTAACATCACTATACCAGAACATTAAAACATCAGACAGTTATGTGATTAGGGCTGCACGTGTTTTCTGGTGTGAATGAGAAATTCTGCTAAAGAGGATCAGAGAATATGGGCGAAGATCAAGGAAGAGATATATTCTGTTACAATCAGTTATGAAGATCAGGTTGTTGCGCATTTAAAGAATAAAGATATGGAGAATATTCAGAGTTAATAATTGAAGATTTAATTGAAGATATGATTGAAGATCTATTTAGAAGCAGATTTGTTACAGAAGATATGATATGATTTGAAGGCCCAAATCCTGTTGGGATGATGTTATAAATAGAATGTTTGTAACCTAGAAGAGGTACGGGTCCAAGATGTAGATCTTTAGGGCTTTGTTAAAGTGAACCACTCGGGTTGTGAGATGGTCACTGGGAGTAACTCAGAAACCTGTAGGTAATGAGTTTGAGTTTGGTATTGTTCTTGCAGGAAGCTTTGAAGCAACTCCAAAGGGAGTCATGGAAGGGTGTCTTCTATGATTGTAAAGTTGTTGGTAATCAAGTTGTTGATGCAGTGACGGTGTAGTTGACTGCTAGACATCATAGTAATGATAGGAAATGAGATGGAGTCTCTTACCTAGGGAGGACTTAGGTAGAAGGGTCATTGGGTAGTGATTAAATTAGGTAGATTGTCAACTGGTATGTTGAGTCTGTAATTTGATACTACTAATAGTGGACTTCCTTCCTGGCTTGGTATGCCCCCAGATGTAGGTTGTTGAACCAAACTGGGTGAACAATTCAGTGTGTTACTTATTGTTTCTGTTATTACCTTGTTCAGCAGATTACGATGTTGTGACATTGCACTATGACATCACACATCTGTACCAGATTTTCAATTGGTATCAGAGCAGGCATCCTATCTGTTTCTGGATGAGATCTAGGGAAGATACTTTCTGGTTCATGAGCAAGGAAGATAGGATTGTTGAGTTGTGGACTTGGTCAGCTCATATAGTTGCTTCCCTTTAAGTGAAGGATGGACCAATCATGATTGAGTATTGTTGGCACGTGGTGTGCAAAGAGTTTTAGATAGGACCTGAAGGTTGTTGAGGAGTAGTTCCGCTGCAAGTAACCCTGGTTGATTTTTGTAGAGAGATTCCAGGAATGATTCTCTTGGAAAGACTTTAAGGTTTGGTCTCCTCAGCAGGATATTCTCTGCAAGACAGCTTCAAAGATACTTGAGGAGTGAGTGGATCTTGTGACATGGATGTTCCAGCTCAAATCCAACAGTGAAGATCAACCTGTCTGGAACAGTGATTCCTTATGGTGAAAGAAGAGGGTAGAGCCAAAGCAATAGAGTATCACTGTCAAATTTTTCATGCGGGAGTGAAGATCTTGATCAGTCATCTCTTGAGCTTATTTGAGGAAGCTGAGCCTAATATGACAATTCTAATGTCTCGACATCGTGCTTCACATTAGCAGTTTATGGTAAATGCTAAGTCATAGTCATATTAGATTGTAGTTGTTTTGATGGATCACTGAAGTTATGAAGTTGAACAACTTTTGAGGTTTTCTTTTAACACGGAGGGACTTATACAATAAGTGAGGCCCAAAATGTTTTGGTTAAAAGGGGGTTGGGTCTTACACTCTATTAGAGGCCCAAAAGTGTTTTGAATGGGTCTTATAGCTCGAGGAGAGGCCCAAGGTTATTTTGAAAAGGTGACGATCGCGCCGTTGGTTTTTGACGGTATCAGGACTTATACAATACACTGAGGCCCAAAAATGATTTGGTCAAGAAAGGATTGGGTCTTACACTCTCTCAAGAGGCCCAAAATGTTTTGAAAATCATTTATGAGGGTTGAATTAATCCAAGAACCCTAATTTGTTTTCAAAAAGGTATTTAATTGAATAAAAATTCAATTAAAATGATCAAAATTGTTTAACCTATGAAAAACAAATTGTGATCTTGGATTAATGCTTCAAAAATTAAGTATTGACCTACAAAATAATTAGAAAGCATTAAAAGTTGCAAAATCAATGTAGAAAAAATATTTAAAATGTCAAAAACAATTAAAATATTAATTCTTTGCAAAAATATCAATTATATGAAATAAATAATATTTTTGGGATTTTTTGGGAAAATAAAATAGTTTAACATTTTTGTGAATTATTAAAAAAAGAATCAACTCAAAATCATTAAAACTCAGAGAGAAATTAATTTTTGAATCAATTAAACAAAATCACAAAATTCAAATATTCAAATTATTCAAAAATGGCGCCAAGAACACACCAAGAACACGCGCGTGTTCTGGGTTTGGCTGATTTGCATTTTCTCCTCAATCTCACTGAATACTTGATTATAACATGCAATCCACATATCATTATGTTCGTCTCAACCTCACGATCATGTCTATGTCCATTAATTTCATTTAAATTAAACATACAACAAGAAATCACAAAAAATCCTCAAGAACCCTAATTTCTGCATGAAGGCTAGGATTTTTGATACACGATTCAAACAATGCAATTTATTGAGGGGAAACATTCTATGCATGATTATGAACATATGGCCAAATTATTGTGCAAGGAAATATGCATAGATTGAGAGATGACCAAGTATGTGCTTACCTCTAGGTCATGACAGCAAGTGCAATGTGATTTTTGATTTGGAGGTGTTACAGATGAGTGGTGATGATCTGAACAGTTTCCCTACACCCTATGGATTGTGTTTGAATGCTTGGACTTGATTAAAATTGGCTGGATCACTTTGTGGTACCTCAGCTGCAACTTGTTTGAAAATTTGAGCAACCAGCTGGTGATTTTGTGAAATTGGTGTTTCAGAAGGGATCTAAGTGTTTGATCAGCTCATATGTGATGTATGTGAGGTGTGTGAGTGATTGGTTTGATTGGAAAAGCTCTCAAACTCAAAACCCGATAGCTACCTTGCTAAGAAAGGCATTTTTGCCAAGAGAAAGAGATTTTGAGGAAAGCATCTGTTAGATGGCTTTGATGTACTCAAAATGATCACAATTGAGCTCTATTTATAGTAGAGCAAGTTTGTTTTGTAAGGAATAGTGAACGGCAGCTGCTAAGTAGGTTTGGCCAATGTTGTCCAATGGAATTTCAAGTCTCCTCTAGCCATTGACTAGAGGTTAGGGCACAGAGCTTTGGTTCCCTTGGTCTTGGATAAGTCTTGACTGATTTTAGATGAGAATGGCTCAGTCCATGCCACCTTGATGCTTCCATTGAATGCTCCAATCCAAATTTGAAGTCTTGTCCCTATTTTAGCCATTCTAGGTTCAACATGTTATTTCTTGTTCCATGGACTTTGGAGACTTGGCTCAGTGATTGTCCCCTTTAGATTTAATCCTCTGAGGTGTCCAAGTGGATAGGAGCATTTGAATTTGGCTGATTTTGGCAAATCGAGCAAAGTTGCAAATTCTGCCTTGCCTTGACAGATTTCAGCAAGGCAACTTGACAATGTCATATCTCATGGTGTAAGTTGAATTTGGCAATGCTCTTGGCCATTTTGGAAAGCCCTTACATCATACAACAACTGTTTAAACAAGTTTGGTTTTGATCTCTTTTGAATCCAAGTGAAAAATCCCTCTACATTTGCCAAAAAGTGAACAAAATCTGACTTAGTGAAATTTTCACTAAGTGTTGGAACAAAGTGTGATTTCTTGATTTTGATCACTCCATAACTCAAAATCCTTAATGAATTGGCCTTAGGTCTAGTTGAAGTTTTTGTAGAGGGTAATGAGAGCTACAAATCCATCTTTGGATGAGAAAAAATGGCCTTGTGGTTTAGGAGTTATGGTCCTCCAAAGTTGGAACCTTTGTCACTTTATTTTTAACTTAGAAAATTTTCTAAGTTTTTATGGTTACCCCTTTTACAAGTTATCCCACTTTCTTTGATTTTTCTTGATGAATGATGATTCAAATCATACATTAACATCATTTTAGCGTTAAAAATCCATTTTGGTAAAAAATCTCAAAAAGTCAAAGTTGACTTTTGTGTACAGTTGACTTTTTATCAGATGAATTCCAAACTGTGCAATTCTTCAGGAAATCATGTCCTTGACCTAAATCAAACTTGATGGACATGTTCCATGGGTGTCATAGGGTATATTGGGGCATGTCCTAGGGTTTGGGAGCATGTCCTGGTCAAAAGTCAAAGGTACAGTTGACTTTTTCCTTAAAACCCTAACTGTGGTGCAGATGAAATTGAAACTTGTTGCTCAAGCTTCTTGGATTGATCCATTGTTCCAAATGGATCAATATAGTTCATTAGAGACCCTCAAACCCTCTCTTGAGGTCTTGGCTCTTGATTTGCCCCAAAAGTCAACTTAGGGGTGAATTAGGTCAAGAAACCCTAATTCCTGATTTTTGATGCATGCAACCCCTGAGGCAAAATTGACTTGATGAATGGGTCCATGAAGTTCCATGGAGTATATTAGGTTATGTTTTGGATCATTGGCTCATGCCCAGATGAAAAATTTCCATTTGGAGGCCCTGGTCGACCAAAACCCTAATTTGGTGACACTGTCGATCTTGAGACTTGATCCACCTAGAAGGGAGCAGCCTTGTGCTTAATCCTTAGAGTGGGAGTCCTTTTGATCCATTGTGAATGTTTTAGAGGTTAGACAAGTTGAAGATCAAGTCATTCCTTAATTGATCCTTTGTCTAAGCACTCAGAGAGGGCTTGAAACCCTAATTTTGATTGTAGTGGATGCTCACCCATCTGACAAGGTAGGATGGTTTCTCCATATTGTGATGATGATTTGCACAATGATGGGGAATCTTAGTGGTTAAAATTTGGGGTATGACAGAGGTGACAGAATCGGTGGATTCATCAGATATTCTTTGATACTATCAAAAGCTTTTTAGCAGTCTTCTGTCCATACACAGCTTTGATTCTTTCTGAGTAATTTGAAGATCGGCGCGCATGTCGCGGTCATAAGGGATATGAACCTTGAGATGTAATTCAGATTTCCCAAAAATCCTCTTACCTATTTTTCAGTCTTTGGCGAAGGCATTTCTTGAATGGCCTTAACCTTGTCAGGGTCAACCTCGATTCCTTTTTAGCTGACAATGAATCCTAATAGTTTTCCTGATCGAACACCGAATGTGCAGTTATTGGGATTCAAGCGGAGTTTGTATTTTCTTAGATGCTCGAATACCTTTGATAGGTTTGTCACATGCTCTTCTTCTATTTTAGATTTGGCGATCAAGTCATCGACATACACTTCAATTTCTTTGTGCATCATGTCGTTAAAAAGGGTTGTCATGGCCCTTTGATAGGTTGCCCCCGCGTTCTTCAAACTGAATGGAATTACCTTGTACCAAAAGGTGCCCCATGGGGTGATGAATGAAGTTTTCTCCATATCTTCCGGCGCCATTTTGATTCGATTATAGCCCAAGAATCCATCCATGAAGGAGAAGACTTTGAATTTTGTTGTGCTGTCTACCAGCATGTTAATGTGTGGCAGGGGGAAGTCATCCCTCGGACTTGCTTTTTTCAGATCCCTGTAGTCTACACACATTCTGACTTTTCCGTCCTTTTTAGGAATTGGCAGTATGTTGGCTAACCATTGAAGATATTCTGAGGTGGCGAGGAAACCTGCGTCGATCTGTTTCTGCACTTCCTCCTTAATCTTGATGGCCATATCTGAACGAGTCCTTCTCAGTCTTTGTTTTACTGGCGAACATTCTGATTTCAGCGGTAAGTGGTGTTCCACGATGCTGGTATCCAACCCTGGCATGACCTTATAGGACCAAGCAAATACATCTGAAAACTCTTTGAGAAGTTTTATCAAGTCTTCTCTGACAGTTAGACTGAGCAGCGCACCAATCTTAACTTCTTTCTTTTCTTCTTCTGAACCTAAATTGATTGTTTCCAAAGACTCTTTATGAGGCTCAATAGACCTTTCCTTTTTCCTGAGTAGTCGGGAGATCTCTTCCGGAATGTCTCTGTCCTCTTCTTCTTCAGCTTCAAATACCGGGAATTCAAAGTTGCGAGAAGGCATTAGATCGTATGTTTCAATGGAGTTTAAAACAAGAAATCTGCATGACGTGATGATTCATTTTTTAGAAGAGACAGAGAGAATGCATGAGTGTGTGCAGTGTATTTTCTGAAAAATGCTTGTTTTTATTTTGGGCTTTTTTAGGATTACCATTTCCTGAAAAAAGAAAAGTGAAAACAGCAATAAATGCGGGAATTCAGAATGACATTATTTATTCATGATATATCGATTCTTGAAATACAGCCCTATAAAACAAAACTCTGTCACTTTGGGCGAAGCGAAGAGGGATATTTACATATAGGTGAGCCCTATAAAAACATCTGTTTCACCTGGGCAAGGTCAAAGGTTAAAACAAAGATGGTAATTACTTAGACTTATGGACAACTTTCAGGACATCGACAGCAACCCAGTGGCGACGAACTCCTCTGTGAATCACAAAGTCTGGTACTTTCCTTCTTGGTTTGTCTTCAGAAACAACGCCGATTTCTGGCGGAGTAGGATCATTGGAGTCTTCTTCCCATGCAGAGTTGTCATAGGAGAATTCTTCTGCTGCATTTTCCATGGTGTTTTTGCTCTCAAGGGAATCTCCCCAACCAGTTGGTTGGATGTCCTCAAGCCTGATACGAGAGCTTTCGGGAGCAGTGTTTTTGACTAGGAAGTCATACTTACCGCTCGGTTGTCCTAAGGTGTCCCATGTTTCTGTGGGACTGGATGAGTCATCTTCCTCGATGACGTTGATTTCAAGAAATGCGTAGTTAATGAATTCTCGTCCTGCAATTTTTGTGAATTCGTCACTATGGTGCTGGACATCTTCGGAGTGTCTTGAGTATAGATTCCATGACTCTGTGGGGACATGGGTATTCCTTTCAATATTACTCAGCTGATAGGCATCGTCCGGCTGACTCTTTTTCCCCAAGTCTTCCGTGTTTGGCTTCCAGATAGGTAAGTCATCTAGGGGATCATAATAATCGTAGTCAAAGTTATCTTTCATCAGAGTGTCTTCCTCTAATGAGTTGGGTGGAGCACGACCTCCTTCGGGATCACAATCTCCATAGATCATCCTGACGTCTGACCTCGGTATATATCTTGGGCTCTCCTTCAGAAAATAAAATGGCGTGTGCACCTCTCCCTGAGATATATAACAGTCATCATTGAGATAAGACTTCCACTCCTCATCCGTATCGGAGAAGTCGCTCTCATTGATGGTGTGTACTTCTTGAGACACTGGGTGGAGGAAACCTCCGCTGTGGAAGAAATCCTGAATGGGACGAAAATTTTCGTCCTTCTTTGTAGTCTGGGTACAGGTTGAAGAGAAACCAAGACCTTTCTTTGTCTTGTTATCCGTAGGAGTTACAATTTGTCCCCATCCTTTTATGTCATTACTCCTGATCACTTCGAGGGCGTCTTTGTATGAGAAAATTGATGTCCCTCTTTCTGATTGATTCTCATTGCTCACCGAGAGTGCTTGGAACTGGGTTCCAACAACCTCTTTTGGTTCTACACAGAAGAATGATGATAAGTTACTCACAATTAAGGCATGTTCTCCGCATACTGTGACTAATTTGTCATTCTTGATGAACTTCAATTTCTGGTGAAGTGTCGAAGTGATCGCCCCAGCTTCATGTATCCAAGGTCTTCCTAATAAACAGCTGTATGCTGCTCGGATGTCCATGACCTGGAAAGTGTGAGGACCGATGGTTATGGGAAGAGCGACTTCGCTGATAACTATTTTTCTAGATCCGTCAAAGGCTTTGACGATGATCTCACTGCCTCTCATCGGAGCTCCTTGAAATGATAGTCATACCAGAGTTGACCTTGGCATGACATTTAAGGATGAACCTGTGTCCACCAGTACGCAGGCTAAAGCATCGTCTTGGCAGTTGACTGTAATGTTGAGTGCCATATTATGATTCTTGCCTTCTTCCGGCAGTTCTTCATCACTGAATCCTAAGTTGTTGCAGGAAGTGATGTTGGAGATAATGTTGTCAAATTGTCCTACCGTCACATCTTGTTCCATAAAGGCTTGTTCTAAGACTTTCTGTAGAGCTTCCCTGTGAGTTTCTGAACTAAGCAGGAGAGATAGTACAAAGATTCGAGACGAAGTTTGCAATAATTGGTCCACAATGTTGTACTCGCTTTTCTGGATGAGCTTCAGCATCTCATCATTGTTCTTTACAGGTTATGGATTATTGGATTGATTGGCTTGTTAGTTAGGAACTTCTGTTTGAGGTTCCTTTTCTTTGGTAGGTTCTCCAACTCCTCTGTTGAAGATCCGACCGCTCCGGGTGACTCGACTGATGTAGGTAATGTTCACGAAGGAGGGTAATGAAGTTTCTTTTCTGTTCTCGATGGTCGTTGCACCATTATTGTAAGGGATAGCCTTATCTAACTTGTACGGTATTGGACCTGGCAGGTAGATAACCACAGGAGCTTTTTTATTTTTCTGACCATCGTAGGCAGCCTCAATTGGTTCCTGGTTGGGAACTTTTCTACTATCAAGAGGGATCTTTGATTCATTGAGTAGAGGGATTATGGTGCAAACGCCCTTGGTTATTCCATGATCGGAGATTATTTTAGTGTCTTTTCTTTGACCAGGGAGGTATTCTTGTATCATGTTGATCGACCCAGAACTCGAACATGGCCGAATCTCTTTCCGGTCCAACTGATTTTGGAGGGCTACTCGTACGAGATAACATCCTTGGTTATTTTCCGAGCATACTCTACAACACTCATAATTGTGCAGTGGTACTCGACCATACCCGCTCTGTATGCAGTGCATCTTTACTAGATCTGTTTCCATTGAGCGGATATCACGACTTTGATGTCTATCAGGATTTCCATCAGTCATACTAATCTATTGTGTGTCTTCATCTAGGTAGATCGGAAGCTACCAGAGGTCCAACAGATGTTGAAGTGTTCTTTACACGAGCGCACACCCTTGGTTGTCTTCGCATCATTCTTTACAGTCTAGATAATCATGTGAAGCCAGAAAACCAAGTCTGTCCTGTTTAGCATGCAACTCCACTAGACTGGTATTTATCAAGCATATGTCAAAGATCTGAACCATATTGACTTGATGGTCATTTCTTTCGCGGTAGTTTTTGATCCATCTGAGATCCATCTGACGTTGGAGGGCCTCTTGTATAAAGGAGCATCCCTGATTGTCTGTCGAGCAGATTGGACAAGTGCCGTAATCATGTCGTGGCAGATTATAAAACTGACTTTTTGTCTTGAATGCATCACCACTAAATTAACATTCATTGTACGAATGTCATGGTTCTAAACAATGTTAGGATGTGCATGGGCCATGTTTACGTCACGGATCCGGTGATCCTAAATCCAGCCCAGATCTATTTGTTCTTGCAGAGCTGCTTGTACTATGGTACACCCTTGATTGTCTTTGAAGCAGATATCGCACTGATGATAGTTGTGAGATGGCACGTGTCTGTACCCACTCTGTTTGCAATGCATTTTCACCAGATTGGTTCCTAATAGGAGTACATTGTGAATTTGATCACTGTTGATAGGTTCTCCTTCTATCAAATTCACGGTAGTCTTTTCATGTTGCGGTAATGGGTTCGTCTGAACATTTGGGTTAGTATCATTGAAAGATAAGATCCTGTTCTTGACAAACTTCTGTACATCAGACTTGAAGCTGAGACAATTCTTAATGTTGTGTCCCGTTCTTCCTTGATGGTAAGGGCAAGTTTGATCTGCTTTGAACCAAAAAGGTGGACTTTTTGGTACTGTAAGACGAGTCCTGGTCTGAACATGCCCATTGGCTAGTAGAAGTGGAAATAATTCTGCGTACTACATCGGTATAGGGTCGAACCCTGATGGTCGTGTAGTAAGATTGTTGTTGTTGTATTGTGGGCGAGCCTGCTGAAAAGGCTGTTGTGGCCTTTTCTAATACTGTTGCTGACTTAGTTGGCTCTGAGCAACCCGAGGTTAATAAGTCGAAGTTGGCGCTGGGTTGATAGCGGGAGTTACCGCTGCTACCGGTTGATATCTTCGTCTTTTCTTTCCCAGAGAGATATTACTAATATCTTGCTCTTTCTTCTTTTGGAAAGCACTACCGTACCTTTTGGTATTGCTAGATGGTTCTGCATCTTTGACCAATCGTCCTTCTCGGACCGCTTCTTCAAGGCGTACTCCCATGTTCACCATTTCAGTGAAGTCACTGGGCGCACTGGCAACCATTCGGTCGTAATAGAACAAGCTTAAGGTTTTCAAAAAGATCTTGGTAATCTCCTTTTCCTCAAGAGGGGGACAGATCTGAGCGGCAATTTCACGCTATCTCTGAGCATATTCTTTGAAAGTTTCTTTGTCCTTTTGCAACATTGCCTTGAGTTGATCCATATCTGATGCCATGTCCAGGTTGTATTTATACTGCTGAACAAAGGCAGCACCGAGATCTCTGAAAGTACTAATCTTGGTGTGGTTTAAACCCATGTACCATTTGAGTGGGGCACCGGTTAAACTGTCTCAGAAATAATGGATCAGTAGCTATTGATTTTCTGTCTGAGTAGACATTTTTTGAGCGTACATCACCAAATGACTTTGAGGGCAAGAGTTGCCTTTGTATTTTTCAAAGTCAGGCACCTTGAATTTGTGCGGGATCATTACATTAGGGACTAAACAGAGGTCGGCGGCGTTCTTTTCGAATAAGTCTTGACCTCGAATGGCATGCAGTTCCCTCTACATTTCCAAGAATTATTCTTGAACTCATTCATCCTTTCATACGTGTCTTCATTTCCACCAGAAATTGCTTGCGGAATTTGTCCTTTCGGAATAGTGTGTACCACTGGTTGTGGTATAGACATTATAGAGGTGACTCTTGGCGCTTCAGTGCCCTAAAGTTTGTAACCTTTAGGAGTTGCTGTCGTAACCCTTGCATCTTCACTTTCCCGAAGTTTGTGACCTTCAGGTCCAGCGGTTCCTGCTACGGCTTCTGGGTCTTCAATGACCGGTGGGATATATCCTTCAGGTATAAAGTTGAAAGGCATGCCCCAGGGGCGACCCTTAGGCGTGTTGTACCGAGGATGATTCTCATGTGTCTCCAATATGGGTGTAGATGTAATCTCTGTGATCACGGTTCTTTGATGTTGCTGCTCCTGAGTTGCAGCCAGGGTTTGCAGGTTGCTGTGAAGTTTTTCCAAACTTTACTTTAAAGCGTCGATTTCTTCTCTCAGCTCTCTGTTCTCTTCCCCGAGATCGTCCATTTTCTTTTTTCGATTGGCCCGAGTATTGTATGAGTGAGACAACTTGACTCTAGAATTATGACACATATGTTAGACTTGAGGATAAGAAAAATGTGTTATGTGAGCATGATGAATTATATGCAAATGACATATTTTGTTTAGTTTTTATTTTATTCAAAAATGAACTTCAACAAATAGATTGTAAATATCGCACAGTGGGGGGTGAAGACCCCTTTTATTGAATTAGAAAGATTGCAGTATTTTACAAAGAAAAGTATAGTATTTTACAAAGTGTTGTAAGGAGAATATCTAAGCTCATGGATCCTGAGTCCTCTTTGAAGAGAGCTCAGATGTTGGTTCCTGTATTTTCCTTTTCTTTGATCGGGGCTCTTCAGCCGTTGTCGGGTCAACGACCCTTTGCCAAGTGAAAGGAGCGAGCAGATTTCTTCAGTCTTCCTGACTTTCCATAGCATGTTGCTCTAATATCTCAATCAGAGCATCCTTTTCCTTTAGTAGTTCTTGAATCTTGGTACATTCCAAATTAAGGATCTGGTATTTGTTCTTCCAAGAGTTCTTCTCACGTTGGACTTTGTTAAGAGCGACCTGGAGTTTTTCCGCATCATACATGAAATAAAGGACAGATTTCTTTAAGGGAAAAACTTCTTGACGAGGGTAAGACATCCTCAGCTTGAGGGCTCTAGCTTGCACCCAAAGGAGATAGGGTTCCACGGAGATACAGTTTGGTCTTCCAAGACACTCTCTCCCTTTCCTGTGAATATGTTGCCAGGCATGCACTATTTCTTTCTTCAGTGCCCTGTCATTTTCCCCTTCCTTGAAGAAAAGACCTTCCAGGTGAACATTATGTGGGATATTCTTCATCGAGTATCCGAGTTGACGGCGGGCTAAAATTAGATGATAGTTGATTCCTCCTTTAGTTCCAATGAGAGGTACGTTAAGGAAATTTCCACATTTGTCGATGATCTCTATCCCTTCGTAAATCTGATTGGACCCGTCTATGTCAGAATGGGTAAGAGACATAATCCTTTGTGACCAACGTAGAGTACTCTTGTGATCCCTAAAAGTAGCAGACTTTGGCATATGGGAAATGAACCATTTGTAGAGTAAGGGTACACAGTATATGATCATTCCTCCACTGTACAAATTCCTTAAGTGTACAGAATGATAAGCATCTGCGAGCAAAGTTGGCACGAGGTTTCCTATCAAGAATATCTTAACAGCATTGGTATCGACGAAGTTGTCAATGTTGGGAAAGAGGAATAACCTATATATGAGCAGGACAAAGATTTCTTCGAAGGCAGTTATGTTTCCTATACCAGCAAAGTATAGAGCTTTCTCCATCAGGAATTTAGCCGGTAAACCCTGGATTCCTCCTTTAGTGGTTATGTGAGTCCTAACTTCTGACTCATCCAAAGAGATTGCTCTTGCAATGGCATGATTCTTTGGAATTTCTTCCAGTCCATAAAACGGAGCTTGATCAGTGATAGGTAAATCAATCAGGCGGGAGTACTCTTCCAGTGTTGGTGCAAGTTAGTAATCCGGGAAAGTGAAGCAGTGGTAAACCGGATCGTAGAACTGTATTAGCGTAGACAGGATCCCTTCAACCACGTTGACCCTTAACAGAGACAGCAGTCCTTTGTACTTAGCTCTGAAAGACTCGGGATTGGTAATCATCCTTCCTAATTTCCTTAAGTCTTCTACTTTTGGAGCCTTGAAGGTGTACTTGTGCGTTTTTCTTCTACCGAAATTCATAACGCAACCTCTGATATTTGCAATTATTGTTTTAGTTCTTTTGGAAAAAAAATTTCTTGTTTGAAAAGAGTTTTTTAATGAATGCAGCACATAAAAACATTTGAAAACATGGGTTCAAGGGTTCAATGTCACGAGCATGGAGTCGTGGCTCTACCCATCCTCAGAGGTTGTACTATTTTGGTCAATTTTTATACCTGTAGAACGGGTTCTAAAAGGTTCCCAAAGTCATTGACCCCTACTAGGGATACCAACAACAAGCTGATTCACTCGAGCGAGCTATAATATCCTAGGATGAATCTCATTTGAGTGTAGTATCGCGTATCAACTATTCCTGATAGTTACCGCACTACCAAATGGCCATATGGTTAATGTCTACTAAATCCTCAGGGTCATGGGTACCGCACTGGGATAGACGATGTTTTCACGACAATCAATCGTTCAACATCGATATTTCCGCACGGGTACCTCGACTGATTCGGTGGATTGCCAAGTTAGCTTGGTCGGGATTCACTCCCTATAAGCGTTTCCTGGATATACCACCACTTATCTTAATGTTCTCTCAAACTTTCCACATGCATATTAATCGCATTCCCAGTTGACAGAAAATTAAACACGGGTATCAAGTAGTATAACAGTAAATGATATATATTATATAGTAGAAAGTATAGAAAATGCCAAATAAAGCCTAGACCTCTTAGGAACTCTAATCTTAAAGACTCCCCAGCAGAGTCGCCATTTTTCTGTAGCGTGCGATCTTTGTCGGTGACGCGACCACCTTACCGCAATGGTTGGAATTGGGTGATACTTTCTGATTTCTTATTTATCCTATGAAGCTGGAAAGGAAAGGGAAGCTATCTAAAACTAACCTTACACGCAAATGTTTTCTTTAACAAATGCTAAGAGATTAGGGGGTCGGGGTCAGGTTATACAAAGGGAAGTTGTCAATTACCCAGTATATATATGGTTATCCATAGACCTTCTTTGGCATATTTAAATACTTTCTAGTGTTTATCTATTATGGGTTGGGAAAGTTTCTCCTTTAGGAGTGTTGAGAGAGAGTTATTTTTGTTTTCGTGTTTTCTGTTATTTTTGGTAAGGTGTTGGACCTAAGGTTTTTGATTTGTGTGCTAGCTAAGATTTTGCAATCTTATGCCTATGTATTCCCATAAAGATAACTGGGAAATCAGAGCAATCATAGTTCCTCCTATTCTATGGGAGGAAAATGATGTTTGGTGTCTTGTTTAAAGCTCAAGATTGAAGCTTTCGGAGTATTTGTGTCTTGTTTAAATCCCAAGATTGAAGCTAAAGGTTTGACTAAGAGAGAATTTGTCATCTCTAAAGGGAGGTATCTCACCTGTTTATCACAGTTGTTAGGTAACTGATTATAAAAGAGAATTACTTTAATTGGAATGTATGGAATCCAACAATGCCATAATTTCCTTTATAAGAGAAATGTCCTGACGGAAGAAACTTTAACTCAATGTAGAGCAATGCCATTTTTCCTTAGGAGTCTTTCATGCTAAGAGAGGGACATTGGTTTAGATGTAAATAATACAGAGGCTTGCCACTTACGGCAATTAGATGAAAGAGGAAGTTTACCAGGATAAGAGAGGGACCAAAACTTGGATTTTTGAATCAACAAGTGTGCCACTTACAGCAGTTATCTAGAATTAGGGTTTGTTTGATTATTTGTCTTGATATATGATATACAGAGAAATGTCTTCCTACAGTGGTAGGTTATGGTTGCAAAGAGAGATCTTTGCATGATGCCTAAGAGGAGGCTGATGTTTTAAGGGATGAGAAACAACCCTAGAATGGTCTGATGTTTTGGAATTCTGACTCTCCAGAGGATTTGAACTAGTAGAGATTACTAAGTTATGTCCTATACCTGTAGGAGACCTTTGGTTCCTTGTACTAAGCCCAAGAGGAGGCTGAGAACTTCTAAGAAGCCTGAGGGTCCTTGTACTAAGCCCAAGAGGAGGATGAGGATACTTTTAGGAAGCCTGTGGGTCCAAGCCAAAGTAAAGTTCAAGTAAGGTTTCGCCGGGAATAAGTCATTTCCTTGCAGAACAATTCTAGGGTTTGAAGAAATTCAGAAGAGGTTTCACCGGGAATTAATCCTCATTGGGGAAATGAATTCCTTGTATAAATATTTCTAAGTTGTGACAGTCTTGAGAAAAGTTTTACCGGGAATAATGTCTTTCTCTGTTCCATATTGTATAAGCTCAAGAGGAGGCAAGATTGTATCTGGAATTTCCTATGGGGAACTAGTTTTGACTGTATTGAAAGAGTAACCACTGGTTTGATCTAGACCTATACCTAATTGTTGGGATAAACTCTAAGCAAGAATGAACAAACACACACACACACACACACACACACACACACAGATATATATATATATATATATATATATATATATATATATATATATATATAAGCAAGTATATTGAGAAGATAGTGGAACTTACAGTTGTACAAGCCCAAGCATAGTAACTACAGCTGTATGGTTAGTTATTCAAGAAATTGAAGAAAGTTTTGATAAAACTTTAAATTTGAATTCAAAATAAAGAAAGTTGTTTTAAAAGGAAGTTTGGGGCTTATACTCAAGGAGAGACCCAGATGAATTCTTTTGAAAAGGCGATGATTGCGTCGACAGTTTTGAAAACCACAGAGGGACTTATACAATGACTGAGGCCCAAATTATTGTATTTACAAGAAGGATGGGTCTTACACTCTATTAGAGGCCCAAAAATTTATTTTTATACAAGAGATATGACTTATAGCTCAAGGAGAGGCCCAGATAAAAAACAACGATCGCACCGTTATTTTGAAAATTGTATCTGGTCATACAATGACTGAGGCCCAAATTATTGTATTTACAAAGGGGAGTTGGGTCTTACACTCTATTAGAGGCCCAAAAGTGTTTGAAAAGAAGAAAGATGGGACTTACAACACAAGGGGAGACCCAAATGAAAATTGTTTGAAACGGCGATCGCACCGAGATTTTTTAGAATCGTATCGGGACTTATAAAATGACTGAGGCCCAAAAAGGTTTATTTACAAAGGTTTGGGACTTACACTCTATCAAGAGGCCCAAAAGTGTTTTGAAAAATATTTGTGAGGGTGAAAATAATAAAAACCCTAATTTGATTTAAAAATACATTTTAATTTGAATAAAATCAATTAAAATGATCAAAATTATCAAACATGTATGAAAAACAAGTTGTGATCTTGGATAAATGTTTGAAAAATCATGTTTTATCCATAGAATGATTTGAAAATCATTTGAATTTGAAAAATCAAGAGAAATAAATATTTTTAAATGCTTAAAAATAAATTCTTTACAGAAATATTAAATATATAAAATAAATAATATTTTTTGTGAAATTTTTGTAGAATAAAATATTTTAACATTTTTATGAATTTTGAAAAAATGAATTAATTCAAAAACATTAAAATTCAGAGAGAAATTAATTTTTGAATAAATTAATAAAAATATCAAAATATTCAAATATTCAAAATTTGAAAAATGGCGCCAAGAACAAGTCATCTTCTTCGCGCGAGCTCTGGTTTTCCAGATTTGCAAAACCTCTCATATCTCTCTGATTTCTCAATGTAAATGACTTTTGTAAACATGAAACTTGCTTGTTTTTGAACAAGGATTACAACCATATAAATTAATTGCATTTATATTAAGTGTGGAGTGAGAAATCAGAAGATGAACTCAAGAACCCTAATTTTTCCAAAACATCATGAAATCCTATACACGATTCATACATATCAATTGATTTAGGGGAAACACTCCACATAAGTTCAGAAACATGTTAGTAACTTGAAAACACATTTATGATGCATGGATTATAGAGTTTGAGAGTGTCAGGCTTACCTCTTGTAGCTGGTGATCGAATTCTATGTTGGAGGTGTTACAGATGTTATGTAATGATCTGGACAACTTCAATGGACCTCAAGTAATGTGTTTAAAGGCTTGGAATGGATTGAATCAGCTCAGAACTTGTTTTGGCACCTCAACTGCAAACAGGCCAAAAAGCTTGAGCAAATGGGGGGTGACTTTGTAATTTAGGTGTTCCAGATGAGTTTTAAGGTCATGGATCACTCATATATGATGTATGTGAGGTGTTAGCATCAATGGTTTTGATAAAATTGCTCTCAAATGGAAAATTCAAAAGGTGCTTGAATGAGAAGCAAAATCTAGTTTTTTAGAGTGATTTTGAGGAAAACATGTGTTATGGGGCTTTGGTGTACTCAAACTAACCACAAATGAGCTCTATTTATAGTGTGTCAAGTTTGTTTTGGTAGCAATAGTGAATGGTGGCTGGTACAACCCATTGTCCATTGGTTTGCAAAAGGAATCTCAAGTCTCCTATAGCCATTGACTTGAGTCAATCTTGCAGGCCTATGGTCTTCTGTTGTAGGGGTAAGGCTTGACTCATTCAGTTGGGTTTGCCTCAGTCCATGCCACCTTGATGTATCCATTGAATGCTTCATGACAACTTTGAAGTTTTTGGCTTTTGCATCATTAGGTATCACATGTATACATGATGATCTTTTGTCTTGGAAGGCTTGTGACTCAGAGATCTTTTACCTTGATCTGATCCTTAATGTTTCTAGAAGGATTATAAGAATTGTAATTGCATAAATTAACCAATTCGAGCAAATGACCTATAATCTGCCTTAGGAAGAAATCAGTATTTAGTGCCATGTTCCAAGGATTGTAACTCCTTGCTCAAATTAAATTTGGAGATGACATGGTACTTGTTGGAAAGCTCTCATGACATACTTTAACTTTGATGTCCACCAATGGACCTGGTTTAGCTTGGATCAAGGTGAAAAATGGCCTCAAAGTTGGTGAAAATTCAAGACAGATTCTGTCCAAAATTTCACTAAATGTTGGAAAAAGTGGTCATTTTCATGTTTTTGTGATTTTGATAAATCCATAACTCAAAATCCATGAGGATTTGGAATATTTTGTAGTTGAAACTTTTGAAGTATGTCATGTGAAATTTTGTTTGAGCTTTGGATGGAAGAAAAAGGCTTTAGGGTTTGGGAGTTATGACCTTGCAAAGTTGGTACCAAATCCTATTTTTCTTAGTTTTTCTTGATGGATGATGATCAAAATCATGCATTAACATTGTTTTTTACTTAGGGGAGCCACATTTGTGAAAAAATTCAAAAAATCAAACTTGATTTTGGGCACAATTGACTTTTTATCAGATGAATTCCAAACTGTGTGATATTTTATGCAATCAAGTTCTTGACCTAATTCAAACCTAATGAAGGAATTCCATAGGTGTTTTAGGGTGTCTTGAATCATGTCCCATGGTTTGGGATCATGTCTTGGTCAAAAGTCAATGGTACAGTTGACTTTCATCAAGAAACCCTAATTGGCCCAAATGAATTTGAATCTTTGTATTGCTTGTGAACCAAGCTCTTTGAGTCAATCCAACCTTGTAAATGGATCAATATGATGGATTTAAGGTCTTCAAAACACTTCTCGAGGTCTTGGGTTATGTCTTGCTCCAAAAGTCAACTTAGGGGTGAATTAGGTCAAGAAACCCTAATTCTTGATTTTTGATGAAAGCTTCCCCTGAGGTTAATTTGACTCTATGATTGGGTCTATGAGGTCCCTTTAAGCTTATTGAATCATGTTTTGAGGAATTGGCTCATGCCCAGATGAAAATTTCTTTTTGGAGGCCTTGGTCGACCAACCAGGTATCTGTGTCTGTGTTGAACTGTGTGCACTATGTCTCTGTACTGAATCTGGCAATATATCTGAGATGAATACTCAAACCACTGTCATAGGATACACTGTCTGTAACAATCATAGAATCACAAGTAAGGTATGTAGGAGGCTGGGTTACCTGTAAACCTGTAAACATCCCACCCATACTCACATGTGGTTCCTAGAAAACAAGGCTTGTCAGCTTCGGAGGTTTGAGAAGCGATAGCACATTCAGCCCGTAGGATACAATGCTATGCCAATCAAAGAGGTCGTCCACTGACTCACCTTAGAAAATAAAGATCATCCTATGCAAGTTCCAAAGTGGGCCCTCGGGTGCGAGTGGGTTTGCCACAGAATGTGGTCTGCCACTGTCACCACTAAAGAGAAATGTTTCCACTAAGGTCCTCATGATCGGTCACTAGAATCGACAGCTCTCTAGATCGACATCCTGGAATACGCAAGATGTGTACGCCATGATGGGTCCCAAGATAGCCTCATCTAGCTGTGAATTTCGTGATTACCCAACGTACACAGATGGCACGTAGGTCCCACTACTCTCCACTCTAAATCTAATGTATACTCGAGCCTGTGTACTAGGCTCATCCCTCAGAAAACCCATCCCGCCAAACAGAAAACAGCACAGTCCAGTATAGCATAATATAGCATATGAAATAAAAATGCTAAAATGAAGTAAATACAGTAATATACAGTAATACAGTAAATAACTATACAGTAACAGTAAATACAGCATAACAGTAAACACCCAATGAAAGAAAAGCAAACAAGCCCTAGGATTGACTCGCTTAGGATGGACCAACAATAGGTCAACCTATCCCCAGCAGAGTCGCCAGCTGTCGCTCCCGGGATTTTCATCCAGGTACAAACGCAAAAGTGGCACGAAACAGAGTCGCCAGCAATGTGTATTTATCCCAAGAGAGGGAAAGGAAACACCGCATAAACCTAAAGGGAAAGGAAAGAGCATGGTCTTACAACCAAGAGAACAGGGTTCGGGAGTCGGTTACGCGAGGGGAAGGTATTAGCACCCCCACGCGTCCATCGTACCCGATGGGATCCACGCTTGCTTGTCTCGATCAAAGGGTGTAAGGAAAGATACTGGAAAAAGAACTAGAAATAAGAACTGGAAAAGGAAAGGAGAGAGAAAGAGAAACAAATGTAGGGAAAATAAAAGAAGTGCTCGAATGGGCCCTACCCCACTGCCTACGTATCTCATCGGGAGCATGTGAATCAGAGCGACGTAGTTCCCCTCACTAGGGATGAATTGTTTTTGGTTTTTAGGGAACGTCAACGTTCGCGTCCTAGCAGTTTAGGTGTTGCAGCTCACTGTATGGAGACTTAGGCATTACATGTTTGCGGTAGAATGGAAATGACGCATCCTTAAGGAAGGAGTGAATGAGATGAGAAGAGAAATCCCGAAGGAAAGACGTTATTGTGGTTTTTGTCTTTTAAGAAGTTTTGTTATCTGTTTGCATATGATAGTGTATCTGAATCTTGGTCATTGGAATGTATACATCCTCACATTCCAAGATGGAATGAGTAAGAAAGTACACTAAGGGTGAAGAAGACCCCCACACTTAGTTCCAATTGGCAAGGTTCAAACACACTAGCATACTTGTGTTTATTAAGTGTTTTTGTTTGTTATGAAATGAAGAAGTGTTTTTATTTGTGCCTTCAACAAGTATTGCATTTAAGTCCCTCATAAAAGATCAAATGTTTAACACATTGACCCAAGATGGGCTATATGCTACACATTCTAAGATTACAAGAGAAGACCCCTTTATAATCTTTTCTTTATATGAAAGGCCTAAATTCAATAAATGCTTACCTTTATTAGATATTTTGAATTTTCTTTGAGATGAGAAGATGAAAGACTCAAGAGAGAGAAAGGTAAAAATCTATGTGATCTAAGACTCAATCCTAATTGATTAGTTAAGGGAGTGATCCTAAAGGTTAGTGAGGTTGCAAAACCTAAAGTCTAAAGAGGGAATGAATTAAACAATTCACTTCTAAAGTAGAAGATGAATTGTAACTCAAGAGGGAAAGTAATGAGTTAATCAAAGAAAGCACATAAATGCTTAACAAAACACAAGATTGAATGTTAAAAGATGAAAGGAGAGAAGTTTGAATGTGGATTCCTTATCCACACTCAATTTCAACTTACCAAAGCCCCTACATGGTTAGTAAACAAGGAAACATGCATAAGAAGTAAAAAGTACTTAATACACATTAAAGTTCAAAAGAATGAGATGAAAAATCAAATCTTAAGATCACAACCAGAATTTGCATCATATGGACAACAAGTGAATATCATCATACAAGTTCCAATGAATAGGCAACAATCATCATCCATAGCATTCAAACATGTTTTCATAAGAAAGGAAGATGAAAGATGAAAAGAAAGGAAAGGAACATGCATAAATGGAACATGTAAATAAACAACCAGAATTGAAACAAAATGAAAAATGGTTTATAAACATCTCAAAAGTATTCATGAATCAACATTCAAGACATTCAAGAAGTAATAGAAGAAGAAGTGAAGTGGAAGTTCAAAAGGAAAGTGCAAGCAATACATGTTAAGGATGCACAAAGTTCAAGTTGAAATGAACATGTAAAGATGACCTATAATGTGTACCAAGGACCTATAACATCACATGAATGGCTCATAAAATATGCAAATGCTCATACAAATATGCACAAAAGAATTCATGTAAACATGCACTGAAATTAGAATGATATGACATGTTATTATGCTTCAAATGTAATGCATCAACCAAAAACCAAATGGACATATGAAAATTATGCAAGCATGGTATTTGAATGCTTAAATCAGAAGTAAATCATACATTAAGATGGCATGCCAAAATTCAAAGCAAAATGACTTCAAACAATGCAATTAGGCCAAGTTGAAACATCATGCAAAATGGTGCAAAGATAAGCACCAAAACATGTCATAAAATGACCTAAAAAATAAAAAAAAAATCACCTAACATGCTTCAATGTATTAGTGAATCAATACAAAAAGAATCAGGTCAAAATAGTTTGTAATGATCAAGAACAAAATTCTACCAATTCATGTATCACAATTAGAATGCATACAAATGGAAATTCAAAGAAAAATATGAAACAGGGGTAAAAAGGTCATAAAATCATGAAATAAAAATATCAAAAATTTCCTAAATGTCTCGATAACACTCATGAATTTTTCTAGAACTTTCTGATGTTGATTTGTAATTTTAAAAATTAAAAAGGAAACATGCATAAAATGAAGAAAATAAAAAGAAATTGAAATAAGGGAGGGGGTGCATAAAAGTAAATTTCCAGTTCAAATTTGTTTGGGCTTCAAAACACACGGTGCAAATAGTAATTTAGTCCAGTCCATGTACGCGCTATACACACTAACTATCATGCACTTTCAGTCAAATAAATTCAAAACAATCCACACCCTTGGATCAAGTCCAGTCAACACAATAGTCAAAGTAATTAAATCCAACGCACACGCAAGAAGGCACACACACACTACCATGCACTGCACCACACATTGATTAAGTGAGATCAGAAATAGAACACATGAGGTGCATGTGCATTTTAATATGCTGGCACGTTTTTCACCACACGATTGGAACAAATCAACGGTCACGATTAAAACATGAAACCCTAGCATTCACAGTCACAGGCCAGAGATGACCTCCGGTCATCTTCTTCGGCCAACAACCACCACCTGCAAATCTCACATGTTTACCAAAACACACAATGCACATACCAAAATGAAGCTGAGATAATGGAGATCATGAATACACCACTATTTTTCACGTAACAAGCATGTACACAAAGAACAGAGGAGAAGAAGATATGCCCTAACTTTTGGATCTAAGCCTCTACAAGGCCTATCAACTAGCCGGAGTAAGCAGAGCTTCTATCAAGCTTATATCATCATGAAAACATCAAAATAATCAATAAAAAGTGAGAGAAATGTTTGAGAATTTTAGAACTTGAACTTGCAGTTCTTGGAGATTCTTGAGAACAACCAGTGAAAACACTTGCTCTTCAACCTTGGAGCTTCAAATCAAGCAAAATAAATGTTGTTGGTGTTTGTTATCTTGAGAGCAGAGAGATTCAATGCTGAAATACGCTTGAAGCAAACTTGAGGATTGTGATGGAATCTCCTTCAATCATGTGCCATTGATGATGATGAAGATGAAGTATCGTGCACTCAGAGAAGAAGTTTTGAGAGAGTTGGTGAAAGAAGTGAGAGAATCAGAGAGAAAGTAGAGAGAGCTTTGAGATGAAAATGAGAAAATGAAGCTGAAGATTGAAATGTGAGTGAAGCTTTCTATTTATAAGTTGCTCTAACCATGGTTAAATGGGTGAGTTAACTGAGTCATGATGGTTTAGGTGAGTCATCCCTAACTAACTGAGTCAAGTTAGTTAGGGAGAGCAATGATATGGTGGAGATGGTTCATGGTGTGTTATGGTGAACTATGGTGGAGATGAACTTGAAATGGCACGGCTGTTGTAGCAGAAACTTGTTCAACAAGTTTGGTTCTTTCCACTCTCATGTATGGCACGTGTTATGGCAAGTGTATGAGACATATGTTTGGTTTAATGTGGAAATGATTGGATAGTGTGAGCAATGTACGTGTAAAATGATGTAGAGTTTCAACATTAACCATGAATTTTCATGCTTTGGTAGCAGCAACACACTTGATGCATCAATGGGTGTTTGAAGATGAAATTCTCCATGCATTGTGGATGGTTTGATGAGGTTTTGGAGTCATTGGAAAGAGGGAATATGGGAGAACATGTTTGGTATGAGAAGTGAGTTGAAATGATGCCTCAAACATGCTTAAAAATGACTATGACATCAAGGATGCAAAACTGATTGATGGGCGTATCAAGTGGTTGATTGGCAAGGCAAGCCTGGCATGGAATTTCAGCATAATCACCCCATCTTGAGACCAAGATTTCTCCCTCATAACTTGACCAAATGAAATTTTGTCCAACATGAACATTGAAGAGGGCATTGCAAGGAATAAATTTGATGTTGAAAAGTTTTTCATATGAAGCCTCTAACCATGAGAAAAATGGGTAAACATTTGGCACACCACCTGTTTGTAAAAAAGATGGCGCGTGGGCCTAGAAATCCTTGGTCATGACCTGATTTTGGACCTACTTTGCTCAAACTTTGATCAATCATATCTCACTCAATTTTTATCCAATGGAGATGTTCTACACATGGATTTGAAGCTTGAAACAAGATCTTTTGTTGTGGCCTGGTGGAATTTTCATTTCATGTTTCAATTTTGAATGGCCTTGGTTCAAAGTCTGGTGCAAAATGGCCCAAAATTACTATTTTTGGAAACCCTACTTCTTCCAAAAATGGCAACTTTTCAAATCTTAATTTTTCATGATCCTTTTGAAGTTTCTTGATCAAATTTTGTACATTGGTCACATATAACATGAATTTCATGAATTTGGCCTCAAAAAGTCAAGAGTTGACTTTTTCCTCTGATTATTTGACTTAACCCCAATTTCCCTGATTTTTTATCTTTCTTCCAATTGAACCACTTCTAAAACCAATTGAGAGGCAATTTTGCACACACATACACATAAGGACATGTAGAATACCATGACATCAAGTTTTGTCCAAAAAATCAAAGATGACCTAATTTAATTGGAAACCCTAGTTTTGGTACCCACCTCCTAGGGGAAAAATGTGCAGTCTTCAATTTCAAATTCCTCGGAGTATGTTGTGTATCCTCTTAAAGGATGATGAGATATGCCACTTGAGGGTGATTTTGAACCAATGAACCATCTCTTTTGAGGGTTTTCCTTCATTTTTTGGATCTCTTGCATAGTGAAAGATGTAGTGCTTCAATCTCCTATTGAATCTCGCCTTCTTGAGGTTTTGGATGATCAATTGAGGTAGTATGAGACATGAAAGACCTCTTGTCTTGCCTTGGGGCAACTTGTTTGACCTCTTGTGCCTTGAATGATTCCTTGATTGTCCATCTTTCCCTTTATCACATGCCCTGATGGTAAGAGGGATGTTATGCTTCATTTTTCTATGTTAAAGATGCAATGCAATGCTAATGAGATGGATATGATATGATATATGATAATGCTATGCTATGATGCCAAAAGGGAGAGCAAATTTTGGGGTATTACAGCTGCCCCTATTCAAACGCTGTAGACCTGAACGTCTGAAAGCGATTGCTTTCAGACTTTCAAGGTATATAGTGATTGAATACCAAATATAACCAAAAATTTGCTCTGGATGACGAAGAACAAAAGGGATATAAACCCAACGAGACTGCTGGATTGAATCTTCAATGAAACGTTGTCGGAGGGATCTGTCTTTTGAACGACGCCAGACAACTACTGGCTTGCCATACTGTCGATGGACTTTCAACAATGTCTTTTTGAACGATGCCAGACGACTACTGGCTTGCCATACTGTCGATGGACTTTCAACAATGTCTTTTTGAACGACGCCAGGCGACTACTGGCTTGCCATACTGTCTATGGACTTTCAACAATGTCTTTTTGAACGACGCCCGACGACTACTGGCTTGCCATACTGTCGATGGACTTTCAATAATGTCTTTTTGAACGACGTCAGACGACTACTGGCTTGCCATACTGTCGATGGACTTTAGCTGCTCTGCCATTCTACACGATGGACTTTTACCAATTCGTGTTGGATTTCTGCCAATCTGTCGTTGGACTTTTACTAATTCGTGTTGGATTTCTGCCAATCTATCGTTGGACTTCAACGATTACCAAACCAGCTTTGGAATCTCAAACTTGCCATCTTCCGATGGACTTTTTGCAGCTTTGCCAAACTGTCGTTGGACTTTGGTGCTTACCAAACCGGCTTTGGAAGCTTCGCCAAATGATCACTCCACCTGCTGGAACAACCACCTGCAATACTATCCCACCTGCTGGAATAATATGAATAAACTGTATATAATGATCCTCCCACCTGCTGGAAGAATCATCTGCAATATTATCCCACCTGCTGGAATAATGTGAACAAACTGTATGTAACGATCATCCCACCTGCTGGAACAACCATCTGCAATACTATCCCACCTGCTGGAATAATATGAACAATTGTTTGTATGATAAAAATAAATTGGACTTTGAGCTGTAAATGAGCAATACTGAGAATTACACCACCGGCTGGGTAATATCATACGCTGACACTTTGCTGAAGAAGAGGGTCCATCGATCTATTTAGACCTTGCTGGGGAATGCCTTTTGAGAGGATTTTACAGAAGATCAAACGTCCTCAAACTCTACTGGGGACAACAGATCGGGAACATCTTTTGCTGGGAAAATTCAAAATGCCCCCATGCTCGGGAAGGTCAACAACTCCGCTGGGAATTATTCTTTGACAAATTTCACATGCTGAAACCTGCGGGAAATATGACACTACCACTTGCTGGCACATCCTGCCGAGAATAAACGCCACAAGGAATGTTGCTGCGTGAAGCTTCGTCTCTTAAGAGGATTTTATAGAAAACCAAGCATTTTCAAACTCTTAGACGAACACCCTGTCTTCAACTTCCGAACATTCGCTCTTGCACTACCCTTCACATCGTCTGCGAGGTACCGGAGGATTTGCACACGTTGTTGACATGGAATGCTCACTGCACTAATAACCGTTATCAACACAGAAGATTCAATCTTCGATAATCGTTGTCGTCACAAAACCCGGTGGGAATGAAAGAATCGACTTAATAAGATACAACAGTATCAAGTCATAGCAAATATCTGGCGATTATGCTGAGATAACTTTCGTGCTGCTTGGATCGATCGTACTCATTACCTGCAACAGAAAAGATATATGCACATGCCCCAGGATATTGCGTGGTCTTTTGAATCCACCGTCCAAGGTTGTCCAACAAGAAAAGTAATTTTAATTGTCTTTTTTGTGCATGTTTTTGCAAGGCCATGACATTTTCAAAGTAATGTTTTATTATCAAAAATCGGACGTTTTTGCAAACAAAACAGTAAAATGAAAATAAAAGCTTGTGACTGAATATTCAAATTTATTGATGGAATGCCAAAATCGGCGAATTTACAATCGGAAGTAAACCCCTGAAAGAGTTGATTGCCATAAAATTGAGAAAAGAAACCTATCCTAATGATAATGCGGAAATTGGATTCCAACTGATTTCTGATTCTGTTATAGCCAGTATGTATTCCAACTCTTCGTGATCGGAACAATTCCTCCTTCGGAAACTTTGCTAGTTTGCTGAAGAGTAGAGAACGTACAGATTAATTCAGACTGCAGTCATTCGCTTAAATCCCTCTTTTGCGTGGATCGCCTTTTTCAGGTTTTCAATCCACCGGGATACCCATTTTTGCCTAAGTTGCCCTTTCGGGTTTTCAACTTACCGGGTGTACAATTTTTTTTGCTTATATCCCTAATTTTTGCCCGAACCTTTATTCTGTTTTTGGTTCGCCGGGATGCCCTTTTTTTTGCCTGAATTTTTTTCCTTTTTTTTTATCCAGCGGGTCTATTTATACGAAGTATTTTTTAACTGCATCTGAATTAACAGGGGATGAGAAGTCTTCACCATCCATGGTTGTCAGCAATAAGGCTCCACATGAGAAAACCTTTTTAACCACGAATGGACCTTCATAATTAGGAGTCCATTTGCCCCTGTGATCTGTACTCGGAGGAAGTATTCTCTTGATTACCACATCTCCGACCTTGTAAACTTGAGGCCGAACCTTTTGATCGAATGCCCTCTTCATTCTGCGCTGATATAGCTGGCCATGACATACTGCTGCTAATCGCTTCTCCTCAATAAGGCTCAGCTGATCAAATCTGGCTCGCACCCATTCAGCTTCATCTAGCTTAACGTCCATCAATACTCGGAGAGAGGGAATCTCAACTTCTATCGGTAGAACTGCCTCCATACCGTATACAAGTGAGTATGGTGTTGCCCTAGTGGACGTGTGGACTGATGTTCGATACCCATGCAAAGCCAATGGTAACATCTTATGCCAATCTTTGTACGTGACAACCATCTTCTGCACAATCTTCTTGATATTTTTGTTGGCCGCTTCGACCGCGCCATTCATCTTTGGGCAGTACGGAGAAGAATTGTGATGCTCGATTTTGAAGTCCCGACATAGCTCAGCCATCATCTTATTATTCAAATTAGAACCATTATCAGTAATGATTCTTTTGGGCACTCCATATCGACAAATGATATCTCGTTTCAAGAAACGAGCTACCACTTGCTTAGTGACATTGGCATAAGACGCTGGTTCAACCCATTTAGTGAAGTAATCAATGGCGACCAAGATGAAACGATGGCCATTTGAAGCAGTAGGCTCAATTTTCCCGATCATATCAATGCCCCACATTGCAAAGGGCCACGGAGAGGACATGACACTCAATGGATTGGGAGGAACGTGTACTTTGTCTGCATAGATCTGGCATTTATGACACTTGCGAGCATACTTGCAGCAGTCTGACTCCATTGTCAACCAATAATACCCCAATCTCAACAATTTCTTAACCATCGCATGTCCCCCGGCATGGGCACCGAAAGAGCCTTCGTGCACTTCAATCATTAACAGGTCTGCTTCGTGTCTATCCATGCATCTGAGCAGAACCGTGTCAAAATTTCTTTTATACAGCACGCCATCTTTGTTCAAGAAGAAACTACCGGCTAGCCTTCTTAATGTCTTCTTGTCTTTGGAAGATGCCCCAGGCGGGTATTCTTGATTTTTCAAGAAGCATTTAATGTCATGGTACCAAGGCTTGTCGTCAGACACTGCATCAACTTCAAACACAAAAGCAGGTCTATCAAGATGAGATACGTCAATCCTGGGTACAAAGTTCCAACCATGCACTTTGATCATCGAAGATATAGTGGCCAAGGCGTCTGCAAACTTATTTTCATCTCTGGGAACATGGTACAACTTGACAGTTGTAAAGAATGTCAGCAATCTCCTCGTATAATCTCTATACGGAATCAAATTCTGCTGATGTGTGTGCCAAGTTCCCTTTACTTGATTAATTACCAGTGCTGAATCACCAAAGATATCGAGGGTCTTGATTCGTAAATCAATAGCTTCCTCAATCCCTAGTATGCAAGCTTCGTATTCTGCTTCATTGTTGGTACACCCGAAAGTTACTCGGGCAGTGAAGGGCATGTGAACGCCTTCTGGCGTAATGAGAACTGCACCAACTCCGCACCCATTCATATTAACGGCCCCGTCAAACATCAAACTCCATTTGGATTCAGGGTCAGGCCCCTCCTTCAGAAGTGGTTCCTCGCAGTCTTTCGCTTTGAGAAACATGATGTCCTCATCAGGGAAATCAAACCTTATGGGTTGGTAATCATCAAGAGGTTGTTGCGCAAGATAATCTGACAGTATACTTCCTTTGATTGCCTTTTGCGAAGTAAATTAAATATTGTACTCCGTTAGTACCATCTGCCACCTTGCAACTCTGCCTGTAAGTGCCGGTTTCTCAAAAATATACTTGACCGGATCCAATTTTGAGATCAACAGGGTTGTATGTGTGAGCATATATTGTCTCAATCGCTTGGCGGCCCATGCGAGTGCACATCATGTCTTCTCAAGCATTGAATAACGTGATTCACAATCTGTAAACTTCTTGCTCAGGTAGTAGATAGCATGTTCTTTCCTACCTGTCTCGTCGTGTTGACCGAGAACACAATCCATGGATCCTTCGAGCACTGTCAAGTACATAATCAGTGGTCTCCCTTGAACGGGAGGTATCAGAATAGGAGGTTCCTGCAAATATCTTTTTATCTTATCGAATGCATTTTGACAATCATCATTCCACCTGACCGTTTGATCTTTTCTTAGCATTTTGAATATCGGTTCGCATGTGGCAGTTAGGTGAGATATGAACCTTGAAATGTAGTTCAATCTCCCTAGAAAGCCGCGAACTTCTTTCTCAGTTCTCGGTACAGGCATATCTTGTATAGCTTTCACTTTAGCAGGATCAACCTCTATTCCTTTTTCACTGATAATGAAACCAAGCAATTTTCCAGACCGCACGCCAAAAGTACATTTGTTAGGATTCAGTCTCAACCTAAATTTCCTCAACCTCTCAAACAACTTCTTCAAGTTGATCAGATTTTTCTCTTCTGTCTTTGATTTAGCAATCATGTCATCCACATAGCACTCGATCTCATTATGAATTAGATCGTGGAATAACGTCACCATTGCTCTTTGATAAGTTCCCCCTGCGTTCTTCAACCCAAAAGGCATTACTTTGTAACAGAAGGTACCCCACGGGGTAATGAATGTCGTCTTCTCCATGTCTTCAGGCGCCATATTTATCTGATTGTACCCGGAGAATCCATCCATAAATGAGAACACTGAAAACTGAGCAGTATTGTCAACCAGCACATCAATATGAGGGAGTGGAAAGTCATCTTTAGGGCTCGCCCTATTGAGATCTCTGTAATCCACGCACATTCTGACTTTGCCATCTTTCTTCGGCACCGGTACTATGTTGGCCACCCAGGGAGGATAGTTGGTTACTGCCAAAAAACCTACATCCAACGGTTTCTGTACCTCTTCCTTGATCTTCAAAGCCATTTCTGGTTTTGTTCTGCGCAGCTTTTGCTTGACCGGTGGACAGTCCTCTTTCAATGGTAGTCTATGCACAACTATGTCTGTATCTAAACCTAGCATATCTTGATATGACCAAGCAAAGATGTCAACGTATTCACGAAGCATGACTATCAGCTCTTGCTTTACATCAGCCCGCAGATTTGCACCGATCTTGATCTCTTTCTTGCTTTCTTCTGACCCAATATTGATAACCTCAAGAGCTTCCTGATGAGGCTGAATGTTCTTTTCTTCCTGTTTCAACAATCTAGCCAACTCTTCCGGGAGTTCATAGTCTTCATCACTTTCCTCCTCGGCTTGATAAATCGGATTGTCGAAATCATACGTGGGCATAACAGAATAATTTTCAGAGGAATTCACAAAATCACGTCTGCATGATTGGATTGATGCTTTATTTTAGATTATTTTTGCTTGAAAACAAAAGAAAAGAAAGTGCATTATCATTTTTAATTTTCTTTGTGCAAAAATAAAAATAAAGAAGGAATAAAGGAACACAAATTTGTAAACAAAAACGTCATTTTTATTGATATTTGAACAATATATGAGAAAATATTGTGGCCGTACAAATGGATCCTCACACCTTGGGCAGAGTGTGGGATTTTATGCATTATGAAAGACAAGAATTATTACTCTGAATGGTGTATAACATGAATGATTTCTTCACTAGACCAGTTTTGCAATGCCTCGCCCGGAGCCAGTGAATACACCCATCTGTCCAAATAATCGGAGCTTTCAGCGTCATCTTCTATTGCTGAGCAGGACTGATTAGGGTTGATAATTCCTCCACTGTTGAAATTGATTGGCCCACGGAATCGGGGAACTAGCGTCCGGCCCGGCTGGTATCCAATGCCAAACTTATTTTCTTTCATAAGCAGTCGATAGCTTTACCCCAACCTTGGGCATTTTCGCTTTCAACCACTTCTCTGGCCTGCTTGTAGGACGCAATTGATGCACTCGGCCCAACTGGCACATTCGACACCACTGATGCTGAAGTAGATTCTGGGGATTTGTTAATATTCAGGACTTCAAAAGACTGGCACAGGGTTTCATGAATCTCTCCATCCATTTCCACATATTTGAAAGTGGATAAATGACTCACAAATATATCTTCCTCACCGCAAACAGTGACCACTTGACCCTCGAACACGTATTTGAGCTTTTGATGTAGTGTGGAGGTAACTGCGCCTGCTTCGTGAATCCACGGTCGGCCTAACAAGCAGCTGTAAGCAGGCTGAATGTCCATAGCGTGAAAGATTGTCTTGAATATCTATGGACCAACCTGTATTGGTAATTCTACCTCTCCAAACACCGATCTTTGGGATCCATCAAAAGCTCTCACAATCAGATCGCTGGGTCTAAGAATCAATCCATCTACTTCAATTTTCATCAGGGCCTTTTTGGGTAACACGTTCAAGGAAGAAACTGTGTCGACTAGCACATGCGACAAAATAGCTCCTTTGCATTCAAGTGTGATGTGCAACGCTTTGTTGTGATTACGTCCATCTGGAGTCAAATCCCTATTCGTAAACCCCAACCCGTGGCTCACATTGACATTAGAAATTACTCCCTCCAACTGATTCACCGTAATCTCTTGGGGAACATATGCCATATTCAAAACCTTCAACAAAGCAGCCCGGTGTGCATCTGAACTCATTAACAGGGATAATATAGAGATTTTAGAGGGTGTCTGATTGAGCTGATCAATGATCTTATAATCGCTCTTTTTGATAATCCTCATAAATTCCTCAACATCATTATCAAAATTGACTTTAGGGTCCTCTTCCTGCACGGGCACCTTGTCATCAACAACCTGCTTTCCTTTTGCTCTTGCAGCGATTTCAGCTTCTTTATCACTCCTTAGAGTCTGGGGAGCAAACAGTCGACCACTCCTGGTGAAACCACTTGGTCCACTGACATTCTCAACACTGGTACCAACAGCAGCCTCTGGTTTCTGTTGACTTCCTCCTTGATGAGTATTAGTTCCATATTGCCATGGAACTGCCCTATTAGACACATAAGAAGCAGATTCAGGAACCATAATCGTAACTGGTCTCGGCCTCTCGGGCACGATGATAGCAACAGGCTCTTCAACGGGCACCTGTATCTCAACTGGATTATAATAAATGGTAACGGCAGAAACATCTTTTTCCTTCTCTATCTTATCAAACTGAAGGCTTCCTTCGTCCATAAAATCCTGCAGTCCAACTTTCAACTTACTGCAACCATTAATCTATCTTGAACAATCTTCACAATCAAAGTCACATCCAGGAAATACCTTTCCTTTTAACAAACGCTCTTTTACAATCAACAGCGGAGTCTTTACCAAATTAACATCGGTAATCAGATTCAATTTCTCACCATCAGAAATAGCATTCATGCTTGCACCTCCATGATGGGGCATTGGATTATCACGAGCATTCGGCGGCTTAGAGAAATTAATAGCTTTTGCGTCAATCAAGTCTTGAACCTTATGTTGAAAAGCCCAGCACTTTTCTATCGAGTGACCTGGCGCACCAGAATGAAATTCACATCGAGCATTAGCATCATAACCTTGAGGCAATTTTCCAGTATCTAGCGGCCTCATAGTATGAAGTTTAACTAGCTTCTCTCTGAGCAATTGTGGTAACAAAGCAGCATATGTCATAGGCAAGGGATCAAACTTACTATCCCTTGGTCTATTAGTCTGGAATCGGGGTCTAGCTTGCTGATCTGGAGCTTGCTGTCCTGCCAGAACCAGAATGGTTACAGCATCCACCTGATGATAGGACTGAGTCCTGCCTCTGCCCTGTCCTCTATGCACAGCACTGGACTCCCCTTCTCTTTTCCTTGGTCCATTAGCAAAGGGTTTCCTCGAACTCGAAGCACCAGTCCCACTGACGTCTTGAATCTTACCCAACTTCAGCAGACTCTCTATTCGTTCCCCAGCAATAACAATGTCGGTAAACCCTGTTGAAGGACACGCAACCAATCTATCCAAATACGGCCCTTGGAGTGTGCTCATGAACATATCAACCATCTCACGATCAGCCAAAGGTGGTTGAACTCGAGCAGCCAATTCTCTCCATCTTTGTGCGTACTGCTTAAAGCCCTCCTTATGATCCTGAGTCATACTCTGCAGCTGAGTACGATTGGGTGCCATATCCAAATTATATTGATATTGCTTCAGAAATGCATCGCACAAATCTTTCCAGCTCTTTATATGAACCCTATCCAGCTTAACGTACCATTCCAGGGAGGCGCCTGACAGGCTATCCTGGAAAAAATACATCCAGAGCTTCTGGTCTTCAGTATAAGCGGTAATCTTGCAATTGTAAGCTTGCAAATGTGTTTTGGGATAGGTACTGCCATTGTACTTATCCAATGTAGGGAGCTTGAACTTGGGAGGGATTCTTACACCTTGCACGAGACCCATGTCTTCTACGTCAATTCCCAGAGGATTTTGGCTCTCAATAGCCTTGAGTCTTTCATCTAACCCTTCGTACTTCCGGTCGTCATTGTAGAACCCCATGTCGTTGTTGAATGCGGTAAACTGGTCATCTTGACCAACCTCATTATTATCAAATCCCAGATGTACCCCACCAGCAGGGATGGTGCCAACAGGAGGAGTGCGCACATTGTGATTTGGGATTTCAGTCTCCAGCCTCTGAATAGTGACTCTCATGGCATCTTGACTAACCCTCATGGTTTCCTGACCGGCCCTCAGCTCCTGCTGACCTTGAGCAATCCCCTGCATAAGGTTCATGAACTGTTCCATTCTCCCCCTCAAATCAGCTAATTCAGTCTGAACTTGTTCCATGACTCTGGCTTAATTGCGTCGGGTAGAATATCGGTGAACTGGGGTATCAGCTATCGTGCCTGAAAACCAAATAAAGGTTAGCAGGCGCCTGCAAAAAAGAAAACCTGCAATGCAAAAATGATATGCTATGCAAATGCAAAGTTATGTTTGTCATTTCAAGATACTTTTCATATCCTGATTCCAAACGTAACCACGAATTCCTGACGACCAGAAATCATGATTATTGAGTTTTGCCTTGAAGAGATATACGCCAATCACAAATATCTGATGACCAGAAATAGTGATTTTGTAGTGTGCCAGTGTGTAGATATCTTATCACGTCACACATATCTGAAGACCAGAAATTGTGAACAGAAATATCTCATTTCATACAAATTCCCAAAGGTTTTCAAGCACATTTGTCATAGTTTCAGCAACAGAATAAGAAACAAGTAGTCAAATGGATCCACCAACAATTCTGATGGTAACCATTGCAAATTACAAAGAAATGACAAAAAATCATTAATCCGATAACTCTACATCTTTCAGCTTCTGGCTGGAATACTTAATCTCTTCGAACAGGATGCGGGTACGCTGATGATGTGGCTTCTCAATCAGCTCTTTGATTACGACGTCCCTTTTTTCCAGTGCATCAGATAATGAGCCCATGTGCATCAGCAAGGCTTCATCTTCATTGGCTCCTTTGCGCCTCTTGATTCCAGCTTGAATTTTAACCAGCTTCAGATCTGCCGTGACATCTTCAAGCTCTTTGTTGGCAGTTTTCAGCTTATCTTCAGCATTCCTTGCCTGTTCTTGACTTTTGCCAAGGTCCTCTCGATACCTTTTTCTTTCTACATGTGCTTTCTTCAGCTCTTCATCTTTATCTTTTAACTGGGTCAGCAATTCAGAGTTTTCAATTCTGACTTCATCCCAAGCTTGACGAAGTTTAGCTAATGAATCCCTGCTTCGGGCTAACGCCTGCTTTGTAGTCTTGTGAGCTTGACTAGTATCATCTGCTCCCAAAGTAAGTTTCCGAAAGTACCGAGCTCTATCGTCGAAATCTTCTTCTTTGTCTGCTAAGATTTTCTCCGCTTTCAGGGCTCTCTTCTCCAAATCTTTGTTGTCAGCCAAAGCTTTCTGAAGATATCTGCTCATTCCAGAGTTCTCTATCTGCAACTCTCTGACCATTTTCTTCCATTTCTCGCACTCTTCAGCCGGTACCAAGGAGTGTTGATTTGGACATAAGAGAATCTCTCTTGAAAAGGGTAGCAACAGCTCTTTGACCTTCATCTCAATCCAAGCATCATAGTTAGGGTACGATCTACAGTCTCCTTTGCCAAAAATTAACTTTCCTTCTCTTTGCCTAAATTTCCAGGCATTTATTACTTCTGACACTCTTTCATTCTTGGTTCCCACGAAAAATAGAGAAGCACTAATCTCTTCATCAGCAGGAGGATTTCTCGAAGCATAACCAAATTGTCTAACAGCCAACACCGGGTTGTAATTAATCCCACCTCTTCTTCCAAGTAGAGGCACATTCGGAAAACTTCCACATTTAACAATAAGCTCTATTGTCAGTAATTTGGGATCAAACCAAATGATGTTATTGGCAGTCAAACCTATCAATCTCTTAGACCATTTCATTGTCTCAATAGTTTCTACGAAAGCACCTGTTCGAGGTAAATGTTTGAAGAGCCAATGACATAACAATTGGGTACAGCAACTAACTAGACTTCCTCTTCCCTTCTCATTTTTGTAGTGTACTAAGTAATAAAAATCCCCTAGCAGGGTAGGAATCAGATTCTTCGAAACGAACACTTTCATCGCCTGCATATCAACAAAGCTAGGCTGACCGGGGAAAAGCACCAAACCATAGATACAAAGAGCTAACACAGCATTGTAAGTAGTCCAGTTTTTAACCTTGGCAGCTTCCTGAGCTTGTTGGAAAAGAAACTCCAAATGAAATCCTTCATCTTCTTTAAGTTTACTCAGGCCACTTTTCACAACAAACAGGTCCAGATGTAGAACAACAGCAATTACTTCAGGGGTAAGAGCACCTTCAGAAAAATACGGTGTAGAAGACGTGACTGGAATTCCCAAAATAAATGAGAATTCCTCCAAAGTGGGCATCAAAATGTAATCAGGGAACAGGAAACATCTCATTGATGGTTCATAAAACTGTAAGAAAGTGTGCAACCCATCCTTCTCATACTTTGTGAATGCACATACCATTTTAATCAGCTCTCCATATTCCTTCTGAAAAGTGCTGAGAACGCCAGAACCAGCCATGTTTATCATCTTGTTCAATGAATCCAGCTTAGGATCAGGGAATTTATATGGCACATTGTTCTTCCTTTTAACCTCAACTTCTTGGGAACTCATGATTGGAATCAAACAATATGGTAGGTGCCTGAAAATGACAAACATAACCTATTATGATATGAGTATGCAAATGCAAAAGGCATGTGATCAGGTATCCAGGTGTCTGTGTCTGTGTTGAACTGTGTGCACTGTGTCTCTGTACTGAATCTGGCAATATATCTGAGATGAATACTCAAACCACTGTCATAGGATACACTGTCTGTAACAATCATAGAATCACAAGTAAGGTATGTAGGAGGCTGGGTTACCTGCAAACCTGTAAACATCCCACCCATACTCACATGTGGTTCCTAGAAAACAAGGCTTGTCAGCTTCGGAGGTTTGAGAAGCGATAGCACATTCAGCCCGTAGGATACAATGCTATGCCAATCAAAGAGGTCGTCCACTGACTCACCTTAGAAAATAAAGGTCATCCTATGCAAGTTCCAAAGTGGGCCCTCGGGTGCGAGTGGGTTTGCCACAGAATGTGGTCTGCCACTGTCACCACTAAAGAGAAATGTTTCCACTAAGGTCCTCATGATCGGTCACTAAAGTCGACAGCTCTCTAGATCGACATCCTGGAATACGCAAGATGCGTACGCCATGATGGGTCCCAAGATAGCCTCGTCTAGCTGTGAATTTCGTGATTACCCAACGTACACAGATGGCACATAGGTCCCACTACTCTCCACTCTAAATCTAAGTGTATACTCGAGCCTGTGTACTGGGCTCATCCCTCAGAAATCCCATCCCGCCAAACAGAAAACAGCACAGTCTAGTATAACATAATATAGCATATGAAATGAAAATGCTAAAATGCAGTAAATACAGTAATATATAGTAATACAGTAAATAACTATACAGTAACAGTAAATACAGCATAACAAAAAACACCCAATGAAAGAAAAGCAAACAAGCGCTAGGATTGACTCGCTTAGGATGGACCAGCAATAGGTCAACCTATCCCCAACAGAGTTGCCAGCTGTCGCTCCCGGGATTTTCATCCAGGTACAAATGCGAAAGTGGCACGAAACAGAGTCGCCAGCAATGTGTATTTATCCCAAGAGAGGGAAAGGAAACACCGCATAAACCTGAAGGGAAAGGAAAGAGCATGGTCTTGCGACCAAGAGAACAGGGTTCGGGAGTCGGTTACGCCAGGGGAAGGTATTAGCACCCCCACGCGTCCATCGTACCCGATGGGATCCACGCTTGCTTGTCTCGATCAAAGGGTGTAAGGAAAGATACTGGAAAAAGAACTGGAAAGAAGAACTGGAAAAGGAAAGGAGAGAGAAAGAGAAACAAATGTAGGGAAAATAAAAGAAGTGCTCGAATGGGCCCTACCCCACTGCCTACGTATCTCATCGGGAGCATGAGAATCAGAGCGACGTAGTTCCCCTCACTAGGGATGAATTGTTTGTGTTTTTTAGGGAACGTCAACGTTCGCGTCCTAGCAGTTTAGGTGTTGCAGCTCGTTGTATGGAGACTTAGGCGTTACCTGTTTGCGGTAGGACGGAAATGACGCATCCTTAAGGAAGAAGTGAATGAGATGAGAAGATAAATCCCGAAGGAAAAACGTTATTGTTGGTTTTTGTCTTTTAAGAAGTTTTGTTATCTGTTTGCATATGATAGTGTATCTGAATCTTGGTCATTGGAATGTATACATCCTCACATTCCAAGATGGAATGAGTAAGAAAGTACACTAAGGGTGAAGAAGACCCCCACACTTAGTTCCAATTGGCAAGGTTCAAACACACTAGCATACTTGTGTTTATTAAGTGTTTTTGTTGGTTATGAAATGAAGAAGTGTTTTTATTTGTGCCTTCAACAAGTATTGCATTTAAGTCCCTCATACAAGATCAAATGTTTAACACATTGACCCAAGATGGGCTATATGCTACACATTCTAAGATTACAAGAGAAGACCCCTTTATAATCTTTTCTTTATATGAAAGGTCTAAATGTAATAAATGCTTACCTTTATTAGATATTTTGAATTTTCTTTGAGATGAGAAGATGAAAGACTCAAGAGAGAGAAAGGTAAAAATCTATGTGATCTAAGACTCAATCCTAATTGATTAGTTAAGGGAGTGATCCTAAAGGTTTGTGAGGTTGCAAAACCTAAAGTCTAAAGAGGGAATGAATTAAACAATTCACTTCTAAAGTAGAAGATGAATTGTAACTCAAGAGGGAAAGTAATGAGTTAATCAAAGAAAGCACATAAATGCTTAACAAAACACAAGATTGAATGGTAAAAGATGAAAGGAGAGAAGTTTGAATGTGGATTCCTTATCCACACTCAATTTCAACTTACCAAAGCCCCTACATGGTTAGTAAACAAGGAAACATGCATAAGAAGTAAAAAGTACTTAATACACATTAAAGTTCAAAAGAATGAGATGAAAAATCAAATCTTAAGATCACAACCAGAATGTGCATCATATGGACAACAAGTGAATATCATCATACAAGTTCCAATGAATAGGCAACAATCATCATCCATAGCATTCAAACATGTTTTCATAAGAAAGGAAGATGAAAGATGAAAAGAAAGGAAAGGAACATGCATAAATGGAACATGTAAATCAACAACCAGAATTGAAACTAAATGAAAAATGGTTTATAAACATCTCAAAAGTATTCATGAATCAACATTCAAGACATTCAAGAAGTAATAGAAGAAGAAGTGAAGTGGAAGTTCAAAAGGAAAGTGCAAACAATACATGTTAAGGATGCACAAAGTTCAAGTTGAAATGAACATGTAAAGATGACCTATAATGTGTACCAAGGACCTATAACATCACATGAATGGCTCATAAAATATGCAAATGCTCATACAAATATGCACAAAAGAATTCATGTAAACATGCACTAAAATTAGAATGATATGACATGTTATTATGCTTCAAATGTAATGCATCAAACAAAAATCAAATGGACTTATGAAAATTATTCAAGCATGGTATTTGAATGCTTAAATCATAAGTAAATCATACATCAAGATGGCACGCCAAAATTCAAAGCAAAATGACTTCAAACAATGCAATTAGGTCAAGTTGAAACATCATGCAAAATGGTGCAAAGATAAGCATCAAAACATGTCATAAAATGACCTAAAAAATCAAACAAAAATCACCTAACATGCTTCAATGTATTAGTGAATCAATTCAAAAATAATTAGGTTAAAATAGTTTGTAATGATCAAGAACAAAATTCTACCAATTGATGTATCACACTTAGAATGCATACAAATGGAAATTCAAAGAAAAATATGAAACAGGGGTAAAAAGGTCATAAAATCATGAAATAATAATATCAAAATTTTCCTAAATGTCTTGATAACACTCATGAATTTTTCTAGAATTTTCTGATGTTGATTTGTAATTTTAAAAATTAAAAAGAAAACGTGCATAAAATGAAGAAAATAAAAAGAAATTGAAATAAGGGAGGGGGTGCATAAAAGTAAATTTCCAGTTCAAATTTGTTTGGGCTTCAAAACACACGGTGCAAATAGCAATTTAGTCCAGTCCATGTACGCACCATACACACTAACTATCATGCATTTTCAGTCAAATAAAATCAAAACAATCCACACCCTTGGATCAAGTCCAGTCAACACAATAGTCAAAGTAATTAAATCCAACGCACACGCAAGAAGGCACACACACACTACCATGCACTGCACCACACATTGATTAAGTGAGATCAGAAATAGAACACGTGAGGTGCATGTGCATTTTAATGTGCTAGCACGTTTTTCACCACACGATTGGAACAAATCAACGGTCACGATTAAAACATGAAACCCTAGCATTCACAGTCACCGGCCGGAGATGACCTCCAGTCATCTTCTCCGGCCAACAACCACCGCCTGCAAATCTCACATGTTCACCAAAACACACAATGCGTATACCAAAATGAAGCTGAGATAATGGAGATCATGAATACACCACTATTTTTCACGTAACAAGCATGTACACAAAGAACAGAGGAGAAGAAGATATGCCCTAACTTTTGGATCTAAGCCTCTACAAGGCCTATCAACTAGTCGGAGTAAGCAGAGCTTCTATCAAGCTTATATCATCATGAAAACATCAAAATAATCAATAAAAAGTGAGAGAAATGTTTGAGAATTTTAGAACTTGAACTTGCAGTTCTTGGAGATTCTTGAGAACAACCAGTGAAAACACTTGCTCTTCAACCTTGGAGCTTCAAATCAAGCAAAATAAATGTTGTTGGTGTTTGTTATCTTGAGAGCAGAGAGATTCAATGCTGAAATACGCTTGAAGCAAACTTGAGGATTGTGATGGAATCTCCTTCAATCATGTGCCATTGATGATGATGAAGATGAAGTATCGTGCACTCAGAGAAGAAGTTTTGAGAGAGTTGGTGAAAGAAGTGAGAGAATCAGAGAGAAAGTAGAGAGAGCTTTGAGATGAAAATGAGAAAATGAAGCTGAAGATTGAAATGTGAGTGAAGCTTGCTATTTATAAGTTGCTCTAACCATGGTTAAATGGGTGAGTTAACTGAGTCATGATGGTTTAGGTGAGTCATCCCTAACTAACTGAGTCAAGTTAGTTAGGGAGAGCAATGATATGGTGGAGATGGTTCATGGTGTGTTATGGTGAACTATGGTGGAGATGAACTTGAAATGGCACGGCTGTTGTAGTAGAAACTTGTTCAACAAGTTTGGTTCTTTCCACTCTCATGTATGGCACGTGTTATGGCAAGTGTATGAGACATATGTTTGGTTTAATGTGGAAATGATTGGATAGTGTAAGCAATGTACGTGCAAACTGATGTAGAGTTTCAACATTAACCATGATTTTTCATGCTTTGGTAGCAGCAACACACTTGATGCATCAATGGGTGTTTGAAGATGAAATTCTCCATGCATTGTGGATGGTTTGATGAGGTTTTGGAGTCATTGGAAAGAGGGAATATGGGAGAACATGTTTGGTATGAGAAGTGAGTTGAAATGATGCTTCAAACATGCTTAAAAATGACTATGACATCAAGGATGCAAAACTGATTGATGGGCGTATCAAGTGGTTGATTGGCAAGGCAAGCCTGGCATGGAATTTCAGCATAATCACCCCATCTTGAGACCAAGATTTCTCCCTCATAACTTGACCAAATGAAATTTTGTCCAACATGAACATTGAAGAGGGCATTGCAAGGAATAAATTTGATGTTGAAAAGTTTTTCATATGAAGCCTATAACTATGAGAAAAATGGGTAAACATTTGGCACACCACCTGTTTGTAAAAAAGATGGCGCGTGGGCCTAGAAATCCTTGGTCATGACCTGATTTTGGACCTACTTTGCTCAAACTTTGATCAATCATATCTCACTCAATTTTTATCCAATGGAGATGTTCTACACATGGATTTGAAGCTTGAAACAAGATCTTTTGTTGTGGCCTGGTGGAATTTTCATTTCATGTTTCAATTTTGAATGGCCTTGGTTCAAAGTCTGGTGCAAAATGGCCCAAAATTACTATTTTTGGAAACCCTACTTCTTCCAAAAATGGCAACTTTTCAAATCTTGATTTTTCATGATCCTTTTGAAGTTTCTTGATCAAATTTTGTACATTGGTCACATATAACATGAATTTCATGAATTTGGCCTCAAAAAGTCAAGAGTTGACTTTTTCCTCTGATTATTTGACTTAACCCCAATTTCCCTGATTTTTTATCTTTCTTCCAATTGAACCACTTCTAAAACCAATTGAGAGGCAATTTTCCACACACATACACATAAGGACATGTAGAATACCATGACATCAAGTTTTGTCCAAAAAATCAAAGATGACCTGATTGAATTGGAAACCCTAGTTTTGGTACCCACCTCCTAGGGGAAAAATGTGCAGTCTTCAATTTCAAATTCCTCAGAGTATGTTGTGTATCCTCTTAAAGGATGATGAGATATGCCACTTGAGGGTGATTTTGAACCAATGAACCATCTCTTTTGAGGGTTTTCCTTCATTTTTTGGATCTCTTGCATAGTGAAAGATGTAGTGCTTCAATCTCCTATTGAATCTCACCTTCTTGAGGTTTTGGATGATCAATTGAGGTAGTATGAGACATGAAAGACCTCTTGGCTTGCCTTGGGGCAACTTGTTTGACCTCTTGTGCCTTGAATGATTCCTTGATTGTCCATCTTTCCCTTGATCACATGCCCTGATGGTAAGAGGGATGCTATGCTTCATTTTTCTATGTTAAAGATGCAATGCAATGCTAATGAGATGGATATGATATGATATATGATAATGCTATGCTATGATGCCAAAAAGGAGATCAAATTTTGGGGTATTACAAAAGTCATGCCCTTTGGTTTGAAAAACACAGGGGCAACCTATCAAAGAGCCATGGTGACTCTTTTCCATGACATGATACATAAGGAAATTTAGGTATATGTTGATGATATGATTGCTAAATCCCAGAGTGAGGAGAACCATTTGGATCACCTTCTGAAGTTGTTTAAAAGACTCCAGAAATATCAATTGAAATTGAATCCTGCCAAGTGTACCTTCGGTGTCAGATCAGGGAAGTTACTCTATTTTATCATTAGTCAACGAGGAATTGAGGTAGACCCCGACAAAGTGCGAGCTATTCAAAAGATGCCAGCTCCGCATACTGAGACTCAAGTACGAGTTTTTCTTGGACGTTTGAATTATATCTCCAGGTTTATCTCCAACATGACTCCCACTTGTGAACCGATCTTCAAGTTGCTTCGCAAAGACCAAAATGTAGAGTGGAATTCTGACTGCCAGCAGGCCTTTGACAAACTCAAGAGTTATTTGCAAGAACCACTGATCTTGGTCCCACCTGTGCCAGGGAGGCCTCTCTTCATGTATATGACTATATTGGAAGGATCAATGGACAGTGTTTTGGGCCAACATGATGACTCTGGGCGCAAAGAGCATGCCATCTATTACTTGAGCAAAAAGTTTACTGATTGCGAAAGCCATTACTCACTGCTAGAAAAGACCTGTTGTGCTTTAGCATGGGCCGCTAGACGTTTGAGGCAATACCTAATATGCCATACTACTTTGTTGATCTCAAGAATGGATCCAATAAAGTATATCTTTGAAAAGCCTGCTCAAATAGGAAACTTACCCATTGGCACATGCTCTTATCAGAATACGATATTCAGTACGTCAATCAGAAGTCCATCAAGGGAAGTGTCTTAGCAGATTACCTCGCAGATCAGCCGGTAGGAGACTATGAGCCTCTCAAGTTTGATTTCCGAGATGAAAACATTATGGTAGTGAAGGATTGTGAAGAGCCAGGCCCTGAGGAAGGCCCTGAACCTGGTTCCCGATGGAAAATGATGTTTGATGGTTCTTCTAACTACAGCGGACGTGGTGTAGGTGTTGTATGAACCCTGATGGTGGTTATACCCCATTTACGGCCAGACTCTGGTTTGAATGCACAAACAACATTGCTGAATATGAAGCGTGCATTCTAGGGTTGGAAGTAGTTATTGATCTCAGAATCCAGATATTGGAAGTCAGCAGAGATTCTACTTTGGTTATCTACCAAGTCAAGGGTGAATGGGAAACTAGAGACGAGAAGTTGATCCCATACCGTGCTTATATTGTGGAGATGATCCAATGCTTTGATGATATCACTTTCCGTCATGTTCCACGAGTAGAGAACCACATAGCTGATGCTCTAGCCATGTTATCTTCAATGTGGAAGGTTAACTTTGTTAATGAAGTATCACTCATCAGTATCAAGTGCAAGACTGAACCCGCCTACTGCCAGTTGGTTAAGGAAGAAAAGGATGGGAAACCATGGTTTCATGACATCATAAATTATTTGAAGAACCAAGAGTATCCTACTAATGCTTCCACTCTTGAAAAGAAAACTTTGAGAAGATTGTCGTCCAAGTTTTTCCTCAACAACGATGTACTCTACAAAAGGAATCACGACATGGTTTTGCTAAGATGTGTTCATAAACGAGAAGCAGACCTGTTGATTCATGATATTCACGAAGGAGCATTTGGCACTCACGCCAATGGGCATGCCATGGTTAAGAAAATCTTGAGGGCGGGGTATTATTGGTTGACTATGGAGACTGATTGCATCTAATACGCCAGAAAATGTCATAAGTGTCAGATCTATGCTGACAAAGGTGCATGTACCTCCAACATTTTTTAGTGTTTTGTCGTCACGTTGGTCGTTCTCTATGTGGGGCATTAATATGATTAGGGCTATTGAGCCAAAAGCTTCCAACGGTCATCAGTTCATCTTAGTGGCCATTGACTATTTCACAAAATGGGTTGAAGTTGCTTTCTACACCAACGTGACCAAGCAAGTGGTTACTCGTTTTATCAAAAATCAGATCATCTGTCGTTATGGGATTCCAAACAAGATCATAACGGACAATGGGACAAATTTGAACAACAAAACAATCAAGGAGTTGTGTGACAATTTCAAGATTGAGCATCATAACTCTTTACCTTACCGTCCAAAGATGAATGGAGCTGTCAAAGCTGCCAACAGAAACATCAAAAAGATTTTGCAGAAAATGGTCAAGACTTATAAGGATTGGCATGAGATGTTACCATTTGCCTTGCATGGATACAGAACTTTGGTTCGAACTTCGACAGGGGAAACTCCCTTTTCTCTAGTGTATGGGATGGATGTAGTGCTCCCCATTGAAGTAGAGGTACCGTCTTTAAGGATTCTGATGGAAACCAAGCTTGATGAAGCAGAGTGGGTCTAAGAAAGATATAATCAGCTAAACCTCATCGATGAGAAATGACTGACTGCCATGTGTTATGGTCACTTGTATCAGAAAAGGATGAAGAAAGCATTTGATAAGAAGGTTCGTGTTCGTGAATTCCGTGAAGAAGAACTCGTACTCAAAAAGATCTTGCCATCTCAAAGGGATGTACGTGGAAAGTGGGCACCAAATTATGACGGCCCGTTTGTGGTGAAAACAGTGTTCTCAGAAGGATCCCTAATTCTTAGAATGATGGATGGTGAACAACTCTCACACTCTGTGAATGCTGACTCAGTAAGAAAATATTACGCCTAAAAAACTCGCTAAGTCGAAAACCAGAAATGGCGACTTAGGCAAAAAAAAAGGGAATCCCGGTGGGTCATAACCTATGAAGGAGACTCGGGCAAAAGTTAGGGATTAAATAAAAATAAAAGAGCTCGCTAGGTTGAAAACCCGAAAGGGCGGCCTAGGCAAAAAAGAGCGTCCTGGTGGACTGAAAACCCGAAAGGGCGATCCAGGCAAAAGTTAGGGACAAAAGGCGTTTCACTGAGTCAGAAAGGGTTGTCACCCATACCAAGGAATTCAAGACGAAGTTCAAGCTTCATCGCTCTCATCTGCAGCAAGGTTTTGAAGGACTCTTAGTCATTAGGGATAGTAGTGATCATTGAATACGATGTAACCTTTTTCCTATTGCCATTTTTCTAATTGTAATGTTCCATGGAACTTTGCCGTTGGCGAGTCATCATTCTAATGAAATCATATTTTGGACCATTCTTTGTTTGATATTCATCATGTCTCTAATTTTTTGTTATGCAAAACTTCACTTATTCATTAATAATGATTTTGGAAGCGGAAAATTTTGAAATAGAAACAAATCTTTTGAAGAAAACACAATGGAAACATAATTTACTTTGGCTCTTGGATTGATTTAGTGAAATCACATGCCTTCCCCAGTGACTCTTGTTGTGACGAAAGCACTGTTAAACCATCTGGTGTGTGTTTCCCCAGTAATACAAAATCAAAATCGACAATGTTTCCTAGATCGGACACTTCAGTAATGACTGACAACTGTGACCCAAAAGATTTCTCCCCAGTATTTTCCACAGATGTATGTTGAAAGTGGAAAGAATTACCTTCCCCAGTGAAAGAAGGATGTTCCATATTTTGACCCCTGAGTGGCTGTTCTCTTCAGATTCAGTGCGACTCTTTGCAGTGGATGTATTATCTTCTTGTTCCCTGGTCCTTCATCTCTCTTCAGAGTCGTCTTTTGCATATCATTGAGCATTCGCATCATACCATATCATCGTGCATTTTTGCACTTTGGGTGTGTCTTGCTTGTGGGTATTTACCTCCTTTACCTCAACTCACTCAGGTTAGGTATCCTTTTGAGGTCGTGGATCATTATCTGTGTCCTGCTGTCGTCTGGTTTTCACCTGCGTACGTCAGGTTTGCTTATTATCCATGTTTCCCCAGGAAGCTTAGTCATCACTATGTAACCTCGGTAATGTCTTGTCTCATATTTAACCTCTGTTTTCAGACCAATCATTATTGGTGTTTACAAAAGTCCAGTATTCACTGGCGTGTTTGAATATCGATCATCATCGATATCGTGAAGTCCAGTATTCACTAGCATTGTTTGAAAAATCCAATCTTAATTGGTCAGTCTTAACTGTGGGCCTCAAGTCCAGTATTCAGTGGCATGTTTTAATATCGATCATCATCGGTATCGTGAAATCCAGTATTCACTTACGTGTTTTTTAACCCAATCATTATTGGTACTAAAAGCCCAGTATTCACTGGCATTGCTTAAATCCAATTATTATTGGTATTGTAAAGTCTAGTGTTTACTGGCAACATCCGAAGACTTTGCTTCTTTGGTACCTAAAAAGCCCAATCATTACTGGCAATTTGTTTAAAATATAATCTTAATTGGTCAGTCTTAACTGTATGTCTCAAGTCCAGTATTTACTGGCATTGTTTTAATATCAGTCTTCATCGATATCATTAAAGTCCAGTGTTTACTGGCATGTTTTCTAAAGTCCAATCATTATTGGCATCTCAGGTTGGTCATTACCAAAATATTTTTGAAAGTCCTTATGATTATCATCATTTGGCGCATGCAGAGTTTATGTTTGTCTCTGTCTTTTCTGGTTTTTCTTGAAGATCCCATTTGAACTCTTCAGTATAAGAAATTCTCAGGAAATCTGTGTTTGGGTATCTTTCCTTTTTATTCAAATTTATCCCCGGTGGAGATCATGTCTTTTTTCTGGTTTTATCCCCAGTAAAGAGTGTGTCTTCCCCTTTTGTTGTCCCCGATGTCGTCCGGTCATATTTGAACCCGTCGTCCATCTCCCTGGATCTTTCCCCAGTAGGGATTGCCTCTCTGATTCTTATATCCGGTAAGGATCAGTGGGGCTCCCCTCTTTTTATATTCTTATCCCCAGTGACTACTTAGTCACTCCCCGATAAGTCTCTTCTGTTGGTTGTAACCTACATCCCCAGTGAGTCTTGTTTGTGGACACTAGACCTTAGTTCCACCCCATTGAGGTTCGCCTGTGGGTGCTTGCTCTTTGTCTTTGGTGTCTTGTTTTGTCTGCATTTTTGCACCATCATGGCATCATATCATCATACTAGAATTCATGGCATGTCTGCATTTGCATGTCTGTTGCCTGTCCTTAGCATGTGCATTCCATCTAAGGGTAAAATTTTCGATTTGCTATATTTAAATACCTTTCACCTTGATTTCCCGAGGATTATCATCTCTCTTGCCATCTGGTAAAGTTATTCAAATAGGAGCAACTGTTATACCCCAAATTTTTCCTCCTTAAATGTCATAACATCTTGCACTTACATTTAGATTTCAATCATCTATGCGTTTGTTAACTGACCATCATATCTTGCTAGTTTGTTCTTTTATGTGAAAGCTAGGGTTTGCACAGGAAAGATGACAAGGTCATTAAGCCAAATTCTCACATGCTTCAAAGTCTCCTAAGACACTCCTTGGTTCCATACATCCATCACAAGTGTTCACTAGGTGATTGATATTGGTGTGTGAAGTAATCTGTTCAAAAAAAGCCAACTGAGGCTCAAAAGTTCAACCACTTGGTCTTAAAGGCTAATCATGAAGTTCTAAAATCATATTCCATGATCTCATGTGTTTGGATCAAGGGAAATCAAAAAGAGAACATCAGATCAAGAGTTGTGGAATTAGGGTTTTAACCTGAAGAATCACCAGGAATCTTGGTGTGATCAGTCAATGCTTTGATTGGTTCATCAACCAATTAATCTCACATACATCCAAGAGATCTTATTCAACAAGAAATCAAGAGTGTTTGACTCCCTTCAATGGTCAAGGAGCCTCAAAGTTCATCTGACCCCAGATAAGGGTTTTCTTCATGAGAAAGTCGATTGTGCCATAATTCATGGTCAAAGCATGATCCCAAACCATGGGACATGATCCATTGTGCTCCTATACATCCTTGGAACTCATCTAAAGTATTGGAGAAGTGCAAAATTACAAATTCATTGAGGATCGCACTGTGGAATTCATCTGACATAATTTTCACCTGACAAAGTCAAACCTTTAATTTTTGATATCATGACCCAAGATGAAGCATTCAAGCTATATTCCATCAAGACATGCTTTATTCTTGAGTTAGAGTATGAGAAATCACTATTTGAAAGGTTTCTTGCAAAAAAGGCAAGGTTTGGTTCTTAAATTTTTCTAAGTGTGGAAGAATTCACTCCTTGTGCAAAATTAGGAAGGTCATAACTTTTAAACCACACATCCAATTTTTGTGACTCAAAGCTCAATTTGAAGCTCTCATCATGAACTTCAAAACATATTAGAGGTTCCTTATCCAAATGAGGCTTGGTTTTTAAGATATGAGGCTTGGAAGTTCAAGGCACTTAAAGACTTAGTGAAATTTCACTACATTTTGCCCTAAAAATCAGCCAACTTCATCTCCATTTTTCATCAAGATCCCTTTTGATCTAGAACTTGGAGTGAACATGAAAGTTATAGAGGACATTTGGGGCTTTCCAAAAAGTACTTTAAGTCCCCAATCCATTGTGTGAGCTAGGAGTTTCGATGAAGAGAAGTTTGAGGTTCATTCCTTGAAATCCAAGTTACCAACATGTGCATAATGGTGCATAACCATTCCTAATCACTAAAACTCTCACTATTCTGATGTTTAAAAGCAAGATTAGAGTGTTTAAGACCTCTGCCACGAGCTACACAAGTTGTAAACTGAAAATATATTAGTTTATGTCAAGTGGATGCAAGTTGATGCAAGGAGAGAGAAACTTTTCAAGACACATAGTCACTCCAATTGTCTGGCAGCTTGGAGCCTTGTTCCAATCCCATCAGCACACATCAACAGTGTAAACCATATTACTGACCATTTGCTAGAGTGAGGAAAGGTTCATGACTCAGCAAGCCAGCTTGCACGAAGGAAGTTGCAAGAAAGGGTATTTTTGGCAAAATGTGAAATATGTCCATACCCTCAAGTCTCTCACTTCTCCTATAAATAGAGGATCAATCCTCATTGCAAAATACACCAGAATCACCCCAAAACTAAGGTTGATACTCTCTGAAATCTCTCACTCACTCATTCTTGCAATTTTGCAAGAACATTGCTCCAGTTTATTCCACTCGTGCATTTCATAAATTAACCTCACAAACCACCTCTAAACACTTCATAAAGCTCAATGATTCCACTGAAACAAATCTGTAACACCATATACGTCATCTACCATTTTCAACCTCCATTGTTGCAAGAAGGATCGTGACCTGTGTTCCATTGTGTTTCCAACTGATACAACCATCCAGACAAGTTCTAAAGGATTCAAGAAAGCTAAGGAGGGTGTTTTCTTGTATCTGTAGCAGCTGAAAAGAAGCCTTGGACTTTCTCCAAAAGGTAATAAATAGTGACCTTTAAAACTCGCATGTCCATGCACCTTTCTGTTCTTATTTTGAGTGGCAAAATACAGTATGGATTGTGCTTTATTGTTCTAAATGTATGCTTGCATTGTTTGGTTTGAATATATCATGTTATCATATGTTGAAGTTTTGTGGAGTTGCACTGTTGTGTGTTTATTTGTGAATCATATGATGGTTGTTAATTAAAATTAAGGTCATATTCGTGTTCTTGGTGAAAAATACTCCAACTTTGTGTTTTACAAATTTGATTTTGGTTGAGAAATGAGAGAGATACGTGAGATGGAAGTTCTGGCCATTGTTGTTGTTGCTAGGGCACGAGCGAGAGAGAGATGAGGAAGAAGATGATGGTGAGATGGCACCCAATTAGCCCAACGTGGCGCTGAGGTGGCCGTTTTGGTTTGTTCTTAAAATAAAAATAAATGAAAGCGTATAATGTTTAGATGTAATAGTCATCCCAGTGGTAGAAACCTTGCCATGCCTTTCCCTTTCGCCTGCCTTGCCTGGGTTCGATCCTACGGATCAACCCTTTTGCATTTTTTCTGATTTTTCACTCACCTTGTTATTTCATTATGTGTTTGCATCATTTGTTCACTACGCGCGCATGGCTCAGATGGTGATTGTTTTGTGGCTGGGTCTCCAAGGACGTGGGTTCAACACCCATATGAGACATCCCTTTCTTTTTTATTACTTGTTTTTATGGTTTGTCTTTTGATTTGAATTGATCATAACTTGCTCGTTTTTTATCCTTTTGGATCCATTCTTTTTGAAAAATGTTCATTGTGATGTCTATTTTATGATTGTGAAAAGAAATTATCAAAAATAATTATTTTTGGGGAATTTGTAAAATGTTGAAAGTGAAGGATCTTTTTAGGGTTTTTATGAACACTTCTTTGTTCTTTTGGTTCTTTAGCCATGACTTCTTGATTGTTTGAGACCCAAAGCATGTTGTTTGAATCTTGTATGATGTTATAACATTGTATGTCTGTGATTCACTTTGATACCATGGTTCTTAAGTGTGTTTTTTACATATGAAATGCCTTTGCAAAATGTTTTGTTTGCCATGAGATCTTGTTAGATCATTTACCCTTTTGACATGAGGTTATTTGGCCAAACATGTGCATATGTATGCCTTGAATCTTTGATGCCATGTTTTTATTGCTCTTAAGTGTTTATATGTCTTGGATTGTAATATTTGAATGCATGAACCTTATGATGTTGTCGCCCTCTCAAATACATGTTTAAACCCAATATTCTTGTATGGTTGTTACCTACTTGTCCACATATTCAAACTTATTCACATGTTACCTTTGATACATGTTTGTTTATGCTTACATGATTGTTGTTACACATGTATGCTTATGAGCTTGTCGGTTGTTACCTCCTCCTTGTTGAACTTTATCCATGCTTGAACTTATACCATGAGAGTTTAGTTCATTGTTTGTTTAGGTGTTGTAACATCTTTGTTTCATATATTCTTTGGTTATCACCACAATGAATTCATCCCTATGTAAAGAGATTGTTTGTTACCTTGCACTCTTTTTGAAGTAAACCTTGAGTGTTGTTACATTCATATGCTCTCTCTTGGTGATTATCATGCTTATATTTTCATATTGCTTCAATAATGCTTGTTACCTTGAACTTCTTTAAGTTTTTCCCCAAGTGAGGCTAAGCTCTTTAGCTCTCCTACTTAACCCTCTTTATTCCCCTCCTTCCAAAGGAAAGACTCTCTATTGACCTCAAAGTCATAGATAGCTCATTTTACCATCTTGGCCTCATTAGAGCCATCTTCCACCCTTGGCCTCATTAGAGCCATCCCCTATCCTCATTAGGATCAATCCCTTGGCCTCATTAAAGTCTCTTATCCCTTTAACCTATTTAGGTTCCCCTTCTGTGAGCATTATCGTCATAGTTGCTCATATATCTCCTTGGCCTCATGAGAGCCACTTACCTCACGACTTGGGATTTCACTTAGAGTTCTTCAACTCTATGTGAGCATCATCATTATGATGTTCCTTTCCCCCCCCCCCCCCCTTTAGCCTTATTAGAGCCACTCATCCTCTTAACTTAGAACTCAGATAGAGTTCTTCAACTCTATGTGATTCTCATCATCATGAGTATTCACTTCCCCTTTGCAACTTAGATTTAGAGAGTTCTTTAACTCTATATGAGTATCACACTCATTCCCCTTGGAACTTTGGCCATAGTCAATGGTTCCTCACCCTTAGTTAGGTGAACTACAGTTGCTCTAATTCTTTAGTCAGGATACGTAGGCACAAGATGCGACTTCTTGGTGAGCATAATTAGTGTATATACCCCTAGGTCTTTACCTTTACCATTAGGTCCTTACCTTACCCTTTAACATAGATCCCCTGGCAAGCAAACGTAATATAACACAAAACAAACAAGAGGTTCCTGTAGAGTACTACAGATACTTAGGGTGTTAATACCTTCCCTTAGTATAACCAACCCCCGATCTCTTAGTTATGTCTTCACATAGCGTAAAAAGGGTTTTCTTTCGACCTTTACCCTTTTCTTTGGATAAATCAAAGCTCGGTGATGAATTTCAAAGATGTGTGATTCAAGTTAACTAATAGCTTGATATCTAATTCTCACCGCAACAGAAATGGCAACTTCACTGGGGATTAAATTTGATGGTTAAGCCTACCTTGTTTTGTTTGTGTTATTCATATGTTTTGCTTACTGGATTATACATATCTGTATATTTACTTGGGTTCTTCTGTTTGGCAGAGGGCTACTTTTGAGTGGTGAGATAAGTCCTAACCCAGACTTGAGATACACATATGATAGGATTGTGGTGTAATCAATAGTCGAATGTTGGGAGTAGTCCTAACAAGTTTGGCATATGATGACCACGCTCAGTTGAGGCCCCTTTGGGATTATTGATGTTTGATGTGAGTAGTCGCATTGATATCACTCTTTTCGACCTGGGAATCCGTGAGAGTGAGGACCGTAGTTACCTTTACCACTTGGCCTTTTTAGGACGTAGTGTGATGGCTATGAGGGAGTAGTCCCAAATGGTTGATACGCGATACTACAATCCGACGAGTTTATCTTGAGAATATTATTAACCCGCGTGAGTAGTCACGTAGGCCGATAATATCCGAAAGACTTATCTATGACTCTGAGAACTTTTTAGAACCCTGTTCTACAGTTGATAAACCCATAGTACACACCTATTGGGATGGGTAGACCATGGCTCCACACATGAGACCCCTAAACCTAGGACTTGTGTGCTTTTGATGTGTGTACATATGTTTGTGTTTGTGCTTATATGTTTTGTGCATTTCATACACCTCACACCTCCATTATTGGTTTTAAGGAACTCAGTCGTCTTTTCCTTTTGTAAATCAGAGAAATCATGGATATTGAGAAAAGGAACACTAAGAAGTACAATTTCAAGAAGCCCGATTTGGTAGAGTTGAAGAAGCTAGCAGCTTTGGTATCTTGTCCTGAAGACTTCAGAAAGCGTTATGGAAGATTGATTGTTATTCTCAGAACCAAGATGGAAGATGGTGTTCTCGACACGTTGGTGCAGTTTTATGACCCTCTTTACCATTGCTTCACCTTTCCCGACTACCGACTTGTTCTGACATTGGAAGAATATTCTTATTGGTTTGGTCTACCTGTGAAAAAACAAGAGCCTTTCAGTGGTCAAGAGAAGATTCCGTCACCAAAAGAGATTGCTGATTCTATCCACTTAGAAATGTCTAAAGTCAAGCCTCACCTCACCACCAAGAATGGGATCAAGGGTCTACCTTCCAAGTTCTTGTTTGATAAAGCCTTCTACCTAGCTAAAATGAATAGTATGAGTGCCTTTGAAGCAATCTTTGCACTCCTTGTCTATGGCTTGGTCTTGTTTGCTAATATTGAGGAGTTTATTTATATCAATGCCATTCGGATCTTCATAAGTAGAAACCATGTACCCACACTGCTTGGTGATACTTATCACTATATCCATCATAGGACTCTCCAAGGAAAGGGTACCATTTCATGTTGTGCACCTTTGCTCTACAAGTGGTTTGTTACTTATTTGCCTCGAACATCACGCTTCAACGATAATCCAGACAAGCTTCGTTGATCTCAGAGAATCATATCTCTTACCCATACTGATATCTTTTGGTATGATCCAACTTACGACAAAGGAGTCATCATTGATAGTTGTGGTTCATTCCCCAATGTGCCACTTCTTGGTATCAGAGGTGGGATCAGCTACAACCCTACTCTTGCTAGGCGTCAGTTTGGATTCCCTATGGAAGATAAGCCTGAAAATATCCTTTTGGATGGTTTCTTTATCTTAATGAGGAAGCCAGTGCAGAAACTAAGAGCGGTGTTTTGCATGCTTGGGGAAAGTTCTTTAACTCTATGTGATTATCATCATCATGAGTATTCACTTCCCCTTTGCAACTTAGATTTAGAGAGTTCTTTAACTCTATATGAGTATCACACTCATTCCCCTTGGAACTTTGGCCATAGTCAATGGTTCCTCACCCTTAGTTAGGTGAACTACGGTTGCTCTGATTCTTTATTCAGGATACGTAGGCACAAGATGCGACGTCTTGGCGAGCATAATTAGTGTATATACCCCTAGGTCTTTACCTTTACCATTAGGTCCTTACCTTACCCTTTAACATAGATCCCCTGGAAAGCAAACATAACATAACACAAAACAAACAAGAGGTTCATGTAGAGTACTACAGATACTTAGGGTGTTAATACCTTCCCTTAGTATAACCAACCCCCAAACCCCCGATCTCTTAGTTGTGTCTTCACATAGCGAAAAAAGGGTTTTCTTTCGATCTTTACCCTTTTCTTTGGATAAAGCAAAGCTCGGTGATGAATTTCAAAGATGTGTGATTCAAGTTAATTAATAGCTTGATATCCGCTTCTCACCGCAACAGGTTCCTATGGAGTAACACAAATGTGAGGGGTTTTAATACCTTCCCCTTGCATAACCAACCCCTGTATCCAGATCTCTCTTTTTTATATTATTTTTATCTTTTTGTGGGTTTTGTTCGACTTTTTTCCTTTTCCCTTTGGAAACAATAAAGTTAGGTGGAAACTCTTGCTTTTTGAGTTAAGTTATTCAATAGCTTATTCTCAATTATTTGTTCCCGCTGCGACAGGGGACAAGCCGCGCTTTGTACCAGCTGTACTATTTTGCAATCATTTAAATTTTAGCTTTTTGATGATATCCCTTTACTTTCCATCTCATATTCCCATTTTCACACCAATCTCCTTCAATCTTCGCCTTCCTCTTGATGTTCTCTACTTATTTCAGCATCTTCTTGCTCTAAATCCTGCTGAACATGAAATGTATTCCTAGCGCTATAGAACACATCACCATAGTGACTTCTGCATAAGCACAAAACACATAAAATTTACAAAATAAAGCACCTGGTCTGCTCTCTACTAATCTTGCTAAAAACTGCAAAACTCAATTGAATACTCAAATTAATATCAAATAAAACAATACAAATTCAAATGTTAAGGGCTTAAATATCTCACAGAATATGAGTTATCATGGATGTAGTCGGGTTTGTATTAACTTAAATAAGTTGTGCAATTTAAAAGATTGAGAGTGTGAACCAAATAGGAAACTTCGTCGAGAGAGACATATCATGCTCGCGTAACATAAGTTGAACGTGTTGGAAGCCTGCTAAGTAAGGGAATTTTCTAACAACATTACATGTGATTGAATGCATATGTGTTTGTATGCATGATTGTGTGCCCAATATGGGATTTGTGATGCTTGTGCGCCTAGCTGGGATTGTGTAATACTTTTGTTTCCAAACGAGGTTATGTAATACTTCTATTCCTAAATGGGGATGTGTAATGTTGTGTGCTCAATTAGAGATGCGTGTTACATTGTGATGCTAAACTTGTGAATATACTTTCATATGATTTTGGAGATATATATATATATATATATATATATATATATATATATATATATATAGAGAGAGAGAGAGAGAGAGAGAGAATGTTATTTATATATGAGAATGATATGAACAATTATGAGCCTTTCGATCAAAATAGATGGTTGAGATTGAAATATCTCATTTAAATAACACGTGTGTCTTCTTTTACTCTATTATTTCTCCTAATGTGTTGTCTTTACAACTTCTTCAGTGAACTTTGTCTTCTGTAACTATTTTTCACTAAACCCTGTTAAGTATAACAAGTGTGAGTAGTATGAATAATAGTCCCACATTGGCAAGAAATGTGAAGACTTGAACATTTATAAGTGAGAGAACCCACACACCTATCACATTAAGGTTTTGGGGGAATATGTGGTGTGTCTCTCACAAAGGTGTTACTCTAGAAAGGAAGTCCCACAATGTTCAATACTCCATAGTGAAAATTTCCCCTAATAGTGGTATCATGAGCCTTTAGTTCGAGGAAGGGACCGACTCACTTGTATCGAAAGTATCCCCACAAGTCGTGGGTAGACTGTCTCGTTGAAGAGTATCAACGGCGGCACAAGTGTATGTGGAAGTAGAAAAGAGCTTCCGCTTAAGGGGGAGCATTGTGAATAGATTCACACTTGAGGGGGAGTGTTAAGTATAACAAGTGTGAGTAGTATGGGTAATAGTCCCACATTGGCTAGAAATGTGAATACTTAAACATTTATAAGTGGGAGAACCCACACACATATCACCTTAAGGTTTTTGGTGAATATGTGGTGTGTCTCTCACAAAGGTGTTGCTTTAGAAAAGAAAGTTCGACAATGTTCAATGCTCCCTAGTGAAAAACTCCCCCAACAAACCCAATGTCTCGTTCAAAAAATAGATATATATATATATATATATATATATATATATATAGAGAGAGAGAGAGAGAGATAGACAGAAGAGAGAGAGTGTTATTTATATATGAGAATGATATGAACAATTATGAGCCTTTCGATCAAAATAGATGGTTGAGATTAAATATCTCATTTAAATAACACATATGTCTTCCGTTACTCTATTATTTCTCCTAATGTGTTGTCTTTACAACTCTTTCAATGCAGATATGTCTTCTACAAATATTTTTCACTAAACCCAATGTTTTGTTCAAAAAACAGATATGTCTTCCTTTACATTAATATTTTTTCTAAATTCATTAATCTTAACATTTTTTTTCATTCCACCATCATTTAAAACAAGATCTGGATCAACAAACTCACTTGATCACATATTCTGTTGGGGTTATTCGGGGGGTTAACACGAGAGATCATTTTTCAATTTGGGGCTTTCTTTTTTTGTGAGTAACACACCTTTGTGGGAGACACACGACATACTCACCCAAAACCTTAAGGTGATAGGTGTGTGGGTTGTCTCACTTATAAATGCTTAACTCTTCACTTTTCTAATCAATGTGGGACTTCCCCATACTTTGTTTCTCAAAGTTTCCAACTCACACTTGTTATTCTCAACACTCTCCCGCAAGTGTGACTCTATCCACAATGCTCCCCTCAAGCAAAAGCTCTTTCATCCACATACACTTGTACAGTTGTTGACACTCTTCAACGGGACATGCCTCTTATCCATCATTCAGTGAGGAAGACTTTTGATACAAGTGAGTCGGTACCTTCACTTGAATCAAAGGCTCTGATACCACTGTTAGGGCTATTCAGGTGGTCAACACAAGGGAACATTTTTTACTTTGGGAACTTTCCTTTTTTATGAGCAACACACCTGCGTGGGAGACACACCAAATACTCACCCAAAACCTTAAGGTGATAGGTGTGTATGTTCTATTACTTATAAATGTTCAAGTATCCACTTTTCTAATCAATGTTGGACTTTCCCACACTTTGTTTTTCAAAGTTTCTAACTCACACTTGTTATTCTCAATAGATTCAACGTCTTTGAACTCATATTCCAATCCCAAAAGGTTCAACACCAGGTTAATTTCTTCCACCATTATCATCAAATCACCATTCTTATCAAACATGTCAAAGTTCACAAGAGATGGTGCGAGTTCAAAGTCGGAATTTGAATCCTAAAAAACCTTGATGGAGATGCCAAGTTTTTTCCCATTGCCCCATTTTACTCCCAAGCCCATGCATACAATGATGAATGAAGGAATTGAAAAGAAAACAAGTGGGTATTATTATGTTGTTGAATTGATAGATTTCTATATAATTGCAACAAAGAAAAAAATTGATAAATATAGGTTTGGAATAGTAAGACTGAACATAAACTCATAATCCATTCATTATGCTTGTGTTTACCGTGAAAATTGGTAAACAACCGTTGATCTTCCAAATCTAACTTTGGTGACTCACAGGATCGATCAGATTGACCCTAGGACATGTGCTAACAATTGATCTAAGGCGCATTCTAAGGAAATAAGTACTTTAACAGAACTCATAAAGAAAGTTGGTTGAAAGCACAATCTAGACAATGTTTTTAAAATGTTAAGTTAAAAGACTGAAAAAGGGTAAAAAGAAAAAGTTGAAGGCGTGCAGTAAAGGTTGAAAACTATAGAAAGTGCAGAAGTATAACTTGTGTTAAATAGGATAGAAAAGCTTAACGAAAGGTTGAAGTAAATTGCATTGAAAGATAAATGGTGTTTACATCACGTACATTCTCACAAGACTCTTTTCTCAACACGCGGATACTTTGAGTGAATTTGGAGTTACTTGTACAAAGTGAACACAACACCTCGAATCCTATTGCTAGAACCCTTATTTATAATACCTAAAACTAACTGTTATAAACTGCCTGAAATAATAAACGAATGACAAGTGCCGCATTGCATGCTTCCATCACTTGGATGTACGCCACCTGTCCTTCTTCAAGAGCGAACCAAAGTAACTACTCCCTCCTTTATTTGAATTTGAATTCCCAGCGTCGGACATCATCAGCATTCTCGGTCTAAGGTGCCCTCTTCAACTCTTAGAAATATTTTCTAAGTCCCAAAAAGACATCCTTTCCTCTTACGAGCACATTCGACTTAAACCTATCACACAGATCCTGTCGGAAGCTTCTCTAAACCTCTTCAAGAGCTTAACATTCCCATCAACACTTCCAACTTCACATGGGTGTCGAATTTATGAGCTAATAAATTGCCCCCCAAAAATGTCTTTTTCGACAGTATTGCAGAAAATGGCATTTTTTGATAGTGTCCGCTCGACGCCATCTTTCGACCATGCATAGGGGTCCAAATAAAAACTAATTAACCCATGTTCCAAGAAACTATTTAGTTTCTTTTCAATCAAATTTATGACATCACAGGCAATTATGATTATGACTAAAACGTCCCCTTGGAAATCACATCAAGCTGCAAATCACCATAACCTCTCCTATAGTCTAGGAGATCGTGGATATAGGTGGCACCTGCCACCGCCCCTACTTTGGCTCCTGGGAGGACACGTGTCCCACTAACCTTAGCTCCTTAATGATGATTAGTGAGCCCTTTAGTGTTTCCAAAGCACTTTATAAATAGTTTCTTCAGAAACTACTTTGATTTTTTTCCACTCCCAAGTATCCACTACGCACCATCTCCTCTCTTCCAAAATGTTCAACCCTTCACCTTCAACAAACTCTTTTCTTCATATTTTTTCACTAGTGGCTTCTTCAACTGCTACTACTCAAGACCCAAAGAAAAACCAGAAGCTCAAAGGGCAAAAGGGTGTACCACTACTCCCTCCATTAAATGGACCCAAGGTGGTAAAGAATCAGCAATTCATCCCTGAGCCTCTCAAGGAGGAGAAAAGACACATCTACGAATCCCAGGTACTGATTCATATCACCGTTTCTGGGAAACCATTAGCTTTATCTGGTCCCTTATCCTCTTAGATACAGATTATACAGCCATTAGTGACTTCTTTCCATCATATCGTAAAACCAAACCTCTAGGGCAGAAAGACAAAACTAGGGTAACATCTGAACCCCATGACAATGTAGCCCTAAAGAACCTGGATTTGAAGTATCTGAATGATGGGTCTAGGCTGTTTAGGGCTACCCCGTATTTTAAGGATTCTGGCCTCTATTTGAAGTGGTTAACCAAGTTAGAGAAAGTGAAAGCAGAAACTTGGAAGAACTTAGGAATTTACGACTTAATTATGATGTCGAAGACTGGACCCGCTTACTGTCCGACTTTACTGGCGTCATCTTTGTATTTTTGGGATAGTACCCACTATACCTTATGTAACACCCCAATTCTACCCATCGAATATTAATAAAAATCAGAGTATTTTAAAATTTCCAACAAAATCAGGATGTCACATTTTTCAACTTAAAAACAACAAACTACTTGTATTTCACTTATCATTTGATACATAGCATTCGGCATACAACTGTCAACTTAAACTTCACTCACAACTTTATTCAGTTATTACAATTTTCAAATTAATATTATTCAACATTTAGTAATAACACAACTTAGGAGCAACTTCAAACAACTAGTAATAACAACCGTTCATCAACTTAAAATAACAACGACATAAACAAAACATCCCCTCCCGAGTGCTACGTATCAAAGCATGACACCAACTCGAACTAACAGCAACTAAAGACTTCATAAAGCTACTTCAAACATCCAACTGCAAATCTTGAGTACCTGCTCAATTACCCATAATAGGTAACATCATTATAGAAGGGGTGAGATATCGAATAATATAACAAAAGTATGATAATTAATATGTTAGATAGAATCATACAATTTCACTACTATCTAACAACAACCACTTACCAATCACCCGCAATTTATAAACATAATTTATCAACTTATTACACACATCAACATTTACGACGTAATCACATAATCAACATAATTAACTTCTTCAACATCAACATAGTCAACTTTATCAACATAATCATATAAGCAACTTCATCGACAAAATCCACATAAACAACTTAATCGACTTAATCAACATAAAACAACTTCATCAACTTGATCAACATAAACAACATAAATAATACGACACAGGATGCGACTCGACTATGCACATGCATGTGGTACCATCGGAGTAAAACTCCCAACTTAAACATATGCCAGGTTATCGTGGCATTTCAACTTAATCAGGTGCCATCAAGGGCCAACTTAATCAATGCCATCAAGGCCAACTTAAACAATGCAATGTATGCGACATATGAACGACATACAATCAACAACATCGACACAACAAATACAACTCAGCACAACATAAACAACTTTCAATTTTTGGCTATTTAAGCCTCCAACAAAAACATGTCCATATTTTGGGACAAAAACCAACTCAATCAGCTGTACCGGCAATTCCACGCATTTAACTTAATTTAACAAAATAAATACAATACACGTATTCTATTCATATACACGAACTTCCCCGTAAATTTTTGTTCGATTCCGAGCAACTAAATATACCGCTTAATTTTACCGGGCGACTAAAATTCCTACTGTTTTCAACTTCCAGCATCTTTTCAACAAAATAAATCAACCACACTGCCTACTAATTATTACGAACTTTCCCAAAAAATTTCATTTGATTCCGGACAACTAAATATACCGCTTAATTTCGCTCCCGACATTGTTTTCTGTCCTGTTCTGCCCCTAATTATTTTTCTGCTACGATATATTATTTTTCTGCTACAACATAATATGCTACTAATTTTTACTGTCATCAAAATCAACTTTACTACCAATTTATCACTACCTGCTATCTATTATTTTCTGGTTTTCTGCTATCAATATTGTTCTGTAGTAATATCTACTACACCTATTCAATACTCCACTGTATCAACTGGATACCACTACTCTTCTATACTACCAAGCATTGTACCTATGGTTTAAATTTTAATTGTAAAAATTGAAGGACTATGCATATAATTCAATTCCCTGCAGCGCCTTAAAAAAACTCAAAAATTATCCTACTTATCACCTGTAGCGCATGGAATGAGAAGGGAATTTATTTCTCTTTTTTTTTTGTTCAATCACAACCCACCGCCCCCACTATAACATATATATAACAAAGAAAAATCATCCATAACTATGCTGCTACACACTACCTGCAGCGCATACCTCTAGCCGCCCCCTCCCTCACGTGTGCAATATATAAAATAATCCATTTCTCTTTTTGTTTTACTTGCTTTCTTCCATGAGCATATAATTATATATTATATCTAACCCCCCCCCCCCCCCCCACTTTTCAATTATTATATATATAACACCATAAGCCATTTGTTAGAAAAAAGTCTACAATTTGCTACAGTAAAAGAAAAGGTGTCGTCACTACAGTTTGAAATAAGGTTTCTAATTACTCTATCAAATGATAATGGGTCTCTATAATATACCAATTTCAATCCAATAACTACCACACAGTGAAAAATTATATAATTCCCAATTCCTACATACTAACTATCATTCTCCCGGTTATAAAATTCGAACCCCACCCTTACCTTAGAATGACGGTCTCTATAATCTTCCGGTCGAATTCTTTTTGCTACATGCCTCTTTGTCCTCTTTGTCAAACCCTTGTTTTCTTCTTCTCATGAAACCGTCGTTTTGTTTTTATTGATACTTCTATCTTACTTTCTTTTCTTTTTTCCACTTAATCCAATAATAATAATAATAATACTATTTCTTTTTAACTCCAACCACACAAAAATAATACTCTTAATGGGCCTATTAGTCAACACCTCCAAAATTGCTAATTCCCACCCAACAATTTAAACCAACTTAATTAAATCAATACTCCAATACTCTAATATTATCTCTAATATTAATTCTCCGACTAACCGACTAAATAATCTGACTATCAACTTAACCGTCCAAGCGACATATTAATTCAATTACTTCTTAGAATAATACCGATAATTCTTAACTTCGACTAATTCCAACAATTAAATCCTTTAATAATTTAATTAAATAATTAATTAAATTCGGGGCGTTACAACTCTCTCCCACTTAGAATATTTTCGTCCTCGAAAATTTATCCGACGCGACCATTCCAACAACTTAATTCTTCCAAGTAATCAAATCTCGTCCTCGCAAGGCAACTCCACATATAACACAAACAACGGTTCTTAACCTCAACGGCGACAACAACGCGAATACTACCCAAGTGATGCAATTGACAACTAACATCGCAACACAAGAAGTAACCAACTTAAGAATTTACCGGTTTAAGAACCAGAACACAACAACATAAGAATACCAACTTAAACACAACATCAACGTAACCAAATATCAACATCGGTACAATTCACTTCTGAATAACCGCAATACACTACGCGTTCGCTGCGCACTCTGATTACTTTCAAGGTACTAACTCTGCTCAGTTGACCTCCAACTTCCAATCATCAAAATCGACATAATACCAAGGCTTTCGACTTAACTCTTCGGGATCTCCCCATTAACACCACACATAAACTACAACTTTACTATCTTTTATCAACACATTCTCCAAAATCGTCTTAAACACATAACAACATTACAACCACATATGGTACATGGGTCCAACTAAATCCAACAAGATAACTCATCTTCTTCACTTCCAACTAATTCAACATACCAAACCATCGATTCCTACTTATATTGACATAGTGCTCCATAAATTCTTGTCTGAATCAATACAACCGAGTAACTCCTCTTTTTCCAACCAAAATCGCACCTTAATAAACCAACTTATAATTCCACTTCTTTTAATAATCACAACTCAACTTTCAAATATTCTACGCGTTCTTCTTCTAATTTTATAACAGCTCAAAACATTCGCAACAACCACCAGTTCCAACTCATCCAAACAAATATGGAAGATACGTTTCATACTCCATACATACACCTTAAGGCATACTAGTCATTCGCTTCATCACAAACAATGACTCAAGTTATCTAGAACTCGACTGTGAGTCTCCATACTACTCATTAATCCAATCGCAACCTCATGCTATCATTCTTAAATTCAACTAGTATGCTTACATGAATCTTCATCGACAAAATAAACAATGCTCAAGCGCTCGGCTTGACCTCAACCAATTCAACGTACATACTATACTAGTTGGCACGACACATCTATCCATCAATTATGATTCCGTCTACTATCAACAATAGATTAAGGGTGATCAGTTCCTCAATTTGTCAATAGACAACCGACAACCATAACAGTGGCATAAATCATCATTACCCAACACAATAGCGTACTTTAACTTGTGCCCAAAGTTCGTAAGCATAATGCCCCGCCAACTCTCTAAGGCTTACCAACGTCTTCTTAATCTCCTTAATTTCAACTTCGTCAACGATACAAAACGTCCAAAATCCAATACACATTCTCTTATACACGCTCATAGCACAAGCACGACTATTAGATATTCTTCTAACATCGGAATTGCTACTACTTCAATTACTATCCAAATTGGTTCGCTCCAATTACAACTTTCATCCAAGTCAAGATCTCAACAACGCTAACCAACCAATCGTCTTTCTTTTATTCTCAGAACCTTTATAATCCACCTAGTTTCACACTTGGCCTCATTAAATCCACAACTCAACAATATTATCGCGGTCTCTCTTGAATTCGTTCTTCTCTCAACATCACCGTCTCATAACATCGTCACTATAATCATTCTCATTCGACATAAATTGCAGCTCTATGCATTTTCCAACACCGTCACATCCTTTCTAATACCAACATTTTATTCCTTATCAATATATCGCACTCGGCTTCATCTTTCTCAATTTTCAGCAATAGTCGCTCAACTTCGAACACATTTTTCTCATCCAATACAGACCTCCCAAACACAAAATCATATTCCAAAATGAATAGAATTTCGTGTAGATTCCAGAACTTCAAGAATCGCTCAAATCCGATTTACAAGTAAAGAGTTATCATCCTTACAATGGGACTAGTCCAGAATTCCCGTATGCAGAATTTTCCAAAAATCAGCATCAGACCCAAACATTAAAACGCACTTTACTCCCTCTTCACAAACTTCCTGAAGACAAATCTTATATGCAAACTGTAGGGAATTTCGTAAGCTTCTCAAAAAGTCCAGAATCGCTTCCATCTGAATCATGAGTAAAAAATGCCTCTTTTACTGACAGCTGCTCCAAAATTGCAAAAATCAGAATTTGAGATCGATGAACATAAGTTCCATCTTTCTCTCTTGCTTCCAAAATTCACCAACATCCTTTCTTTTCATCCCACTACGAGAATCCCTCGACTTTAATCCAACTATACTCAAGGCATATTAATCTACCGACTTGATCCACCAACTTAACATTTCCTTTGGGATAATTCCTTAATCTCAATCAATTCCTCATCCATATTCCACACACTTCTCAAACTCGACCGATACGAATTCATGAGTCTAAACTCTCGCCGGTTCGCAACAACATCGCTTCAACAACATTTGCACTCTTGCAATCAACATCACCTTGAACCAACCTCTACATACCAACAACACGTCCGGGAGACAAGCCTCTCCCCCACTTGTTTCAAACCAACACCTGCAGACAACAACTAGAACTAACAAATAAGTACCGACAGTGTTTCACACACATGTCGAGTACTAAGGGACAAACAGCATTAGACAACATTGGTCGGACAGACCGACCTGCTCTGATACCACTAATGTAACACCCCAATTCTACCCATCTAATATTAATAAAAATCAGAGTATTTTAAAATTTCCAACAAAATCAGGATGTCACATTTTTCAACTTAAAAACAACAAACTACTTGTATTTCACTTATCATTTGATACATAGCATTCGGCATACAACTGTCAACTTAAACTTCACTCACAACTTTATTCAGTTATTACAATTTTCAAATTAATATTATTCAACATTTAGTAATAACACAACTTAGGAACAACTTCAAACAACTAGTAATAACAACCGTTCATCAACTTAAAATAACAACGACATAAACAAAACATCCCCTCCCGAGTGCTACGTATCAGAGCATGACACCAACTCGAACTAACAGCAACTAAAGACTTCATAAAGCTACTTCGAACATCCAACTACAAATCTTGAGTACCTGCTCAATTACCCATAATAGGTAACATCATTATAGAAGGGGTGAGATATCGAATAATATAACAAAAGTATGATAATTAATATGTTAGATAGAATCATACAATTTCACTACTATCTAACAACAACCACTTACCAATCACCCGCAATTTATAAACATAATTTATCAACTTATTACACACATCAACATTTACGACGTAATCACATAATCAACATAATTAACTTCTTCAACATCAACATAGTCAACTTTATCAACATAATCATATAAGCAACTTCATCGACAAAATCCACATAAACAACTTAATCGACTTAATCAACATAAAACAACTTCATCAACTTGATCAACATAAACAACATAAATAATACGACACAGGATGCGACTCGACTATGCACATGCATGTGGTACCATCGGAGTAAAACTCCCAACTTAAACATATGCCAGGTTATCGTGGCATTTCAACTTAATCAGGTGCCATCAAGGGCCAACTTAATCAATGCCATCAAGGCCAACTTAAACAATGCAATGTATGCGACATATGAACGACATACAATCAACAACATCGACACAACAAATACAACTCAGCACAACATAAACAACTTTCAATTTTTGGCTATTTAAGCCTCCAACAAAAACATGTCCATATTTTGGGACAAAAACCAACTCAATCAGCTGTACCGGCAATTCCACGCATTTAACTTAATTTAACAAAATAAATACAATACACGTATTCTATTCATATACACGAACTTCCCCGTAAATTTTTGTTCGATTCCGAGCAACTAAATATACCGCTTAATTTTACCGGGCGACTAAAATTCCTACTGTTTTCAACTTCCAGCATCTTTTCAACAAAATAAATCAACCACACTGCCTACTAATTATTACGAATTTTCCCAAAAAATTTCATTTGATTCCGGACAACTAAATATACCGCTTAATTTCGCTCCCGACATTGTTTTCTGTCCTGTTCTGCCCCTAATTATTTTTCTGCTACGATATATTATTTTTCTGCTACAACATAATATGCTACTAATTTTTACTGTCATCAAAATCAACTTTACTACCAATTTATCACTACCTGCTATCTATTATTTTCTGGTTTTCTGCTATCAATATTGTTCTGTAGTAATATCTACTACACCTATTCAATACTCCACTGTATCAACTGGATACCACTACTCTTCTATACTACCAAGCATTGTACCTATGGTTTAAATTTTAATTGTAAAAATTGAAGGACTATGCATATAATTCAATTCCCTGCAGCGCCTTAAAAAAACTCAAAAACTATCCTACTTATCACCTGTAGCGCATGGAATGAGAAGGGAATTTATTTCTCTTTTTTTTTTGTTCAATCACAACCCACCGCCCCCACTATAACATATATATAACAAAGAAAAATCATCCATAACTATGCTGCTACACACTACCTGCAGCGCATACCTCTAGCCGCCCCCTCCCTCACGTGTGCAATATATAAAATAATCCATTTCTCTTTTTGTTTTACTTGCTTTCTTCCATGAGCATATAATTATATATTATATCTAACCCCCCCCCCCCCTACTTTTCAATTATTATATATATAACACCATAAGCCATTTGTTAGAAAAAAGTCTACAATTTGCTACAGTAAAAGAAAAGGTGTCGTCACTACAGTTTGAAATAAGGTTTCTAATTACTCTATCAAATGATAATGGGTCTCTATAATATACCAATTTCAATCCAATAACTACCACACAGTGAAAAATTATATAATTCCCAATTCCTACATACTAACTATCATTCTCCCGGTTATAAAATTCGAACCCCACCCTTACCTTAGAATGACGGTCTCTATAATCTTCCGGTCGAATTCTTTTTGCTACATGCCTCTTTGTCCTCTTTGTCAAACCCTTGTTTTCTTCTTCTCATGAAACCGTCGTTTTGTTTTTATTGATACTTCTATCTTACTTTCTTTTCTTTTTTCCACTTAATCCAATAATAATAATAATAATACTATTTCTTTTTAACTCCAACCACACAAAAATAATACTCTTAATGGGCCTATTAGTCAACACCTCCAAAATTGCTAATTCCCACCCAACAATTTAAACCAACTTAATTAAATCAATACTCCAATACTCTAATATTATCTCTAATATTAATTCTCCGACTAACCGACTAAATAATCTGACTATCAACTTAACCGTCCAAGCGACATATTAATTCAATTACTTCTTAGAATAATACCGATAATTCTTAACTTCGACTAATTCCAACAATTAAATCCTTTAATAATTTAATTAAATAATTAATTAAATTCGGGGCGTTACAACTCTCTCCCACTTAGAATATTTTCGTCCTCGAAAATTTATCCGACGCGACCATTCCAACAACTTAATTCTTCCAAGTAATCAAATCTCGTCCTCGCAAGGCAACTCCACATATAACACAAACAACGGTTCTTAACCTCAACGGCGACAACAACGCGAATACTACCCAAGTGATGCAATTGACAACTAACATCGCAACACAAGAAGTAACCAACTTAAGAATTTACCGGTTTAAGAACCAGAACACAACAACATAAGAATACCAACTTAAACACAACATCAACGTAACCAAATATCAACATCGGTACAATTCACTTCTGAATAACCGCAATACACTACGCGTTCGCTGCGCACTCTGATTACTTTCAAGGTACTAACTCTGCTCAGTTGACCTCCAACTTCCAATCATCAAAATCGACATAATACCAAGGCTTTCGACTTAACTCTTCGGGATCTCCCCATTAACACCACACATAAACTACAACTTTACTATCTTTTATCAACACATTCTCCAAAATCGTCTTAAACACATAACAACATTACAACCACATATGGTACATGGGTCCAACTAAATCCAACAAGATAACTCATCTTCTTCACTTCCAACTAATTCAACATACCAAACCATCGATTCCTACTTATATTGACATAGTGCTCCATAAATTCTTGTCTGAATCAATACAACCGAGTAACTCCTCTTTTTCCAACCAAAATCGCACCTTAATAAACCAACTTATAATTCCACTTCTTTTAATAATCACAACTCAACTTTCAAATATTCTACGCGTTCTTCTTCTAATTTTATAACAGCTCAAAACATTCGCAACAACCACCAGTTCCAACTCATCCAAACAAATATGGAAGATACGTTTCATACTCCATACATACACCTTAAGGCATACTAGTCATTCGCTTCATCACAAACAATGACTCAAGTTATCTAGAACTCGACTGTGAGTCTCCATACTACTCATTAATCCAATCGCAACCTCATGCTATCATTCTTAAATTCAACTAGTATGCTTACATGAATCTTCATCGACAAAATAAACAATGCTCAAGCGCTCGGCTTGACCTCAACCAATTCAACGTACATACTATACTAGTTGGCACGACACATCTATCCATCAATTATGATTCCGTCTACTATCAACAATAGATTAAGGGTGATCAGTTCCTCAATTTGCCAATAGACAACCGACAACCATAACAGTGGCATAAATCATCATTACCCAACACAATAGCGTACTTCAACTTGTGCCCAAAGTTCGTAAGCATAATGCCCCGCCAACTCTCTAAGGCTTACCAACGTCTTCTTAATCTCCTTAATTTCAACTTCGTCAACGATACAAAACGTCCAAAATCCAATACACATTCTCTTATACACGCTCATAGCACAAGCACGACTATTAGATATTCTTCTAACATCGGAATTGCTACTACTTCAATTACTATCCAAATTGGTTCGCTCCAATTACAACTTTCATCCAAGTCAAGATCTCAACAACGCTAACCAACCAATCGTCTTTCTTTTATTCTCAGAACCTTTATAATCCACCTAGTTTCACACTTGGCCTCATTAAATCCACAACTCAACAATATTATCGCGGTCTCTCTTGAATTCGTTCTTCTCTCAACATCACCGTCTCATAACATCGTCACTATAATCATTCTCATTCGACATAAATTGCAGCTCTATGCATTTTCCAACACCGTCACATCCTTTCTAATACCAACATTTTATTCCTTATCAATATATCGCACTCGGCTTCATCTTTCTCAATTTTCAGCAATAGTCGCTCAACTTCGAACACATTTTTCTCATCCAATACAGACCTCCCAAACACAAAATCATATTCCAAAATGAATAGAATTTCGTGTAGATTCCAGAACTTCAAGAATCGCTCAAATCCGATTTACAAGTAAAGAGTTATCATCCTTACAATGGGACTAGTCCAGAATTCCCGTATGCAGAATTTTCCAAAAATCAGCATCAGACCCAAACATTAAAACGCACTTTACTCCCTCTTCACAAACTTCCTGAAGACAAATCTTATATGCAAACTGTAGGGAATTTCGTAAGCTTCTCAAAAAGTCCAGAATCGCTTCCATCTGAATCATGAGTAAAAAATGCCTCTTTTACTGACAGCTGCTCCAAAATTGCAAAAATCAGAATTTGAGATCGATGAACATAAGTTCCATCTTTCTCTCTTGCTTCCAAAATTCACCAACATCCTTTCTTTTCATCCCACTACGAGAATCCCTCGACTTTAATCCAACTATACTCAAGGCATATTAATCTACCGACTTGATCCACCAACTTAACATTTCCTTTGGGATAATTCCTTAATCTCAATCAATTCCTCATCCATATTCCACACACTTCTCAAACTCGACCGATACGAATTCATGAGTCTAAACTCTCGCCGGTTCGCAACAACATCGCTTCAACAACATTTGCACTCTTGCAATCAACATCACCTTGAACCAACCTCTACATACCAACAACACGTCCGGGAGACAAGCCTCTCCCCCACTTGTTTCAAACCAACACCTGCAGACAACAACTAGAACTAACAAATAAGTACCGACAGTGTTTCACACACATGTCGAGTACTAAGGGACAAACAGCATTAGACAACATTGGTCGGACAGACCGACCTGCTCTGATACCACTAATGTAACACCCCAATTCTACCCATCTAATATTAATAAAAATCAGAGTATTTTAAAATTTCCAACAAAATCAGGATGTCACATTTTTCAACTTAAAAACAACAAACTACTTGTATTTCACTTATCATTTGATACATAGCATTCGGCATACAACTGTCAACTTAAACTTCACTCACAACTTTATTCAGTTATTACAATTTTCAAATTAATATTATTCAACATTTAGTAATAACACAACTTAGGAACAACTTCAAACAACTAGTAATAACAACCGTTCATCAACTTAAAATAACAACGACATAAACAAAACATCCCCTCCCGAGTGCTACGTATCAGAGCATGACACCAACTCGAACTAACAGCAACTAAAGACTTCATAAAGCTACTTCGAACATCCAACTACAAATCTTGAGTACCTGCTCAATTACCCATAATAGGTAACATCATTATAGAAGGGGTGAGATATCGAATAATATAACAAAAGTATGATAATTAATATGTTAGATAGAATCATACAATTTCACTACTATCTAACAACAACCACTTACCAATCACCCGCAATTTATAAACATAATTTATCAACTTATTACACACATCAACATTTACGACGTAATCACATAATCAACATAATTAACTTCTTCAACATCAACATAGTCAACTTTATCAACATAATCATATAAGCAACTTCATCGACAAAATCCACATAAACAACTTAATCGACTTAATCAACATAAAACAACTTCATCAACTTGATCAACATAAACAACATAAATAATACGACACAGGATGCGACTCGACTATGCACATGCATGTGGTACCATCGGAGTAAAACTCCCAACTTAAACATATGCCAGGTTATCGTGGCATTTCAACTTAATCAGGTGCCATCAAGGGCCAACTTAATCAATGCCATCAAGGCCAACTTAAACAATGCAATGTATGCGACATATGAACGACATACAATCAACAACATCGACACAACAAATACAACTCAGCACAACATAAACAACTTTCAATTTTTGGCTATTTAAGCCTCCAACAAAAACATGTCCATATTTTGGGACAAAAACCAACTCAATCAGTTGTACCGGCAATTCCACGCATTTAACTTAATTTAACAAAATAAATACAATACACGTATTCTATTCATATACACGAACTTCCCCGTAAATTTTTGTTCGATTCCGAGCAACTAAATATACCGCTTAATTTTACCGGGCGACTAAAATTCCTACTGTTTTCAACTTCCAGCATCTTTTCAACAAAATAAATCAACCACACTGCCTACTAATTATTACGAATTTTCCCAAAAAATTTCATTTGATTCCGGACAACTAAATATACCGCTTAATTTCGCTCCCGACATTGTTTTCTGTCCTGTTCTGCCCCTAATTATTTTTCTGCTACGATATATTATTTTTCTGCTACAACATAATATGCTACTAATTTTTACTGTCATCAAAATCAACTTTACTACCAATTTATCACTACCTGCTATCTATTATTTTCTGGTTTTCTGCTATCAATATTGTTCTGTAGTAATATCTACTACACCTATTCAATACTCCACTGTATCAACTGGATACCACTACTCTTCTATACTACCAAGCATTGTACCTATGGTTTAAATTTTAATTGTAAAAATTGAAGGACTATGCATATAATTCAATTCCCTGCAGCGCCTTAAAAAAACTCAAAAACTATCCTACTTATCACCTGTAGCGCATGGAATGAGAAGGGAATTTATTTCTCTTTTTTTTTTGTTCAATCACAACCCACCGCCCCCACTATAACATATATATAACAAAGAAAAATCATCCATAACTATGCTGCTACACACTACCTGCAGCGCATACCTCTAGCCGCCCCCTCCCTCACGTGTGCAATATATAAAATAATCCATTTCTCTTTTTGTTTTACTTGCTTTCTTCCATGAGCATATAATTATATATTATATCTAACCCCCCCCCCCCCCCCCTACTTTTCAATTATTATATATATAACACCATAAGCCATTTGTTAGAAAAAAGTCTACAATTTGCTACAGTAAAAGAAAAGGTGTCGTCACTACAGTTTGAAATAAGGTTTCTAATTACTCTATCAAATGATAATGGGTCTCTATAATATACCAATTTCAATCCAATAACTACCACACAGTGAAAAATTATATAATTCCCAATTCCTACATACTAACTATCATTCTCCCGGTTATAAAATTCGAACCCCACCCTTACCTTAGAATGACGGTCTCTATAATCTTCCGGTCGAATTCTTTTTGCTACATGCCTCTTTGTCCTCTTTGTCAAACCCTTGTTTTCTTCTTCTCATGAAACCGTCGTTTTGTTTTTATTGATACTTCTATCTTACTTTCTTTTCTTTTTTCCACTTAATCCAATAATAATAATAATAATACTATTTCTTTTTAACTCCAACCACACAAAAATAATACTCTTAATGGGCCTATTAGTCAACACCTCCAAAATTGCTAATTCCCACCCAACAATTTAAACCAACTTAATTAAATCAATACTCCAATACTCTAATATTATCTCTAATATTAATTCTCCGACTAACCGACTAAATAATCTGACTATCAACTTAACCGTCCAAGCGACATATTAATTCAATTACTTCTTAGAATAATACCGATAATTCTTAACTTCGACTAATTCCAACAATTAAATCCTTTAATAATTTAATTAAATAATTAATTAAATTCGGGGCGTTACACCTTCCATCTCCCTTGTGGGATGATGACACCCACTCTGTTTGACATAGCCGCTATCACAGGGCTAAAGCCTCATGGGTTTGTTTACGACCCTGAAATAGATGCTCTAGACACCATAGGGTTCGCCACCACCAAACACACTTATACTTATTTCATGAACCACTATTACGACAAGCAAACTGACACAGTCGAGGACAAAGAGCATATAGCATTCCTGGCCATGTGGCTTTCTCGCTGCGTATTCTGTACCTAATCCTTGTAGGTGGCAAGAAAATATCTGACTCTAGCCAATCAACTACACCTTAGTCGAGGCATTTTCCTAAGCGAAATGATATTGGCCAGTCTGTACGAGTCTTTGAGTGAAGGTGCTGGTCGTCTGAAAGACCAAGAGAGCAACGGGAACCTCCTGCTGTCAGGACCCTTTTGGTTACTTCAACTTTGGCTTAATGCCACTTTTGAAGCCAGCCTCCCCAACAAAGGGCCTGTGGACGAAGAAGCTGTGGAGATTAAGGAGAGACGAGTCGAATGGGTTCAACTGGTGCAACTGACCCCAAACGAAGAAGGGCAGTCACTCAGGGCATCCTTCTCTGGCTGCGTCAAAATGTTTGCTAAGTGCTATGAGTTCACACCAAGGATGGCCCCCTTTGTTGAACGAAAATATGGCCCTGAATGGTTTACCAGGCCCTTTCCTACTTCGTTCAAAAAACATGAAGAATAATCGTAGCGTGTCTGGGAGGCATTCCTCATCCCTCGACTTATTGTTCATCGACTCAACTTGCTAAAGGGCCAAACCTCTCTGATGGTCTATCAACCAAATCTTGTCTCTCGACAGTTTGGTTTAGTCCAGACTCTACCCAAGTGTCTGTATGAGAAGAAAGTCCATGTTATCCTCCCCAACACTATCTATGATGCCATAGAGAGTTCGACACACCTTACGCGACATGCTCAATGATCACTCCTGACTCCCGTCTACTTTGAACCTTCCCATCTCTGCACCCAAGAATTCCACGACTGGTGGTCGAAACATTATGCTGCAGAATTCCTTGATGTCTCCAGCTTCGCTCAGTTGATTGACCAAGCTTTTGTTGATGTGCAGGAGAAGATCAAGAAAGGTAAATCTGCTCATATTAAGGAGATTCAGGCCTTCCAGAAGTACTTTGAAACTGTTTATCGACCAGACGAAATTAGTCGAACCGTCCGTGAAGCTGCGGTTACGTTAAAAGAGAAATTTTTAAAGAAAATGGAGAGTTTGAAACTCCCTTCATATGTTACTCCTGAGAAACGCTATGAAGTGGCTTTCGCACTATTTCCTCCAAAGACTCCTCCACTGCCATCTGCTGATTTTGGAGTAGCTCTTGCCCCTCCATTTCCAGATTGGTTCATCTGTGGGGACTCTATAAAGATCCTTCGCCAGCAGTCGAAACCCAAGGCTCAGCGGGTGATTCTGACTAAACATATGCTAGACAGTTTCAAAGGACACATTCATGTCAATATCGAAGATGTTCGCATCGAATCCGAAATACATGAAGCCTGGTTTTGAAATAGCTCCCCCTTCGCCAGCAAAGACTGCTACCCAGCAGTCTCAAACAGATGGCTCCGACCATGAGGCAGACGATGTTCAGTAGGATCCTGACACAGAAAATCCAAAAGTTGCTGCCATGGATGAAGACCCACCCTTGGTCGATGAAGAGGGATCCCCAAATGACGAACCCATTGGGGCTGCCAATGTTAACCCAGAAGGAGAGGAAGAAATGGAAGAAGATGATGATGAGACCATGCACCAATGTGAACTTGATGGCCATGATGATGACAACAAAGATGAAGACAAAATGAATGAAGATGAAGAGGAGGAGAATAAAGGTGAGGAGGAGAAGGCTGACAAAGGACCTATCAATGAGCCAACCCATGTCGAAGCCATTACTACCCCAACACCTACTGCGGCGACTGAAGGCAAGGCAGCCTCAACTGTGTATGGAGCAGGACTTTCTGAAGAGGAACTAGATGCCTTGAAGACTAGCAACCCTCGTCAATACATAAAGATCCTTCTTGGGCGTCGAGGAAGCTCATCTGATAAAACTCCCAGTGCTTCGACTACCTCTGTGGATCAGCCTTCAAGCAAACCTGAGGACAATATCCTTCTGAAGATCAAAAACAAGATCTTTAAGGATGACCTTTTCACACTCTTACAGATGGATGATGTCACTCATATCTCTTTGAAAAGTCTCCTCCAACAAGTTGACATTCACGCTATTTCTCCAGAATCTGCCAACGTCATCTTAGAGCTTGGCACTATGATTGACCAAGTCCATGGTGGCCTCAAACGCCTGCCCCAAATCGAAAAGGCCATTTCAACCAAAGCTGGAAGTGAGGCTGCCGCTTGGACTGCTTCCACTGATTCTGAGAATAAGGTAGCCGAATTGGAGGAAACAAAAGAAAAGAACAAGCAAGAAATCACCTCCAATGAAGAAAGTATTGCTTCCTGGGAGCGAAAATCATGAAACTTCGAGCCAAGATCTCAAAGGCCAAAAAGCGTAACGCTGAATTGTCTGCCTTCGATGACTCTGACTTATCGAAAGAGCTTGAAAATGCCATAACTTTTGCTAAAAAAGCTCAACGACTGGAGAAGGAAGTTGCACACTTAAAATCTGACAAGGCCTTATGTGAAAAGCGTCTTGACCTCCAGAAGTCGAAGTACTTGAAGATGAAGGAGAATCTCCCCTTTTAGCTTGTTACTCTCTTTGTAATTTTTTAATTTGATGCTCTATGGCCCTTTGAGGCATTTATATGTAATGACTACTAAGCCATTTTGGCATTCATAAATACCATTATTGGCTTTGCCCTTGTTATGTCGAATTACTCCTTAACAATTTTAATTTCTTAAAGTGCTGGTTTATATTTTTTCAAATACTTGCCATTTACTTTCAAGATTCTTTTATCCTCATTTAATTCTTCTACTTCATAGGCTCCATTAGAAAATACTTGCGTAATTTGAAACGGGCCCTCCCATTTTGGGGACCATTTGCCCAAGGCTCTAACCTTTCGATCCATAGGCAGGATTACCTTCCAAACTAAATCTCCAGGTGAGAAGGTCTTGATTCTAACCTTCTTATTATAAGACTTCTCCACTCTTTTCTTTTGTCTCTTCAAAAGTTCTAAGGCTTTAAGTCTTTCTTTGTCCAGATCTACCAGTTCGTCTAACATCATATTCCAATAAAGCTAATAGGGAATTTCATGATGTCTCTAAATCCTAGCCGACTGGAGATATATCTCAATAGGTAACACTGCATCGTGACCAAAAGTCAATCGAAAAGGAGTAGTGTTGGTTGCTTCCTTGGGAGAGGTTCGACATGCCTAGAGGATCTGGTCCAATGTCCTATGCCAATTTCTAGGCTTCTTTCCCACATGTTTCTTGATCAGACCAATCACCACTTTATTAGGTGCTTCGACTTGACCATTAGCCTGAGCATAATAAGGTTTGGAGGTTAGGAGTTTGAAACCCATCTCTTTTGCAAACTCCTGCATCTTTCGACCCGTAAAGACTGATCCTTGATCTATTGTGATCGTTTCTGGGATTCCAAACCTGTAAATGATGTATTTTTGAATGAACTCGATCACATCCTCTTGATCCACATTTGGTAAAGGTACCGCCTCGATCCACTTCGTAAAGTAGTCAATTCCTACCAAAATGTATCTCTGATTCTTGGAGGATGTCGGTCGAATCTCTCCAATCAGATCCAAAGCTCAACCTCTAAAAGGCCATGGTTTGACTATGGAATGCAACTCACTTGCAGGGATATGATGTATGCCAGCATGAACTTGACATTCTTGGTAACCCTTGGCGAATTCAATGCAGTCTTTTAGCATCGTAGGCCAATACATGCCTTGTCGAAACAATATCCACTTCATCTTATGGCCTACCTGATGTGCCCCACATGCCCCACTATGGACAGTCGAAAGGGCCAGATATGCTTCTGTTTCACTAAGACATTTAAGTAAGACCCCCTCAGGGTCTTTTTAAACAATTCATTGCCTAGAAGGACATAACTTAAGGCTTGATACCTAACCTTTCGCTCTGTGGATGTTGTCGGGTTTTGCAAGTACTCGACTATAGGCTTCCTCCAGTCTTTATCCGTCAAGCTGTCTATTGCAAAAATCTCGAAATTTTCTTCATCAGCATATCCATGCTTTGTCACTTCTAGGTCTGATGGGCATAATCCAACAGATACCACTTTGCCTCTAGCTTCGATTGCCTCTTGTAAATTTTCCTTCAAAACCTTATACCTAGAAGCAACCTGAGCCAAGTCATTAGCCACTTGATTTTCCAATCGAGGTATGTGTCGAATGCTTACTACTTCGAATTTCTTCAATAGTCTATTGGCCACTACAAAGTACATGATAAGATTCTCCTTAACACATTTGTACTCCTTTGTAATTTGCTTTATGACCAACTCTGAGTCTCCCATTATTTTGACTTGAGTTACCCCCAATTTTAACAAAATTTCAAGTCCAGCTATTAAGGCTTTATACTCAGCCTCGTTGTTGGAACAAAGTACTTCGACCCTGTACTTAAATTTTGTTGGAATTTTATCCGAAGAAATAATTAGCACACCTACACATGTGCCATATTTGTGGCTGGAGCCATCGAAGTATAACTTCCAAGGTTCCAATTCGACATAATTCAACATGCTTTCGTTTATGGAGTGGTCGACTATAAAGTCTGCTACCACTTATCATTTAACCGCCTTCAGAGGCTTATACGTTAAAGAGTACTCAATCAATGCTAGTGCCCATTTACAGATTCGACTATGCAAGATAGGTTTAGACAACATGTGCTTAATAACATCAAAATGAGACGAAACATAAACATCAACTGGCTTTATATATTGCTTCAATTTTGTACAAGAGAAATACAAGCATAGGCATAATTTTTATATCACGCTATACCTAGTTTCCGCATCATTCAAAACTCTACTGAGGTAGTAAATGGCTCTTTCGACACCATCCTCATCCTCTTGAGCCAACATGCTCCCTATGGTTTTGTCTGATGTAACTATGTACAATTTCATACTCCTATCCCTACAAGGTGGTGAAAGAATTAGGGGATGACTCAGGTATTCCTTGATCTTGTCGAAGGCTGCCTACTGCTCCTGCCCCCATTCGAACCCATCTTTATTAAATCGAAGCAATGGTGAAAAGGTCTGCATTTTTCCGCTTAGGTTCGATATGAATCTTCTCAAGAAATTGATCTTGCCTAGCAGTGACTGCAGCTCCTTTTTCGTTGATGGCGCTTTCGCTTCCATGATGGCCTTGGTCTTGTTCTGGTTGATCTCGATCCCCTTTTTATGGACCACAAAGCCTAGAAAATCCCCTGCCTGCACACAAAACGCACATTTAAGAGGATTCATTTTAAGACCATGCCTTCTCATCCTTTCAAAGGAGTGTCGAAGATGGTCTAAATGATTCTTCCCTGAAACATACTTGACCACAATATCATCAATATATATTTGCATAAAAGTCTCTATATAATCATGGAAGATTGAGTTCATTGCTCGTTGATATGTTGCCCAAGCATTTTTTAGGCCGAAAGGCATCACCACCCACTCGTAGGTGCCTAAGGCTCCAGGGTAACGAAAAGCTGTTTCGGGGACATCATCTTCAGCAATGAATATTTGGTTATAGCCAGAGTTAGGGGTGATCGTATCCGAACCAATCCAAAAGCAAAACCGCAAATCGAACCAATCCAAACCGAAAATCGCAAAAACCGCATTTGGTTTGGATGATTTTGGATGATTTTTTTACTGAACCGCACGGTTTGGTTCGGTTTGCGGTTTTCATTTCACAAAACCGAACCAAACCGAATCAAACCGCATTTTAAACTTAAGTTACTAATTTCTATTATTATATTTCCAATTCCACGTGACTCACTTCCAATTCCATTCGGTCATTAGCTTTCAATACTAATATCTAATTTTTATTATCATATTAAGCTTGTTTTCTTTTTTAATACAGTAATACTACTATTTTAATTTTAAATTAAACTTTCAATTTCAATTTACATTTATTGACTGCAATCTCAATTTCAATTCCAAATTGTATTTTCTTTGTTAGTGATAAGATTCCCTTCTAAAATGAGTGCAGTATCTCTATTAATTTAATTCTAGTAATGTTTGTTTTATTTTTTTATTATTTTTTTTTTGTTGCAGATTAACTTTTTATAAATATGTTTTATATGCGGTAACTATTACCCCTGTCAGAAAAACACGGCCATATAACTAGCATTTTTTAATAAACAACTTATTTGTAATAAACAACTTGCTTTGTATGATTGTTCTGTTTAGGAAATTATATGATTAGTTTCTTAGTTTTATAATTCCATAATCAAGAAGTCTATAAACCGCAACCACCGAACCGATTCTAACCGCATTGGTTTGGTTTGGATGAATTTTTAAAAATCAACCGAACCAAACCGAACCGTATGCATTTTTATCTCGCGGTTAGGATGATTTTTATGCTCAAAACCGAACCAAACCGCACCGCGAACACCCCTAGCCAGAGTACCCATCTAGCATACTAAGATACTCATGTCCTGCAGCGGAATCGACTAACATTTCTGCCACAGGCATAGAACACTCATCCTTAGGAGTTGCAGCATTTAGATCTCTAAAGTCTATGCAAACTCTTAAGGAACCATTCTTTTTAATAAAAGGTACAATGTTAGCTAACCATTCGACATACCTGGCAGTGCGGATAAATTTGCATCGAAGGAGTCTTTCGACTTCCTCCTTTATCTTCTAGAGAACCTCTGGGGCAAACCGTCTTGGATTCTATTTAACTGGCTTCTTCCCAGGCTTGATCGGCAACCTGTGTTCGACCAACTCTCTACTCAAACCAGGCATTTCATCGTAGTCCTAGGCGAAACAGTCTTTAAACTCCTGTAACAGCTGGGTAACTTCGACCTTAAGTTGTGGGTCAAGATTGGCACTAACATATGTTGGCCTTTTAATCACCCCTTCTCCTAGGTCGATTTCTTCCAGTGGATCCTGAGCTAGCATCTTAGTATTACTTGCCAGCAGATCCTTCTCGAATCCTAAAGGCTCATCGTCATAAATGGTGTCAAGCCTCTGGCCTTGCTCTACACCCTGGACCTTATCAGGTGGCTCTAGGTCGAAGTCCTTACCAGGACCTTCTTGGTGGAATTCAGGATTGGCTTCGCCAGCCATATATTCGTTAGCAGCCTCCAAAGCCGCTTGTAGTCTGGTTTCAGCCACGTAGGCCGAAATTCTTCTCAGTGCTTCGAACTCAGTCATTATCACTGAATTCACTCCCCACCCCGTGGGGTCTACTGCAGGCTCACCAAGGTATGGAAGTCTTTCCCCTGGAACCTCCTTATCTCAACGGAAACCCTCGACGGGATGTAAGTACAATGAGCAAAATGTCTCGTCGTCTGGGACAAACTCAAAATCTGCTGGACCACAGGGGGCAACGAGAGCTAAATGTTTGTTGAACTGACGTCTATCAACATGATTGTTTGGTGCTTTAAAATACCCCTGGTCAGCTTCAATGTTTTCGACTATGCCGTCTGGCCTCCAGATGGTGATGCGTTGATGCATCGAAGATGGCACTGCACCAATGCCATGTATCCACTCTCGTCCTAAGAGCAGATTGTAGTTGGCTTTTGTTTCTACTACCATGAAGACAGTATGCCTAGTGATTGTCGCCACTGTTAAGTCGACTTATATCACCCCCAGAGTAGAGCCAACTTTTCCTTCTTAATTTGAAAGAACCATGTTATGTGGCTTAGTGTCAGTATCATATTTGCCAATCTTGCTCAGTAAGAAATGTGGCATCAAGTTCACTGTTGCGCCACAATCGACTAATATTTTATTTATTGGCACGGTCTCCACCTTGCCAGTAATGTTGAGGGGCTTTAGGTGACCCTTCATTTCCTCTGTGGGTCGCTCGAAAAAAGCGTTCTGCTCTTCGACACACCCATTGTTCATAATATAGTAGCATATCGGCTTGTGTGCTGCCATCTCTGCCTTAGTACAGGCATCTAAATCTTTGACTTTTGTGAGCTGGTCGAACTCTCTGGGCATCACACACACCACATTGACTATGATGTCAAGAGAAGCATCAGATTCGAAGTCGAAGTTGTCTATGATTTCGTCATCCTCTTCAACAGTCTTCTCAGGTTTATCCTCTTGAGAGGCAAACAGTTTTTGTCCTACAGATATTTTTTCAGCAGCCTTCATTGGATTCCCTCCATTATTGTCAGTAGGGATATTAGTACTGGACTCTCCTTGATCCTTCGACTGGGCCTCCCTGAGAGCCTTCCTTCGACGTTGTTCTCTCCTCCATTGAGATCGCGACATCGAGTTCTTCCCCTTATAATTTTCAGATACCTATGCCAATTTGTTAGAGGTCTGAAACTCCTTTCGATACTCTATTGAAGAGCCTCTGCCCACATCAAACTTCTGCCATTTTTTCTGACCTTTTTCCTTTCCTTCGACAGGTTTCATCCAGCTCCCTATCGGTGCATTGCTTGTTGGTTTGAAGGTACTGGGTCTGGCCCCTGGGAACTGTGTTTTTCCTCCCACTTGTTTTGAAGAGGACCTTCTAGGGTCGAAACCCCTTTTGTAACGCCCCGATTTGTCAGTTTTATTTAATCGAGTCAATTTAATTATTTTCGTTTTTATATTATTTTATTCTTGACTTTTATTTTATAATATATTATTTTTCGTCGTTATTATGTTTGATCGCGTTTTGAGAGCGTTTGGAAGATATTTGAGCGAAAGGGTAAAATGGTCTTTTAAAGGGGTAGATATTTTTAGAAAAATAAGATATTTTTCTTTTCTTGGAATATTTATATATAGAAAGATAGAGATAAGAGAGATATTTTATGAGATTGAGAGAAAGAAGAGAAAAACCAAGAGAAAGGAGAAAAGAGAGGAAAAAGAAGAAAGAAGTGGAAAATCGATCAACAAAGCTTGGAATCTTCGATTAATCGGGTAAGGGTGTGAAATATTGTTATCCTAACTTTGGGTATGATTATGTATGTGTTTTGTGTGGATGTTTTGGTTAGTTTTCCATATGTTTCCGTTTATGCCGTATTGGACGAAATCGATAGAAACCGATGTTTTCGCGGATGAAATTCGGAATAGATTGCATAGATTAGTCGTATGAGGTTAGGCCGAGATTATAGAAACTCGTTTGGTTGAAATCGGTTGATATTGTGAGTTTTGACATTTTTGGGTTTTGAGAATGTGAGATTTTGGTGAAAAATAAAAGTCGTGGAATCGGGTTTTTCTTGATCCTAATATGTTGGTGTGTATTTATGTGATATCACCATGTATTTATTCGAAAGAAAGTAATTGAATCGGTCGGGTTTCGGGCGATTACGCAGCTGTACCAGAATGTAGCAGAAATTCTGGTTTTGTGCGCAGGCGTACGGACGCGTGCTGTAGGTGAAAAATCCTGATTTTTCGGAAAACTTCGGAAATTCATATCTCTTGAACCGTAAGTTGGTTTTGACCCCCGTTCGAAGCGTTGGGAAGCTAACGAAATGTTCTTTCTAGAAAAAATGGTTTTGAGGTCTAAACCTGGTCCAATTGGAACAGTATTTTCGAACCGTTTCGTAGTGTCAGGCCTCCGGTTTATGTTTTTGCGTTATTTTGAAATATACATATCTTCTTCGTTGTTTATCGGATTTAAGCGTTCTTTATATCGAATCGAAGCTGTGGATGAGTAATTTTTGATGATGATGGAAAATATTATTTTTAGCCGACTTTTCCGGTAAACCGTAAATTGATTTGTTTGGATAAATGTGTATGTTGTTATACCATTGATGTGAATGTAGATGGATTATATGTGATGAATGCATGACTATGTTGTGAATAAGTATGCATTGCATGAGTGTATTGGTTCATTTTGTATGTGAAGCATCATGATATGCATTCTTGTGTTGTGGGATTCTAAGATGAATCTGTTGTAACGTCGTATGCTGATATGCGGTTGAAGCGATGATTACAAACAATTGTATGCTCATGTGGAGTTGTAGCAATCGGATTGTATGCCGAGGTGCGGTTGTAGCAATCATATTGTATGCCGATGTGCGGTTGTAGCAATCCGTAAACATTGTATGCCGAGGTGCGGTTGTAGCAATCATATTGTATGCCGATGTGCGGTTGTAGCAATGGTTCCAATAAGTTCTTCAATTGAACTTGAGATGATGAGTCGGTACCGCATGCATCTGCATAGAGTCGTGAGTCGGTCTCTATGAGTTGCATTTGTCATCATTGTATTTGTGCATTGATGAATAAACATATATATGTATATGTTGATGTGGAATGAGTAGAATTGTGCAGGTGTGCATGGATGGATAAACATGAATATGTGTGTTTATGTCGAATGATAAGCATTATGAGGAATATGCTTGGTTATATATATATATATGTCTTGCGATGTATATTGAGTGAGATGTGATGATTGTGACATAGTAAACATAATATGTATATTTATGTGGTATGATGGAATGGTGAGAATATGTGGTATATGTGTATTTTTATGTTGAGATATATAATTATATGCATTGTTATTATGATAATATTTCTCACCCTTCTACTATTTTATGATGCTCTACGAGGCATTGCAGATTAGGTATCTGGTGGTCTTTTGTGAAGTGTGTCTTCATTTTCCTTGTTGGTCGGTTGGCTCTGATATGTAGCACCGGGTAGCTAGGACGTTTTGATCTTTTTGTGATACATTTGCATATGTATCTTGCTGATGAATTTGTGTATATAAACATGATGTTGCTTGTGATTCATACTGGATGATGTATATATATGTTGATGTATATATGTGGTTGTTATTCAATATTTTAGATGTTTCCGCTTTTATTCTAAATATTGAGATGTGGGTATAAGGACAGAGATCCTTTGTTGTTTGAAAGTTACCCCACTGTTGCATATCATTTGTTGAGCAGGTGTTGTATGTTTTAATTTCAAGCATAATGTGACATACCTTTTTATGCCGTGTTTACAATTATACTCTGATGAAATTTCCAATACGTGCCTAAATGATTTATTTGATTATTTGGGGGTATAGAAAGGGGGTGTTACATTAAGTGGTATCAGAGCCAGTGTTGAGTCAGTTGTTGAGTATGTTGGTGTGACAGTTGAATACTGTCGTTGTTGTTTGCCCCTTAGTACGTGATATGTGTGTGAAACACTGTCAGTGCTTTCTGGTTTTCTAATCCTTTGTTTTCAGGAGTTAGAATGAGATAAGTGGGGGAGAAGCTGGTACTTCTCCATGTTGCTTCAGGTGTGGAGCGCCGGCTCAGTGTGTTGTGAATTGCAAGATTGTAAGTGTTGTTTGGACAGTGTTGTTCCCGATTCCGTAAGAAATGCGGAGGTAAGGTTTATGTCAACTAAGGATTTGTGCCTTAGGTAGTTTTGTGTATGGGATACAAGAAAGGCTATTATAGTTTGGTAAAGACGGTTTATGCCCCATCATGATTGTCGACTGTCTATTGGCAAATTGAGGAACTGATCACCCTTAATCTCTTGTTGATAGCAGACGGAAATTATGTTGGATGGAATAGGCGGGTCTTTCCGGCTTTGATAGTGTGTGAAATGAGTTGTTTGGAATTTAAGGAGATGATTACAGATTGTTTTGATGAGTCGATGAAGATGCTAATATCGGAAGATGAAATGGATTAGAGGTTTTGGTATGTTAGTCCAGTTGGGAAGTCATTGAGAGAGAATGATTGGGTTTTATTTAAGGACTGCTTCACAGAGAGTAGAGATTGAACTTAATTGGACGAAGGTGAATAGTTGAGGTTTATATCTGCTAAGTAAGTAGGAAACTCTTAGTAGATGGGAATAAGATGTTTGTTTTGTCTGTGTTGGTAGTGTTCTGGGAATTGGCAGGAAGTCGCAGTGATGGGCCGTCAGTTGGGCATAGTTTTCAGATGTGTTTTTGGATGGAACATTAAGGTGTTGTCTTAGAGAGCTCCAGTATTGTTAGTAACAAACTGGATGAATGATTGAATGGAATAACAAGCATGATGGGTATAATGGTATTGAGACTTTGGAAAGGAAAACTTAGAGTTCTGGTGAGGTTTGAAGTCTTTGGAATTTTAGAGCACTAATGGAAAATTTTGAGAGAACCTTTAGGTATGGATGTAATATTTAAGAGTTCTTTTTGGTTAGTTATTGCTACATGTTGGGATTTATGGAATTTGGACGGTTAAGAGAAGGACTTGTGTATGGATTACTGACAGAGGAGTAAGGTAATGATTGAGAATAAGCGTTCGCTCTCATGGATAGATAACTGGAATGGTTTGATTGAGTTGGAGTGAAATTACAATTGTTTGGCACGTTTGATAAGGATAGTGAATTGTGTGAGTTGAGGCTTTGATCGATTTAATGTGACTGGTTATGGTTGTTATCATCGGAATAGGTTGTTATTTGCTCGGTTAGGCTTGTATGTGAGTTTGGACAAGTTTGGATGAGGTTTGGTTTGTTTGGATATTATAACGTGCAGTGATGTTGTTTGGTGTTAGTAATGCGTCTGTAATGTTTGTGGAGTAGAGGAATCGTATCTTCCATATTTATTTGGATAAGTTCGTAAGGGCTTTGATTGAGAACATTTGGATCTGTTATAAATTCAGAGGAAGAACAGGTAGAGTGTGTGGGATTTGAATTACAAGTATTGAAAAGAGACTAAGCTTTATGCTAAGTTGTTCGAGTGAGAATTTTGGTTGAAAAGGTTAGTTTTCTTGGATATGTTATTTCTGAGGATGGTATTTTTGTGGATTCATCAAAAGTAGATGCAGTTCTACAATGAGAGGTTTCGAAGTTGGTTAAGGAGATTAGAAGCTTTTTGGACTTTAGTTGGTTATTACCGGAGGTTATGGAGGGTTTTTCCAAGTTAGCATTTTCGTTACTTCGGTTGACTTGCAAAGGGTGAGTCGTTTGCTTTGGATGTTCATTGTGAGGAAAGTTTGAGAGGATTAAAGTAGAAATGGTCTACGACTTCAGTTTTGATTCTGTGTGATCCTAATAAACCGTTTGTGAGGTATTGGGATGCGTCTTTGAGGAGTTTAGTCAGGGTGTTAATGCAAGGGGGTAAAGTTGTGTCTTATGCTTTACGACAATTGAGGATTCATAGAAGGATCGATACTATTCAGGATTTGGAATTGGACGCGATTGTATTGTGTTGGAGAATCTGGAGGTATTATTTTAAAGGTTTTAGGTTCAAGGTGTTTGGATGGAGAAAATGATGGTTTTGGGATGAGTAACGAGTCTGCTGGAATTCTGAGTTTTCGCAGGTTCGCCTAGCGAACCAGTTAGCGAAGGTCAGCGAAGGTTCGCTGAGTGGTTCGCCTAGCGAACATGACAGTTTGTGCAGTTTTGTTTCCTTCATAACTTTTGATTTGTAACTCGGATTGAGGCACGACCGGATGGTTGGAATTCCAAACGAGTTATGAATTTGAATTGGATTATTCAGAGGAGTGTGTTTGGTGTGTAAGCTAATACCGCATAGAGAGAAGTGGGGTATATAAAAAGTAAACTATGATTTTCTGGTGTATAGTACAAGAGTCAAATGTTGATTATGAAATTGGTGGTTTGTTAGTTGTGAGTAATCAGAGTGCGCAGAGGAAATGTGAAATTGTTGTATTGGTTGTTGTGAGACAAGGATGCAGGTATTCTGGTTTTGTGGATGTTGTTGAGGTAATGTTGTGTCTTGGAACTTTATGTTCTTGCCTGTGTTGTTGCCTCGTTTCCATGGTGATGGTGCGAGTGCGGGTAGCTAATTCCACTGTTTGGGGGATTAGGAGAGTGTTACCTATGGTGTTGGTAACGATCTTGTTGTGTTCCAGTTCAAGAGTGAACTTGGGTGTTGGTATCTTGGTTTTTCTTTGAATCGTGAGTTTGTCGTCAAGTGCATTGTATGGGTTTTGCATCTTGTCGTTGTAGTTGTCATCGTTGTCGTGTCTTTGTTGATGTTGCTGCTAGTGTGTTGGTTTGTTGTTTTGTGTTATTCGTGGTGTTGCCTCTCATGGCATAGGAGTTGGTTAGTCGGATACGAGAGCGTATCCGAGGTTGTTCGCATTTAGCATATTTTCGAGGACGAAAATGTCTAAGTGGGGGAGAGTTGTAACGCCCCGATTTGTCAGTTTTATTTAATCGAGTCAATTTAATTATTTTCGTTTTTATATTATTTTATTCTTGACTTTTATTTTATAATATATTATTTTTCGTCGTTATTATGTTTGATCGCGTTTTGAGAGCGTTTGGGAGATATTTGAGCGAAAGGGTAAAATGGTCTTTTAAAGGGGTAGATATTTTTAGAAAAATAAGATATTTTTCTTTTCTTGGAATATTTATATATAGAAAGATAGAGATAAGAGAGATATTTTATGAGATTGAGAGAAAGAAGAGAAAAACCAAGAGAAAGGAGAAAAGAGAGGAAAAAGAAGAAAGAAGTGGAAAATCGATCAACAAAGCTTGGAATCTTCGATTAATCGGGTAAGGGTGTGAAATATTGTTATCCTAACTTTGGGTATGATTATGTATGTGTTTTGTGTGGATGTTTTGGTTGGTTTTCCATATGTTTCCGTTTATGCCGTATTGGACGAAATCGATAGAAACCGATGTTTTCGCGGATGAAATTCGGAATAGATTGCGTAGATTAGTCGTATGAGGTTAGGCCGAGATTATAGAAACTCGTTTGGTTGAAATCGGTTGATATTGTGAGTTTTGACATTTTTAGGTTTTGAGAATGTGAGATTTTGGTGAAAAATAAAAGTCGTGGAATCGGGTTTTTCTTGATCCTAATATGTTGGTGTGTATTTATGTGATATCACCATGTATTTATTCGGAAGAAAGTAATTGAATTGGTCGGGTTTTGGGCGATTACGCAGCTGTACTAGAATGTAGCAGAAATTCTGGTTTTGTGCGCAGGCGTACGGACGCGTGCTGTAGGTGGAAAATCCTGATTTTTCGGAAAACTTCGAAAATTCATATCTCTTGAACCGTAAGTCGGTTTTGACCCCCGTTCGAAGCGCTGGGAAGCTAACGAGATGTTATTTCTAGGAAAAATGGTTTTGAGGTCTAAACCTGATCCAATTGGAACAGTATTTTCGAACCGTTTCGTAGTGTCGGGCCTCCGGTTTATGTTTTTGCGTTATTTTGAAATATACATATCTTCTTCGTTGTTTTTCGGATTTAAGCATTCTTTATATCGAATCGAAGCTGTGGATGAGTACTTTTTGATGATGATGGAAAATATTATTTTTAGCCGACTTTTAACCAACTTTTCCGGTAAACCGTAAATTGATTTGTTTGGATAAATGTGTATGTTGTTATACCATTGATGTGAATGTAGATGGATTATATGTGATGAATGCATGACTATGTTGTGAATAAGTATGCATTGCATGAGTGTATTGGTTCATTTTGTATGTGAAGCATCATGATATGCATTCTTGTGTTGTGGGATTCTAAGATGAATCTGTTGTAACGCCGTATGCCGATATGCGGTTGAAGCGATGATTACAAACGATTGTATGCTCATGTGGAGTTGTAGCAATCGGATTGTATGTCGAGGTGCGGTTGTAGCAATCATATTGTATGCCGATGTGCGGTTATAGCAATCCGTAAACATTGTATGCCGAGGTGCGGTTGTAGCAATCATATTGTATGCCGATGTGCGGTTGTAGCAATGGTTCCAATAAGTTCTTCAATTGAACTTGAGATGATGAGTCGGTACCGCATGCATCTGCATAGAGTCGTGAGTCGGTCTCTATGAGTTGCATTTGTCATCATTGTATTTGTGCATTGATGAATAAACATATATATGTATATGTTGATGTGGAATGAGTAGAATTGTGCAGGTGTGCATGGATGGATAAACATGAATATGTGTGTTTATGTCGAATGATAAGCATTATGAGGAATATGCTTGGTTATATATATATATATATGCCTTGCGATGTATATTGAGTGAGATGTGATGATTGTGACATAGTAAACATAATATGTATGTTTATGTGGTATGATGGAATGGTGAGAATATGTGGTATATGTGTATTTTTATGTTGAGATATATAATTATATGCATTGTTATTATGATAATATTTCTCACCCTTCTACTGTTTTATGATGCTCTACGAGGCATTGCAGATTAGGTATCTGGTGGTCTTTTGTGAAGTGTGTCTTCATTTTCCTTGTTGGTCGGTTGGCTCTGATATGTAGCACCGGGTAGCTAGGACGTTTTGATCTTTTTGTGATACATTTGCATATGTATCTTGCTGATGAATTTGTGTATATAAACATGATGTTGCTTGTGATTCATACTGGATGATGTATATATATGTTGATGTATATATGTGGTTGTTATTCAATATTTTAGATGTTTCCGCTTTTATTCTAAATATTGAGATGTGGGTATAAGGACAGAGATCCTTTGTTGTTTGAAAGTTACCCCACTGTTGCATATCATTTATTGAGCAGGTGTTGTATGTTTTAATTTCAAGCATAATGTGATATACCTTTTTATGTCGTGTTTACAATTATACTCTGATGAAATTTCCAATACGTGCCTAAATGATTTATTTGATTATTTGGGGGTATAGAAAGGGGGTGTTACACCTTTGACCATGAGATGCTCTCTGCTCCCTTCTTTCTTTAGCCTTCCTAATCCCTTCAAGATTGTGAGCAACCTTTTGGGCATAACATAACGCCTGATCCCTTCTTTTGGCAGCGGTGAAGGAATTCAATGATAGTTTCATCCTGTTTTGGATACGCCACTTTGTTACGCTCTTCTTGGTAGCTTGCTTCGTCCACCTCCATGGTCTTATGTTGTGTAATCTCAACCATATTTATGTCCATGTCAACATCAACACTAAGGTTTAGATTACAAAAGTCCACTTCAAGGCCCTCAGCATCCTTATCCATCTTAACGAAACTCTCAGCAGTCACTTTAGTAACCAGCATCATGTTGGAACCCTCATTGATCCCATCATTTAAGCCCTCAGTGGCTTCATCGAAGCTATCAATGGCCTCTCTCATGAGTTTCTCCATAGCATAAATATCAAGGTCTTCAGTAACCTTGGCTAACACAGCTTTGTTGGCGAAATCTTCAGTAATTTCCACCATATTGACTGAACGGTCGAAGTCATCAACAACCTCAACCATATGTTGTACCCCTGGCTCAGCATAATGAGCATCTGCTGTTTGCAATGGGTCGGAGTCAATTTTCATCTGACCTTTGCTCTTCTCTCCGAATTTTAGCCTGCCCTCCTGAATAGCATTTTGTACCAGATCCCTGAAAAGAAAACATTGAGAAGTTTTATGACCCAAAAAATTATGGTACTTACAAAATCCTCTCTTTTTTCTTTGTTCTAAAGGCGGCATTTTAGTGCCAGGAGGCACTATCATCTGCCCATCTTTTACCAATAAATCAAAAATTTCGTCACATTGGGTGATATCGAAAGTGTATGTTTTCTTGGGAAACTTATCATTCTTTTCGGATTCGCCTGAATTTTTTCTAGTCGAAGGGGCTAACATTTTACAAGCATACGGAGGACCTTGCTTTAACTCAGCAACGTCTATCTCACTCTCGTCAAAATATAATGGTTCGTCGTACAAACCTTCGACATCCTCATTATATTCAACATAAGCTACCTTTTTACCCTTATTGAACTTAGCCTTTTCGTCTTTCAGACGTTCTAACTGTCGAACCCTATCAGCCAGTTGGACCATATCTCTCAGATACAGGGTATCCAATTTCTTTCTAATAGAGTAATCAAGGCCACCAGCGGCCATTTCGACCAGCTCATGCTCTGGCACTTGAGTAAAATACCTAGCCTTAAGTAATCGAAAACTATTTAGGTAATTGTCTATTGGCTCAGGAAACTTTCGCTTTATGCTAGCCAACTCCTTCAAACTAATAGTTTGCCCCATATAGAATTGTTCATGGAACAAGCGCTCTAACTGGGTCCAATTACAGATTGAGTTATGAGGTAGGGTTGTAAACCAAGTAAAAGCATTTTTAGTGAGAGAACTTGGGAAGTATTTTACCCTAAGACTTTCGTCATTTGCGATCTCTCCAGCCTCGATCATATATCGGGCTACGTGTTCGACAGTAGATTCAGTTGTATCTCCTGAGAACTTGGTAAACTTTGGGACCTTCGTCCTAGGAGGTAATTCTAATTGCAGGATATAATCCACTCTGGGTGAGGTATAGTTTGGCCTAGCAAAGCCAAAATTCACCCCATTTCGAGCCATTATTCTTTCGACCATGGCTGCTAGGTTGTTATCCGCTGCTATGTTGTTACGCGAACCTGTTGTACAACACGGTCAGCATCTTGGTTTCTATTCACTATCACTACCCCTTGTTCCCCTTCTTTAGGAATTGTCCCTTGGTTCCTAGGTGGTTCGACTCTGGGGAGTTCGACTCTAGGGGGTTCCAGGTTGGCCTCAGACATAGTCTCTAGGTTCCGCCGTGGGATATTCTCCACCACAGTCGCACCTCGTACAGGGGCCGGCACCCCCATAAATTCTGCCATGCGTGCCAATTGTGCTGCTAGTTATTGGTTAGTTTGGGTAGTGTTCCGAATCAAAGGCTGGAAAATTTCCCCCATAGTTTGAGACAAAGTTTGTACCATTTGTAGGTTACTCACATCCATTTGTTGGCTTAAACATACTATAGACGTGTTTGTCAGACTAGGACCTTAAGTGGAATATCCTATACCTACACTTTGGCTGTTTCAACCCACATTTATCCCAGATCCCGATCCTTGTAATGGAGAAGACATTACATTGTCTGAGAATACTGGGGGGGCATTTTGGAGGCATTGCATTATTGACGTTGGCATTCCATAAGGTGGATTCCTTGGTAAGGGTTGTGAAAATCCTTGAGGGGGAAGATGCCTAAGTGTCGAAGTTCCTCTTGGTGGAGTTTGGGGATTAGATGCTTGTGGCCCAACGTACTCCAAAACAGGTTGAGTGTAAGCCCTTATATATGTCGACCCTGGTCCTGTCATTGATGGCATTGGGTCGGACATAACAGGAGGTGGGACTGGCTCTCCTGTCGAAGGAACTGGAGGTGGTATCACATCATTCCTAGACATATTTTGAGGGTTTATGTTACTAGGCTGGGCATTCTAATTACTTGACTGAGGATTAGAACCACTCCCTTGAGGGTTTGGATTGTTTGGCTAACTAGTGTTCGTCGCCATTTTTCTAGTATATCTTCTCTTTGGTCTCTCTTCGTTTGTAGTGGCTACTTTACCACTTCTCAATAACATGCAACGAAGCTTTTTAAGAAGGAAAGTATGACTGAAGATTTTCAAAAACTTAGAAAGATCTTTATCAAATTAGCACAGTCCCACTGGGCGTGCCAATTTGTTTGCCGTGAAAATTGGTAAACAATCGCTGATCTTCCAAATCTAACTTTGGTGACTCACAGGATCGATCAGATTGATCCTAGGACATATGCTAACAATTGATCTAAGGCGCATTCTAAGGAAATAAGTACTTCGACAGAACTCATAAAGAAAGTTGGTTGAAAGCACAATCTAAACAATGTTTTTAAAATGTTAAGTTAAAAGACTGAAAAAAGGTACAAAGAAAAAGTCGAAGGCGTGCAGTAAAGGTTGAAAACTATAGAAAGTGCAGAAATATAACTTGCGTTAAATAGGATAGAAAAGCTTAACGAAAGGTTAAAGTAAATTGCATTGAAAGATAAATGGTGTTTACATCACGTACATTCTCACAAGACTCTTTTCTCAACACGCGGATACTTTGAGTGAATTTGGAGTTACTTGTACAAAGTGAACACAACACCTCGAATCCTATTGCTAGAACCCTAATTTATAATACCTAAAACTAACTGTTATAAACTGCCTGAAATAATAAACGAATGACAAGTGTCGCATTTCATGCTTCCATCACTTGGATGTACGCCACCTGTCCTTCTTCAAGACCGAACCAAAGTAACTACTCCTTCCTTTATTTGAATTTGAATTCCCAACGTTGGACATCATCAGCATTCTCGGTCGAAGGTGCCCTCTTCAACTCTTAGAAATATTTTCTAAGTCCCAAAAAGACATCTTTTCCTCTTACGAGCACATTCGACTTAAACCTATCACACAGATCCGTCGGAAGCTTCTCTAAACCTCTTCAAGAGCTTAACATTTCCATCAACACTTCCAACTTTATATGGGCGTCGAATTTATGAGCAAACAAATTGCCCCCCAAAAATGTCTTTTTCGAAAGTATTGCAGAAAAGGGCATTTTTTTATAGTGTCCACTCCACGCCATCTTTCGACCATGCATAAGGGTCCAAACAAAAACTGATTAACCCACGTTCCAAGAAAGTATTCAGTTTATTTTCAATCAAATTTATGACATCACAGACAATTATGATTATGACTGAAACGTCCCCTCAGAAATCACATCAAGCCGTAAATCACCATAACCTCTCCTATAGTCTAGGAGATCATGGACATAGGTGGCACCTGCCACCGCCCCTACTTTGGCTCCTGGGAGGACACGTGTCCCACTAGCCTTAGCTCCTTAATGATGATTAGTGAGCCCTTTAGTGTTTCCAAAGCACTTTATAAATAGTTTCTTCAGAAACTACTTTTATTTTTTTTCACTCCCAAGTATCCACTACGCACCCTCTCCTCTCTTCCAAAACGTTCAACCCTTCACCTTCGACAAACTCTTTTCTTCAAATTTTTTCACCAATGGCTTCTTCAACTGCTACTACTCAAGACCCAAAGAAAAACCAGAAGCTCAAAGGACAAAAGGGCGTACCACTTCCCTCTGAAATTCTGGTACCAAATATGTGATGCTACGTGTGATGTCACAACAACACACTCTGCAATGGACAATGTAAAACAACAGCAGAGAACACAAAGAATTGTTCACCCAGTTCGGTCTAACTACCTACGTCTGGGGGCTACCAAGCCAGGGAGGAATTTCACTATTAGTAGTATTAATTTACAGACTCAACAATCCCAGTTGACATCTACTAAACTTAATCACTACCCAATGAACCTTCTACCTAAGAAACCACTTAGATATGAGAAACCACTCACTCCCTAAATCACCTCAGTGATACAACTCAAAGATCACACTTTGAAATACACCTTGATCCTGCTTACAAGCTTTGATCAAGTAACTACACTCTCTTGCTTAACAGCTCTAAGAGAGGACACTTTACAACTCAATCAAGTAACACCAATTCAACTACCTACGTCTGGGGGCTACCAAGCCAGGGAGTGTCATACCCCAAATTTGTCCTACCTATATACTTTTTCATCTGTACATCCCATCCACTAACCATTATTCAGAAAAACCCAAAAAAATATGTCACTTCCATATCCATTTCTATTTTTCATTTTTTATCCATCTTTTATAAGATATCCATTTTCAAACCAATATACATATTCAATTTCTACCAAAAAACATTTTTGTCCATATTCTATCCATTTTTCTTTTTTTGTCATATCCGTTCGTTCACATTCTATATTCCCATTTTTTAGTTTATTCTTTAATTTCCACTTTTTAAAAGTCCATTTACAAAATTATATTTTCAAGCCCGTTTCAACCAAATTCAAAAAAGAGAGCCATGAGTTAGATGTTCATAAGATTTTCTAACCAAATTCTATACATGATTCATAAGCTTACAATTCAAATCCATTTGTACAAAATAATGTCAAAGTTCATTTTTACATAGCCCATATTATTATACAAAAAGGCCCATATTTACAAAACAATTCAAAAAAAAAAAAGAGCCCATTACTACAACAAAAGCCATAACCTATTACTACAACAAAAATAAAAAAAAAGGAGACAAATTCTGCTACCACTCCAACAACCTGCATCAACCAAACTGTATCACTGCACACCCTGCACATACAAAGACAGGACAACAACAACCTTGACCAAAGCTCTGCACCACACATTACTCCATTTTTGCAAACTAAAATCTGCATCCATAAAGGCAATTCTGAACAAGTCATAAATTAACAATTGAAAAGGATTTATCATCAACAAGAAGGCAAGAATTCGGGTACTTGAAAACTGAAGGAACAAGTTTTATTTGGGGGATTTAAAAAGAAGAGAAAACGGACCTTCATAGGGGGGGAGAGGAGAGGAATACAATACCTGCAAACCTCTCACGTTCTAGACACAACAACCACCTTTCGTCCAACCTTTCAAACAAATCTTTGAAAACCTTCTTCTATCTTCATAAACCTCTTCGACCTAAATCCCTCTCCAAACTCCACCATCAACAACCTGAAACTTATCTTTCTCACAAAACCCCTTCAACCACCATCCTCTCCATCATACTCCCTCCGATCCACTCTTCAACAACACCATTCGAAAACCTCCGCCTCCACCCTTCTTTCCATCAAACCGAAACGCCACTTCCTCTCCAATCGCTCATCATCCACCTCCCATCTTTTAACCTGCTTTCACTAGCCTTTTAACCACAACCAACAAAACCCCAACTTTTATCAACCTTCCCACGTTCTTCACTCAACAGCCATTATAAAACCCATCACAAATCTCCAACTCTTCATAACTCTAAACCACCACCTCTATACTCCCTCCGGCGATAAGCTCAACCAAAGTAACAACCTCCGTCTCCAGCCATCTCCTCTGATAATACGCAAATCTTCGACCTCCATTCTCAATAAACCTTCATCAACAACCACGACCCATCACCACCTCCTTACTCCGTCCGAAACCCTTATCACACCTACACCCCAATTTCTAAATCCAACCAAACCAGATTCAGAAAACAAAATCAGAACGAGACAGAGAGAGGAGATGAAGAGAACAAGCGAGGTCAAAACTTGAAACAGCCTGTAAATCAAAACAGAAATCAACGCAAACCTTGAACCCGAATCTGATTAAAGCCGCGAGCGCACGAGACCGAAACTAGGGCGGACGAGTTCGAAAGAAGGAGGTCGAAGTGAGATCCGCTTCGCTTTGGCCTTGATGTCGTTTGTTGATCATCTATCGTTTTGATTTTCTTTTTAAAAAAGGGGAATGAATTTGTGTTTGTTTGAAAAGCTAAGATGGATTCTCTAAAGTGTTGAGTTCTGAGTGTTTACCCTTTCCTTGTTAAATCGGAGGTGTGGGGGTCTTTGACCCACGTTTTGACCCACCAGCCACATATTATAACCGTAATGGTTCCTGAAATATGGATGATGGGCCTTAGGCCCAAGTGATTCCATGTCCTATTCTCACACCTAGTTTTCAATTTCGCACCCCTCGTACTATTGTCATCCCTTTTTCAAATATATTTAATCTTGTTCTCTTCATTTTTGTTTGGTTTAAATCTTTTGGTTTAGATTTGTATTGGTTTATCTTCACCTTTTATTTTGTTTTTATTATCCCATTTTGGTTTTCAATTTCGGTTTTTTATTTTACTTTCCATTTCATTTTTTTTAGGCCGATGATATAAAAAAAAATCTTGATTAAGTTGATTTATTGAAATCGATTCAAAATCTTGATTTATATGAGGCCACCTTTTTTTTATTTTTTATCGGTCAATGAAAGTCAAAAAAATCATAGCTTATCGATCTAAGATTGAAGATCTTGATTAAGACGAGACCGATTTTATTCTTTTATTTACTTTTCATTTTTTATGGGTCGATGAATATCTAAAACCAAATTTTGTCGGTTAAGATGAGACCGTTCTTCGATTTCGATTTTATCTCACATCTTACTTTGCACTATACTCTTTTCATTTTCGATCAATGAAGGTCTTAAACATCATGGAACCCTTTTTTAGAGTTCTTGATTAAGACGAGGTCGTCACCTTTTATTTTCAATCAAACTTTCGAAAGGAGGAGATTCTTGGAATCTAGCATTCCTTGGGTCTTCGAATAGATGGCTCTCAAGGCACGCCCTTTGGGTTGTCATTCATTCAATCTTTCGACCTTTTCAACTAAACCATTTCCAAACCGGTCCTCGATTCGCCATCGAGCCCAATCGTAAGTCGAGCGCCTTTTGCCTATCCATCAAACGCACACTTGCACATCTCGAGTTTTCGTTACTAGGAGCACCCCTAGGGACTAGTATCGATCCTCACCTCTTTTCGTAGCCTATCCAATTCAATCTTTTTTCAAATCGTTTTCTTAATCAACTAACGAAAGGAGGAGATTTTCGGAGTCTAGCATTCCTTGGATCTTCGAATGAATGGATCTTGAGGCACGCCCTTGGGTTGTTGTTCATTCAACCTTTCGTCTTAAAACACTTAATCATTATCAAACAATTTCATAATTAATAGAATGAAAAAGGTGTCGTTGAGATCAAGCATCTCAGTAATGCCCCGATTAATTGATTGCGAGGCCGACGTCTCGTTTATCAAATAGTCGTCGTTCTCCCTCTAAAATACTTAACAAACCAAACACTTCCTACGAAACCGAAACCCTAATACACTTAATCCACAACTCAAACACCTTTCCCAAAGAACATTGTTTAAGTCATTCTCTCGCGCATATGAACTCGTGCTTCAGCCTCCCTTAGCGAGCAGACAAGCCAATGTTTAGCAGTTAGAATGCAACCTAAACTCTCGTTCGCCTAAAACATACGCATATCAAACTCTTTTTCTCAATCAAATCCTTAACACACTTAATCCAATTCAAACAAGTTTCAAAAAAAAAACATTGTTTAAATCCATTCTTCCGCGCATATGAACTAGTGCTTCAGCCTCCTATGACGAGCAGATAAGCCAACGTTTAGCAGTTAGAATCCGAATTAAACTCTCGTTCGCCTAAAAAACACAAACTAACCGTAGTCCCACGAACTACGAATGCTCTGACTTTCCCATTGCACGAGGGAATACGTAGGCCCAAGGGTTCTCAATCCTTGCCGAGCACAATAATAAAAAACCACCCATTTCCCCTTAGAAAGCAATACTACCTTAGAAGAAAACAAACAAACCAAGCTAACTTATCTCCCGAATCGAATCAAGAGGTTCCCGTTGAGTACAACGGACGTAGAGGGTGCTAATACCTTCCCTTTGCGTAATCGACTCCCGAACCCGAATTTGGTTGCGATGACCATTTTCTTGTCCCTTTTAAAGGTTTTATCGATATTTTCCTATTCCTTCCTTGGAATGAATAAAGTTCGGTGGCGACTCTGTTTCGAACAGTTTTTTCCGCGTCCATCGCGAGGATCGTATTTTTCGAGGTGCGACAGATGGCGACTCTGCTGGGGATGAACATTGCCCTATGCTAGAGAGAGTCAAGCCTAACTTGACTCGATTCGAGAGTATTAGCTTCGCTTGGTTATTTTCTTCTTGTTTATTTCCTCTTGTTGTTTATTTATTTGCTTCCTCTTTTATTGTTGTTTATCATATTTGCCTGATGGATTTTGGGTGATATCACAAGTAAAGCTCTACACCCGAGCTTTGGAAAAAGAAGAGAAAACACCTAGTTTAGATTTTGGAAGTAATTAGTGTTAGTCCCAAAGGACTCGCTCCTTGTGTGCCTAGCATGAAAGCTTCCCCTAGAGTAGACCTTTTCGTAGATCTTGTTGTAACGCAGCTAGCCTGTCGCACGACTTGATTCATGAAGGGTCCGTGACTCTGGGAACCACTCTTAGCACCAGTTTCCATCTTGGCGGTCGTTAGTGTTAGTCTCCGAGGACTCGCTTCTCGTGGGCCTAGCATGAAGACTACACTCAGGATAGACCTTTTTGTATCCCCGTCACAATGCAGCTAGCCTGTTGCGTGGTGTTGACGCGATTAGTGTCCGAGACCCTGGGAACCATATCCATCAACATAAGAGTTATCCCGTGAGTGGGTTTATGGGTAAAGAATCTAGAACTATACTTATAAAGCTTACCTGTTATGAGGGTTGGGAAGTTACTTGTGATATCCTGGATCTTCCTGCATTGCATTTGTTTGCATATCGTTGCATTTGCATCTCATTGACATTAGCATATCATTTTCCAACAACTCATCTGATCCTCTGTCCATTTCCTGCCAGCTGATTTCCCGACTCTCATACTGAACCTGTGGTAACTGCAAAACATTTAAAGCAAGTTCAAGCGGAGATAAGAGGAGCATAGACAATTTGAAAGTTGTGATGGATATGTCAGAGGATAGTTTTCAACATATTGGGATGAAGGATTTTGACCCCCATCAGGTTTTGCTGTGTCGACTAACCCTTTGTATGATCGTCTACCTGGTGATCATCCTCCACAAGTGAACATCCCTGCTCAGTCTCAGACGATGTCAATGTCTGATTCCATGGAGAAAAGGTTTTGTGCCCTCGAAGAGAAGGTTCAAGCTATGAAAGCGCACAATACTTCTGGGCTCGATGCTGTTGATATGTGCCTAGTGCCAGACTTGGTAATTCCTCTGAAGTTCGAAGTACCCAACTTTGAGAAGTACGCTGGTCTCAGTTGCCTAAAGCGTCATTTGGTGATGTTCTGCCGAAAGATGACTTCTCATGTCTGCGACGACAAGTTGATGATTTACTGTTTTCAAGACAGTTTGAGTAATGCATCTTTGAATTAGTACTTGGGTTTAGAAAGAAGTTGAATTCAATAATGGAAAGACTTATCCAATGCTTTCCTAAAGCAATATGAGTACAATTTGGACATGGCTCCCGGCCGCATGCAGTTGCAAAGCCTATCTCAGAAGAGCGGTGAATCCATTAAGACCTATGCACAGCGGTGGAGAGAGTTCGCAACTAGGGTGCAACCACCACTCCTGGATAAAGAAGTGATTGACATGTTCTTGAATAGTCTGCATGACACCTATCTTGAAAGGATGGCTGGCAGTTCATTCTCAAGCTTCTCTGACCTTATAATAGTAGGAGAACGCATCGAGAGTTACCTCAAAGCTAAACAAGTCCAAGACGTCTCGAGTAATCAAGCTGGTGAGACTGAATTCTTCAGCAATCCCCAAGAGGAAGAGGATAATGAAATTGATGCAGTCATAGCAAATGCTGAGTATTCTCAGGGTACACCAGCAAGACTTTATGGCCCTTCAGCTTCTAGGAAGTTATCATTGTCAGTGCCATATCATCCTTATGGGCAACCTGTCAATCCTAGGGCGTCATACCAGAAACCCATTATTTCTCCTCGTGCAAATCAACGAGCCCGTGGTCGAGGATATCAGAATCATCATCAGAATCAGCATAGGCCTCAAAACAACTTGGAAAGAATGACTGCTCCTCTTCACCCAGTTCCTATGTCATACAGTCAACTTTTTCCGCATCTGGTCCGAAGCTCACTGGTAGAGCCCAAAGCTATCAAGCCTTTGCCAGAACCATCCCCGCCTGGGTACGATCCCAATGCGCATTGTGAATATCATGCTAGATCAATGGGGCATCCGACTGAAGATTGCAAAGCTTTTCAAGCCAAGGTGCAACAGTTGATTGACAAAAAGTACATATCATTTCAAGAAGGGAACTTGGTTGTGCATGTCAGCTTCTCGCCCAAATGAGTTCCAAGACTTCAAAAGGCATCCCCTAAAGCCAGTGGTTCAGACAGGAAGACTTCTTCAGATACTGGCAACCATTGGACATTTATCATTTGCATTTGTAATTTCGTTATGTTAAAAGCTACTTGTCGTGAACATTGTTTATTTTGAATGGTAATATTAATGAAGTGATCATGCATTTTCTTGAACTAATCACGTCGCATTCGCTCATTTTTCTTCACTTATATCAAAAAGCAAAAAAATATATTCATCTATATACCTCTCTTCTTTTTTTTATTTACCAAGTTGTTGTTTAGCAAATATTGGAGGGAGGATGACGAAAACGAGATACCCATAATTATTGATGGTATGCTTTCGGATAGAATCCTGCCGAGGATGTACAGGCATTGTTTCAAATCCCCAAACACTGGAGAGATAAGGAGTTAGTCCCTAGTTAACCACTTCGAGCCTAGAAGTAGGAGTTTCCTTCGGATTTAAAAACCCTTATTACTCAACCTGGGGCAGGGTAGTGTTCAGTTAACCTGATTACGCACTCAGTTCACAAAAGCAAAATACAAAAACATGATGGTTGTTCATCAATTACCCATGACTTGGCAGTCATGATCCTCTGACACCAAAAAAAATAAAAAAAAAATCAAAAGCCTGCTAAGTCGAGCACCTCAAAGGAGACTTAGGCAAAAATCAAGGCTACCCTAATGGACTCGAAAAGCAAAATCAGTCCATGCAAAAGATAGGGATTAAAAGAAAAAACAAAAGAGGCCCTCGGATCCTCAACAAAAACAAAATAAGATCCAATGACCACCATAATCAAAATCAAAGGGTCACTGACATCCATCAAAAACAAAATAAGGTGACTGCAATTTCGAGCAAACCTTGAATCATCACTCTTACACCGTCAACCCTTTTGGAAAACCAACATGTGAAGAATTAACTGAACGTAGGACTGGAGATCATCACGAAGAAAGGGTGGGTACAAAACAAATTTTGAGCCTTATATCATTTGTTTCTATAACCGTGAACCAGACCACGTTACAACCCTCAAAAGACCTAATTGAGGCGGGGTTTATTCTGAAAGCATACTATAGTAAGGTTGCGTAAACTGACTCCTAGAGATTTGCTAATCTTCTAAATTGGTGTCATATTCTTGCTATATCTTTCACACCAGCTAAATCAGCACCACGTTTGGACTAATGGTCCATCCGTCACACACTATCACATCATTCTAATAATGACTGATTTTCAAAACTTGCATGAGCATCGCATTAAAATTACCATTTGTGAACGAACTGTTTTGACTACAAGTCAATGTTTGACATCAAGGAAATTCCAACAAGGAGCAATCAGAGGAGGCTAGGCCATTCAACAATGTCGGCTGGAATTGACAATACCTCATAACCATATGGAACAGGGGCATTGACATCCAATGATTATGGAATCAGTCAGTTTCAAGCAAGTCCCCAAAGCATTAGTTGATTATGGGGCAAATCATTCAAGAACAGGTTGATCAGGGTAAATCATCTCAAGACTCTACCGACCAGGGGCAGGCCACCCAGAGGTTCTTTTGATTAAGAGTAAACCCCTCCAATGTTCAATCAACGCAAGTTAAGTCGCTCCAACACTCATTCTGGGGCAAGCTACCTCAAGGGTACTTCGAAGCCAAATACTTCAAGAGTCAATCAATGAAGGAAGAATCCTTTCATGACTTGGAATTCTGAGGCAAGCCATCTCGAGTTCATCTCATGGTACATCTGCTTCTAAATTTTCCTTTTAAGGAAAAATCCTTTCACGACTTGGAATTCTGGGGCAAGCCATCTCGAGTTCATCTCATGGTACAACTGCTTCCGGCTTCCTTTCAAAGATGAAGCCTTTCACGATTTGGAATTCTGGGGCAAGCCATCTCGAGGTCATCTCATGGTACAGTTGTTTCCAATCTCCTGTCAAGAAGAAATTCTTCATAGACCCAGACTGGGGCAGGATGAGCCATACTGGGGCAAATCTCTCCGTTGTTTTCAATTTACTCAAGCGAACACCGTCAAGTGACCTTTGAGTTCAAGATAAGTGTCGGGGAATCATGCTGTCACCCCACCGTATAACCTTTTGCCTTCCTTCTGACAAGAAACCTTGCTGCATAGGAACCTATTCATCCATTATCCTCTACTAGGGCATCTTTGGAAACCTTTCATATCATTACATAAATCACTCATATGCATTAGTCATGTCGCTGCGCTCATTGCATAGACATGTGTATCATACCTCAAGCCTAAAAAAGATTTGACGTCTCAAAGCCTGGTATCGCAAGATTTGACACCAAAGTCCAACTTAGCTTGGCAATCTAAAGTCCAACTTAGACTTGGCAATCCAAAGTCCAACTTAGCTTGGCAATCCAAAGTCCAACTTAGCTTGGCAACCCAAAAGTCCAACCTAGCTTGGCAATCCTAGGTCCAGTTCTCGTCTGGCAAAACTTTTAAAGTCCAGTTCCCGTCTGGCAAATCATTAAAAAGTCCAGTTCTCGTCTGACAAATCATTTTAAGGTCCAGTTCTCGTCTGGCAAATCATTTTAAGGTCCAGTTCTTGTCTGGCAAATCATTTTAAGGTCCAGTTCCCGTCTGGCAAATCATTAAAAGGTTCAGTTCTCGTCTGGCAAATCACTTTAAGGCCCAGTTATCGTCTGGAGAATCACTTTAAAGCCCAGTTCTCGTCAAGCAAATTATTTTAAGGTCCAGTTCTCGTCAGGCAAATTATTTTAAGGTCCAGTTCTTGTCTAACAAATTATTTTAAGGCCCAGTTCTCGTCTGGAAAATCATTTCAAAGTCCAGTTCTCGTCTTGCAAATCACTTCAAAGTCCAGTTCCCGTCTGGCAAAATTAATTCAAGGCCCAGTTCTCGTCTGGCAAATCTTTTAAGGTCCAGTTCTCATCTGGCAAATCACTTCAAAGTCCAGTTCCCATCTGGCAAAATTAATTCAAGGCCCAGTTCTCGTCTGGCAAATCTTTTAAAGCCCAGTTCTCATCTGGAAAATCTTTTAAAGCCCAGTTCTCGTCTGGAAAATCACTTTAAGGCCCAGTTCTCGTCTGGCAAACCAATTCAAGGCCCTGATCTCATCTGGAAAATATTTTAAGGCCCAGTTCTCGTCTGGCGAATACCCTTTTAACACTAGTTCTCGTCTGGTAATTTATCCTCCAATCCAGTTTTAGTCTGGAAGTTTGACCCAAAGTCCAGTCTTCATTGGCAACCACTAAAAGTCCACTCTGTTGGCATCCTCATAAAACCTAAAAGTCCAATTTCATTTGGCGCATAACCCAAAGCCCAATCTCACTTGGGAATTACCAAATCCAATCCCTGGTGATACCCTCGACTAGGAAACCTATCCCCAGCTTGCCCGATCATTTGCATCGTCATATGCATAACATGCTAGCATAACATTACATAATCATATCAAGCACTATCATATCATACGTGCATTAGACTCCCTAGCAGTTGCATCTTAGCATGTGTTTCAGTGCATTTTGCAATGCATGACATATCCATCCCCAGCATCATATCATGGCAGGATCCAGGATCAGTCCGCAAGCATCTTGGTCAGTCCTTCTTCAAAGTCGGCAGTATTCTTCTAAAAAGAGTTGGTACCCCGCACGTACTCAAGGAACTCTATTCCCCAGCAAGTCACTCTTCAACCATGCAGTTGACAATGACAACCCCCAGCAGATGTTGCTTTTCTTACTCCCCAAGCAGAGGATACCATAGAAAGTTTCTTGTGAGCTTTCCCCTGCAAAGCCAACACACCTCCTTCAACAGGAATCTTGCTCAACTATTCTCCAACAAATTTGCATCAGAGATACTGCTTTGGTATCATCGAGGAACCTTAACGGATAAGGGACTGCTTCGACGACCCAGAGAATCTTCTGCTTTCAAGATACTGCTTTTGGTATCGTTGAGGAACCTTAACGGATAAGGTACTGCTTCAATGTTCCAGAGAATCATCTACTTCCAAAGATACTGCTTTGGTATCGTTGAGGAACCTTAACGGATAAGGTACTACTTCAATGTTCCAGAGAATCTTCTGCTTCTGAGATACTGCTTTGGTATCGTTGGGGAACCTTAATGGATAAGGGACTGCTTCGACGACCCAGAGAATCGTCAGCCTCCAAAGATACTGCTTTGGTATCATTGAGGAACCTTAACGGATAAGGTACTGCTTCAATGTTCCAGAGAATCTTCTGCTTCTGAGATACTGCTTTGGTATCATTGGGGAACCTTAATGGATAAGGGACTGCTTCGACGACCCAGAGAATCGTCAGCCTCCAAAGATACTGCTTTGGTATCGTTGAGGAACCTTAATGGATAAGGGACTGCTTCAATGTTCCAGAGAATCTTCTGCTTCTGAGATACTACTTTGGTATCGTTGGGGAACCTTAATGGATAAGGGACTGCTTCGACGACCCAGAGAATCTTCTGCTTCTGAGATACTGCTTTGGTGTCATCGAAGAACCTTAATGGATAAGGGACTGCTTCGACGACCCAGAGAACCTCGAATTATTCTTTTCACTTGGTACTCTGCTACCTCATTTTGTCAGCTGTTGACTCTACATCACTTTACCTTCTCGACAGACAAATTTTGGGGTCTTCTTATATCTAATTGACTTCCACCCTAAAAATGAACGTCATGCGGCAGTCCATTCTCTCGGGTTCAAGACAATTAGATAGGGGCATCTGTCATACCCCAAATTTGTCCTACCTGTATACTTTTTCATCTGTACATCCCATCCACTAACCATTATTCAGAAAAACCCAAAAAAATATGTCACTTCCATATCCATTTCTATTTTTCATTTTTTATCCATCTTTTATAAGATATCCATTTTCAAACCAATATACATATTCAATTTCTACCAAAAAACATTTTTGTCCATATTCTATCCATTTTTCTTTTTTTGTCATATCCGTTCGTTCACATTCTATATTCCCATTTTTTAGTTTATTCTTTAATTTCCACTTTTTAAAAGTCCATTTACAAAATTATATTTTCAAGCCCGTTTCAACCAAATTCAAAAAAGAGAGCCATGAGTTAGATGTTCATAAGATTTTCTAACCAAATTCTATACATGATTCATAAGCTTACAATTCAAATCCATTTGTACAAAATAATGTCAAAGTTCATTTTTACATAGCCCATATTATTATACAAAAAGGCCCATATTTACAAAACAATTCAAAAAAAAAAAAAGAACCCATTACTACAACAAAAGCCATAACCTATTACTACAACAAAAATAAAAAAAAGGAGACAAATTCTGCTACCACTCCAACAACCTGCATCAACCAAACTGTATCGCTGCACACCCTGCACATACAAAGACAGGACAACAACAACCTTGACCAAAGCTCTGCACCACACATTACTCCATTTTTGCAAACTAAAATCTGCATCCATAAAGGCAATTCTGAACAAGTCATAAATTAACAATTGAAAAGGATTTATCATCAACAAGAAGGCAAGAATTCGGGTACTTGAAAACTGAAGGAACAAGTTTTATTTGGGGGATTTAAAAAGAAGAGAAAACGGACCTTCATAGGGGGGGAGAGGAGAGGAATACAATACCTGCAAACCTCTCACGTTCTAGACACAACAACCACCTTTCGTCCAACCTTTCAAACAAATCTTTGAAAACCTTCTTCTATCTTCATAAACCTCTTCGACCTAAATCCCTCTCCAAACTCCACCATCAACAACCTGAAACTTATCTTTCTCACAAAACCCCTTCAACCACCATCCTCTCCATCATACTCCCTCCGATCCACTCTTCAACAACACCATTCGAAAACCTCCGCCTCCACCCTTCTTTCCATCAAACCGAAACGCCACTTCCTCTCCAATCGCTCATCATCCACCTCCCATCTTTTAACCTGCTTTCACTAGCCTTTTAACCACAACCAACAAAACCCCAACTTTTATCAACCTTCCCACGTTCTTCACTCAACAGCCATTATAAAACCCATCACAAATCTCCAACTCTTCATAACTCTAAACCACCACCTCTATACTCCCTCCGGCGATAAGCTCAACCAAAGTAACAACCTCCGTCTCCAACCATCTCCTCTGATAATACGCAAATCTTTGACCTCCATTCTCAATAAACCTTCATCAACAACCACGACCCATCACCACCTCCTTACTCCGTCCGAAACCCTTATCACACCTACACCCCAATTTCTAAATCCAACCAAACCAGATTCAGAAAACAAAATCAGAACGAGACAGAGAGAGGAGATGAAGAGAACAAGCGAGGTCAAAACTTGAAACAACCTCTAAATCAAAACAGAAATCAACGCAAACCTTGAACCCGAATCTGATTAAAGCCGCGAGCGCACGAGACCGAAACTAGGGCGGACGAGTTCGAAAGAAGGAGGTCGAAGTGAGATCCGCTTCGCTTTGGCCTTGATGTCGTTTGTTGATCATCTATCGTTTTGATTTTCTTTTTAAAAAAGGGGAATGAATTTGTGTTTGTTTGAAAAGCTAAGATGGATTCTCTAAAGTGTTAAGTTCTAAGTGTTTACCCTTTCCTTGTTAAATCGGAGGTGTGGGGGTCTTTGACCCACGTTTTGACCCACCAGCCACATATTATAACCGTAATGGTTCCCGAAATATGGATGATGGGCCTTAGGCCCAAGTGATTCCATGTCCTATTCTCACACCTAGTTTTCAATTTCGCACCCCTCGTACTATTGTCATCCCTTTTTCAAATATATTTAATCTTGTTCTCTTCATTTTTGTTTGGTTTAAATCTTTTGGTTTAGATTTGTATTGGTTTATCTTCACCTTTTATTTTGTTTTTATTATCCCATTTTGGTTTTCAATTTCGGTTTTTTATTTTACTTTCCATTTCATTTTTTTTTAGGCCGATGATATAAAAAAAATCTTGATTAAGTTGATTTATTGAAATCGATTCAAAATCTTGATTTATATGAGGCCACCTTTTTTTATTTTTTATCGGTCAATGAAAGTCAAAAAAATCATAGCTTATCGATCTAAGATTGAAGATCTTGATTAAGACGAGACCGATTTTATTCTTTTATTTACTTTTCATTTTTTATGGGTCGATGAATATCTAAAACCAAATTTTGTCGGTTAAGATGAGACCGTTCTTCGATTTCGATTTTATCTCACATCTTACTTTGCACTATACTCTTTTCATTTTCGATCAATGAAGGTCTTAAACATCATGGAACCCTTTTTTAGAGTTCTTGATTAAGACGAGGTCGTCACCTTTTATTTTCAATCAAACTTTCGAAAGGAGGAGATTCTTGGAATCTAGCATTCCTTGGGTCTTCGAATAGATGGCTCTCAAGGCACGCCCTTTGGGTTGTCATTCATTCAATCTTTCGACCTTTTCAACTAAACCATTTCCAAACCGGTCCTCGATTCGCCATCGAGCCCAATCGTAAGTCGAGCGCCTTTTGCCTATCCATCAAACGCACACTTGCACATCTCGAGTTTTCGTTACTAGGAGCACCCCTAGGGACTAGTATCGATCCTCACCTCTTTTCGTAGCCTATCCAATTCAATCTTTTTTCAAATCGTTTTCTTAATCAACTAACGAAAGGAGGAGATTTTCGGAGTCTAGCATTCCTTGGATCTTCGAATGAATGGATCTTGAGGCACGCCCTTGGGTTGTTGTTCATTCAACCTTTCGTCTTAAAACACTTAATCATTATCAAACAATTTCATAATCAATAGAATGAAAAAGGTGTCGTTGAGATCAAGCATCTCAGTAATGCCCCGATTAATTGATTGCGAGGCCGACGTCTCGTTTATCAAATAGTCGTCGTTCTCCCTCTAAAATACTTAACAAACCAAACACTTCCTAAGCAACCGAAACCCTAATACACTTAATCCACAACTCAAACACCTTTCCCAAAGAACATTGTTTAAGTCATTCTCTCGCGCATATGAACTCGTGCTTCAGCCTCCCTTAGCGAGCAGACAAGCCAATGTTTAGCAGTTAGAATGCAACCTAAACTCTCGTTCGCCTAAAACATACGCATATCAAACTCTTTTTCTCAATCAAATCCTTAACACACTTAATCCAATTCAAACAAGTTTAAAAAAAAAACATTGTTTAAATCCATTCTTCCGCGCATATGAACTAGTGCTTCAGCCTCCTATGACGAGCAGATAAGCCAACGTTTAGCAGTTAGAATGCGAATTAAACTCTCGTTCGCCTAAAAAACACAAACTAACCGTAGTCCCACGAACTACGAATGCTCTGACTTTCCCATTGCACGAGGGAATACGTAGGCCTAAGGGTTCTCAATCCTTGCCGAGCACAATAATAAAAAACCACCCATTTCCCCTTAGAAAGCAATACTACCTTAGAAGAAAACAAACAAACCAAGCTAACTTATCTCCCGAATCGAATCAAGAGGTTCCCGTTGAGTACAACGGACGTAGAGGGTGCTAATACCTTCCCTTTGCGTAATCGACTCCCGAACCCGAATTTGGTTGCGATGACCATTTTCTTGTCCCTTTTAAAGGTTTTATCGATATTTTCCTATTCCTTCCTTGGAATGAATAAAGTTCGGTGGCGACTCTGTTTCGAACAGTTTTTTCCGCGTCCATCGCGAGGATAGTATTTTTCGAGGTGCGACAGGGAGGAAGTCCACTATTAGTAGTATTAATTTACAGACTCAACAATCCCAGTTGACATCTACTAAACTTAATCACTTCCCAATGAACCTTCTACCTAAGAAACCACTTAGATATGAGAAACCACTCACTCCCTAAATCACCTCAGTGATACAACTCAAAGATCACACTTTGAAATACACATTGATCCTGCTTACAAGCTTTGATCAAGTAACTACACTCTCTTGCTTAACAGCTCTAAGAGAGGACACTTTACAACTCAATCAAGTAACACCAATTCAACCTAGAATGGCTTACAAAAACATACACGAAGACACAAAATTGACACTCAGTCTATGCTCTCTATCTTCTTCGTTACTTTTTTCAAGATTGATGCGCTTTATATAGCTATTTGAATTGGGCTTGGACCTACTACAATATCTGACCTGATTTGTTATTTAAAACTGAATCTTCGACAGATTTTCTCTCTCAAAATCTTCTTAAATCTTCAGCCTTTAAACACTCCTACAAATCTGCATCAAATCTGTTTGTAACAGAAAATATCTCCTCCAAGATATTCGCAACCAATGAGACTAACAGCTCTCCCAATATCCAGCTAAAATGCAAACCCTAACAACATCACTAAACCTGATGTTATTAATCTTCTGCAGACCTGATGTCACAACATCGCATGTGACATCAGACATCCAACTAAAGCACTTAACATAAACCAATGTTAAGGCTCAATGTTAAGACATCACTCATGTAACATCAACATTGCACAACTTTGTTTTACCAAAATTCTAGCCAATCCAAGAACCAACAATCTCCCCCTTTGGCTAATTTTGGCTAAAACAATCTCTGCAACATCAGAGACTTCAGCAGCGGATAAAAATTTTAAAACAAACAGCTCCCACTTCAAAATGTTGCACACCACCTATCAACAAAGGGCAAACTACTCCCCCTCAATACACGAACCAGCATACCAGCTGTTCATACATGCACACTCCCCCTCAATATCTGCACCACACCAGATCTGAGATAGGACACACCTAGGCACTAGATCTGAGATAGGACACACCTAGGCTAACTCTCCCCCTTTTTAGCCATAATTTGACAACCACCAAACTTACCATCGAATCCCTCTTATCCAGAAACCATCCATACCCTGTACAAAACCACAGAATTGATCACAAATAACTCCTTGACCAGCACATCATAATCTAGACACAGTCTTCATCCAACCAGTCAGGAAGGTTTCACACACTCATCCACAAGATCTGGAGCACACACACAATGCCTTCCACTGAACTCTAAGTAAACTCCACACACCAAGATAAGTGTGACATCACCATCAACAAAGACCCTCACAAAGTTTTTCCAAAAAAAACTGCATATTGTCTTCAAATATCTCCTCAGAAGCATGTGCGCACAAGATTCAAACAAATAGCTTCACCAACCAACAGCCTAATGTCATAACATGTTATCTGACATTATATCCTCATAAAAGGCAACCAATCTCCATAAGCTTGATCAGCTTGCAAGCTTCATACCTTTACAGCAAAATCCATAGACAAGTACTCCCTCTGTCATGGTTAACTAAAGCTCTAGATGGAGATGACCATATGAGCACACTTGCTGAGCACATTCACATACTGTACTTTCTCTTTTGGAGAACACAACCAAGTATCCTGACTGGTTTGACACTGCTCACAGCCTTAAAAAAATGTTCTGATCAGATCACATCACAATCCTTCTACCAATACATCCACCAGTAGTTGTGATACTAGTGAAGTCTTCAAAATTAGTAGTCATGCTCTACTAAAAACAAGACCAGAATCTAAAACACCTAGTCAAAAACACCTCTTCTGACACGCACAATCTCAAACATCTTCCAAATATCAGCAATCATGATGTTACAACATCTCTTCTCATCACCATTCAACAACATCTTTTGGGAAATCTGCTTCTCATTACCAATCAAAGGACTTATTTCGCATAGAAGTCCTTCAAGAAGCTCCCAATAAAACACAGTCAGAGCAGCTTATTCAGGTTAACATACACACTTGAATACCATAAGCTCGCACACCCTCTTCCTAAGTAATTATTCATAACAGCTGGAGAAAACTCAGTACATTTCCTTCTCACATACACTTTTCCAAAATCCCCACCTCTTCTATCAGCAATGTCAGCAAGAATGAATTCTTTGACAAGTATCTCATAGCATTTGAAAAAACCAAAAACAATTTTTATTAGCCCAACAAACTGAATCATTTCCATAACTTCTCTAATTTCCAGAGCATCTTTACTAAGATCTCTTTCCAAACCAAGCCTCCTTTGAAAAACATACATCCACCTTTTTACACTTTCCACAGAATGAAAATAGATGTTATCTAGTGGAGCCTTTTGAATTTTCTCAGAAGTTCTAACAACAACAACTTTCTTCATATGAGAGATGTCCTTTGGAGGTGACTCAATAGCTTTCCCTTTCCTTGATTTTAGTCTTTTAGCAACCCCAGGAACTACTTTTGTAATCAGCTCATTGTCAGACAGATCAACCACTTCAACATTCTTCTTTATTTTAAGGCTAAGATATGTTTCAACCTTAACTCCAACATCTCCATCTTCCAAAATAGAGATTGCCAACCTGTGATGGTTGTCTTGTGAGTTATCAGTATGCTTATCATCTTGCTTCCAAAACTTCTCAAGATCACCACTACCAGCCCCCATATCTTCAGAGAAATCGTCATTACTCTTCATATCTGAGTGATCATCCTCTATGACCTTAGGTTCCTCAAGATTTCCTGTGAACAAATTCATAACACTAGGTTGTTTGATGATCCTTCTGATGTCACAGCAAGATGTCATGACATCACTCTTGACATTGTGATCAATCATACTATGATTACCCTCCAGATGTTCCACCTTTTGATCCCATATTTTGATCTCATCACATGTGTAAGAGCCTGATTCAAGAGAAACCCATAAATAGCAGTTGTCTTTGGACTTAGCACCCTTCATGACAACTTCACCTTCCTCATTAGTGACAATACATTCAGCTTGAGTGAAGTGAACTTTAAGTCCTTGCTCACACAGTTGACTGATACTGATCAAGTTGGATTTCAGACCTTTGACCAGTAATACACCCTTTAATCTAGAAGCACTTGCACAATTCATATTTCCCATACCTTTGACTTTTCCTTGAACACCATCACCAAAGGTTACACAACCTGAATAAGGTTCAACTTCAACCAACAAATTCTTCTCATATGTCATGTGTTGAGAGCAACCACTATCAAAATACCAATCCTTCTTGGTAGAACCCCCTAGAAACATATGAACTACCAAACAAGTAGTGACAGTCTTTGGAACCCATTGTTTACTAATTTTAGGCCTGTTCTGATTCTGTTTAGGTTGAGGGACAGATTTGGGATAACCATGCAGTTTGAAACAAGAAGATTGTATATGACCAATTCTTCCACAATAGTAGCATCTTACTCTTTGAATCTCCTCTCTAAAGTAATTAACATTCCTTCTTTTGATGATACTGCTGAGTATTCCTTCTGTCAACATATTGAGGTTGTCTATAGAATTGAGACTGTCTTGTCTGATAATGAGGTTGTCTACTCCATTGAGGTTGAGTTTGTCTTCTGCCATAATGCTGATGTTGTTTTCTCCCATACTGATGAGGTTGTCCCCTCCTATTATGTTGTCTTCTACCATGATGCTGTCTTTTCCCATGATGATGGGGCTTTCTTCTGCCATAATGACGAGGAGCAATATTATTAGTCCCATAGCCATACATATTCCCTTGATGTTAAGACATGTTATGTTTAAACCTAGAAGTCTGCATACTCCTATGGTAATGTGGAGGCATATACTGCTTAGCTCCAGAAACTTGTGCCTTCCCATGAGGAACATGAGCATGTCCTTTCCCAGAATTTTGAGGTTGTGGATGAGCTACCTGCTTAGTTTTAGGATTTTGTCTCTTTGTGTGATGTTGAGACATTGGTTGAGACATCTCCTTCTTGGTTCCTGAAGTGCTTGCTTCAGCAGATACTTTTTCCTCAACCACAAATCCTATGCCTGACTTATCTCTAGCAACCTTTTCTGTCTGAAGGATCTTGTCAAGTGTTTCTGTACCACTGTTTAGCATCCTAACAGATTTGATCATATGATCAAGATGAGCTTTGACCAATAAGACTTCATTTTCCAAATCAACTTTAGCAGTCTCAAGCTGAACAATCTGTTTCTTCTGTTTTTCACTTTCTTGATAGATTTTTGCACTCTTCAGACATATCTCTTGATAAGTGGATGCTAACTCCTCAAAAGTCAGTTCCTCATCACTTGAATCACCATCAGAAACAATTGTTCCAGTTAAAGCTTTGACATGTTTGGCTGACTCTCCTTCACTTTCACTGTTAGAGTCTGACCAAGAAACTGTCATGCCTTTCTTCTGCTTCTTCAGGAATGTGGGACATTCTTTCTTAACATGTCCATAACCTTCACACTTAAAGCATTGAACACCCTTGTCTTGAGCAGTCTTCTCTTCATCCTTCTCCTTAGACTTGCTGATGTCAGAAGTGATGTTCTTGACATTCTTGTTCATTCTTTTGAACACCTTGTTGAACTGCCTTCCCAACATAGCAATGGCCTGAGATAGATCCTCCTGGGATTCAGCACTATTCCCTTTCTCTTCTTGAGCATTTGAAACCAAGGCTATACTCTTTGGCTTCTTTTCAGGTTCTTCCTCATTCAACCCAAGCTCAAAAGTTTGAAGAGATCCAATGAGCTCATCAACCCTCATCTGGATGATGTCTTGTGCTTCTTCAATGGCAGTCACCTTCATCTTGTACCTCTTAGGAATGGACCTAAGGATTTTCCTTACAAGCTTTTCTTCTGACATCTTTTCTCCAAGAGCACTGGATGCATTGGACAGCTCAAGAATACTCATGTGGAAGTCATGGATAGTCTCATCTTCCTTCATCTTCAGACTTTCAAACTTTGATGTTAGAAGCTGAAGTCTTGACATCTTAACTCTAGATGATCCTTCATGTGTAGCCTTCAAAATATCCCATGCTTCCTTAGCAACTTCACATGAGTTGATCAACCTGAAGATGTTCTTATCAACTCCATTGAAGATAGCATTTAGGGCTTTAGAGTTACCAAGGGCAAGCTCATCTTCTTCCTTGGTTCATTCTTCTTCAGGCTTCAGCTTTGAGGTGCCCTCTTTATCTTTCCCAACATCATCTTTCTCAAACATAACAGGTGCTTTCCATTCTTTTATGATAGCCTTCCAAGCCCTGCTGTCCAAGGATTTCAAAAAGGTGATCATCCTTGGTTTCCAATAATCATAATTAGAGCCATCCAAAATAGGGGGTCTATTCACAAATCCACCAACTTCCTTGTCCATCTTACCAGAAAGTATCAGCCCTAGATCTCACGCAGATGCAGAGCAGGATGCCTGCTCTGATACGAATTGAAATTCTGGTACCAGATATGTGATGTTACGTGTGATGTCACAACAACACACTCTGCAATGGACAATGTAAAACAACAGCAGAGAACACAAAGAACTGTTCACCCAGTCCAGTTCAACCACTTAATCTGGGGGCTACCAAGCCAGGGAGGAATTTCACTATTAGTAGTATTAATTTACAGACTCAACAATCCCAGTTGACATCTACTAAACTTAATCACTACCCAATGAACCTTCTACCTAAGAAACCACTTAGATATGAGAAACCACTCACTCCCTAAATCACCTCAGTGATACAACTCAAAGATCACACTTTGAAATACACCTTGATCCTGCTTACAAGCTTTGATCAAGTAACTACACTCTCTTGCTTAACAGCTCTAAGAGAGGACACTTTACAACTCAATCAAGTAACACCAATTCAACTACCTACGTCTGGGGGCTACCAAGCCAGGGAGGAAGTCCACTATTAGTAGTATTAATTTACAGACTCAACAATCCCAGTTGACATCTACTAAACTTAATCACTGCCCAATGAACCTTCTACCTAAGAAACCACTTAGATATGAGAAACCACTCACTCCCTAAATCACCTCAGTGATACAACTCAAAGATCACACTTTGAAATACACCTTGATCCTGCTTACAAGCTTTGATCAAGTAACTACACTCTCTTTCTTAACAGCTCTAAGAGAGTACACTTTACAACTCAATCAAGTAACACCAATTCAACCTAGAATGGCTTACAAAAACATACACGAAGACACAAAATTGACACTCAGTATATGCTCTCTATCTTCTTCGTTACTTTCTTCAAGATTGATGCGCTTTATATAGCTATTTGAATTGGGCTTGGACCTACTACAATATCTGACCTTATTTGTTATTTAAAACTGAATCTTCGACAGATTTTCTCTCTCAAAATCTTCTTAAATCTTCAGCCTTTAAACACTCCTACAAATCTGCATCAAATCTGTTTGTAACAGAAAATATCTCCTCCAAGATATTCGCAACCAATGAGACTAACAGCTCTCCCAATATCCAGCTAAAACGCAAACCCTAACAACATCGCTAAACCTGATGTTATTAATCTTCTGCAGACCTGATGTCACAACATCGCATGTGACATCAGACATCCAACTAAAGCACTTAACATAAACCAATGTTAAGGCTCAATGTTAAGACATCACCCATGTGACATCATCATTGCACAACTTTGTTTTACCAAAATTCTAGTCAATCCAAGAACCAACACCCTCTATTCGCTACATTAAATGGACCCAAGGTGGTAAAGAATCAGCAATTCATCCCTGAGCCTCTCAAGGAGGAGAAAAGACACATCTACGAATCCCATGTACTGATTCCTATCACCGTTTCTGGGAAACCATTAGCTTTATCTGGTCCCTTATCTTCTTTAGATACAGATTATACAGCCATTAGTGACTTCTTTCCATCATATCGTAAAACCAAACCTCTAGGGCAGAAAGACAAAACTAGGGTAACATCTGAACCCCATGACAATGAAGCCCTAAAGAACCTGGATTTGAAGTATCTGAATGATGGGTCTAGGCTGTTTAGGGCTACCCCGTATTTTAAGGATTCTGACCTCTATTTGAACTGGTTAACCAAGTTAGAGAAAGTGAAAGCAGAAACTTGGAAGAACTTAGGAATCTACGACTTAATTATGATGTCGAAGACTGGACCCGCTTACTGTCCGACTTTACTGGCATCATCTTTGTATTTTTGGGATAGTACCCACTATACCTTCCATCTCCCTTGTGGGATGATGACGCCCACTCTGTTTGACATAGCCGCTATCACAGGGCTAAAGCCTCATGGGTTAGTTTACGACCCTGAAATAGATGCTCTAGACACCATAGGGTTCGCCACCACCAAACACACTTATACTCATTTCATGAACCACTATCACGACAAGCAAACTGACACAGTCAAGGACAAAGAGCATATAGCATTCCTGGCTATGTGGCTTTCTCGCTGCGTATTCTGTACCAAATCCTTGCAGGTGGCAAGAAAATATCTGACTCTAGCCAATCAACTACACCTTAGTCGAGGCATTTGCCTAAGCGAAATGATATTGGCCAGTTTGTACGAGTCTTTGAGCGAAGGTCTTGGTCATCTGAAAAACCAAGAGAGCAACGGGAACCTCCTGCTGTCAGGACCCTTTTGGTTGCTTCAACTTTGGCTTAATGCCACTTTTGAAGCCAGCCTCCCCAACAAAGGGCCTGTGGACGAAGAAGCTACGGAGATTAAGGAGAGAAGATTCGAATGGGTTTGACTGGTGCAACTGACCCCAAACGAAGAAGGGCAGTCACTCAGGGCATCCTTCTCTGGCTTCGACAAAATGTTTGCTAAGCGCTATGAGTTCACACCAAGGATGGCCCCCTTTGCTGAACAAAAATATGGCCTTGAATGGTTTACCAGGCCCTTTCTTCCTTAGTTCAAAAAACATGAAGAAGAATCGCAGCGTGTCTGGGAGGCATTCCTCATCCCTCTACTTATTGTTCATCGACTCAACTTGCTAAAGGGCCAAACCTCTCTGATGGCCTATCAACCAAATCTTGTCTCTCGACAGTTTGGTTTAGTCCAGACTCTACCCAAGTGTCTGTATGAGAAGAAAGTCCATGTTATCCTCCCCAACACTATCTATGATGCCATAGAGAGTTCGACACACCTTGCGCGACATGCCCATCGATCACTCCTGACTCCCGTCTACTTTGAACCTTCTCATCTCTGCACCCAAGGATTCCACGACTGGTGGTCGAACCTTGTGCATTGTTTTATGTGTTGAAATAAATGTTGTGACAGTTATATATTGTGGTGTACTCGCGTGTGTGTATTATTTCATATATATGTTATTTTTAGATCGTGATCCTCTACTATTATTGTTGACCAAGCATATGCCTCAGGTTCTTAGAGGTTTAGTTGTTCTTAAAGACGTGACAAAATAGTTTTTGGACCAGTGATCAAAACCAGCAAGGCTTGTTGCTACATGATGATTAAGTACCAAATCATCAGGTTTTAAAGTCTAAAGATCAGCTTAGAGTTTGTTTTAGAATGTTATCCATTTCTTTTGAGAGTATTGTTTTTATAGTAGAATGTATATATGTGTAAGTTATATTGATTTTTACTTTTTGTCAAACACTTTATGGAAAAATATTTGAAAGTGGTAAAAAATACTTTATAACTTTGGACAAGTCTCTAATTGCATTGGAAAAATATTTTTAAATACAAAATGTTTCACTCATATTATTATATTTATTAAAAAGGGTCAATTGTGAATGAATTATGTTGTATTTTTGTTGTCTAAGAAAATACACTCTCGTTGTTAAAAATCAGGGTGTTACATTTAATTCCTAGCAAAAAATTATCTCCACCTTAGCAGGCAACTTGGCCCAAGCCCCAACGAGGAACATGCTTTAGGACTAGGCCTTAGTACTATGAATAACAGAAAAATCACAATGCTAAGAATGTCATAAACAAACCGCCAAGTGGTGTGAACACTTTCATTAAAGAAAAATCTCTAAGGGTCTGGTTACAAATGGACCTACAAAAGGAGAAAATATGAATAGCAAACAAAAGTACACATACCTAAAGATTAAATGTTACATATGTTTCCCTAAGAGCACTTGATAGACTCGCCCCAAGCTCGGCTCAAGGGACTCACCCTTTAAGCTAATTCTCCCTCTAATCATGATCTCAGGGATGTGTTAATCTAAAAAGAGATCAATGTCTCATGGACTTAAATTACTTCTCCCTTCCAAGGCCTTTTTTCTTGGTGAGAAGTCAAAATCGTCCTAAGAGACCATCTCGTTCGAGTCAAGATTGGAAATTATCAATGTCCTTCAGGGCTTAGCCTCACGAGGTGTCTTTGCCAACTCAAGGAACAATGATAACACACAATCGATAAACATACTGCCTAAGGCGAGATTATTATCATTAAAATATCCTAAAGAGAGATTTTATAAGAAACCTCTAACAAGACAATAATACTAATAGTACAAAAGTAAAGGCCTAAGAGTTGTAAGGGGGACTTAACTCTTCAAGTCTCGTTTGAAGGACTTGACTATCTAAGTCTCTCCAGAGGGACTTTCCTTTTCAAGTCTCGCTAGAGGGACTCGACTATCTAAGTCTCGCTCTAAGGACTTGTCTTTTCAAGTCTCACGTGAAGGGTTCGACTATGTAAGTTTTGCCAAGAGACTCATATTTTGAAATCTAGCTTAAGGGACTCGACTATCCAAGTCTTGCCCGAGGGACTGACCTTTTCAAGTCTCGCATGAGGGACTCGACTATCTAACTCTCGCTTGGGAGACTCGCATTTTCAAGTCTCGCATGAAGGACTCAACTATCTAAGTCTCGCTTGAGGGACTCAACTTGGTAAGTCTCACTAGAGAGACTAGATTTCCTAAATCTCGCTTAAAAAATATCACTATATACTTTGTTTAATCACTTGCCCTTCTCAAATCTCATGCTTCAGGGACTGTGGACTGGAAAAATCTCGATTGGGCCTTAAAAGGGAGTGGTTCATAATTGAATAAGCCATAAGGTGTTACGAGAGTGCCATAACACGAAAAGGGTGGGCGCGAAAAGGTAGACCACAGGTCGCCCAAATGGAGCTTGGGTCGCCCGACCCAAGCCCGTGTCCATCACAAGCCAGCCGCCTCAGTACATGGTTGGCGAGGTGTCCTTGAAAGAACATGTTTTAGTAAAGGATGCTGAGGAAATTGTTGATCCTATTCAGGGGAAGAACGAGTATTCTTATTCCATTGTCATCTTCAGGAAGTTAGATTTGGAAGAGTTCTTCGCCCACAATCTGACTCCTGGATCACAATTATAGGGGTGTTCATTGGTTCGGGCAAATCCGAACCAAACCAGAATCCAAACCAAACCATGGTGTTTAGGTCGAGTATTTTTTTAGTTCGGGCATTAACCGAACCAAACCAATGAAACCCGATGTTAATTGGTTCGGGCAACGGATTTTCAAAATTCTACCCGCAAGCCCGTCTACCCGAACCAACCATATTAATTCATATAATTTATATCATTATAATGAAAACTAGTATAAGATATTCAACTTTAAAAAGAAAGGAAAAGGAAACATATTTGTGACATTCACAATCCATATGAAAATACGAAAATACATTAAAAAAAAACTATATTATTATAGAAAATTAGTTGATGTAAATTAGAAAATTTTAAAAATATTTTCACATATTTGTTTCTAATATATCCGATCAATCCAACCCAAACCAACCCGTTATTTCACGGTTTGGTTCGGTTTGGGTTTTATAGAAAAAAAGTGAAAATCCAATCCAAACCAATCCATATATTTTTGATCGGTTTAGATATCGGATTCACTCAAAACTGAACCAAACCGGCCCGTGAACACCCATACACAATTATAAATATCCAAACCCTACGGATTGGAAAGGGATTCGTTGATTTTTAGAGATATCAGTAAATAAAACGGTTTCACCCAATACATCACTGGTGTGATCCACTCTATTATGCTTTTCGAAAGTACAACCATTAATATAATTGTATTCTTTGGGTCAAACACATACTTTGAAATTCCAATCCGAAAAATTCAACTATAAACTACCACACATATTTTATAAGAAAATAATTTAAAATGTGTGATAGAGAATTGAAATAGTCAAACTTTTATTCTCGTAACTTATTCTTTTCAATTGACGTTCTCACTAGAAAACTAGTCCTTTATTGAATTCGTTGGATCAAACACATGCTCGAAAAATTCGATCGGAGATATTTCAAATCTAAAATTTATAGTATTTTAAATTCTTAATTGAATATTTAAAAAACTAAAATAAAAAATCCACTTTTTATAAAAAAAATATTTTTTTTTTAAATTTTGGCACATTTTTCTTTTAAAAAAATTGGCACTTTTTAAAAAATTTTGAAAGTTCTAAAAATTTGGTAGACAAATAAAAATAAAAATTTTAAAATTTATTAATTTTATTTTGGCTAAAATACAGTTTTGGTCCTCCTGTTTGTCAAAATTCACGGTTTTGGTCCCTCCGTTTTATTTTTTAACAGTTTTGGTCCCCCATCCCAATTTTGGCCCAAAAAATTGATGAACAGTAACTGGTCCGTACATGAACAGTACATGTCCGTACATGAACAGTGAGAAGTGGGGGACCAAAACTGTTAAAAAATAAAATGGAGGGACCAAAACCGTGAATTTTAACAAACAGGGGGACCAAAACTGTATTTTAGCCTTTTATTTTTAAATATTATTGAGAATAAAATATGTCGACTTTAGAATAAAATATAATAAAAATTGTTAATTATTTTTTATACATCAAAATTATTAACTTATTTCAAAGAAAAAAATTAATGAATATAATTTAGGATTATAACATATTAACTTATTTTTTATAATATAATTTTATACATGAAAATTATTGTAAGTTAAACAACTATTGTCATTCGTTGAATTAATTAGTAAAATTATATATTAAAAAAAACTAAAAAAATTTCCTACTAACTACTAACATTCTCCCATTAACTAACCACACGGGTAGGGTTGTTCATAGTATTGTTTAGGGAAAAAATCGAACCAAACCAAACTGAATCATAATAAAAATATACTCAAATTGAATCAAACCGTTTCAATTTATTTAGAAAAGAACAGAACCAAAATCATTGGTTTGGTATACCGTTTAGAAATTCTAAACCGTACCGAATCGTTAGAAGACAATTTTTCCAAACTGAACCATTTATTAAAGAACCGAACCATTAAACTATTTTTCATTTTTTTTTTTAATTTAAAACTTATTTTTAGTATTTTTAATTTTCAATTTCGGTTCGGTTCGGTTATAGGTTCGATTTTGTTCGATTTTAGTTCGGTACGGTTCTAGAACTGTTTTATGCAACATGGTTTGGTTTACTAACCAAACATAACGGTTCAGTTATTTTAATTTCAGTTCGATTCAGTTTGGCGGTTCGTTTCTGATTTTTTTAACACCCCTACACACACAGGCACTCTCGTATATGTCTCTCCGTTCTTTTAATGCGCTGGCGAGTAAAAATAAAAATAGTTTTTTTTGTATAATTATTTTTTATTTTAATTTAAATTATTTATAAAAAAAAATTGAATAAAAGAGATATACAAACCGATATTAGTAAAATAGAAGTTGAAGTTTAAAATAAAAACTGAAAAAGATATAATTGAAATAAAAATTGGCTACAATAAAATCAGTTTTGCCTTTATATATACTAGCGTTCAGACGGGTGCTTCCGTGACTATTTGTCTTTTTTTTAATGCACACATGTGAAAATATAAATGATATTGTTTTTATTTAATACAATTTTAAATAGAAATTATGTAGAAAGTTAATAGTAAATAATTATGTGAAAGATAATAGTTATTTCAATGGAAGTTATTATGTAATTTACACATTAATTAAAGGTAAAATTGATAGAAAAATAGGTTACACTAAAATCAAATTTTACCTATAAGAATATTTTTGTTTTAATTCTAATTTTTTAATTTTTTATTCCCACTTTTCTTTAAATATCTCTATATTTGTTTTTTATAATTAAACTTTACTAAAAAAAATAACCAAACCACTTTTTAACAAAAATTCCACGATCTTTTTCTTTTTTATAATCATATTTTTATATTAAATTAAAAAGTAACTGGCTCACTTTTTTTTAATTTTCGTATTTATTTATTAACCAACTTTTTTTTAATATATATTTTTCATAAAATATGAATATCTTAGTAATTTTTCAAATAAATGCTGCATTTCTTGTTGGAAAAGTTTAAACTATAAACCCTGAAAATCTACTTAAACCCCCGGTAACTGCATTTCTTTCATCTCATCAGATTGATCGAAATTTCCAAGGTACATTCCCTTCCATTTCTTCAATTTCCAGTTCTAGAATCTTCTAGGTTTTCAATCAATCTAGCTCCACTCCGATTTTGTTAGTGTGAAATTTCGTATAGTTCAATTTCTCTCTTGTTTTAAGCTCTTTGATTCTTGATAGTGTGCATGTTTGCGCGTGAAATCTGAAACTGTAATTGATGCTGTTTGCTGTTGCGATCCGGTGCTGAGATAATGTAACAGTTTGATTTGTAATTTGTGTTCAGTGAAGAAAGATAAACATGAAAATTCCAAACGTTTCCCGCGGTGGTGCTGCCTCTGCACTGATGAAATTGGGAGTTATTGGTGGAATTGGTTTGTATGTTGCTGGTAATAGTCTCTACAATGTTGAAGGAGGTCACCGAGCTATTGTTTTCAACCGACTTGTTGGTGTCAAAGACAAGGTCAGTTTTTGCTATATAATTGTTTTTTTAGCTTAGATGATTAATTGGAAGAGTGGTTGTATTGATTTTGTTACTCCGGATTAGGGTTTTTTGCTGGAAATTATATTTGTATCTTGTTTGATATGTAGGTTTATCCTGAAGGAACACATTTTGTAATTCCATGGTTTGAGAGGCCGGTAATCTACGATGTCCGTGCCCGTCCTCATCTAGTCGAGAGTACATCCGGGAGTCGTGATCTCCAGATGGTAAATAATTAATCTAGTTTTATTTATATTTGCGTGTTGTAATGTGGATATGGTTTTGATATCAAATTCTTAGAACCACTCCTGAAATTGAAATTTCATATCATTGAAATTCTTAGGCATTCTTTTAGCATTTGCTTTTCCTCTGTTTGCCTCCTTTCTTTGTGATGGTTTACCAGTTGTAGAAGTAGTTTTTACATAAACTCTTAAATGACAAATGTTTATTGAATAAACATTTAATAGAGCTTCTATATCTCAGCATCCCTTTATATTTAGGAATGTTTATACTTGTTTAGCTCACTCCCATTTGCAAAAGCTTTGTTAAAGTTTTCGGTCAACTGCTAGGGGGCTATTCTGGTTTTGCATAAAATGGCCATTTTGGATATACCTAATTCAAATGGTAAGATTTTAATGATTAATGATATAATTGAATCCAGTGGTATTTTGATTTTTCTCATCGATTGTAGAAATTTCAATCCTGTGCTCTAGGCATCGGAACTTAAATGCCTCATCAAATTCTCATATTCTGAACTACTGGTTTGCTTTTCATGTTTAGCCTCTGTATCGGCATCCATACTTTCTCACATAATATCTGCTAAATGTACTTTCTCCCACTTTCCTAGGGCTGTTTGATGCCTTATTTACACCTCTTATAATTTATTAGATGACAATGTTAGAAGTTTAATTAATACTTTATAGGTTGAAATGATGTTTGGTTTCATGAAACCAATTTCCAGTACTTCATGTTTATAGATTAGTACACTAAAGATGTTTTGTAAATTTAAACATGTGAAATATTGATCTTTACTTTAAATTGCATATACACTTTACAGGTGAAAATTGGGCTTCGTGTTCTTACCCGTCCTTTGCCAAACCAGTTACCTACAGTTTATCGGACCCTTGGCGAGAATTATAATGAAAGGGTTTTACCTTCAATCATACATGAAACTTTGAAAGCTGTGGTTGCCCAATACAATGCCAGCCAGCTTATTACCCAGCGAGAGGTAAGGATAAAAGCTTGTTGGCGTGAATCATGAAACAAATTTGCTAATTGCTGAGCTGTCTATTTTCTTTTGCGAGTCATGTTAAATAATTTTTGTTTCTATATTTGTTAGAAGCCCGACAGATACATACACATGATTTGTGCTTTAAAATTTATAGAAAATTCATCTGTCGATATCCACTTGCATAATACAGTTAGTTTTATAAAATTAAAATCAAATCCTAATAGTTGTTTATTGTTTTAATCTCATGTGAAGTGGGGGGTACCATTATTTCGTTTGTTTTATTTACATCTCCGTAAATTTCAATTATCAAAAAAGAAGTATCTGTTTTACTTTTAACTGGCCTATTCTTTGTAGGCTGTTAGTCGTGAAATCCGAAAGATCCTGACTGAGAGAGCAGCCAACTTTAATATTGCTCTTGATGATGTGTCACTTACTAGTCTGACCTTTGGCAAGGAGTTTACTGCTGCAATTGAAGCCAAGCAGGTGGCTGCACAAGAAGCTGAGAGGGCCAAATTTGTTGTGGAAAAAGCTGAGCAAGACAAGAGAAGTGCTATCATCAGAGCACAGGTAAGAAGAAACTATTAATACATATACAGTTGCTGCTGTGGTGCTTGGTACAAGTTTTTGCTATTTTATATTTTCAATGCATATCACAATTGGAAAGTGTTGCTTATTATTCTATCTAGCCCCTAATTCAGACTGTCTTATTTGTTCTCTTGATCATGATGTTGGATTCGTCTTTGGTAATGACTAACAACAAGTGTCTTTGTTCATAAATCTGTTTGTCTAGTTTAATGTGTGTTTTTAAATTAAATAATATATTGGCAATTTCTGGTGTTACATCTCACCATTATTGATCTTCATTGCATGTGAGACCTATTTTGTTTCCTAAATATTTAATTCCCTACATTTCTTACAAATCAACAGGGTGAGGCTAAAAGTGCCGAACTGATTGGAAAAGCCATTGCCAACAATCCAGCTTTCATCGCACTGAGGAAGATTGAAGCTGCAAGAGAGATTGCGCACATTATAGCAAATGCGGCAAACAAGGTTTACCTGAATTCAGATGATCTTTTGCTGAATCTTCAGGAGATGAATTTGGAGCCTGGCACAAACTGAGCTGGTTAATTGGCATTCTGATTTAATTTTGCTTCGTGAAATAATCTAGATTGTTGAATTTTATATTTTGCAAAGTTAATTCAACTACCAAGAATGTTTAGTTTATCTGTATCATCGTTGCATCTTTCATTAGGACATGTATTGTCTGCATTATGTGGCCTATTCTTGGCTGGGCTTTTACCCTATGAGTTTGAAATAGCATGATTTTTTTTTTTTTTTGAAAAGGCCAATTCATTGAAAATGCATGATTATAATGTACAAGCAAACTGCAAAGGGTATGTCATGTCCCGACATCTATGAAGTTGTACTTAGGGAGTGTTTGGCTGCTTCTAGAATTGAATTGGAAATAAGGAAAAGCTAGCCTCTACGAGCTTTACTTACATATTTAAGTTACGCATTTCCTGTTCGCCGTCAGTTTTGGCACTGGCCCACCAATTGTCCATGGTTTAGTTCCCGTTGACGGGTTTGTCTAATATTGACGATACATAAAGGTTTAAAGGTACTCCCTTAGTTCTTTTTTAAGTGTTATTTTATAACTTTTTATCCGTACTAAAAAAATTAATCATTATAGTTATTTTTCAAACAATAATTCTCCTTTTACCTATAATACCCCTAATTATATATTACATTCATCTTACTTTTTTTCTCTCTGTAATGATTATCTAGGGGTAATTTTGACAAAAGTGTAATCAATACTACCTTGAATTTTACAAATGACAATTAAAAAAAAAAAATTCTAAAAATGACACTTAAAAAAGAACGGAAGGAGTAGTTTTTTTTATGATATTTAGTAAAAGAATGAATTTTATAAAAATAAAAAATTAAAGGATATTACATTTTATTAAAAATAGTTAAGTTTCACTTTTGAACAACTTTTATGGCTGTCTTTGCGTCTTTCTCTCTATCTCTCGCTAATTTTCTTTTCTCTTAACAAAATATATTATTATAATTACTCATTTGACTTTTAAATACACAAAAATACATCAAAATAACAAAGGCATTATCATCTAACGTTTGGTTATGGCATCATATTTGTTCATGGCAGCATACATCTCTGCCATGGGATCAGCATTACTGCTATTGCTGGTGACTTCTGACATTTAGGATGATTGTGTAAAAGTGATCGGGTGTAGGAGTGAAGGGCAACAACAGAAAGGATGATTGTGACAAAAGAACACAAGAGAATTTGTAACTTAGTTCGGTGCAAAATAACCTACGTCTGTGGGTTTCCAGTCCAATAAATGAAATTTACTCTCAATAGAATTAGTGTGGGTTTCCAATCCAATAAATGAAATTTACTCTCAATAGAATTAGTACAATGTGTATTAGATGAACAACTCTTATTCAATGCCCCTCTTCTTAATTCTAGTAGTGTATTTTTATTTAGGACTTCTCTTAAACATGAAATCCTTCTCACTTTTTCTCAATCACTAAACCTAATGATCAATACAATAAATAGAATATTGATTGTTTGAATTACAATTCAACTATCAAACCAAACTCTATACCTTTAAACATGAATGCAGGCGTTAGAATGGTACATACAAAAAAGACTCAAAATAGAAACCCTAACACAAAGATCTTCAATACTTACACACCCTTAAAACGTTAAGTTTGAGTCTCTTTAAATAGCAATGCAACTTCTGCGCTTTTTTTCAATGGATATAAGATTTAATTACGTCAAGATTTGAAGAGGATTCTGTTTTGATTTGTTTTTCAAAAACCTCTAATAAAAAAATTTGATTTGTTTTGATTTAAATCTAAATCTCCAATTAATTAGATTTGATCTTATTCAATCTGCCAACAAATCTAATTAACACATTGCTAAAAGATAACACCAAATCTAATTGAAATACAACCAGAAATTTTGCTCAAAAAAACAATAATCATGGTTTGTTGACAAAGACCAGATGTTGCATACATGTTGGAACATCGTGTCACATGTGTCCTTTTCTTCATTAAACCATCGTGTACACTCCATGTTGTTTTGCATAACGTATCCAATAAAAAAGGAACAACAATCTTCCCCTTGACAAATTTTGGCAAACTAACTCTTTGAAAACTTACAAAATGTCCATGGGTAAATCTTCAAAAATAACACAAACTGAACATCATAAGCATATCACAAACAGAACAATCAGAGCAAACAACAACAGTAGAAGTAGCACATATGTAAGGTGGTTACTACACACTCAAAACAGAATCACAATGCTTCCATATGCATGCACACAATCAATCATACATGCACACAATCAAAGTCAATAGTCAGTCAGGTTAGTCATGCTCACAAACATACATGCTTATAGTTGAATATCAGGTGTCAGGCGAGATGTTCCAACAAGTGATCATAAAACAATAATCCACAAACACATAAGAATAACATTCATTGTAGCACATGCACACAATTACTCCTCCTCTTTGCCACAATTTAGCAAAGATATGGAAGAAAAAATATAGAAATAAGATAACACACCAAAAAGCATGAAAACAAAGGTAGAAGGCCGTAAAGTAGAATCATTAACACGAATGAGTATCAAATTGGAGTAGTTAGAACCATGGTTAAAGTGCATAAAACATAATTATTACAGAACCATAAAAGCAAGCCTAAAAACCAAGGGGTAAAAAACTGAAACACTCCTTAATTTGATCGGACCCAAAGCATCGAGCTTCAAAATAACTCCAGCTTGATGATTTCAGTTTTTAGAGCTTGATTCTTATTATTCACTTGAGGCTTATGAGCTGCCAATTTCTTCATCACTAGCAGATTGTTCTTCCTCTTCACTATTAGCTTTTTCTTCATCCTCAACATCCTTCTCCTTGGTTAGCATTTTCATCAATTCATCCACATTACTCTTTCTGATGATACTTGCAGTAATCATCTCTTGCAGAACATTTGATACTTCCATTAGCTCAAGCAACGCATCTTTTCTGGTTGCTTTGGATACAAGAGAAGAATTTCCACCAGTAGTTTCACCTTGGGACTTTGTCACCAAAATGTATAGGACATGGGTTTCCACAAATAGCTTCTTATTAAGGGTCTGAGGCTTATCCTTTTTGTTTGGAGTTTCTTGAGGATGCAAAACTCCAGGATGTTGATTCGAGATAATTCCAGTGATTAAGCAAGGAAGTGTTATAGGTAGCTTCACAGTAAAGAAATCAACATGCTTCATAGTTTGCTCAAATACATACTCTTCAAAGTTCAACTTTGCTTTGGTTCCTATTAGGAAGATCGGTTTAGCCAAAGCAGTGGTTATATTAGAGCTGTGATTTGTAGGTGTCCAATCAGATGTCTCAATCCTATTCAAAATAGCAAACTTCACACTCAATTTTCCACAAGAGAGTAACCATTTATTGGTTCATGGCTTCACTTGCCCAACATGTTATTTCCTTGGCCATCTTGTCAATGTAGAGAACTTTTTCAGACTCTGGTGACTTGCTTCTTTCCAAATATTCATTAATAATTAAGGGTGTAAACTTCACACACTTCTCTCTAACATAAACCTTCCTATACTCCTGAATTCCTTCAACATTGCGATCAGGTAACATGTTCACAATAAACTTCTTGACCAACTTTTCATAGCAATGACCAATATATGTTACAGTCTTCATCAAACCAGCAACTTTTATCAAGTCCACAATCTCTTTACAATCAAGAGTTTTTATGCCTAGCTCTCTTTCACAAGCAATCCTTTGATAAACATATTTTCACTTTGGAACACTTGTTTAAGAATGGAATGGAATGGAATGACACGTTTTCCTGAGGAGCGACGACAACATTCACAGGAATCCTTTTTCTACCAACCTTACTCCTTATGGTGGGGACACAGTGTGCATAAAAATCCTAACACAACGATCTTTAATATTTTCACATCCTTCAAACGTTAAGTTTGAGTCTACTTAAATAGAAATCCTGATCTTGATGGCTAATCAGAACCTGAAGTGGGCCCAAAAAGACGTCTGCATGCTGGGTGTGTGAGATGAGGAGGGGGTGTACCTGCAAGGCACTCTGATGCTAAAGTAAGAATCAGGAGAGGAAAAAGGCAAAGTACAAAAGTATGTATTTCGTAGGGTGATTTTTGAATACCTGACCCTCTTAAATGAGAGGGTTTTTATAATGCCCCAAACGCGTGGCCAACTGTCCCTATTTTCGGGGCGACGTAACTGTTTCCCGAAGAATGTGTAACTGCCAAAAACTAGTCGTTTGGACGGGCAGGGGTACCCGAAACTAGCCGTTGCTACGAGTAAAGATGTAGTCCCGGGCACCGGCATCGTGACTGTTTCTGGATGGTAGAGCCGTGCACGACAGGCAAGAAATGCCGAGGAGGGGCAGGTGACCATGTTTGCTCGGTGAGGGGGCAAAAAGGTAAAAACTGCCCCCAATTAGCTGGACCTAGGAAATTGGGCCGTTTTGGGAGCAGACGTGGATTGGGTCATGCCTAGCCATTGGCCCAGTCCGGAACAGGAGAACCCCCCAAGTTGTTGCTCCCGAGCATGGGAGTGATGACTTAAGGTGAGTTCGCAGTCCCGGGGAGATCTGGAAGGGGTCGGTGTTTGCCGACGAGGTGGATTTGTTTTATGGTACTCAGGGGAGTTTGTGCCCACGGGATAGGTAACGTCGCCTGGTGTGCCCGGCGTACGGGGAGACCAACGGTTGATGTGATCTGAAGAGACGGGACACCATGTGTGCCTCAAGCCTTGTGTTGCGTCATGATGGCTAGGCTAGGGTCATGATGATGCCCCTAGCCACGTGTGCTCGTGCACGTGCCTTCAGAATGCCTATAAATAGAGGGAGAAGCTCCTCATTTTCACTTTTCGCTTCTCTCTCCTCCTTCACTTTTCTCTCTGAGTTCTCCATTTCATCGTCGTTCAAGCCGCCGTTCTGCCGCCGTACGAGCTCCGAGCACCGTCTTCGACCCTCTAAAGCCTCCCCAACCACGTAAGTTTTTTATCTTTACTCTAGTTTCTAGCTTTTTTGCTTCTTGTTTTGCTAGAATCCATGTGGTTAGGACGATTCTAGGTAGTTACAGTAGCAGTTTCCGGTGACTGTTGGTGGTAGACGGTGGCTTGGCCACTTTTTGCTGTCGTCGTGGTTGCCGGAGCTTTAGGAGCCCATAAATTTAGGCTATTTCAGATTCCGTTGCGACGACGAGCGTGTGCGTTACCGGCGGAGTTCATGAATTTCCCGATGTTCCTATGAATTTCTCGGCGGATTCATGAGTTTTCCGGCGAAGCTGCAAACAAAAATCTGGGTAGTGAACCGGGGATAATCTCCCCGTATGCGTAGGAGGGGTTGCCCTAGGAATCTCTTTGCGCAGTACTTTATGCCATTTGATTAGGGCTTAGACCAGGGACATCGTCCTCGGTCCTTCGCGTGCCGTTTTACTTGACTAGCAGTGGAAGGGTGGATTTGATTTTGTCATCGAATTCACTTTTGTCCTCTGCTTTTCAGGTGAAAAAGATGGCCCGCGAACCTAAGCAAGAGATTCTAATATACTCGTCCGAGGAGAGCTCCTCAGAGAGTAGCGACACAGAAGTTTTGATCACTCCCAGTGATGTCAGCGAGACTCCCCTGATAGAACCTCCGCGGAGGAGTGGACAGTTGTAGAGTCTGCCGAACATGCCTCTGTTTTTTCCTCGTTTATCGGGGATGCCTTCACGACCGTGGGGCCCGAAGGGGAGTGGAAGGTGCACTTTCCAGGTGAAGATGACCGTATCAGCATGGATTACGGGAAAAGGTTCCCGATGTATAAGTACGTCTTCAAGGACATTGGGTTGAGGTTGCCCTTCACCGACTTCCAGATATTTGTCTTCGTGCACTTGGATTTGGCACCCTCGCAACTGCATCCCAACTCTCTGGAATTTATTCGTGCCTTCGAGCTGACGTGTGACTTCCTGAAGATAGGAGCCACCCACCCCTTGTTCTTTACAATCTTCCATCTCCAGAGGCAAGTCTCGGGGAGAAAGTATGGCTGGGTCTCGCTGAAGCAGGCGAATAAGTTGTTTAAATCGTTCTCCGAGTCCATTAGGACTTTCAAGGAGAGGTTCTATGTCATCGAGCCTGTTTCGGAGAACACCCAGGATTCTACCTACATCTGGGAGGTGTCGACGGATGAAAACGGGAAGGATCTGTACGACGAGAATGGCAAAGTGGTGGCGGACAAAGTGCTGAAATTTCCCTTCTACTGGAGCTAGTCTCATTTTTCCCAGGGAACCGACCAGTATATTGCCCAGCTGGAGATGCTGGGGGATGACGACAAAGCTGGATATGCGGCGCTGGTGAATTATGTCAACAGTTTTACTCCCGTGGAGTGCTGGACTAAGAAAGGGGACCCGATCTTCGAGGAAGATGGCGGGCAAAAGGTGGAGAGCCGCTATATTAACACAAAGGGGCTTCTTGAGTGCAAGACCCATGCAGACGCTCTTAAATTGCTTGGTAGTGTTCATTTTTCAGCTTGCATAGATTATTTTCCTCCTCGTTTGTTATCGTGTGTTGTTATGTTTTTGCATGTGAAATGCCTTCGCCTCACGAGCAAATGGTTAAAAATGTCATCGCAAAGAGGAAGGGTGGTGCGGTCAACACAAAGAGCCGGCTCGGGCAAAAACAGCCACCTCCACAAATGGGGACGGGGACGTCCTCGGCTACTCCGTTGCCCGTCCAGAACTCTCTGGTGCCTGCGAATTCGAGGATCAAACGCTATAGGCCGATGGAGATGGTGGATCTTAGCCGGGTCGGGGAGAAAAACAAGTTCGAGCTGCCTCCATGCCTTTACAACAAAAAGTTCTTTGAGGGCTCATCTTTGATGGTTCCTCGGGTAGAGTCTCTGAAGCTTGAGGGGATGGACCGCCCGTGCAAGAGGGCGATGTTGGCGCAAGATGCTTCTACCCTGATTAGGGTCCTAGAGATGGCGGCGGTCTATGCCGAAGAAGATTTCTCCCACGAGTCTGAGCTGAAGAAGGCCCAGGCGGCGATCTCGGCCCTGGAGGAGAAGGTGAAGAAGGCCAAGGAGGAGGCTAAGGCTGCCGAGGAGGCGAGGAGGAAGTCTCAGGATGAGGTGACTAAGTTAAAAGGGGAGAATGACACCCAGGTTGCGGAGAAGAAAGTCGTCGAGGACTTGGTCGAGCAGATGAGGTCCACGGCAGCCCCAGCTGAAAACGAGCACGAGGATCTGAAAGAGCTGAAGACTCGAGCTGAGTTGGTTGCCCGCATTGTGCAGGCAGAGGATGATGTTTGCGCCATCGGCGAAGAATCCTTCAATAATGTTGTGGCGCAGCTGAAACTTGCGAACCCAGGGGTCCCACTGTCCACAGAGGGGACCAGTTTCCTATACCATGTCGAGGGCGAAAAGATCGTCATCCCCGACTTTCTTCAGGTCCGAGAGGAGCATGCTCATATTCTTCAAGAAGAGCCTCAGCCGACGCAGACTATCCCCGAGGAGGCCGAGTAGATGGAAGAGTGATATCTTTTTTTTGTATTTTCGGCCTACGTGTCGTGTTTGTATAATTTATTATTTTGTATGGGGCATGGCCCCTTTATTATGTAGCAAGTACAATCATGGTCCTCGTGACCACTAATTATTATGAAATGTATGTGTCCGGCCGTCCTGGTCAGTTTTGTATGCTTTATATTCGCGCATGGCTTTATTTGTTTTTATTTCTGCTAAGTATAGTAACTTTGCTCGATACGAGTGTCTTCCCGCGATACGGGTGACTTTGAATGATTTTCTGCATCGGGGTTTGCTCGACTGAGATGTGTTCGCCAGTGAGGGGGACTGCACGAACGGCCAGAGTAGTATCCGGGCATGAGAGCGGAGCTCAGGTCGCGTTTGAGGCCTGAGTTCGTGGCGTGAACCTCCCATCGCGAACTGGGTGTTCTGCTTATCATGGAACTTTGACGACGGCGGGCTCGGTCGAGGGACCGCCGTCGGGCATGGGTTTCGCTCGCTCTTGGGCGAAATCCTACCACAGCCTATATGTAGCACTTGTACCTGGGCGCACATTCGTGGTTGGGACGCTATGCTTGTCGTATCGACGAAGCAAGCCGATGATTAGGGCCTTAGCTATAATATTATTTTAGCTTTTCGGCGTTCCATGGTCGAGCAAGTTCTTCCCCGTTGAGGTGTTCTAGGTAGTAGGCCCAATTCTCCTTCTTTGCTCAGACGCGATAGGGTCCTTCCCAATTTGCGGCTAGTTTGCCATCTCGAGAATCTTTGTGATTTCTCCTTAGGACGAGACTGGCTAATTGGAATTCTCGCCGTATGGCTTTGGCGTTGTGCCTAATTGCAATTTTTTGTTTGAGTGAGACTTCACGGGGAGCTGCTTCTGATCGGACCTCTTCGACGAGATCAAGCTCCTCCTTTAGCATCTCGTTATTTATTTCCTCGTCCAGGGGGATTCAGTTCGCCGGGAGAGCACGTGTATCTCGATGGGGATCACCGCCTCAGTTCCGTAGGCTAGAGGAAAGAGGTTTTCCCGGTCGAAAAGTGAGGCGTAGTGCGGTAGGCCCAGAGCACGCTGTGAAGCTCCTCGGTCCAAGCTTTCTTCGTTTCGTCCAACCTTCGTTTAAGGCCTCGTAGGATTACCATGTTTGCTGCTTCGGATTGCCCATTAGTCTGGGGATGTTCGACGGATGCGAAGTATTTTTTCGTGCCCAGTTGGGCGACGAACTCCTGGAATTTTCTGTCTGTGAACTGCGTCCCATTGTCGGTGACTATTGCTTGGGGTATGCCGAAGCGGGCAAGGATGTTCCGCTTGTATAAGCGAAGTATGTTCTGGGCCGTTATTTTGGCTAGAGCCGCTGCTTCTATCCACTTGGTGAAGTAGTCAACACCCACTATCAAGTACTTATTCTGGTTCGACCCCATGACGGATGATCCTAGGATGTCTAGGCCCCACCATGTGAAGGGCCACGGGGAGGACATTGCTTTGAACTCGTTGGGTGGAGCCAAATGCGTGTGCCCGTGCCGCTGGCATTTTTCGCACTTCTTCACGTGTTCTTTTGTGTCATGTTGCACGGTCGGCCAGTAATACCCTGCTTGTAGGGCTTTCCTGGCGAGGGATCTCCCCCCGAGGTGTTGGGCTTTGATCCCTTCGTGGATATCGCGCAACACGTGGGCGACCATCTCTTCCTCAATGCACTTAAGTAAAAGGATGGAGAACCCTCGCCTATAGAGCTTATTTTCGACCAAAACATAGAAGCAGGCCTTGCGCCTGACTATGCTGGCCTCTTTGGGGTCGGATGGGAGTTTATCCTTAGCGAGGTAATTATAAACGGGGTCATCCAGCAGTTGTTGTCGCCGATGACTTGCACGTCGAGGATCGTGGAGGTTTTATCAATGCTGGGTCGAGGGAGTACTTCCTGGATGACGGATTTGTTTCCGTCCTTTTTCTTCGTGCTCGCCAGTTTTGACAACACGTCTGCTCTGACATTATGTTCGTGGGAAACATGTTTTACTTCTACTGTTGCGAATTTCGTCATTTTTTCCTTGACCGGGGATAAGTATTCGGTGCAGATGACGACCTCTTCGGCCCCTAGGTCCTCGGCTAGGCGTAGACCAGCGATGAAGGCTTCATACTCAGCTTGATTGTTGGAAGTAGGGAAAGATAATGTAAGCGAAACTTCGACAATAATTCCCTCGTCGTTTTCCGAGATGATACCTGCCCTGATTCCTGCTGAGCTGGATGCCCCGTCGACGAAGATAGTCCATTTGCGCGCCCCGCAAGTAGGGAAATGGGCGAAGGCCATTTCCGCGATGAAGTTGGCCAGCGCCTGGGCCTTAAGGGCTTTTCTGGTCTCATATTGAATGTTAAATTCGGATAGCTCTAATGACCACCTAAGTATTCTGTCGGCCATGTTTGGTCGTCCCAACAGTTACTTCACGGGTTGATCTGTTCGGACCACGATCGTGTGGGCCAGGAAGTAGTGCCTTAGTCTTCGCGCAACGTTGATAAGGGGCAGAGCTACTTTCTCTATTTGGTGGTATCTCAGCTCTGGTCTTTGCAATGCTTTGCTCGTGAAGTATATGGGTTTTTGCCCGTCGTGCGTCTCAGGGATGAGGGCGGTGTTGACGGCCTCGGTTGCTACAGCGAGATAAAGGTATAGGGTTTCGCCGTTATTTGGTCGGGAGATGACTGGTGGCTCTGACAATGCTCGTTTTAGGTGGAGGAGAGCCTGGTCGCATTCCTCCGTCAATTCAAACGCTGCCTCCTTACGGAGAAGTTTGAAGAAGGGCAGGGCGTGCTGGGCAGACTTGGCCACAAAACGAGATAATGAAGTGAGCATCCCATTGAGGGATTGGATGGATTTCTTCGAGCTGGGCATAGGGAACTCGGAGAAGGCCCTGCACTTGTCAGGGTTAGCTTCAATTCCTCGTTCCGTCAGATAGAAACCGAGGAACTTGCCCGCTCGTACCCTGAACGTGCATTTCTCCAGGTTGAAACACATCTGGTATTTCCTGGCTTGCTCGAAGACCTTTCTTAAATGGGTCGTGTGATCGGTTTCCTCGTGGGACTTCACGATCATATCGTCCATATAGACTTCGAGCATATCGCCAATTTCTCCCCGAAAGACCTTGTTCATCATCCTTTGGTAGGTCGCGCCATCGTTTTTCAAGCCGAAGGGCATTACGTTGTAGTGATAATTGCTCGACTCGGTCATGAAGGCTATGTACCTTTTGTCGCTTTTCGCCATTAGTATTTGATTGTAGCCCGAATAGGCGTCCATGAACGATAACAGTTTAAAACCGGCAGAATTATCAACAAGTTTATCTATATTGGGGAGGGGGTAACCATCTTTAGGGCATATGCCCTATTGAGATCAGTATAATCAACATACATACGCCACTTTCCATTATACTTTTTAACGAGTACAACATTGGACAGCCAAGTAGTGTACTTGGCCTCCAAAATAAAGTTTGCCTCGAGGAGGTCTTTTACAGCTTGTTCTGCAGCCTCAGTTTTCTCCTGAGACTGCTTTCTCCTACGTTGTGCTACAGCCTTGGTGGCGGGGTAAATTGTGAGCTGATGGCAAGCGACAGCAGGATCTAAGTCAGGCATTTCTGCAGTGCTCCAGGCGAACAAGTCCGTATTCTCTCGGAGGCAAGCTTTGAGTTGTTTCCTCGCTGTGTCGGGGAGTCTGGTCCCTATCTTTACTTCTTGATGGGGGTCGTCGCCGAGCAGGACGAGTTCGAACTCGCCATCCAGGATTGAACGCATCGGATGGGAGCTGTCGTCGGTGCTGGTTGAAGCGGAGGGGCTGCTCGAACAGGTCTGGGTCTCCTTCTGGTCATCTTCGGAGAAGCGGATGTCGAGGTCGATAGAGTCGACGCGGGGCAGCGACTTGGCTTCCTCGGAGCTGCTGGGCAGGGCCGGCCTGCTCGAAGTCTTTGGCTTGGCAGTAATGGTGTTGAGTCCTTTGGTGGCTGCTTCAAAGCATCTCTTTGTTGCCTCGATGTCCCCATGTAAAGTGGCGACCAGACCCTTAGAGGTGTAATACTTCATTTTCAGATGCACGGTTGATGGAACGGCCACCAGTTCAGCCAAGGTTGATCGCCCAAAGATGCATTGATAGAGCGAAGGGCAATCGATAACCAAGAATTGGACTTTAATAGACCTGGTCGTCTCTGCAGATCCAAAAGTCACGATCAACTCAACATATCCCCAGGGTTTAGTGACCGACCCGTTGAAGCCCTGTAGGTCAGACCCTACATAGGGAATTAGGTGCGATTCATCTAGCTGGAGGGTTGAAAACAGCTGCGAGTACATGATGTCGACCGAGCTGCCTTGGTCGACTAAGATTCGGCGAACATCGAAATTTGCCATCTGGGCTCTTACAAGCAGTGGAATGCTTGAGTTCGGAGCCCCGCCGAGGAGTTATTCGTGGTATTATGAGATGGGGACCGATTCTCTCCGTACTTTGTCGATCGTTGTACTCTTCTTGGAGCTCGTGCTGAGAAGGTGCTCGAATTTCCTTTTCACGGAGCCCACGGTGACTTTGTTGAAGCCCCCTCCGGAAATGACCATGGCGGAGGGGAAAGTTTCCCACGGGCTATGTGCTGCGAAGTATGGGGGAGCGTTGAGCTCCTCAGGAACATATAAGTCCTCAGGCCGCGATACGCTCATGGCGACCTGAAGGTTTATCTCTTCCGAGGAAGGCACCTCTTCCTCGACTTTCTTCGACTCCTGGGCGTCTTGTCGGGGAGTTTCCCTTTTCTTTGTAAACTGTTTCAGTTGGTCATCCCTGATCAGTATCTCGATAACATCTTTCAGGTGGATGCAGTCGTCGGTTGTGTGGCCGTGACTTTTGTGGAAGCGACAGTATTTTGACTTGTCAGTGTTCGACTTGGCCGGTATTTGCTTAGGGAATCGAACCCTTGCTTGTTTGAACTCCGAGTTGGCGCATTCGGAGTGAATCTTTTCCCTGGAGACAGTCAGCGGTGTATACTCATGGAAGCGGCCAGAGGGCCCTTTGTTGTCCCGGGATTCCCAGGGACGGTCTTCACATCTTCTATCTCCCCGATGGGATGTCGAGGGTTCATCGCTTTTGGAGGCCCAGGCACTTTCTTTGTGGCGTGAGACCCGGGCGGAGCTGGCCACCTCTTTCTCCTCGTACTGGATATATGCTTGCGCCTTGAGGAGGAAGACATCCAGAGTCCTTCGAGTTTTTATGCCAACAGCTTTGAAAAATTCTGTTCGGGGACGAAGTCCTCGCTCGAGCAAGAACTTCTTCATGTCATCGGTCGTTGAAACCTGCACTGCCATGGGCGTCGTGACTGTTTCTGGATGGTAGAGTCGTGCATGACGGGTAGGAAATGCCAAGGAGGAGTAGGTGACCATGTTTGCTCGGTGAGGGGACAGAAAGGTAAGAGTTGCCCCCAATTGGCTGGACCTAAGCAATTGGGTCGTTCTGAGAGCAGATGTGGATTGGATCATGCCTAGCCATTGGTCCAGTCCGGAAGAAATCCAATTTCTGGTTTTTTCTTTGATGGACATAAGATTTGATCACGTCCAAATTTATTGAAGATTCTGTTTTGATTTGTTCTTTCAAAAACCTCCAACAAAAAGATTTGATTTGTTTTGATTCAAATTTAAATTTCCAATTAATTAAATTTTATCATATTCAATCTACCAACAAATCTAATTAACACATTATTAAAAAACAACAATTTCTTAACTAAAACATCTTGTACACTCCATGTTGTTTTGCAAAACACAACAAAACGAGAACATTAAATTGAATTATTTTTACAAAATTTATAAATTGTTTTTATAAACCATCTTAGAAATTTATGCAAATAAACTAACAAAAAGGTTTATTAACAATGTTTATATGATTTTTATAAATTCTCTACAATCTCACAAAACTTTAATCATTAAATAACAAATCTTATGTCCTTTTCAATCTAAATCCTCTTAAGATCTTTCTTGTTGAAAAAGCTAACTCGGTAACAATGGTCCACCTTATTTATTGTGTAGCACTCGAATGCAATGGGGTCTATGAGGAGAGGTTGCATGTTAATCGTGCCCACACAAGCATCACAATCTTTGGGGCCGAATCTTCCATTTGATAAGTACCGTAGATGGTGGGGGAAAGCTATCAAATACGTGGGTCTATCTATATCTAGAAAATAAGGACAGCAAGCCATGGATAATGGATTCCTATTTCTGATTTCAGATTCAACATTTTGTTGCCAAATGAAAAGTACTGCTCATCCGCCAAAGGACCATAAATTCATCTAACTACATGCATATCAATTTGTACTATCAAAAGCTAAAACCAATTAGAACCCTCCATTTAGAGGTTGGCAATGGGACAAGAATATGATAGAGAACCCTACATGCATCCCTTTCAGCAAAAAATCCCAAATGGATTAATTCAAACCAGAACATGAGATGTGAATCACTTAAGTATCTGTCATATTAACAAATTCCAAATCCTGTATTAAGGTTTTCATCGTAATATTACATGAGTAGAATATTCCTATCCAAAACAACAACTTGCAGACAATAGCATTATACAGATGCGATGAAACACCGCTAAATTCGAATCATCTGTTGCTAATGGAAAATGACAATTTGATAAGTAGATAACTTCCAGGTCTTCCATTTACCTGCAAAATAAAGAGGAGCCAAACAACCTTAAAACTTGAAGTCTTTCTTCTTGGACTTGCCATCTTTTTCTTGCATCTTTCTCTTCCTCTTCTTCTCATTCTGCACCAGATGAAGAGATAGTTAAACATACAAATCTGAGACCAATCTTTTTTGTGAAAAAAGGTATAGATCTGTATGATTTGAGAATTGAATACAACACACCTCGGCAACCATGTCACTGAAATCCTCACGCTGACTCCGCAATTTCTCTTCCTCCCTTGCTTCTTCATACCTGGAATACTTCCAGAAGATGTAACAAACTAGATAGACGATGTAAAAATCACTAACAAGCAACAAAACATATAAAATATAAGTCATACTTTGCAGGTAAAACGTTTTCCATGGCATCCAACTCCTCTGGTAGTAAAGTGACATCCACTTTATCTGTCTTTTGACCTTTAAGCAAATCAACCTGGAAACCATAAAACATGTTATCCCACAAGAAAATATGGTGCCTACATCCCAAAAAAAGAGTGAGAAACTCTTCGCTCTTACCCTTTTAGCCCCTGATTTGTCCTGAGTGCCAGTGCCAACCACATAACTGGAGAGAAATGGATATCCGAATTTATCATGATACTAACAATTGTGATGGGAGAAAAGGAAAAAAATATATATATATAAAAAAAACCATAAAAAATAAAACAAATTTAGCATACGTGTGTGTAGTTCCAAGCAAAGTTCCAGGAGCAAGTTTTTCCTCCTTTTCTTCAAGGACCTTAACAGAAAATATGATTAATGACATCAACTAACTGGTCAACAGAAGCTAAAGCTGATGGAAGAGCAGAAGTAAAAAGACTCACTTGATAAAGAGGCCTTTCAGGTTCCTTTCTCTGCTGCTTACGAAGGTCAATAACATCAGGTGTCTCCACTCCAGTGGGTGTGCTGAAGACAAAAATGCAAAAAATATGAGGCTCCACAAACAAAATATACACAAACTAACCACCAATATAAAGAGAACTATAAACATGGATCAGTTCAGCAAAAGGTTAAATTTAAGGACCAGTGAAACATTCATGTGGTTAGTCAGCTTAGTTAATTATTAACCGCTCCTTAACTAAATTAGCCGCGTGATGGGTTTCTTAATTTTACCTCAATTGATCATTTACTATGATAATCCAAAAAAGATAACAATACCTTGACAGGCTATCAACAGATTGAATACCGTCTTCAAGTTCTTCCTCCTCCATTTCTTCTTCCTCTTCCTCCTCCTCTTCTTCCTCTTCTTCTTCCTCCTCCTCTTCCAAGTCACCCCAGTGTTTGGTTTTATCAATCGGCTCTTCCTGCATTGAGAGAACATTCATGTAAAATGTAACTAGGAGTATGATAGAAACTGAAGCTTTCACATGGTATGTGTTAATAAACCCAGAATTCAGAAAACAGAGTCTGATAACAAGAGTTATTGACAGAGAAAAATACAACCAATAAGCAGATTCCTTTGCCCAGTGGCAACAGCCACACCCAAACTTCAAAAAACGACGATCCCCCTTCAGTGCCACCCATCCTCTTAATATCCAAAACATAGAGCATTGGAATATTGTCGGGCTTTAAATCTAAGTGTCCTAATTTCTTTCAAATTTTATAAATGTGTCTTGATAAAATATTAAAAGTGAATTTGATTTTTGAGGCATTTAAAATACTTCACATAAAAAAAACAGCTTTTGAAGCAATTAGATCGGGTACTTTCAACACAAAAAATCAAGGAAATTAACCCCCGGCAAAATAGGTGGAATTACAAAAATCCACTCCCTGAGTCTCACTTCCCATCATTTGCTCATACGATGCCTATCTTCATCTTCTCTCCTGTAGACCTTGACACCGCCTAGCAACACAGTGCCACTGAAGATCTGTCCTGATCTCTTGACCCTCATCACAGCAACAAAGTAACGCCGGCAGCGGCAGGGCAAGGTTCACTAGAATAGTTGTCATCACTGATTTCCAGCAATATACCAATAGCCGTTGACAGCAATGATGGCCAGCATGGGGAGGGACATCAGTACTATCAAACAGGCTTTAGGGACCTTCTCAAATTACCTCTTTTCACTGGAGAGCGTGTCATGTGAGGCAAAAGAATACTTCTTGATCCGAGTACCATCAATGTTGGAATATTAACAGCCATATAAAATGTCCTCAACAAAAGCAACTGCTATGATGATTATAACTTTTGCTTATTGATGCTGCATCGAGAACAAGTACTCACACCGAATCACAACTGTGAGGGTTCCATTATTGCAATATAGGAACAAGACTTTTTTTTTCATTTTCCTAATTTTATAATTGAGTGAGGGTATTTTATTTTATTTTATTTTAGATGATAATAACACTTCATAATTTCATTATCTAAATAAAAATTTATCAATAAAAGAAATCTGATCACTTGGACGAAACAAAAAAGTTACAAATGAAAAAAATTTAAATATTTTACCAGAACAAGATATAAACTTGAAGGAAATTTTACTGAAGTAATCAAATTTCTTAGAACTTTATATTCCTCTAAACTTTCAAATGCATTATCCAAACATAACTTAGTTTCAAATATCAATCTTAAAGGGTACTTGATTTTGATATCGAAAATCATAAAAGGGAAACAATGGACAATTATAGGCAGTAGTTACCCCTCTAATTGCAAAGCGTTACTTTTAAGTAAACCAACCTCATAATTAGGCTGATCTTGCTGATGAACACCAAAAACGTCTCCATAAAGTGGGCGCCCAAACTGCTCAGACACAGACAAGTAAAGAAGTGAAAAAGAAAATTCACTTAATGGGGATGAAGGGGTGTTGAAATCCCCTTAATGGAAACGAAAATTCAGAAACCCGTCATTATTATTTTAAACAGAGATGAGTGAATATAAAAACTGTACTTCATCAACAGGAGGCTTGCCCCATCCACCAGGATGATAACCAAAACTAGCTCCTGGGGGAATCGGAGCATTCAAGCCAGGGATCTTTAGATGAGGGTATGATGGTGGAGGACCATATCTCTGGAAAAGAAAAAAAGATAAAATTTCATGTCATAAAGAGCCGTGAACAGAATAATATCACATATACATTCCAAGATACTGATTTTACCTGCATGTTGATAAGCCATGGAGGAGGAGAACCCTCAGGCATGCCAAGAGATTCTTTCAACTCATGTGATAACATGCCAGGTTTCATCTCTCTCAACTTTACCTGCACAGCAAGCAGTATAACAATGTCATATAATCTTGACACTTACACAGATCAATGAATAAATCACACCAGAAGGTGAAGAGTTAAAATAATAAAATCTTAAACCAACCCTCACAAATATTTTTTTGCATTTGACAAAGGTGAAGAGTTTCACATGAGCTATCACTACTCAAGAAGGAGATGAGCTAAGAAAAGCTTAGGGCCTAATTAGCTTGAGAAACTGTGTTCGTTTTCATATTATCTTGATTTTTAACTAAAAATATGATACAGTTTTCCATTTTACTTTATGTTTTCAAATATTTGTATGAAAAAAAGAGAAAGTAACTTATTGTATTCACTTTCCACTGTTTCCTATACAAATATTTGAAAACAGTTGGTATTTTTGTAATTAAAAGTGAATACAGGATATGAAAACATAAGCATTTTTTAAACTAAATATAGCCCTTAAGATCTTGGGTTTTAGAAAACCCGCTATGAAGCATGTATGTATGTATGCAATATTTCAAATCTAGCATTAACATTTTAAAATGAATTATACCTCAAACTCTTTTCCTTCATGATACAGGTCCCCAAGAGATGACAGCTTTGGCTTTGTCTGATATTTAAAGAATGCATCATGAAGAACCTGGCAACCAAGAAACAAAAAGTCACTTGAGAAAGGATTGAAATAGTTGACTTCTGATCACAACATAAAAGCATGCAAGCTAGGAAAATGGTGCAAAATTAGAAAAAAGAAACCTGATAATCAATATCCATTTTCCCCATTTTTGGTTGCATGCGTTCCCGTTGCTTCTGTTTCAACTTTTTGCTGTCCTCTTTTTCAATATAAGCCTGCATGAGAAAGTGTAAGATAACCTGGCAAGTAGCTACTGCAGCAATGTAATAAATATAAATAAAAAGACATGAACATATATATCGCAAAGAGAAAGTTTCGTATTAAGTTGAAAAAACATGAAAATGAACTGATGTAGATCGACAGACGACAAGTATGAACTGATGTAGATCGACAGACGACAAGTATATAAAACACCAGTTGGAAGACAAAACACATCAACATTCCCAATATAAACAAAAAGTGTGTAGCGTTTTTGAAACATCTAAAACTCAAATTATGTGCAATATTTCTTCAACGTAAACAAATTTCCCCCCATATAACAATTAAAAATCAGAAGACCGCCATAATCTGTCTTATGACTGCGAGATTTGAAGCAACGGTAGTAACATCCAGTTGTCAAACTAATAAACAATGTGTGACCATGAAAGTCAGTTCAGAAAAGTGTAGAAAGCCAGTTCAGAAGAGTGTAGAAGTGTGACATTCCAAATACACACATCGTATTAATTTTGTAAGTAAATTACACAAACCATGTTTTCTTGGAATATTACCCTTTTTTGTGGGTAATATAACCCAGACAAAGAACCATAACATATGCAAACAGATGAGATTGCATTACCTGTCTGATTTTCTCGATTCCTGTGGCAGCAATAAAATCAGGAAGCTGAAAGGGCTGTTTCTCAATACCTCTTTTACCCTGCAAAATGAATAAAAATATTATGAGATGCAAATAATTCACGTGTACATGACTATGAAATTATGTGGCCAGGCATTATTAATTATAAAACAATGAAGACAAGAGGAATTCAGCCCGAGCATTAAGAACGGTGAAAGGTATCTGAAAATTCAAAGCATAACTATTAGCACCTTATTTATAAATAAATGTTCAATGGAATTACACAAAAAAAAAAAGGATAAATGATTATAAGCCCATGTTATACAACGCCCATATTCCCAAGCAATCTAACAAAGAAAAGATAAATGATTCAGGCTACTCAGTGCCAAACACCTACAATTCCAGGTTTGGTGATTGCCACAACTGCTCCCCTGCAAGTACCACATACATACATATAAGAGAAACTGTATCGATGTCATCTTCCTAACTCTATCCATACACCCCACATATAAGTAGATCATAACCCTCATAAATGTTTGCATTTCTAAACCATAACTATCAATTAAGAATGCTACTTAACCTGCAGAAATTTTCTCTTTTGACACCAGTGCCTAGGTACAGGTACAGTATTTCTATGAGACTTCAAGAACACCAGCAACTTTGGATCTGCTGAAGTAGCATCCCACACCTTAAAATGAAAAAGAGAAGAAAAAAAACGGTTGCATTAAATTTGCACGATGGCCATGTGAAACCAGACTATTAAGAATGAGAACTCAAAGTTTATAATTGGGGATACCACCACATAACGTATACCAACCTCAACAACATCTGGCCTTGAGCTTATCTGCTTTAGCTCGGCAATCTTCATCCTACGTTGAAGCTGAACACAAGATAAATTTTTTAGCATAATTAGGGAAGCAAACACAATAGCTAAATTGAATAAACAAAAAATTAAATAAATGTTATAAAATGTTAAACCTTTTTCTTCTTGTTTGAGACACCTTTCTCTTTGTTCTCGTTATCATTTTCTTCCTCTTCAGAATCAGAATCAGAGTTTGCCTTTTTATTAGTAATTGAATTTTCTGCTGACTCATCGTTCTTATCATTATCCTAGATTCATCCATGTAAACAATTTATCAAACAATAAATGAAGACACATTTAAAAATAAACAATTCACACAAACTTCTTACCTCTGTACCAGTAACCTCGTTTAAACTAAATTTCTCAAAGATTTTTTTATATTCCTCATCCACGCCTTCATCAACCTTTTCCGGGATATACTCAATTTCAACTTGTTGGACAACCTAAAATTTAAGACAAAAGACAACATTAAATAGGCATCACTGCCAATTTGAGTTTTAATGGTGTTGCCTTTGAGAACATAGTCTGGAATATTGCCACTCTTTTATAAAAGGAAATACGGATATATATCGAGAATCGACAAAATCATTGACTGAAATTTGGATGGAATGGTTACAAAAATGGATAAGTTTAGCCGCTGAAATCAAAGAGAATGGACATGTTGATAGGTGAAGATGTCTTAAACTAATAACTAATAATCATAGAAATATTTTCATCGCTTTGTAATGCCAATTCCCAACCTTTCTCTCATCACAAAACTAAATGGTAAATGGTTTCATCCCAAATGTAGTTAAAGTGGTTCAGCTAAGGAGTTGGAGAAGGTGGTTCAAAATTGAAACCCCCATTATTAACATCGTAAGTACTAAACAATTTGCTAATTAAAAAACAAAGAAATAAGATACTAATAGTGCAAAAAAAATTGTCAAGTCGATTCTAGGGGCACTAATCTCAGTAGCACCGACACCTCTGAAAAAAAATATGTATGTGACCGACACTTGTGATTATATTTTATTTATTTATATTTTCAAATTATTACCGGTGTCGAGGTGTTAGTGTCGGTGTCGTGTGTGTTTCCGGTGTATGCTTAGTAACAGATCACTCTCCTTTCTTTTCTTTTTCAATTATCATTCATCAAACAAAAATTTGGTGTTTCCTTATTTCACATTCACATGTCCTTCAACCAAATACTAAAACAATGATATGCTAAAGTACGGGCTCAATTCAAGTTCAAACACCAACAATTTTATTGTAACAAATGTGAACAATGTAATTAATAGTGATAGGGCAATTTTCGATTATAAACCTAACCTAACCAAAATGCTGGCAGAGAAAAAGAAGAAAGATGATAACCTGATGTGCTTCAGTGGTTTCATTCGTGTTGTCAACGGCTTCGGAGGCGTTTGCATCTGATTCCTTAGAACTCTTATTGATCTTCTTTTGCTTCCGGCGACGGCGACGGCGCTCGCTCTCCCGCGATTTCTTGGTGGCACCGGAACTGGCGCCGAAATTAGAAACGGCGTTTTCCGCGGCCATGTCTACCGTTTTTTGTGGCACCAGAGATACTCGAATGGGGCTAACCGAGCGAGTTTCAGTGCGACGATGAATTCAGGCGGGTGAGTTAATGGGCCATTTGGTATTTTAGCAAAATGTGGAGAATTTAACCTGTCAAACCAACCAAAATTTATAGGAATTTTTTAATGTAGTCTAGATAGTTGTTAACTATTACGCGAAATTATTTAAATATTTTTAGATTTCAAAAATATATTTTTGAATATATTTATTTTTAAATAAATATTAAATATTTCAAAGATGTATCTCTGAAATAATATTAAATATTCAATACAATTTACCTATTAGTCATTTATGTTTGAAATGCTCCGAAGATGCATCTCCAGTAATATTTTGGAGATAGATCTCTAAAATGTATCAAAACAGGTATTTCATGCTCTATGTTGTTAATTTGTGTTCAGGTGGAATACAACGCACGATTGAAAATAAATAAAAAATAAACGTACAAAATAATAAGAGACTAATATTGTGTGTGTCAAAAATAAAATAGCAATATATGAAAAAAAATGTTGTACAATCGAGATCCAAAATGTAGTAAGACCGTCAAAATAAAGTACAAGTATAGTACTACAATACAATAATAAGAGATTGTTATTGTGTGTCTGACAACATCTTCTCTACCTCCTGCTCTACCTCCTCGACCATCAATCTTGTTCTGGACTGGGCAGGCGCTTGACCCACAGTAGGGCAAGGCCCAATCCAGTCCAGCTCTTGGCAAGGCCCAATAACTGGATTCAGCCAATCTGGCCGTTGGGCACAACATAGCTGTTTGGCACAATATGATTGTTGGGGACGTCCACTTCACGTGCTTGACGGTTCACGCGACCAATTGCCTCTCCAAATCCCACGGGGACAGTTGGACCAGGTCAAAGGGTCACACGCTTGACCCTTCACCTGACAATATCACATTTGTCGACCAGATATTTCGGCCACATGGGAGACCTTGGCCCCGCGCTGGGGGTTACTTCTATAAATACCCTCTCACTTGAGAGGTCAGGTTTTGCACTATTCAATACTCTAAATCATACCTAAACATTTTGTACTTGCTTTCTCTCTAGCCCAAGCTTACTTTGCCATCGGAGTACCTTGCAGGTACACCTCCTCCTCTCCTACAACCATCATCTCTGTCCTACACGGAATACCACGACGATCCAGTCTGATCACACTAGATCAGTGGCGCCGCCTGTGAGAACCATCGCTTCCCCGTCTTTTTGAACCAAGATACCTCTTCTGTTCACCCAAAAGACCAAAGCTTATTCTCCAAAATTCACTTGATCATCATGGCCTCCAACAGAAACGATGATGCCCATCAAGAACTTGTTATCGCCGTTACCATGGATAATGCCGACCACCATAACCTCGGAGTTGTGGTCTATGAGACCGATCACATGGACGGAAGGACTGCGTCTCCTTCTTCCAACGATGTGAAGCCACGCGCACAGGCTGTCGGTCACGTCTTTGAGCCTATACTTGTCCCTCAAAACGCTGACCCAGGCACTGTTTCCCTCATTGCCTCTCTCAACAGGTCCAACCTCCTGATCTTCCAACAGGGCGAGAAGATCAACATGCTCGAGCACGTCCTCCAGGAGCGACTTCCTTCGCAAAAGTGATCTGCTGTCGTGCACGGATAAAAAACGAGTATTTTAGAAAAAGTAGTAAAGGAAAGCGACACTCGGATGTCGTTCTCACAAGGATTCTTGTATTGAATTTAACCAACTATAATAACGGTTTATGGGGGTTTTAAGTTTTGATTTATAAAACAAGAGAAAAAGTAATTAAAATAAGTGACTATAAAAAAAATGATTATCCAAATAAGCTGAACGGTTAATCTGCTGTTTTCGGTTCCCAACTTATCATCGATCCAAATAATTCACAATTCTTAAGCGGACTTTATCCCCTTTTCGATTATAATAACAATCAAACAAGCGCAATTGATATTATACGATACATATTCCTAATTTTCGAATTAAGCAAATGGATGAGATATAGTAACCGTGAATTAAGCAAACACGAGAAACATACGCGGATTAAGCAAACGCGATTAAAGTATAAGAACATGCAATCATCGAAATAAATCAATCAACCCTAAGATAATCGAATTAAGCAAACAAGATATCATAGAGAGGTTGAAAGGAAATATATTTTATTGGAAATTAAAAGAACCTAAAAGTGTCGGCGGAAACCGATTAAAGCAGATTAATCATCGGGATTAGTTCTCCATTTAATAGTACAAAGCCAACAACCAAAATTGTGAATAGTGAAAAAAACATGATCAACAATAGCACAGTTGCTACTAGGTATAGGGAAGCATCACCAATCCGGTTCTAACCCAACTGGGTCGAAAAACATAAAAAAAAACCTCGGCCCAAAACTAAATATTCCTAAAGGCAGAATTCGAGTCCTGCCTTCAACGAATTATTTGATCCTGCTATACTTCTAATCAGCTTCTGTGTAAAACATGAAAGTTGTGGCTTTTTGTCTCAGCTTTCCAATGACTGATAGAATGCGTAAATCTGATTCTTGTAGCTCTAGTTATGATCCAAACAGTGGACAGGTATCAAATAACTGCTAAAGCTGAAAATAAGCTGCGAAAATAGATTAACGGCAAACAAAGACTTAATTATAAAAACATAATAAAACAGTAAAATAAACAAAACAAACTAAGGAAATGTCTAAGTACAAACATAAGAGAATGTGCATTAAAATGCACTGATCAAATTCCCCCACACTTGAACTTTTGCACTCCAAGCAAAATAGTATCAAGGCTCATGGAAAACAATAGCATCCGGAAACTCATTCTAGGCCACAAACTCTTTTTCGGTCAAGATTGTATCGATAGGTACTAATTTTGCACACTAAGGATATCGTAAGAACACAAATCCGCAATTGTACGGTCATAAACCTCCCTCCTATACAAACCAATCTGAATCATGTTATTATGCTTAAGCCTAACTTACTCATCCTTCTTTTTGCTCTCTTTCATTCTAATGCAATCACATTAAGCTCGTTATCTATTCACACATATGGTAAATAAGCTTGTTAGTGACTATGATCCATATCTTTTCAACAATTCAAAATTAACCATTTTTTTCTTTTTTGAAGGTTTCACAACCGTTAGCCTAAGTGACCGAGTGAGGGTCACCTAACTTAAAAGGCGGATTCCTATTTAGATTTCTTATTAAGCACGAAATCATTCACTTATTTGCATCAGCTTAATTACTTAGTGTGTACTCTTTAGATGGTGTTGACTGCTAAGATAAACTACTCAAGAGCTATTAAAAGATGAGAACTCAAGGCTATGTCATAACAAGTATTCAAAATGATTTCCATATTCAGGAGATTTAAGGTGTTAAAACGATATCGATCTTGTGAACTTTTCCCAAGTCTCCACAATTAACCTCAAATTAATCTATGGCCTAAAACTTTCAAAAAAATGCCTAGTGTTTCTAAAACAAAACAAAATAAAACAAAATAAAACAAACAAAACAAAAACAAAGAAAACAAAGAAAATAAATGATTCTCTCCCCCACACTTAAAGCAAGCATTGTCCTCAATGAAAGGACATAACTATTAAAGTTAAGAGAAAGGAAAGAATACACCCGAGTAGTCAAGGTGGATAGGTGATCACATAAGCAGCATTTCCTAAAGAGAGATCTTTTAGGCTTTCCTCTTCCATCAATGTGGGGCTCTCTTTTATGCGGTGAAATTTGAAGTTATTATCAGAGCTCTCGCTTTCGCTTTGTATTCCGGGATCAAAAAATGATCCTAGAAAAGTGGAAGTGTGATCCAACCAATTAAATCGCTTTTGGGGCTACCTAAACTCAAGAATGCTAACCATGGTCCATCTGATGCCCTTCTTATGTTCCTGCAATGATTTCTCTTCCTACACAAATTCAAATAAATGATTAGGAAGTGGTTTTAGCTCTAAGGAGGGTGGTTTCTCGATGGATGGTTTGTTCCATGCAGCCGGGGTGTCGAGAGCTTCATCTACATGAACAACTTCATTTGCAACCTCATCTGCAGTAAGAATATCAACTTGAAAGGCAACCTCAATTTCAGCACAAACAGAGCAAATTTTAGTGTCACTACAAACATCACAAGAGTAAACATCATCAAAATTAGACAATGATGGAAAATCAGCTGCAAACAAATTAGTACAAGTATCATCAACAGTTTCAGAAGACAACTCTATTTGAAAAACATAATGCTCTTCCAAAGGTGGTTGGTTTGATCCTTGAGCTTGTTGCATGGCATTCATTGAAGTGGCAAGTTGTCCAATCTGTATTTCCAAAGTTTGAAAATTAGAATCTATTTGTTGTTAAAACTTGATATTATTTGTAGCCATTTGGTTGACAAGGTCCTCTAGTGAAGGTTCGGAAGGTGCAAAGCACACAACTTCTAATTCCTTCATATGCTTATGTGGATCCTCACCTGCAAGACCATTAAACCTTGACAACAAGTGTATTAAACCATATTTGAATTCAAAAGGTACAGCAACATCAAGATATTCAATACATAAAGCATTATAATTCACAAGTGCAGCCACTTCTCTCAGAGTTCTTTGATCAACCATGATAAACTCAAAATAAGAATCACCCAAAGAATGCGAAAACACAAGATCAAGATTAAGATCAAAATCAAACAAGCAATGCAGTAACAACTAAGAAAATACCGACAATGTCCCTAAACAACAAAATAGATGGAAAACACTAAACAAACCAATTAAAATTAAATTAAAAAAATACAAAAACACGAAATCTAATCTAATTAAGTCAATTAAAGTTTTTGAGATATTTTTCGGATTTTTCTGAAACTATGAAAACAGTAAAATATTCATAAAAAATAGAAAAATGACTAATCTGAGACGATTTTCCTAAAACCCGAATTTCTTAACTAGATCGGACGCGAGACGGGACGTCCAGACGCAGTAACGGTAAAACAGCAAAACGAAAGTTCAAAACACACTAATCGACACCTATGACTCAACTAACGGTTAAAAAGGACAAGAATCCCCAGCAACTGCGCCAATTTGATCCGCTGTCGCGCACGGATCAAAAACGAGTATTTTTGAAAAAGTAGTAAAGGGAAGCGACACTCGGATGTCGTTCTCACAAGGATTCTTGTATTGAATTTAACCAACTATAATAACGGTTTATGGGGGTTTTAAGTTTTGATTTATAAAACAAGAGAAAAAGTAATTAAAATAAGTGATTATAAAAAAAATGATTATCAAAATAAGTTGAACGGTTAATTTGCTGTTTTCGGTTCCCAACTTATCATCTATCCAAATAATTCCCAATTCCTAAGCGGACTCTATCCCCTTTTCGATTATAATAACAATCAAACAAGCACAATTGATATTATACGATACATATTCCTAATTTCCGAATTAAGCAAATGGATGAGATTAAGCAAACGCGGATTAAGCAAACGCGATTAAAGTATAAGAACATGCAATCATCGAAATAAATCAATCAACCCTAAGATAAATCGAATTAAGCAAACAAGATATCATAGAGAGGTTGAAAGGAAATAGATTTATTGGAAATTAAAAGAACCTCAAAGTGTCGGCAGAAACCGATTACAGCAGATTAATCCTCGAGATTAGTTCTCCATTCAATAGTACAAAGCCAAAAACCAAAATTGTGAATAGTGAAAAGAACATGATGAACAGTAGCACGACTGCTCCTAGGTATAGGGAAGCATCACCAATCCGATTCTAACCTAACTAGGTCGAAAAACATAAAATAAAAAACCCAGCCCAAAACTAAATATTCCTAAAGGCAGAATTCGGGTCCTGACTTCAACGAATTATTTGAGTCTGCTACACTTCGAATCAGCTTCTGCGTAAAACATGTAAGTTATATCTCTTTGTCTCAGCTTTCCAACGACTGGTAGAACGCGTAAATCTGATTCTTGTAGCTCCAGTTATGATCCAAACAGTGGACAGGTTTCAAATAATCGCTAAAGCTGAAAATAAGCTGCGAAAATAGATTAACGACAAACAAAGACTTACTTATAAAAACATAATTATTCTGGACTGGGTCAGCGCCTGCCTTACTGTCAGGCAGGCCCAAGCCCAATGACCAGCGAAGGCCCAACGAGGCCCAAAGTCGCCTCCGTGTTGGGCACGTACCAATCCCCTTGGACGTCGGACACGCGGGGTAAAGACTGTCGAGCAGAGGCATATAGCCCGTGGACGCACCTCTCCTCGACACCCACGTGCTCCTCCCTGCGAGGACACGTTCTCTTGTAACTTCCCACTCCTGAAGGAATCGGTCTGCCCTACTTTCGAAGATTTAGGGACCGTTACACCAGGGCGAAGACCACGTGCTGATCTTCACTACGCCACGTAAGCCCTGGCAGTTGCTTGGATTGGGCCTTGCTATCCAGCCCAATGCAAGTGACCGTTGGCCCCGCGTTGGGGGCTCTCTATAAATACCCTCTCCCTTGAGAGGGTCAGGTTACGAAATATTCTAAACTCACATCTCTATATTTGCTTTTCTCTGGCCTTACCTGACTTGAGCGTCGGAGTACCTTGCAGGTACACCCCCCACCGTATCATCATCACCGGAGCTGAAGTCCATAAGACGTTGCTGGCCACTGTCTAACTGTCTGATCCAGGTACGATCAGTGGCGCCGTTTGTGGGAAACACTGCTTCCCCGTTTTTCCTTCAACGATAAACCAAAGCAATTCCTCCATTCATCACCAGCATGGCCAACAACCCGTCTGTGAACAAAGCTCTGGACACCGTCCTCGCACAACTCGAGAACGAAAACCACCGTGAGGACAACGCTGCCCTCAACGTCGAAGAAGGCGACGTAAGAGACGGGCAGACCGCCTCCCTAGACTCCGAAGACACGGCTTACGACGCCGCCCAGCAAGACGACCAGCAACCTGCCTTTCAGCCAGTTGCTCATCTGCCTAATGCAGATTCGAGCACCGTGGCCCTATTTGCCTTAGTCAAACAGACCAACCAGCTGATCATGCACCAGAATCTCAGAATTGAAGCACTCGAACGAGGGCGAACACGGCGATCTTCCCCACGAAGACATTGTCGTCCACCTTCACCTTGTCGTTCTCCTTCCCCGCGAAGGACTCCTCTGGAATAATCTCGGACGCCCTCGCCGGTGCGCGAGGGCCGCCGGCCACGCCAGCCAGAAACCTCCCAGAAGCGTCATCGTCCTAGTGATCAAGGAAGGGCACCTAAAGAAGTACGCCCAGAAGAATGACGCCCCTCGTCCTAGTGCCCGGGAAGCCCAAAATGTCGAGGAGACGACACCTTCTCCCGATGAGAGTCGGCTGCAGGTCGCCCTCAGCATCACTCGACCTGAAGACTTCTTTGTCCCCGAAGGCATCGAGGGCCAAGAGGCAATTCGCAGCATGTGGGCAAACTTCCCCCACGAAGACCCCGTCGTTGCCCGTAGCACGTGGGAAGGTTTCCCCAAGACAATGGTCATATCTGGAGGTGGTTACGAGAAGGTGTACGTCGGGTCGATCAAGCGGAAATTTGATGAAATGGAGTCCGCAACATCGACGAAGACCACCACTCTCGAGAAGGTGCAAGGGAAATCAAACCCTATCACCTTCTACCTTGAAGAGCTCCCTGGCAGAGCGCCCAACGCCATTATCCCCCTCTTGGTCAGGGCACAGATGGCAAATTTTGACGTTCGTAGGATCCTTGTCGACCAGGGAAGTTTGATCGACATCATGTACGCTCACTTGTTCGGGACTCTCCAGCTCAACGAAAGACATCTGACCCCGTACGTCGGTTCAGATCTGCAGGGGTTCAACGGCACCACCACCAAACCATGGGTTTACGTTGAACTGATGGTCACATTCGGGGCCAAAGACACTGCCCATCAAGTGAAGACCCGCTTCCTGGTGGTCGAATGTCCATCCCTCTACAACTGCATCCTCGGGAGGACCACCCTGGCCGAACTCACAGCAGTGCCATCAACGGTCCACCTCAAGATAAAGTACTACACGACCAGAGGATGAGTAGTTACGATGCACGGGGACATAGACGCGACCAGGAGGTGTTTCGACGCTGCAATCAAAGGCATGAGTTCCATCGGCACCAAGTCCAAGACCGAAGCAAAGTCATCCCCGGACACCGTACAGAGGCCTCTCCCATGTGTCAACGCGGTCGACCTCGACAGCAGGTTCCTGGGCGAGTACGAAGATAGTGGAGCAGTTGACCTCGACCTCTAGGCGGAAAACAACGGGCAGCCTCTCCACCCAATGCGCCCTGTCCCAGATGGAGACTTCGAGCTCGTCGCCCTCGGGGACGATCCATACCGTAACGTGAAGATTGGCATCGGGTTCCCCGACCTGGTGAAGAAGCAGCTGAAGGCATGTCTCCGGGAGAACGCTGATTTGTTCACATGGAGCGCCTCCGAGATGTCTGGCTTTGACCCCGAGGTGGCTTGCCATCAGCTCGCAGTAGATCCGCCCGCTAGGGCCATAGTTCAACGTAGGCGTAAGCAGTCTCCCGAAAAAGCGGAGGCTGCTAAAAAAGCTGTAAAAGACCTCCTAGAGGCGAATTTTATTTCGGAGGCCAGGTACACGACCTGGCTGTCCAACGTTGTACTTGTCAAAAAGAATAATGGAAATGAAGGATGTGTGTTGACTATACCGATCTTAACCGGGCATGCCCGAAAGATTGTTACCCTTTGCCTAACATCGACCAATTGGTCGACAATTCTGTAGGTTACAAGCTATTATCCTTCATGGACGTCTACTCGGGGTACAACCAAATCCCCATGGATAAGGTCGACAAATAGCACACGACCTTCATGACTGAGTCGGGCAATTACTACTACAACGTAATGCCCTTCGGCCTGAAGAACGCCGGCGCGACCTACCAGCGGATGATGAACAAAGTTTTCCGGGGAGAGATCGGCGACATGCTCGAGGTCTATATAGACGACATGATCGTCAAATCTGTAGAAAAAGTCGACCATGCCGCGCACCTCAAGAAGTTGTTCGACACAGCGAGGAGATGTCGCATGAGGTTCAATCCCAACAAGTGCACCTTCGGCATTCAGGCAGGTAAGTTCCCCGGCTTCTACCTCACAGAGCGAGGAATCGAGGCCAACCCCGATAAGTGTAGGGCTTTCTCCGAGATCCCAACTCCGAACTCGAAGAAGTCAATACAATCACTGAACGGGATGTTGACCGCCCTCTCCCGCTTCGTCGCCAAATCCCCACAATACACACTCCCGTTTTCAAGCTTCTTCAACAAAAAGCCACGTTTAAATGGAGCGAGGAATGCGAGCAGGCTTTACTCCATCTCAAACGAGTCCTGTCACAGCCCCTAGTCCTCTCACGGCCAGAGAACGGGGAGACACTCTTCTTGTATCTCGCCATCACGAGCGAAGCGATCAGCGCCGTCCTCATACGGGAAACCCCCGACGGGCAAAAACCGATTTACTTCATGAGCAAGGCCCTCCAAGGTCCCGAGCTCAGGTATCAGCAGATCGAGAAAGTCACCCTGGCCCTCGTCACCGCGGCCAGGAGGCTGCGCCATTACTTCCTAGCCCACATTGTCGTCGTAAGAACCGAACAGCCTATAAGGCAGCTCCTTGGACGACCAGATATGGCGGGAAGAATGCTCAGATGGTCGCTCGAACTCTTCGAGTTCGACATCCAAAACGAGGGAAGGAAAGCCCTGAAGGCTCAGGTATTGGCTGACTTTGTGGCATAGATGACCGTCCCAGAGCCCTCGACCAACGGATCCCAAAAGTGGACGATCTATGTCGACGGAGCATCCAGCACGAAGGGGAGCGGGGCGGGAATTATCCTCGAAAATGAGGAAGGCATCCTGATCGAGGTCTCCCTCGAACTATCCTTCCCGATGTCGAATAATCAGGCAGAGTACGAAGTTTTCCTCACAGGGTTTTGGTTGGTCGAGGACCTCGGCGCCAAGGAGGTCAAAATCTTCAGTGACTCCCAGCTCGTAGCCTCTCAAGTTCGAGGAGAGTATCAGGCCAAGAACGACTGCCTCATCGAATACCTGACCTTGGTAAAGGAAAAGATGAAGAATTTCGCCTCCACGGAAGTGACCCACATCCTTCGCGAGCACAATACCCGAGCAGATGTCTTATCCAAATTGGCGAGCACAAAGAAGAAAGGCAGAAACAAATCTGTCATACAAGAAGTGTTTTCCCGCCCGAGCATCGACAAACCCATTCCGGTGGCAGACGTGAACGCCATTGGGGACATCAATTGCTGGATGACCCAGGTATATGAGTACCTCATGACAAATAAACTGCCCGAGGATCCCAAGGAAGCGGGGATGGTCAAGCGGCGAGCGTGCTCGTACACTATAGTCGAGGACAAGCTATATCGCCACAGGTTTTCTATCCCCCCCTCAGATGCCCCGAAGAAACCAGGGCCCCCGATATACTCCAAGAAATCCACGAGGGGATCAATGCCCAACACCTTGGTGGGCAATCCTTAGCCCGCAAGGCACTTCGGGCAGGGTATTACTGGCCCACCATGCAACAGGACGCCAAGGAACACGTCAAGAAGTGCGATAGATGCCAGCGACACGGGGACATGCACCTCGCTCCTCCTAACGAGCTCAAAACACTGTCCTCCCTGTGGCCGTTCGCGTGGTGGGGAATGGATATCCTCGGACCTTTAGTCATGGGATCGTATCAAAATAAATACCTCATCGTCGGGGTGGATTATTTTACGAAGTGGATCGAGGCGGAAACATTGGCCAAAATCACGGCCTTCAACATACTATGTTTCTACAAGAGGAACATCCTCGCCCAATTCGGCGTGCCCTAAGCTATTGTCACCGACAAAGGGACACAGTTCACCGACAGGAACTTCCAAGACTTCGTCACCAAACTGGGCACGAAGTAGCACTTCACGTCGGTCGAGCACCCTCAAACGAACGGGCAAACTGAAGCGGCGAATAGAGTAATCCTCTGAGGATTGAAACGACGACTCGGCAATGCCAAACAACAGTGGGTCGAGGAGTTACATAGCGTCCTCTAGGCTTATCGAACAACCCCGTACACCATGACCGAGGAGACCCCCTTTCGTCAAACCTACGGAACAGAGGCGGTGATCCCCGTAGAAATCAGGGAACCTTCTAGGAGGACAGAAGCCCCCTTCGACGAAGATGCGAACAACGAAGCCCTGAGGGAAGAGCTTGATTTCGTCGAGGAGACACGGTCGGGCGCTTCCCTCCGAGAAGCCTCACTAAAACAAAAAATAACTCTACGTTATAACAGCAAAGTCATTAAGCGATATTTTTAGGTAGGCACCCTCGTCTTACGAAGGAACCAGAAAGATTCGTGCGAAGACAAGCTCGCCGCGAACTGGGAGGGCCCGTACCGCGTCCGCGTGAAGACGGGGACAGGAGCCTACTTCCTCAAAAATCTGCACGGGGAAGAACTTGCTCGACCATGGAACGCTAAGAAACTCAGGCAATACTATAGTTAAGCACTGCCCGCGACACACCAGTGTCACAACCACAGAGGCGCGTTAAGTTACAAGCGCGACACCTCTATACCAGACACGATGATCAAGGGCCGCGTTGTGTGTGCGCGAGATCTTTTAATCCGACGAGGATACCTCGATCGAGCTCCGTCGTGGCCGTACCAATTAGGCAGAACACCCAGCTTGCGATGGGAAGTTCACACCACGAAGCTAAGACCTCAATCGAGCTCTTAGACTCGTCGAAGGTCGGACTACACCTCTGACCACTCGACCAGCTCTCCACGCGGTCGAGGATCATCAAAGTCGAGCAAATTCCCAAAATCTCAATTACTTAGACAAAATTAAGTAAAACATATCAGACAAAGCAAGCATCCCACACACAGATAAACAGAATAAGAAAATATTAACCGGGCACAAGCCCCTTGTACAAATGTTACAAACAGGTATCAAAAAGCCCCTGGCACACAGGTCGGGTATAGGCATCAAGAAATAAAATGGCTCGCAGGCCAAACAGAAACAAAAAGTAAAAACTTCTTCGGCGGGGGTCCCCTCTGGCTGCTCGTGTTCGGTTGCCCCTCCGCCGACCTCTTCCTCTTGCATCGACTGCACGATCTGACCGTCGACCACCTCGTAGTCAGGGTCAGCCCCTTCGGCAATGAGGTCGGGGTAGAGAACCCGAAGCTACTGCACGGCATTCTTGAAACCTATGTCATCCGCCACGAGGTTATCCTGTTCAGTTTCTCTGAGTTTCACTATCAGTGTTGCCCACGAGGTTTACAACTTGTCCTCCTCAGTTTCCTCTTCAGCGGGGCAAACAACGTCCTCCAACGCGACAATCCTCTCCAAGTAGCCCTTCTTCTCCTTGTCAGCCCTCTTCAACCGCTCCTCTAGCTGCTCCTGAAGTTCGGCCTGTGCCCTATTATGCTCTTTACACTCACTTAACTCCTTGCTCGCTTTCTCCATCTCAGCGGCAACGGACTTGAATTTCTCATGTAGCTTGGTCAGTTCAGCCGCTGGACAAGTGTTGTCATTCAGGATCAAAGCCGTCGAGTAGACTCACATCACAACAGACAAGTCCTCGAGCAGAGCCTTCTTCCTCGAAGCATGAGCAGCACCTAGGACGTCCTCGACCTCGGTAGCAGCGATGCCCAGAGGATTGGCATCCGAAAAGAAACGGGGCCTCGAATGACAAGGGGGAAGTATGAACTTCTCGGAGGGAGGACTGTAGACCACCTCCGTCAAGTCGACATCCACCTGCCCGTCTGTGCGTTTTCGCTTAGGGGACCCTTGGATTTCGGGAGACTGACTCCCTTGAAGAGAGCTGGAGGAACCCACAGGTACTGAAGTAGTGACCAGGGGCTGTGAACGGAGCTGTTCAACCCGGCCTTTCTTCGCGTTTCGGAAGGCCTTCAGTTTCTTGAGGTGCTCCTCAGTGCCCGACATCTTGCCTACAAAAAAAATAAATATATCAGTAAATCAGAAACCAGGACGCAAAGAAGAAGCAAGTCGAAGAGGATTTCACCACCTAACAGCTCGATGGCATCCTCGTCGGAGAACGTCTCGAGCAGCGCCCTCGTATTAATTAACCGGCGCCTTGTTAGGATCTGCCCGTCGTCACCCAGGACAAACTCCCCATCCGACATCACATACTTGGCTTTTTTAAAACCGTTGACGAAGGCGACTATTTTCTCATGCGCCAGACGGTCCCCCTCGTAAAGTCGGCTAGGGATGACAATGTAGCTGTCCGTCCCCTTTTTGAAATGTTCTCCCATCCAGAACAAGGGGAATTTCGGTTCGAGGACCTCCTCCTTCTGCCCGTCCACTTCGCAGAAAACCCGACGATACACCGAATTCACAGCCTCAAGCGTGACCGGTCTCACGATGTAATACCGATATTTAAAGTCCCGAACAGAGTCCAGGTAGGTGTGGAAGAGGCTGTTCACTTATTTAAAAGACACCCAGCCGCGTCTGTCGTCGGAGACCTGTCGTTGGAGATGGAAGATACGAAAGAAAAGAGGTACGGTTGCCCCGATCTGGAGATATTTATAAACGAGCTCGAAGGCTCGGATAAAAGCAAGGGAGTTAGGATGGAGCTGCGAGGGCGCCAGGCGCAGCCAAACGAACACCGCTTGTTGGAAATCTGTAAAGGGCAAACTCCACCCCGCCTCGTCGAACATGAATTCATAACGGGGGAACCTCATCCCTAGATATGTCGAACAGATGTGATGGTGTGCCAGAGGCCGGAACACCTTCCACGTCTTCGGGGAGCCCACCAGCCAGTGCTCGACTGTACAAAAGATATCATCTTCATCCCCGTCGATGAATTAGGAAGCCATGTTTAGCGGCTCGTCGCTAACCCACTCCACGAGGGGACGTTCCTCGGCGCTGGTGATCGGCATCATCGGAGAGTCGGGCTGGTCGTCGACGTCTAACGATCCCACGGCCACAGACACTGACAAAGCTTCCATGTACCTAAAAAGCAGAAGGAAACGGTGAATTCGATGATCCATATCAAATTTACCCCTCCAGCGCTGTTCAAGTGAAAGGGCGAAGAAGGAGCGTCGGGATCCCGAGACTATCGCACTCATCCACGTCCCCGTGACAACCGACGAACGTCCCCGTGACCATCCTCAGGTCACCGGTATGCAGCTTTGGGAAGTATCCCTCCCACAGAGGAGATATTGGTAAAGACCCCGAGAGTTTCATCTCGTGTCCTCAAGACGTTCTTCTTGCCCCCGGGGTATTCATCCCTTCTCCCCGCGAGATTCGATAAAGAAACTAAGAAATTCTGCCGTTTTCGCCGGAGATTTCGTGATTTCCATGAGAACTTCATCAGTTCACCATAAAACCACCATATAAATGCAAACAAAAGGAGGAAAAAGAGAGAAACTTACTTGAAATACACTTTCAGAGGGTTCCGGCGCGGCAGTCGGTGGCGGCGAACGGTGGCGAAATAGAGAAGGAAGAAAGAGAGAGTATGAGCAAAGGGGGAGCGAAAGTGCAAATGAAATGGGATGACCCCTATTTATAAGGGCCTCACGAGACTTGAGGATTTCCTAGGCAATCGATTACGCTACCCTAGCGTAGCCGCCCTAGGCAATGATGAGGTGTGACACGTGGCATACGCTTCCCCACGCATATCTTTTCATTCCCCGACACGCGTCCTTCCATTCGCCTCGCTTCAGACTTCTCGTATCCCCGTGACGTCGCCCAGCCGCGGCCAGTCTAGCGCGAGCAGGTCGATTTATTTCTGCCCGGTTGACCAACCGCTCCTCGTTTAGAATCCCTTCCCCGACGGATTACGTCCTCGACATAGTACTGGCCCTTAAGTCATTACTCTGACACCTCAGAGCAACGACTTGGGGGGCTCCTATTCTGGAATGGGCCAGCACCTGCCCTACTGTCGGGCAGGCCCAAGCCCATTGACCAGCGAAGGCCCAACGAGGCCCAAAGTCGCCTCCGTGTCGGGCACATACCAATCCCCTTGGACATCGGACACGCGGGGTAAAGACTATCGAGCAGAGGCATATATCCCGTTGACGCACCTCTCCTCGACACCCACGTGCTCCTCCCTGCGATGACACATTCTCTTGTAACTTCCCACTCATGAAGGAATCGGTCTGCCCTACTTCCGGAGATTTAGGGACCGTTACACCAGGGCAAAGACCACGTGCTAGTCTTCACTACGCCACGTAAGCCCTGGCAGTTGCTTTGATTGGGCCTTGCTATCCTGCCCAATGTAAGTGACCATTGGCCCCGCGCTTGGGGCTCTCTATAAATACCCTCTCACTTGAGAGGGCCAGGTTACGAAATATTCTAAACTCACATCTCTGTATTTGCTTTTCTTTGACCTTACCTGATTTGAGCGTCGGAGTACATTGCAGGTACACCCCCCCCGGCCGTATCATCATCACCGAAGCTGAAGTCCATACGACATTGCTAGCCATTGTCTAACTGTCTGATCCAGGTACGATCAATAATAAAACAGTAAAATAAACAAAATATACTAAGGAAATGCCTAAGTACAATCATAAGAGAATGTGCAATAAAATGCACTGATCAAAAAGCCTAGCAGTCCCTCTCCACGCCCGCAGTCTCCTTCTCAGAAACGTCGGCGAGACAAATCCAAGAGCATTTCTCCTGTCAGGGGACAATCAAGATCGGAAGAACCTAAGTCTAAAGCCGCTAAAAGACGACATTGTACTCCTCCGCTGAGATCCAGACGTTCTTCTGCCCCGAAGAGGACCGACCCTCAGAAAAGCATCATGAGCATCATCGGTCGCGCAAACATTCTCCTCGACGTAATAGAAGTCGCGGGCACAGCCACTCCCAATGACGATCATCGAGCGTGAGTAGTGATGACGACGTCCATTGACCTCTATCTCAAGAGATCATGGACACACGTATCCCTCGCGGGCTGGAGAAACCTCCTCCTCTAGCAATCTATGATGGGACCACTGACACAGGCGAGGATATAGAAAATATCGAAGTCATGCTCCACTACCACCACGTGAGTAGAGCCATTAAGTGCAGGTTGTTCCCCATCACTCTCAGGAAGGGGGCCATGACCTAGTATAAGCAGCTTCCCCGAGGTTCGGTCACTTCATGGACGGATTTGAAGAACCAATTCGTCCGACACGTCACTACTTCCAGATGCCATCCCAAGTCAGAAGCCACTCTCGAAGCCATCATACAGGGCAAGGATGAGCCCCTGCACGCATACATTGAGAGGTTCAACAAGGAAGCTGTAGAGATCCGCATAACGGACCATATGAAGAAATATCTCCTCGAGAAGGGGCTAAGATCGAAGAGCAAATTTTGTAAAGCAGTGGGCATCGATACCCCTTGTACCTTGGCCGAACTCCTCCGTAAGGGTCAAGTTTATATACAGTACGAGGAGAAAGAAGCCGCGTATAAGGCTCGGGACTCAATGGATCAAGAGAGTTCTCGGGCAACAAAAAAGACGAATCAGAGGCCCCCAGGCGCGGCAAAGAATGACGACGAGACGATCGTCCTCGCGAGAGCAAGGGACCTACTGGTCGCTTCACATAATACACCCTGCTGACAGCTCCCCGCGAGCGCATTCTCTCTGGATGCATTAACGCAGAGTTCAAGCAAGGGGGTGTCCGGTTCCCCAAGCCAACAGCGTCAAAGGGCAACACTGACAAGATCAAGTACTGCCGCTTCCATCGCAGTCACTGCCACGTGACCAAAGAATGCATTCATCTGAAAGATACTATTGAGCTCCTCATCAAGGAGGGTCACCTGAAACACTATACGAAATAGGGTAAAACTTCCCGACGAGAGACCTCGGAGTCTAAGAAGGAAACAGAGTCTTCACCGCCCAGTCCTCCCCCGCAAGTCGCCATGTCTATCACACGGCCAGAGGACTTCATCATCCCCGACCACCTCGAGGATCCTCCCCAGATATCCGCACACAGCACCTGGGAGACCTTCCTCACGACAATTTTTATCTCACTGTAGGGTATGTTAAAAGGAAATTCGACCAGCTAATTGACAACAGCCCCGACCGGTTATCCACGCTCAAGAAATTTCGGGGGTGTTCTCAGCCTGTCACATTCTACCGTGAAGAGCTACCTGAGGGCTCCCCGAACTCACACGTTCCTATACTCATTAGGGCAAAATTGGCCAGCATTAATGTCCGACGGATCCTGGTCGACCAGGTCAGTTCGGTGGACATCATGTACACCGGTTTGTTCTGAGCCTTGAAGCTTGACCAGAAGAATTTGTCACCATACATGGGATCTGACCTACAAGGATTCAACGGAGCTACCGCCAGACCTTGGGGGTACATGGAGTTTCCAGTCACATTCGGGGAGGAGGAGCATCCAAGTTGATCAAAACCCAATTTCTGGTAATCGACTATCCATCGCTGTACCAATGTATCCTGGGGAGACCAACCCTCACGGAGCTGATCGCCGTCCCTTCAACTGTTTATCTCAAGATGAAATATTACATGGAGAAGGTCCACATCGAGACTTTGTATGGAGATATAGAGGCTACGAGGAGGTGCTTCGAAGCAGCGACCAGAGGACAAAGCTCAATTGGCGTAGCACCTAAGGCCGCCATACAAGCAAGGGATGAAGATCTTCCCAGCAAGGAAATCCAATCTGACAAAAATCTAACGCTCCCAATGCACATTATCGACCTCGACAGCTGGATCTCTAAAGAAGACGAGGAAGATGGCAACGAAGGCGCTTCAGCAGTGACAGGCAGCTCCCCTACATCAACTATCATGCGTCTGATACCAGATGGGGAATTCGAAGTGATCACCTTCGGAGACAACCTAGAGGGGTAAAGATAGGCGCAGGGCTGCCCGAAGAGGTAAAGCAGCAGCTGAAGACATGCTTGACAAACAATGCAGACTTACTTGCTTGGAGCGCCGCAGACATGCCCGTCCTCGACCCTGAGACTGCCAGCCATCAACTCATCATCGACACAGCTGCTCGAGCAGTAGCGCAGCGCAGACACAAGCAATCTGATAAAAAGGCACCGGCTGCCGAAAAACTTGTACAATACCTCTTAGAGGAAAAATTTATCTCGGAGGTCAGGTATACAACCTGGCTGTCCAATATTGTACTAATCAAAAAACATAATGGAAAATGGCGCATGTGCATTAATTATACTAATCTCAACCGGGCTTGCCCGAAGGACGCTTATCCTCTGCCTAGCATAGATAAGTTGGTAGACAATTCTGCAGGTTTCAAACGCTTGTTCTTCATGGATGCCTACTCGGGATACAACCAAATTTCCATGGCTGAAAAGGACAAGAAATACACCGCGTTCATGACCTCATCGGGGAACTATTACTACAACGTAATGCCCTTCAGTCTGAAGAACGCTGGGGCTACGTACCAACGTATGATGAACAAGGTCCTTTGATCAGAAATCGGAGACATGCTCGAAGTATACATGGACGACATGATCGTGAAGTACCAAGAGGAATTCGATCACACGATCCACTTGCAAAAGGTCTTCGACCAAGCGAGAAAATGCAAAATGCGTTTTAACCCAGAAAAATGCACCTTTGGTGTGCGGGCAGAGAAATTCCTCGACTTCTACCTCACCGAGAGGGGGATAGAGGCCAACCCTGAAAAATGTCGGGCATTTGCTGAATTTCTCACACCAAGGTCAAAAAAATCCATACAATCCCTCAACGGGATGCTCGCTTCACTTTCTCGCTTCATGCCCAAGTCTGCCCAACACTCTCTGCCCTTCTTTAAACTTCTCCGAAAAGAAGCCACATTCGAATGGACAGAGGAACGCGAGCAGGCTCTGCTCCACCTCAAGCGAGCCTTATCTGAACCCCTAGTTCTGTCATGACCGGATAGCGGGGAGTCGTAGTACCTATACCACTCCATCACCAGCAAAGCCATTAGCGCCGCCCTCATTCGTGAAACACCCGACGGGCAAAAACCCATATATTTCACGAGCAAGGCCTTGAAAGGGCCAGAACTCAGGTACCAGCAGATTGAAAAGGTCGCCCTCGCCCTTATCAATGCAGTGAGGAGATTAAGGTATTACTTACTGGCCCATATGATAATGGTGCGAACAAACCAGCCCATAAGACAGCTGCTTAGTCGGCCAGACATGGCCGGCAGAATGCTTAAATGGTCTTTGGAGTTGTCAGAGTTTTACATCCACTACGAGGGAAAGAAGGCCTTTAAGAAGCAAGTCCTGGCCGATTTCGTGGTTGAAATGGCACCTCCAACATCCCCGTCTAGTGGGACACACAAATGGAACATCTTCGTCGACGGAGCATCCAGCTCCACGGGCAGTGGCGCCGGTATTATCCTTGAGAACGAGGAAGGAATCCTAATTGAAGTATCTCTGGTCCTGTCCTTCCCCACATCGAACAATCAAGCCGAGTACGAGGCATTCCTCACAGGCTTACGGTTGGCTGAAGACTTAGGCGCCAAGAAAGTGAAGATTTTCACAGATTTCAAGCTCATAGTTTCCCAAGTACGAGGAGAGTACCAGGCCAAAAATGATCACCTAATTGAGTACTTGACGCTGGTGAAAGAAAGGATAACTAAGTTCGACGCGTGGGAAGTCCAGTACATCCCCAGCGAACGAAACACTCGAGCAATTGTCCTATCGAAACTGGCTAGCACCAGAAAGAAAGGTGGCAATAAATCCATCATACAAGAGATACTCTCCCGCCCAATTATTGAAAAGCCATCAGGGCTGATCGACGTCAATGCTATTGGCTACAGCAGCTGCTGGATGACTCCGGTGTATAATTACCTCGCTACAGGGGAGCTACCTGAGGACAACAAGGAGGCCAACGTGACCAAGCGAAGGGTCTGCTCATACGTCCTAGCTGATGACAAACTCTATCGACGAGGATTTTCCATTCCCCTCCTGAAATGTGTCGAGGAGAACAAGGTCTCCGAAATTCTCCAAGAAATTCACGACGGTATCAACGCGCAACACTTGGGAGGGAGGTCCCTGGCACGAAAGGCCCTACGAGCAGGATACTACTGGCCGACCATACAGCACGGCGCTAAGGAGCATGTCAAGAAGTGTGATAGATGTCAGCGCCATAGGGAGATGCATTTGGCACCCCCCAATGAGTTAAAGACTCTGTCCTCGCCATGGCCCTTCTCCTGGTGGGTGATGGACATCCTCGGCCCCTTCACAATGGGGTCCTACCAAAACAAATTTCTGATCATGGTCGTCGATTACTTTACAAAGTGGATCAAATTCGAAGCTCTCGCCAAGATTACAGCCTTCAACATACTTCGTTTCTACAAAAAAATCATCCTTGCACGATTCGGGGTGCCCCAGGCCCTTGTGACCGACAATGGAACCCAATTCACGGACAGGAAGTTCCAAGACTTCGTCGCCAAACTAGGCACGAAGCAACACTTCACTTCCGTTGAGCATCCCCAGACTAATGGGCAAGCAGAGGCCGCGAATAAGGTGATCATTCGAGGTCTAAAACAAAGGTTAGGTGAAGCCAAAAAGAGATAGGTCGAGGAGCTACATAACGTTCTCTGGGCCTATAGAACAACCCCACACTCTACCACCGGGGAAACTCCCTTCCGACTAGCCTACGGAACCAAGGAAATGATACCAGTGGAGACCAGGGAACCTTCTAGACAAACGGAAGCTCCTCTCGAAGAAGAGCTGAACGACGAGGCTCTAAGAGAAGAGCTCGACCTAGTCGAAGAGATCCTATTAAGGGCAGCTCTCCGCGAAGCTTCGCTGAAACAAAAAATAACCTTGCACCACGATGCCAAAGTTGTAAAGCGCGACTTCCCAGTTGGCAGCCTGGTCCTACGCAGAAATAAAAAAGATTCACGCGAGGGCAAGCTGGCCGCAAACTGGGAAGAACCATGTGTAACACCCCAAAATAATCGGAATTTTTATTTAAATTTTATTATAGATATTCATTATTTTTGGTGGAATATTTTGATGTCTGATGGCTTGTGTTGTGGGGTATTGATGATGTAAAGGGGGTGCTGAGAGTATTTAGAAGTTTGTGAAGTGTTAATAATATTTTGGTAATAATAATATGGTTATATAATATATATATATATATATATATATATATATATATATATATATATATATATATATGGTTCATATCCTATAAGAATGTTATTTTTATGTAAGAACATGAGAATGAATCTGAATCATTAGATTTTAAAATAAATGGTGAAGATTATGTGTGGGTTTTGTTTTTCTCTTTCCTCCATTATTAAAATAAATGATGGATGAGAGAGAAAAAAAAAACTGACACATAATCTCCACCATTTATTTTAAAATCTAATGGTTCAGATTCATTCTCATGTTCTCACATAAAAATTGCATTCTCATATGATACGTTCCCTATATATATATATATATATATATATATATATATATATATATATATATAGTTAGTTAGTTAGTTAGTTAGTTAGTTAGTTTCTTGGATTGGCTAGACTTTTGGTAAAACAAAGTATGTTCAATGTTGATGTCACATGGGTGATGTCACAACATTGAGTCTTAACACTGGGCTGTGTTAAGTGTGAAGTTGGATGTCTGATGTCGCAAGTGATGTTGTGACATTAGATCTGCAGAATTAATAACATCAGGTTTAGTGATGTTGTTAGGGTTTGCGTTTTAGCTAGAATTGTGGAGAGCTGGTAGTCTCATTGGATGCGAATATCTTGGGTTAGATATTTTCTGTTGCATAGAGATTTGATGCAGGTTTGTAGGAGATTTAAAAGGTGAAGATTTGAAAAGATTTTGGGGGATAAAATCTGTTTTGAAGATTCAGTTTTAAATAACAAATCAGATCAAATATTGCAAGGAGTCCAAGCCCAATTCAGGTGGCTATATAAAGCGCATAGATCAAAGGAAGAAGGTACAGAAAGTAGACAGAAGATAAAGAGCATTAACTGGAGGTTAATCATTGTCTTTGTGCGTGTTTTTGTGTACACCATTCAAGAGTGAATTGGTAAGTTCTATCCCCTCTTAAAGCTGTGAAGGAAAGAGAGTTTGTGTAACTTGATCAAAGCTGTAAAGTCAGATCAAGGTTTCTCAAAAAGGTTGTTCTTTGAGGTTTTAGGGATTGAGTAGTGTTCTTATACCTAAGTGGTTTCTTAGGTAGAAAGTCACTAGTAGGAATTAAGATTAGGAGATTGTCAACTGGGTTGTTGAGTTTGTAATTTAATTCTACAAGTAGTGAATTTCATCCCTGGCTTGGTAGCCCCCAGATTAGGTTGTTTGAACTGAATTGGGTTAACAATTTTGTGTGTTCTTCTGTTGTTTATTTTGTCCATTGTGCAGAGTGTGTTGTTGTAACATCGTGTGTGACATCACACTTATCTGGTACCAGAATTTCAATTGGTATCAGAGCAGGCATCCTGTCTGTCTCTGGGTGAGATCTAGGGAAGTTACTTTCTGGTGTAAAGATAGACAAAGAGGTTGGAGGATTTGTCAACAGACCCCCTATTTTGGATGGCTTGAATTATGATTATTGGAAGCCTAGGATAATCACCTTTTTGAAACCCTTGGACAACAGGGCTTGGAAGGCTATCATTAAAGAATGGAAAACACCTGTTGTATTTGAAAAAGATGATGCTGGGAAGGATAAAGAGGGCACCTCAAAGCCGAAGCCTGAAGAAGAATGGACCAAGGAAGAAGATGAGCTTGCCCTTGGTAATTCCAAAGCCTTAAATGCAATTTTCAATGGAGTGGATAAGAACATATTCAGGTTGATCAATACCTGTGAAGTTACTAAGGAAGCTTGGGATATTTTGAATGCTACACATAAAGGAACATCTAGAGTTAAGATGTCAAGACTTCAGCTTCTAACATCGAAGTTTGAAAGTCTGAAGATGAAGGAAGATGAGACTATCCATGACTTCCACATGAGTATTCTTGAGCTGTTCAATGCATCCAGTGCTCTTGGAGAAAAGATGTCAGAAGAAAAGCTTGTAAGGAAAATCCTTAGGTCCCTTCCTAATGTCAAGAACATCCCTTCTGACATCAGCAAGTCAAAAGAGAAAGATGAAGAGAAGACTTCCCAGGATAAAGGTGTTAAGTGCTTTGAATGTGAAGGGTATGGACATGTCAAGAAAGAATGTCCCACATTCTTGAAGAAGCAGAAGAAGGGCATGTCAGTTTCCTGGTCTGACTCTGATAGTGAAGGTGAGTCAGCAAAGCATGTTAGAGCTTTGACAAGAACTGTTGTTTCTGATGATGATAGTGATGCAGAAATAACTTATGAGGAGTTATCATCCACCTATCAAGAGCTTTGTCTAAATAGTGTGGAAATTTGTCAAGAAAGGGAAAAACAGAAGAAACAGATTGTACAGCTTGAGACTACTAAAGCTGATCTGGAAAATGAGGTTTTGTTGATTAAATCTCAACTTGATCAGATGACAAAATCCATTAGGATGATGAACAGTGGTACAACTACTCTTGATAAGATTCTTCAGTCAGAGAAAGCTGCTGGAGATAAATCAGGTATAGGATATGTGGTTGAGGAAAAGGGTTCTACAGAAACTAGCACTTCAGGAACAAAGAAGGAGATGTCTCAACCATTGTCTCAACATCAAACTAAGAGACAGGATCCTACACCTAAGAAGGTTGTTCAGCCACAGAATGTTGAGAAGAAAAATAGTACTCATCAAAGGAAGGTGCAGCCTCAAGGAGCTAGTCAGTATATGCCTCCTCAATATCACAAGAGCATGGAGGCTGTTAGGTCCAATCAGAACAGGTTTCATCAGATGTCTCAACATCATGGTAACTGGTATGGATATGGATATGGATACAACAATGTTGTGCCTCATTACTATGGAAGAAGGAAGCCTTATCACCATAGGAGATAGCCTAGAAGACAGCATCCTCAGTTCAGGAGACAGTCTACCTATGGTAAAAGACAACAGCACCATAGAAGACAGACCAACTATGGAAGAAGGAGACAACATTATGGGTGGGAGCCACAATAATATCATCATCATAATGGTAGAAGGTATAACCAATTTAGAGATGACAGGGTTAGATGCTTCTATTGTGGAAGGTTTGGACATATGCAGTACTCTTGTTTTAAACTGCATGGTTATCCACAATCTGCTCCTCAAAGAAAACTAAAGGAGGTCAGGCCCAAAGTTGTTAAACAATGGGTTCCTAATGAGAAGGTGAAATGTCTTTTAGCCCACACTTCAGATGGACATTTTGCTATGGATGCATGGTACTTTGACAGTGGATGTTCAAAGCACATGACTGGATCCAAGAAGCATTTGGTAGAGTTCAATCCTTGCCATGCAAATGATGTTATTTTTGGCAATGGTGAAAAAGGTGTAGTTGCAGGAGTTGGAAAAGTGAAGAATCGTGATGGTCTTACTCTTGATAATGTGCTCCTTGTTCAAGGGTTGAGTGCTAATTTAATTAGCATAAGTCAACTTTGTGATGAAGGTTACAAGGTCAACTACACCAAAGATGAATGTATGGTAGCTGATGAGCAGAATGAGGTAGTGATGAAGGGAGTAAGATCCAAAGATAATTGTTATCAGTGGATACCTCAAGTGGACAGCTTATCTAGTGATGTTAAGGTTGATGTTGTAACATCAGACGGTGACATCAAGTGTGAAAGTATGGTGAAAAGTCAATCTGGGTTAATGACTTATGGTGTTGTTACTCCTAAGTTGGATGATGTGTTAAAAGCCAACTTGAGTAGTCAGCTATGTGAGCAAGATGAAGGAGTCAACAATGTTGATGGAAGGATCAAAAGTTGTGACCTTAAGAAGTGTTGGGAGCTGAATACTTGCAAGGCCAAGAAAGATGACAACATGACTAATGACTCCTATAGTTCAGAAGAAAAATTTCACAAGTTGACAATCCTTAGGTTGGAAGATGCAGATGTTAGAGCTGATGTTAAAACATCTCAAGTCAAGAAAGGTACTTCTAGCCTTAAAATAAAGAAGAGTGATGATGAACTAATTGCAAAAGTGGTTCCTGGGGTTGCTAAACGACTGAAATAAAGGAAGAGGAAAGCTATTGAGTCACCTCCAAAGATGAGAACTGATAAGCAGAAGATCTATGTGGATGGTACTACAAAATCCAGGAGTAAAGTGTTCATCTCTTCCAGAAATAGGAAGATCAGAGATAAGTCTGATGATAATGTCCAGGATATCTCTCAAATGAAGGAAGTCGTTGTTGTTAGAACTTCTGAGAAAATTCAAAAGGCTTCACTAGATAACATTCCTTTGCATTTCATAAAAAGGTGGAAGTATGTTTTTCAAAGGGAGCTTAATCTGAAAAAAGAATTTGGTATAGATACTCAAGATATGGTTGAGTTTGCTAGGATATGGTTCAGAGAGGGTGTAGGAACTTATGGTATTCAGGTGTGTATGTTAACCTGAATAAGCTGCTCTGACTATGCTTTATTGGGAGCTTCTTGAAGGACTTCTTTGTGCAATGAGTCCTTTGGATGGTGATGAGAAGCTGATGTCCCAAAAGATGTTATAACATCATGTTTGCTGGTGGTTATATCTGGAAGATGATTAATATTGGACATGTGGAGTTGGATGCTCTAGCATTTTTGGTCAGAAGAGGTGGAGATTATGGTCATGTGTTTAGTAGTTTGTTCTGGAAAAGCATGACTACTGTCTTTGAAGACTTCACCAGTTTCAACAACTACTGGTGGATGTAAGGATAGAGGAATTGTGATCTCTTGAAGAGACTGAATCTCTGTAAAGCTTATAAGTAAGCTGAGAATTTGTGGAGTTTATGACACAGTGTTGAGTTTGGATTATTTTGCTGATAGTAAATCCAGTAGTGGAGCATATGTAATACCCTGGTGTCAAGAGTGTCAAGAGTATCCTTGGTGAAGGATGTCTTTGTTCTGGATCTGAAGCTTAGTGCTTACATTATATCTAAGGAGCATCTACATAGTCATACGGGAGAATGATAAGTAGGAGGTTTGCCTTGGATGGTGAAGATGAATTATATGATAGCCTTTGGAGAAAGGGACAGTGGTACCAAAATGCATGTACTCAAAAAATATGCTCAAATGTTCATCTCCATCTAGAGCATTTGTTAATCATGACAGGGGGAGTACTTGTCTATGGATTTTGCAGCAAAGGTGCATTTATTATGAAGATTGCATGCTGATCAAGCTTGTGGAGATTGGTTGCCTCTTATGAGGATATAATGTCAGATAGCATGTTATGACATTAGGCTGTTGATTGGTGTTTTGGTGTGGCCTTGAATGGTTCTAGTCATATGAAGCAAATTGTTTGAATCTTGTGCGCACATGCTTCTGAGGAGATGTCTGAAGACAAGATTGAATCATGGCCTTGAATAGATTGTACACTTGTCTTGGTGTATGTTATTCTAAGTGTGAGGAGTTGACTTAGAGTTTAGTGGAAGGCATTGTGTGTGTGCTTCAGATTTTGTAGATGATTGTGTGAAGCCTTCATAACTGGATGGATGAAGAATATGTCTGGATTTTTAAAATGTGGATATTGCTGACAGAAGAAGTATGGTTTTGTACAGGGTGTCATAGGACTTACTTGTTGAGGTTTGTCCAATTGTGACTAAAAAGGGGGAGAAATAGTCAAGAGCCAGTCAAGATGCAAGAGGTGCTGCAATGACTAGGAGTGCTGCTAGTTGTGATGCAGAAGTGCAGATATTGAGGGGGAGAGTTGTTGAACAGCTTGTATGCTGGTTCTTGCCTTGAGGGGGAGATTTATTCCATGCTGCTGGTTAGTGTTGAAGTTTGTGTACAGCAGAGTATTGGAGTGTTTGTGCAGCATGCTGAAAGCATTGTGAAGTGTAGCTGTTTGTGAAGACCGTGTTGCTGCTGCAAAGGTTGGAAAAATCATATTTTTATCCGATGCTAAAGTCTCTGAAGATGCAGAGATTGTTTTAGCCAAAATTAGCCAAAGGGGGAGATTGTTAGTTTCTTGGATTGGCTAGAATTTTGGTAAAACCAAGTATGTTCAATGTTGATGTCACATGGGTGATGTCACAACATTGAGTCTTAACACTGGGCTGTGTTAAGTGTGAAGTTGGATGTCTGATGTCACAAGCGATGTTGTGACATTAGATCTGCAGAATTAATAACATCAGGTTTAGTGATGTTGTTAGGGTTTGTGTTTTAGCTGGAATTGTGGAGAGCTGGTAGTCTCATTGGATGCGAATATCTTGGGTTAGATATTTTCTGTTGCATAGAGATTTGATGCAGGTTTGTAGGAGATTTAAAAGGTGAAGATTTGAAAAGATTTTGGGGGATAAAATCTGTTTTGAAGATTCAGTTTTAAATAACAAATCAGATCAAATATTGCAAGGAGTCCAAGCCCAATTCAGGTGGCTATATAAAGCGCATAGATCAAAGGAAGAATGTACAGAAAGCAGCAGAAGATAGAGAGCATTAACTGGAGGTTAATCATTGTCTTTGTGCGTGTTTTTGTGTACACCATTCAAGAGTGAATTGGTAAGTTCTGTCCTCTCTTAAAGCTGTGAAGCAAAGAGAGTTTGTGTAACTTGATCAAAGTTGTGAAGCCGGATCAAGGTTTCTCAAAGAGGTTGTTCTTTGAGGTTTTAGGGATTGAGTAGTGTTCTCAAACCTAAGTGGTTTCTTAGGTAGAAAGTCACTAGTAGAAATTAAGATTAGGAGATTGTCAACTGGGTTGTTGAGTCTGTAATTTAGTTCTACAAGTAGTAAATTTCATCCCTGGCTTGGTAGCCCCCAGATTAGGTTGTTTGAACTGAACTGGGTTAACAATTTGGTGTGTTCTTCTGTTATTTATTTTGTCCATTGTGCAGAGTGTGTTGTTGTAACATCGTGTGTGACATCACACATATCTGGTACCAGAATTTCATATATATATATATATATGTGTGTGTTATTATTACTATTATTATTATTATTGTTATTATTATTTTAAAAATAAAAGGAAGGGCAAAGTAGTCATTTTGTGGTGGTTAGTGAGGGATAAGAAGGGGAAAAGCATAATTGGGGTCCAAGGGTCATATTTGGAATAAGGAAAAATTGGAAAAGGGAGAAGAGGATGCTGATCGATTGTTTTGGGAGAAAGCGCTCTGAGGAAAAGGGAGCAGCAGAGCTGAGGCCTAGAGACATCGGAAGAATCTTCATCTGAGGTAAGGGTGGGGTTCTTTAATCTCTAAGGGCTGCATATTATTTGTATGAGGGTAGATAAAATATTAGGATCTCCCTGTTGTGTTGTTTGTGAAAATTTGGGAATCGGGATCATGTATCTGAGGGTCTGATTAGAGGGATAATATGAAAAATTGATTGATCGAGTCACAATTTTGTGTTCCTAAATGTGTGTATGAATAATTGTGGTTGTATGTGCAAGATTGGGTTAATTGGGTCTGGAATGGTGCGATCGTCGCTACTGCAGAAGTGCAGGTTTGCGATGTTCGCTAAGCGAATGAATGATTCGCTGGGCGAAGGTTCACCCCAGATTCGCTAAGCGAATCTCCTGGCGAAGCCCCGATTCGCTGGGCGAATGGGTAGCGAGTGAAGAAGGAAAAGTGGAACTCTTTGGTTTTTATATGGAAGGGATGCCTTCGCTGGCAAGCTCGCTAAGCGAGCCTCTGGTGAGGTGTTCACTGGCTAGTTCGCTAGGGGAACCTCTAGCGAACAGGAGTTTGCTGAGCGAACTTGTGGCGAGGGGTGGCAGTGTTGGTTTGATGTTGAACGGACAGAACTTTCTTAAACTTCAAAGATTCGTAACTTTTAACTCGTATGTCCGTTTTAGCCGCCGTTCGAATCGTTGGAAATCTGGTTTCACGTACTTTTTGTTAAAACCAATTTCAATACCAGAATTCTAACTCTTGAATGCGTTAATTGGGCTTCGTGTCATCGTTGTATGTCTTGTAGTCGTGGATAGTCGTTGTTGTTGTGTCGTAAGTTGAAGTGATGGATTCAGTGGTGTGTAGGTGTGTTGTGGTTGTAAATCATTATTGTCGTATGAGCTGGCAAGTATTAACTGCGTGTTGTATAGTTGTTGTGTGATGCACTTGATGCATTGATAGTTATGTGTATGTAGTTGTTGTTGTACCTTGTTGTTGAGCTGTTGTATGTAGTTGTTGTTGTATTTTGTTGTTGAGTTGTTGTATGTAGTTGTTGTTGTATTTTGTTGTTGAGCTGTTGTATGTAGTTGTTATTGTACTTTGTTGTTGAGCTGTTGTATATGGTTGTTGTTGTATGTGGCTATTGTTGTATGTAGTCGTTGTTGTATGTAGTCGTGGTGATATGTTGTTGTTGTGGTGTATGATGATTAAGGTAGATATCATTATACGTCATATTATACATCGTTGTGGTGTTGTGCCGTTGTATGCAAGACATGTTGCATAGTTGTGGGATGGCGTTCCCAGGTGGGGTGTTATCGTCTATCCGAATTCCTTGATGGAATTGTTGTTGCTGTTGTGATTGTGTGCCCAGATGGGGTGTAAGCAATCACAGTTGTTGGTGCGATCATGAAATAGGGGTCGTACGTGACCATGAAACAGGGTTCGTTGGTATGATCATGAAATAGGGGTTATACTTGACCATAAAACAGGGGTCGAGAGTTCCTACGGGAACTGTGATCATTAAACAGGGATCGATTGGTACCACATGCATTTAGTTGAGTCTTGGGTCTCATTGCATGGCATTGTGTTGTGTTGTGATGCATAAAACTGTATGCTGGTGCGAAGATGCGTATTTGTGTGGATGTAGTTGTATTTGTGTTGACATTGTTGTATTTGTGTTGATATGGTTGTATTTGTGTTGATGTTGTAATGATAGGGTAGATTGCATAATGTTTTATGTTCTTTCATACTTATATTATGCATCTCTTATGTGATTTTGAGAATCTCACCCCTTCTGTTTGAATGTTGCCTCCATGTGGGTAACGTGCAGATAAGCAGGTTTAGTGCGGAGTTGGAGTTAGCGAAGACGAGGTCTTCCCCTTTAGTCGTTGAGTCGCGTCTGCTCTGATATGTAACATTGGGAGTCAGGAACGTTTTTATATGATTTTAATTATTGAAGAATTATTAGTTGTTTTTATGACATGAAAACTAATTCTTTGGTTAATTGGAACCATTATATTTTATTGTTTGAAATGAATAATTTTTCGTTGTGTAATAAAGAGTATTTTGGATTAAAGTATGCTTTAATTTATGTTACATGTCTACTTATGAGCGAGTTTCTGTTTATAGGTAAGGCCCTTTATTTTTAGTCGTATGGTTTTACTCTGATTATTAAATTAAATTATGCGGGGGAATTTAGGGTGTTAAAAAGTGGTATCAGAGCAGTTCGGTCCGTCCGGCCAAGTTGTCGATTCGTTGTCGTGTAGCAGTTGAATAATGTCGATGTTGTATGTTCCTTAGTACATGATATGTGTGAAACACTATCAGTGATTCTTGTTTTCTAGTCCCTTGTCTGCAAGATGAGAGTGAGACAAGTGGGGGAGAAGCTTGTGTTTCTCCGAGATGCTTCGGGTGGAGAGTGTTAGCTTAGAGTGTCGTTGGTGGCAAGAGTGCAATTATTGAGTGGGACAGTGTTGTTTCCGTTGTTGAAGAGATCGGATATCATGTTACTGCAGAGGGAATGCTTGTGTTAACTAAGGATTGTGCCGTAGATAGCTTAGGCACAAGATGCAAGGAACACTATTATAGTTGGTGAGGATGGTTTATGCCTCCATCATGATTGTCGGCTATCTATTGACAAATTGAGGAACTGATCACCCTTAATCTCTTATTGATAGTGGACGGGATCATGCGGGATGGAACAGACGTATCTTGTCGGCTTAGATAGTGGGTTCGGTGAATTGTTCAGAGTTAAGCAAAGTGCTTACCTGTGGTTTTGATGGGCCAATGCAAATTCGGGTGTATCTGAAGATGAGGCTGATTTGAGGTTTTGTACGTCGGTAAGTTGGGGTGTCCCTAAGAAAGAGTGACCTAGTATTGTTGATGGTCGCTTCTCAGGGAATAGAGAGTGAACTTCATTCGACGAAGGTGAAGGGTTAAGGGTTATATCCACTAAGTAAGTAGAAGAACTCATAGGAGATGAGGTTCAGATGTTTGCCAAGTTGAAATGATGGTGTTCTGGAGATTATCAGTAAAGTCACAACAATGAACTGCCAGTTGTGCGTGAGTCCAAACGTGTTTTTGGGATGACGTATCGGCTGTGCTGCTAAAGATAGAGGTGGAATTCTCTGTTGATCTTGTCCCTGGTACCATATTCTATGGCTTCATACATGATCTTGGTGTTGGGATTAGTAGAACTAAAAGAACATTTAAAAGATTTATTTGAAAGAAGGTTGGTGAGACTAAGGGTGTCGCCATGGAAAGTTTCAATATTGTTAGTAAAGGAAATGGATGATAGCATACAGTCACGTGTTGATCGGTGAGTAGTATAGAGACTCGCAGTTGTGTTCAGGATGGTTTGAGTTTTGAAGTGTGATGAATTGTGAATGATTTGAAGTTCCTTGATGGTATTACTGTTGTTATGGGTTGAGATCTTGTGTCAACATAAACATTGAGTGGGTCGAAACCCCATAAGAAGAATTGATATGGAATGTGGTAATCGAAACCAGAGTTGCTAAGCTGTTTCAGATAAATTGTTCAAACGCAGGATGAATTTCGAAGGTTGTGTATGTTATGGTTGTAATAATATTAATCTTGGATCTCTATCGTTGGAGAGTGTTGAACCTATCCTAAGCGGTTGTTTGTGGATGGGGAGGTTATTCTATTGATGGACATAAATGAGATTGTGTACTGTTTGATGGGTAGGCACTTCAGTGGATAAGGGTGTTCTGATGCAGATTGATAATTCTCCGAAGTGCTTAAGGATAAGTGTCCGCTTTCAAAAATATGTGACTTGGAATCCTTGGAACTCGGTTGGAGTATTACAGTATAGGATGGTTCTGTTCAGTGCTTGTAATGCGTTGGTGTGGGTGTGGAGGTTACGAACCAGATATTCCGTACTTAATCGGATAAGTTCGAAGTGGTGCTCGTTGGGGTATTTTGATCTATTATAAAATCAGAAGAAGAACGTGTAGAGTATTTGAGATTTGAGTTACAAGTATTGGGGAGAGATGAAGTGTTATGCTAAGTTATCGAAGCGTGATTTTGGATGGTAAAGGATGAGTTTCTTGGTTATGTTATTTCAGATAATGGTACTGTCGTGGATCCATCCAAAGTAGATGCAGTTCTACAAGGAGGAAGCTCCAAAGTTGGTTATGGAGATTAGAGGATTTTTATACCCAAGGGGTGATTACCGCAAGTTATGGAAGACTTTTCCAAGTTGGCATTTTATCTCAGTTGACTACGGCTCCAGTTTTGATTCTGCCTGATCCTAATAAACCGTTTATGGGATATTGGGATGTGTCTGTGATGAGTCTGGACAGGGTGTTAATGTAAGATGGTTAAGGCGTAGCTTATGCTTTACGACAATTGAGGATTCATGAAAGGGTCTATCCTGTTCAAGATTTGGGTGTGACTACGGTTGTAATTGTGTTGAGGATCCGGAGGTATTATTTATATGGATCTAGATTCGAAGTGTTTAGTAATCACAAGAGTGTAGAACACCTGTTTGGTTAGAGAATTAGAATTGAGTGACAGTCCAAAGACTTGTATCTGATGTGTGAACTGACGTAGTAGAGTGAGAGGTTGGGTATATAAAAGACGAATGATGACTTTCTGGTGAATTTTAGAGACTCAGAATTTGAATGTGAAATTTGTGGATTTGATAGTTGCGAGTAATCAGAGTGGCGCAGCAGAAGCGTGATGTAGCGTGGTTCGGATATGCGTGCGTGAACGGTACGAGTTTAAAGGTTGAACGTTATCACCTGTAGGAATGGAAGTGATATGGTGAAAGGTTTCGATATTAATCATGTACTACTAGTTACATGCTCGATTGTTGAATCGTAGAATTGTTGTTTTGATGATGGTGTGACCACGAGGTTAGTGTACCGGTTATGTTGAAGTAGTTAGGATGACGTTGTGTCGTGGAACTTTATGTTCTTATCTTTGTCGTTGCCTCGTTTCGTATGGTGGTGGTCCGAGTGCAAGTAGTTAATTCCTGGGATGAGGAATTAAGGGAGTGTTACCTATGGTAATGGTAACGATTGTGTGGTGCTCTAGTTCAAGAGTGAACGTATGGGTGTGTAACTCGGTTATTCGTTGCGTCTTGAGTTGGTTGTCGAGTACATTGTGTAGACATTGCACCTTGTTGTTGTTATTGATGAGGCAGCTGTGGTTCGGTTATGCGTAGTGCTGTTTTTACGATGTGGGAGTGGAGTGCAGGATGCGAGGGTCGTATCCGGAGTTGCTCGCACGAAGTAAATTTTTTAGGACGAAAATATTCTAAGTGGGGGAGAGTTGTAACACCCCAAAATAATCAGAATATTTATTTAAATTTTATTATAGATATTCGTGATTTTTGGTGGAATATTTTGATGTCTGATGGCTTGTGTTGTGGGGTATTGATGATGTAAAGGGGGTGCTGAGAGTATTTAGAAGTTTGTGAAGTGTTAATAATATTTTGGTAATAATAATATGGTTATATGATAGAGAGAGTTTGTGAAGTATATATATATATATATATATATATATATATGTTATTATTACTATTATTATTATTGTTATTATTATTTTAAAAATAAAAGGAAGGGCAAAGTAGTCCTTTTGTGGTGGTTAGTGAAGGATAAGAAGGGGAAAAGCATAATTGGGGTCTAAGGGTCATATTTGGAATAAGGAAAAATTAGAAAAGAGAGAAGAGGATGCTGATCGATCGTTTTGGGAGAAAGCGCTCTGAGGAAAAGGGAGTAGCAGAGCTGAGGCCTAGAGACATCGGAAGAATCTTCATCTGAGGTAGGGGTGGGGTTCTTTAATCTCTAAGGGCTGCATATTATTTGTATGAGGGTAGATAATATATTAGGATCTCCCTGTTGTGTTGTTTGTGAAAATTTGGGAATCGAGATCGTGTATCTGAGGGTCTGATTAGAGGGATAACATGAAAAATTGATTGATCGAGTCACGATTTTGTGTTCCTAAATGTGTGTATGAATAATTGTGGTTGTATGTGCATGATTGGGTTGTTTGGGGACCAAATTCGAGAGAAATTGGGTCTGGAATGATGCGATCGTCGCTACTGCAGAAGTGCAGGTTCGCGATGTTCGCTAAGTGAATTAATGATTCACTGGGTGAAGGTTTGCCCCAGATTCACTAAGTGAATCTCCTGGAGAAGCCTCGATTCGCTGGGCGAATGGGTAGCGAGTGAAGAAGAAAAAGTGGAACTCTTTGGTTTTTATATGGAAGGGAGGCCTTCGCTGGTAAGCTCGCTAAGCGAGCCTCTGGCAAGGTGTTCTCTGGCCAGTTCGCTAGGCGAACCTCTAGCGAACGGGAGTTCGTTGAGCGAACTCGTGGCTAGGGGTGGCAGTGCTGGTTTGATGCTAAACAGACAGAACTTTCTTAAACTTCAAAGATTCGTAACTTTTAACTCGTATGTCCGTTTTAGCCGTCGTTCAAAACGTTGGAAATTTGGTTTCACGTACTTTTTGTTAAAACCAATTTCAATACCATAATTCCAACTCTTGAATGCATTAATTGGGTTTCGTGTCATTGTTGTATGTGTTGTAGTCGTGGATAGTCGTTGTTGTTGTGTCGTAAGTTGAAGTGATGGATTCAGTGGTGTGTAGGTGTGTTGTGGTTGTAAATCGTTGTTGTCGTGTGAGCTGACAGGTATTAACTGCGTGTTGTATAGTTGTTGTGTGATGCACTTGATGCATTGATAGTTATGTGTATGTAGTTGTTGTTGTACCTTGTTGTTGATAGGGGTGTTCGTTGGTTCGGGCAAATCCGAACCAAACCGGAATCCAAACCAAACCAATGTATTTGGGTTGGATATTTTTTCAGTTCGGGCAAAAACCGAACCAAACCAATAAAAACCGATGTTAATTGGTTCGGACAACGGATTTTTAGTTTATTACCCGTAAGCCCAACCCAAACCAATAAAATCCCTTATTAATATATTTAATATTTAATTATTAATAATGTCCAACAATAATTAAAAAAATCACGCTTTATTATCTTGAGAGGAAAAGAGTCTGAAACATTTTCTAATAAAAATAGGACGGCAGCACAGCAGGTGTGGTGATTATCAAAACAAAATCAAAGGGCATCATCAGATTACAAAAACCACAATCAATGATGAAATTATATAGAGAAACCCAAACATCACATTACAATAATTATAAATCAAATTCAGTCTCACAAATTGCATATCAATTTGAAATCCCAAACCCAAATCGCAACTTTCTTTCTGATCTGAATCGCAAAACTGCAAGTGAAATCCCAATTTTTTTTCTGATATGAATTGCAAAATTGCAAGTGAAATCCCAAATTGTTGATTGCAAGCCGCAAGCCGCAAGGTATGATTGATTTCAGTTTCACGATATATATATACTAGTTAAATAAGAAGCAGGATAAGCATAGCTTCTTTAGAATATGTTAATATTTGTTGCTTTTTAGAATATGTTGATATTTGTTGCTTTTTAGAACGTAAGCTTTATAACATATTAGGATAAATGATATTGCAAGATTGGCAGGATAAGCATAGCTTCTTATTTTTCTTGAGCTTTTTAAAACGTGAGCTTTTTAAATGATAAGCATAGATTGGCAGGATATTTGTTGCTTTTTAGAACGTGAGCTTTTTAACTCCATGAATGAGAAGCAGGATAAGCATAGCTTCTTTAGAATATGTTAATATTTGTTGCTTTTTAGAATATGTTGATATTTGTTGCTTTTTAGAACGTAAGCTTTATAACATATTAGGATAAATGATATTGCAAGATTGACAGGATAAGCATAGCTTCTTATTTTTCTTTCCTACCATTGTTTTTCACTTTCAAATCTTTATAAATCAACGTAAGGCATGTAGCTCAAACAATGCTAAATTAAAGGTTGTATTTATAAGATAAGTTGATTGTTTTTCCCTTGTTTTAGCATGTTGTATATATGATATGGAAGACATCAAATTAAAATTGAATTGTAAACTCGACTCTTACAAACTGTTTATGTTATTTATAATGTTTTGTAGATATGGAAAGCATTACCGATGGTGTTATATCTCCTCAAATTCAAATGTCAGATGCACAAAATCAACAAGAAATTGAAGTTGCTACTACTGTGCAAACAAGAACTGAAGTTGTTGATTTGGTTCATGAACAAGGGCTTGAAACTCCATCACCATCACCAACCAAGGTAAAGAAAAGAAAACCTTCTAGACCTCCTTCTAGTGCTTGGAGACATTTTACAAAGAAGAAAGATTTTGCATATTGTAACTATTGTTTCACATCTTATGCTGCAAATAGTTCTACCCATGGAACTAGTAACATGCTGAAACATTTGAAGGCTTGTCTAAAAAATCCATATAGAAAAGTTAGTAGTTCACAAAAGACACTTGCACTAGGAAAGGGTATTGATGAAGATGACCCTAATAGTGTTAGCTTTAAGCTTGTAGATTTTAATCAAGAAAAGTCTAGATTAGCTCTTGCAAAAATGATCATTACAGATGAACTTCCTTTTAAGTTTGTTGAAAATGAAGGGTTTAGGAAGTTTATTGATGAGATACAACCTAGATTAAAAATTCCTTCCCGTATCACTATTGCAAGAGATTGTATTCAAGTCTTTAATGCTGAAAAAGAGTTGTTGAAATGTGTTTTGTCTTCAAATCACCAAATGGTTTCACTTACTACTGACACATGGACTTCAATACAAAACATGAATTATATGTGTGTTACTGGTCATTATATTGATGATGGGTGGGCTTTAAAAAGGAAAATATTGCATTTTGGCTTGATTTCTGACCACAAAGGTGAGTCCATTGGGATAGCTCTAGAGAATTGCATGAAAGAATGGGGGATTAAAAAAATTTGTTGTGTGACAGTTGATAATGCAAGTTCTAATAGTGTTGCTATTTCATATCTAAGTAGAGGCATGTGTGTTTGGAATGGGAAAACATTGTTGAAAGGAGAGTACATGCATTTGCGTTGTTGTGCCCATATCCTAAACTTAATTGTTAGTGAAGGATTGAAGTATATTGATGTTTCAATTGCTAAGATTAGGGCTGCTTGTAAGTTTGTTAAGTCTTCTCCTTCTAGGTTAGCCTCTTTTAAGAGATGTGCACAAGATCTAAATGTAGAAACTAAGGCAAGAGTAATACTTGATGTACCAACTAGGTGGAATTCCACTTATTTGATGTTAGATGTGGCTGAAAAATATGAACAAGTTTTTTATAGATTAGAATACGTTGAGGCTGCATATAAGATTTCTCTTGAGAGTGATTTTGGAAGCTGTCCTAACCAAGATGATTGGAACCGTGCTCGTGTATTCACTAAATTTTTGAAGGTTTTCTATGATGCAACACTTTCTTTTTCTAGTTCATTGCATGCTACTGCCAACACTTTCTTCAAGAAGTTGATTGGGATTCAAAAGTCATTGAATATATGGGTGAATAGTGATGATGAAACATTGAAAAAGATGACAACAAAAATGCAAGAAAAGTTTAACAAATATTGGGATAGTGGTGAGATCAATTTTTTTACTATTTGTGGCTATTTTTCTTGATCCCCGTTATAAGTATGATTACATTGAATTTTGCTTTAAAAAGATGTATGGGGTTGACAAGTGTAAGGAGATGATGGCAAAGTTATATGATCTTGTGAAAAAGTTGTTTGAACAATACATGGTAGAGTATCCTGTTTCTATTGAAACTTGTGGGTCTAATATGATACCTTCAAATGTTGCTACCTCTGAAGCAGATGGTGGAAATTTTGAGGAGGAGGAGGATTGGGAAAACCAATTTAGATTTAATATGAGGATAAAACAAGGTGAAGTTCAAAGAAATGAGTTGGAAAGATATGTAGAAGATGGTATTGAGGAAAATGTGGCTGATTTTGACATTTTGAAATGGTGGAAAGGGAAAGCAAATAAGTATCATGTTCTTTCATGGATTGCTAGGGATGTTTTGGCAATTCCAGTTTCTACGGTATCCTCCGAGTCTGCATTTAGTAGTGGTGGTCGAGTGCTTGATGCATTTCGTAGTTCTTTAAATCCCTCCACGGTTCAAGCTTTGATATGTTCTCAAAATTGGATTAAGTCTCCAAAGATAATAGATTTTCAAGCTGAATTGGATGAAGAAGAAAAGATTGAATTAGGTATGTTTATTTGTTTATAACTTTTCAGCATTTTAAATCTTTTGCTTTTAATTGTTGAAAATTATGAGCTAATTTATTTTGTTAATCATTTCAGAGTTGTCCCAACTAGCTTCAGATAATGATGAGGCTACAATTCATGTTGATCGCAATCGTAACGCATGAAGGTAATTTAATAATTCTTTTAGGATTGTCTTAATTTAAAATATTTGTTATAACTTTGTTGTTAATATCTTTAACTTGTTACTAATATGTTATTGTTGCTTATTGTACAGTTTTGGTGTCTATTTATTGTTGTTGGATGCTTATTTCAAGCTGAATTGGATGTTGTATGCTGCTGTTTTGGTGTTTATTTGTTGCTGTCTACTGCTGTATTTTGCTGTTTGGTGCTGTTAAATGCTGTCTGCTGCTGTTTGTTGCTGTTGGATGCTGTCAAATACTGGCTGCTGTTGTTTGCTGCTGTTTTTTTGCTGTTTTGGTGCTGTTGAATGCTGTCTGCTACTGTTTGTTGCTGTTGGATGCTGTCAAATACCGACTGCTGCTGTTTTTGTGTTGTCTTATGTTGTTTTATTGCTCACTCATGATGTTTTGGCATGGTTTTAATACTTTATATGCATTATGATGCTATTTTAAATAGATTTGAAGTATATGTGGACAAATTATGAATTTTGTATGCATTTTGTGTGCATTTTGCTCTTGCTTATTATATATATAGTCCTTTTTTAATTTGACATATGATGATTCTCTACTAATTATTTTTAGCTTGTATCAAAGCTATGGATTGGTGGGTGAGTTAGATATTATTATAAGATAAACATTTCATTATAAGATATTATTATAAGACAATAAATAACCGTATAAATAAATTATTTTTTAAAAATATTTTTATATATTTATTATTTATATACCCGATCAATCCAATCCAAACCAATCCGTTGTTTTTCGGATTGGTTTGGTTTGGGTTTTATGGAAAAAAAATTAAAATCCAATCCAAACCAATCCATATTTTTTTCATTGGTTTGGGTATCGGATTTTATCAAAACCGAACTAAACCGGCCCGCGAACACCCCTAGTTGTTGAGCTGTTGTATGTAGTTGTTGTTGTATTTTGTTGTTGAGCTGTTGTATGTAGTTGTTATTGTATTTTGTTGTTGAGCTGTTGTATGTAGTTGTTGTTGTACTTTGTTGTTGAGCTGTTGTATATGGTTGTTGCTGTATGTGGCTGTTGTTGTATGTAGTCGTGGTGATATGTTGTTGCTGTGGGGTATGATGATTAAGGTAGATATCATTATACGTTATATTATACGTCGTTATGGTGTGGTGTCGTTGTATGCATGACATGTTGCATAGTTGTGGGATGGCGTGCCCAGGTGGGGTGTTATCGTCTATCCAAATTCCTTGATGGAATTGTTGTTGCTGGTGTGATTGTGTGCCTAGATGGGGTGTAAGCAATCACAGTTGTTGGTGCGATCATGAAATAGGGGTCGTACGTGACCATGAAATAGGGGTCGTTGGTGTGATCATGAAATAGGGGTCATACTTGACCATGAAACAGGGGTCGAGAGTTCCGACTGGAACTGTGATCATGAAACAGGGATCGATTGGTACCACATGCATTGAGTCGATTCATGGGTCTCATTGCATGGCATTGTGTTGTGTTGTGATGCATAAAATTGTATGCTGGTGCGAAGATGTGTATTTGTGTGGATGTAGTTGTATTTGTGTTGACGTTGTTGTATTTGTGTTGATGTGGTTGTATTTGTGTTGATGTTGTGATGACAGGGTAGATTGCATAATGTTTTATGTTCTTTCATACTTATACTATGCATCTCTTATGTGATTTTGAGAATCTCACCCCTTCTGTTTGAATGTTGCCTCCATGTGGGTAACGTGCAGATAAGCAGGTTTAGTGCGGAGTTGGAGTTAGCGAAGACGAGGTCTTCCCCTTTAGTCGCTGAGTCGCATCTGCTCATATATATAATATTGGGAGTCGGGAACGTTTTTATATGATTTTAATTGTTGAAGAATTATTAGTTATTTTTCTGACATGAAAACTAATTCTTTGGTTAACTGGAACCATTATATTTTATTGTTTGAAATAAATAATTTTCCGCTGTGTAATTAAGAGTATTTTGGATTAAAGTATGCTTTAATTTATGTTACATGTCTACTTATGAGCGAGTTTCTGTTGATAGGTAAGGCCCTTTATTTTTAGTCGTATGGTTTTACTCTGATTATTATATTAAATTATGCGGGGGAATTTAGGGTGTTAAACCATATAGGGTCAAATAAAAAACAGACACTGGAGCCTACTACCTCAAAACGCTAGACGGGGAACCATTTGCTCGACCATGGAACGCTGTAAAGCTCAAACAATATTACAGTTAGGACCAGCCACTAGTTCGGACTAACTGCTGGCGAGATCACCCCACTGTGGAGAGGCAACTCGGCCACAGGACCGTGCCCCGGTGCAAGCACGATCCTTAACTCTACAACGCTGACCAGTTTCTGCTTATGGGACGAGCAGACTCTGTGCCCAACGGGGATACCTCAATCGAGCTCTGTCGTTGTCGCACCAACATGGCAGGACACCTAGCTCGCGATGAGAATAGTCCAAGCCCTGTGGGATCAGGACCTCGACCGATATTCTTAGTCCTACCACCGGCGAAAACACTTCGCCTCCTCGACGAGTCCCCCAAACTATCGAGCGTAATAATAACAAGTCGAGCAAAACATCCATACTTCGTATTAAAATGTCAAAGCATACACAAATAAAATGCGAGGCATATAATGTCGAACATCATATATATATATATATATATATATATATATATATATATATATATATATATATATATATATATATATATATATATATATATATATATATATATATATATATATATTATGGCCACAAGGCCAGAGTTGTCAATATTACAAATGGGCCATGCCCGACAATCGATTACAAATCAAACGGCACGCAGGCCAACAAAGTACGCAAGTACAAAAAATTAAACTGCATCACTAGGAAGCTTTAGAGGAACCACCTGGCTATCAACAACAACGTTTAGAATGCCCATCCCTTCGATCAACAGTTGGACGTCGGAATTGAGAGCCTTCATCTGCTCCACTGCAGCGTTGAATCCGAACTCTGCCGTTCCCAAGTTGTCCTGCTCGAGGATGCGAATTCTCTCAATTAGCTCCCTTCGAGTCTTCGGGGCCTTCTCATCCTCGGTCTCATCCTGACCGACCGCTGACGAGCCCTCCAGCCCAACAACCTTCGCCTTCAGGATGGCATTCTCTTCCTTCACCTTTGTCAGCTCCTCCCTCATCTGGTTCACTTCCTCCTGGAGTTCAATTTTGGCCTCCAGGTTGCCTTCAAGCTTTGTCAACTTGTTGTGGATCTCAACATTCTCCAATTCAAGGTCGGTGACCTTGGCTTGCGCCCTCTTGAGATCCGTGAGCGGAACTGTCTCCGCATCCCCGAGGGCCAGCACCGCCTCCAACACTCTCATAACAGCAGCTGTATCCTGGCAGAGGAACTTCCTCCTCCCTTTAGGGTCGGCAAACAGAATGGCCGACGCTTCAAGGTTGGGGACAACAATAGAACCTTCTCCGTCAAACAGTTTTCCTTGGAGATAACACGGCGGCAGTACAAACTTGCCCCCAACAAAGCTGCTCGAACCACTAGCTGGGGAAGAGCCGATATCATCCCGCTTCCTCTTATTTGTTGTGTCTGGGGTAGGAGGGTTCGAAGTGGTCCCAGGAAAGGAGGCGGTGCCGCCCACAAACTTCTCCAGCGTTGCTTGGCTGCGGACCTGACCAGACGCTCCCTCATGTTCGACATCTTCCCTGCAAAAGTAAAAGGGGAGGTTAGCACATTGAACAAGAATTAAAAATACGGGCAAAGAGAAAACCTATACCAAGGAGCTCAAAAGCAACGTCCTCGTTTTCACATTCGTGGAGGGCCTTGGTATTGATGTAGCGAGCTGCCCGAGCTAGCTCCCCATCCTCCCCGAGCAAAACTTTGTTGTCCTTGTCCACTATGAAGGCGGGGCTGAAACTCTCTACAAAGGCATGCAATGCCTGGAAAGACTCCTTGTCCCCGTCACATAGCTGGTCATGCTTGACAAGAAACTGGCCAGTCCTATATCTAAAGTGGGCATATGTAACACCCTTCTAAACCCCGCAGAATAAATATAAATAACTTAGAGTAATTATCATGCATTTCACAAAAGGGCGTCACATATAATTACAAAACACCATACAACACCTGTCATGCTCAATAACACTTAAATTGAATTCATGCTTTTCCAAAAACTTTCACTAAGCATGTAGCAGCGAAATCATTTTCATTAAGAATCTCATAACATTCAAGTCTCAAATAAATTTCCTTCATTAAATCAACTTAGGCATAAAAAGCTACTTCACCATAAAATCCAAATCAGATTAACAAATAAATAGAGTATACAATCGTATCTCTCAAAACATGAATCGAACGTTCCCCAGTGTTTCATAATCAGAGCACGACTCGACCCAAAATAAATAAGGAAGCTAAACAAGCTACTCCAAATAGCTATCCTCGTACTATAAAGCAACTCTAATCTTCAGTACATGAGCGACGTCGTATAAAACATCATTCCAACAGAAGGGTGAGAATTCACATAATTATTGAAATCATAAGATAACAATTAATTTAAAGGCATACAAACATAATTATAATCATTCTTCCACTTCAAAGTTTCATAAATAAGTATTATTCAAGTAACTATACAATTCACCATTTCATTAATTCAACAAGTCACATACATTCACATACTTTCATATATAAATATATATGTTATGTGACTCGATGCAAGACTCAATGCAGCTCATGCCATGTGGTACCAACACTTGTTATCATTTTTCTATTTTTACATTTAAACCGGGTCCATTCCCTAGACCGATAACACACAAAAAGCCTGTTCCCTAAGCTTTCAAACACCGCTCTAGGTTTGGGACAAGTCACTAGTTCCCACGGAACTAACAAGCATTGCCTCTTGACAACAAATGATGCATGCAAGTTCAACAACCTTATGCAATTAAGACCATTCCCTAATCTTAACATTCATGCATATCTTCAATAATTCATCACACTTGAATTACCACACAATTACACATACTTGCACATTTTTATGAATCATCCACACACAATTCACTTTCAAATGGTATACAACATATTTTACAATACAATCACAACTGTATTATCATTACAACAAGCAATAACTATCATGCATTTCATGTTGTCACACCCAAAATATACTTATATAAGCACACACACACACACACACACACGCACACAAGTATTCGATAAATTATCCACAATTAATTTCACAACCGGTAACAAACAGTACAACAATCCATTAATAGAACATATACACAATTGGCTCCCCAAAAATATTAGATATAAAAATATTGGGCAACCAATTCTCTTATCTATACTATGTTATAGCTCTATTCATTAGTTTTCCAACGCTTCAGACGGGGACCAAAACGGACTTACGGATCAAAAGTTATATCCATTCTGCCATCACTCGCTACAGGTTCGCTACTGCTCATGACGAGACTTTCGCTATGCGAACTCTCCAGGATAGAAACCCAGAAAAGAGCGATTTTTGCAGTTTGGAGGCCTTCCGGACCTCCGAATTCGATTCCGTAAAAAGTTCCAGTTCCAGAATTCGAAATACTACCATTATATGACAATCATAACAGCCCACAACACATATTTAAGGATCCTACCATCATACATCATGAATTCATCAATTTAAAAACCATGGAAATTAGGGATTTTGATCCTAAATGTTATACTATCCATCATACACTATCATACAATCCCATAACCATGTAAAGACTCACCCTTACCTTGGTTTCTTGGATGATTTCTTGAGTTGGGTTTGATTCCCTCTTCTTCTCCACTCTTCCTCTTCTCTTCTACTCTTTCTTCTCTTTTCTTTTCCTTTTTGTTCCTAATTTATCTTCTTACTAACTTTTGTTTCTCTAAAACCCTAACTTGTCTTACACAAAATGGGCCTAACCCAACCACTTACTATTCACACCTCACACTAAACCCAATTAAAGTCTAGCAACTATATTATTCCACCAATAGAATTAAATTAAATAATTAGGTAAATCCAACAATTCAATTATTTTCAAATAGTTAAATAAATCACACATTTCAATTTAATCAATTAAATCAATTAATTCACATAAATTAAATAAATTAATTAATTTATATAAACTCAATAAATTATATAAATCAAACAATTCATATAAATTCACTAAATCAAGTAATTCATTTAAATCAAATAATTCAAATAAATTAGATAAATCACATAAATCAATTAATTCACAAATCACTCAATTAATTAATATAAATAATTAATTACTAAAAATCGGGGTGTTACAACATACACCTATTCCAGCGGAAACTTTGAGACCGCCCTCGTTACCTCCCGGCCATCAACCTCCACGGTTTCCATGGTGGCCAGAGACTCCTTGACCGCCTCCGAGACAGGCTTCACGACCAGAAACCTGTATTTGAAGTTTCGGACATACTCCAAATACGGCTAGAAGAGCCTGCTCTGTTGCTTAAAGGACACCCATCTCTGTTTCGGACCTGCCATGCTCTTTTGAAGTTGAAATATGCAGAAGAAAAGATCTACTGTGGCCCCGACCTTCAAATATCGGAAGACCAACTCAAAAGCCCTAATAAACGCCAGAGCGTTCGGATGTAGTTGGGCATGGAACAGCTCGAGATGACAGAAGATGGCCTCTTGAAAGTCGGTGAAGGGAAGACGATACCCCGCCTCCACGAAAACAAATTCATACATGGGGAATCTCATCCCCGGATACACCGAACATATTCGGTCGTCCTCCGTGGGGCAAAGAGCCTTCCAGTTTGCGGGTGCATCCTCTGCCTAGTCTTCAAGATAAGGGAACTCAGGAGCCTGCTCTTCAGTGAAAGTCGATCTCGTCGACATTGGCTCTTGGGCGATCCAGTCGATATCTCCCTCAGCCATTCAGACATTAGCATATTTGACGGGTTGCTCTGCCTTCCCGTTAATAGCCCCAACTTCGGGGATGACTCCCTTGTTTCTGTCAGCCATTTCACCTGAAAAGCAGAGGAAGAAGAAGTGAATTCGACAACAAAGATCAAATCCACCCTTCCACCACTAATCAAGTGAAAGGGCGAGGAGTAAGTTCGAGGACACCCTCAACCCCTAGTCGACGGTACCAGGACACGGCGAAATCCTTTTCCCCGTAAAACGGGGACGAGTCTCCGCGACTCTATGGAAGGGTTTTAAGAGGACGAGTCTCCTCGACAAAACAAAACTTACCAAATGTGAAAATCAATTCCCGTGTCGAGAAGGCCTAATGCCCGACTACAAACTTAAAGCTAATCCTAACCAGAAATCTAGGAAGATCTACACAGTCCTATGCTACATTCAAAGACATTCATCCTAGGTTCATCATGTTCTTCAGGATCTTCATGAATTTCCTAGAAAATTCATGTGTTCATCGAACAACACATGAGCATTCAACCGAAAAGTTCATGAGTCACCGGAAAATTCATGCCAATTTCCAGAAAATTAAGAACATCCTAGAACTAACAATAAAATATGAAGAACTTACTTGAATCTATAGGTTGAAGACGAAGATCTGGACGTACGATGAAGATCAACGACGACGAAGATAATCTCCGACGA